>JAUPFT010000010.1:25121054-27521054 GCA_036936625.1 Parnassius smintheus behrii | reverse complement strand
GTAGATTTCGAAACGATCGCGTCGGCGGAGGCAGCTGTTAAAGGATTACAAGCCAAAGGTGTTCAGGCCCAGATGGCTAAAGTGGGTATCTGGTTCCTGCGTAGACTGAACCGTGTACGTTGTGCATGCAAGTAATACTACTACGACTAACCGCCTGATCCTAATCCGCCCTTACATCCAACACCTTTATTATTTCTATACATTCCAGATGTTTCAATTTTTATACGTAATGCTTTGATTATTTTTTGAGAGGAAAGACTTCAAACCTATGTACAATCGTATATATATTTTATAGTCCCATGACCCATAAGGTATTCTTCATTATCTTCTAGATTAAAAAATATAAAATCTATGATTCCAGCTTATTTCTTAGTAAAAAAAAACTACCAAGAATAATGCTGTTGTCCTCATTTTCATAAATTTGTATGGAATTTTATGATAAAAACAAATAAATCAAATAATACCTCATATAAAATAATATTTTACATAGTTAGTATTTAAACCTAGTCAAAATATTTATCCCCACCCGCCCCTATAATCCATCTACCATTACTTATAGCTTTAGTAATAATTTATAAAACTTATTTATATAATGTGCCGTGTATTATTAACATTAAGCCGTTAACCATTTCTTTGTAATATTCATATTTTGCTATTATGCATATTCTAGTATCCTATCGTTTCCTTCCGTGGAATACAAAATTTAAAATATACGTATTCCTGTTATAGCCACATGGGCTGTTGATGATCCAATATAGATTTTGTAGGTTCAATTTAGTGTTAAAATAAAGTAATTAATACCAAAGTTGATAACGAAGCTAATGATCGTTTCATAACAATTTGTCAGTTTGTTTTTGGATACCGACCCAAAAGACACTTCCGTGTGTTCGTATGGCAACTGAGACACTAATTCGTTGTAAGTATTTGCAATTCCTCTCAATGGTACGCAGTTCGGCGCCAGCATAACGCTTACTAAATTTACTCGAGACATTGTTTTACTCTGTCAACTCTTATATCGTTTGCTTTAGCGTTATAACAATGTACTATCGCTACTGGGCTCTGGGTATTTCTATGCTTTCAATATTAAATTAGTGTGTATGCGACTTTAACCAGCTTCATAATCTCTATGCTGATATGTTCCCATGTTGTTGATAACACTTACGTAATAACCATAACACTTATTATATTATAGCATATTAGATTCTAACTGCTGATTTAAGTCAGAGCTGGCTTAAGTGTCTAGATTATCTATGCGGGCTTCAAAGCTAATTTCAATATACATATTTCGAAATATCTTTCATTTTCTTATTGATCACGTTGAAATTTACTTTATTTAGAGAAAAATAAACTTATCATGTCTTGCTTCTTTTACCGACGTTTCCTGCTTTTACAAGTTGTTAAGCAAATTTCTCTTAACACAAATATTAGTTCTAAAATTTAAAAAAAATATATATTATTCAAAAGAATTAATTTTATTAATGTCTAAGTCAAGATGCTACACATATGTGAATTTGTAAATTTAATTTTAAATTCAATAAAATAAAATAAATAAGTTGGTTGATCATGCTCTAATATTCTGAATGAATATAGAAACTATTGGAAGTAGCTGCTTCATCTGTGTCTTGGGGCGTATGTTTGCAGCAACAGGAGCAAGACCCCACCAACCTGTATATGGCCAATCTACCACCACACTTCAAGGAGAATGATGTGGATCAGCTTCTGGCTAAGTTTGGGCAGGTTGTGTCCACGCGGATCTTGCGCGACACTCACGGCCATAGCAAAGGTGTCGGCTTCGCAAGAATGGAGTCCAGGGAAAAGTGTGAGCAGATAATTCAGGTGAGTTTTCGCGTTTTAACTTTACCTGATAGTGTTTCGAAAATACGTTTATAATCTATATAATAATCTATATAATGCCACGAGACCAACTTTAGAATATTGTCGAGAGTTATAAACTGCAACGGATACTTATACTATATATAATATCCGTACAAATAATTATTTACTTAGCTATTACGCCAATGAGCCTTATGTGTTTATGTAATAACAGTTTATATTTTTTGAATCTACATAGAACTCGTGGTGGTGCCGTGGTAGCTCAGATGGTTAGCGCTCGCTGTAAATATAACAGAACGCGAGTAACCCGGGTTCTAGCCCCGCCGGCACTAATGCAATTGTTAATTGTAATTTTAAGTGCTGATTTACCACATTCTTGGCGGTGAAGGAATACATTGTGAGAAAACCTGCATGTCCGAGAAATAAGAAAAAGAAATATTTCGAAGACATGTGAAGTTCGCCAACACGCATTGGGTCAGCGCGGCGGACACTTCCTTACCCTAAAACCCTCTCAGAAATGAGGGGAGGCCTGTGCCCAGCAGTGGGACTTATATAAGCTGTAACTTTACTTTTACATAAAACTCATTAACACAGCTACCAGACCATAAGATAAGTCAACAGAAGTGCTGTGTAGTTATTAATGTATTTTTATTTGTCTGCGACTGCTCTATTTTTATTTTGTATCAAATAGTAACAGGTTTTTAAGGATCAAACCTAGTTACTATTAACATTCAAAGCCGATGCTTGTTATTACGGCGTACTTTTTTTGCGATAAAATGAAAAGTTGGGATCAGATTAGTTGCACAATAACAACACATCCAAACTCAAAGGCCGACGATTTGTCTTTTGGAATAAGTGTTATATTCGGATTAAAAGGGTCCGAGACTCATTGAACTACGCAATATATAAAACACAATATTACGTAGTTCAATACAAAGAAATATATTATGATTGACTGTTCAATAAAATATAGTGTAACGAGCTAAATGTGAAGGCAGTTTTAATCTGTTCTATTGTAAGAAATTGTCAACCATTTATGCTTTAAGGTATGGACAGACGTGCTCATTACTAGCACGAAAGCGTGCTTTTATTGAGCAAGTGCTAGTAGCACGTGTGTACACTCATTGCTAGCAACGAGCATGCTTATTTTGAGCATACTCAAAAATCAACCGGCGTTTGATTTTCGAGCATGCTACCTGAGGCGCGGTTAAAACGGCGTACTCCGAGTGCGACTGAATTAAACAGGATCGCTTATGAGCATATTTTATCAAATCGATCTCGATTCACGACAGTTGCAGTGTCAATTTAAATTAAAAAAAAACTCTCGATATATCGTGTTGGGGGGAAGAAAAAACTTTGCTTTTTTTTTCTTACACCATTCGGTTGCAAGCAATATGATTATTTTATTAAGTTATGTACGGATATCACTGTCACTATATCTTTGTACATCCAATAGGTATCGGCCGAGAGCCTGGTGCCAAGCAACACAGCGTGCTTATGAGCATGTGCTTTTTGAGCACGTCTGTACGTACCATTAGTCATAAGGATATAAGTATAGTTATATTTAAATATAGAATAACCCAGTACTTATTATGTTATGTAAAATTTAACTTTTTCAGATGTTTAATGGCAACTCTATACCGGGCGCCAAAGAACCCCTGTTAGTAAAGTTTGCCGACGGCGGGAACAAAAAAAAGGCGCTGTATAATAAGCAAAATGACAACAACGGCAGAGTATGGCGGGAAAACAACGAATCCATCACACAGGTACAACCCTATTTTTTATTATTACATTAGTAAACGTGTTAATTTTTATTTTACTCGAGGAGAGGACTCATGGTTAAACAGAATATTCTTGTCATTGTTATTGTAGATTATTATTTTGCTGTTTTATCTTATTACAGTACCCGGTTGACCGAGCTTTGCTCGGTTTTTTTTAAATCGTGTGTTTTGGAAATTATATTTAGATACAAATTATATACTGATGAAATACGCATAATATTTTTTGATCTTAGCGACATAATAGAAAAAACTGAACTGGTTATTTGAATAAAAAATCATGAGTGCAATTAGTTTAATTTAAATTTTCGTGTTTTTAAAAAATACTAAAAAAGGGCTCGAAAAAATAGATTTTCTCAAAAAAGAAAGGAACTTGAAAAAAACATTATAATTTCAATTTTGTGACCGCCCAATATACCAATTAAGCTATTTGTTATCATTAATAAACCGTCAAAATTTACCTTCTTATTCTAACGATATTGTAGCAGTTTTTCATTGCCTAAAAACACGGACAAAAAGACATTTTCTAAAAATAAATCCTAACTAATGATTTCTTATATTTACGCGAACACTATACAAATCCTAGCTAGATCGATTTATTGCCCCCAAAACTCCCTGCACACAACAAAATTTTACGAAAATCGTTGGAGCCGTTTCCGAGATTGCGATTTTATATATATATATATATATATATATATATATATATATATATATATATATATATATATATATACAAGAATTGCTCGTTTAAAGGTATAGAATACAGTATACATACAGTAGTTTATAATTAGTCGCAGGTTTAGGTTTCGATAAAGAAGTCCCACGGAAAATATGCAAAATGTAAAAGTACCTAATGTAAAGTAGGTATGTGATTTAACAGCAATGTCACTATAGCGATGCACCTTTTGTAAAAAAGACCCGTCTCTTGTAATTAAATGTAGTTTTTACGGATTTTATAGCGTATTATATTTTATATTTCCGACGTTTCGAGCACTTAACAGTACCCTTGATCAGGGGGGTGGGGGGTGGGGGTGGGAGTTAGCGAGGATTTGTGGTCTATGAAATCTGATGTAGTGACATGAGTTGTGCGATCCTGTACGTCTTCACAAACTGTTGGCTGCCCCCGTAACTAGTGTGTAGTGTTCGCGTAAATAAAAGACTCTTCTCTTCTTAATAATAGTTCTTAAGCGAGTTTAACTGTAAATCACGTGGTCATAATAGACAGAAGAAGTTTATCATCACTGCTTCTAAACTGGTAAAACATTGAGATAAACGTTTTTTGCCAATATTAATTTGAGTATCAGTAGGCAAAGCTTTATGAATTGAAAAAATCGACTTCTATGACTTTCTATGTTTACGGGAATACTACATTGAATAATAGATACTATTTTTGTCGTATAGGCTTATAACCGTAGTTCTATTATTTAATCTGTACTATAACATTCACGGAGCTATATAAATCCATAGTCATAAAAGTACTGTGTTATAACGAAAATGTAGAAAATTAAGCGATTTTGACATTTTATTTTACAAATTGCTGCTCTAGAAAACAGATATTATTTTTAATAAAAGCTTCATAGTTTTCATTGCGCTCTAGATTTAAATGAGAGAAAACAAATGTTTTTATTTAACAACAACGCCCAATATGTGATATATTGTGTATAAAAAGGCTTACCGTGATAGTATATCAGTTGTAAAGTCCGCCAACATGAAACGAGTTTCTTTCCGACCTTAAAAACTTCTTTCTTAAAATCTACATGATTTGATACTAGAAATGTTATATTGTTTAATTAAAAAAAGGTTTTAAAGTAGTTAATCTATACTATATTGTTACGGCTGGGAGTATCAAATAATGCTAAACTTTTAAGAAAATGTTTTATTTGGCATGTTTTTGAGAAGTCAATATTCTGCAAAGACATATAGATAGGTACACGGTTATTTTGCAATAACCGGCCAAATTTGTGGAGAAGGTGCAGTATAAGTATTATAGACAAATGTTGAAAAAAATCCATTAAAATAAATACCAAACATTCTGTCCTTTCCATCCTTTAAATTAAAAATGCGTGGCAATGCATTATTTGAACTGATTTTACTGATCGTCGATCGGTAGGCAAAAAAGTTATTGCTTATAAATCACGTTCAATTTGGGATAATTTCAAATAAAAATAGAAGTTTTATTTACTCGTATTTTCAAAAACTGTAATAACAGTACATCATTATTAATGTTCAAATAAATATATTATTTGAACTTAAGTTTAAAATTTGGCAACTCTTTGCAAAATAACACTGTATAGCTGATAATATTTGTCCTGATCCTTCAATTTGTATATCGCAACCCGACTGTGCGAGTGTACGAGATCTGTGGAGACGTTGAGCAGACGGTGTGGTTCCAGGCGATGAGCGTGAGCGGCGTGTACGGCGGCGGCGTGGGCGCGGCGGGCGCGGGCGAGTGCGCGGGCGTGTACCGCGGCGGCGGCGTGTACGGCGTGGCGTACCACCCGCAGCTGCACGCGCACCCGGCCGCCTGGCTCACGCCGTACGCCGCGCTGCTGCCGCCCGCGCACGCGCACGCGCCGCACCACGCGCACGCCGCGCACGCGCCGCACCCCGCCCACATACCCATCGACTCCGTGCCCAGCCAATACGTGAGTGTCAACTGTCAACGCACTTCACTATCTGTTATGTTAGTCAAAGAGTTTTGTCGGGAACTTCACTCAAGCGGATTACTAATCTTGTTTTATTGTATAAATATGTGTAATGGTTTGAAGTCATTAAAGTAATATGTACTTACGTACTAGAACAGCTATCTCAAACAAAAAATGTGCGCTACTCTGTGTTCGCGCGGTTGATTTTTTTCATCATAGAATAAACAGGTGGAATGACCCGTAGGTAATAGTGGATTGTATTGTGAAATAGGTAAATTATATCGAGAACAATATTTAAATTTAGTCATTTATTTTGCATATTATATTTGCTTATTTAATATAATATTACATAATATTATATCACAATAACATTTTAATTATATTTTTATCTGTTTATTTTAAAAGTACCTATTTATGTCAAATATAAAAAAACATACTAAATGTATGTTTAACAAAACTTAATATAACATTTAAATTACAATAATTATATTTAGTTAAATGAGAATGAGTCGTTCGTAAACGCTGGGCGAGAGTTAAAAATGGACGAATTTATTCCACTTTGACTTTGATGTGTAAACCTAAAAATAAAATAAAAGAATAATGAGCAGATATAAATATAAAAATAAACTTATATATGTTTCTACAAAAAAAGTGTATAATAATATATTCGTCCTATACTTAAGTACCCATAGAAATGTCGCATGTGAACAAATTAATTTCATAATCTATATTCCATGGCACGAGATGGCGTCTTAGGAATAATTTGCTTTATTATTAATCTACAATATATTTTTTTATTGATTAAGTGTCTTATTAACCGATGAAAAGTAATTCCTTGGTTTTTTGTGTATTAAATGTTTTCGCACTACTGTTAGTGCAAACGATGAAACATGTGCTCCGATAATGATGGGAACACTATTGTCGTCGACTGTCTGGCTGGCTCCAGCTGCCGTCAAAACTTCCCAAAAACTTCGCAATGTGACGTATGAACATAATATTTTGAAGAAGTTTTGTAAATAAATTTTTCTATAGGATAATTTCTTATTAGTTGAAACCAGTCCATATCACAACGAAAGAAAGCTGGTGGAAACCGGATGCACATCCAAAATATTTCCATCACTTCAACACGTTGCGACACCAGTTATGAAATGCTAGATATTGATATACTAGAAGCATTCATTAAGATGTGAAGGTGAC
This sequence comes from Parnassius smintheus behrii, assembly GCA_036936625.1. NCBI lineage: Eukaryota > Metazoa > Arthropoda > Insecta > Lepidoptera > Papilionidae > Parnassius > Parnassius smintheus. Next base: position 27,513,601 of record JAUPFT010000010.1, on the reverse strand, counting down.
TATGTTATAGACATTTAAGTAATACATAATGTATAATTGCCGACATAAGTCGTGAGCACACTTTTTATTGGTCGATACGACGTTGACCACGCTGACGTTCAACGTGATTGGTTCATCGGTCGATTCTCGTCGTCTATTGGTTTCGAACGTATCAGTCGGCTTCCGTACACTTCAGAGCAATAATTTTGGTGATAAATTTTTTAATTAGTTTATTTTCGTTAATTGTTTTTGTTACCTCGTCGTTAATTGTTGTTTGTGTATTCCTTGTTATTAATTGTTTTTGTTATTTCTCGTTTTTAATTATTTTTGTTGTTATAATTTGAGTGTTCAGATTTCGGTCTAAATATGCAGAGAAGGAAGAATTCGGTGTTAAATAGACAATCCCGACAAATGTTACGCTATACATATAGACATTTTCTTTCCATTTCCACCAAAAGTATGCTTGCCAAGTCCCTTCTTTTGCCTATTTTTGACTATGCGGGCGTCAGCTATCTGGATCTCACCGAAGCTCAGCTTGATAAACTTGAGCGAATTCCGAATATCTGTGTAAGTTTTTATTTGGGTTGCGCAAATATGACCATCTCTCTCTCTTTCGTACTAAGCCCAAGTGGTTGCCAATACGACTTCATCGGAATGCTCACATACTTCTCCTTCTCTATAGTGTTCTCTTTAATCCTCTTACCCTTCTTACCTCAGAAATCGTTTTGAATTTCTTCGTGACTCCCATTCGCGTAACCTGAGATCAGCAAAGAGCTAGAAATTGAATATGCCACTACACACTAGTAAATTTATGAACGATTCTTTTATTGTACATGTCGTTGGTTTATGGAATGAACTCCAAGTCAATTAAACGCGCACCATCCCTACCGGTATTTAAAAAACTTGTAAAGATTCATCACTTTGCACTTTTAATTGTAACGTCGCTTCCACACTAGCCATTAAATATAATATGTAGTATATTGATTGCATTTAATTAAATTTGCCATAGCCTTCTTCGTCATCTTTGTGTAAATTTTAATCAGCTATAAGACCGCCCGTTCTTTGCATACTTCCTTTGTATACATAATCTGTATTTTTTGTATGGTATGCAATAAATAATATTAAATAAATAACTTAAAATAGCATCTAAAATGTAGCAACTCTTAGTTAGTCCGGAGAACTATAATTAAAAACATAACACGTACGTAAATGAAATTACAGACCGGTAACTAAGTATTACTACAACTTGATATACGAGTAATAATTTGAAATTCTTAACTATTTGTGGCTTAGGGTTAAAAGTCTACCTTTAAATAACAATCGATGAATTTCACAAAAGATTCGTCAGCAGTTTCACAATGCAAAAATACGTCTCAATTATTGCAAACGAAAAAATATTTCGCATTTGACACAATAGCTTACTGCACTGTACTGTACTGTTGTAATATCCGTAGCCGGTTCAATGTAACGTTGGAAATGAAGATACAAAAACGGCCGACTTTGAATATCAAAGAGGAATATTCAGTCAAAATAAAATAAATAACAAATGACTGAATTCTTTTCCTTTTCCAGGTAAACTGGGACAGCTTAAGGCCGGAAAATGAATTATACGTGAGTTATCTTAAACTTGTCAAATTGAACGCTCTTAAGAAGTTCAAAACCTGTCCCCTTGCTTAAATCTAATCGCCGTATAAATAATTATTTTCGCTTTGAACATTAAGCGTGAAGAATTGTTGCACAAAAGTAATAACGAATGCAATATGGTGTTTCAGTATTTCCCGTCGCATCCGTACCAGTTCTTCGCGGGCCCCACGCCGCCGATCATCCAGATGCCGATGGAGAGCGAGCACGCTTCCACGGCGGCGTCACCCGACGAGGCCTACCAGCCCTACCCTCCACCCAAGTAGACCATAAGCCACGCTATAATCCATGCTGTACACGAGCCAAAAATCAAAGCAACTGTGACTTTTTACGATGTTAATTTGTTTTAGTTTTAATTTGCGGCCGTTGTAGACTTCATCGAAAACTCTGCTCCGCGGCGCTCTGACGTCGCCGGCGCCTAGATTTTAAGCCTAATTTTACTCGGCACCTATCGCCTTGGCTATTTATTTTCTCGACGGGCTTCGTCCCGGTCCTATTAGCTTTATGCTGGACGTTCGATTCGCTGTGATGTTTTGATGAGGTCTTTTGACGGTTCGAGGAAAGGATTTGATGTATAATAGAATATAGCTGCAATTTTAAATGTGTTTTGACATTATAATTTTATTATTGTTTTATGAAAATCTAAGATTTAGGCGCAGGTTTTAAACACGTTGAGAAGATTATTTAAGATAGTTAGGTATTTATTTTAGCATAGTATAATTTCACGATTAAATTTTAAAATTTAGATATATCCTCAGAACGGGAATGAACATTTTTATTTTTGATTCAGTGTCATATATTGTAACAGGATTTTTAAATTGCGTAACAAGCACATGAAACTTTTATAACAACAAAGACAATAAGGACAAATAAGGACAAAGAACGTGGAATCCGGATTTCTTTATCTTTTAGGTTGATACAGATTCAAAATATTAATTTTTGTAAATTTATAATTTCGGGGATAGAAAGAGCAATATCTAAAACGGTAGATGATGAAAAGATATAATATTTGGAAAAGGTCATATCATGTTGAAAAAGTTTATATCTACTAACGAAAATGTAAAGGCTAAAGAAATGACTTATGTATGTTATGATTAGGAAAGATAAAGACACCGATTAGATCTTGTGCATAAAATTATTGGGAAGATTTAGAATCTTCTTTTGAGATATAAGTATTTTTAAAATACAGGAAAGTTTGTCTTTTTAATGTCACGTTGTAGTTAGAGGGAAAAATATGAACAAAATGTAATCACTCGGGGAATGATATGGTAAAGGATAAGTTATTTAAGTTTATAACACCTGCGGGGATAGTGGATGGAATTATGTGTGTATGTACTTCCAAAATGTTTGGAATGGTGCTTTAATCGTTTTATTTAAAAATGGTTTTATATCAATGAATAATACAGTATTACCTACATCAAAACACTACTGATGGTGCAGTCTTCCATGGATCGCAAGTACCTAATTTTAAAGCATTTCAAAGTATTCGTATTTATTATCTTTGTGTAATAACTTTCGATTTTCTGCGCCTGTACATCTCGGCCGCTCAAGTCTTAAAACTTGCTATCTACCTAACAACCTAAACTCAAAATTTAAAAGACTATATCGCATACCCACAGATCTCAACTATGTTGTACACGTAGCTTAGCCGTGTTGCTTTGTCGGTTTCAAAATGGAGGCTTTTTGGCATATTATATTTTTGAAATTAATAAGTAATTTTACAAGGATAAATACTCTTTCCGTATTAATAACGTCGTTGCCAAACCATTCAGACTGAATTGTATACCGTAAACTTCCAATAAATTATTTCTCTATCCATGTTTTAATTGATACAAAAATAGCGTTGAAAATATTAGCAGCCCTTAGGGAAGCCCGGCAGGGTGGCCTCACACGTGTACGACTTGCTGAGCAGGTGGTTGAGTTCCGAAGGTGAAATCTGTTCTCGTGTGATGCAGCAGTGCGGATGATACGGTAACATTTAGCAATAAGCAGTTGTATTTAAAGTCTATTTATACATTTTACGAGTCTATACAATTTTTGTACGTTGAAAACTCATGTTTGATGAACATGAATAATAAAGTGATCCTTTTTTGAGAATCATGTACTGAATGAAGCGTAGTTGTTATTTTTAGGCAGTCGGCACATTCCACTAGACAACTTCAAACAAAAATTCCACGATTGATTTCCACATTATAAATTGTGAAGGATTCGAAATCCGATGTGTCAGTGCTATTTTGGCGTAATCGAGCACATTTTGTACCATCACGTAGGTTTTGGGTACACTTTATGACTTTATATGAAATTTCATATTTTTATATTGAATATATATAAATTATACATGGATATGTATACATGTATATACATTGTTGATGGGTACGAGTAAAACCTACTATATCGCAACTGTTTAATTCTATTTTGGCAGGTCAAGAGTTTCATCAGAACCAAAGTATACAAATCATTAAAATCGAGTAAGATGTAGGAAACTATTTATACAACTCAGGGACTGAAGACTAGATAAATGTTTGATATATTAACTGTATTTTAACTGACGTCTAAGCGACAAGCTCTTTATTCAAAACCTGTGGACCGACGAAATTAAAATACAGGAACTGAGATTAGCTTATAACAGGTTTTGAATGAAAAACATATATTTTGAACGAACGAGTAGTACTGCTTTCGTTTGTTTTACAATCAGGGATAAGCTGAGATATGTACTGTTGTTTCGTGAATGAACAAAATTACTTTTTCGTAATAATAGCTATAGAATTGCATAAAGAAACGACATTCGTAAAGATACATAAGGTATGTTCCGAAATGTTTCCAGTATACTGGCAAATGCAAATGACGTCATTAATTGACGGCATATGCCACCATATTCGTTAAAAAGAATCACCAGAATGGCATCGATTTATGATGTCATTTGCATTTGCCAGTGTACTGGGTTGTATTTCGGAACATACCCATAATCGCAAAATAAATTTAAATATAAAGGCTTTTATTTACTATAAACGACGCACCGGGGCATGGTGAAGCAGTATTCTAAAGCTGTAGTTAAAGGGTCGTTTACCACAATTAACTCTCGTGTCATGCATTCGCATTAAACCCGCGTGTCGTGAAGGCAAATGAAAAGTGAGATTTTTATTAGCATTACATTTGACTGAACAGTACTGAACCATAATACTCCGTAGATCTGTCTTATTATCGTTATAATTCATGATCAAGCCAAATTTATGGAACTGATGCAATACCGCCTTTACTTCTTGTGAAAATTTAACAATCAAGAAGTGCAATGTACCAACAACCAAGTTTGGTACTTAGTTAAGTAATTTGATCGTTTAGTGTTCAACGTACACTGTGGCTTCCTGTTAAAGCAGTCTTCCGATAGATATTTCCGCTTATATTTTCGTTTAAAATCAATGTCAAAATATTATAAACATGAATTCATTTTACTAATATATACTAGTATTTTATATCTATAAATATGCTCCTATTCTCTAACAATCGTTCGTTAGTATCCACAAAGTATACCAAAGTATACACTGTATCCACAAAGTATACCAAAATATTTTGTCTTACCTTTATATTAGAGTAATCACGTTTATTTCATTCCAAAGTTAAACAATGTTCCCGTAAATACCAAGTAAATAATGTTATTGATCAGGACAAGTGAACGTGATTTATTTTAAAGCAATTTGTAGCTTAGATAGTTGGGCACGATCCTGTAGCGTATAAAGTAGTGATTACACCGTCAAAGGCGAAAATAATACAGCTAGAAATTATTTTTCTAATGCTTTCCTTCCATTATAAGCAATAAAATTGATTTCATAGTAGTGCCTTCAGCTTTGTTTAAATACTGAACAGACGCAGATACAATATTGTAGCTGCGTACGCTTTAAAAATATTTTTACAGGTAATAGAGAACTTACCGTGTTCGTAACATAGTAGTCGTAATGATTAATGTTTTTTGTAATACCAACTTAAAAAAGATAATGTGGCTGTCTAATCGTTGCATTTTTCACACATGATGTAAAAACTGAACTTGAGAATAAATTTGTAGATGTTCCTAGTTAAACTCACTTCAACAATCTTGACATGTGTGATTTCTTACAATGAGATTATGGACGACGTTTCGTTAACAATGTAGTGAGAACTATAAAAATATAACAAGAGCACAAAATGCATATTGGAGTACCAATTCCTGGAAATCAAAATTTCAAATTTAAAAAATCATGTCGAGGAATAGAGTTGAAGTGTTAAGTAAATGTTTTAAATTAAGTCATTTAATTTAAGTGATCGTGCGGATTGTTTTGAAACTGAAATTTGGAGATTTAGGATTGGTCACGAATTGAAGGCTAGAAATAAGTTAACTAGGCTTAATTATAGATAGGTTAGAATAGTAAAAAAATGTTTTGACGCTAAGATAAATAGAATAGGAGCCCTAGAATAATATATTTGTTGGCGGTGTGGGGCGTGCACGCCTCGTGCCGACTCTAGGGTAATTTCCTTTGTTAGTTTATTAAATAATTTAATTTGAATGGACTGAAGTCGGCACGCAGTGCGCATGCGCCGCACTCGCCCTAGCTCATAAGGAGATCTAAGAAAATTAGTGAACACATTCTTGAGATAAGTTTCGGTTGAACAAGTTTGCTTTCACCTTTTGTTATGTAGTTGACTAAGTGTAAAGAAAGAAAATTAATTGACAAAAAAACTCTCAGAAATGTCGATACGATTGTACTTGTCCAATGTGTATTAATATAGAGTGGTGTTCTACCCAGCAGACTAGTCTAGATAGTAGCATAGTATAGACAAAATTTAGTTAGGTAGCCTAGGAATACGAAATGCAAAAAAATAACTTCATAAAATGTAAAAAAAATAAATGAAATTGTTGGTAAGAAAGAATATTTTTAAGGGACATGTTGCTTCGTTGTGTTATGGTGTGAGGTTTGGCATAACTATGATAATAGTGTAAAAGCATTTCTCGCAGAGAAAAGACATAGAGGGAAGTTATGTATCTATTTTGTTACAAAGTGTTTGCAAGTTTCTATATAGTGCTATGAGCATTTTATGTGACCCGCATTATTTATAGTTATGCTGAATGGAAATTAAAATAATATATAAATAAAAACAAAATGGTACTAAGAAGCATGTTTTATTGTGACGAGTCATGTTCCTTCGCATTGAACATATTTTGTAAGAGCAAATGATTGAAATAAAACAAGCAAAACCAAACAAAGTGCATTATTTTCACCTTTAACCCACAATTGATAATGAAATTGTTTTAAAAGAAGTCGTACTTACGTACGTACTTATAATAATAATAATTTTTATTTCATTTCCAATTACACATGTTTGCATACAGGAACAATTATGATTACAATTAAATAAAGTAACAATAAGTCTAATAAAATAACAAGCAATAATAAAAATTAAAAATAATAATTAAAAAATAAAATTAAAATTAATTAAACTATGTGTAGCTTAATAAAGTAGAATCTCTAATAGAAAAATTGAAAAGTCACGTTTATAGTATTAGCTACCTGTATGAACAAAGTAGGTTGAATAACCCGTGTTTCAGACCATCACTTACACTATGAGTTTAATAATGTGGGACACTAGATAATTTATATTATTAAACTATATTATATAATAAATAAAATAACTAAATAACAACTTAACTTAAAAACTTTTAAAATTTCTAACAACTTCTCTGTCTTCGTAATTTAATTTATTCAGATATTCCCTTGCAATTGTATTACATTTTTTATAACTTACACTATATATCTTTAGTGACTTATTGAGCTTGTTATATGGATATGATCCAAAATATATGTAAAATCTGTTCACAAATGAGTGTTTGGTTTGAGGGTTTACACAAACTAAGTCCATCCTTCTCCTGTCTATGGGTTTTAAGTAAAATGGAAGTTCGGTGTGCTGTTTTAATACGATGTTGAGTATAAACAACTGACGGACAGTTAGCACTCTACATGCCAAGAAAAGTAGATGTGTAGGAAACATGAATGGACGGAAAGTGGCTACCTTAACTGCTCTCTGAGCACGTTCTAGTGGGAGCAATATTGTTTTAAAAGCACCACTCCAGGAAGTAATGCCATGAGTGAGTACGGATTGACACAAAGCTAAATAGACCTGTCTTATCAATTTCAAGCAGGCGATGTTGCGGAGATATTAAAAAATGTATATTAATTTATGAACTCTAGCACAAAGCAAATCGATGTGCTTGCGGAAATTTAAATTTGTGTCAAGTATGATACCTAGATATTTATTATTGTCTGTTTTTGCTAATATGGGACATGCGCATGCAGTGTCATCATACGAGCTCCAGTTATGAGCGTAAATATTTAGGTGAGTAGGTATTTTATTGTTTCTCATTAAAAATAACATATATTGTGTTTTATCTGCGTTTAAATTTAGGAGATTGTTACGAAGCCAATTAGATACTATGTTAAAGCCTTGCTGAGCGTATTTATAAACCTCATCACGTGATTTAGCTGAGTAAGATCTTGTACATTAATAAGTGACATCTAATAGAATAGAATGAGTAAGTAATTTATATAAACTAGGAACAATGTAGGCCCCAGGATACTGCCCTGTGGGATGCCGTAAGAGCTGTTATGTAATTAATTACCTGTATACTCGCCGATTTTTATACATTGAGAGCGGTCACTAAGGTAATAAGTAAAAAGTTGTAGTTGAGTTCCCCTTATGCCAAGTGTTTTAAGCTTTTGCCATAGTATAGGCCAAGAGATAGTATCAAATGCTTTGGCAAGGTCTAAAAAGATCCCAATTGAGTGCATACTCTTGTCAAGATTACTTGTGACATAATCTGTCAATTGCTGCAAGGCATCATTACATGATCTTTTAGGCCTAAAAGCAAATTGTCTGTCTGACAGCAAATTGTTAGTTTCCAGGTATTTTATTAACCTGGTATTTATGATTTTTCTAATATTTTAGATAAACCAGACAAAACTGATATCGGCCTATAGTTACTAAGTTTTTATCGCCAGCTTTGTATATAGGAGAAATCACCGCTTTTTAAGCACTTTTTCAGAAATCACCTTTAGATAGGCATAATTGAAAGATATGTGTTAATGGGGCAGCCAGTAAATGTTTAAATCTTTTGAGTATACTATTAGGTATATTGTCCCATCCAACTGCACAATCTTCTTTTAAGCCAGTTATTATACTTAAAATCTCATCAATTTTGGTATTTAACAAAACAAAAGAATTTAACTTAGAAAAGGATGTGGGCATAAAAATTGGATTTCGAGTGTTGTTTCGCCAACATTAATAAAAAAATTATTTACTTTATTAGTCGCTTCGTTTGGGCTTTTGTCTTTTTTCCGATGACAGTAGTTCAAGTGCAAGTTTAAGTTTTTGAATTGAAGGTATTATTTTTAATGAACTTCCATACAAGTTTACTGTTTTTACCGGCCTTATCCTTAATAATGCGTATTTAATTGACTTCGACTACATTGATGATGTTCTCATTTTATTTATATTGAAGTTGGTTGTACCATTTTTAGGGTTCCGTAGTCAACTAGGAACCCTTATAGTATCGCCATGTCTGTCTGTCCGTCTGTCCGTCCTCGCTTAATCTCTGTGACCGTTAGCACTAGAAAGCTGAAATTTGGTACCAATATGTGTATCAATCACGCCGACAAAGTGGTAAAATAAAAATTGGAAAAAAATGTTTTATTAGGGTAGCCCCCCTATATGTAAAGTGGGAAGTGATTTTTTTTTAGTTTCAACCCTAACGTGTGATATATTGTTGGAAAGGTATTTAAAAATGAATAGGGGTTTACTAAAATCATTTTTTGATAATGTCGATAATTTCGGAAATAATCGCTCCAAGAGTAAAAAACAATGTGTCCCCCCCCTCTAACTTTTGAACCATAAGTTTAGAAAATATGAAAAAAATCTGAAAGGTAGAACTTTATAAGGACTTTCTAGGAAAATTATTTATATTTTGAACTTGAATGGAAACAGTTTTTGTACAAAAACGACAAAAAGTTGTACAAAATAATTTCTGGACTAAGTTTGTAGTATAATCGTATATGCAAGCATTTTTTTAACTTCGTTTACATATTTTATTATCCTGAACGTATCTTTTTTCAAACAAAAAAAGAATTATTAAAATCAATTTTCGCAATCCAAAATTACCACCGAAAACTTCTGGCACGTCTATGTATTAATTAGTAACCCGATTCCCCGAGAGATGGCGCTGTAGGTACTTATTACAATGGGTCGGGTATTATCGAATTGTTCGGTTGGTTTATCCTTGGCATCGCCTGCCGCGGAGCGCGCAATGTTGCACGCTCTATGTTCGCGCACGTACCCCTACCGGGAGCAGTTGCAGGAGCGCGGAGCGCTGCTGGAGCGCGAACATAATGGATACCCACCTTTAAACTCATAAGTGGGAACACTTATTGCGACGGACGGGAAACTACGGAACCCTACACTGAGCGTGGCGCGACACGTTCTTGGCCGGTTTTTTTTATTTATTTTACCACTTGTATATTTAAAATATTCAGGCTATGGAGATGTTTTGAGATTACACCTGTAATTGCTAACACAATGGGTACTATGTATACTTTTTCTTGTCTCCAAATTCTACTGACTTAGTCTTGGAGATCTGCATATTTGTGGATTTCTTTTTGTTTTTGTCTTTGTAATATTATGTGTTAGTACTATATCAATGAAATAGGTGATTTTATTAAGTTTATCTTGTTATCTTGTAGTGTAATGTCTAGTCTCTTGTAATGTATTTTTTTGTTAGTTAGAATTGCGTAGCGAAGTACAACTTATGTGTCGTGTTTTCTAGTACTGTATTTGGGGTGTACCTATTTATATAATGTGTATTAGCGCCTTGTATGAGACTATGTTGAATAGCATGAGTTTGATGTATGATATTAGCTACCTGGTCGTCAATGAGTGTAATGGGTTTGGGCTAGTCGTGGGCATGCTCAAGTTATATGCTGAATGGTTTCAGAATGTATGTGGCACTTTCGATACTTATCGTCGATTACAGTGGGATCTTTAATGATATATTTTCTGTAATTGCGAGTATTTATAACTTGGTCTTGAATTATAATAATATAACCTTCAGTTTCAGGGGGAAAAAATTAATTTTAACCATTAATTTGATGCAGCTTTATCAATCAAGGGGTTTCCATATAATGTCGGCTGGCAGCACTTTGTGGTTTCATATTTATTTTAAAATTTGCTCTGTGTCTATATTATAATTTTTTTAAACGTTACCGCACTAGGATTATCTCCTGTATCGTGGAGGCAGTTTACAAACATAAATTGCACAAGGACAAACATCCAGACCCCGAGCAGTTATTTGTAGGCCATACAAATACTTGTTGCGTGCGGAATACGAACCCGCGACCCACAGCGCAGCGTAGCCACACGTTGTTAAGCCACTGCGCCACGGAGCCGTCAAACTAGTCAAAAATTATTGGGGATTTCTATGGTATTCTCGTCTTAGCTGGGATTGATAAATACCTATAAAATATGTTAGTAAGTTTATTGTGCTGAGACTTCGTCTGCGTGGAATTTATTATGATTGGATTCCATTCATTCATTTATTGGTTTTATTTTTTACGCGCGCAAAACTAATTTCTTTTCCGAAAAAAAGTAGCCCGAGTCCATCGGCATCGAAAGTCCCGTCACAATCAGCCTACCCGTTTCGGCGATTAGCCGGAAAAATAAGACAGACAGACAAAAATTATCGTCCTCCTGTTGTAGAAACAAATGATAAGTCTAAATAAAAAATAAATAATACATAACTGTACAATCAACTACGTTATTCCCAAAGAACATATACGATACCCTGTCATCTTACTTAGTTTTGCTTAGTTCAAACAAATATTGATATGTAGATACAACAATATACCTACTTAATATACTATTATGCTTAATATAACACTTAAAAAAATAATATTTTGTACCATGTATGTGTTAATAGAAATAATACAATACTAGATTTCAACATCAAATTTATTGTAAGAGATGAAATATAGAGTAGACGGAGCATGTTATTACAGAACTAGTAATTAAAATAATTTAATACCTGCATATTTACTACATATTTAGTTGGTAGGCATTTATTTTTATCATATGTTACAATTAGCACATTCCACTGGAATATGTTGCAATTCCATAACAGATTGCTTTAGCATATCTATTCAGAAGAATATAGTACATAATATGTGTCAACACTCACAAAATGCTTAACGGTTTATTTAAATAAAATTACTATTAATATCATCACAAACAAATTTAATGTTTTATGTTCCCACAATGTTCAATACATTCAAATGCACATCATTTACTATGTTTACTAAACATGTTTATTTCAATAACATTATCCAGTATCTTGGACTTATTACAAGTATCAAGAATTCCAAATAAATAATTTCAAAAAAATCACACTGACTCTATTGCATGTTTTGCTTTGAATATTCTGACGGTGTTGTCGCAGGAACCGCTGATGAGTAGCGATGGATTTGACCAATCGCAGCATAGAACTTTGTCTTCGTGGCCAGTTAGGTCGTAGAGTGGCGTCCTTGGACTGTAATTTTAAAATAAATTTAGAGTTACGTAAGCACAATTAAAACATTATCTTAAAAAGTTAGCCTAATTTCGTCCCACTATTACGCAAGGACCTCTTCTTGATGGCAATGGGGTTGAGAATGGATTATGTAGCAATTAGTTCCACACCCTGCATATGTATGTGCGGTGTTGTGTGCAGTACCTGTAGGACTTCACAGGTCTCCAAATATATTATATCTGAGACATGCAGTTTTCCTTCACCGCCTACCATAGAGTAAAGCAGCACATAAAAATTGCAATTAACAATTTCATTGCTGCCAGCAGGGATCAAGTTTGGTCTGCTCGCGTATTGAGAAATTCAAAGCAAGTGCTTACACTCTGAACTGCCACATCAACAGACAAATTACCGAAAACTGATTTGTACACATTTAATATACGCTATATCTATAACATATACCTAGCAGTGGGCGTAAATAAAATACTAGCTGGCCCAACAGACATTGCTCTGCCCTTTCCGGTAAGCTTTTTTTTTAAATAAATTCATTGTTCATACATTATCCAAACATCATTATGTTTGAAAAAAAATTTAAAAGATATGCTTTTTTTTAAATATTTTTTAAAATAATGACGGTTCTGTAGCGCGGTGGATTAGCAATGAGTTGCAGCGATAAGGGTCGCGGGTTCGAATGCCGCACGGAATAAGTATTTGTATGGCCTATAAATAATTGTTCCGGGTCAGGATGTTTGTTCTTGTGAAATGTATGTAAACTATACTGTACTACAATACAGGAGAAAATCCTAGTGTGGAGGTAACGTATTTGAAAAAACAATATTTCGGTTCATAAATATAAAATTTGTTAACACATTGACAACAGTGCCACCTATATGATTCCAGTAAAGCAATGAAACATCGTCTCGATAAAACAATATATTGTATGTATATGAATTTTGGTCTAGTCATTCAAAAGTGACACATTTACTAACAGACCCATCACAATAACGTATAAACAAAAATATAAAAACATTTATAAGAGTACTCGAACCAGACTGGTTGAAAGTGGTTTGCCCAATACTCACCACGCCCAGGAGGCAAGTTGGTAAACGCTGTATCTATATTCTCGCACTGATGACGCTGCTAACCACTCTTGGACTCAAGCTCAGTTTCAGTATTTGCACGCCAGAGCTTCGTTCATGAACGGCTGAAGTTGGTGTTTAGCAAAATTATAAAAATACCCTTACACCTTATAAATCTCAAACCAATCCAGTATCAAATGGCACAGACCTCCTAGTTTCCCAGAGTTTGACTTGTCCGTCATATCCAGCTGACAGGAAAAGCGTGTCACGTGTTTTGGACCAGCGAACAGATTGTACCCATCCCGTGTGAGACGTGAAAGTTGTTTTTACAATGCTTTCTGAAAAAAGAAATTTATTTTTCTCTTAATTAATGTCTTTTTGATGAGAACTGCTTCGTTAGTCTAATTACAACCCCATGCCTCGAACAGCAAGTAGAGTGGTTGGTCCTGCGCCTGATCTCTCTCCGATCGTGTCGGTTTACCGTCCCATCGGACTATGAGAGTGAAGAAATAGAGTGCACCTATGCTTGCGCATACACTTGGGCACTATAATCCTGTACTGCGCAACTGCTGTGAACTGCGACTAATAATACATGGAGATACACCATATTGCATATTATGACAGACGAAAAATGCCCTAACCGACGAAGAGGAGCAGTGTCAAAGGTGACAATCAACATTGCAAGAGGCCTATGTCCAAAGTAGACTAATATTGTCTTATAAAACAGAATTTCTTTCTGAATCATGAAAGTTTGACAATTTAGCAATTAAAATGTAAGAATTATTCACCTGTGGACCTTGGATCGTACAATCGTACATGTCTGTCAGCAGATGCCGTTATCATGCTGTTATTAAGCGGTGACCAATCAGCATCAAAGAATGCTTTATTACCTAAAATAAAAAACGAATTATTAAAAAACAATTTTAACACCACAACAGTAATCATATTTATTTGAACTTGAAAATAAATTTGTCGAAACTATCTTGAAGGGCATTTTTTTTAGAGATGGGCCGAATATTCGTTTTATATTCGGTATTCGGCATATTCGACAGCTTTACCGAATATTCGTATTAGGCCGAATATTGGGCTAAATCACCGAATATTCGTTTTCATAGTGTCGAATGTATCGAAATGTACGAATTGAGTAATGCGATGTTTTTTACAGTTGAAAGTATATTTTATTTATGAGTTAAATCTACTTACTCTAGAGTGCCTCAAATGCATAAATCTATACATTTATGTTTTTGAGGCACTGTCGATTTATTTCCTATTATGGCAAATAGAAACTTGACAAAATGTTTTTGGAATCGAACAAAGAAACATTACACATTACATTAGTACATTTCACTTTACTTTGGTCGTCAGTTTCTCTAAAATAAGTCCAAATAGTAAATCTCCCGCCGCTCATTTTTATCATATAATTATCAATTTTCACTAAGAATAATAAAATAATTCTTACGGCTCTTTATTCACTAAGAATATGGAGCTGTGGTAGCTCAGATGGTTAGCGCTCGCTGTAAATTTCACAGTGGGCGAGCAAAAACTGGGTTCGATCCCCGCTGGCACCAATAAAATTTTAAGTGCTGATTTACTACGTGCTCAGCGGTGAAGGAAATCATCTTGAGGAAACCTGCATGTCTGAGAAATAAGAAAAAAATTATTTCGAAGACATGTGAAGTTCGCCAACAAGCATATTGGGGCAGCGCGGCGGACAATTCCTTGCCTTAAAACACTCTCAGAAATAAGCGGGGGCCTGTGCCCAGGAGTTGGACGTATATAGGCTGTAACTTTAACTTTAATTAAGAATAAAACAACGAAATACTTTTTTTATCAGAAGAACAGTCAAAACATAAGCATGTGCCGGCAATATCCTCAGTACTAGATGATGCAATAACTGTCAGGTGTGGCGGGGAGCGAGAGGCAGGGTCCGGCGCTAATCCCGTGCGCTTTACGGTAACAAGTTTCGACATAAATTGGTTAGATCCCGAGGTTATCCTGCCGAATAATGTTCGGCCGAATATTCGTATTCGGTGAAATCCATAATCGGCCCATCCCTAATTTTTTTTACAATATTGTTACGAGCTTGGGGTTCATAACAATAAAATGTGCCAATTGAATTACCAAAACTGACACTTTAATTACTGAACACCAATTAAAAGTTAAAACACACAAATAATTAATCACACATAACACTTGAGTTTACTTAATTACTCTCCGAAATCTTCGCTTGGATTGCCAATTTAATACCGCCCGGGTCGCGGTCATTAACCTTTTTATAGGGCCTTTTCTACTGAAAACATCTAGAATGTTCGAGTTTTGGCGCAAGTTCTAGCAAGGAATTTTCTACAAAGCTCTCCTAGTTTTGCTACTCTATACTAGATGTCGCTAGTGAATTTTCAAGAAAGATCTTCACGCTCTGATTTCTGCTAGTTGATACTAGAGATGGCGCTAATAATCACCCGCCATATACCCGGCATTAATTATGGCGCGCAACACTGCCACCTCCTAAGCCATGCTCGTCCCGAGCATTATCGGCCCCATAATTACGCGCCAGTCGATCCACATGGACGATCTTAGGAGTACCTCTTGCACCCTTCTGTATCCGGTAGGTTACGTCGTGATCTTGGTCACAATCCAATTACAATTACAATTTCATTGTAACTTTAATTTTTGCTTGCATTTAACTTTTGCTTGCATCCTAATATTTTTCTAAATTAATTTAAAAAAACATTGGGGATATGGCGTTGACAGCTGATGCACAGGTCTCCTAGTTCGGCTGCAGATGCTATGTTTTCAGGTATATGTACCAATGTAGCTTTATTAAATGTTAACCAAATATCTTGATGTACAACCTCTTGGAAATAAAGAACTTACTTATTATTATTATTATTATTATTATTAATCTGGTACGGGCCGTCCCATTTAGCTTGAAGCTTAGAAGATTTCCCTTTGCTGCGCACTGGATTGTGCAATCACACTAGTGAACCTTCGTCGACCCCTTTGTTCATTTTGCGGTCATACCGGGTTTTCATCTTTTCGGACATTTGCTGGCCCGATTGTCTTGACGTGCTCATTAATGTCATTCATTTTGTACCGCAAGTCATTTGCATAATCGGTTATACTGCGTGGGGCATCAGGTGGTATTCCGGTGATCAGGTCTGCAGGCAGCCGTAATTCTTTTCCAAAGTTTGCGAAAGCTGGTGCCACTGATGTGCTTTCGTGAACAGCGCTTCGATATGACAACAAAAACGGTTGTCCCAATCTCGTTGCCGATTTTCCACAACTTTTGATAGGTGTGATGTCTGATTAAATCGTTCTAACATTCCATCAGATTGTGGGTGGTAAGAAGTTGTTCTTGTTTTATGTGTACCCATAACTCGGCAAGTTTCCTGGAATATTTTAAACTCAAAATTCCTTAGTTGATCGCTGTGAGTCTCCAAAGGTACTCCAAAAGTACAGAAGATTAGACGAATTAGTTTATATGCAATTGTTGAGGCTTCTTGATTTGGAATGGCGAATACTTCTAGCCATTTAGTGAATTAATCCATCACAAACATGAAATACTTGTTACCACTTTCACTTTCCGGAAACGGCCCCGCCACATCAATGACTATTCTCTCCCATGGTGCACAAACATTGTACAACTTCAATGCACCTCTACTATGAGTCTGAGGTCCCTTTACAGCCGCACAACTTGTACATTTGCGACACCAGTCCTCGACATCGTCTCGACAGTGGACCCAGTAAAACTGTTCTCAGATCTTCAGTAGTTCGTTTAACTCCCAGATGGTCTCCTGAACAATCATTATGGTACAGCTGTAGAACATCCGGTACTTTAACTTTAGGGACAACCATTTGTAAATGACAGCTGTCTCCCCGACCATTTTCCCATTTACGGCACAGAACTCCATCCTGAAGCACCAAGCTATCCCATTGGGCCCAATAGCTAATTGTGGTCGAACTCATCGCTGAGACGTCACTCCACTTTGGCTTGGGAGCACTGACCTTCATCCTTTCCAGAATCGGCTTGATGTACGATCACAAATTCGTATTCCTGCTGCTGCTGGGCGGTGCTGTAAGCTGCACTACCCTCCCGAGATCGGTAACCTTCTCTTTTTACAGATCGCTTAGGGCAGATGGATCGAAGATGGCCTCTTTTCCCACAGCCATCGCGCTTAAGGCTGTATCCTTTATTAAAGTCACGAACTGTAGCTGCTGCAACCTCCCTAAGCGTATCTTGGTCCCCGAGCCTCACAGCAGCTCTGACTTCAAGGTCGCAGATGCCGTCGATGAATGTCTGCACCAGGTTCCTTCAATGAGCGCAGGTACAGACTGGTATGCTTTTCGGAACAGCTTCTCCACCACAAGGGCCCACTGCTGCATATTTTCGTTGCTGCGTTGCACGTGATATTTAAGCTGCGCACGAAAGACGTGTTTCAGACGAGCGTCGCCATTATCTCGCTTCCAATGCCTCAAGGAGCTGCTCGTAAATCATTTCCTTACCGAGAGCTTTCAGAACAGTTAAGGCCTGGCCGCGCAGTTCTAGTGTGAGAGCAGTCATGGCCTGACTTTTATTCCAGTCGTTCGCCTTCATAACAGCTTCGAACTGGATTTTGTAGGCCGAACATAAAGAAGTACCGTCGCACGGCGGCACTTTGAATCCATGTAGCGAAAGTGTTGTAGCTACTACGGGAGCTGTAATTCCATACCCAAGTTTAAAGTCTTCCAGCGTTTTCTTCATGTCAGCCATCACGTTGTTCACTTGGTTGATTTGGGTTTTAGCTTCTGACAGGCGGTTGTCATGTTGAGCAACCCTATCCTTCACCTCCCTTATCTCTTTCCCGAAGGAAGTGTGAAGGTCCTTCATGAGAAGCATCTGGTCTTCCTTATCGCGTTTGAGCTGCTCTTCCAAACGACGGGCCTGTTCCTCCTGTCCGCGCTTCAGCCGCTTTTCCAACAGACCGGCCTGTTCGTCCTGTCGACAGGCTTGTTCCTCCTGTCGGCGGGCCTATTCCTCCTGTCGGCGAGTCAGTTCCTTCTGTCGGCGGGCCTGTTCCTCCTGTCGGTGGTGCAACGCCGCAGACGTCAGAGGGCCAACTGCCAGCCACGGTGGCTGGCCCGTCAGCAGCTCCTACACCTGCAGCACCTGACTAAGGTGCTCTGATGGTGATGTTGTAGGAGCAGGCTCGCCGACAGGAGAAACAGGTACGTCAGTTGGAAGAGCAGCTGCGAGCGGACAGGAGGAACAGGCCCGCCGGCAGGAGGAATAGGCCCGTCGTTTAGAAGAGCTGCTCAAACGCGATAAGGAAGAGCGGATGCTCCTCATGAAAGACCTTCACGCTACCTTCGGGAAAGAGATAAGGGAGGTGAAGGATAGGACTCAAACTTGGGGATGGAATTACAGCTCCCGTAGTAGCTACAACACCTTCGCTACGTGGATTCAAAGTGCCGCCGTTCGACGGGACTTCTTCATGGTCGGCTTAAAAAATCCAGTTCGAGGCTGTCATGAAAGCGAACGGCTGGAATAAAAGTCAGGCCATGACTGCTCTCACACTAGGCCTGCGCGACCAGGCCTTAACTGTTCTGGAAGCTCTCGGTAAGGAAGTGACTTATGAGCAGCTCCTTGAGGCATTGGAGGCTAGATATGGCGACGCTCACCTGAAACACGTCTTTCGTGCGCAGCTTAAAGATTGCTTGCAACGCATCAACGAAAACCTGCAGCAGTGGGCTCTTGAGGTGGAGGAGGAAACGACAGTACATCAGTGACACCAGCTTTCGCAAACTTTGGAAGAGAATTACGGCTACCAGTTACAGTTAGTACTTACGCAGTACCGATTATGCAAATAACTTGCGGAACAAAACGAATGACATTTACGAGCACGTCAGACAATCGGGCCAGCAATGTCCAAAAAGATGAAAACCCGGTATGATCGCAAAATGAACAACAAAGGGTTTTCGACGAAGGTACACTAGTTTGGTTGCACAATCCAGTCCGCAGCAAAGGGAAATCTAAGCTTCAAGCTAAATGGGATGGCCTGTACCGGATTGTGACTTGGATCAACGACGTAACCTACCGGATACAGAAAGGCGCAAGAGGTACTCCTAAGATCGTACATGTGGATCCACTGGCGCGTTACTATGGGGTCCATAATGCTCGGGACGAGCAAGTCTAAGGAGGGGGCAGTGTTTCGCGCCTAAGTTGATGTCTGGTACCTGGCACTAGCGCCATCTAGTATCAGGGAACAGAGCGAGGAGAGCTTTCAAGAAAATGCCATGCCTGAACTTTCCACCAACAGCGCCATCTAGTATCGAATAGAAGAACTAAGCTTTCTGGAAAACTCCACACTCGAACTTTCTCCACCTAGTCGGTTGGGACTGGTATTTGCTGGAATATTCTAGATGTTTCGGTGGAAAGGCCTATAAAAAGCCCTCGAAAGCCGCGATCGGTGTAGTATTGAATTGGCGATACGACCCAAGCTTTCGAAGTGAAATAAAGTGAACTAGTATTAAGTGTGATTAATTATTAGTGTGATAAAGTTTTAATTGGTGTTCAGTAATTATAGCGTCAATTTTGGTAATTCAATCGGCAGTTTTTATTGTCAGGAACCCTAAGCTCGTAACAATATAGCTGCAGGGTGGACCTACTACATTAAGATTTGCACCAAACAATAACTCACCAGCAATCTCTTGTTTGATCCCTCCCAGTTCGCAATCCCACAGTTTTAACAAATGATCCCAACTACTGGATAGTATTGTGTTGTAATCGATCCACTGCACAGCTGATACTGCCTCTCTATGTCCTTTCAATGTTGACATTGGTTCCTGATAAAATCACCATTTGATATTAAAAAAAAACAAATCTATATATATCTATACAAATAAATAAAATTGCAAAGTCTGTTTGTAATGTCAAAAAACAGCTTTTAACTTAATGCATATGAAAGTATATACGGTGCTTATAACAATATTATATTTTTGTCTGTCTGTTTGTTCCGGCTAATATCCGGAACGGCTGGACCGATTTCGACGGGAAATTCACTGATAAATAGCTGATGTTATAAGGAGTAACTTAGGCTATTTTTATTTTAGAAAAACGAATAGGGTTCCACGCAAAAACTAAAACCCATGAAAAATACATCGTAATAAATTCCAAGCGGACGAAGTCGCGGAGAACAATTAGTTTAAATAACATAATTCTATTGCACATGTGTTTGTCACGGAACTAAATGACTGGACTGATTGTGATGAATTTATTTGTGCGTGATTGAGTTGGATGATTTAAATTTACAACTGAACCCGGTAGGTGGCGCTGTTGTCGAGATCCATGAATCAGCCGGGACGGGTCGCTAGTATAGAATATAAAAGAATTTATTATTGTCTTTTGAAGTGAAAACTTCTTTAGCATTGTTGTGATTTGAAAGTCTATGACACAAAAAAGCGACAGTAAAAAGAGACAGACACATAAGTTCATAAGATTTAACGTGGGAGAAAATGAGTAAGGAAGCATTATAGATTATAGCTCAATGCTCGCGCGAGAAAAGTCGTAAACACCGCCGAAACAGCGTCGCTTACGCGTTTGGGCAACAAGGTACGAAGGTGTCGTGTGCTTATGGAATAAACAAGCAGTGAAGAACGGCCAAACCTCCACTTCGTGATAGGTAAAACCGATATAAATCTTTTTGTAATTAGTGAGTACTATATAAGGTATATCGAAAAGAGTAATATAATATATGTGTCTAATATATATATATATATATATATATATATATATATATATATATATATATATATATATATATTAAAAGGATTGTTAGTTACATTTAGTATAAATTTAAATTTTCTTATATTTTATGCCGAACATGTAGTTTAAATTATAATAATAAATATAATATATGTGTCTAATATATATATATATATATATATATATATATATATATATATATATATATATATATATATATATATATATATATATATATATATATATATTAAAAGGATTGTTAGTTACGTTTACTATAAATTTAAATTTTCTTATATTTTATGCCGAACATGTAGTTTAAATTATAATAATAAATAAATCATTTGCCATAAAGTATGTATCTGTATTTTATATTTCATTTCATTTGAAGGTTTCACTTCTGTCGCGTGTGAGATGCACGCATGTTTTTTTATTAGAGATGGGCTGAATATTCGTTTCATATTCGGTATTCGGCATATTCGGCAGCTTTAGCGAATATTCGTATTCGGCCGAATATTCGGGTAAATCATCGAACATTCATTAAACTCGAGGTACTCGGTGTACACTGTATTGAAATGTACGAATTGAGTAATGCCATGTCTTTCATAATTTTACTGTTGAAAGTATATATTATTTATGGGCTAAATCTACTTGAAATGTAAAGTTTTTAAAGGCACTGTTAATAACATGTCAGGTGTGGCAGGGGAGGCGAGAAGCATGGGTCCGGCGCTAATTCCGCGCGCTTTACGGCAATAAGTTTCAACATAAATTGGTTAGGTACCGAGGTGATCCTGCCGAATAATATTCGGCCGAATATTCGGTTAGGTAAAAGATTTACCAAACTTTCGGCCGTATTCCGAAATTCGGTGAAATCCATATTCGGCCCATCTCTATTTTTTATGTTAGTTCATCAGTAAGTCTTCTGTAAGCGACATTAGCCAAATTGAAAAGAGTCCCAAAAATATCTAAAAACTGAGGGTTTATATACCCATCACAGAACTACTGACATAAACCGCACCTAGCACAAGCGTTTTCAACTTTGTTTAGTTGGTTAATCTGAATACTAGTACTACAAAGATTAAAGACAGTGACATAGACAAAGAAAGAAATTCAAAACAACAAACGGATATAAAACCAAAAATTTAAAAAAAAAACAATATTAAGACTGTAAATTACCCTAGAATTTCCTTGTTCTGGTTTACTTCTCTTTTTTGCAGGAACATTATCTTCATCTGTTAAACCTAAAAATTAAATATATCCTTAAATAAAGAAAATTACTCGAATCGTTAAAAAAAAACTAAAAAAAAAACAGTTTATCTTATCCACTCTGAACTTAGTTACACTTTTAGTTGATGTTAATAGATCAATGGTTTACTAACCAATAACAACCACCATAACATCTTTTTCTTATTTTCTCATCTTTTCACCTTTTTCTTTCAAAGTTGACAATAAACACATAGTCCACCCGATGATAAGTGGTTTCTGTGGCTTATAGTAACTTACATCTTTCATCTATTAACATATAAAACGCAGATGTTTTGTCACCCCTAAGAACTAAAATGATAAGCTCCGACCAGTACACAGTCTGTTCGCTTAGATACGATCGCCTTTGTGTATCGCCACCCACTGCTGGGCACAGGCCTCTTCTATTTCTGAGAGGGTTTTAGGTCAGGGAAATTTCCACCGCACTGCCCCAATGAGAGTTGAACTTCGAACGTTCGAACTTCACAAATGTCTTCAAAATATTTTTTTTCATATTTCTCAGACATGCAGGTACCCTCACGATGTTTTCCTTTACTGCCGAGCACACGGTAAATCAGCACTTAAAATTGCAATTAACGATTTCATTGGTTACGCTTTCCTACATAGCTTGTGTATAATATTTATATTCGTATTTTATTACAATAAAAATAAGAAAAAAATAGCAATCTATTTTATTTTAAGAATATAAAAACGTTTATCTAACAAATACAGTAAAAATAATAAAATAAAAGCAAAACAATAAGTGCGCCTCCGGGTGAACCGACACTATCTTAGCGAACAGACTATAAAGGGTTTAACCACCAGCATCCTGTGAATGTGGTCCTTCTTAAAAATGTTTGTGTTCAAGGCACATGATTCTTAATCCTTAATGTATTAGTAAACTATCAAGGAGATGAAATGGATATATCCTTACTAGTGCTCCAAATGCAAATATTATTGTCCCAACTTCCAGTTGCAAAACGTGTTCCATCAGCAGCTACTGCGAGGCATTCCACTCCTTTGTCATGGCCTCGGCAAGTGACTACACAATCAACAGAATTGCGAGTGACATTCCACACCCACAGCATAGCAGACTGATCATGAGAACCACTGAAAATATTTATTAATTATTAGTTTATAGGCATATAACTGTATAAATTTATTGTTTTACATCAATAAACTAATAAATATAAATGTATAACTCTACTCTAACTATAGTTATACATTTATATTTATTAGTTTATTATTATGTTACTATTATCCTGAATGCGTATACAATATGTAACGTAATTAACGCACACCCTCAGACAATGAAAAGCATGAAAGCAGGTAAGGCTGCCGGATATGATAGAGTTTCACTCGAAATGCTAAGGGCTGGAGAGGAAGTGGTGGCAGGCCTGCTGCACACCTTGTTTAATTTATGCTGGGAACTGAAGCGGGTACCGGGAGACCGGTGCAAAGCCGTGATAGTCCCAGTATATAAGGGAAAAGGGTCGCAGCAGGACTGTAAAAACTACCGCGGTATCAGCCTTCTTAGCATCGTGGGAAAACTGTATGCCAAGGTACTAATTGAAAGGGTCATGAAAGAAACCGATGGAAAAATTTGGGATGTGCAAGCGGGATTTAGAAAGGGAATGGGATGTACAGATCAAGTCTTCTCCATGCGCATGATCGCGGAGAAGTTTTTGGCCAAAAACCAAAAGGTTTTTTGTGCGTTCATGGACTTGGAGAAGGCCTATGACAGAGTGGATAGGAATGTGCTATGGCAAACACTGAACTCATTTGGGTTGAGCGCTGGCTTGATACAGGCATTGGAGTCTCTATATAGGGACTCTAGTGCTTGTGTTAGGATCAACGGGGTCTACTCGAACTGGTTTGGCATCCATAAAGGTGTCAGACAGGGCTGTGTGGCTTCCCCGTGGGTGTTCAACCTATTTATGGACAGTTGTTTGCAAAATTTGAAAGTTGAAGAATGCGGATTAAGAATGGGTGAGTTAACCATCAAATGCCTTTTGTACGCCGGTGATCAAGTTATTCTTGCGTCGTCGGCAGCCGAGTTGCAAATGATGGTTACATTAATGAACAGATCATTAAAAGAAAGGGGTATGAAAGTGAACGCAAGTAAGACGAAAATTATGGTTTTTGAAAGAGATGAAAGTAAAACGATATGTGAAATAAGAATAGATGGGGAGTTGATCGAGCAAGTAGATGAGTTTGTATATTTGGGTTGCGTATTTAGCAGGGATGGGAGATATGATAAGGATATAGAACGACGAGTGAACGCAGGAAACAGAGTAAATGGGGCCCTACACTCTATTGTGAAGAGTCAAAACGTGTCAAAAGAGGCACGTATGGCAATTCACAATGCTGTGTTGGTCCCTACCTTAACATATGGTAGTGAAAGTTGGGTGTGGCAGAAGAAGCACGAGAGTACCAGGATTAAGAAAGGAATGCTTCGGTGGTTTGGTCATGTGGAAAGAATGGATGAGGAAAGAGTGACAAAGAAAATTTATGTGGCAGAAGTGAATGACAGAGTCGGAAAGGGACATCCTAGGCGAAAATGTATCGAACAAATTGGCGATTTATTGAAAACGGGCCAAATTAGGAGTACCCTTAACTGACGAGCATGCATGCGTAGGTGTATGTATGTGAAGGAGGCGAGAGAGGTGTGTCAGAATCGTGCCAAATGGAAGTCTGTAGTCTCTGCCTACCCCTCTGGGTGACAGGCGTGAGTGTTTATGTTATGTTATGTTACCCTCAGACACCCCAATTAGTATATTATGTTATAATCATAATACACACTGAATTTTTAGTTAAATATTTTATGCACTGATTATTTATCAAATTAGTTATACTAATTCCGGAAGAATGTTGTGGTCACAGTACAAATCCACGAACGCAAAGACTTTAACGTACTTGAAATAAAGTCCATTTTTCTTTATTTTTATTGAATGACAGAATTAGTAGTAATACAAATAAAACTGCACACTTAAAGTCTTATTGCCTTAAGTTACGGTCCATTTCAGTTTGTTTGACTGTACAGATTTAGTGTGACTGTAATTTACGTAGTTTAATTATTTTTGGGATAAAAAATTAGCTATATTAAAAACGATAGGAATCGATTCAGTAAACGATTCTAAACAAATTACTTTCGCAAAGTGCCTTAATTATGTTACGTGTTGTATATCTATCACATTATTTAAAAATAATTTAATTTATAGCTTCACTTCTGTGGCAATGCTCTTTAAATTATTTTTTGCATTTTCTATCTGTTCCACTACAGGTTTCAGAAGAATTTTTGTGGTGATTAGCAACCTGAGAGGCTCAAGTCTCTACTCTACTTTTTATGTCTGTGACACTTTTTATATGTGTGTAAGGCCTTTTGCCTTCACAATATGGAAATCTCAATACAGGAGTAAAATTGTCAAACCTTTTATCCATTTGAAAATAACCTTGTATAGGTGTTAAATATTAGTCAGTGAATGGGATTTAATACATTCAAACATCTGTTTTGCATGAAACTTAAATTTTTCAGTGGGAGGCTATACATGGACTTATATACCAAATTATACTTCAAAGTGGTTTCTAAGAAAAAGGGTTTTGGCAGATGAACAACAATTAGAAAGTGATACTACTATCAAGGTTGTGTTTTACTGATACGAGGTATATATTTCTAAAAATTACAAACTAAAACACCACAAATTCTGAGTCCTGAATCTCAGTAAATGTCAAAATTTTAAATTGAAATTGTTAAATTTACAGGTATATTATAAAGAAAACCACAAGAAAACCATATCTCTTATATCAGATATATCTATATAAATTAAACACTAGTTTCAAACTCTACATTAATTAAACATCAGTTACATAATTTAAACTCTTTTGTATTTAAACTCTTAATTTAAAACAAACATTTTAAAATTTTAAACAAACATACGAAGTTTAGATTTATTACTTCAGACACGGCACCACCGTTTTGTATAGCCCGCTTTAACTTCAATTTTCACAAAATTTTACATAGAAGCCAAGCTTCGCATCATATATTTAACATCTGGCTTATACAAATTGTTATTAAGCCCTTGCTCCCCAATATTCATGCCATTTGACAATTGTATTCACTATTGAAGGAAGTTTAATTCATATGTCGATATTACAGAATAAATTAAAGTTAAATGAAGAAATACCTTGCAAAAACTGCTTGATCACCATTGAATGAGACCCAGGAAACACCCTTCACTGGTGACGTGTGTCCGGGAATAGCTAGTTTATGTTGACCTTTTGTATTCCAAATATGAATACTGTTGTCATAACTTCCAGAAAGAATCCTGGAATTTAGGAAAAAATGTCTGGATATAAAAATTATCTTAAGCATTTTGCCCTTTTCCATCATGACAATATTAAAAAATACCATAATTAAATACATATTTAAGGCTATGGGTGATCCCATGTAGTGGTGCCACATGCCAAAATCTAAATATAAGTGAACATTCTTATCTGCCTGAGCAGAAATTATAGTAAATATATTATAATTATACCGGAAGTGGGAAATCATTGCTTTTTCTGTTACATAGTAAAGTTCTACTTGAATTTCGAACTAATAATATCAGTGCCACTCGTAAATCGCGAGATGTTTCGCAGATAGTAGTAGGTAGTAGGTGTATAGTTAGTGTGTATATATACATATATATATATATATATATATATATATATATATATATATATATATATATAACAATGTTACAGTATTTTCGGCATAAAACTCCAGCTTTCTTGTGATGAGTTTTATAGATATGATATATAGGTGTAACTATGGACAGCAACCTCAACTAGAACAAATATATAAACAACAAAATCAATAAGGTTAGTATATAAACTTCTGACAATGCAGAAGCATAATTGATAAGCAAGCATGATGGGGCTTATCGTCAAAAAGCATACTGTGCACCGCTAGGTAATGAGCATGAATTTCACTTTTTTTTACATTCACATTATGAATATCTACATGAATGTACCCCTAAATTTTTGTCATTGTTAGAGAATTCCAGTAAATAACAATTGATCAACACTTAATATTTCGAAGTTTTATTTATTTTCTCTCAAAAATTTCGATATGATATTTCAAATACTCGATAATTCGTAATATTTTAAGAGTCTCTCAAGTTTCGAATTAACGAAAGTCGGCTGTATTAAGTGTTGATTACTTATTATTTATTAACTGCTATTCTTTACATTATTTGTGTACATATTCATAATTTGAATTCATTAATCTTTTGAAAGAACTCTGTAATACTGGTTTGCTTCAAAGCACATTGCTGCTGCTCAGACTGCTCAATAACTTTTTAAGAGAAACAGTGCCTGAAATGCTTTTTCATCACTTTCATTATGTAGACAGAAGCTTTGAAGGTATCAAGTGAGGCTCTTGCTTCCTTAATTGACACTCTGCCGAAGGTTCTGATGTATAGTCTATAACGATGACACAAGTTTGAACTTGTCTCAAAATGTACTTAAAATCTTTCAGTCTCTCTCTCTGCAGCTTTGAATTGTCGAGTGTATGACGCCGATGAGTTTGAATTAATGGGTCGTTTTGTTACATAGCAATGATTTTTTTTTCGAATTACCAAGTGCATAAAAATGTGTTCGTTTAGTTCGAAATGTAAAGAGATTTTGTAGGGAACTCGTGATAACTTTGAATTATAGAGAGTTTCGAATTATCACAGGTTTGAATTAACCAGAGTCAACTGTATCTTTTTAATTTAAGCTATTTAATTGTAAATGTAATGAACAATTCTACTTTTATAGATATTATCAATCTCATTTCAAAATTGTATGCTGATTTCTTGTATATAAAGGGTAAGGATTACAAAATGAAACCATTATAAAGGTATTTAATCTTATTTTTATAATAATACAACATTCTATGAAAAAAGTCTAAAAAGTCACAGGTCTCAATAAATTTTCTAACACTTACAAACTTTGTAAAATCTACCTCCTTTTATGTGGCAAAAAAGACATACAGATAAAATCAACTGAAATTTGTATGCAGAGAAGTTCCCTTATGACGCCACATTAAGGCCTTGTCTTTAATCTATGTTTTTCAAAAATGAGAATGAGAAACAAACAACATTTACTTTTTAATTTAATAGCAAGTGTTGAGTACTTGCCAAATTGGCACACGGGGTTGGCTGACAGAATGGCATGTATTTCCTCCTCATTTGGGTTGACGTAACAGATGAGGGAATGCAATGTCCCTGTACTAAATAATATTGTGAGAATACAAGTTACAAAAGTACTTATTTTTCCCAAAAATTTTAATCTTTTTATAATTCTGATTGATTATAAAGTACCCCAATAGATTTCTTGCTGATTCTTCTCAGGACTAATGCATTATCCAAACCAGTGGTAAAACATAAATGCCCTTAAATAAGTATTATTTAAAATGTGTAATATATTGCAATCTATTCTATCATCACAATCACCTAATTTAAATTAAGCTATCCCATACTATATTTATTGTGGGAGAGAGCCGTGATAGCTCAGATGGTTAACGCTCGCTGTAAATATAACAAATGCGAGTAACCCGGGTTCGATCCCCGTTGGCACCAATGAAATTGTTAATTCGAATTTTAAGTGCTGATTTACCACGTGCTCGGCGGTGAAGGAAAACATCATGAGGAAACTTGCATGTCTGAAGAATAAGAAAAAAAATATTTCTAAGACTTGTGAAGTTCGCCAACACGCATTGGGGCAGCGCGGCGGACACTCCTTTGCCCTAAAACCCTCTCAGAAATGGGGGGAGGCCTGTGCCCAGCTGTGGCACATATATAGGCAACTTTTATATTATATTTATTATTACTTTAAATTGACAAAATTTTCTGTACCCTTATTTTATTAAATAATTGTACTCACCAATTACCGTGAGTATGCACTGCTGACACCCAGTCATCATGCATCAAGCATTCCTGAGGAGTAGGTGCTGGAAACCTTTCCAGATATTCAATTTCTAAAGTATCTTCTGTCGATACTCCCTTTTCTTGCAAATGTTCAGCTATAGCGGTACAAAGTAATTCGCCACATACTAAAAAGTCAAATTCTACTGACTTCTGGAGCAACGGTTTTGTTTCCTTCAGTAAAGCATTAACTAATGTATTGAGATCTGAAGACTGTACATTACTTTGAATAGCGTAAGGACTATCTGATACTGCATATCTGGATGAAATATTATGCAATGTTAGAAATTATTACACACGTGTAGCAAAAAACATAAACACGCCGGTGGTTAAAACCGTAATACTAACTGTTCCTGCTTTGTAACAAACCGCACTTGCAGCTGAACTTCTGATGGTTCTCCCGCCATTGCTTATATCATTAAAATTAGGTTAATATTACAGTAACTAACGACTTAGTGGAAAATTATAAAATATTCTTATTTCTAACCACAAACTTCAAAACTTCTGTTGATATATTTTTTTATTAATTGGCTTTACGACTCTGGGATCTAGCCTTTCTGAACCTAAGACCTTTGAGCATAGGAAACTATGCTCAAAGACGTTTCAAAGCATGGAGGTTAGAGAACAGGAGAACGATCGCTACGTGCTAAAGCATAGCCCGCTTGTCCACATTTATAGCCGCGCTGCTGTCGGTAAGTAGTATCTGCGAAGTAATTTTTTAATGTTTGATAAAAAGAAACATTAAAAAATGGTGAAATATTATAAAAAATTATAACAATAATAATAAATCAATAATAAATAATTATTTATAATTGGGGTCGGCTTAAGTAATCTGCTGCACGATTTAAATGATCATTTTAGCTTTAGTTGACAGGCAATGATGCTATTGATTACCATCTAGCTGCCTTTTATGCCGGAAGTCTTTATTTTTCGCGATATCGATAGTTAAAATTGTGAGGTTACATCCATTAATTTAAAAATCATTAATTTAAAAAAAAATTTAAAATATTTCTTTGGTAATCTGCTGCATGAATATGTGGTCACCGAGTGGGTGGGTAGAGGGGGAAGGGCTAGGAACCTCCCCCTAAAAGGGGAGAGTGCCGGAAACGCCCCTTTTTATGAATTTAATTATGTTATATATTAAGGCAAAATCGCTTTCGCTTATAAAAAAGGTCGTCAAGCGAAAATTGCCATTTGGGTCCCGTGGGAATGTGAGAGAGTTCAGGGTGGGAAAAAACCATTGGAAAAGCCTCTGCTGTCTGTGACAAAAAGGTCAAGGTCAGCAAAGGTCAAAGTCACCAAATAGAGGTTATTTCTGCTGTGTCCTGTGTTAACCTCAATTTATAGTGTCAGTTCTGGCACTTCGCCGGCCGCCGCCGGGGCATGCTCGCTCGGCTCGTACGTTATGGTCACAGTTCTAACCTAACCTAAAAAATTATAAAAGAAGAGGGGGGGGGGGTTCAGGCACTTTTCCCTTTTAGGGGGAGTATCCTACCCCTTCCCCCCTCTACCCGCTCACTCGGAAACTATATATTCGTGCGGCAGATTACTAAAGAAATACCTGTATTTGTAATAATTTATAATATGTATATTATTTAAAATGATAAAAAACATAATTTATATATTAATAAATAATAATAATAATTTAAATATTATCTTTTTTTTATTTAAATGATATTATAATCATTTAAAACTAGCGCACAACAGCCGGCTTTTATTTAGATAACTTAGCGATCACAGTGCCTCACTTATTTTGTCCATATTTCTGGGACACTATTTTCTACAGTGATCGTTCTCCTGTTCTCTAACCTCCATGTATAAGACAGACAGTGACAGTGACAGTAGACAGTAGAACTTGAATCCAGAGAGGTTATTGTTCTTTAACCCCTCAGCCCCCGAGCGGTACTACAGCACTTTAAACCTTAAAACTTATATTTAGAGACTACTTTTCTTTAACGCCTGCTCGGGCCTCGGTGGCTGAGCGAAAAAACCGTAAACAGAGAATGATAAGCTATAGTTCATAAAAGATATATATACTATTAAACGAGCAATTCTTGTATATATATATATATATATATATATATATATATATATATATATATATATATATATATATATATATATATATATATATATATATATATATATATATATATATATATATATATATATATATATATATATATATATATATATAATCGGGATCTCGGAAATGGCTCCAACGATTTTCGTAAAATTTAGTGTCCAGAGAGTTTCGGGAATAATAAATCGATTTAGCTAGGATTTATTTTTTAGAAAATGTCTTTTTGTCCGTGTTTTTAGGCAATGAAAAACTGCTACAATATCGTTAGAATAAGAAGGTAAATTTTGACGGACTGTTAGTGATTATAAATAGCTTAAATGGTATAATGGTCGGTCACAGAATCGTAAAACCCCGGTTCGAGCCCAGACCGACCGACCGACTTTTTTTAACTTTTTTTTCATGTTCCTTTCTTTTTTGAGAAAATCTATTATTTCGAGCCCTTTTTTAGTATTTAAAAAAAAACACGAAAATTTAAATTAAACAAATTGCACTCATGATTTTTTATTCAAATAATCAGTTCAGATTTTTCTATTATGTCGCTAAGATCAAAAATATTATTCGTATTTCATCAGTATGTAATTTGTATCTAAATGTAATTTCCAAAACACACGAATTAAAAAAAAAGCGAGCGAAAAATACCGAGCAAAGCTCGGTCAACCGGGTACTAATTCATAAAAGATAGCTTGATCTCTGCCACAGCTGTCAGTAAAATCACGCCTATGAAGTCCTGAATTTCTTATAGTAGTACAGACAGTACTTGTCAATGTCATACTTTATGGGCATGGCGACGTAATTAGTGCATAATAACAAGAAAAGTCTATTCATAGCAATATTTCCCGTAGATGATGTAAGATGTAAGATGGTGATTTCTACTATGATTGTAATATGATATATAGCGCAAATACATTTTTGGAAATTTATTTGTATTAATGTTCTCCAAACCGAACTTCGATCACGGACGCTAGTATCACCGGAGACTAGCCATCCACATTTAATAGTGTTGTATGATTGTGTGCACAAATACACACACACTCTATTTCCTAACTCTGATTGTTCGATGAGATGGTAATCCGAAACGAACTATACTTAGAAACTATATAATCAATATTGACTGCTTACATTCTATTTATTCAATAAAAATGTAATTTTATTCATATTATTATTTCAGATGTAAGCAATGAGTGAAATTAGTAAGGAATGAAGACTGATGCATCTGCCAGAGAAGTACCAATTAAAAAGCTTCACATGTTAAAACATGTTTGTGGCAAAAATTGCAAATCCAAGGCTTTAAACCCAACTAAAACCAACTGTTGTTTCATCAGTAGACTTAAATCTTTCACGACTATATGTATGTTTATTATATTTCCTTTTCGTGTAGTAAAAGATAAAATCGAAAGTTACATTTTGGTAAGAATACGATTATATAACTAGACTCAAAGTTATTTCTAATCACCTAAATTATGCATATTTCCTATTTCATTTTACATTTACCCACAAACATTAGTAATAATGAGCACTAATTTTGAAAGCGACTATTAGTAAACGATCTCTGCGAGTAGAATGTACCTCTGTGAAGAAGCTTAGCTATTTGTACCTACATAGTATTTGTTAAAGAAATCGAATATTTTTTTACCCTTTAAAAAAAACTAATGCTAAAAAAAGAATCTGACTATGATGAAGCAGACTATTTATTTAACAACATAGTACGGAACTTGTTTAGTACGGAAACGAATCCTCGGTCCTGCAGTGCTGCAGCCAAACATTTAACCACTGCCCTACGCATTCGTCATTTATTTTTTACTTAATTAATTACTTATATCATTGTTTACTTAATTAATTACTTATATAATTAATTACACACACATATATACATATATATATATATATATATATATATATATATATATATATATATATATATATATATATATATATATATATATAATCGGGATCTCGGAAACGGCTCCAACGATTTTCGTAAAATTTAGTGTCCAGAGAGTTTCGGGAATAATAAATCGATCTAGCTAGGATTTATTTTTAGAAAATGTCTTTTTGTCCGTGTTTTTAGGCAATGAAAAACTGCTACAATATCGTTAGAATAAGAA
The DNA here is from genome assembly GCA_036936625.1 of Parnassius smintheus behrii. Classification (NCBI taxonomy): domain Eukaryota; kingdom Metazoa; phylum Arthropoda; class Insecta; order Lepidoptera; family Papilionidae; genus Parnassius; species Parnassius smintheus. Next base: position 27,480,217 of record JAUPFT010000010.1, on the reverse strand, counting down.
GGTAAATTTTGACGGACTGTTAGTGATTATAAATAGCTTAAATGGTATAATGGTCGGTCACAGAATCGTAAAACCCCGGTTCGAGCCCAGACCGACCGACCGACTTTTTTTAACTTTTTTTTCATGTTCCTTTCTTTTTTGAGAAAATCTATTATTTCGAGCCCTTTTTTAGTATTTAAAAAAACACGAAAATTTAAATTAAACAAATTGCACTCATGATTTTTTATTCAAATAATCAGTTCAGTTTTTTCTATTATGTCGCTAAGATCAAAAATATTATTCGTATTTCATCAGTATGTAATTTGTATCTAAATGTAATTTCCAAAACACACGAATTAAAAAAAAGCGAGCGAAAAATACCGAGCAAAGCTCGGTCAACCGGGTACTAATTCATATAAGATAGCTTGATCTCTGCCACAGCTGTCAGTAAAATCACGCCTATGAAGTCCTGAATTTCTTATAGTAGTACAGACAGTACTTGTCAATGTCATACTTTATGGGCATGGCGACGTAATTAGTGCATAATAACAAGAAAAGTCTATTCATAGCAATATTTCCCGTAGATGATGTAAGATGTAAGATGGTGATTTCTACTATGATTGTAATATGATATATAGCGCAAATACATTTTTGGAAATTTATTTGTATTAATGTTCTCCAAACCGAACTTCGATCACGGACGCTAGTATCACCGGAGACTAGCCATCCACATTTAATAGTGTTGTATGATTGTGTGCACAAATACACACACACTCTATTTCCTAACTCTGATTGTTCGATGAGATGGTAATCCGAAACGAACTATACTTAGAAACTATATAATCAATATTGACTGCTTACATTCTATTTATTCAATAAAAATGTAATTTTATTCATATTATTATTTCAGATGTAAGCAATGAGTGAAATTAGTAAGGAATGAAGACTGATGCATCTGCCAGAGAAGTACCAATTAAAAAGCTTCACATGTTAAAACATGTTTGTGGCAAAAATTGCAAATCCAAGGCTTTAAACCCAACTAAAACCAACTGTTGTTTCATCAGTAGACTTAAATCTTTCACGACTATATGTATGTTTATTATATTTCCTTTTCGTGTAGTAAAAGATAAAATCGAAAGTTACATTTTGGTAAGAATACGATTATATAACTAGACTCAAAGTTATTTCTAATCACCTAAATTATGCATATTTCCTATTTCATTTTACATTTACCCACAAACATTAGTAATAATGAGCACTAATTTTGAAAGCGACTATTAGTAAACGATCTCTGCGAGTAGAATGTACCTCTGTGAAGAAGCTTAGCTATTTGTACCTACATAGTATTTGTTAAAGAAATCGAATATTTTTTTACCCTTTAAAAAAAACTAATGCTAAAAAAAGAATCTGACTATGATGAAGCAGACTATTTATTTAACAACATAGTACGGAACTTGTTTAGTACGGAAACGAATCCTCGGTCCTGCAGTGCTGCAGCCAAACATTTAACCACTGCCCTACGCATTCGTCATTTATTTTTTACTTAATTAATTACTTATATCATTGTTTACTTAATTAATTACTTATATAATTAATTACACACACATATATATATATATATATATATATATATATATATATATATATATATATATATATATATATATATATAATCGGGATCTCGGAAACGGCTCCAACGATTTTCGTAAAATTTAGTGTCCAGAGAGTTTCGGGAATAATAAATCGATCTAGCTAGGATTTATTTTTAGAAAATGTCTTTTTGTCCGTGTTTTTAGGCAATGAAAAACTGCTACAATATCGTTAGAATAAGAAGGTAAATTTTGACGGACTGTTAGTGATTATAAATAGCTTAAATGGTATAATGGTCGGTCACAGAATCGTAAAACCCCGGTTCGAGCCCAGACCGACCGACCGACTTTTTTTAACTTTTTTTTCATGTTCCTTTCTTTTTTGAGAAAATCTATTATTTCGAGCCCTTTTTTAGTATTTAAAAAAACACGAAAATTTAAATTAAACAAATTGCACTCATGATTTTTTATTCAAATAATCAGTTCAGTTTTTTCTATTATGTCGCTAAGATCAAAAATATTATTCGTATTTCATCAGTATGTAATTTGTATCTAAATGTAATTTCCAAAACACACGAATTAAAAAAGCGAGCGAAAAATACCGAGCAAAGCTCGGTCAACCGGGTACTAATTCATAAAAGATAGCTTGATCTCTGCCACAGCTGTCAGTAAAATCACGCCTATGAAGTCCTGAATTTCTTATAGTAGTACAGACAGTACTTGTCAATGTCATACTTTATGGGCATGGCGACGTAATTAGTGCATAATAACAAGAAAAGTCTATTCATAGCAATATTTCCCGTAGATGATGTAAGATGTAAGATGGTGATTTCTACTATGATTGTAATATGATATATAGCGCAAATACATTTTTGGACATTTATTTGTATTAATGTTCTCCAAACCGAACTTCGATCACGGACGCTAGTATCACCGGAGACTAGCCATCCACATTTTATAGTGTTGTATGATTGTGTGCACAAATACACACACACTCTATTTCCTAACTCTGATTGTTCGATGAGATGGTAATCCGAAACGAACTATACTTAGAAACTATATAATCAATATTGACTGCTTACATTCTATTTATTCAATAAAAATGTAATTTTATTCATATTATTATTTCAGATGTAAGCAATGAGTGAAATTAGTAAGGAATGAAGACTGATGCATCTGCCAGAGAAGTACCAATTAAAAAGCTTCACATGTTAAAACATGTTTGTGGCAAAAATTGCAAATCCAAGGCTTTAAACCCAACTAAAACCAACTGTTGTTTCATCAGTAGACTTAAATCTTTCACGACTATATGTATGTTTATTATATTTCCTTTTCGTGTAGTAAAAGATAAAATCGAAAGTTACATTTTGGTAAGAATACGATTATATAACTAGACTCAAAGTTATTTCTAATCACCTAAATTATGCATATTTCCTATTTCATTTTACATTTACCCACAAACATTAGTAATAATGAGCACTAATTTTGAAAGCGACTATTAGTAAACGATCTCTGCGAGTAGAATGTACCTCTGTGAAGAAGCTTAGCTATTTGTACCTACATAGTATTTGTTAAAGAAATCGAATATTTTTTTACCCTTTAAAAAAAACTAATGCTAAAAAAAGAATCTGACTATGATGAAGCAGACTATTTATTTAACAACATAGTACGGAACTTGTTTAGTACGGAAACGAATCCTCGGTCCTGCAGTGCTGCAGCCAAACATTTAACCACTGCCCTACGCATTCGTCATTTATTTTTTACTTAATTAATTACTTATATCATTGTGCGTTATTTATTTTATACATATTATTTTTGTACCTAATAATTGTACTGATATAATGGGTCTGACCACCCAATTTTGTTAAGGGTATCAAAAATTGTATAAAAATTACGAATTTAACGGTATTTTTGTTTAATATAATGATATCTTAAATTTTGATGTTCAGTCACAATTCACTTGCCTACCTACACCACAATACCTACCTATTGAAGACTGTATATCAATTGCAACTAGGAAGCTAGAAGATAATAACATGCCTGCTGAATATGCAGTATTACTCAAACACTGCCTCACATCTGGCTATCTATTGTGGAAGTAAGAGTTCTACAAGCAAATAGATGGTGTGTCGATGGGCTCACCTGTATCTCCCATAGTCGCCGACATATTCATGGAGGACTTCAAGGAGAAAGCCCTTCCTACTGCTCCTGTAAATCCAAGATTCTACAAGCGCTACGTAGACGACACTTTCACAATTTTACTATCCGACAAAGTAATTGCATTTTTAAACCACCTTAACTCTATAAATTCTAAAATACAATTCACAATGGAGTTAGAGGGAAATAATTCTTTAGTTTTCCTAAATGTTTTAGTCATTCGAAATCCTAATAACGCAATTGGTCACACTGTGTATATAAAAGACCCATACTAACCGATACTTAAATGGTGAATCTCACCATCATCCTTCACAGTTAGTTACCGTGGGTAAATCTTTGTTTCAGAGAGCACGAGGGATCTGTGACAGAAAACATCTGGCCGCCGAGCTTCAGCAAGTCAAGCAAGTATTGCAAGACAACAAGCTTTGGGTCCCGCGCCTACGTCACAGTGACCGAGTGAAGCCAGCCACAGTCGAGCGTGGACCTGCTGTACTACCATATGTCAGAGGAGTCACAGACAAGGTTGGCTACATCTTGAAGCGAGCTTCCATTAAAACATACTGTAAGCCGCCGAAGAAGATTAGTCAATTTTTACCATCCGTCAAGTGTAATATCCCTCTACAAGATGCAGGAGTGTACAAGTTAGACTGTGAATGTGGTCTCTCTTACATGGGTCAAACAAAAAGATCCATAAAACCCGCGTGAAAGAACATATAGCTGACGTGAAGCACCGACGCTCCGGGAAGTCTGCAGTTTGCGAACATGTTCAAGATCGTCCCCACCATTACATTCGATTTGATAAACCACATATACTCGCAAAAGAACACCGATTCCTACCAAGGATGATACGCGAGGCTATTGAAATTAAAAAACATCCAAATTTCAATAGAGAAGATGGATGGGTGCTGCCACCTGCTTGGGATCCTATAATTAACAAAATTAAACCCAAACCTAAGCATACCACTGCAAGACTTCATGATACTATAAGCTCGTTTTGCGTAAATCGGACCAAAAATTAATATTCAAAAACTAACTATGACATTGGGACGTCAAACATCTCAGTTCCCCCCCCCTCCTCGTGACCATGGGTGCTGTAAAGCACCCGAAACATCGGGAATTAAAAATAAGTAAAAGTAGTGAAATAAACGCGATAAAATTCATAAATTTAGTTTTATTCAAAGGTATTTTTGTTTTTGTTTTCTACCTATAAAAATGACTCAAATATTGATGAGTAAAGTGACGTTTCATGGTACGGGCGACTGCTTTGCTCCGCACCGCGATGAGACTGGATGTGACGTCACAATTCGACACGCTCGCTCAGTCGGTCACCTTCCCGCCATTCCGCTAACCGTTTCGTTACGAGGCGCGTGTATTTTCTAGACATTAAACATGGTCAGCAAGTATTGCATTGTACCTCTGTGTACAAACTCAGGTGAAAAAACACCTGACAAGCTGTTTTTTAATGTCCCGAAAAAGTATGAAATAAGAAAAAAGTAGTTGAAGGCCATAAGAAGAGCAGATGAGAGAAAAATGTACATGGGCCATGCCGCGAGCCGAAATCTAGTCGAGCAGTGTTGTAGGTCTTATATAGTATATGTGGCACAAAAACTCAATTTATTCAAATAATGCTAGCGGGAATTTCTGTTATATCACGCTCCTTAAGGAACATCATCAAATTCAGGAATAAAAGTCCAATAATATTAGAAGATAAGATCCTGTAGATTCAAATTCAAATTCATTTATTTGCCAGAATGTATGTGTACAATAAAGTATGATCTTAGATTATGTATAATGGCCCATTTACATTTTACCACTTTATATGGTGTGCAAATATTTTATATGTATACATGCAAAAAAAATATTAAACAAAGTGGGAATTCAATTTCGTACATTTATGATTAACTAACTGTTACCCGCGGCTTCGCCCGCATGGTCACTGGGAAATGAACTATCCATTGCTTTTTGAATTGAAAGAAAACTGAGTTTTATAGATTTGTCAGAGATGCAGCCTTTAAAAGGAAACTGAGCAAAATTGATTGGTCAGCCTATTTAAATGTTTTGAAACGCAGCGTATAGGAAAGCATGAAAATAGCCTGTTTATTCCAAATGGAAATGGGATATTTTTTTAATTAAAGGAAACTGAGCATAATTATCCGTCAGGGATGCAGACTTTTGAAAAGAAACTGAGCTAAATTGATTCGTCAGAGATGCAGTTTTCTGAATTGAAAGGAAACTGAGCCAAATAAAAGATCCGTCAGAGATGCAGCCTTTTGAGTTGAAAGGAAACTGAGCTTAATAGGTCCGTCAGAGGCGCAGCATTTGGAATCGAAAAGAAACTGAGCTAAATAGGAAATTTTGAATTGAAAGGGAAGATCTGTGGGAATTCTGATTAATTGATCGTGGGAATTTTGGAAAAAAAAAACTAACTGAACACTATTTTAAGACGCTAATGTACACAATGTTATATGTTTTTCCATTCGGGGAAAGAATGCGGAGATTCTGGGCATTTGACACATGTGAACATGCTACATACAGCTGACCATGAGAAAAGCACGGTTTTTCTAAGTTGACCCCCACTACCTGTAACGTTTGCGCTTGCGCTTTATTAATTGTCATTGCAAAACTGAGCTTAATAAGGAACTGCAACCTTTTGAATTGAAAAGGAAGATGTGTGTGAATTATAGGAATCCGTGGTATAATAACATTTTCACCTTTTCCTACGCCTGTCAAAATTATAGCACCGATTATGTTCCGTCCAAGATGTGTCACACGCAGCCTTGTCCCGTTACATAACTGAGGAGCATCTAAATTTCGCATTAGCATGACTGGGACGCCTAATTTTAATTGAAGCTTATGTGAGGGCACACCTGACAACTCTAGAGAATTTAGAAACTATACGGGATACGAAGTGCTCTGTTCTGTGTCCATAACTGTGTCTACTGACAAATATTCTGTTATTTCTCCTGCTACTTCGCTTAATATATCTGAATTTATTTTGTTAACGCTCTCATTTTTGGTGCAAGAATCGCCCTTTCACATAACCATATGTCTTCATGCATGTTGTTCATTAAATCTGAATAAACCTTTGCAATTAATTCGGAATGACTCTGTACTAAATTACAAAATCTCTCGTCAATTTAACGCAGCCCTCAGCATCCGTTTCTAATCGCCCAACGCCAATTTTTAATAGTGTGTCAGCATAGTTTCCAGCATTGATATCATTATACAAATGCACTCTCATATTCGTAGTTAAACTGAATTTTGTCACCTTGTTCCATAAAATAGACGACTTGAGGCATGCTTTAATTCCATCTGCAGGTGTGCCCTTTTGAATGACAGGTAAGGTTTGGCGAAAGTCACCAGCCAGTAAAACCACCATTCCTCCCATTACATCGGTATTGCTGCGCAATTCCTGGAGCGTTCGATTTAGTGCTTCTACAACTTTTTTATGCGACATTGTACTTTCGTCCCACACTAAAAGTTTGCATTGTCGTAGCATTATACCTCGTGCACTATTTTTGCTTAAGTTGCAGATCGGCGATTCTTCCTGGGCTAGATTTAGAGGGAGTTTTAAAACAGAATGTGCAGTGCGGCCCCCGCTTAGCAGCGTGGGGGCTATACCGGAGGAAACTACGGCCACAGCAATGTTTTTATCTTTCCGTACTTGCACTAATAATAAATTTAACAAAAATGTCTTTCCAGTTCCTCCAGGGGCATCTAAAAAGAATAGTGCACTATTTCCAGATTCAATTTGTCCTAATACTTTGTCAAAAACTCGTTTTTGTTCGGGAAGCAAGCGGGGTCAAATTCGGCTACTTGCTGCTGCAAAGCTGGTATATCGTAGTTTGTTTCACGTATAATTTCATTACTTAGTTCATTTTCGGTTGTTCGCTGAGAATTAAATTATTTCCACTCTTCCCGCTTTTCTGTTTGCGAAATCGTTAATAATCTCGTGTCTATATGATCTAATATGGTCTTGTCTATGGATATTGTTGCTAAATTTGTCAAATTTTCCTGGCTCATTGTTAAGCGTAGGCAATTTTTTATAAGTTTTATTTTAGAGAAGGACCTTTCCACGCTTGCTACGCTAACTGGCATAGTTGACAAAATTCGTAATGCTATGGTGATGTTAGGGCAAACAGCTGTCAAATTGTTTAAATATATATTTTAAATATATATTTAACCTTAAATAAATATTTTAAATTCGAGAATGTTTACATCATTATTTAACTTTTTGAAAAGGGACTGACACGACACAATTTTTTCGCACAAATTATCGGCGTTAATATCCAATGAATCATTTGCAGAAAGTTTTTTCTTCAAATGACGACAGCTATTTCTTATTTGACTTTGATCTTGGTCATCACTTAGTTTGAATAAAAAAATTAAACACGTCATTTTGATTATTCAATAAATTAAATCATTCATCTATGGAGGATAAAGCTTTATCCGATATAATAAATAAAATACATTAATTTTAAAAGCGGTCTTCGGTACATTTGCAGTATGGTCTTCGGGTTCATAATCAAAACTGGAAATCTGGAAGTTTCAAATTCAGCCTCAAAATCTAATTTTTCGGCAATTTTCATGGCATCATTTACAATTTCCTCAAAATTTGCGTCGGTTCTAATTTTTATCATAAACTTCATAATACTTGCATAATCATATCGATGGACAGCAGAATTTTGCTCGCGAAATTTACTTTTGTCAAAATTATCAGCCATATATTTAGTGAACAAATTAATGAAAAGGAGCATATTTTTTTCTGCTCGACAGCGTCATATTTTGCCTTCTGATAATATGGTATACCATTTGATATTTCATATAAGGCATCATAAATTTTTGGTAAATTTGTAAACAGCGGTTTGATAGCATCTATTCTGCTTGTTTCAGACAATGGTTTTAAGGTCAGATTTATGACGTATTTTTTTAATATATCCCATGTTTTGGTAGATGACGAAAAATATTTATATAATTCTAGCATAATACTCAAAAATCTTGTCGTATGGTGATTAAGATTGGCAGCGTCGTTTACTATTAAATTTAAACAATGGATAGCGCAAGGTACATAGAAAGCGCGGGGATTTAGATCCAGCAATCTTTTTTGAAGACCATTATTCTTCTTACCGCGCATATTTGATCCATTATCATAGCCCTGGTCCCTTAAATTGTTTATGTCCAAATTAATTTCGACTAGTTTTTCTTCTATAAATGACGTTAATCCAGCGCCAGTTGTATCGATAATTGGACGGAAAGCTAGGAAATGCTCCCTTATTTCCAACTTTCTATTTTCTGTGAAATAGACAAATCTTATTATAATAAAAATTTGCTCTACGAGTGAACAACTCAGGTGTACAATCCAGTATTATTGATAAAATATTTATTAATTTGACATAAATTTAAAATAAAATGTTGAATTTTGTTACCGAGTATGTAAATTATTTCATTTTGGATCTTATCTCCAAGATAAGTCGGCATATTTTTGAAATCTGAATCATTCGTTAAACATTGTATATGTTGTCATTGAATGATTGAATTTTCCTAACAGTTCAATACATTGTAAAAAATTACCATTGTTACGGTCGTATAATTTTTGGCCTTGGCCACGAAAAGCCATATTTTGCGTACTTAGAAATTGGACCACATATATCATCTTTTGATTACATCGTACCAGAGCTGCTTTTCAATCCATAAAAGTATTTGTTGAATACTGTCAATAGTGTTTTTATTCTTAAGAGCGATAAATCTGTCCATTTTTTATAATTATTGAAATGAGCTAAACTTTTCTCGTGTCTGCTGCAATACAAAGCTAGATGTTGCTAATCACTAACTACCTCGCAGAATTTATTGTTATGTTTTGATTCAAATAGCTTACAACAGAAACAATATACGGCATTTTTGGATACTGAACACAGCAGCCACTCTCTGTGATATACGCACGTTCTTTAAATGTAGTGGCATTCATTTCCTCGTGGTAGTCATTTGGGGTTTTGATTGACATGCCAGTAACGCGTTCTCCACAAAGCCGTTTTTTGCAGAACCTGCGTGGCATATTATCAGACGGGCCCCCTTACACACTGGTACTTTCGACGTCGACGCTTGTGTATCATCTGTCCAAAAACGGGAAACCGTGTGATTGGCGTTTAGCCATGTCTCGTCAATGAACACGACATTATCCCAGTTATCAATATTTTTTGCTTCTCTCAAAAAACTTATCCTTTTTAAAATCATGTCGTATCGTTCTAATAAAATTTTTCTTTTGTCTGTTTTTTATACGAAAAACCAATATCTATTAAGATTTTGGTTAAAGCAGTTTTACCCCCGCTAAACAGTCCAGCTTCTCTTAACGATGCCATAAGCTTCTTCCTGTTGAGATATTCATTTCTGGACTAGTAACCATATATATGATTTCTGATTGCATCGGCGTCAAAGGTGTCAATATCTGTCACGGGTTTAGTTCTACGTTTCTTCTTCGGAGTACGTAAAATATTATCTTCCGTGCCAGTAGAGCCGAACTTTTCTTTATTAATATTTGTTATCGTTCTGAGAGACGCGTTCTTGTACTTGTTCGACAGGTAACAGGGGTCCGCCATTTTGCCGCTCCCGCTCAAAGTAATCTTGCAGCTTGATGATTAACTCACGGGCTCCACTTTTCAATGTTTGTCCACTCTTAGGCATTATTATACACCAAAAGTAAAAAGAACGCAATACAAAACACAATCGAAGTCCAATTTAGCGCCGATGTCAGTTTGAAAAGCAGAAACAGTCCATTAAACGAAAGCCGGGTAATCAAAAAAAAAAACAGATCGAAAACACTTGAAGAACGTGGTTTATGCGCACCAAACGACAACAGACGACTGTTTTAGCGTCACAAAATGGCGGCCCATGACGCCATTTGTGGTTACCATTTTCAACCTAAATATAAAAATGCTACTTTCTTTTGCGCGTTCGGTTTGGTCGTAGTTTATTTTTATATTTAATAAAAGTTATCTTATAGTCCATTATTTTCAAATTCTTAAAAAGAAAAACAAAACGTATTATTTTATAAAGTATAACTGTATAAGGACAGATTACGATACTGTTATTGCCTGTTATTGTAAGCACAGCACTACAAATATAAAGCGCTGACATAACCTTGTAATAGCGCAGTATAGATTTAGAAAAATATTGTTTACCAAGTTATTTGACACTCAGTTTGGCACAAAATTATAACATTCATTGATTATTGATATAATAATGTTGTTTTAATGCTCATCAATTGTTAAAACGGTAAACAATCAGCAAAAATATTTTTATCGTAACTGCAACGCCATTACAAAGTTACGTCGTCAGTTCAATCGCGACGTGTCAGGAACGCATCCTCTGAACGGCCGAACTATAATATGAATACTTTACAAACATATATTTAAATTAGGTTAGGTTCCCCGGTTAAAACTAACCTCGTGTCCTAGAGGAAAATAGCTACTTACGATTTGACAACGCTTACCGCTTACGATCGCCATTTTGTTTACAAGCGCTTGCTAGTGCTTTTTTCTGCCAAACGCACCCAATAAAAAAAATACAAAAATATTTATTCATAACACAAGTCTCATTTACAGTGTTAGATATGGATCTCACCCTTTTAAGTTCGAAAAACCTGTATTAGGATGAATCCGCTCTTCCTTTAATCAGTAAGTCATGTTAGATATGACTTGTATTACATAAAGATAAATAAACAGACAAAAGTAACAATAATTATAATAGCAGTGTGTGTGTGTGTGTGTGTGTGTGTGTGTGTGTGTGTGTGTGTGTGTGTGTGTGCGTGCGCGTGTGTGTTTTTCAATTTATACATAAAACAAAGTAATAAATGTAATATAATAAGATTCATATGAACAAACATAGGTTACGTGTCGTGTGAAAGTAATGATTCAGTACTGTCATAGTCAAGCTGTTTTAACCAAGAAGTAATCAATTTTTTACACTCGAAGTAATGTTTGCTGTAAAACTTGAGTTTCCCATTTAATTTATTATACAATAAGTGAGATTGCGAATTGAAATTTGTACGAGCCAATATGTTGTTGTGCAGTGTAACAAAAATAATTTCGATGGCGGTGCCTCTGTTGTCTTGGTGTCTGTTTGCGCCACACGCTTCGCACACAGAGGCGGCGCGGCCCTGACTTCATCACACGTGCTCCTCCAACTTAACGTTTGTGCGAAGATGTCGAATAAAATGAAGACATGGCTTAAAAACTAAGCATCCAAGTTTAAAATCTTAATAAGAAAGTAAAGTGGTTATGAAGTTAGGAAGATAGGTTATGTTAAGTGTCATATTAAAAATAACAACAATGTGCGTTTGACATAAAAAGTTAAAAAGGATTATAAATTCACAATGGGGGTAAAAACATATAGTGAAAATATTTCAAGCAATGATTACGTATTTAATAGAAAGGCTGGTAGAAGTATAATAGAACGTCGCCCTGTATTATCACCAGACGGCGAGTATGTAAACATGAAATATAGTACATTTATAACATTTAGTGATGTTATTTCATTCTGATAATATTATATTTTTGTTACTTATACTTATTTATTTTACTGTAGGTCTGTTGTGCTAATTGTAGAAAATATAGTAAGAGTATACAATATACAAACCGGAGACTGTTCTCGGACACTTGAAACGGAAACATCAATTCAAGCACTAGTAGCTGTAGAATTCCCTAAAAATGAAGAATATAATTTGTACGGATGTTCTGACACAGGTTGTGTTACAATTTGGACATTTGAGAAAGGTGCTGTGCTCAGGGAGATTGTAAGTGTTGAATAAAACAGATTCTTGCTTTTGGTGTGTCATGAACTCAAAATTTCTTGGCTTTTTTTTTGTTTTACTTATAAAATTGAAGTAACAAAACTTTTGTTATTGTAACTGTGCGTTTGCACTGACGCGATTTTCACAAAAAAACATGTTTTAAACACTGTTTTCTGTCAATGTATCAAAAAGCGTTCGCATAGTCAAGGAACATTTTTTAGTGAATTATGTTTGACAGTTTATTGTACATTACATATTATAAGCTATATTATATCTATATATCTGCAGAAACAAAATGTTTGAAAACAAATTTGTAGAAATATTGTTATGTTGAAAGGTAAGTTTGACGTTGTGTATTTGTAGACACTTTTTAATCGAGTCAGGGAATTTTCAACATAGATTACTGTATATATACTAAAGATTTTCAACAATAATGGGTTCAAGTGTTGAAGAGGTGAATAATGGATTCAAGTGATGAGTGTACTGTACATTTACAACAAAAAAGAAAGAAATCGAGGTTCTGGACGCGCGTGCGATGTGTTTGACAGTGATTCGCAGTGGAATACGGAATAGAGACTAAAAACTGTGCTGCATGACGAAGAAAGTGATACATGAGAAAATTCTACCAATTGCATAATCACAACCTTAAACGCCAAAATTGTATTAAGTGTTTAAATAATGAAAATACAGTAACTAAATTATCCAAGAAAATAACATCAACATTTGCGCTGTAATTACAAGTTCAAACAAGAAATTGAAAGAAAAAGCTACATGACACATGAAAATCATAGCCTTGTGGTTTTATAAAAGGTCACCCACCTGTTGCAGACTAGTCAGGCTCTATTAAAGGGTTAACTGAGTACTCTTTGCTGTTGGAATCAATCAACCAGTTTTTAAGGCCTGGCAGATTTTTTAAATACTATAAAACCATCGGACAATCAATTTATATTGTTATTTGATGTAATGTCTTTAAAAAAATGTGATGTATTATCCAAAAGAAGATTTGATTGAAGTGTATTAGGATCATAGTACACAAGGAACATCTTCAGTCATTGTATCATATGCATTAGTACATATTTATGATTGTTAGTATTAGGAAGACTGAAACAGCCCATTGCCCACTATTTTTCAAATGCATTTTTAACTGCAAATCAACTTACTGTACTTATAAAAGAGGTAATTATTAGTACTTTGTATGATGTTTCATTTTATTTCAACAGTTGAAATTAAAGTTGATTATAAAAGCTCAACGGTTGTAAAACATATTTAATTTTTGATTTCAGGTCTGGAATCAGTCATAGCTGGCATAACTTCCAGGCTCTCAGGCTGGGATGAATATATCTGCAACAGTTTGTGACATGGACGGAGTAAATTTACAAGTTCTCTCTATCTTGGGTGCAAATGTGCAACGACTATATTTTGCATTCCATAACAAAGAGATAGTGACACTTTGATATGCCATATTTATTACATAAGGGATCTTGCAATGGGGTTAATGCATTTCACATTGAAATAACTTTGTTTTGCAGAAGAGACCCATGAGAGTACTTTACAACCTAAGTCCGAAGGAGTCTTTTCAAGAAAGTTTTTTAGAAGTACATATATTAACTATAGCGTTTTAGTAATTTTACGAAAATTTAATGTATGTTTTTTTATTAATTTTTGTTTTTTGTTTTTGTTAATTTAATGTACACAAAAGCAACAATAGTTTTTATTAAAAATAGTAATGTATATTCTGTAAATACTAGGAACAAGTACAAGTTAGTTATATCAGTTATTCTACTTCAAAGAATTAGTTTTCCTTCATGGGGCAAAGTATATGCTTTTACAACAAGTCATAAAATATGCAGCCTATCGAAAACTGAAAATTTTTAACTAAGCAAAGTTGTTCAAAAAAAAGGTTATTACAATAAAATATACGATTGATAAACCCCTGGGAATGGGGTGATTAATATTGTTCCTAAATGTTTTAATATTTAATTGTAAAACATTATATTCTAAATAACATTTTGTTTAAATGACCCGCTTGGACTTTGTTTTCTACGTAGGACAGAGGCTTTTCCCAAACAAGTATAAACATTAATTACTTATTGTGTTTTGTAATCAAGTATTCTCTATTAAGTTTTGTAGTTTTGAATAAAATTTGTTCTGTTTACGTCTTAACTGCAAGCATATAATATAGAGACAAAATTATAAGGTTATTTTAAATCAGGGAAATAAATAGACAACCAATTATTATCAAAATGAAATTATTATTTACTGGTTTTACTCTGCTCTTGTGTACATGAGCTTATTTATTATTTAACTTGTTTTTGATTCAAATATTGCTATTTTAGGTATTGTAGACATGCTAGGGTTTTTAATTGTGCATGATATTATCAATACATTCATAATTGTAAATCATCTGTATTATTTTGTCCTTTTTTTACATAGGTATTTGAAATATTGTAATCAGTATTGATTTTTATTTTCTTGTTTTAACTCATCTAATGACTTAATAGACAGAACTAATTTTTCTAAAGAAATTTTGTCTCCTCCCTTCGGTAGTGTTCTAGTATTATGCAAGTTTGATTTGATTAAGCAAGGACGGACAGACAGACATGGCGAAACTATAAGGGTTCCTAGTTGACTACGGAACCCTAAAAAGGATACAAAGTTTGAGATTTTTTAAAATTGATTTGTCTTGAACGGCCTATATAAGTTATCTTGAACCTTCTCTGCAAATTTGACCGGTTATCACAAAATAACCCTGTTTATCTCCAAGGAAACACAGATTATTGGAATAAGCCTAAACTATGGTAAGCTTTGTAAAATTTTGAGAGAAAGGTGGTACATGGTTTCATATTTCTTTCTCATATATATATAATTAGTAGAACATGTGGAAGAAAAATTTCTTGTCACTTAAAACACATTATGAAGATGGCAGTGACAAACTAAATTATTTGATAAACAGTTTTCTACATTTCTTTTTTAAGTTATGTATTTTAATTGAATAAATAATTAGAAATTTGTATTGTATTTTATTATGTTCTTTTATATCGAGCTCTGGGACAGGCAACCTAAAAAAATACCCCAAAAAAAGGAGAAAATTTTTCCACCTCACGAGAGAATTGCAGATAATCTGATTAATGATAAAGATGGAATTTGTAGAGATATATACCACATTTAATAGTTTCACTCAATAGTGCCTCTCAATGGATAGGTCAT
This sequence comes from Parnassius smintheus behrii, assembly GCA_036936625.1. Classification (NCBI taxonomy): domain Eukaryota; kingdom Metazoa; phylum Arthropoda; class Insecta; order Lepidoptera; family Papilionidae; genus Parnassius; species Parnassius smintheus. Next base: position 27,464,500 of record JAUPFT010000010.1, on the reverse strand, counting down.
AAGATGAACATGGACAAAACAAATATCATGCTTAATGTCCGTGTCACACCTATGTCGGTAGTTGTTGGGAGCACTAAGCTGGAAGTTGTTGACGAGTACGTTTACCTGGGACAAATAGTCTTGACTAGGTAAGTCCAACTTCGAACGACAGGTCAATCGACGGATTCAACTCGGCTGGGCAGCGTTCGGGAAATTACGACGCATCTTCTCGTCAGTTATACCTCAAAACCTGAAAACTAAGCTGTACCACTAGTGCGTGTTGCCAGTGATGACCTACGGAACCGAGACGTGGTCCTTCACTGCTGGCCGTATGAGGACGCTCAAAGTCGCTCAGCGAGCTATGGAGAGGGCTATGTTCGGAGTTTCTCTGCGTGATAAACATAGAAATGAGGATATCCTCAGTAGAACTAGAGTGACCGACATAGCTCAACGGATTAGTAAGCTGAAGTGGCAATGGGCCGGCCATATAGCTCAAAGAACCGAAAATCGTTGGGGAAAAAAGGTTCTCGAGTGGCAGACTAAAGGTAGGCGAAGTGTAGGGCAACCCTTCACGAGATGGAGTGACAACCTGGTAAGACATGCACGTAGTCGATGGATGCAGGTGGCTCAGGACCGTGCTTTGTGGCATACCTTGGGGGAGGCCTATGTTCGGCAGTGGACTTGTGAAGGGTTGTAATGATGATGATACCACATTTATATTTTGTATTAAGTTATCATTCGTCTCCGCTAGGGTTGATAATGTTTTGTGATGTTTACCAACTAAATTGGATAACAGAAAAACACGATTTAAAACAAATCGCGAAATATAAAAAAACAACAGTGCGAACGCTAACGTTGACAAATCTATAGATAAACAAGTAAAATGTCTATGTTGTAATCAATGCGAACACAGCTACATACAAATCTTGATATCTGTTGAAAATTTTAGACAGTTTTTGTGAGTGCGAACGCCACCATCAACAAAACATGTTGTGTGATTTATTTTATACGATTTGTTTCAAAACATTACATGTTGAATGTTTCTCAGTGCAAACGTACTGTTAGTGGATGTTCCATTCTATGCACACCTGCATTTTAACTCAAACAAAAAAGTCACAATTGTTTTGTCACCTCAGAGGACCGAGATGAAATGTCTCATTTATTATCTTAGCCTATATTTATACTAGGTCTCTTTACCATTCAGACCGTAACACAGCAGTACAGGTACTGAATACAGTTGAATAAAATAAAATTATTAGTAAAAAATATATTTTTTTTATTAATAATTTATACATAACTAAGACTAGCTGTTCCCTGCAACCTCACCATGTAATTTAGGGTTTTAATTTTATTGCATGGAACCTTAATCCTTTTTCTAAAATGAAAGTTGTTAGTTAAGTTACTGCTTAGTTCGAAATATTCTTCGTCTTTAGACATGCAAGTTTCCTCACGATGTTTTCCTTCGCCGCCCATCTCGTGGTAAGTCAGCACTTAAAATTGCAGATGGCAACTGCAAGGATATTGCATGCATGTATTGTAGTCTGCGGTGAGTAGAGAAGAAGGCGAGTAATCTGCGAGAGTGCCGTGAAGCAGAGACAAGCAGTAAGGTTCAGAGCCGTGCCGAACACTGTATAAAGCAGAGAGTAGCTTAAAGGAACAGGAAGCATTATTATTCCAATGCTGCGATGAACCTTGTGAAGCTAGATGGCTTGCAGGATATGAAGACTGCAGATGAACAGACGATAATTGCTCGGGAGCGAATAGGTGGGGTACTCTATGGCGATGATGAAGCTTGAAGTTATCCGAAGGTTGTTGGTTGCGTGTTCAAATCACGTCGGGGTCACCACTGTGGCCGTGGAAGGAAAATGGGAGATCTCCCGCCGGGCAAGATGTTGTGCCTGGGGAGCGGCCAATGCTCCGTGTCGGTATACGGTCGTATAGGTGTTACTGACAGCCCCTTGTGCAGGGCATGCATGGGAGAGGAAGAAACGGCGGCTCACATGTTGCTGACATGTCCAGAAGTCGCTTCATACAGGGCTAAACATCTCGGCAAGCCGGGATCGCTCCCCGAAGTTGCTTGCAACATCAAGGGACTGCTGAGCTTCTTCGGGGAGATATCATGGCTCGAATAAGCATATTATTCCTGCCCACACGTAAAATACGCGCTTAGACGTGGAGTTGCGGAAAACAGCCCGTCGTAAAATAAACTAAACTAATGCTTCGTGTCATAGTTCGGAGAAGTTCTATATATACTGTTTATGATTCGGAATGTTGATAGCGCGATTTAGGTTTCGGTGTGTTTTCGCTTGTGGCGCGACGACAGCGCCGCTACAATGGCTTCCACTAGATGGAGTGACAACCTGGTAAGACTTGCAGGAAGTTGATGGATTCAATGGCTCAGGACAGTGTTTTGGGGCATTCCTTGTGAGATGCCTTGATGATAATAAAAATTAAAGTGATTAGTGATTTAAACTCATTGATAACATATTTTAACAAATTCATTGTTTTTTTTTTCAGAATCTTCAAATTCCTAAAAACATGAAAGTGCTGACATTTGACTTAATTGACAGTAAGGAATGTTTCATAACGGCTGTAGGACCTTCTAGTAAATACATTTACCTTGCTACATATTCCATAGAAACTGGTGTCCTACTTTATGAATACACAGACACAAGACCATTTTATTATGATATACTAAGAGTGGCAATTGGGTGGTGCAATGGTGATAGATTTGCAGCAATATCAAATGGAACAAAGTTGCTTTTTATACAGAATTTGTTTCAGCCCCATTTGAGAACTGAGTAAGTTAATTTTTTTTTGTGTTTCATATTTCACAATTGTAATGTAATGTGCCTTTTTTGTAAGATGATGCCATGTAGCCGTTGAACAGTAAAAACAGCCAAGATGGCTCATTCACTGTGTTGCCAGTTTCATAACCTGTTAATATATATAGAAACGCTTGTTGTTAGCTAGATAACTAATTTTTTATATTGAAGATATTGCCAGTCGAAAATTGGCAATTAAATCGCCCCAATTCAACGGTTGTACATTTTATCTCCATAAAACTCCAATCACACTCTTAATGTCATGGTTATTAGACAGGAGATGAAGCTGCAGTCTTCAGCAGATTTGACAGCATACAAGCAACTGAACAGACAGATCTCCAAATGCATGCGGCAGACTTACACAACCTAACTTAAGCAAGCAAGCAGAACCAGAGCTCCAGTCTTTGTCAGAGATCTGTCCATCTGAAAGAGCCAACTGTCGAAGCTGAAGACCAAATGTGCCAGCATCGTTTTCGGGACACTTGAGATTCTGAGTGAGATTGAGAGGATCTATGGGCAGTTATACAAGTCATCGTTAGAGCCACACGCAAGTGTGAGTAACGATCCAAGAACAAGTCTTATCCAACAAATGGCTCTCCAGCACCTTAAAAACGACAAGTTCCCAGGTGAGGATAGAATTACAGCGGAGCTTCTGAAAGCGTGTGAAAAACCAATACTTAAGTCCTTCAGAAGCTCTTAAATTCCGTCCTTAATGGTGGCACTACTTGAAAGCGTGAAGCAGAGGTGTGGTGGTCTTGTTCTTCAAGAAACGCGACAACGCTCTTGAAGAACTACAGACCGAGTCATTACGAATTGTCTCACACGAAGACACGATGACTTCCAGCCTACCAAACAAGCCGTTTTCCGAAAAGGCTTTACCATCATTGAGCACATGCGCATATTGAAAGTATACAACAGTACGCACAGGTCGGGTCTGATCGCGTATAGTTTCAATTTGTTATGAGCATAACAAGTATTTTTAGAAACTATACATGGTTATTGCGTTTTTATCGCATATAATTTCCAATAAGGTATGCTTAAACTTAGAGTGAAAAATATATTGCACTAGTTAAAAACATACATCGAGCATAAACGCTATAGAATTTATGTTATTAATGTGTGTACATAGTATTTGTATGTTGTACAAAATAACACTAATATGTATTATGGTATAATTAAACTTATAATTACTTCCTGTTCGCCTGAAAATTCCATGATAAAAATAAAAGAAAATGTACTATGTAGATTATATAACATATATTGACTAATATTGACTTGAAGTTACTTCTGTAACAGTTTCGGCGCTGCGGGAAATGCAGCCCCTTCGCCCTTGCGTAGCATATCGTAGTCAGGCATGCTTACCTCCGCAGCTCTTTGGCTTATTGGTCGACTTCGGCGATCAGCCTCAGCCGCTACGGCTCGTACGGGTACCTGCAATTTGCTATGGCGGGCGGGGGCTGCTCTCCCTCCGCGCCTACGGATTTACAAAAACACTAATGTTTAAAATAAAAAAATGGTCCAAATGATTCGACCAATCATCTATTTAGCCGTGTTTTCGCGATCATTATAGATTTTTTTCGAAACTTCGGTTTATCTTATTATTATCCTACGACATGTATAAAGTGCACATAATTATATTTAATTATGACAATGAATGGCGTAAAAAGTATGTGTGTCAAATTGATAATTATTTGTATTTCTTATAAAAGGTAATTGGACATATTATGAAGATAAATAAGATTTAAGTGCCCTTTAAATAAAAATACTACTTTATAATAAAAATATTTTGTCTCTCACAAAGGACTTCATTATTTTAACAGTTACCTTTAAATTGCCATAAAGTAATAATTATATGATTAGTTGATAACTAATTGTTGCATATTTTTTAATATAATGACCTTAACATAGTAAATTTCTGAGCTTGTATACTTTACTAATACTTGTTACGAGTTTACATCCTAAATGTATACAATGTTGAACATGTCGGTTCTAGCTTTGTATAATCTCTTAACTAATTTACTGAATCAGCGTTAGAAAGTGTACGCGACTAGTACGCATAAATCATGTATATTTTCTGAATATTTTATTTGCTACACATTCTGAAAACATACAGTGTACAGAAGTCCGAAGAGTACAATCTGCCACTTAGTTTTGTCTGCCACTTTATCCTAGTATGTGGACTATGAGAAAGCTTTTGATTCTGTCGAAATTTGGGCGGTGCTGCAGTTACTTTAGGGAAGCCAAGTTGACTGTCGGTATATCAAAGTGATGAATTGTTTGTACAATAGGGCTATGATGGCTATCCAAATACAGAACCAGAGTACGAAACCTATCCAACCGGAAGGTCTTAAGATGAACATGGACAAAACAAAAGTAATGTGTAATGTCCATGTCACACCTATGCCGGTGGTTGTTGGGAGCACTCATTTCAAAGTTGTTGACGATTATGTTTACCTGAGACAAGTATTCCGACTAGGTAAGTCTTCAGACTTCAACCGAGAGGTCAATCGACAGATTCAACTCGGCTGGGCAGCGTTCGGGAGATTACGACACATCTCGTCAGGCATACCTCAAAACTAGATTGTACAATCAGTGCCTGTTGCCAGTGAAGACCAATGGATGTGAGACGTGGTCGTTCACTACTGGCCGTATGAGGAAGCTCAAAGTTGTTCAGCGAGCTATGGAGAAAGCTATGCTCGGAGTTTCTCTGCATGATAAACTTAGGAATGAGGTTATCTGCAGTAGAATCAGAGTGACCGATATAGCCCAAAGGATTAGTAAGCTGAAGTAGCAATGGACCGGCCATATAGCTCGTAGAACTGATAACCGATGGGAAAAAAATGTTCTCGAGTGGCAGCCTCGTACCGGCAGATAGATAGATGGAGTGACGACCTGGTAAGATGCATGTCTTATAACACTATCGATCTCCGGTCTGAGCAGGGGGGTGATATGGCGGCGCTGTCGTCTCACCACATCGAAGCCTAAATCGCGCTATCAAAGTTCCGAAGTAAAAACAGTATAATATATAGAATAACTCCGAACCATCACACGGAGCGTTGGCCGCTCCCCGGGTCGAACACCTTGCCCGGCGGGAGATCTCCCCTTTTCCTTCCACGGTCAAACTGGTAAGATATGTGGGAAGTCGATGGATGTAGGTAGTGTTGCTCAAAATCGATCTTGGTCTTGCAGTCTTAGTCTTATTCTTGCATTTTTGCAAGACCAAGACCGCCTAATTTTAGCAAGACCAAGACCAAGACTGACCGTGCAAGATTTGAGCAAGAACAAGACTAAACCAGCGAGACTCTTGCATCTTGCAGTTAGAACTGAGTGTCGTTTCAAGGAGTATAGGAGTTCAGATATACGCTAAGGGACTCTATGAGACATAAAAAAATCTATAAAAACCATTGGAAAATTGGACTTACGCGCATTAAGAACAATACTAATTCTAATACAGGAGTAGCAATCCTTCGCCAGTTAAGTTCCAAAGTAGAATATTGGTGATTCAAAATTAAACCTCCATTTAATTATTACTTACAGAATCATAAATCATAACAAATTTAGAATAATATCAGTCGCTGCCCATCATGAAGACAATGCTGTTGCTGTAACAGATGCATTTGGACGTATAACAGTAATCCGAGGAAATTTATTTGACTATAGACAAGTGGCCAGGGAAGTTCTGCATTGGCATTTTTTACCACCACTTGCTGTATGTTTCTCAGTGCAAGGTAAATAATCAAACATTTCATAGACCATACTAAAATGAGTAATTTAATTTTATAAAAAATAAGTTTTTGACTTTCAGTTTAATATGTAATATAGTTATATATGTTTATAGAATACTTACGTACGATGTATATTTTAATGTCGTGAAATTCTTTATTTTACATTGTGCAATCATAAACTGTTCTTTTTTTAGGAAATTATCTGTTATCAGGTGGAATGGAAAAAGTCTTAGTAAAATGGACTTTAGGTAATTTGGCTAATAAAGCAAATGAGAGAATTTTTATGCCCCGACTACCTGGCATGATCAGATTCATTACAGCTAGCAGCTCACATATTGCAGTTACTCTCACAAACAATTGTAAGTAACAAAGATTCTTAAAAATAAAACTAAGTAAATGTAGTACATGTGTCGTCTATGAGTTGCACTGGTCATTTACCAGCAGGAGGATGGATTTTTATTTTAGTGCTATAGAAATCATGAAACGATGGGGAAAAAAAATTAAGGTGCTTTTTTATATTTTATGGACCATATTATTTAGAAATAGAAAAATAGAAAATGTATTTATTTAACCAAAAAACATTACATAATTAAGCAATACACTGGTTTCTGCACTAAGCTCTAGGCTTGTATCGCAGGAACCAGGAACATTGACTGACACCGTTTACACCGATAAATACATAGAACTCCGATTAAATTAAAATAAAGCGAAAAATAAATCTTTTTTCGCTAATTTACTCTAGGAGTGCTTGTGTGCGTGCGAACGTGTGTGTGTGCGTGCGTGTGAGTGTGTGGTGTGTGTGTCTGTGTGAGTGTGTTTGTGTGTGGGGGGGGGGATCGTGCTTGCGCGTGTGTGTGAGTGAGTGTAAGTCTACGCGTGTGCATGTATAGGGTCAACTATGAAAGGAAAGTAAATTTTCCGTTTCCTGATAAGAAGCATGTAGCAGCCAGGTTGTTATTTTGTGTTTGACTTTACTTGTGGTCAAAGACCTCAAATCTGGGAAGAGACAGCAGAATTTGTTGTAAATGCTAGGCAGAAGAAATGGTGAGTGGCGTTTGATAAAGCTACTGTGTGAATTGGGAATCGGCACTCGAAAGATCCGACGTTGGCACAGGCTAGGATAATTCGGGGAATTTATTATTTTTCTGTGGGTTAGTATTACTGCCTTTAAAATGTAGATTTGGCGAACCCGTAGTACCTTACATTCCTTGTACAGTTCGTCAGTAGGAAATCTAAAGTTTTTAGACAGCATTACTTTTAGTACTGCTCGCTGGGCCCTCTCGACTTCAAGCATTTTTGATTTGATAGCTCCACACCAAGCCAGCGTGCAGTAGAATAGTAGGGATTGGGTTAGTGCTTTGTAAACCATTTTCATTGTTTCTTTAGTAGCACAACGTCGTAAAGCTTTCATTATGTAAATGGTTTTCCTAACACTACCCGACAAGCGGCTTAGATGGTTTTTAAATGATAGCTTATCATCAATGATCACTCCTAGATACCTGATGTTATCTGTGTTGCTGATTGTATTACATCCGCAAGGGGGTACTTCAGATACGCAAGTGTGAATTACTAAGTTTACCAGCGAAAGTGGTTTTGATGCGAGAGTTTTGTGAAAGGCTATGAACTTAGTTTTTTTATAGTTTAGAGTTAGTAAATTGGAACTTAACCATTTATTCAACACTACCATGCCTTTCTGAGCCGTCTCGAGTACGCTGTCCCAACTTAAATCATTAAATATAATGGCTGTATCATCCGCATAGCATATGACGTCTGCTCTTTGTATGGGTAATTCTAGGATGTCATTAATGTAAATGCAGAAAAGGATTGGACCAAGAATACTTCCTTGAGGAACTCCAATACTGATTTTTAATTGCTTACTTGTATGTGAGCCCACTCTTATGCATTGACGCCGATTTAAGAGATAGCTACGAAACCAAGCCAACGCCACTCCTCTAATTCCTTTTGTTTCAAGCTTCCGCAGCAGAATAGGGACCGAGACGGTGTCGAAGGCCCTAGCAAGATCTAGGAAGATACCTAAACAGCTGCGTTTATTGTCCAAATGTCTAGACACAGCATCTGTCAGTAGAACTACCGCATCCTCCGTGGACTTACCCCTCCTGAAGCCAAATTGATTTACAGAGAGCAGATTATTATTTTCTATAAAGTTGGTGAGACGTTTGCTTACAATTTTTTCCAATAACTTGGAAAATATACTTAGCAAAGATATGAGCCTGTAATTACTAGGACAGTTTTTATCCCCATCTTTGTGTATTGGAGTAACAACTGCTAATTTCCAACAATTAGGAAAAACGCCACATAACAAGCTAAGATTAAATATGTGGGTAAGTGGATGCAGAACTATGTGTTTTATCTGTTTAATCAACCTTGGGGTGCAGCTGTCTATACCCGGTGCAGTATCGTTTTTTAGCTGGTCAATAAGCGTACCAACTTCATAAGGATCCGTTGGCTGCAGAAAGAGGGAGTCCTTGCAAAGCACTCTTGGTTTGTATTCTGCAGCTAACAGGTCTTCTTGGGTGTTTAATCTTCTGAGCGTGTCATCAGCCAGTTCTCTGCCAACTCTAGTGAAGTACTCGTTACAAGCGTTTAAAGAAGAATCAGGGTCTTTGTCTACGGACAACAATTCAGTAGCCTCAGTAGTGTTACGTGTGAGATTACATATATTTTTGAGCGTTTTCCACAACTTTTTTGGGTTATCTTTATTTTGCTGAATTTGATTATTCTCGTATTCGGTCTTTAATTTTCGTTGTAGCGCGTAGAGGAAGTTTCTGTATCGTTTATAAGTGATTTGGATAAATGTATTATTAGGGTTTCTCCTGGCTTCGAGATGCAGATTGTCACGGTGTTTTTGACATCTCATTAAGCCTGGAGTTATCCATGGCTTTATAACTCGATCTGACCGTTTGGGCACCACATAACTTGTGTTTTCGTTTATTGCCATTTCTAAGATTGTGTTAAAATTATCAGCTGCCTCGTTAGCATCTTCCATATTCATTATCAATGACCAATCAGTCGACTCAAGCTTGTCAACAATCCGATTAAAATCCATTTTGACCTTACCGTGGATTCGAGATGGGTGATTCGCCTGGTTGATGGTAGTACCAAGTAAACAAATGTCATGATCAGTAAGATCTGCATGGCACACTATACCAACAGCAGAATCTGTACCCCTAACGAAGATGTGGTCCAGGCAGGCCGAGCCCCTGGTCGGCTCCGAGATAGCAGAGAGCAGTTGATGACTTGCTAACAAGCATAGATACTCGGAGCACTGATCATCAAGTGGGTCTCCGTTTATATTTATATTTAAGTCACCTGTCAACACCACGGCATGCTTGTTGTTAATTTCCGATAATGATTTATCGATAAAGGCTATAAAGTTTTTCACATTATTAATAGAGGGAGACCTATATATCCCTAGAATAGTAATTTTATTATTTAAATTTAATTTTAGGCAATCGCACTGGTCACTTAACGGTTCTGAAGATATTACACTCCATGAATCTTTAACGTATGCGGTGACACCTCCACTTTTATTTAGGTTATTTTTTGTGTAAAAGGAAATATATCCTGGAATTTGTGGAATCGTGGGGTTTACACCAAGCCAACACTCCGTTAGTATAACCACATCTGGATCAACATTAAGTCGGGCTAACGAAATCAAAAAACCGTCAAAATTGCGTTGGAGGCTCCTAATATTGACATTTAAGACTTTAAAGTCGACACCAACGGGTAATAAATTACGACATTGCTCTAGGCTCTCAATGGAATGACACTTTACTGTCAAAGTTTCGTCTATATCAACATGAAAGTCACACATTCTTTCGCTTAATAATAACAAATAATTCTACTAACTGCAAGAGTGATTTTGGACAGTAGTCATTAATTGAGAGCCAGAACAATCGGGACTGATGATTGTGTAGTGTGATGTTGGTGCGGTGCGTTTTGTGTGTGAAAGACATTGAGTTATATGTACTATGTACTAGTACATATAACTCAATGGTGAAAGTGTGTATGCATGTTCTAGTAATAGAAATTGTAATAAGTCTATTGTGTTTGATTACGGTAAATTTAACAAAAAATAAAATATCACTTTTAGGAGAGTTCGCTTGCTTTTTCGGGGCCAATTTTGGTATCCAGGTCTTCGTAGGAAAGAATACGGATAGCTGGTTTGTTCTCTGCTTGTTTGATATAGATCCCTCCGTTGCGTACCCAACAGAATTGGAAGCCCAGGTTCTTTGCTCGCAGTCTTGAGTTTCGAAATAAATAGCGATTAGACTTGGTGAGCCGTTCATTAATATATATATTCTGTGGTGAGCTATTTACAATGTTCTCAGATGACAAGCCTCGCCTGGCCCTGGCTGCCGTTATAAGCTCATCCCTCTTTTTACGTCGCAGTAGTTTGACTATGATTGGGCGCGGGTGTTTGTAGTTGGGCATAGATGATTTTGAGCCTGAGGAACGTTTAGGGCCTACACGTACCACTTCATCCAGTTCATTTTCGGATAATTGTACTCCGAGCTTTTGACAAGTAGCGAGAACGATATGCGTGAGATTTTCGTTGTTTTCTTCAGGCATACCAATAATCTCCAGTTCATTTCGCATCGAGTGTTGGTCTTGGACGGCGATTTGTTGCTGTAACTCATTAACTAATGATTTTAATGAACTGATTTCCAAGTCTTTGGACTCAAGTGCCTTCGATAATTCACCTAGCCTCACTTCAAAGCATTTGGTAATGGCAGATGTTTGCAATTTCAGTTCTTGGCGTACTATGTCTTTAACTTCGTCCCTGAAGTCGCGTATTTCCGAAATTAATGTAGTTAAGTCGACGTCTTCGTTTGAAAGCAGCTCAGAGCTTTTCAATTTTTGTTTATTCCCTCTTGTGGTGTTGACATTGAGGCTCATTGTATATTCGTCATTCAGGGAAGCCGCTGGGGAACGCACTGGCGTTAACAGGTTACTTTTTTTTGGTAGGGAGCAAACACATGACGGGCAAATCCATTCATTTCTGTACTTTTGCGAAAGAGTGTTAAAGTGTTCCTCCGTAATATTAAGACACATTAAATCATATAGTTTATTACACTTGGAACATTTCATGAAGCCAAGATTGCGAATTTTGTTGTTACAACCGCTTCAAGTCGTAGACATTTTAAACGCAGGCCGCCAGTCAAGATACAAAATAAATTTTAGATAAGTACGGTAGGCTTATATAGTTTGAGCGAGTCGAAGTGCGATAAACAGTGAGGGCGTAGTGACTCACCTCACGGCCGATGCAGTCGGTGTACGGGTTGTCCTCGGTCAGTGCCGTTCCAGCCGATATAAATACTTAGAAATATTTTTGCTTTTAACCAGATGGACCGAAAAAGTTTCGGGTATTAATTTTCACTACAATCTTTGTTCGTTTGTCTTCTTCAAATTAGTAGTAAGTTTGACGTTAAATAAGCACTTTGATTATGAGTATTCACTAAAAATTACGGAGCAAAGTATTACAGGTGTGTTCTCAAACGAGTACGTTGTACGTGAATCGATTTAATTCTTTTTATCAACCCAATAACAGACCACTCCTTGATGCAGACATTTCTCACAGGGATGATTTGTCAAAATCGCCATGCTGGGCAGGTTGACCAGTGAATGTGTGAATGTAGTCTTAGACTTCCAGCAACTTTGATCTACCTAGATGCCAGAAAACACACATGGGGGCGATCCCCAAGGAATACATTGGCATTTGGGGTTTTATACTGCACTGGTGTGGTCTTGTTAGGGGTAATAATGAATAATTCCAGAGTAGAATGTGAAAACATGACTGACACAAAAATTACATTCAACAAGAGGCCGGTTTGCAAAAAGGATTTAGTACTATAGACCATATACATACATTCTTCATTCACTCATTCATTCAATGAATGAATTGCCTATCCCAAGTCTGCTAAGTAATTAAAAAAAAGTATATCACTTTTTGTACTTATTTTATGAAATGTAATGTATGAAAATTTGACACTTCCTCACATTCAAAGATGCCGTAGCCAACGACGGTACTGCCAAATATTAAATATTTGCTTAATTACAAATGAATAGTAGTAAAAACATGTATTTTAAATTACAATAACATTTTATATTCATAAATATAGTTGTTTTTGGTAATGTCATTTTGGGGCAACTTTTGAATGGACAGGGTGTTTTCTACATAGAGTATAATTATAATTGAAAAATAAAACTGTTTGATAGAGGTGGGTATTTTATGGACAGTACAAAAAATAAGAATATTATTTTCAGCGGTTGTGGTGGCGAATGCTCAGTTACGGGTGGTATCAACGCTGCTAGAGTGCGGAGGTCTGTCTCCAGTTGCACGAGCTGTAAATACTGCGCTTGTTTATCACCGGCCACTCGATGCCTTGCTGATGGGTGGAAGAACTGGACATCTGCAATTATACTCTACTACTTCTAATAAAGTGCTTTATAATGTAAGTATTTTCGTTGTTTTTACTAATGACCTTGATACCTATCGGTAAATTTTAAGAAAGTGTAAGATAAAAAAATAGTATTAGCGCAAGAGTTGTAATCAATATTTGTGAATTTTTATCAAAACCAGTAAGTTATTACTGGATGATGGATTTGATATGATATTTTTTGTCGTAACATATTAAAATTTTTTGTATAATACTCCTTTTTTTAATAAGAGAGGGGTCAAACGAGCATACTGCTCACCTGATGGTAAGCGATTACCGCCGCCCATGAACAACTGCAACACCAGGGTAATTGCAGATGCGTTGCCGGTCTTTATAAAGGAATAGGCTCTTTTCTTGAAGATCCCTTAGTCGTATCATTCAGGAAAAATCTCTGGTGGTAATTGATTCCACAAGTAAGTTGTGCGAGGAAGAAAACTTCTTTTAAATCGCGCAGTGGTGGACCGTTAGTCATCCAGATGGTATCTCGAGTTTTGTCGCGATGTGCGATGGTGAAATTGTTCTGCTGGAATTAGTCCGAAAAAATCCTCAGAGCACTCCCCGTGGTAGTTGCGATAAAATTCGCAATGAGATGCAACATCTCTTCGCAGTGCCAGTGCGTCAAGCCAATCGGAAAGTTGGTCGCCGACGATTCGAACTGCTCTGCGCTGGATGCGATTAAATGGAAGGAGCTGGCACTGGGGAGCCCCAGCCCAGAGATGGGAACAGTATTCCATGTGCGGCCGAACCTACACTACACTACTTATAAAGTTGCAGGCGGTGAGCCGGCATGAAATACTGTCCCGCTCTGCTGAGCACGCCAAGCTTTTTAGAGGCCAACTTAGCCTTCTCTTCCAAGTGACCACGAAACTGCACGTCACTCATTATGTCGACGCCGAGGATTCCGATACTGGCTGAGGTAATAGGCGGAGTACCTTGAGACTGAGGAGATACGACGAAGGGGTTCTTTTTAGCGGTAAACTCGCAAACTTGTGTCTTCTGACTAGATTTAGTCACCCCCTGTCCGAGATTTTGTTCAACAAATTCTCGACACAAGTTTGTCCCGGTAATCGGCGACGTTTTACCGCTTTAAACCCTTTCCCTTGGGTTTCGTAAGAGGCGACTGAGGGAAACTGAGACACGAGATTATCAGCAGCATCTGCTTGATAACAACTCAACATACTTACATAACAGGCCTGTTGGTCTAGTGGTTAGTGACCCTGACTGCTATGCCGGAGGTCGTGGGTTCGATTCCCACCCAGGACAAATGTTTGTGTGATGAGCACGATCATTTGTTCTGTGTCTGGGTGTAATTTATCTATAATGTTTATGTATTTAGAAATATATAAGTATGTTTATCAGTTGTCTAGTACCCATAACACAAGCTCTGCTTAGCTTGGGACTAGATGGCGTTGTGTGATAGTTGTGGAATATTATTATTATTATTATTATTATACTAAAAAGTCTTCGGTTGCTAACCCGCCTACCAAGCGTGGCAACGGTGGCAAAATTCCCCCTATGTGGCAATCTATATTCCTATATTCTGCAGTGGACTTTTATAGGCTATTATGAATGGATGGATATTTAGTGTTATTGAAAAGATGTAAATGTTTACCTTGCATTTGTTTGTTTTTTTTGCAATTTTTTTTTAGTTTTTATTCTTAATATATCTTAAATATTTTTTTTAAAGTTCAGAGCAGTTTTAGCAAATTGTAACCAAAGATGAAAATATCTATCTTACGTCTAATAAATCTGTAGAAAATTCGTGTCTGTAACTCTAATATTTTCTAGAAAAAACAAATCCAGGGGACTAAAAATTTGTGGTTATTAGAATTGTCAGTCAGTCTGTCTGTCTATGTATTCACGATTAACGCAAAAAACTACGAACCCGGGGCAACTTATAGGTTACTTTTTATCCGATTATGGAACTTCAAAAAGAGATAAGTAAGTCCTAAGTTAGTTAAAAACTAAGTCCAAAATTAGTTTTAACCGTTCAGTAATTATTTGAAATTATGATGTTCACCTTTTTCAAACACCGTAATCTATTGTAAAATATAAAAAGTAGTACATTTTCCCTTGTTATTATTAAATTACATAAACTCATATTATAATTTGATTATTATTTTAATTGCAATTTGAAGGGTCAATTTATCACGTGAAAATATTGCGAGGAAATCTGAATATCTAAGAAGTTTAAAGATATTTCATCGATTATTTTTATATGTGAAATCAATCATCCCGCGTTGGAGTCAGCTTAACGGACTCTTTTTAGTTCTAAAACTCGCTGCGGCCCGTGCCCAGATGTTGGTATTATGTAGACTGCTACTGTTTTTGCTTTTAATTGTGCTATTAGCCAGTTTTTATTTCATTCATGTTTTCGGAGATGTTTCTTCTATCGTAGATTTTAAGTATTTTATGTAAGTACATGAAATTTTGTTTCGAAAATATTGTAAGCTTAACTATACTCTTCACATATTGCAGTAAAAAAATGGTGGAATAATTATTTCGACTTACGCTAATGAATTAAGTACCCGGTTGACCGAGCTTTGCTCGGTATTTTTCGCTCGGTTTTTTTAATTCGTGTGTTTTGGAAATTATATTTAGATACAAATTACATACTGATGAAATACGAATAATATTTTTTGATCTTAGCAACGTGATAGAAAAAACTGTACTGGTTATTTGAATAAAAAATCATGAGTGCAATTAGTTTAATTTAAATTTTCGTGTTTTTAAAAAATACTAAAAAAAGGGCTCGAAAAAATAGATTATCTCAAAAAAGAAAGGAACTTGAAAAAAAATTTTTAAAAAATCAGTCGGTCGGTCTGGGCTCGAACCATGGTATTACGATTTTGTGACCGCCCAATATACCAATTAAGCTATTTGTAACCATTAATAAACTGTCAAAATTTACCTTCTTATTCTAACGATATTGTAGCAGTTTTACATTGCCTAAAAACACGGACAAAAAGACATTTTCTAAAAATAAATCCTAGCTAGATCGATTTATTGCCCCCGAAACTCCCTGCACACAAAATTTTATGAAAATCGTTGGAGCCGTTTCCGAGATTCCGATTATATTATATATGTAAATATACAAGAATTGCTCGTTTAAAGGTATAGGATAGGATAATTAATATAAAACTATACTAATTCTACTTATATAAAAATAAAACAAATTGGAATGATCATCCTCAAACTCGTAGTAAAGTCCAAATTCAAGACAGGAAGTAACGTATGCAAGGCATTTCTGTAATTGTAAATGCCACTCTGCTTACCAATAAAAGCTCCAGAGTGGGCTCTGGAGAGGCGCTTAAAGGATAATTTTTTTATGTCGCAAAAATTGATAGTAAATGTAGTGATTCTTCTTTATCGGTAGGGATTTGCTGTAATGAGTGCATCCACAACTTTTTTAGCCCCAGGTTGGCGCCACTTAAAGTAAAGTTAAAAAAGTAAAGTTACAGCCTATATACGTCCCACTGCTGGACACAGGCCTCCCTCATTTCTGAGAGGGTTTTAGGGCAAGGAAGTGTCCGCTGTAGCTCGCTGGGTGAACTTGAGCGTCCTCATACGGCCAGTACACTGGCAACACGCACTGGTTGTACAATCTAGTTTTCAGAGTTTGATGTATACCTGACGAGAAGATGTGTCGTAATTTCACGAACGCTGCCCATTCGAGTTGAATCCATTGATTGTTTTGTATATAATAAATACTCTTGAAACTGATAAACTCCTTTTTTGACGATTTGATTGACATCTCAATGTAATGACGTTACGTAACAAAACACTTCACGTCAATGTCAGCTAGCGACATCTGGTGAGCGAAAGACTACTAGCTGTCATTGCCACGATGGATTGGCGATCAGACCAGACATCTTTGATGCTTCTTGACGTCGCTGGTCTGGGTATTTACATTTGGCTTTTAGGAGATGATATACTGGCGACTATCAAAATCTATGCCATCTTTATGGCCTTTCATATAGTTGCCAATAGGCGAAGAGTGATAAGAACTACACTCATGAGGCGAAATGGAGTGATAGTTTCTTTTACGCCGTTATAACAAGCCACGCTACCTCACAACACACGGTGGCTGAAGCGATTGATTGAAATAATTTTGTGTTCATTCCACAGATCGACATAACAGACATGAACAGTATACCGGCAGAGAGACAAAATTTACTACCGCTGGAGACAGAAATAACATGTGCTGCCGTCAGTGGCAACGGGTCTTGGCTCGTAACTTCTGAATACAGGAACGACGGTGTCAACTACCCAGAAGAAAAACTGAAATTCTGGTCCGCACAGTTAAAGAATACATCACCCTTCAAACTAAATACGTGCGTAAACCTTTCACACGGCGGATGCAATATTGTGTGTTTAGCCATCAATTTCAGAGGCGAATTTTGTGTATCAGCTGGCAAGGATCAAAAAATTCGAATATGGAGACGAGAGAACACATTGGAACAACATCGAAAGAAAGTCGTTTGGAGTTGTGTCACTGCCTGTTACTATTCATCGGGGACTGCACATTTTCTATCGCACGGTATACTGAATAATTTCAAAGTAGGCGAGAAGATGAATAAGGGCAGGATGGAAAATATGCCTTATTTGAAGGAAATTGAAAAGGAAAACGATGTAATCGCAAAGATTTTCAATATACACAAAGAAAATTTAGTAGACGTTAACGTATTGAGCCAAGGCATGAATAAAGATAAGGAGTTTGATATGGGAGGAGTGGCCATTTCTCAAGATGGATCGTTGATCGCCGCATGGTTCGGCTGCAAGTTAACGCTGTGGGACACGCATTTGTGCAACCTGAGAACGTCTCTGTCCCATCCCGCTTTACGGCCTAAAGGCGAACACGTTCAATTTGGAAGCAATGACGCCGCACATTACGTAAGTATTAAATATATAAATATGTGATAATGATAATATAGAATAAGGGTGTGAAACAAGCAAACAGTTCACTTGTAGGTAATTGGATGCTCTGGCCCATAGACATCTAATCTCGATTAAGAATAAACATGCAAGTGCTTTGTCAATCCTGAGTATTAGTATAGAAACCCTCGTTTCCGGTAAAAAGGGTCTCCGGTTCTCTACACTTATCGTACAAAACACTAGAGGCATTAATCTACTATTTGACTTTGGTATTCCTGTATGCATGTGCTCTTCCCGGTGGTTCCCTGAATTTCGGG
Organism: Parnassius smintheus behrii; assembly: GCA_036936625.1. Lineage (NCBI taxonomy): Eukaryota > Metazoa > Arthropoda > Insecta > Lepidoptera > Papilionidae > Parnassius > Parnassius smintheus. Next base: position 27,446,318 of record JAUPFT010000010.1, on the reverse strand, counting down.
CCGACCTATTCAAATTTAACTCAGGACAAAAAACAATGTTGTTAGGTATGGTGGATACTAAAACTGTGGTCGTCTTGAAAATAGGAAATTGGTTTTACTTATACTTGCTTGGCCCTGAAAAAGGGGAAATCAGTCACAACTCCTCAAATTGAGCAACTTATCTCTCTTTTCCTTTGACAACCAAATTAATGACTGAGATGTGATTTGTGCTTCTGTTTTGAGACATTTAGCGGTGACGGCATAGAAACTATGATCGTTATCATTTGAAACTCCATTTTAATAAATTACACACATTCATTTCACCTTAATATTTTATTTATTTACTGAATAAACTGACCCGTTTCGATATTAGGGTACATTGTAAGTTACAAGAACAGGAAACACCTGCAATAAATACATTAAAGAAACTTTGTTGTGGTGTGTTAGCCTTTTGGTTGTTACAGCGTTACCAAGTCAGGGCTGCGAGCTGTATGAAAACTTTATTGCATGGGCAGGATGAATCTAGACATTTTATAATAACAAGTTAATATTTTGAATCTTGGAAAGTAATTGATTAACTTTAAGAATCTCAAAATTGATTTACAGCTTGTGTGCACGACGGAAAAATGTCTAGCCGTCTGGAGCTTGCTGTCTTTAACAGTAAAATGGTATGTTCAATTAAAAACGACATGTCTGGCTGCTGACCCCGCGACAAACAAGATGGCTGTTATATCTGAGAATAATGATGGTAAGGAAAAGTAATGCTCAATGTTTGTATAGAAACCAAAATAGGATATGTGCAGCAGCATTTTCCACATAAAAATCAGTAAAATATAAACTCCTTTTCCAACCCGCCTGCCCAGTGTGGCAACTATGGCACAGAATAAATAATAGTACCACGACTATGGTAAATATCAACGACGCAATTTATGGGAGGCCTATTAGCAATGGACTTTCATAGACTGTAATGATGATGATATCTTAGGTTTTGTCTTTTTTCCTTATTTTTGTATATATTCTTCGTGCTGTCCCAAAAAATGATGTTTTATTTATCTTTTGACATATTACATAACATATAGGTATAAGGTTCTTATATAGGTGTGTTTGTTACCGAACTTCTAAAAGACTGGATGGATTTTGATGAGATTTTTGTGTGTTTGCGTGAATAGTTTAGATTCACAATTGCACCCGGTAGGTGGCGCTGCTGTCGAGATCGAGAAAACTTAATCGTTTCATTAAACTAATTTTAATATTTATGTAGAATACCTATTTTTTCAATTTACAGTGTATGTCTTCACTCCTCACAGTTCCGCTCCATTAATGGTTCATAAATGCCTATTGAATCCTCGAACTGGTGTCTTCAAGCAGTGTACTTTTGGAGCCTCTACGAAAGAGGATGTACGACTTTATATGATGAGGAACGATTCCGTAAGTTCCGCATATAACTTTTCCAAGGCTTATTTAAATAATTTTTTGGGGTTCTATTCCCCCTAATATTTCGGTTCAAAGCTCCACTTGATGTTTCTGATGTCCAAGTCAATCATTATCTGTTTCATGCCCAGGTCCCTATATAGGTGCTTATTATTAGGGGATGGGGTAGGTCTGTTATTACCACTGATCTTAAAAATATCATATGTGATGGGATAAGGTCTTGAAAGAGACTGGAACTGACTGGAATGGAGAATTTATTTATTTTCAATTGGTGGCACTACAGTGTGTTACATTTGTTTTATCCTTACATGTAATGGTAATGGTAGATTTACATGTATTTATTAACTAATCAGCTAATCGCTAAGTATATTATTAAATATATATATTTGAGATAAATCAGTATAAACACATCACAAATCATGCAATTACAGTAATTACCTATAATAGTACAAGATACACATAACATACCATATGTACCGACCATCTAGTTATTTGATTAGAAACTTTTTTGGTGTTCTTTTAGGTATTTTTACCTTATAATATTTCACTTTATTTAAAAAAGTGAGTGGAGCTCGTTAAGGCCCAATACGACGCGAATGACCTTGCTAGTTTCGCAGCAAACCAAGCGCCGCCAGTACCTACGCTTTGTTTATATAGACATGTATAATACCTATAATCAAAGCCGTACGGGCTTTGATTATATTTGACTGAACTAGCTCAGGTGCAGAGTAATGAACAACACAGAGAGCATAGCTTACTTCTTAAATAAATTTTTCTTATTTATAATATTAGTTCCTATAGATTATAAATTCTGTACTTTATTCGTTATAAAATATTGTTCGAAAAGTTATTGAATTGATAACGATTTTTTTTTCTTAATTGGTGCATCGTACGTAAAGAATCTCATATAACTGAAAATGTTTGTTCTTGTGAGTCTTACAAGATGCCGTAATCGAAATTGCATAAATAATAAAGAAAAAAACTAAAAAGTCGGTGATTGCCCCATAGTGGGGATAGGTACTGTGTATGTAAATTCTCACAAGACTACTCCGACTGGTCAATCACTTCACATCCGAACTATTTCAGTTTTTCTTAATTATGTACTTTTACTACATGCTTTCGGACAATACATTGACTGACATTATTTGCGGTCTCTGTGCTTGCACTACTCTGTACATTCTTTTCCGACTGGGTCTTGATATTTTACATTTTTAGTGTTTCTCACTTGAAACTAGAAAAGTATAAATGATCAGTTTGGCTAATGTAAATGAGTAAAAATGAAACCTATTAGGCAGCCTCAAACAAAAAATTACCTTACAAAAATATAAGTATTAACCTCAAAATACAACATTCGAGCAGCGTTCATGCGATAAACTCTCTTTGTTTTACCACTTAGGTAAGATTTATTTCTTTTCCTACCCATACTTACATTTATAGACACTTAAACGCGTATAAAATAATAAATTACGATTTTCGCTACAGACACATCGACTTTTGTTACCTTACGTCACACGTCGAAGCGCCTGGTAATTTATTACGGCAAACTTTTATCTGGCAATATACGATATTATTATTAGGTGTTTTTAATTAAAACGAATTATGTTAATAAATAATATTTCGTATCGAAAATAAAGATAGCAGGTACCTTCGGAATCACAATACAAACATTTTTACGTAAAAGAATTTTTCCTAAATTAAAATTCACAGAGTTTTGGAAGAACAATAATTTTATATATCATTTCTTAACATTCTTTTATTTGTTGGTATATTCATTTATTTTAAAATTTTAAAATGACGGTGACATTGTGAAGGACCCGAACAAACCTACAAAAATGTTTTAGAGCTTAGAATTACTTCAGGTCAAAGTTCTAGTCAAGAGAAATACATTAATTTTCGCCAGTTCTCTTCGTATTCGGCCTTAAGTAAAGAGGGGAGCAGGTATTCCCATGTGCGCTTGCCATAAATATTTTTGTAAGTTGGAAGTTTAAATGTAGGTAAACTGTTAAACTTACGTAGGGTTTGAGGTCTACTATATATTTTTTAGTTTACTCAAATGCTCCCGCTCTTCACATAAGACGGTCAATTTAATTTCTTCATTTACATTTAATGTTCTACAATGAAATGAAATGAAATTTATTAACATACATTACATTATTGTTACAATTATTTTTGAGCTCTGAAGCCTGCGTTAGTAAAAACTGTGCTACAGGCCTCAAACTTCCCCATCTATTGTCTAAGTATTATAATGTATACTACTATTATAAAAAATTAGTTAGTTAAAAAAATAAAATAAAAATTAAAAAAGTGATATCATCATCATCATCATCATCATTACAGCCCTTCACAAGTCCACTGCTGAACATAGGCCTCCCCCAAGTAACGCCACAAAGCACGGTCCCGAGCCACCTGCATCCATCGACTTCCCGCATGTCTCACCAGGTCGTCACTCCATCTAGTGGGGGGGGGGGGGGGGGTCGCCCTACACCACGCTAAATAAAAAAAGTGATGGAATGGTACTAATTCTAATGTAAGGCCAAATTGCGAGTGTGCGTGTGCGCGTGCGCGTGTTTGTGTGTGTGTGTGTGTTTCTGATTAACGTTAAGTTCCTATACATAAAATTTATTTCCGATAGGAGATCTACTGTTTGGAGCCGGCGCAGTCGGACGAAGGAAAGCTTGAGGCGATATCGCATCGCAATCTGCCGGCTTCTAAGTTCGGCGCGCTGCTCGCCGAACAACGCGTGTCTGAAGTGCGCGCCGCGCAACCCGGGCAGCTACAGTTCGCCGATGTGAACGCTCTCGGCAGGAATGTCATCGCGCACGTATGTAGCTTAATTTACTTTTCCTAGCTTTACTTAGTTTACCTAGATTTACTCAGTTTCTTTGGTTCATTTCGACTATGATCACAACCGCTGAAAATTTTCGGAAGCTATCAACTTCGCGGAACACATACTATATTGTGTTATAAGTTAACAGATCCAACTCAGCTGAACAGCCTTCGGGAGTGCCAACCAGTGCATTTTGCCAGTGATGACTTATGTATTGAAGACGTGGTCCTTCACTGCTGACCGTATGCTCAAAGTTCCTATGCGTTATGGATTTTTAAAGAAGATATCCGCAGTAAAATCAGATTATCTGACACAACAAATCTGTTAGTTGAAGTGGCAATAGGCCGGCCTTATAACTTGAAGAACTTAACTAACTATAAGCTCCGTGGTTTGGGTCATTTGGGGAGGCCTATGTCAAGCAGTGGATTTGTGAACGACTGAAAATCATGATGGGGATGTTGATTATGAGATTAAAAAAAATAACGAACAACGAAGTTCACTCGGTGGAATAATATCGGTAAAATAATTTAATAACGTCAAACCTGAATTAAAAAAAACACTTTGTTTATTATGTGTGGGCGCCATATGGTGAAATATAGGTTTTGCGTCTAGTTCATGGATACTATTTTTCATGTTTTAGGATAAAAAATTCTCGTGTAGTATATAAATAGATATATTGTTAACTGATATATTATATGGAAATAAAGATTATTATTATAAATTCGCTACTGTAAGACAAAAAGTACTATTATAGTTTAAAGATATCTGCTCAGCACTTAAGAACCCGCTTGCCCAGCGTGTTAAGAGGAAATATAACCTCAAATGGCTTAGCAAGATCCTCCGTTATGCCGAAAATATTGCAGCATTAATTTTGAAATAAATGTATGGTAAAGTTGAGTATTAATGTTAAGGACTATGTTAGACGAAAACGCGATTCCGTAAAATTTTCTCGATAGAAAAAATCCAAAATTACCTCCAAAATAAACAATAAACCGCTGTTATTCATAAAATACTTTAAATAAGAACATGAAACTTTGCATACTAACTGAACTAATTATAAAGCAGTACTTATGTTATTTACTTTTTTTAAATACCATTATTTTCACTGTAAAAAGAAATTACCTAAACTTTCGGCCTCTTGAAGCTTGATTCCTGCCGCCCGGTCAGTTTCGCTTCGGCCCCTGAAGGGGGAGGTTGTGTCGCTTACGATCAGAGATCATTACGCAACAGGACGAGGTAAAATTAAAATGGGAAATAATCGTAATAAAAATAAGAAGCGACTGCGTTGGCGTTAAGAAACAGGCATAAATATGGTAAACCTAATGAAATAAGTATCTAACTACCTATCTACTTACAGTATTAGTGATTACAAACATGTCGCTACATAGAATACGACGCACGGGGAAGTGGGGGCGAAATTAGAATTTGAGCTGACTTACTATATCCCCTTAAGAGGAAATAGTATGTGAGAAATTGCAATTTAGCCCCCGTGCCCCGCAGGCTCGCGAGATTTCGTTGAGGAGTGCGCGGGGTTTCTTAAAAATTGTGCTTTATTATTTTACTAAACCTTAGGGAACCAAAAGAAAATAAATGAATTAGAAAATATTCGCTTAGATACCGCAAGCATATTTTTTTCGCCAACCTTTTTTTCGTGGGTAAATTTAATTTATTTCCGATTATTATTAATCACTAAAATACACTCGAACGCAAGCGACGCAGGTTTCCCCTCTGACGGCCGAAGCTGGACTAGCTTGCTTGTAGCTCTAGCTTGGTGTGTGAACGGGGAGAGTAGAAGGGCCACGGCTCAGGATATGGTGGTTGGGCGAGAGTACATTTTGGATATTTCTTGTTTATTTCTAACCAAAGGTTAATTTGGAAAATTCAAAACGTATTTTGCATAGGTATCTTATGGCTTAACTATTATTCAAAATCTGGTAACCTCACACGAATAATTGAAAGATTACTAGTATTATTTCTGAAAATACACAGGTAACTATGGATTTTTTTCTATCGAAAAAATTTCAAGGAATCGTGTTTCTGAAAAGTACTTTACATCGTGTAAATCCTTAACTTTCTTGAATATGAATCACGAAACGAATGATTAAACACTGTAGATACAATCGAGTTTACCAAAGTTACTAAAACATTTATTTAACTGCTGTTACCTCTTAAGTATGGGCAAGTTTTTAACCGACTGCCCCAGAAGTTGGTAGTTTTTCAGTTGCACATGTATATATGTATGTAGGTCTATTTCTTTGGCATGCTCTGTAGCCTAAACGGCTTGATGGAATTTAATATATGGGGTGTCGTTAGATCGATAGTCTTAGTTGTGTTTTTACACATTCGGTTTTTTTTAATTACTGTTTTAACCATTGGGGTTGTTTTATTAATACGTGCCAGCTAGCAGTATTCAGCAATGCAATCAAAAGGCTCTTGATAATAGTGGTTGTAAAGTATTCCTTCCTTTTCTTAAAATTCTTACTTTCATTTCTTCCATTTCATATTTTATTCTTATCGATTATGCCAATCGTATAAAAATATCAAACATTTAAAATGTAAATATGATTTATTTCTATTTTTTAAAATATATTTCTATCTTTTTGTTCAAGGAGAAATTAATTTCCTTGGTTGTAAATTAGATTACTATTTCGTTTTTTAGTTCATGTCGGCTGCACCGCATATGATGCCGCCGATGAGTTTACTCTGTACCTCCATACTGGAATACATTTTGGGACAAAAGGAAATAGAAGAGATTGAAGAGGATGACAAACAAAATGAAGTAGAAACTCCATCGAGTGACGATGAAGACATACATATGTTAGAAGCTAACAACGCTTCCACACCAAATATATCGACGGAACTTTGGACTCCAAACTACAATCAAGTGAAGGAAAAAAGATTAAATAAAATATTAAAAGAGCCTTTCCTCGACTTGGATGCAACTTCAACGGTGTTTGATTGAAAATAAAAACTTTGATAAATACGTATTGTATTACTTTTGCATTATTTGCTTATGAAATTGTTGATATAACGACTATATAATAACTTTCTGCATCATAAGTTTTATGTAATTGGGGTACACTGAAAGTTTTGTCTGTTGTAACTCCTAAATAAAACAAAAGGACATGTCGTTCACGTGCTGGTTGGAAGCTATTACGGCCTCTTCTGCGTAAATGGTTCGTTAATGTCCAACCTCTCATCAAAACTTTGATTTTCGTGCAAAATAAAGAAATCGTATGGTGCGATGTTTGGGCTATGTGCGGCCATCTCGCAACGAACTCAACCTTTTCAGAAGTCCAAAATAATTTATAATAATAATAATAATTTATTTTATTTTGATAAAATGTACAAATTATTCCAATAAGTCTTAACTTAAAAATAGTCTACAATAATAGGCACCTGAACTAGGATAAACCTGTATCTCATGTGTATGTGCCAAAAGATAGGTACATTAACAAATATTTTCTGTTTCTTATATAAAATGAATAACGTTGTAACTAATAAGGGTTATTTGGGTAAAATACATTATCATTAATTTACTTATGATATTAATTAACTTAAAACAATCAGCAACTTCTCTGTATCAACGTATGACAAATTTTGTAACCATGTTCGAATTACCTTATTAAAATGGTTGTCATTTTTGCGGTATGTGCCGAAGCATTGCCATGGTGAAATAGGATGTAGTGCCTGGGCCGTTTTTCCCTTACTTTGTTGTAAAGACACTGGGCAAACAACTAAGCATTAGTCTTGATGCTGATCACTTTAATTTTGTTGGTTTGCTGTCGCCTTCAACACACTTATAGAAGACTGTAGCTTTCTTTCCGGAATGTAACAATATATCCACATTTCATCCGCTGTCACATTGTCATATTCAGCATTTGAACATGATTATACTTTGACAAATTTTTTTTAGATCAATTAATTTGAGCACGTCTGTTCTAGATTGAGTTCATGAAGAATCATATAATATTTCGCTCATACCAATACCCAAATATCCTCGAATCCTGCTCATAGGTGACGCGCCGTTTTTCTTCCGTTAGTCGCCTGACAGTAGCCACGTTTTGTTACTGTCAGGCGACTAACTGAAGTTATTCTGCATACCAATGCTATACGATGCTCGAATGAGGTGCTCCCTTCCAAAAGCATTGGTGAAGACGAGCAATGCAATTTTGCGGAAAAAGTGATCTTTTAAAATCATAAAAAATCATCGCCCTAAAATTTTTTCGCGTTAATTCTATTTTAGACGCGTATGACGAACAGCAACTTGTGAAAAAATCAAATGACACGCGACTTCTCGTTAAAAATATGAGTTTCTAATGTTAAAAATCCAAACATTTATGAGCGGACGGCTAGGCGTAGAACTTAAAGTGTACCTTATGCAATTATGTAGCTTTTCTCAGATGTCAATACTGCTGCTATTTGTTAAATCATGTCTAGTTAAGTCATCAGAAAGATCGATCGATGGAATATTACAAATAGAGCGTCAAGGTCGTAGTCTACGGGGCATGCTCAGACTCGTAACTTTTAAGACTAAAATGCTAGAGTTCCACAAGCTTGTCTATTACCGCCTACGCTGTTTTTGTATGTATCGATAAGTTGCAAACTAATAACATTCCTTGCCGTGTTCTTTCATTGGTCTTGAACAGAGAGACGCATTTTCATTTTCGCTCTTTGCATTTTCCATGGCATAAATCACGGCAATTGTTAGGATTAATTGCTGTCGCAAGTTCCCCCAAGGTCTATCATCACAATATCTATCTATCATAGTCTATCAAAATATATAAATATATATATACCATTCAGTTTCCCTCTATCTCCGTAGGTGTCGCCTCTTACGGGAGACACTCTCTTGTCGACAGTTAATACTGTCGTGGTTGTTTTCACCTCAGAATAGATGATATATGCGTGTCGATTATATCCTTGCTAAAGCTTGACGTAATTTTAAGGCCAGGTACTATGGGATATGCATATCACCTATCAGAGATTGTGAGATCGTTCTGAAATTGGCCACAATTCTTACGTAGGTACTGGTTTCTTACGTACGTACATGACTACATTAAGTGATGAAGACGGCGCCAGTTAACTGCGATAATTCCAACATTATATTTTGTACATTTGTTGTACACATTGCTATAAATAAATGCAAACACAACTCTTATCTATCTTTGCCTATTCATTATCATTCTAATACAAGGGTTTCCAAACTATTAAAGTTCGCGGCGCACTTACAGGTTTAGTATTTTGTGTCGCGCCCTAGCTTTGACAAAAATTGAAACATCCACGAAATGAAGGTGATAAGATATTGCAAAGAGAATAAGAATTCTTCGTAAGTACCTATCGGCGAGTGGGTGACGTGTGCAGCGCGCGACTTATGTTTGCGGCAGATTATGGAGGGTTGAAGTAGAAGGAGACTAAGACTTTTCCTATATAACTATTCTTTTCTAATTTACAAGTTAACTTAACTACTGTGACAATATGAGTACACAGGAATACTAGACTAGTTAACTTACAAACTAACTTAATTACTACTGGGCTGTCTTAACAATTATACCTTGGTTTTTATAGTATTGAATATTCTTACGTCACGTAAGTAAATTGAGTTACATCTTTAAACACGTGCTGGCTTTTGCTTAGCACGCGGCGAGTGACTTCCTGATGGCACTGTGTTGAATATTCTTAAGTCACGTGCTGTTATTTGCTTAGCAGGCGGTGCTGGATGGTAGGTGACTTCCCGATTGCTTGCGAGGTCTCTGTAGGCATATGCAACTCGCGCGATTTGTATTATTTATTTTGAAACTGCGAATACCTGAGCTTATACTCCGGCCGCTGAGTTATTACCGATTTGACACATGACGAATTGACAATACTAGTGAAGTGACTGAACCAGTAACCCTAATATCATTTGGTAACAGTTTGTTTTTAAATATTCTAGTATAGTGTGTAATTAAATAAAATCAAAACAATAATAGTTAAAGACACAGGTTCTTTATTAGGTGGAGTATCCTTGATGGGCGTAGATAATTGGTCGAGGACATATCAAAATAAAACAAATTTGTAAACACTGTTACACATTTTAATGAATAGAGTAGGTACAAGATGTTTTAATAAATGACTACCTATCATTTATTAAAACAATTATTCAGACTCTGAACCAGATTCGCCAGAGCTGTCATCGCTATCAGTCACTTGTATGACAATTTCATTCTCTATAATGGTGTCCACTCTTATATCGCGTTCATAATCTTCTGTTATTAGTTTTCGAGTCTTTTCGACGACCTTGACCCAATCTTCTTTCGTTATTTTGCTGCAAGCATCTTTTAATAGACCCATCATTTTATTAGTACTGAATGGCGGAGTCGTATTATTACGAGCTGCGTAACCTGTAATGTAAACATTAAATAACGTTAATTTATTACATTAAATAAACGAAATGTTACACAATTACCTACATGTAAGGGACATGAGATATTTATTTCTTAGTTATGTATCTTTTTACTTATATGCTGAATATTGGATGTTATAATAGTACAAATTATTCATATTCATAACTTATGCGATAAAAAACAATACTGTTACGCGCTCAAGTCGACGATACACTAGCGCCATCTAGTGTCAGGAGCGAGAGCGAGGGGAGCTTTGCAGAAAATGAGATCACAAATCTTTCGACCGACAGCGCCACCCGAAGAACTAAGTTTCTGGAAAGTCTGCACTCGCACACTCGTCCCTTTGCGCGCATTTGCTTGAATGTTCGGGATGCTTCTTTGCTAATTTAAATAAATAGGCGCTGCAAGATGCGATCGATGCAGTATTGAACTGGCGATACGAGTGAAGCTTCGGAGCGGAATTAAGTGAATTAGTGTGTTTAATTATTAGTGTTTTAAGTTTTAATTTGGGTAAAGTAAATTAAAGTGTTAATTTAGGTAATTTTATCGGCAATTTTTATTGTCACGAACCCTAAACTCGTAACAATTGGTGTCAGAAGTGGGATAAAATCATGCCGATTTTACCTAAGGAGGAAACGGAGGGTGTCCGTACCCGAAGTCAACGCCAGCAGGAGACGGACCAAAGGAGATTTGGTGGTGCAACGCCGCAGACGGCGGAGGGTCAGCCGCCGGCTGCAGGCCCGTCAGTAGCTCCTACATCTGCAGCACCTGACTTAGGTGCTCTGATGGCGATGCTACAGGAGCAGCTGCAGCGCGGACGAGAGGAACAGGCCCGTCTGTTGAAAGAGCAGCAGGAGGAACAGGCTCGCTGACAGGAGGAACAGGCTCGCCAGTTGAAAGAGCAGCTGCAGAGCGGACAGGATGAACAGGCCCGTCGGTTGGAAGAGCAAATGCTCCTCATGAAGGACCTTCACGCTACTGTCGGGAAGGAGATAAAGGAGGTGAAGGATAGGGTTGCTCAGCATGACAACCGCCTGTCGGAAGCTGAAACCCAGATCGCGAAGGCTGAAAACCGAATCGAGAAAGCTTAAACCCGAATCGACCAAGTGAACAATCGGGTTGACAACGTAATGGCTGACAAGAAGAAATCACTGGACGAACTCAAACTTGGAGATGGAGCTACAGCTCCCGTAGTAGCTACAACACCTTCGCTACGTCAAGGTGCCACCGTTCGACGGTACCTCTTCCTGGTCAGCCTACAAAATCCAGTTCGAGGCTGTTATGAAGGCGAACGGCTGGAATAAAAGTCAGGCCATGACTGCTCTCACACTAGGCCTGCGTGACCAGGCCTTAACAGTTCTGGAAGCTCTCGGTTAGGAAGTGACTTATGAGCAACTCCTTGAGGCATTGGAGGCGAGATATGGCGACGCTCACCTGGAACATGTCTTTCGTGCGCAGCTTAAAGATCGCGTGCAGCGCATCAACGAAAACTTGCAGCAGTGGGCTCTAGAGGTGGAGAAGCTGGTGCGGAAAGCATACCGGTCTGTACCTGCGCTCATTAATAATAATAATATAATAATAATAATAATGAACTTTATTTGACATAAAATATTACAATAAATATTTCAGTGAATCCATAGGCTCCTAAACTAGTGTAAAACTGTGTTTCAGGAGCCAGTGGCTTCTCCCATAGCATTGCATTATTAATTTATGCCATAAGATAAGGTACATTATAAGTTATTCAGCAGAACTACTTAAATCAAGAAAACAAAAATTAGTAAAGAACGGGCTACTCACTAGCGCATATCTGTTATGTATGTAGTTGTATTAATGTGTGCGTGTGTGTGTGTGTGTGTGTGTGTGTGTGTGTGTGTGTGTGTGTGTGTGTGCGCGTGTGTGTGTGCGTGTGTGTGTGTGTGTGTTTGTGTCAGTAATAAAAACCAGTTAACATGTTTTCTACATCGTCATAATCAAGGTTTTTAAGCCATAAAAAAATATACTTCTTAATAACATTATTATTGCACTTTTTTACATTATAATCCTTATTCAGTCTGTTATATAGGTGTGGAACAATAAAATCAAACTGCTTCTGGGCGAATCTTGTTTTTACTTTGGGAATAGGACAACGGTCAAGCCTCGAAGATGATTTAGGCAAGTAAGGAACATTTTTTTTGTGATAATGGCGTAGACTTTCGTAAATAAATAATTTTCTAATACTAAGAACATTGGCTTTGTCATAGACAGCTGTTGTAGGATGTCTGAAGGGTAAGGAGAATAACACTTTCAGTACTGCACGTTGTGCACGTTCTGCAGTGATCAAGTAGGATTTTGCTGCAGTGCCCCAAGCACAGATACAATACCTAATAATGCATTCACCAAGGGCTTTATAGGTTTGTAATGCTAATTTGTAGTCAACAACTGTTCTTAGAGTTTTAAAAACATAGATGAGTTTTCTCAATCTTGTAGACAATGACATTATATGCATTTTCCAATTTATTTTATCATCAATTTCAACCCCAAGGTACTTTATTGAATCTACACGCAACAAAAAGGAACAGTTACACTGGTCAGGTCGACTACTACGATTGCATGGATGATGATGATTGAGCTAATATGGGCACAAATCAAAGGTATTGTTACGAGCTTAGGGTTCGTGACAATAAAAATTGCCAATAAAATTACCTAAATTAACACTTTAATTTACTTTACACAAATTAAAACTTAAAACACTAATAATTAAACACACTAATTCACTTTATTCCGCTCCGAAGCTTCGCTTGTCTCGCCAAATCCAATACTGCCTCGATCGCATCTTGCAGCGCCTATTTATATAAATTAGCAGCGAAATATCCAGAATATTCAAGTAAACACGCGCAAGGTACCGAGAATTCGTGTTACAACTTCAAGAAGTTTAGTTCTTCGGTGCGAGACTAGATGGCGCTAGTGCGGTCGACTTGAGCGCGTAACACTGCCCCCTCCTAAGACATGCTTGTCCCGAGCATTATCGGCCCCATAATAACGCATCAGGCGATCCACGTGGACGATCTTAGGAGTCCCTCTTGCGCCTTTCTGTAACGGCTCCGCAATGTCAAGGGATGTCCTATCCCGTGGTGCAACAACATTGTACAATTTCGATGCTCCTCTACTCCGTGTCTGAGGTCCCCTCACAGCCGCACAACTTGTACATGTACGACACCAATCCTCGACATCGTCACGATAATGGACCCAGTAAAACTGTTCTCGGACCTTCAGTAGAGTTCGTTTAACTCCCAGATGGACTCTTGAACGACCATTATGGCACAGCCCTAGAACATTCGGCACTTTAGCTTTAGGGACAACTTTTTGCAAACGACAGCTGTCTCCTCGACCATTGTCCCATTTACGGCACAGGACTCCATCCTGAAGCAGCAAGCTGTCCCATTGGGCCCAATAGCTTTTCGTGGTTGAACTCATCGCTGAGACGTCCCTCCACTTAGGCTTGGTAGCACGGGCCTTCATCCATCCCAGAATCAGCTTGATGTCCGGATCTTCCTGCTGTGCATGTCGTAGGCTGTCCTTCCACCCGTTGCTGAGGTGGTCTGTCCTGAGCATCCTCACGGATACCACCTCCTTACTCTCTTGCCTACTACAATGGTTGCAATCTTCAGGACAAGGTCTTCTTGACAATGCATCTGCGATGCCGTGAGATTTCCCGCTGCAGTGTCTGATAGTAAAGTCGTATTCCTGCTGCTGCTGGGCGGTGCTGTTAGCCGCACTTCCTTTCTGAGACCGTTCACCTTCCCTTCCTAGGGTGTGCTCAGGGCAGCTGGCCCCTTCCCCCACAGCCATAGCACCTAGGGCTGTATCTTTTGTTGCGGCCGCGAACTGTAGCTGCCGCAACCTCCCTGACGCGATGGGAACGATGATCCTGCCGCACGGCTTCCACTTCCAGTGCATGGGCCAAGGCGTCCTTAAGCGTTTCGTGGTGCCCGAGCCTCACAGCAGCTCTGACTTCCAGGTCACGGATGCCGTCGATGAATTTCTGCACCAGGTTCCCTTCAATGAGCGCAGGTACAGACTGGTATGCTTTTCGAACCATCTTCTCCACCTCAAGGGACCACTGCTGCAGGTTTTCGTTGCTGCGTTGCACGCGATCTTTAAACTGCGCGCGAAAGACGTGTTCCAGGTGAGAATCATCATATCTCGCCTCCAATGCCTCAAGGAGCTGCTCGTAGGTCACTTTCTTACCGAGAGCTTCCAACACGGTTAAGGCTTGGTCGCGCAGGCCTAAGGTGAGTGCAGTCATGGCCTGGCTTTTATTCCAGCCGTTTGCCTCCATGACGGCCTCGAACTGGATTTTATAGGCCGACCAGGAAGAAGTCCCGTCGAACGGCGGCACTTTGAATCCACGTAGCGAAGGTGCTGTAGCTACTACGGGAGCTGTAGTTCCATACCCAAGTTTGAGTTCGTCTAGTGATTTCTTCATGTCAGCCATTACGTTGTCAATCCGATTGTTTACTTGGTCGATTCGGGTTTCAGCTTTCTTGATTCGGTTTTCAGCTTTCGCGATTTGGGTTTCAGCTTCCGACAGGCGGTTGTCATGCTGAGCAACCCTATCCTTCACCTCCTTTATCTCCTTCCCGAAGGTAGCGTGAAGGTCCTTCATGAGGAGCATCTGCTCTTCCAACCGACGGGCCTGTTCCTCTTGTCCGCCCCGCAGCTGCTCTTCCAATCGGCGTGCCTGTTCGGCCTGCTGGCGAGCCTGTTCCTCCTGTCGGCGAGCCTGTACCTCCTGCTGCTCTTTTAACCAACGGGCCTGTTCCTCCTGTCGGCGAGCCTGTTCCTCCTGTCGGCGAGCCTGTTCCTCCTGTCGGCGAGCCTGCTCCTGCAGCATCACCATCAGGCACCTAAGTCAGGTGCTGCAGATGTAGGAGCTACCGACGGGCCTGCAGCCGGTGGCTGACCCTCCGACGTCTGTGGCGTTGCACCACCAAATCTTCGTTGGTCCGTCTCCTGCTGGCGTTAACTTCGGGTACGGACACCCTCCGTTTCCTCCTTAGGTAAAATCGGCATGATTTTATCCCACTTCTGACACCAATTGTTACGAGCTTGAGGTTCGTGACAATAAAAATTGCCGATAAAATTACCTAAATTAACACTTTAATTTACTTTACACAAATTAAAACTTAAAACACTAATAATTAAACACACTAATTCACTTTATTCCGCTCCGAAGCTTCGCTTGTCTCGCCAAATCCAATACTGCCTCGATCGCATCTTGCAGCGCCTATTTATATAAATTAGCAGCGAAATATCCAGAATATTCAAGTAAACAAGCGCAAGGTACCGAGAATTCGTGTTACAACTTCAAGAAGTTTAGTTCTTCGGTGCGAGACTAGATGGCGCTAGTGCGGTCGACTTGAGCGCGTAAAATTATGATAGAAGGCTCTGGCAGGCTGGGTAATAATTGTTTTTCGAACCAATTCGTAAAAGTGTCTGTATCCATCTCCTCGTGGTAATCGGAAGTACTTTTTGACGCGAAAGCCAGCAGTCCATTTTCAAAGAAACCACTTCCAGCAGAACCGGCGTGACAAATTATCAGTCGCGATCCTTTTCCAATTGGAACCTTTGAGGTTGATGCTTTTGTTTCGTCAGTCCAAGAGCGTGACACAGTGTGGTTCGCATTTAACCATGTTTCGTCAACAAAAACGACGTTGTCCCAAGACTCGATTTTTCTGGCTTCTCTTAAAAACTCGCTCCTTTTAATTATTAAATCAAATCTTTCCATTAATATTTTCCTTTTATTCGTTTTTTTATATTCAAACCCAATTTCGTGCAATAGTTTTGACAACGCCGTTTTACCGCCTTTAAACAAGCCAGCTTCTTTTAAAGAGACCAAAAGCAGACGTCTAGTTGGAAACTCGTTCCTAGTATAATAACCATATATGTGGTTTCTTATTGCATCTGCATCAAAAACATCAACACCTGTCACGGGTCACATTTTGTCTTCGTTTTTTCTTAGGAGTGCGTAAAACATTATCTTCACTTCCAGAAGCACCAAATTTTTCTTTATTTATATTATATAGTGTTTTTGCACCAATTCCAAGAGCTTGTGAAACCCGAAAGATCGGGTTTGACAAGCTCTTGGAATTGGTGCAAAAACTTGAGTGACAGGAATCAAAGGGCCGCCATTTTGTGACTCACGCTCAAAGTAATCCTGTAGCTTTAGTACAAGCTCACGACATTGACTATTCAATGTTTTTCCTCGTTTCGGCATTTTCAACAAAATTACCAAACACAAACAAAATTAGTCCAATAAAGCGCAACGATAAACAGGAGAAAGCCGAGTCAAAAAACAACGGTTACTCAAGAGAACGTAGTCTGTGCGCACGAGAGTACGGAAGACGACTAAACAGATTAAAATAGCGGTGGTAAGGGTGTTGCCAGAATAGTATCGCCAATTACTTGAAAAAATACACCTATAACATTGCTTAATTGAGGGAGAAAATTATATTTATTAAATGTTGTTTTATATATTATGAATGTTAAAAATTATACATAATCATTTTAATTGTATTTATTTTTAAATCATAGAAAACAGTATTTCTGTCTTTGGATCACACATAAATCTTAAAAATCATAGAGATACTGGCAACACAGTGCAATTAGGAGACGCAAAAAAATGGTAGCATTATAGTCTAGTTGCTCGAAGGAATAAGTAAAATAAAAATATCCAAATAAAATAAATATCATATCTATTCCAATGAATTCGGACCGAATACTATCAAGCACATCACTATGAAAACTAGACGCACGATGTAACTTTTTACAAGCGCGCCAAAGAACAAAAAATAAATGTTTTCATATTATTTACAAACTATTTTAAGTTTTGAAACAGAGTTTATTGGAAAATTACTTGATTCTGACATTTTGACATAAAGTTTTATATTAAAGAGGTATTCTAAATCATTCGGCAAATGTGTCGCTCGTGCAAGGTTATATCGATTAATTTAAGAATAATCTGTCAAATCGGTAATAACTCAGCGGCCGTACTATAGTTTCCGTAGAATGGTAAACAAGAACGCCTCACAGCACCCTTCTGCTCTCTACGGCGCACCAAGGCCTTGCGGTGTATACTTTGGGAACCCCAGTTCTAATATATTTAATGGCCTGTTGGTCTAGTGGTTAGTGACCCTGACTGCTATGCCGGAGGTCGTGGGTTCGATTCCCACCCAGGACAAATGTTTGAGTGATGAGCACGATCATTTGTTCTGTGTCTGGGTGTAATTTATCTATAATATTTATGTATTTAGAAATATATAAGTATGTTTATCAGTTGTCTAGTACCCATAACACAAGCTCTGCTTAGCTTGGGACTAGATGGCGTTGTGTGATAGTTGTGGAATATTATTATTATTATTATTATTATTTAATATATTTACTATTTATTTATTTACAAAAGGAAAACTTACAGCTTTTAATTAATACTATATGGTATATAATGTAATTCACACACTAAGCCAATTAGAAGTTTTCACAGGTGAGTAATCGGTTTGGGTAACTACATGCAATATATACAACACGTAACATAATTAACGCACTATGAGAAAGTAGTTTGTTCAGAATCGTTTACTGAATCGATTCCTATCATTTTAATATAGGTAATTTTTTCCCAAAAATAATTAAAACTACGTAAATTACAGCCAAACTAAATCTGTACAGTCAAAACAAACTGAAATGGACCGTAACTTAAGGCAATAAGACTTTTAAGAGTGCAGTTTTATTTTTATTATTACTAATTCTGTCACTCAATAAAAATAAAAGAAATGTTTAACTAAAAATTCAGTGTATGTATTATGATTATAATATAATATACTTATTGCCGTGTAGTGGCGGTTGAGAATATCCACTACCCCATATCTTCCCGTGGGTGTCGTAAGAGGCGATGGAGGGAGACAGGCAGGAGATGGGCAGCAGCATCTTCCTGATAACAACTGTAATATAATAAAAAACTGCGGTTGCCAACCTGCTCGCCAAGCGTGGCAACTATGGCAAATATCCCCCCATGAATAACGACGCAAAAAAACGGCCCGCAGTCCCCGGCGGCTCCGCTATTCCTGGCTACGGTGGCGACCATGGTAACGGCGGGGCAGGGGGTGCTAAGAATCTCCGATGGAGGTTCGGTTGCCACCTACGACGACTCGACCTGGCAACATATAACGCACGCACCCTGAGGACTGACGAGAAGATACTGGAGCTGGAAGAAGAGGTAGACAAGTTGCACTGGCATATTATTGGGTTATCCGAGGTCCGAAGAGAGGGGGAGGACACGGCAATCCTCGAGTCCGGCAACTTGTTCTACCACCGGGAGGGCGACCATCTGTCCCAAGGAGGTGTCGGATTTATCCACGTCCACAAGTCTCTCGTCAACAACGTTGTAAAGATTGGGAGTGTGTCGACGAGGGTCGCGTACCTGATACTCAGAATCACCAAACGGTATTCGCTGAAAGTCATACAGGTTTACGCACCAACCTCGGCACATTCCGATGAGGAGGTGGAGGAAATGTATGAGGATATTTCTAAAGCCATGCATTCCTCCAAAACCCACTACAAGGTGTTGATGGGAGACTTCAACGCAAAACTAGGCACAAGAGAAAGCGGTGAGCTAAAGGTAGGGAAATTTGGAGTAGGGCAACGGAACCGAAGGGGCCAGAGGCTGGCCGACTTTATGGAGGAAGAGGGACTCTTTATGATGAACTCTTTCTTCCAGAAGCGGCCCCACAGGAAGTGGACCTGGTTGAGCCCCGACGGTTCGACAAAAAATGAGATTGACTTCATTATGACGACCAGACGCCAACTGTTCAGTGATGTCTCAGTGATCGCAAGGGTGAAAACTGGCAGCGATCACCGAATGGTTAGAGGCACACTGAACCTAAACGTTAAGTTGGAGAGGTCTCGTCTAATGAAGTCAACGCTCCGTCCCGCTCGTGCTCTAATCCAGAATCCCGAAACCTTTCAGCTCGAGTTACAAAACCGCTTTCAGTGCCTAGAGGATTGCAATGCAGTGGACGATATGAATGACAAGCTCGTGGAAACTGTCCATGCGGTTGGAGCTAAGTTCTGCAAGACCCGCCGCAGAAGAACACAAAAACTCTCCGATCACACTCTTAATCTCATGGCTGTTAGACGGGAGATGAGGCTGCAATCGTCAACAGATTTGACAGCATACAGGCAACTGAACAGACAGATCTCCAAAAGCATGCGGCGATACTTACGCAACTTTAATACTCCTCGTATTAAAAAAGCGATTGAGCGGAACCAGGGCTCCAAAGTCTTTGTTAGAGATCTGTCTGGCAGAAAGAGCCAACTGTTACAGCTGAAGACTGAGTGTGTCAACATCGTTTCCGGGACACCTGAGATTCTGAGTGAGATTCAGAGGTTCTATGTGAGTAACGATCCAAGAGCAAGTCTTATCCGACACTATTCCGATGATATCCCGGACGTCAGTCTGAGCGAGATTAGAATGGCTCTCCACCACCTTAAAAACGGCAGGGCACCGGGCGAGGATGGAATTACAGCGGAGCTTCTGAAAGCGGGTGGAACACCGGTACTTGAAGTCCTTCAGAAGCTCTTCAGTTCCGTCCTCCATGGTGGCACTACTCCGGAGGCGTGGAGCAGAAGCGCGGTGGTCTTGTTCTTTAAGAAAGGCGACAACGCTCTCTTGAAGAACTACAGACCGATTTCCCTTCTGAGCCGCGTCTACGTGCTGTTTTCGAGAGTCATTACGAATCGTCTCGCACGCAGACTCGACGACTTCCAGCCTCCCGAACAAGCCGGTTTCCGAAAAGGCTTCAGTACCATAGACCACATACATACCCTGCGGCAGATTGTACAGAAGACCGAAGAGTACAATCTGCCACTTTGCCTGGCATATGTGGACTATGAGAAAGCCTTTGATTCCGTCGAAATTTGGGCGGTGCTACAGTCCCTTCAGCGGTGCCAAGTTGACTGTCGATGTATCGAAGTGCTGAAGTGTTTCTACAATAGGGCTACGATGGCTATCCGAGTACAGAACCGGAGTTCGAAACCTATCCAACTGCAGAGAGGTGTAAGACAGGGTGACGTTATATCCCCGAAACTCTTCACCGCTGCGTTGGAAGACGTTTTCAAGCTACTGGACTGGAAAGGTATACGGTATTAACATCAATGGCGAGTACATCACTCACCTTCGATTTGCCGACGATATAGTCCTTATGGCAGAATCGCTGGAGGACCTTAGCACTATGCTCAATGACCTCAATGGTGTCTCCCAACGGATAGGTCTTAAGATGAACATGGACAAGACAAAGATCATGTTTAATGTCCATGTCACACCTATGCCGGTAGTTGTTGGGAGCACTATGCTCCAAGTTGTTGTCGAGTACGTTTACCTGGGACAAATAGTCCGACTAGGTAAGTCCAACTTCGACCGAGAGGTCAATCGTCGGATTCAACTTGGCTGGGCAGTGTTCGGGAAATTACGACACATCTTCCCGTCAGGTATACCTCAATCTCTGAAAACTAAAGTGTATAACCAGTGCGTGTTGCCAGTGATGACTTACGGATCTGAGACGTGGTCCTTCACTGCTGGCCGTATGAGGATGCTCAAGGTCGCTCAGCGAGCTATGGAGAGGGCTATGCTCGGAGTTTCACTGCGTGATAGACTCAGAAATGAGGATATCCGCATTAAAACCAGAGTGACCGACATAGCCCAACGGATTAGTAAGCTGAAGTGGCAGTGGGCCGGCCATATAGTTCGAAGAACCGATAACCGATGGAGAAGAAAGGTTCTCGAGTGGCAGCCTCGTACCGGTAGGCGTAGTGTAGGGCGACCCCCCACTAGATGGAGTGACGACCTGGTAAGACATGCAGGAAGTCGATGAATGCAGGTGGCTCAGGACCGTGCTATGTGGCGTTACTTGGGGGAGGCCTATGTTCAGCAGTGGACTTGTGAAGGGCTGTAATGATGATGATGATGATGATGATACTAATTGGGGTGTCTGAGGGTGTGCGTTAATTACGTTACATATTGTATAAGTAAATATAATTTACACATTAATGTTGATTAGATTTAAGAGTTCAAGAGTAAATTGCTACTGAATTTAGATGTTATCAATTTGCAAATAGTAGTACCACTAGTAGAAAAAAGATCAGCCTTATCACAGTCCTTAGAAAATGTATTAAATGAGTTACATGCTCTTAAGAAGAATGAGTTTCGCCTGTAATTTGATCTACATAAATATACATGTAAGGGATTGTAATAACGTAGTGAACGAGAGGGAACTGAAATATGTAATCTTTTTAATAAATCACGGCAGTCTAAACGATCTTGAGCAATTTTACTTAGTAAGACCAGGTCAGCTATATAGCGCCTAATTTGTAGCGGGAGGAGATGAAGATGAGAACACTGCAATTCATAGCCTCCTTTAGATATATGAAATTTAGAACCTACATATCGAAGGAATTTTTTTTTGAATCGCTTCGATTTTGTTAATATAGGTATATTTTATATTGAGGATTCCATACTTGACACGCATATTCGAGATGGCTACGAATAAGAGAACAAAACAATATTTTCACTGTTTTTATCTGACGGAATTTGCGACAAGACCTTATAATAAAACCCAGAGCCTCGTATTCTTTATTAACGATATCTTCCACATGCTGATCATTCAAAACCTTAGTATCAATAGTCACTCCAGGTTCCCTTATTTTATCACATCTAGTAACTGTCAAACCTTTAAGTCTATAGGAAAAATTAAGCATATCACGCTTCCGCCCGAAAGGCATAGTATTATACTTCGAAACATTCAAGTCTTATTTGTTACGGATACAATAATTATCTAAGTTAATAAGATCGTTTTTTCGATTATAATTATAAGAATTGTTGACTACTCTAAAAACTTTCATGTCATCGTCGAAGAGTAATAACTCGGAGTTCTGGAAGCACTCAACAATATCCTTGATAAATATGACAAAGAGAAGTCCCTTGTCACACGCCCAGCAAGATATATATATATATATATCGTATGATATATATCGTAAATCCGTTTAAAATTACCGCTTGTGATCTGTTAGAAATATAAGATGTAAACCATCTAAACAACAGCAGATAATTTTGCAAAAGTATAGAATGGTCTATGCGATCGAACGATCGAACGCTTTGCTGTAGTCCGTGAAAATAGCATCAATTTGGTTTCCTTTATCCATGTTATGAGTTATAAAGTCCGTGAATAGTAAAAGTAGTTGATCTTTTCTGAAGAAAACCATGCTGTTGAGGTATAAATGTATGTTTAATTGCGGGATACAACTGGTTATATACAATTCTTTCAAATACTTTGGCGATTAGACGATTAGAATTTTGATATTGGACGCTAGTTTTCAATTTGATTTTTAGCACCTTTTTTATGAATGGGAGTTATAAATGCAGATTCCTATCTTGCAGGCATTGAACCCTCAGAAATAGATCTTTTAAAAATAATTGATAAAGGTTTTGATATAGTTTTGGCACACTTAATCAGAAAAATAGCCGGAAGCCAGTCAGGACCAGCTGACTTGTTTAAATCAAGTGATTTTAGCAGCCTTTTTAATTCACAAAAACTAATTTCGATTCATGAGATATCATTAACAGTTATGGCAGCTATATTATTTAAGTTTACTGTTGAGTTACTAGATTGAATGAAGTTAGAATTAAAATATTGACCAAAGAGATTACAGTAGAATCCCGATTATCCGAACATCGATTATCCGAACATTCGATTATCCGGACTCATTCGTCTCGGCTCTAATTATTAATTTAAAAATGTTTTGACGGCGCAACGAGACATGTTACGACAAGTTTATTCCCGTCTCCGACGGTGTACTCCCGCTCTCATTTGTTTGCGGGATAGTGTTTGTTATTGTTTCATTTTCTTTGATAGCGTTCAACCGAAAGGTTGTCTTTTATTTTGTTAACGTTTTGTGTTGGAAATTTAAAATGTTCAAGCGAAAAAGAGTAGTGTTGTCTCTTAACGACAAAATGAAGTTAATTGAGAGTAAAAAAATGGTGAATCTGGCAGTAAGTTGGCACAAATATATGGTGTCGTAACTTCTACGATATCAGACATTAAAAAAAATTCTGATTCCATAATGAAATTCACCTGCGCGCTTGAGCAAGAAGATGGAAGCTCGCAACGTAAAGTCATGAAAAAATCTCAAAATAAAATTCTGGAGAATGCAGTTTTACTTGATTCTTACAAAAGACAGCATGCGATCAGCCCATATCTGGAGCTCTGTTATGTGAAAAATCATTGGATTTTAATCAAAAACTTGGTGGTGATACTTCTTTCAAGGCGAGCTATGGATGGTTAGCAATTTTTTTTTTCTTTTTAAACATGGAATTCGAGAACTGGAGATTCAAGGAGAAAAACTGTCTGCTAACGTTGCATCAGCCGACTCTTTTGTAGACGAGTTAAAAGAATTTCTAGATGAAAAAAATACGATTTAGATTTTGTATACAATGCGGACGAAACAGGTCTTAATTGGAAAGCTCTACCAAGCAGATCATTAGCATCGCGACGTGAAAATGCAGCACCGGTGCATAAAATGTGTAAGGGCAGAGTTACAATTATGGTTTGCGCAAACGCTAAAGGAACACATCGATTGCCACTGCTACTTATTGGTAAATCTAAAAATCCGCGCTTTTTCAAAAATGTTAAAATACCCTTAACTTACGCTAACCAACAAAAAGCGTGGATGAACACAGATATTTTTCTTATTTGGTATGAAAATACGTTTATTCCTAAGGTGAAGAAATTTCAAAAGGACGTGGGTAAAGAAGGCGATGTATTGTTGTTATTAGATAATGCGTCAACGCACCCTTCCGCTGAAACACTAAATCGAGAAAATGGGAAGTTCACGGTTAAGTTTTTGCCCCCTAACGTAAAATCGATATCGCAACCTACGGACCAAAGTGTCATTTGACATGACATGACATGACATTGAAAGTTTAAAACGTTTATACAGAAAGCAGCTACTGCGTCGTCTTTTATCAGCACACGACAGTGAAATAGAAACGTTGTTAAAGTTTTTTAAAGAAATTAATTTAAAAGATTGTTGTTATATGCTGGTAGACGCGTGGAACTCTGTGGAATTGCAAACATTAAAAAGGGCATGGAATAAATTATTAAAATCAACTCTATCTGATTCTTCAATTAAACCGCACAACGATTTTAAAGAAATAACCGAAGCAATGAAAATTCTTAACATTGGTGAAGGGTGCGACGAAGAGAATATTATGGAGTGGCTAAACTGCGATAGTGAAGACCCTGGATTCCAAATATTAACTGATGAAGAAATCATTGAGGATTTAAACAGTAACGAGAGAGAAGATGAAGAAGGGACTGAAACTGGTGATGTATATCAAGTACCGTGTCACGCAGAAGCTTTTGAAGCTCTAGATGTTGCTTTTAAGTGGTTTGAAAGACAGGACGAATCGGATCCCATACAGTTATTACAACTGAAGCGCATCAGGGACTTGGCTGCAAGAAAAAGATGTGATTGTTGTCAAAAACCTATAACAAGTTATTTCCAACCAAAATTTTAAATTATATAGGTATTATGTAATTCATTATCTATCGTTATAGCTCGTTTTTTGTATATCGTATTATCTAAGTAAAACCTATTACATAATAAAAAATTATCAAAACTTAAATATTATTTGATTTGCTTTGAAATTGGTTATCTGGATTTTCGATTATACGGAATACCCCTGGTTTTAATTGATCCGGATAATCGGGATTCTACTGTACTAATATCTTCTCCTGAATTAGATGAGATTAGATATACCGGAGTACGTCGTACAAGAAGGATATGAAAAATTATTCTTTTTATTTCTGATATAGGACCAAAACGTTTAGAATGACTTTTTAAGCTATCTTCAACATTACTAATGTACTTGCCACACAAATCCTTCTCAATTCTCTTTACTCTTTCTCTTAATATGATAAATGTGTTTCTATCACTTAAATTACCATAAACTTTAAACTTCTTATGATACTTATTTTTTTCATTAATTAATTTTATAAGCGCACGGTCAAACATTGGGTGATATTTTCTTTTGTGTTTAAATGACGAGGGAACATATTTATCGCGAATATTATATATTATGTTATAAAAAGTATGGACCGCATTATCAATGTTACCACTACTAAGAATTTCGTCCCAATTAGTCGAACCTATCTTTAAGTTTATTATATCATAATTGTCCTTACTGTAAGAGAATGAGACATGTTTAGCGTATATAAGGGGCTGAAGATACAAAGTTAACACAAATTGATAAAGCTTTGTGATGTAAAGCTTTGTGATGCTTGTCTTCCGGGACCAAGGGGTCTTGGCAGTGTTCAACTATTACATAGTCAT
Source organism: Parnassius smintheus behrii (assembly GCA_036936625.1). Lineage (NCBI taxonomy): Eukaryota > Metazoa > Arthropoda > Insecta > Lepidoptera > Papilionidae > Parnassius > Parnassius smintheus. Next base: position 27,420,278 of record JAUPFT010000010.1, on the reverse strand, counting down.
TGGATAAAACGAGATCAAGTAAACGGTTATAAGTGTTATACGCTCGATTAAATTGTTGCAATATACAGAAATTTAAAGTTTCAATAAAATATTGAACATGTTCGCCTTTAGCACCGCAAGCTTCGAGACCTATTTGAGTATTAGACCAGAAAATAGAACTCATATTAAAATCGCCTATAATAAGGAATTTGTCATTAGGATTTTCTGATATAAGTGACTCTAATGTATTGCAAAAGTTAATAACTTGATCAGAGAAGGAAGCACCCATACTTTGATTACAAAGGTAAACAGTACATATGTTAAGTTTTGTGGCGCTTAGAGCGAGGGCATGGTAGCGTTAATGAAACCCAGATATCTTCAGTTGAAGAACATCACTCAGGTTTGTCTACCGCTACGATGTTCTTGCTTACCGCTATAAGCACACTACCGCCTCGCGATTGTTTAGTTCGATTAAGATCACGGTCGCGACGCCAAAAACAATAACGATCATCGAATAATTCCGCATCAAGTATGCCATCCAATAACCAGGTCTCAGTTAATTAGATCAGATCTTAGTTGTTCATTGCGACATTACGATAAAACTCATGAGTTTTCGATCTAAGGCCCCTAACATTTTGGTAATAAGCGTGTAAGGAAGCCATTATGATTATTTGAAACATTCAATATGAATAAGACAATAAAATTTATACACAAGAAATTCAACTTATAGTGCCAGCTAATGTTGAATTTCTTGTTTAAATTTGTTGGTTACCCCAGTAAAATATAAATATACGGTAATAACTAAATAAAAAGTTATAAATAAGATTTCAAGCATTAAAATAGTTTCATGTACACATAATGAAAGCACCACAAGTACACAGTAATAATTAACTATTTTTTATTCTATACCATCTTTTATGAAAATAATATGAAATAAGAACATTTGTTTTACGAACCAAAGATACTTTATGCGGCAGTAAGCCATAAAGTGGTTGTCGAAATTCACGGCTTTAGTGTAGAATATTACTTGTGAATATAGAAATGAATAAATTAAATAGCTAAGTTTAGTAATAAGAGTAATTAACAATGTAATATAATTACAACCACTAGATACTTTTACTTTATCAAAACAAAATATATAATATACTACTATATAATAAGACGGTAGTACACAAATGACATCGTTATAAGTATTGTTTACTGCGCTGATAAGAAAATATAACCAAAGGCTATAAATGTTAATAGCGTAAGTGGTTCTTAGAAAATAAATTAATATCGAATTGATCGTGTTTACTTTCAGTTGCAGTGTGAGAAGTGATCCCTGGTATAAAGATAATAGGAACACAAATTGCATGCACACAACAATTTAAACAGGAGGGTATTAGACGTAACTGCAAACAAAAGACTATGATAAGGCGAAAAGGAACACCGGTTCTCAAACTATATTTGACTGTTGTTGAAAAATAAGTATAAATGTTTAAATGACACCAAAAAATCTAGACTAACAAATAAACAAAGAAGTATTTGTAAATTAACGTAGCTTGACTAGGTCCGATTCCGAGTTTATATTGTAGACTTTTGATGTATCGATTTTCCTCACAAATATCTTCCCATGCTTGACCCATACGTATTTGTAGTTTTTTCTTTTGCAGCTGTTCTAGTTTTGTTCAACAGAATCTTTTTGGAATAACTAAGGTGATCGTTTATATAAATACGGGTTTTACTTTTAGACCAATATCGTCCGTAGAAATAAGTTTACTCAGGCAAAAAGCTGCGATAAAGCCTTCTTTCATATATTTGTTGATAAAAGAAAGAATATCGCCTATCAAGCTTTTCCAACATATTGTTATTAGATTTACGTAGGTCTGAAATATCGTTTTTGATTATTCGAATATCATTGATGACTTCTTGAAGGGGCAGTAATTGGCACGAAAGCTTCTGTTGTTCGATTGTAACATTATCAAGAGTAGGTTGACGTGTAGTTTCAGGAAGTGGTGATCCAGGCCGGGTTGGTTGTTGAGACGTTTTACAGGAAACACAGCGACTCGATGACTGTCTATCTCCTAGCTTGCGATAGCCAATTTCAGTTATCCCAGAACATTGGTAATCGAAGAACTTACGACAGGCAGAGCACTGAATGGCGCTAGACACTTCCTCGCAACATTTACCAGAAGAAAATATTCTATAAGTTTGAGGAACACTTGGTAGTGGACGCTAACAATGGTACATAAGTTTTTAATAAAACGTTTGGAAGCAAAGTATAGGCGTGTGTCTGTTAAGAAATCTTGATCGTAATGGACAATTTTTATTTATTTCTTTAATTGTTTATTTATTTATTCAGCTAAACTTATTATAACAGCATTGCAGTATCAAATGACCTAATGCGCTAGTGGAAGAGTAAACATTCTAATTATTGTAACATATTATAAATAATGCAGCCCTTGTAAATGTTATGTTCAATTAATAGAATACCTCAAGGAAGAACGTTCATAAAACATGGATCTTCTAAATGAAAACGAACGACGGTGTATATTAAATCATTACGGTGCTCCGATTGTTATTGAATGGAAGCTCGAAGATTTTTCAGATAAATTGATGGGCGCTTTCGGTGAACATCTTCGACTTATTATTATATTGGACGTAGAGGGTGTCGAGACAGAATTAAAACTATTTGTAAAATGTATGCCGAGAAATAATCAACGGAAAGCAGAATATATCAAAGAGTTAACCTTTTTTCGAAAAGAATATGTTATGTTGAACCAGTTGTTTAAACATTTTCTAGATGGTGAAGGTAGGATTATTAATTCTATTATTTGTTTTTATTACTTAGTTTTATTTAAAGAATATTTTTATAAATTTATTATTATTATAGGACTAAATAAATGGCGACCCAAAATATTGTATATTAGAGAAGATTTGTTTGTTTTTGAAGATGCCACACAGATTGGTTACAAAGTGCTGGACCACCGTTGTACTATGTCCTACGACGAGCTGTCCGCTGTTGTAAACACACTAGCGAAATTTCACGCTCAATCAATAATATACGAAGAAAAAAAATCTAAAGAACTGAAAATAACATATAGAATTTGGGATGAATATAGCGAATATCTTACCGAACCTGAAACAGGACATTCGTGGCGAGACACTGGAAAAAGAGCTGTGATCGACTTTCTTAGAATTTATTCGAAACATAAAACTGAGATTGATTTTATGAAACATGTGGAAGATGCTATTCCAAGGTTATTCTCCAGTGCGCTTAATTTGATGAAACCAAGTTCTGAATTCCGTAATGTTGTCATACATCGCGACCTTTGGATGAATAATATATTCTTTAAACAACTCGGCAATGGCCAGTATCATTCTTTAATCGTCGATTTCCAGACTGTTTTATACTGCCCCCCTATGCACGACTTGTGTTCATTAATTTATTTTAATACATCTAGAAGTTTTAGAGAAGCTAACACCGATAAAATTATAAATTTATATTATTCTATTCTAACCGAAGAATTAAAGTCTGAAGGAATTGATGTGATAAATATAATGGATAAAAAGACGATATTAAAATCATACCGACAAAGTATAGTATTCGGCATCACACAAGCCGCTTTAATAGTTCCTATTATAGCAATGAATGATGAAATGAGAATCTCGATTTTCGAAGATCCGGATAATTTTGATAAAGTGAACGTTATATCCAGAAGTGAGGAGTTCATTAATGTGGCTAAGGGTGACAGCAATTATCGCAATCGAATCATTGAACTTTTTGATGAAATTATCGAAATATTTTATAAATAATTGTCTCAACTTGATTGTAATAAAAGTATATATCATGAAGTGGAGTATAGTAATTATTATTGTACTAGATATAACTTAAAAAACTAAGGTGAGAACTTTTTCTTTTAAAATATCAGACTAACAAAAAAGATATACGGACACACATTCGAGTATACTTCTGCCTTTTTTCTTTCTTTCTTTATCATTCCGTATAAGTTCACTGCTGTATATGCACGTAAAACCATGTTGTTGGTAGCAAATGATTTTATAAGCATATGTGTACGTGTTCCTACAGTAAGTTGACCTTGGATTTAGCTTAGTTTGTGTCTCGAGATTCTGAGTGAGATTGAGAGGTTCTATGGGCAGTTATACAAGTCCTTGTTAGAGCCACACGTAAGTGTGAGTAACGATCCAAGAGCAAGTCTTATCCGACAATATTCCAATATCTTGGACGTCAATATTAGCGAGATTAGAATGGCTCTCCAGCACCTTATAAACGAAAAGGTCCCCGGGCGAGGATGGAATTACAGTGGAGCTTCTGAAAGCGCGTGGAAAACCGATACATAAAGTCCTTCAGAAGCTCTTAAATTCCGTACTTAATGATGGCACTATTCCGAAGGCGTGAAGCAGTGGTGCGGTGGTCTTCTTCTTAAGGAAACGCGACAACGCTCTTGAAGAACTGCAGACCGATTTCTCTTCTGAGACGCGTCTACGTGCTGTTTTCGAGAGTCATTACGAATCGTCTCGCACGCAGATACGATGACTTCCAGCCTTCCGCACAAGCCATTTTCCGAAAAGGCTTTACCACCATAGAGCACATGCGCATATTGAAAGTATACAACAGTACGCACAGGTCGGGTTTGATCGTATATAGTTTCATTTTTTTATGAGAATAACTATTTTTAGAAAATATACATGGTTATTACGCTTTTATCGCGTATACTTTCCAATAAGGTACCTACGCTTAAACTTTGAGCGAAAAACATATTGCAATAGTTAAAAACATACATCGAGCATAAAAGCTATAGAATGTATGTTATTTATGTGTCTAAATGTCAGAACATGTCGGATCTAGCTTTGTATAATCTTTTAACTAATTTACTGAATCAGAGTCAGAAAGTATACGTTTATTTATAGTACGCAGAAATCGTGTATATTTTCTGAAAATTTTATTTGCTAGACATTTATTATTTTTTTTTTGTACACCACAATACAGAAACATCAATATAGTTAAAGCTAGTTAAAGTATGTACAATAGGCGGTCTTATCACTGAAAGTGATTTCTTCCAGACAACCTTTGCGTAGAGGAATGATGCAAACAAAAGTTACAAATAGAGGGGGGCATACAAAATAATAATAAAAAAATACAATAATACATACAAATAAAAGTAAGTGAAAGTTATGTATAAAATATCATATAATAGATTCAATGAAAAGAGTAAGAGAAAAGTAAAGTAATTTATCTAATAGCGTTCTAAATAATACGATTTAACAAGAATTTTGAAAGAGCGAAGAGATTTAGCACGACGAATATGGAGAGGTAAAGAGTTCCACAATCGCACAGCGGTTACGGTGAAGGATTTCTTGAAAAAGGAAGAAGAGTGCATAGGTGTAGAGAGAGGAAGATTGACGGAGGATCGAAGGAATCGATTAAGGGTAAGAGAAAGATACTGGAAACGGTTTTTTAAATAAAGAAGAGTAGAAGAATTAAACAGCACACTATACAACGCGGACAGAATGTGAGTATTCCTGCGAAGGCGGATCGGGAGCCATTTGAGCTGTTGGCGAAATTCGGAGATATGATCATATTAGCGAAGCCCAAATATAAATCTAATGCATAAATTTTGAATGCGCTCAAGCTTATTAAGCTGCTCCTCGGTAATGTCAAGATAGCAAATATCAGCAAAGTCAAGGATAGGATAGGTAGAAGTAGAGACTGGGCGAGCGTAACTTTAGTTGATCTGGGAAGGAAATTAGGTAATCTACGTAAAGAGCTTAACGCAGCAAACATTTTTCTACTGACCTCATTAACCTGTGAGGTCCAAGACATACAGGAGTCAAGATACAACCCCAGGTTTTTAACCTTGTTACTGTAAGGGATTTGTGTGCAGTCTAGTATAATAGGGGGTAGGAAAGACCAGTCAATTTTACCAATTAATCTAGAACTACCGATGACAATGACCTGAGTTTTCTTGGGATTAATCGTTAAATCATAACATTTACTCCAATTCGAAATACAATTCAGATCAGCGTTAATAGTTTCAACTGCTTTAGATAGATCTTCAAGAAAGGACTGAGTATAGATTTGGAGATCATCAGCATGCAAGTGGTAGGAAGAGGACTAATTATGACTTATAATAGTTAATGAAAATTGCAAAAAGGAGAGGAGACAACACGCCACCTTGTGGTACAGCAGCAGCTGTAGTAGTCCGGGTGGAAAAAACCTCTTGCACCTGAATTCGCTGTCGGCGACCAAACAAGTAACTTTGAAACCAGTCAACTACAGGTGGAGATATGTTGAGAGAGCGTAGGATGCTTAACAAGATATCAAAATCTACAGTATTAAATGCGTTATTAAAATCAAGCAACGTGAGAATGGTAAGCTTTTGTTTATCCATACCATACCGAATATCATCAGTGATTTGTAAAAGTGCAGTGGTCTTACTATGGCCAGGACGGAAACCGGATTGCAAGGGATTTAAAAGATTGTGTTTTAAAAGATAGGTGCTTAATTGATTGTGCACAAGACGCTCTAGAACTTTGGAAAAGAAAGGCAAAATTGAGATAGGTCTATAATCAGAAAAACTAGAGAGATTTGACTTTTTCGCAAGAGGAACTACAAATGCGTCTTTCCAAGCTGAAGGGAAAAAAGAATTAAAAAAAGAATTAAAAAAGAAAGAAAGAACAGAATTCAGTGAATTATTCAAGATAGACGTGATTATAGGTAAAAGGAGATCAATGAGAGGGATGACCATTTTCCGACTAATGCAGTCACTACCAATCGAATTTGAATGGATGGACATTATAGCTCTCTTAACATCACAACTGTTAAATTGGCTAAAATTAAAAGCAGAGGTGTCCGGAGTGGGAGCTGTTGAAAGAGAGTCCAAAGTATTATGTTTTGCTTTATCGTTAATGCAAGACGAAGATGAGAAATGCAAATTAAGTTGATTGAGATCAAAGTTATGGTGTGTGAGATTTTGTCGTAATTTCCCAACTCCTAAGAACTTAAGAAATTTCCAGACCCTAGCAGGGTCAGGATCTTGTACTGATTCATGGATATGGCGTCGTTGTGCTTTTCTACACAGATTATTGCAACGATCCCGTACTAATCTATACTTCTCTCTATTCAAATCGCTAGGAAGTGACTAATGACTAATGTGGATGATTTTTTTTATATCATTGGTCAGCCAAGGAGAGGGAGGATGCTTTACACGCACTGGACGAACAGGAGCATGAACGTCGTAAAGCTGAATTAACAGAGAGTTGAACAATGCAAGCTGTTCATCAACAGTAGACGCATTGACGACTACACTCCAATCAATCTTTACAGCGTCATTTAAAAGCTGCTCCAAATCCAAGTCACTAAAGTTACGCTGAAGTAGTATCCTTGACTTAGATTTAGGGGGACGGATTTTGTATGACAAATATAAAAGGTCGTGATAGGAAAAAGAATCTTCAGCATGTTGCCCAAATTTAAGAACATGGTCAGGTAAAGACAAACATTATGTCGAGAAGAGAAGGGGCACAGTTCGGGAAAAAGTGTGTGGCAGAAGTAGGGAGAAGTTTTAAATTTGCTGCTTCAATAATAGATTTAAGTTTTATTGATCTAGCGTTGTTTTTTAAAAGACAAGTATTAAAATCACCCACAATAATACTGTGACAATAGATAGGTGTAAGATTATCAAGAATATTTTCTAACGTGGTGAAGTAGTCGATAGTGAGAGAGGGACTGTAAAAAACTCCGAGAAGTAATTTTGTATGACCAAGAAGAACTTCAATAAAGAGAAATTCAGCTTCGCTTCCAGTCTGCGAACCATTTGAAACTTAAATTACTGAAAAAGGTATATGAGCGCAGATAAATAGCAACACCACCACCGCCCCGATCGGTACGGTCGTTACGAATCAAATGAAAACCTGGAAGCGAGTAGGAAGTTGAGGTAAGACATGGTTTTAACCACGACTCCGAAACAAGGATAGCGTGTATGTTTTTGCTATTTTTTCATACATTCTGAAAACATACAATGTAAGAACACTATGAAAGCGTGCTATTCCTTGTATACTTTCAATATACGCAGACCACATACATACCCTTCGGCAAATTGTACAGAAGTCCGAAGAGTATAATCTGCCACCTAGTCTTGTCTGCCACTTTGTCCTAGTATGTGGACTATGAGAAAGCCTTTGATTCTGTCAAAATTTGGGCAGCGCTGCAGTTACTTTAGGGGAGCCAAGTTGACTATCGGTACGTTGAAATGCTGAATTGTTTGTACAGTAGGGCTACGATGGCTATCCGAGTACAGAACCAGAGTATGAAACCTATCCAACGGGTAGGTCTTAGGATGAACACGGACAAAACAAAAGTAATGTGTAATGTCCATGTCACACATATGCCGGTGGTTGTTGGGAGCACTAAGCTCGAAGTTGTTGACGATTATGTTTACCTGGGACAAGAAATCCGACTAGGCAAGTCCAACTTTGACCGAGAGGTCAATCGACGGATTCAATTCGGCTGGGCAGCGTTAGGGAGATTACGACACATCTTCTCGTCAGGCATACCTCAAAACTAGATTGTACAACCAGTGCGTTTTGCTAGTGATGACCTATGGGTCTGAGACGTGGTCCTTCACTTAGGAAGCTCAAAGTCGCGCAGCGAGCTATGGAGAGGGCTATGCTCGGAGTTTCTCTGCATGATAAACTTAGGAATGCAGTTATCTGCAATAAAACCAGAGTGACCGACATAGCCCAATGGATTAGTAAGCTGAAGTAGTAATGGGCCGGCCATATAGCTCGAAGAACTGATAACCAATGGAAAAAAATGTTCTCGAGTGGCAGCCTCGTACCGGCAGATGAATAGATGGAGTGACAACCTGGTAAGATGCATGTGTTATAGCACTATCGACCTCTGGGCTGTGCAGGGGGGTGATACTGCGACGCTGTCGTCTCGCCACGAGCGAAACACATCGATGTCTAAAACGCGCTATCAAAGTTCCGAAGTAAAAAGAGTATTTATAGAATAGCTTCGAACTATCACACGGAGCATTGGCCGCTCCCCGGGCGGAGCACCTTGTCCGGCGGGAGATCTCCCCTTTTCCTTCCACGGCTAAACTGATAAGACATGTTCTTGGTCTTGCAGTTTTGGTCTGGACCAAGACCACCTAATCATAGCAAGACCAAGACCAAGACTGACCATGCAAGATTTGAGCAAGCACAAGACTAAGCCTGCGAAACTCTTGCGTCTTGCAGTTAGAACTGAGTGTCGTTTCAGGGAGAACAGGAGTTCGGATATACGCTTAGGAACTCTATGAGACGTAAAAAAATATATTAAAAAAATTGCAAAATTGGACTTACGCGCCTTACGAACAATATTAATACAGGAGTAGCAATCCTTCGCAGGTCAAGTTCCAAAGTAGAATATTGGTGATTCAAAATTAAACCTCCATTTAATTATTACTTACAGAATCATAAATCATAACAAATTTAGAATAATATCAGTTGCTGCCCATCATGAAGACAATGCTGTTGCTGTAACAGATGCATTTGGACGTATAACAGTAATCCGAGGAAATTTATTTGACTATAGACAAGTGGCCAGGGAAGTTCTGCATTAGTATTTTTTACCACCACTTGCTGTATGTTTTTCAGCGCAAGGTAAATAAATATTCAAACATTTCCCACACCATACTAAAATGAGTAATTTGCTTCTATGAATATTAAGTTTTGAATATTTTTTTTATAGAAGAGGGGGAAAACGAGCATACTGCTCACCTGATGGTAAGTGATTACGGCCGCCCATGAGCAACTGCAACACCAGGGGAATTGCAGATGCTGAATGCCACTCTGCTTACCAAAAAATCTCCAGAGTTGGCTCTGGAGAGGCGTTTGAAGGATAAGTCTTTTATGTCGCAAAAGTTGCTAGTAAATATTGTGATTCTTCTTTATCGGTAGGAATTTGCTGTAATGAGTGATTCCACGACTTTTTCTGCCCCGGGCTGGCGCCACTTAAAAAGGATTTTGACAGATTTTATAGTGGAGAAGCTAATTTGTTTGTTATATTAGTTATATTTTATGTTTGATTAGACTAAAGATAAATAAACCAAGCCAAAAATATCAATGAAAGTAGTAAAATTAAAAAGTTATATATATATATATATATATATATATATATATATATATATATATATATATATATATATATATATATATAGTACCTGGTTGACCGAGCTTTGCTCGGTATTTTTCGCTCGATTTTTTTTAATTTGTGTGTTTTGGAAATTATATTTAGATACAAATTACATACTGATGAAATATAAATAATATTTTTTGATCTTAGCGACATAACAGAAAAAACGGAACTGGTTATTTGAATGAAAAATCATGAGTGCAATTATTTTAATTTAAATTTTCGTGTTTTTAAAAATACTAAAAAAAGGGCTCGAAAAAATAGATTTTCTCAAAAAAGAAAGGATGAAAAAAAAGTTAAAAAAAGTCGGTCGGTCTGGGCTCGAACCAGGGTTTTACGATTTTGTGACCGATCATTATACCAATTAAGCTATTTATAATCGCTAACTATCCGTCAAAATTTACCTTCTTATTCTAACGATATTGTAGCAGTTTTTCATTGCCTAAAAACACGGACAAAAAGACATTTTCTAAAAATAAATCCAAGCTAGATCGATTTATTATCCCCGAAACTCCCTGGACACTAAATTTTATGAAAATCGTTGGAGCCGTTTCCGAGATCCCGAATATATATTTATATACATATATACAAGAATTGCTCGTTTAAAGGTATAGGATATAACTTTTTATATATATTATATAACTTTTTTTATAGGGATAATCAATTAATACTAACTGGTTTAATTTTAAACCCGAATTTATTTATGTGTTATGCTCGTTTTAAAGTGAAGAACTGTCATCAAAAATATTGTTCACTCGCCAGAAGTTAATGGTTTTTCGGTTTTCAATACTAATTAAATCACTCGTTACGTTGGACGCTACTACAAAGTTATGCCGTCACTTTTGATGACAGCTGTTATGGTGGCCACACACGGTCAGTTCAAGTCATCAGTCGAACTGATATCAATTCGAACGGATTTAAACCAAAGAAATTTCCACACACATGGTCAGTTCAATTGATCATTCTTGGTGTGTGATCGGGAAGAGGAGAAGGGCCGTGGCGCAGGATATGGTGGCTGGGCGGGAGTACATTTTAGGTATTTCTTATTTATTTCAAAGCAAATGTTAATTTGGAAAGCAGATGTTTTACAATGGGCCAGGTCTATGTACACTATCTTAAAAAAAGAGGAAAATATGATGAATTCGGGAAAATACAGATAATTCATTTCAAAGTATGCTGTTGTGGTAAACAATTGATGTTTATCAATTTTTATCGGCTTTCAACATGGCGTCTCACCGATTTAGTTCATCATTATCATCATTACAGCCCTTCCCAAGTCCACTGCTGAACATGGACCTCCCCCAAGGAATGCCTCAAAACACGATCCTCAGCCACCTGCATCCATCGACTTCCTGCATGTCTTACCAGTTCGTCACTCCATCTAGTGGGGGGACGCCCTACAATTTGCCTGCTGGTATGAGGTTTCTACTCCGGAACCTTTTTTCTCCCATCGGTTATCGGTTCTTCGAGCTATATGGCCGGTGCATTGCCACTTCAGCTTACTAATCCATTGGGCTATGTCGCTTACTCTGGTTCTACTGCGGATAACCTCATTTCTAAGTTTATCACGCAGAGAAACTCCGAGCATAGCCCTCTCCATAGCTCGCTGAGCGACTTTGAGCTTCCTCATACGGCCAGCAGCGAAGGACCATGTCTTAAATACATAGGTCATCACTGGCAACACGCACTGGTTGTACAATCGAGTATTGAGATTTTGAGGTATGTCTCACGAGATGTGTCGCAATCTCCCGAACGCTGCCCAGCTGAGTTGAATCCGTCGATGGACCTCTCGGTCGAAGTTGGACCTATCTAGTCGGACTTCTCGTCCCAGGTAAACATATTCGTCAACAACTTCGAGCTTAGTGCTCCCAACAACTACATCATCTTAAGACCTATCCGTTGGGAGACACTATTGAGGTCATCGAGCATAGTGTTTAGGTTCTCAAGCGATTCTGCCATAAGGACGATGTCGTCGGCAAATCGAAGGTAAGTGTCGTACTCGCCATTGACGTTAATACCGTATCCTTTGCAGTCCAGTAGCTTGAAAACGTCTTCTTATCCAGCGGTGAAGAATTTCGGGGATATTACGTCACCCTGTCTTATACCTCTCTGCAGTTGGATAGGTTTCGTACTCTGGTTCTGGACTCGGATAGCCATCGTAGCCCTACTGTACAAACATATACATATATAACAAATTCATAAAAATGACAGCTTACCGCCATGACGGGTTTATATTGTGTGTTGCAATTTCAAGTGTAATTTCCTGTGCTTTACCAGCAGAAAAAGTCATTATAAAATAATTGGACAGTTGAGAACCGTATAAAATGTGTTTCCTTACTTTTGAGTATTATGTACAAGGAAGGAGCTGGCCCAGGCTTTATACATTTTGGAACATCTCATTTAAAAAATATTTTGCATAGGTATCTTATTACACTATTATTGAAAATCTGGTAACCTCACATGAATAATTAAAATATTACTAGTGTTTTTTCCTGTATTTTCAGAAAAAAACACAGGTAATCTTTTAATTATAGAGGTAACTATGGAATTGATTCTATCGAAAAAATTTCAAGGAATCGTTTTTCCTTAAATAATTGTTAGGAAATGTTACATAAATTGAAGCTAATATCAGCTTGTCATCACAATCGTAGTTTAGGTCTTAAATTATCACTACTATCAGTTTATTTTTCTCAAACAAATGTAAATAGTCACTAAAATGTTATTATAAAGGAGATTGCCGTGTTATCAACTGTAATATTTACATATTTTATGTAAGAAAACACACATACGACTATCGTTTCTACACTGAACAATGTCACTATGGCTTATCAACTGAGCACCCAGCTCTAATGCTTTAAACATGTGATTATGTGATACTCGTAAAACTAAACAATACCATAACTAAATATTGAATTTACTCCTTATACTCTTGCTCTGAAAGACAACGTTTATAAATGATAGACTATTTTAATATCTCAGCAGATCTAGATGAGATACCTACATACCTAAGCATAGGTTATAACTTAAAAATTGATACTAGGCAATTTGAAATATCATCTATATATAAAATGCATTTAATTACGGAACAAAATGCTACAAAAATTGTGAGAAATTGTTTTCAAAATGAAGAAAACACTGTTTTAGAAAGTTATGTTGTTTATAAGGCCAGTGACAAAATGTTAGGATTTCTTTCGGATTATTGGAAGCTGCAAGTCCGATTGCTTGTGAATAAAAAGAAAAATAAATCGCTTTATTTCTTTATCAAATCAATATCAACTTCAAACGAAGCTAAAGCCAAAATGGTGAAAGAAATGAAACTTTTTGAAAAAGAATTATATTTTTATAATGTCATTAAAAGGCATATTGAAATACCAGGTAAGCTGTATTTCACAAAAAAAGTAAATTACGTCTTATACACATATAATAAATCTGTGGAAAAGTCGTGTCTGTAAGTCTAATATATTCCGGGAAACTAATATATTCCGGGAAAGCAAGTCCAGGGGACTATATAATAGGCACTGAAGCCAAATTAGTGATTTTTAGAGTTTTTGTCTGTCTGTGTATTCAAGATTCACGCAAAAACCACTGAACAGATTTCCATGAAATTTTGTGTGCTGTTTGGGGCTACTTACAGGTTACTTTTTATCCAATTATGAAACTTCAAAAAAGAGGGTTAAGTATTTTCCTTCCTTTAGATGTTAATTTCTATTTTATACGATTGAAGTGTTTTATTAAAAAAAATATTTATAAATAAAGCCCAAAAATTAGTTTCACCGTTGCGTAATAAATTGAACTACGCCGAAAATCTACGATATTATTGTTGTATTCACTTTTTCAAGACAGTGCCATCTAACATAAAATACAAAAAGTAGTGACATTTTGCACCCAGTTAGTAAGAAATAAATAATATAAATAACTTATATTTATATCGTTATTTAATTAAATTCATAATTTATTTGAAAATTCTAATGTATATTTTTTACTTTTTATTTCATTTTAATAGATATAAATAAATTTTATAGTTATTAATTACTACTTAAATAGATTCCAAGTTTAATTTCTAATCTATAAGAAGTTTTAGTAGGTATTAGTTTTCTTTCCTATAAATAAACTGATAAAAGTTGCAATTAGTATGTACAAAACTCTTATTATCCTTATAGTTTAAATAAAAAGAGTTTTACATATTGGTCGGATCTAAGAATTAATAATAACATAAATTAAGCGATCATTGAAAGTGAAATGGCGGTATTTCATAAAGCTTAACAGTGTTTGTTGATTATATCATGATATAGCTTGAACAAATAAATGAGTAGAGATTGTTTGGCGATATTTTTTTATAGAATGAGGGTGACAAACGAGCACACAGTCCTCCTGATGGTAAGTAAATGACGTAGCGCATATACATCTACATTTATCCTCGATTAAGAATTAAAACGCAGATGCGTTGTCACCCCTGGCGACACTTTAGCGATTTTATCGTCAGTAGTTGCAGTTTTTTGCAACATCCCTAACGTTCATCGTCTCCCAAGCCCTCACGGACATGTTTTAATTCATTAGGTTTTAGTTAAAATCTCATTGTGTTAAATGATGGTTCAGAGTCCCCATACACGGAGTCCAACAAATCTTTGATTTGCGTGGGCATTGGCGTAGCGTGGTGGGCCGCCTCGAAATCCCCCCCCCCCCCGTTATTTTAATTATTACTTTAAAGTTCAAATAATTTATTCAAAGGACCTAATGTATATCGTATAATTTATTACTTATTATATAACTTTTACTTATCAAATAAGTTTTTAGCATATCGTCGTTGACAAATTCCTCTCGTTTTTCTCCTAATATCGTCTGTAAAGCATTTATTTTCTGAGCGCACTAATGTATGTTCAGTCTCTCTGTTTGCAAATACTTTTGAGTAACTTTAAAAATATGAATCGATAAAAATAATTACATAGCGAATAATAAACTTTCTGCATCCATCCGTGTGTTCAAGCTTTCATTCGGTTCCGTCAGCTTTTCCGGGACAGTCAAAGTTTCTTCGTAATGATGACTAATGGAATTTATAGCATCACCTCTATTGCTCCAACGTTTGTCCTCACCTTTTTACAACTTTTTCTCTGTGGGTGCAAAAATAACTTCCCACCGGTGCGTTGATGTAAAAAAAATGTATCAGCGTTCTAGCGTGCCAAAGAAAGTTGCCAAATTTACCTCCACTGCAGCTGCACGTAGGTAAAATAGGGTCAGTAAATGGTTTGAGCAAGGAATAATTTGGCATAGGGATTGATATCTTTTATCCGCTCTTGCACACCTGTGTTGCATTCAGCCATCGTGACAGCGTTATCGTAAGCTTATTTTCAACAATTAATGATATCGAGCCCGTAAGCCTTAAGTTTACTTATAATCATGTCACTTATAGTTTCTTCGGTTTTGCTTTTAGTTTCAATGAAATCTATACTAGTAAAATATTCCTCAACTCTAACCTCCTGGTTTTCCATCACCACGTTTCGTAATACTTTTTGCGAAATATTTTTTTCCTAAAATGTCTATTAACTCCTTTTGAATTTCATCTTACATATAAGTTAGAGACATGTTTTAGCCCATTTTTATCCTTACCAAGTGGTCTCTGAGAACTGATTTACTACTTGTACTTTATAATACACTTGAAACTTTCAAAGTCTTCCTACGAATTACCATGTTGCAGTTTAATTACATTCCGAAATAAGTCTTCGCGCAATGATAGTAGGAATTTTGTGAATGTTATGTCTGAGATTTTAGTAATATTGAGAGGTTCTATGGGCAGCTGTACACGTCATCGTCGGAGCCACACGCAAGTGTGAAAAACGATATAAGACCACTAAGTTTGAAGTTGTTGACGAGTATGTTTACCTGGAAGAAATAGTCCGACTATGTGTAAGTCCAACTTCGACCGAGAGGTCCGTCGGACGGATTCAACTCGGCTGGGCAACAATCGGTAGATTAAGACACATCTTCTCGTCAGGCATCCCTCTGTCGCCTCTTACGACGACCACAAAACGAAATGGGATAGTGGTTTCTTTTTCGTCTCCTCTACATGGCTAATATGTTTCTACTCCCCTTCTTCAATTGGATTCTCCCCATAGATTGCTAAATAAGTTGGATATTTGCCGGAGTTGCCACGCTTGACATGCGAGTTGCCAACTCACATATTTTTATTATTTTGAGCTATGATCAGGAAGATTTTGCTGCCCATCTTCTGGATGTTTCTATTCCCGTTCATGAACAGGTACAATTTCTTCTTACACGTTCACCGTGAGTAGAACATTTATGAAATTTTGAAGTCACTGGCATGTATTTTATGGTGTCAATCATTTTCAACGAGGTCAATGTTAACGAAAGGCTACGAAATTCAACATTATTCTATCAAAACTATATCAAATTTAACCATGAATATTACGCAAATAACGCATTTCTGCTTCTAGATTAATTGACCCTTCATAATAACACATCGCAAGAGATGCTCGATAAAAAAAATCTTATTACTGCAATTTTGATAAACAAGCTTATATATTTCTGCAGCATATTATATTGCCAAATTTCTACAAGTGGATCCAGTTTTGCTAATTTTAAAACGAAATATTATTATTGATGTTTTCAAATCCAAGTCCATGCGAGCGAAGCCGCGGGTAATAAGCTAGTTTAATATATAAAACCAGTATATTAAATCGTTCGTCATGTAGTTTTACTAGTTGGCGGTTAAAATGGATATTTAATACATTATTATGTTTTTGCTTAACTCTAATTAAACTTCCTTTAATTTAAGATTTAAGACCTTGGAGTGCAAGACTTATAACAACTTTTGATGAAGCCATGGTTTTCGAAGATTTGAATGCAATGGACTATAAAACGAAGAATAAGTTCGATAGATTCGATGAAGCGCACACTCTGCTGGCTTTAAGCACTGTTGCTAGATTTCACGCCTCCTCTATTGTATATGAAGAAAGAAAAAGCAAAGAACTGTCGAAAAAATACTGTATAAACGAAGAGTTCGAAAACTATTTAAATCAAGGAGGGTACAATATAACCGACCAATGGTTTGTCCAATGTATGACAGGGGCGTTACAGGCGATTAAAAAGTTTTCTAAATATGGTAAAGATAAGAATTTGATGGACACAGTAGAAAATAAATGGAAAGAAGTATGGCATTCAGGTTTAAAACTCAGCGACTTCTCACCAAAGCGTCGTTGCGTTATCTGTCATCGAGATTTGTGGAATAACAATATTCTTTTCCGTTACAAAGAGCTGTCGGAAAATAAAATGGTGCCCGAGGACTGTTTACTCGTGGATTTTCAGGCAGTTAGATATCAAGAACCCGCTGGTGACGTAATGCTTCTTCTTTACTGTAATTTAGAGCCCATTTATCGCGAAACTAACATGCAACTTTTTTTAAACTATTACTATGAAGAACTTGAATATATTCTTTCCAAACACGATATAAAAATAACTGATATTTTAAGTAAAGACAGTTTTATATGTTCCGCGGAAGAACAAAGATTATGGGGTTTAATCGTGAGCGCTTGTTTAACTCCGCAGTTTTGGCTTGATGAGACCTTGACAACACAATTTTTTTGCGATACTGAACAATTTAACCAAATACTTTCTAAGGATAAAGGTGCGTTTATAAATAAAATGATAGAAGAAAACGAAGATTATAAACGTACAGTGTTATGTATTTTTGAAGAAATAGTGGAGAGGTATTGTTTGAATTGAAGTAAAAATAATTCTATGATCATATATACATATATTTATTGACCGTGTAGTTACTGTGTATGAATTATCCACCACCGCCTACCGTCCAGTGGGTGCCGTAAGAGGCGACAGAGGGAAACAGCCAAGTAGATGGGCCCCAGGGTCTTCCTCATAATTAACAATAACGAACTGCGTTGTACAGTACAATAACCAACCCGTCTGCCAAGCGTGACGACTGCGGCAAATGTACTCCCATACGACGCAATCTATGGGGGAAACCCTATTCAGCAGTGGACTTTTGATAGTCAGTAACAATAACGGTTACACAGGGTGTTAGTGTAAACACCATTATCCTTGAAACCAGTGGTTTGGTTTCACTTATAGAACGTAAATTCAATGAAAAATAACATTTTTTTAGTAAAATCTCAATTTTTCCTTAGTTCCTCAATTTTGCCTGTCCTAAGCCAGGATAAAAGTATGAAGGAAAAGTTACATCAGAGGTTATGTGCTCCTATTGTGTTTTTATTGGAATATAGTGTAGGTAGCTAGCGCGGGCGGTGATCTTTACAGTAATTACGTCACTCGGGCGCATAGGGTACCCATGAATTTACGGACGGCGTTAGACAGAAACTTTTTAAATTTTATGAAAGAAAATAGCGTTCTTTTTTAATTCATTGAATTTAAGTTCTATAAGTGAAATCAAACCACTGGTTGCAAGGATAACAGTGTTTGTTTACACTAACATCCTGTATAGTTATTAAATTTATAAAATTATAGCCATGTGATAGCTCATTGGCTGGCTAAGCGCTTGCCTTAAATTTCATTGACCGTGATTAACCTGGGTTTGGTCCCGCCGTCACCAATGAAATTATTAGTTGCAATTTTAAGTGCTTAATTTATCAAGCGTTCGGCGGTGTGGGAAAACATCGAAAGGAAACCTGAGTAGGATTTTGAGGATATGTTTTGAACAGTCAACACACATTGGAGCAGCGTGCAGGTATTATTGCTCTATAACACTGTCGAAAATAAGAGGTGGCCTCTACCCAACAGTATTATTATATGATGATATTATCATATATCATATAGGTTTCGTATGGGTTAATGACGATGTTCTGGGCGGTAAGAACTGCCCAGGGGCGCCCGCGATTTGATTTGATTGAGCTCATCCTTGAGTGGAAAAAGCCCTCTAGGATGTATTCCGTATGGCGGTGGATTTGATTAGTACATAATGTCTGTACAAAATGTCTACTAGGAGGCAAACAAGTGGCACTGAGAAGGATGTCAGCACCCTGTGGCTAATGCCGTCAGGGCCGAGTGCTGATTTATTTTTAAGGTTTTTGATGGATTTTGCAACTTCGTCAACTGTCACAAGATCTAAGGGGGGCCTGCAGGTAGTAGCACAGATCCACGCACGACCTCTGCAGGGTGAGCAGGATCATTGGGTTCGCTATAAGGAGTGCATCGGCTCTCTAAACTGACCGCGAGGCGTTCGGCTTTTTCAGAGTCGTCAAAACTGAGGTCGGGGAAAAGCTGCACTAATGAGAGGTGGCATGCGTATGGATTGTTCTACTTTCACAGCTCGTGTCAACTGCCTGAAGGTAGTTTGGGATGGCTTGATATCCTCCAGCAGATTATCTCACTTATCCTTTCTAAATTCTGCAATGCGCTCTATTACCTCGTGCCCCTACTTCGGGGGTCTTTTATTGTAATCCCGGTTAGGTTTCAGATACGCCGGACATTGAATATCTCCTTGCCTGCCAGAGACAGGTCCAGAATGACAAGGCACAGATCAAGGAATCTGATTTTTGACGGTCTGGTGGTGCATTCTATGCACTTCCCAGACTGGGAGATTCTGGGCCTTAAGGTCGTCTAACCGTGAGTTTGCACTGACGCGATTTCCACAAAAAATTTTGTTTTAAACCCCGTTTTCTGTCAATTTCACAAAAAGCGTTTGCGTGGTCAAAGAACATGTTGTAGTGAAATATGTTTGACAATTTATTGTACAACAAAATGTATGTATATATATATATGTTTATTGTATTTAACAAAATGTTTGAAAACAAATTTCTAGAAATATAGTCATGTTGAAACATAAGTTTGAATATCTGTTGAAAATTTTACACAGTTTTTGTGAGTGCGAACGACATCATCAACAAAACGTGTTGTGTGATTTATTTTATGGGCCCTTTAATGGGGCAGGGGTGCGAAGAATCTCCGGGAGGAAAGCCGCCGACGATTCGCCACCCGTCACGTTCTGTCTCCCGGAGGGGCGAAAAGAGGATTGCAGAGGTCCGTCTAGCTACGCTGAATTTATGTGGAGCAATAAATGATAAGATGGATGAAGTATACGATATGATGTACGATATAGGAATAGATGTGTTATGTGTAAATGAGACAAAACGGAAGGGAAAGGATGTCACTACACATGGCATATATATACCGCGTACTGGTCCAGTGTAGAAGAGACCAAGCTGGCACGCCAAGGAGTTGGTATTATCCTTTCAGAAAGAATGGGTCAATGTGTAAAAGAGTATGAATGTGTTAGCCCGAGACTACTATGGATACGAATGAAAGTGGGCCTAAAGAAGTTGTTTGTCCTAAGGATTTACGCCCCAGGCACGTCTAAGCCCTCTTATATCCGAGAGCAGTTTTGGGAGATGGTAAGGATGCCGTTAACGAAATGTAGGGAAATTAAAAATATTGTTATGTTAGGAGATTTTAATCGAAGGGTTGGGGTGAGGATGCTTGGCTATGAAAGGTTTGGTGATGAAAGTGTAAATGAGAATGATGAAAGCCTCCTCACCGTATGTGTGGAAAAGAATCTTTTTGTGACGAACACTTTCTTTCGTCATAAGAAGATTCACATGTATACGTGGAAAAGAGGTGATGATAGAAGCATGATAGATTTCATATCTGTGGGTGAAAGAATGAGGAATGCAGTGGTGGATACAAGGGTTTACCGGGGGTCCAAAGTAGAGACGAACCACTACCTGATCGTATGCCGAATTAAGTTAGCAGCATCGGAAATCTGTGTCTACCACTGCGTAACATATCGTATCTAAGAATAGAGAAGTTACAAGATGAAGATGTGAAAGACAAGTACTAGTACTAGTCATTAAAAGAAAGGGGAATGAAAGTGAATGCAAGTAAGACGAAAGTTATGGTTTTTGAAAGCGAAGAAAGTAAAACGATATGTGAAATAAGAATAGAAGGGGAGATGGTCGAGCAAGTAGATGAATTTGTTTATTTGGAATGTGTATTCAGCAAGGATGGGAGATATGATAAGGATATTGAACGACGATTGAATCCAGGAAATAAAGTAAATGGGGCTCTCTACTGCTACTACTCTACACTCTATTGTGAAAAGTCAGAATGTGTCAAAAAGGGCACGTATGGCAATTCACAATGCTGTATTAGTCCCTACTTTAACGTATGATAGTGAAAGTTGGGTGTGGCAGAAGAAGCACAAGAGTAAAATAAATGCAGTAGAAATCCGGTCACTAAGGAGTATGTTAGGTTGAATCTGAGTGACAGGGTGAGAAACTGTGTGATAAAACAAGAGTGTGGTTTGCATTATGATGCGGTGACCAGGATTAAGAAAGGAATACTTCGGTGGTTTGGTCACGTAGAAAGAATGAATGAGGAAAGACTGACAAAGCAAATATATGTTGCAGAAGTGAATGGTGAGTCGGAAAGGGACGTCCTAGGTGAAAGTTTGTCGACGAAATTCGCGATATATTAAAAATGGGCCAAATTAAGAGTACCCTTAACGGACGAGCATTTATGCGTAGGTATATGGATGTGGAGGAAGCGAGAGAGTTATGTCAGGATCGTGCTAAATGGAATAGTCTTTGCCTATCTCTCTGGGTGACAGGTGTGATTATGTTTATTATGTTATTGTTTATCAATTTATTATAATGTATACATAGGAAGGTAGTTAAATAGAATTAATTTACAATTACAAAATACACGGATCACAGGTAATCAACTATAAATTGTACTGAGACTAATTTAATATCTGATAATAATAATTAATTCGTTTCTACGAGTTAATTATCCGAATAGTCTATGATAAGCTAGTAGCGGGATATAACAAATGAACCGTGCCACGCCAGAGCCATGACTGCTTTAACGGCGGCCGCTCTGTCCTTTTTATACAATCGAGACAAATAGCTACACGAGCGCCACTGCAGGTGCAATGCGCAGGTGTGCGGTGCACTTGTTTACAATAGTTCCGACTAACCACAGAGGGCTGCGATATATATATTTTATACATGAAATTTGAATTAGCTAAAATTTATTAAACAAGTGAAATTTAAACACACCACCTTGCAAAATTTATTTAAGATACTCGTACAATATTAGGATTAGTAATTATGTTCGTAACCACTTAAAACGCGTCGTCTTTATCGCTTCTTAATTTGTTTAACACTCTTTTTTATACCACCTATATTCGGCTTAAAATGATTATCTTCAAGACGGCGTGTACCGAACTTTAAATACCAAGGATCGTCTCCAATCCTACTATAGACATCACAAAATGGCCGAATCAATAAGATGTAAAACAACTCTACAAAACTGAGGATACTAGCGCCAAGAAACAAGCCGCCAGTTCCGCCCGTTGACACTGAAAATGTAAATTGATTAAATTCAAATTTAAATAATAAACTTTTAACTTACTTATCGGAATCGATATTATTCCTCAATAATATATTATTAAGTAATATATCATTCAATGAATATCGATGCTGATAGGTAATTGATGGTTGCGCAACTTTGTTTGCAAATAAAATGTGAAATTTTGCAATAATAATATACCTTCAGTTACAGTGGAATCTCGATAGTTCAAATTTCAAAGCAAATTCAATAATTTCGAATAAATTAATTAAGTGACCCATGAATGTTTCTAACACGAAACAAGAATTACTGATGCGTTTCCGGCTTTTTAAAAAGAAGTAGACTCTATCTTTGAACATGACTTAGACATAAGGTATTTTAAGGTCTGGAAAAACTATTGGCTATAATAAATTCGCGCATGGCAGGAAATTCAAATAAAAAGTATGGTGGTAGATAGCTAACTATCAAGATGATGTGGATGGATTACGTCAGTTTCTCTATCTAGTCTGTGGATTACGTCTATACTTTATTATAGTGAGATTTGACGGTGGAAAATGTTCCGAACAATTCGTTGGAGCAACCCCGTGGTAATGGCAGCGAAAAAAAATGCAAAAAGGTGCATTGTTTTCTGGTCCTTGTCTCTTCTTAACACCAATGGACTAAGCCGATCAGAAAAAACACGGTCATGGACGATTCAAGCCGCTTTTTAATATGAAGCTCGTGTTCCATGGAGGCAGGTGGTAAAATTTTGTTTCGTAAACGATTCTGTAGCCTTCTTTGCTCAAAGTTATGTACAGGTGCGGTTGCAGTAGCCATTTACCACCAGGAGGACTGTTAGTCCGTTTGTCACTTCAATTTTATTAATAACTACTCTACTGTTTCGCTTAAAACATCAAGTTTCTTAGCGGTTAATTTAACCTTACCATCCAGTTGACAGTGGAACTGAAACGTTGAGGATTCAGATACCGGTTGAGACAACAATTTAAGAGCTTTCAAATTACGACAAAGGGTTTTTTAACGAAATCAAATCGATAAATGAAGATTACGATTTTTACGAACGAGCTCTTAGTAGATATACGTGATAATACGAGTAAATGGCTACTGCGGTCCGCCAGTGTTGAGCTAGAGATTGGCTAGGGGATTATTACAATCTATAATACAACATAATATAGCATAGATAGAATGTAGTATTTTTTTTAAATAGAATATGTGTGACAAACGAGAAAACGGTCCACCCGATGATAAGTGTATGCTGTGGCCTATAAACATCTAAATCTATCCTCGATTAGGAATCAAAATAAAAACGCATGCAATGGGTCTCCGGTTCTCTACACTCACCATACAAAAACACAGCAGCATTTAACTGCTATTTTACGCTGGTGTTCTGTGAGAGCGTGGTCCTTCCTCGGTCAAGCCGACCCATTCGTGCTACAACCATAAAAATATAGCTGCAGCGTGGCTGTACCACGTAAAAACAATTTAGTAGTAGTAGGAAACAAAACACAATTTCACAGGCCTTCATCAACTATTGAAACACCTTCATCAACTATTGAAACACCTTCATCAACTATTGAAACACCTTCATCAACTATTGAAACACCTTCATCAACTATTGAAACACTTATGTAGCAGGAAACAGCTACGCTCCACTAGGACGGATTGACGGAAGTATGGTCGTTCATGTCCTAATTACTAGGATATATTAATTAATTTTTTAAATCAAACATCTTACCTACTAAATCGAGAATTCCTCGCACAACGTTTCTCCTGTACCTTTCACTTGGCAGCACTCCCAGTTCAATTTGCACTGAAGCGTAACTTTCATTTATAGGTCTCTTGAAGTCTTTCACAATGGATATTTCAGCTTCTGTGCATGATGGCAGACAATCACAATCTAGGCCCGGACGGGAAGACCATTTAGCTTTCAGCGCCTACATATGAGACGTAGTTTATACTTTTAGTTCTTTTTACAGCACCTATTATAACGTTAGACTATGCTAATGTCCACAACTACTAGTAGTAGATAGACGTTCTCTTATGTATGTATGTTAGGTATATCCGATAGATAATAAATTCTTTTTTAATAAAAAGGTGCGCAATTTTTTTATTGCTGCAAAAACGTTGTAAATACACTTCAAAAGTTACTTTTACCAGAGATACCACTGTAATGTTGGAGGGGATGAAATAAGAGGCGTGTTATTCCCTCTAGGACTTTGACTACTCCTATTCTAAACTTAGCTCTAATACACATATAATTTTGTCGTGTGAACTATAACACTATATCACGCCCGCCATCGACAAAAAATCTACGTTATATCACACCACCACTTACAATTAATGAGATGGAATAGTAGTCAAGGAAGATTTTACAATAGTATAAAAAAGGAAGGGAAAGGTAAACCCGACTAATGGATTGTCTTGTTTCGTATACTTGCAGTGTTTATAATTTAAAATCATTTAATTTCATTTCTAGCCTTTATTGTACTAATTACTGTAAAAGTTTACGAAATTTAATTTGATAGGGACTGGGATAAATCTTGTAACAGAAAATCAGAAATTTCTAGAACTAAATATGCATAGGCAATTTCGTTAAAAAGTACTTACGGACAGATCGTTAATGTATTTATTCAAGCAAATGATTCCTTTGATGTCACATTTCATTTGTTCAGGAACATTCGGCATGTAGAAATTGGTGCAATTGCAAAGTTTTAGCTGTGCTATTTTTCTGCACTGCACTGTACATGCTGTATACGAGTAAAAAGGATAGACGTCTACAAAGTTTTCATCGACGTAACGACATTTACGTTTTTCGGGTGATATTAAACGAGCGCCAGCATCGTTTTCAATATTTCGTATAGAAATTATACGCCTGTGAAAAAGAATAAAGTAATTATAACATAGATGCCCACACAACATTGCAAGACTTAATAAAATGAGAGATACAACATATAGAAAATGGCCAAGTGTAAATTTACATGGTACAGTCATCAGTATAATTTGTTTATCAATACTTATAATTTGTTTATTAATTTGTAAACTGTTTTTTCTTTTATTTAATCCACGAGGAAATGAGTTTAGTATTGTTATGATACGTAAGAAATCCGGACAGACTAACTTAACAAATTTTTATGGATTCCTTGTATTAGCGAATTGCTAGAACTGCTACTTTTACCCAAAATCATCAACCGCTAATGATTCAGGGTAACTTTATTATATATTATTCTAAATAATTACTGTTAAACTCCAAAAGAAACAAATTACACTTTTATACCCATTCCGTTGATGATCTGGATGCTCCTGCCTGGTTTAAACTTTGTATAGTGAAAACGTTCAGACAAAAGGTTTTTAATCCCTAACCAGTTACATTGCCTCCTCAAAACTTAGAGGTAAATCGATGAGAGAGTAATGATAGGGAACCCTAACGCGATTCGTACTCTAAAGCTCCTCTGTTAATTACTAAATAAAATATTTTATAAATAACTTACATGAAAACTTAATAATAATCTACTTTCGTCCCCAGTAGGATCCAAATAGCCGACATGCTACAGTGCTTAAATATAGCACAGACATAGAGTCGATATTTAGTTTTGTGTGTCATACTCGTATGTTTAACCTTGTGTAACTCACTCGGTACTAAAATGCTACTAGAGAACCTTTTTTGGCCATCGGTTGCTAACTTTGAGGTTGGCATATTGCCACTTGAGTTTACTGATCCTATAGAGTATATCGGTTACTCTAGTTCTACGTTGGATATGTTTGTTACAGATTTCATCACCCAAAAAACTCCGAACATAGCCCATAGACATAGAAGAAAGGGCGGACGGACTCTCGCTAAGAAACAATTGACACACCGCAATAGCGGCCGTTTAACTATGTGTGAGTAACTACGCGAGCGCGGTTTGGAGCGTAATGGCGGGCGGAAGACTTACTATGGTTGCATGTGTGCGTGCCGTCTTGTTTATATTAGCGAACTGACTAATTATGGGTGCGTCAGTAATTGTTTTAAAAGACGGCGTCCGCCCTTTTTTCTAGGTCCATGACATAGCCCTCTTTAGGTATAGTTCGTTGTTCCTCATTCGGCTAAGGAAAACGTTTCCGTTTCATAATATGCATCACTCATCACTGGCAACACGCACTGGTTTTATTTACCCAGGACCCACAAAACCAAACATAGGTAACTCTGGCTGCATATCTACCTATAAAAATCTTCATTTTTATAGAATAAAATATAAAAAGGATGAGGAATGAGCAAAGAGTCCACTCGATGGCAAATGACATATATAGATATCCATATCTATCCTTAATTAAGAATCATAGTGTAGATGCGTTGTTAACACTGAGGACTAAGATAGAGTGCCTCGTTACCAGTAAATAAACTTTGATCAAAAAGTAAAACCTGATTTCAAAGAACTAAAAAGAATAAGAAAGCCCGACTTCAGAATGCAAATTATTTATAACTTTTTAAAAATTTTGTTTTTAACCCATTTAAGTGAACTGATTACTAATATTATGAGCTCAAGGTAAACTAACTAGGATGTCGTCTAATAGTTAAATTAAAAACTTAAAAACCCCTATTTTACCACACTTTGGGGTGGTGTTTATTTCAAAAATTTTTGGGACTCCCCTGAAGTATAAGCTATTAAAAAAATAATCATCAAAATTGGTTCACAAATGACGAGGATGTCGCGTAACATACACACTAAATGAGAAGTCTCCGGTTCACTACACTTACTTTACGAAACAGAGCATTATGCTGCTATTTTGGCAATACCAACCTACCTATAAAATGTCTCTGGTCCCACTGACATGGTATCCAAGCCAATAACCGTGAGGGATGGTACCTCCTCTTCATTAGATACGTAAATCTTTGCTGGAACCATTACATTGAAATTGAGAACTCCTGGCCCTGTGGTTTTATTGCTAATCATATTTAACTTTATACGATTTTTTTCTCTGGAATTTAATAATTGTTTATATAAATTAATAATATAAATTAAAATTTGGTTCTCATGTAATCATTTACTCGAAAAAAATACATTAGTATATTCATAGTAAAGTAAAAACCTTCAAATATTTCTTAGAAGATTATGCAAAAAGAGAGTCTGCGTGGTGACGGCCGTACTCCTAAGCTGTGATTACGGGATTACTCGGATTACAAGGGGTGATAAACCTATCACGAGTCCGTCTAATGGTAAGCATATGCGGCGGCCCATGGATACCAATATATACTCTCAATTATAAACCAAAATACAGACCCGTTATCACTCCTGAAGATTAAAATGGATGACCTCGTTACTAACAAGAAAAGGGTCTTCGCTCCTCGGTATTCATCACTTATTATACGAAACACACTGCTGCACTACGCCGCCATTTTACGCGGGTATTCTATAAAAGTTGAGAGCATGCAATTTATGTAGTATTCATATAATGTCTTCCATAGCTTTTACGAAAGTCCTTATATCAACCATTTGGAGCCAACATCTGTGAAAAACACACCTAACAGATCTTAAATCTAGTTATATGGCGATTGACTCCTCGTAAAATACGAATTACATACAAGCTGGCTTTCAATCTTATTAGCGTATATCGAATAAGACTAGGTCGCCACCATGATATCACATGCATAATTTTTCACATAATTGCGACCCGGCTCGACTTCGCCCGGGTTGAATCTATTAATGTGACGTCATTTAGATTCTTTAAAACAATCATCAAGTACCATTTATTAGTTCAGTTTTTTCAATAAAAAAATACATATGACATAAATACAAAATGATTAACGATGTAATGTATTGAATGGTTAAATATATAGTATATCCGAATAAATAAAATATAGTGTATCAACATTAAAGTCATAATGTATCGAATGGTTAAGGATGTAGTGTATCAAATAATTGAATATATATAGTATCGAATGATTAAAGATGTAGTGTACGGAATAATTAAATATATAATATATCGAAAGATTAAAGATATAGTGTATCGAATGATTAAAAATATAGTGTATCGAATGATTAAATATATAGTGTATCGAATTCTCAAAAATATATAGTGTATTAAACGATTAAAAATAAAGTGTATCAAATGAAAAACATGTAGTGTATCGAATGATTAAAAAGATATAGTGTATCGAAAAATTAAAGATATAATGTATCGAATGATTAAAGATATAGTGTAAATATACAGCGTATCGAATGATATAAGATATAGTGTTTCGAATGATTAAACATATAGTGTACCGAATAATTAAGCATATAGCATATCGAATGAATAAATATATATTGTATCGGTTGAAAAAATATATAGTGAATCGAGTATCGGATGAATAAATATATAGTGTATCGGATGAAGAAATATATAGTGAATTGAGTATTGAAAGAAGCTAGTAATATGTGAAAATTATTTATTTTACTCAGGTTTTAATTTTAAACGCTTTGAGATGACTAAACAATGTTACTAGAACGTAGTCTGAATAGAAACTTTAAAAACTTGATCCCCTGTTTTCCACCCTTAGCGGTAGAATTTCTCTACAAATTTAAATGAACCCCTGAATTGAAATCGGTTCATCCGTTTCCGATAAATCGGTGTACCTACATAAGTAAAACGAATCAAATATAATACATTAGTTTTTTTTTTGATTCGGTTAAAAAGAAAAAGCAACTGTACTGCAATGTTTAAATGTAAATATATTCATACCTTAGTTGAATAGAATTAGCCACAAAACAAACTCCAATTTCAGTAGGCAGCGGTCTAAAAATATCGCAACATTTAAACTGAACGCCATTCCAAAAGCAATTTGAAAGACTTTCCTCACAAGAACTTCGAACCTGTCAGATGAAAATAAAATAGTTTATAGTATGTAATATAAGAAGGTAAATTTTGACACTGTGTTAATGATCGTAATAGCTCAAGTGGGTATCGAGTGGTCGCGAAATCGTAATGCCTTGGTTCGCGTCCTGTCATCGGTCCGACTTTTTTTCCTTTTTTTCAAGTTCCCTTCTTTTGTGAGAAAATCTATTATTTCGAGCCCTCTTTTTAGTATTTTTTAAAAATACGAAAATTTTAATTAAACTAATTGCAGTCATGATTTTTTAATGAAATAACCAGTTCAGTTTTTTCTAGTATGTCAATAAGATCAAAAAATATTAGTCATCAGTATGTAATTGTAAATGTAATTTAAAAAAAACGGTCATCCAGGTACTATAAATATAAATAAAGATGGCAATAGTAATTTAAAATGACATATCGTTAATGGTGTAGGTGTATATTATAAGTGAAAACCTGAGTTTGTAAAAAACATGTCCACCTAAAGGAAAATTAGTTATTAATGATTGTCTAAGAGTGATAACTATGACATATATTAAACGTAAAAAAAATCAGCAGTGTTCAGTTGTTCAGAAACAATATATGCTCTGTGACGTAGATAGTCAACAAGCACATTAATTTTAGTAGTGCTAGCGAAGAGGAATCAGATCATGTAACGTAAATAGTTACGTAATATGCACAGACTTTATTTAATGACCTATATGAAGCGAATATTAGAAGGAAAACTATTTAAATTATAAAATTGGATAATAGTAATAAATATAAGAATTGTACCAAAGTATTTAGTAATGCATACCAAGTTTGCGTAATGAGTAACATTCCACTTATCACAATCCTCTATAGGGTCTTCTGGAGTACATAATTCACCAACATAATACGTGAAACCTTTAAAATATGATATCTCCTTTAATACTTCTTCTATATTAAAATCGTGGTCTTCTCCAAATAATCTAGAAAATATATGTTGTGTAAATAGTCCACTCTCTTGCCGTTGTTGAGTTTACACACATCTTATCTCTAGATTTCTCTGCGTTTCCTTTCAACATTCAAATTTGAAAGCTGAATCAATTTGTTTGCAACACAGGCAATTGACGCTAATGCAATATATTCATTAAGGGTTGGCGCTTAAACTTCAGTTTTTAACTATGCATAACTTTTCAGGAAAAGTATAAGCACGTTGGAAATAAAAAAATATTCCATAACACCTAATGTTTACCAAAAGAAGCTTGTTTTTTTGTTTGCCTATAATCCAAGTGTAGCGATATGTAGTAATTTTCCCCAGCGCATAAGGCCACCATCTGTAAGCGCATCATTATACATGCCACAATTTACGAAGAAAAACTTATTTTAACACTCAGCGTTGGCAACGTGGATTTTAAAAAGTTTTCATAATCTGTTTAAAAAGCGTTACAAAAAGGAAAAATGTTTTTTGTAAACAATTTTTTATTAAATGCTTATAAACGCGAAATAAAACGCAATTATTCCCACTTTTCACAATTATTTTTACTCCTTTAACTGCCTGTGCACTAGGGTAAGATGGATTTATGGTAATCGCAACGTTCATCAAGTGAATTTGAGATCAAAATACCTCTGGTTATATTGCATCTGGCATACGAGATAACTATTCTGCAAAGCATCGATTGCTACAAGATCTGGGCATTTTCCTTTATCGATTTTTACGACAACCACGGAACGCAATAGTATGATGAATTTTGTTAAAAAACCCATACCCGGACATGGATATTTGTACCATCATCCTTACTTACCAAAAAAAAGCTATTGTTACCAGCCATGCTTGCATCAATTGACTTTTATAAGTCAATTTTTTGAGGAGGCTATGTTATTGAATATCTACACCCCATTCCATTGTGTATAGTAGTAATGTTGTGGTAAATACATAAGCACTCAAATGTACGGAATCCACATTACAAATTCTTAAAGATAAACAAACACTTGAAAATTAAAATATCCTATATAAACTAAAGCTAATAGAAACCTGTCAGACACTGCTTCGATACGAGCCGTATTGTCGTTCTCGCAAATGGCAATCGACGGAAAATATGTGTCCCAATCTCTGTATGTTGTTTCCACAACAAATGAGATAGGATTATTCTGGTAAGCATCATACTGCGCCGCTATCAGTTCAAAGGAGCTGTACCAACACAAGGCCACGAATATCAACCACGATAACCTATAACATAATATTTTCTTTAAATAGGTAAAACGAAATATTGTATATTATTTGTCTGTTCATTACATGTTACAATAACTAAAAATAAATATTTTATTATGATGTTCCTGGCTGATTTTGACCTCGGCGACGACATATGTATATAGCCGTAAACACAGAAACCGTTATATCCCTATCTGCTTATATATTTTTTGATTGCTTGCTTGCTACAATCCCATGACATGGTAATGAAGCCCTAGATGAAAAATCGCAGGCTCAGCGTATCCAAAGCTTATTCACTATTCCCTTGAAACATCCAGATTGTAATCGGACATGCAATCCAGCTTTTCCTTAAATACTGATGGGCCAGGACCTGATTTACTCACAGGCTAATTAGGCTAAGACGCAAGGTCCGAGAGGGCGTTGAGCTTGCAGTTCACTTATTTACAGAATACAATTTGATGTAATATTCTTAAGAAATAATAAAGTTAATGCTTCGAGCATTTTACTCGTAATTCGTAAATTATTTATTTTGGTGCAAAACAAATAAACATAATCCTAAAGTAGGAATAGGAATTATTTGGTACCTGTCGTCTTTCGTTAACAAACTGCATTCAAAGAATGAAAGCACCTTCTTTATCTCTAGTTTAATTAGGGCTTTTGCCAAGGTTGTCCAAAGGAACTTCTGTCATATAACTCTTTTATCTTTGCATAGAGAGAACGACTCACTGACCCATGGCATAAAAAAGGCAATTTTTAATCTTTTATGCGTCTAACTCGACTCTTAATGACGGGAGATACACATCGCCGACTTTTCAGCGTTGTGAGTGCTCCATGCCGGATGTACAGTTCCCCTGGACGTCACCAAGTCGAGTGGGCTTGATGAAGTCATTCCTATTGTATTGAATACATGTGATCCGGAGTTAGCATCGGTTCTAACGAGTCTTTTCCGGTACTCGTACTTCCTAGGCGATGATCTTCTCCTGAGTCGTAGATGAACGAAGGCAATAGAGTCCAGGAAAGAGACCTTGACTGTTACTTTGAACATTGCGAAGGCCTTTTTTATAGAATAAAGGTGACAAACGAGTACGGTTCACCTGATGGGAAGGGGTTGCTGTGGCCCACAGACATCGACATATTATATCCTCGATTAAGAATCAAAATACAAATGCGTTGTCACCCCCGAGGACTGAGATGGAACGCCTCGTTTCCAGTAAAAAGGGTCTTCAGATCTCTACACTTACCATACGAAACACCGCAGCATTAAGCTGTTATTTTAAACTGGTATTCCGTGAGGGCGTGGTCCTATCCCGGTCGAGCCGCTACAATCATAACATAACTGCGGCGTGGCTCTACCTCGTATAAACGTCTTCGAGGGACAAAGTTGGCACAAAGTGCTTCTTTAGATGCTTCCTTCCTATGGCATTCCAGAGAAATCGTGCAATTGGATCACCAGTTTTCATGCACACCGAAGCATCAGTTCCAAGTAGACAGTGCATGCTCCGAATATAAGCCTATTTATTTTAGTGCTCAACAAGGCTGCTTTCGCCTACGCAGTTTCTTCTGCATATCAGTTATACGTTGCGAACCAGTAACATTCATGCCTATGAGGAATACAGAACTGGTGATGTTTCTTACACCAGCCGTGCTTTTTTCTCGGGATCATATCGATGAACTACCAGAACAAACTTGTATCAGAAGTCAAGTCTTTATTAAAGAATGTCTCGAATTGTGGACGACTAAATGTAGTCCACTTCAACTCTTTTTGCAGTTTTAGCACACAACAGTTTGGGCGTTTACAGCTAATACCCCTTTGTCTTACTTCCTTAATTTCAGGTCACTCCCCGTGCTGCCTCAGCCAGCATCGGGATCCTGCGCGTCAACATATGGAACGACGTACTGTCCAGCGGTAACTTGGAAGGGAAGGCTAAATTGGACTCTTAAAAGCCCGGCGTGCTCAGTAGAGTTAGACAGTATTTCATGCCAGTCCATGGCCTCACGTGGAATAGTGTCCTTATCTCTAGACCGGGGTACCCCAGTGCCAGCTCTTTCCACTTGACCACATTCAGTGAAGGGTGGCTCGAGTTGTAGTTCTTTCTGATCGGCTCGATTCACTGGCACTGCGTAAAGAAGTTGCATCTCTTTGGATTTTCTATTGTATTTGCCACGGGAAAAAACTCCACCAACGCACATAGGGACAAAAGTCACGTTACCATCCACCTAGATGCTTGCACCGTGATTATGCAATTTATTAGGCGTTTTTTCACAAGACTTCTTTGTGAAATCAACTACCATCATCGATTTTTTTGTGACCGATACGAACGGAGATTTTCAAGAAACCGACATACTCCTTATTAAAAGGCCGGTAACGCATCTGCGATTCCCCTGGTGGTTTGGTTTACTTGTTCATGGGCGATAGTTGACAGTTTTGCTATCAGGTGAGCCGCATGCTCGTTTGCCCTTATTCTTTAAAAATAAAAATTGTTATACACTATATAAGCAAGTGATATCCACCACTGCTATGTTTCCTTATAACCTTCTAAAATTATTAAAACTGCATATCGCCATTGCTTTTTTATAGGAGATGGGGCAAACGAGCATACGGATCACCTGATGATAAGTAATTACCGCCGCCCGGGAGCAACTGCAACACCAGGGGAATTGCAAATGCGTTGCCAGCCCTTTAAAAAGGAGTAGGCTCTTTTCTTGAAGGTCCTTAGTCGTATCGGTCCGGGAAAATCTCTGCTGGTAGTCGATTAATAAGTCGAGAAATATTGACACGACCGGTATATTGATATGCAGAAGAAACAGCGTTGGTGAAAGCAAGCAGCCCTGTGGAAAACCAGTATTAATGGGCTTGTAATCAGAGCATGCACCATCTACTACGACCTTGATACTCCGATTGGCAAGAAAACTGATGATCCAATTCCATAATTTCTCGGGAAGCCCATAGAAAGGAAGCTTTGTAAGAAGCGCTTCATGCCGAACCCGATCGAAGGCCTTCGCTATGTCTAAACGTAAACGTAAAGGTCAAAGTAAAAGTAAGGTCAACGCCTTCCCCCTGGACTCAACTGCGTCCGCCCATTTATGAGTTAGGTAACCCAGAAGATCACCAGCTGAGCGACCGAAACGGAAGCCGTATTGGCGATCACTAATCAGCTGGTGATCCTCAAGGTACCGCATGAGCTGGCTGTTAATAATGGATTCCGTGATTTTGAGACTACGCCTAGACAGTAGGAGTACCGGAAAAGATGCGTTAATACCGGTGCCAACTCGTCGTCTTCGATGACAACTAGGGAGGATGCCATCAGGCCCACTTGACTTGTTGACGTCCAGGGAGAGGAGTGCTCTGCATACCGAGCGTTGGGTAAGCAGAAAATCCTGCATGGAGCACTCACACCGCGGGATGGTCGGCGGTGTGTAGCCCCTGTCATCGAGAGTTGAGTTGGATGCAAAGAGAGAGTCCAGCAAAGCCGGCTTTGTCCTTTGCGGCATGGGCCAGTGAGTCGTCCTCCATGTGCAGAGATGGGAGAGATGGCTGACAGAAGTTCCCATGGACAGCCTTGGCGAAAGACCAGAATGCACGTGTTCCTGAAGGAAGACGAACTAGTTTCTCGCCAATTCCGCCGATGTGCTCTGCCTTTGCCTTGACAATGACACTTTTGAAGGACCTGGAGGCAGAATTATACTTCTTTTTAAAAGCGCTGGTATTTACATCCAGAAACGTCGATGTGCGAGCCCAGGCCTGGTAGCACACTCTTATTTATGACATAATGCAATTTTGTATGAGCGACCAAAGCATGGCAGGGTTCTGCCTCCGATATGTAACACAGATGATAAAATAAAAAGTTCTATTCCCTGTAGCTCCACACAGCGACAGAATCAGCAACAGCGCTGGGATCATACGGAGAGAAGCAACCCGAATAAGATCGCATCCTTTTTCAATCGGCCGACCTATAATGCCAAACACGTCAGCAAACTGCAGTACGTAACCGCGATGGGAGCGTGAGTACACCGTACTCCGGATCAGACAATGGTCCGAGGAGCCAAGAAGGGCATCAACGGAGACCTGATATCCGTCCGGATGAGAGGTCAGCAGAAGGTCCAACAGGGAAGGTACATATGTTCTTCCACATCTGGGATCCAGGTAGGCGAGGTAACCAGTTGTGTCAGATCATATGTCAAAGCAAAGTCATAAACAGATCTACCCGCATGATCGATTAAACGAGAATCAAGTCATTCAGCGTGGTGGGCGTTAAAATCACCAAGCATCACGATCTCTGCGGATGGGACCTGTTGTAGCACGGAGTCTGCAGCCATCTGGACGTGGTGGATGCGTCAGTCTGTGTTGGCATTACCTCTAGAGACACCCGTAAATGCGGGGATGGTCGTCGCTGTTTACGCGCAGCCATAAGATGGATAGGTCCGTACCTTCAAGGCTTCCAATGTGTCGAAAACAGATGTCCTCTCTGACGTACATGCAAACTCCAGCCTGGGGCACTAAAGAGTGTTCTAATTTGTACCCCGGGTAGGAGAGATATGAAGTATCAGCCGGAGAGTACAGCTGTGTCTCGGTTAGAAACAGTTAGGCCGACTTCGCTGTTTTCAGATGGTAGTGGACGGCGTTAAGGTTTGAAGTCCCCTGATGTTGCAGAAATTCACGGATACCGTGGCAAGGGGCACCTTTGACGCTCCGTTTGCCCCGAGCAGGTTTAGTCTTGAGCGGAATTTGCTTTGTGGTTTTCCTTGGGGGGGTCTATGTTCAGCAGTGGAGTTTTGAAGGGACGTAATATTGATGATGAAAATCATTCATACTTTAATGTGTTTGCACATACAATGCAGTTATCGGCAACAAGATTACACGATTACTTTATTATAATATTTTTTGAACTTTATATTTACGCTGGGAAATGAACTTCTCTTCTGGCACCATGATTCTCAGTCGCTTTATCTCAAATTGAATACATAACTGATAGTTAGAAATAAAGATTTAACCAATTTTTAAGGATTTTTTTTTATCGAAGAGGGGGCAAACAAGTATACGACTCACCTGATGCACGTACATAGGCAGTGTTGATCGCTGTCTATAAACAACTGCAACAGTTGACTCATTCTTATAATTATCTACTTCAAGAAGTGTAATAGAAAATAATACACAAAATGAGAGAGATAAGAAATATTAAGCCTGTGAATTATGGCTTTTAAATTATAACGCAAAACTCCATTTATTATTACAGGCAATACGGTAAATTAAAAATACAACGAGCTCGTTGAAGGTTCTTTCAATACCTTTCAGTCCAGTGCCTGTTACGATCACCGATGAATCTAAAACCGTGGATAGACGTAGTCTCGGGTAAACTTTTAATACCATTCCACCATATTTCCAGATAGTTTTTACATGCCTTAGATTTCATTTCACAACACTGATGATGATGAACTAACGTCTACTCTTTATACTTGTCGCTCTACGGACACAAACTAGAAAATGAAAAATCAAATATACATAATTTCTTTTTATTCCAATAATTCTACGTAACACTATTACCGTTTTATTATTCCAAAAGTTACATCGGAATAATTAATGAGTAACCTCAAATATTTTGTATATATCAAATAGTGATTCCAATCGCTACGTGGGAAATAAGCACCTGTTTTCATTGTTGTTGTTTACAGTGGCATTACATTTATTACTTTATAATTACATTAATTTATTGATTTCAATTATGATAAAATTAACATTCTCTTATTAAATTAGTAGAAAAGAATCTATACATATACTTTAAATTGAGGTGTAACTGTAATGTTGGAATAATTGTTAAACCAATTGTAATGAAACTCTACGAACAGATAGAATGCAACGCTAAAATCTTGGACATTTTCAAAAAAGAAAAACAAAAATAAATATTAAAGATTTTAAATAAAATGATGTGTCTTAACTAGTGTGACTCTTCAAACTAGGTTATATAATACATACATACATACATATATATATATATATATATATATATATATATATATATATATATATATATATATATATATATATATTATTTTATTACGCGAATATTAGCTTATATTCGCATAATAAAATTTTATAACATCTTTAATATAGTGGATTTTTCCAAAGTAATGCCCAATTCTATTATCTAAAAAATAAATAGGTCTTAATTATCTTAGATCTAAATAACGCCGCATTAAATAGGTAGATCCTATCCAGACGAAGCCGGGACGGGTTATTAGTTTTAAATATGTCTTTACAGTTCTTGTTTTGTTAACATATTTATATTCTGCCTCCATCTGGGACCGACCAACTCATTCCAATAAAGTGAGTGATATTTTCGAACCGAGTCGTTCTGTGGAAATCCCAACATGATACTCGTAGTGTCTCCTACACGCAGTTTTCGTGCACGGCGAATTTTTATTTCCCGCCATAATTTCACAGTGAAAAAGTATATGAACTCTAATGCTGATACAAAACTGAAGCCCGTGATAAAACCACAGGTCGAACCGATGTTACCTGTTAAAAAAAAAGAAAAATTTATCAATCTTTGTGACGGAAAGTATGCAGTACTACGAGTAAAGCATTTCTTGTCGTTCGTTCTTTTTTTACAGAATGTGTGTTGTAGTTCAAATTTTTTTTATAAACATATAATTGCCGGTAGTATTGAATCGATAGAAATTATGAAAGCTTTAAAAACCGCGGAAAGACTGTTCCATTATTGGCGGATTGTTGACTCTAACAAGCCTACCAAGTTCGATGTCTTAGCGCATTAGCGCTATGATACGTGGAGTTTTGACTCCTGGCGTCTTAGTAATTTTCTACTATGATACGTGGGTGTTATTTTTAGTTAATACCAAATTTTGTTACCAAAATCGATAGGGGTCATGTGAGTGTGTTGT
This sequence comes from Parnassius smintheus behrii, assembly GCA_036936625.1. Taxonomy (NCBI): domain Eukaryota; kingdom Metazoa; phylum Arthropoda; class Insecta; order Lepidoptera; family Papilionidae; genus Parnassius; species Parnassius smintheus. The sequence continues at coordinate 27,381,894 of JAUPFT010000010.1, read as the reverse complement.
GAGGGGGCGACATTCGTATGGTAGTAGCATCGGTGCCTTACTGCTACTTGCGGTATTGCGTCTTGTTGTCTTCCATTATTTTAGAGAACAAGGAAATTATGGCAATAGGCCTAGAGTTGTACGGATCAAAACGGTTACCTTTTTTAGGGATCGGGTGCACGAGGGCTGCCTTCCATAATTTCTGGACTACGCCAAAGAAGTAGGAATAGCGGAAAAGACGCGTCAAAATCGGTGCCAACTCCGAAACACACGTCTTTAGCACAATAGGAGGGACGTCATCCGGCCCACTCGACTTGTTGACGTCTAGGGAGAGGAGTGCTCTGCGCAGTGAGCGTTGGGTAAACAGGACATCCTGCATGGAGCACTCGGCGGCAACCTGCAGTACGCAACCGCGATGAGTGCGTGAGTGGCACCGTACTCCGGATCAGGCAATGGTCTAAGGAGCCAAGAGGGGCATCGACGGAGACCTGATATCCGTCCGGATGAGAGGTCAGCAGAAGGTCCAACAGGGAAGGTACATGATTTTCCACATCTGGGATCCGCGTAGGCGAGGTAACCAGTTGTGTCCATATGCCAAAGCAAAGTCATAAACAGATCTACCCACATGATCGGTTAATAGATAACCAAGCCATTCAGCGTGGTGGGCGTTAAAATCTCCAAGTATCACGATATCTGCGGATGGGATCTGTTGTAGCACAGAGTCTGTAGCTATCTGGACGTGGTCGATGAGTCAGTCTGTTTCGGCATTACCGCTATGGGACCTATAGAGGCACCTGTATACGCGGGGATGGTCGTCGCTGTCTACGCACAGCCATAAGATGGACAGGTACGTACGTTCAAGGCTGCCGAGGTATCGAAAACGGATGTCTTCTCTGACATACAGGCAAACTCAGCCACAAAAGAGTGTTCTAATTTGTACCCCGGGAAGGAGAGATATGAAGCATCAGCCGGAGAGGACACCTGTGTCTCGGTAGACGGCGTTAAGGTTTGAATGAAGTCCCCTGATGTTGCAGAAACTCACGGATAGCGTGGCAGGGTCTCCTTTGACCTATTGCTCCGTTTGCCCCGAGCAGGTTTAGTCTCGAGTGTTACCTTCCTGGGGTAGTCTTGCATTTAATCCCAAGGGGGGGGGGGGGGGGTTGGGCCTTCTGCCACCTGCACTCGCCAGGAGAAACGCAGAAGCAAAGATTCTACTTCACGCTGTTCTTCTGTGAGGTAGTGGTTCCACCCCGGTTTGAGCCGGCCCATGCGTGCAACAGCAAAGGCTGCCGCGTTGCTCTACCACTGTTAAAGCTGCTCATCTCCTGCTGCCCATCTCCTGCCTGTTTCCTTCTGTCGCCTTTTACGACACCCACGGCAAGATATGGGGTAGTGGATATTCTCAACCGCCACTACACGGCTACTGAAAGGACTGCAGCACCGCCCAAATTTCGATGGAATCAAAGGCTTTCTCATAGTCAACAGTGACAACTCGTAGACAAAGTGACAGGTTGTACTCTTCTGTCTTCTGTACAATTTGCCGAAGGGTATGTATGTGCTCTATGGTACTAAAGCCTTTTCAGAACCCGGCTTGTTGAACCCGGCTTGTTTAGGAGGCTGAAAGTCGTCGAGTATGCATGCGAAACTATTCGTAATGACTCTCGAAAACAGCACATAGTTCTAACCGCATGGACATTTTCCACAAGCTTGTCATTTATATCGTCTATTTCATTGCAGTTTTTAAGGCATTGAAAACGATTTTGTAACTCGAGCTGAAAGTTTTGGGGGCTTAAGCTTAATGGATTAAGGCACGAGGAGGACGGAGCGTTGATTTCATTAGTCGTGACCTCTTCAACTCCACGTTTAGGTTCCTTCAACCCTATAATATTCAAAAACTGAAGGTAACCAGACTAACTATGACATTAGGACGTCAAACATCTCAGACCCCCCTGACCATGGTTGCTGTAAAGCACCCGAAACGTCGGGATAATAAAAATAAGTTAAAGTGGTAATTAAACGCGATAAAATCCGTAAATAATAGTTTTATTCATTGTGTAGTATTCGCGTAAATTTAAGAAATCATTTCCTGAAAGATTTTTACACCGACACCTTCAAATATCATATATTCGTAGGCAGTGTTGCACGGGATAGTTATTTTTTTATTTTCAAGAAAATAATTTTATAATTTTATTTCAACGATAATTATCATGACAATTATTTAATGATAATTATTAATGATAATAATGTTTATTGCTGCATGTTGTATTGTGCGTAGCTCTGAACACGAGAAATGTCCACTGGTGGTAAATTCCTTTGTCCATAATGTTTAGTTTATTTAGTTTCTGTTGTTCCTTTCTAAAACTTCACTCATAAACGTAAATAAAACATGCCACGAAATCTGGATCCACTGCAGTTAAAGTTTGTCTACATGAAAACTAACAGGTGGTAAAATTAAAAATTTTGTAGAACCGACTTCAATAAAAAAACATGAGAATTAATGTGGTCGAAGTCCATTATTATTAACTTCCCTGTGGGAAGTTATTGTAATGGGTCAGATTTAGCAAATTGGAAATTTGAACATATCTCCACGTTTCAAGGTCTTTGGAGTCGATAGTATGTTTTTTAAGAGGATGTCCGTGTGTGCACATGTACGTATGTATGTATGTATGTGTGTATGTATGTATGTTCGGACTTAATTTTCGCCTCGTGTATCTCGAGAACAAAGAGTGATATTGACGTGGGACCAGTTTCATTTAACATATAATTATGTAACTTAGACCTCATTAAATTTTGAGCAGAATCGGCAATTCGTTTTTTGTGCCGAATTAAAAATTGTATAAAATATTAAAACATATATAACATATAGAATAAAAAATATTTTATTCTTTCCACTGGGATGTTATTCGTGTGGAACTTTCGGGTCGCACTTAGACCTCTTTTTTAATGGAAGAAGGGTGATAAACAAGCACACAGTCCACCTGATAGTAAGTGGAAGCTATGGCTCATAGATATCTATATAAATATAAGGATAAATCGTCGATTAAGAATCAAAATGCAGATGTGCCATCACCCCTGAGCCTTGAGGACTAAGATGGTATGCCTCGTTTCCAGTAAAAAAGGGTCTCCGGTCCTCTACACTCATCATACGAAACACAACAGCCTTTAGCTGCTATTTGACGCTGTTATTTTGTGATAGCGTAGTCCTACCCCGGTTGAGCCGACCCATTCCTGCTACAACTAATATAGCTGCAGCGTGATTCTATCACGTAAAAAATACGTTTATCAAGGATAACTCGAAAACTACTGGTCTTATTTTGCTTTCAAATAAGTAAAATAACCATCAAAATCAGTTTACATAGAAAAAAGTTCAGAGGTAACACACATAAAAAAATACAATTCGAGTTGAGTGGTGGTCAACTAGAGGTGGTCCTCTAGTTTCATGTCGGTTAAAAATAGTGGTTTATGGGCTCGATGCAAGAATATGACAAATGAAAAGAGTTTGACGTAGGTGTAGCAATTAAAAAAAGAAAAAAAGAGAAACTAAAATTAATACAGATTATATATGACAAAACAGATAATTATATAATATTGTTAGTAAATGCATATACGTATAATAACACATAGTCATAATATAAATACATTTATACGCTAATAACCATATATAAACATACATACTTGCACATATATAGATACATCGCGTACCTTCTTTTTAAAGGAGTATTTGTAGGCGCTTTTCCGATATCGATATAATTAAAATAAGGCTTTTATGGCCAAATACTCAAACACTAGTCAATTTCAAGATGCCATTCAGTGTCACGGTCTGGTGGTGTCACTATCGCTTTGACTCGAAGTGAAAGAGACAGCGCAAGACTTAACGGAATCTTAAAATTGAGAAGCGTTTGAGTATTTGGAGATTAAATACTGAAATATTAATCGAGGTTAATAATTTTAGATTTATACGTGGTAGAGCCATGCTGCAATTATATTAGTAGTATAGTTATAGCACGAATGGGTCGGCTCGACAGGGAAAGGACCACGCTCTCACAGAATACCAGCGTGAAATAGGAGCATAATGCTGATATGTTTTGTATGGTGAGTGTAGAGAAGCGGAGACCTTTTTTACTGGAATGCCTCGTGCATTCCATCTTAGTCCTCACGGATGACAACGCATCTGCATTTTGATTCGTAATCAAGGATAGATGTAGATTTCTATGGACCACAGCAACCACTTACCATCAGGTGGCCTGTTTTGTGCTCGTTTGTCAACCTATCCTATAAAAAATTCATCATGATTTTATTTCGTAATTCAACATTGGCTTAAAAAATAAACTTGACGATACTCGCTCGCTTCGCTAGGCGCACGATAATATTTTATTGCGGAACCTAAATGTAAATTATCAAGAAAAAAGATTTTAATAGGACTATCGTAAAATCTGTTCTTAGTGAGCGGTCTACATTGCGAAATGAGTAACTATACTAAATTTCAAATAAATCGGGAGAATAGTTTTAGAGATCTCGTGATGAGTCTGTCAGTCAGTGGTATTTTGCTAAAAAAATAATCTAAATTGGTTTACCTAGAAAAAAAAGTTCTGTGGAGTTCAGAAATAAAAAACACAGTAGAATTGAATATCTTCTTCCTTTTGAAGTCGGTGAAAAATCCATCAAGTCGTTCACACAGAGCGTGCCAAAAATAGACATACATACTTACACGCGGAAATATAGAATACTATAATACATACATAATAGAACAAGGGAGTGGGCGGAGCCCGTGTAGCCACTAACATGTCATTAACACGTATATTCATATGTATAAATGTGAACACGAGATGTGTTTTGACGTTACAATGGTTTCCAAATTTCCCATGCAAATTATTTACAAAATGCCAAACTGCACGCTAATTACAAATAAATATGTATTAAAATCTGTCTGTCAATACAGCGAATCGGGTTTGTAGTAGTGATAATACGACGTTATTGCTTGTATGTGTGCACACATACAAGCAATAACGTCGTATTATCACTACTACAAACCCGATTCGCTGTATTGACAGACAGATTTTAATACATATTTATTTGGCGACGCCTATCGTCGTATAAAATAAGGTTGACAGCCATTCTATTGTGTATTATAGTATTCTATACAGGGAAAACATTACCCTCCTTCTAGGACAGTCGGTAAAAACACTTACTGATCAAGTCGAACCATTTCATTATAACATTTTGTCCGTAACGGTCTGCTGTTTCTTTTCCGTATTTCACATGCACAATGGAGGTTCCAGTGAAATTTGCGCCTTGTCTGCAACAAATACATTCCAACTTACAGTTTGAAATAATAACTCGCTCCACATGCCTATTCAAAGCAAGTTTAGTTTCACAAGCTTCGACTACTGTTGAAATGTTAACGGACAGGTAGTGTTACACAGTTTAATGTTTGATGCTACATAGCAACAGTTTCACAGAGTTAGCATTAGTGAAGTTACATTATTTTACCACGAAACGTATATAAAGGAAAAATATATACGGGCTGCGTTATTGTTCTGTAAATTAACCATGGAATGTCATTCCGTAAAATACACATATTTCTTGAAAACATGTTTTTTGCTGGAACAGGTATAAATATGATGTAGGTGACGTACTTCGCGAAGTAGTACTGAAAAGCCTGCCACAGATCATTATTGAATGTGAGCCTCTCCCACAGTATATGAGCATTATGCAAAACCACAATATCTGGCAGAAAGAATATCAATCCCAGATGCCTCGCATCTTTTTTTTATATAGGAGAGGGGGCAAACAAGCATACGACCCACCTGATGGTAAGTGATTACCACCGCCCATGAACAACTGCAGCACCAGGAGAATTGCAGAAGCGTTACCGGCTTTTAAAAGAAGTAGTGGGCTCATTTCTTGAAAGTCCCTAAGTCGTATCAGTCCGGGAAAATATCTGATGGTAGTTGATTCATCAAGGAAGTTGTGCGAGGAAGAAAACTTCTCTTAAATCGCACAGTGGTGGTACGCCAGTCATCCAGATGGTATGGATAGTATCGCAGTTTTGTCGCGATGTACGGTAGTGAAATTAGCGGCTGCGAAAATAGCGGCTGGAATTAGTCCGAAAAATTCCTCAGAGCACTCCCCGTGGTAAATGCGATAAAATACGCGAAGCGATGCAACATTTCTTCGCAGTGCCAGTGAATCAAGCCAATTGGAGGGAGCTCGTTCGCCGACGATTCGAACGGATTTGCGCTGGATGCGATCAAAACGAAGGAGCTGGCACTGGGGAGCCCCAGCCCTGAGGTGGAAACAGTACACCATGTGCGTCCGAACCTGTGCCTCGTAAAGTTGCAAGCGATGTGCTGGCATGAAACACTGTCCCGCTCTGCTAACCATGCCAAGTTTTTTAGAGGCCAATTTGGCTTTCCCTTCCAAATGGCCACAAAATTGCACGTCATTCGATATGGAGGAGATTCCTATACTGGTTAAGGCAATAAGGGGAGAGCCTTGATACTCAGAAGATACGACGAAGAGGTCCTTTTTAGCGGTAAACGCGCAAACTTGTGTCTTTTGCGGATTGAACTGGAGTAGATTTAGTCGACCCTAGTCCTTGACTTTGTTCAACAAAGTCTCGACTTCAGACACAAGTTTGCCCCGGTACTCGGCGACGTTCTCCCGAGAAATATTGGCACGACCAGTGTATAAAGCATCACCAGTTATGTCGTCCTCATAACAATGAATGTTACCGGTTTGCAACATATCATTGATATGCAGAAGAAACAGCGTTGCTGATAGCACACCAGCTTTAATGGGCTTGTAATTGTAGCATGCACCGTCTACTACGACCTTGATGTTCCGATCTGCAAGAAAACTGGTGACCCAATTGACACTTTCTTTGATCGGCCATTTACATCTGGCATATACGAGACTGCAATACCGCTATTATAATATACATCTGACGCCTTTTTGAGCCTCCTGGTAGTTATTGTCCCATAATGATACATTCTTTTACTTTATTTTTGTAGTAGTATATTATAATGTTATTTAAAAAATTAAGTTGCAACTTTTATAAACGTGTGGCCGTAGAAGGAAAAGGGGAGATCTCCCGCCGGGCAAGGTGTTCTGCCCGGGGAGCGGCCGACACTCCGTGTGATAGTTCGAAGATGTTCTATATATAATGTTTATGATTTAGAATTTTGATAGCGTGATAAATCAAAGCTTCGATGTGTTTCGCTTGCGGCGCGACGACAGCGCCGCTACATCACCCCCCTGCTCAGACCGGAGGTCGATAGTGCAGCCTCGTTGCCGACGATAGTGCAAGTGCCAGGAGATTACCTTGTAGTCTACAGTGAGTCGAGAAGAAGGCAAGTAATCTGCGAGAGTGCCGTGATGCAGAGGCGAGCAGTAAGGCTCAGAGCCGTGCCGAACACTGTATAGCGCAGAAAGTAGCTTAAAGGAACAGGAAGCATTATTATTCCAGTGCTGCGATGAACCTTGTGAAGCTAGATGGCTTGCAGGATATGAAGACTGCAGACGATATCTGCTCGGGAGCGAATGGGTGGGGTATTCCATGACGATGATGAAGCTCGAAGTTTGTGTTCAGATCACGTCGGGGTCACCACTGTGGTCGGCAAGGTGTCCTGCCCGGGGAGCGGCCAACACTGCGTGTGATAGTTCGGAGATGTTCTAAATATACTGTTTATGATTCGGAATTTTGATAGCGGGATTTAGGCATCGATGTGTTTCGTTTGCGGCGCGACGACAGCGCCGCTACAAACGCATAAAATTAATTAAGTCTAGGTGTAAATACAAAATGTATTTATGATATATGTATAACGATTATATTTATATACCAAAGTAAAATTAACTGCATATATACCATGAACGTATACAGACTACATAATATATTCAGTAATTATGTTGTACTCCTTTATATTGATCTGCCGGGCTAGCATGAGCAGGGGATAAAAATTTTATCCACCGATTATATCCACTGACAAGGGATAAAATTGTCTTATCCCTATGCCAAAGCTTTATCCACCCTGCGAGCATGGGCCTATGGTGGATATAATATTGACAGTAGATAAACTTATCCCCGCGCATAGATAATATACGATAGCAAAGATGTTTTATAAAACATCTTTGTACGATAGTATAAAGCTATAAACTATACTAGCTATAAACTTCTTTTAAGATTAAGTAGATTTACATTAACTTATATTTTCTTTTACCTTCTGTTTATTATATTGGTAAACTGTTAATAATTTTTGTTAAGCAGTATGTCATTTATAATATTTGTTATATTTATTTTAAGCGTATTTCTGCCTTATTTTTATTTTTTCTATTATTGTAATCCTTTCTTTATTTTCTTTTGTATAATATTTAAGTTAAGTATACATTGCTTGTATCAAATCGCAGGTATTACTTCGCTTGTGATAGCATTTATTAAAAAAATATGTTGTCTAGAATTAAGCCAATTGCGAAACTGGACAATACAGACCCTTTGGAGGTGGTGTAACCTCTTGAGGAAATTAAAAAAAAATTATCCCCGCAATTACTGCCATTATAAGAAAATTACAAAATACATCAAAATGGATGTCTACTATAAGTCACAAAGATTTAATTTTAATTGAAAATGATGAAGCATGAAGAATAAAAATGTAATGATTTCTAACAAAACAAGGAATAAATAATTTTATAATCATGAGTATTGTGTTATTTGTATTCCCAATATTATGTATATTAGTCTTTAAACTTGTATTTACCTACACAAGAGGCTAATTAAAGTATATTGCTCCACACATTCTAATGATGGCCCCAATAATTTAGGTCAAGTATTTGCTGATTATTTGTTGTTTGAACAACAGCCATGCCATGGTCTTGAATCGTAGCTCTCTAGTAGGTAACTACCATCTACCAAGAGACTGAAAGATGTAAACTACCTACTCAGAAAAAATATTAAGATAAGTTACATAAGCCACATGTATTGATTGCAAATATACGATGTTTTTGGACAAGGTGGTTGTAATAGATGCTTACTTCAATATGCACTGGTAATCCATCCACAGAATTAATAGGCTTTAAAGACTCATAGAGTTCTTTACACAAATACAAAACAATCTTTGAGCATCCGAAACCGGCGTAGAAATTTGTTGTCGGAGAATTCCAATAGATTAAGTATTCTGATCACGTATCGATCGCTGATGTAATTTTCTTTCTTGTTTTTCAATTTCTGATACGAAAATGTAGTTGCAATAGGCTCGAGACTTGTTTTTCGTATTAAAATGGTTTGAAGATAAACTTAAACCCACGTCCGCGAAAGAGGATAAAATTGTCCCTTTCAAATGTCAAAAAGGGATAATTTTTTCTCTTTCCCTTGGCCTCATGCTACGGACGGGGAGATATATGTCCACTCGTTATGTCAAACGGGGATATACTATAGAGATATGATAATTTTATCTCTTGTCAGTGGATATAATCGGGGGATATAATTTTTGTCTCTTGCCCATGCTCGCAGGGTGGATAAAACTAAGCAAGGGATAAAAATTATATCCTCCCTCCGGGGATATATTCTCTCCGGCTCATGCTAGCCCGGCAGAGGCACATGGTTACTGACTGGTTGCTAAGCGACAAAGAATAATATTATAGTAATCTTGGGTTTTCACTTGTTTACTAATGGTTGACGCAAACAATGTCAATATTGGTCAGAACTGTAAATTTTTGCAATTTAGTTATATAATATATATTTATTAATTATTATATATAATACAATGGATAATGAATCAAATAAATCAGGATTAGTCACAGTAGACTTTGAGGTGTTTGGTAAAGTTCAAGGCGTATTTTTTAGAAAACATACCCAAAGAAAAGCTTCAGAACTGGGTCTTAAAGGTTGGGTAATGAACACAGCTCAAGGAACAGTCATCGGTCAGTTGCAAGGTTCTAGAAATGCTGTAAAAGAAATGAAGATTTGGCTTCAGGAAGTTGGAAGCCCAAAATCGAAGATTGAAAAGATTACTTTCAAGAACGAAGGCCCAATAAATACTTGTGCTTTTAAAACTTTTAAGATATGTCGTTGATTTATATCACGACTGCTGCAATATTTATTCCCTACATTAACATATTTATTTGTTACAAGTACACTTTAAATTTTATGGTGTTATTCGAAATGTCCAGATAATTCATTTGCATAAAACTAAAATATATAAATATTTATAACCACAATAAAAATGTGTACTTACAGCCAGTCTACTCTGTCTGTATCCAGAACAGTGTTAAGATACTCCGGATAGATTTTAACATTATTAAAATCGTAATTGTAAGCAGTTTTCGAACAAGTTGGGTAGCACATCGGGCAACTGATGCCTCCGTCTACAATATTCATCTCCAACTCTACAGGTATTTGATCTATATTTGGTCGAACAGTGATTGACTGTGCTAAAATGATAAAAAAATACAGCAAAACATTTCATTAAATGAGCGGAAGCCCTACACTGGGCTTCCTCTCATTTTTGAATAATAAATAGCATAAGGTTTTATCTGCAGATACAGGATAGTCGCTGGAAAATACGATTAAATGCGCCTCGGTCCTTTTTAAGCTTTATACCCAAATTATTTGCCTTTTAGTAAATGCTAAAGCAACACGTGCATCAAAATCAAAATCTAAATGCTATTCTAACGAGCTGTTTAGCAAATCTAGAAGCAATATACACCAAATCATCGTAGGTAACACTGTATAAAACAAGATCCAATCCGCTCCAAGAAACAACTCTAGAAAATTCGAAGGGTTTCGAGTGAATGTATCATTCCGTATATTATCGTATCTGCTTAGTGTGTGATATTTTCAGATAATTAAGTTTTTATGCGCAGATAAAATATCGTATCTGCGTAGTCTGTGACTCGATTAAAAAAAAACAATATTTTTCCAAGCAGCGCGGATCAATTATTTTCGTATCTGTATTACATACTAGTGATCCGCCCCAGCTTTACACGGGTGATTTCTGGATCATGACAATAGCGCCAATTGTGAAACTAACAAATTAACTGACAAACTTTCACTATGTTTTGAATATTGTTGAATCTAGGTTAAATCATGTTCTAAGGCATTGCAAATTGCTTTTGATGATAGTATAGTTCCAACATGTAAGGTGTGTGAGCGTATGAAGTGTGTGGAAGTCCTCACCATTATATATTCTGAGACATGGTATGTCTCTCATATCACAAGTCCTCGTGTTTGCCATTTTAGGCATGTTAAAAGGTGTGCAGTTACAATTAGCTAATAAGAATGACATCCGGCATTTTAGCATGCAATCGCTGTAGGTATAGAATGGGAGGTAAGGGGATTCGTCGTAGAAGAGACATTGACGCAACTTCACAGGTACGTGCTGAATGTCGCGCGATGCTACCGTCAAGCTCGCAGTTACCATTACTGTCATCTGAGAATATATAAATAAAAATAAAGATATGTCACTATTTACGAAAATAGTGATGAATTTATCGCCTCCCTATAAATTAATGCTAACCACATAGTCTCTTAACTTAATTGGTAATAACTAAGGAATATAAGTTTCTAGCAATTTTTAGCCCTTTCTAGGAATTACATTTCTGTCACTCCTAGTTATAAGTTTTGATTTCGGAAAACAATCAAATATCGATTTTAATTTAAAACTGAAAGTTACCTTTTGTTCGGGACTAATAGTATTATAGTAGGCTGCTTTCGCACTGATTGGACGTGCGAAAGCAGAGACGAGTCACTTGTGCGCATGATGTGCTTTGAAACCATCATCCTCATTTGGTTCCATAGGCGTCGTTGTTAGAGGTGCCAGTAGAAAATGAAAGAAACTCTTATGGCTTCTGATAAGAAGTGTTATCGTTTACTTTAGAAGTAAAATATCGAGATTCAATGTCAATAGGTGTCATCTGGTTCTACGATAATTAATCCGTTTGCCAAGTTCCTCCCTACAATGAGAGTGCACCATGTCCAGCTGTGGACTTTTGTAGGCTGGCAAAGAAGAGAAGAAAGAGAACAACCTGTAAGGTATAATCCGAGGCAATAGACACCAATACTTTTTTTATCGCCAATGGATTCAAACGTTAAGGAACACAAGACGTTAGGAAATATCCTAACGTCTTGTGTTCTTAGCTATCCCATTTAGAGCCAAATCTATTATAAACGATATACCTATTTTTTTTAAATAGAATAAGATTGTTAAACGAGCGCACAGTCCACCTGATGGTAAGTGAATGCCGTGGCCCATAGGCATCTACATCTATCCTCGATTAAGAATCAAAACGCAGATTCGTTGTCACCCCTGAGGACTATGATAGAATGCCTCGTTTCCAGTAAAAAAGGGCCTCCAGTTCTCTACAGTTACCATACGAAACAGCAGTATTATGCTGCTATTTTACGCTGGTAATCTGTGAGAGCGTGGGCCTTCCCCGGTCGAGCCGACCCATTTATGCTACCACCATGTATTGTATAATGTAGTACATTATAAATTGCTTTTACATTCTAATTGTTTTAATATATAATTTTTTTAAGTATGCCGATTTAAAATACTGTAAAATAGTCAATAAATGATTAGAAATATTACTACTTAAAGTTTCACCCATAAATAACTTAGTTTTTGCCGTCAACCTTTATTATTTACTCTTTACTTACAAAACCATAGAATAAATAATAGACCAAGATAAAAGTAAAGTTATTAATACAAATTTTTAAAAGAATTATTTAAAGGAGGCCTTAAAAGGCCCCACAACCTAGTACCAAAGGAAATAATGACAAAAAGTCTCGCCATGTCTGTCATAGACTAAAAAGAGGATGTATATATTTCAAGATACTTGTGAAAATGTGGACACGGGTGAGGGTTGGCACTTTTGGCTCTAGCGTGGCTCCGATCGGCAGTAACCTATGATACGCCACTGTTTGGAAGATATATTAAAGTTTAATTTTAAGTACATATACATAATATATTAAACGAGTACCTGTACGTTAGGACTAATGATTTGCATAGAAAAACTTCCACTTGGTGCATCGGGAAAGTCGTATATGTCTGATAATTGTAACTGAAAATTGAAATAATATAATATTACGTATTCTACTACTAAAACTACTAACAATTTTAAACAATTTAACACAATGATTTCTTATATTTGCTCGAACAGTAAAGCACCCGAAACGTCGAGAATTAAAAAAATCTAATAAATTAGACGTGAAAAAAATCGGCAAAAGAAATTTTTTTAAAATATTAAATAATAAGTATTTCGAACCTGGGCACCTTGCAACGGTATATTGTAATAAAAATCATCGTCCTCATTTAGTAGCAACAAAAATTTAAGTCCCTGGTCAAAGTCGAAACTAGATTTGTTGCCGTATTCAAGCGTATCTGTATTGCGAGTCGATTCTGTTGAGCTGGAAGATGCGTTCGCGTGGTAAATGTGTATAATTTTGCTCTCAAGTCTCTTTTATCTTACTACTAAAGTAACGTTATTCACGACCAAAAGATAGGGACCACGTCCTCACGTTTTATGAGAATTTACCTTCTCCGATACAGCTGACCCTTTCGTATTGTAGTCATAATACATTTGTAGACAGACTCTACCATAATTTGAGCATCAGATTTGTATGATGAGTGTAAATATCGGAGACTATTTTATTGGTAAGGAGGCATTCCATAGTTGTCCTCAGCGCTGAAACCGCGGTCTGCGTTTTAATTCTCGAATTCAAAAATATATGCAGGGTGCCAATAGGTCACAGCATCCACTTTCTACGAGGTGGACTGTATATTTGTTTCTCTATTTTATAGAAATTAGAGAAGCAAATAAACAACCCTATATCACATAAACATATGATATAGGTTTTAGTTATACTCTATATATTATTTGTATAAAACTGTAAGAGTTACAGTTTACGGTTGAACACAGGTCTACTCTCGTTTCTCAATAGGTTTCAGTGTAAGAATAGAGTTCAACGCGCTGCGTCCGACTTTATAAATCGGCACTTAAGATTGAATTTATCAATTTCATTGTAGTCGGCTTTGATGACTATATTCACGCGCTATAAAATTTTAAGGTGAGCGCTTATTGTATGGGCTACGGCTCTATAATAAACAGAAATTGTTTAAAAAAATATTTACTCCATAAACATATCGTCCGTTCCTCTCAAGTAATTGAATGTACAGCAATACCCGTTCATGGTGAGGCGAAAGTCGAATACATCGGAGCAATTTTTTGGTTGCTCATTCCACGCACATCTCAAAAGAATATCTTCACAACGCGGTGTCAACTGTAAATGGTGTAAGCAATGTTACAATTTAGGAACTTTATACGAAAAAAGGGAACACCTAATTTATATCAGAGTCAACAAGAGTGTGGAAGATTCATACTCGTACGAGAGTCTCGAAACGCACGCACTCAAGCGCAAGGGTAAACCTTGTGCTAGAGTGCGTGCGTTTGTGTGAGTGAGTACCGTAACAGACAGAGAAAATCACGTGACAGGAGAGAAAATAACGCGAATGTAGAAACATATCACCCAAGCATAAGCGCGGGATTCACCTACACGAGTGATCCCTGCGCCATGTGCGCCTGTGTGCGTGTATGCGAGAAAATAACGTCATATTTTCTTCATCTGATAAACTTAGGCGTAGTATATAAATTAACGGAAAATTATTTTAAATTGATTTACACACTAATATACAACTGAAATCCTATACCTTTAAACGAGAAATTCATGTATATATATATATATATATATATATATATATATATATATATATATATATATATAAACACGAAAATTTAAATTAAACTAATTGCACTCATGATTTTTTATTCAAATAACCAGTTCAGTTTTTTTTTATTATGTCGCTAAGATCAAAAAAATATTATTCGTATTTCATCAGTATGTAATTTGTATGGAAATTATCCAAAACAAACGAATAAAAAAAAACCGAGCGAAAAATACCGAGCAAAGCTCGGTCAACCAGGTACTGTAGCTAATATACTCTTTCTTTATATATTATAGATTATAAAATATAAATAAAATATGTTACAGTCACCTTCACCGTAACCTGCTGTACCTTAGTAACTGGTTTCGAATATTGTTGCATATTATATTATGTATGTAATTCAAGTTACATAAAAATTAGCCTCTGATTGTGAATGTATGCGGTTCGGGAAATATTCCACTTATGCTTATGTAATGATTATTACCCATCTAACTTGTTTCGAAGAATAAGCTCAAAGATAAGTTACGTTATAAAATTTATATGATATACCACGAGAAGGTATATTACTAACACTAAAAACAATTACTTAATCTTAAGTAAATGTAATTTTAATGCCTAATAACAAAACATCGTAACAGTTAAAAATTGTCTTTTGGTTAAAAAAATATCAATACAATAATTACTAGGTTTTAGGCTTTTTATTTGCCTGAGAATCCATCTGGGTAGTCTTCACTATTTCTGCTACCAAATAGCAACAATGCTGATTTTCCGTCTGAAGGGTATGAGGTATTCCATCTAAGTCCTCAAAGGTGACAAGGCAGTTTTTTTTGTTTGGAGTTGACCGCAAGTGTCCATGGACTGCAGTACGGTAACCACTTACCATTAGGCGTTAGTTTCTAAACTGAAATAAGATAAGTTCGTTCGCCATTTTGATTTTATAAAAAAAATTAAATTAAATTAATGATAAAATTTTATTTTTGCCATTGAAAAAAAAAATAACATAGAAGCCATAAGTCATTAGATATGATTAATTTAAAATTATATTTTTATTTTATTAAATTTAATTAAATTTAGAGTAAAATTTTGTTTTATAAAGAAGATAAGACCGCAGTCACGCATTTTGCGTTGTGTTCGTTGGTATGCAAGCATAGTGTATAGGCACGGTAATTTTATAGATAATATCACCGTGATATAGGTGAGCCAGAATGTGAAAAGCACAAAGTAAGCCAATGTCAAACTAACGTTATCAAGTAAGCTACATACCTACGTGTAAATAGTTTCGCCTAGACAATTGCAACTGTCAGTCTGTAAGAAGGTCGTTCAACTTTGAAAACGTTTTTATTCATCTTGATGTTAAAGTAGATAGCCACAATATGACCACGAGTGCTCGGCGTGTAGGTGTCGCCGGGGGCGATTATGTAATATACCCAATACCACTAAATCCAACAGTGAGCGGAGATCTTTACAAACAACTACCTTATTATACTTACGCTTTGTATGAGTTCATTGACATCGTATTCGCCTAGAGCGCGGTGCAGTTGCATCGGCTTGACCACCTCGTCATCCATCGGGTCAATGTTATAAAACGAACCTAAGCCAACCAGGAGCGATAGCATTTCCTCCTCGTCGTAGATTTTGTTACGTTCTTCTTTGAGTCTAGTCAGAAAGTTAAACGCCAGTTAATTAGTGGGTACATAGTTTATAGTTCTATGACACAATGGAGAGCGATGTTATTAGCCTAATTAGGTTGAGGGCACATACTGCGATATTATTAGCCTAATTAGGTTGAGGGCACATACTGCGAAATTTTAAAAAGAGTGGGTTCTAATGCTTATCTTTATCACAGAATAAATAATAGCTCAAGAATCTTTATTAAATAATAGCTCAAGAATCTTTATTAAATAATAGCTCAAGAATCTTTATTAAATAAAAGCTCAAGAATCTTTATTAAAGTTATGTAGCAAAACATGCTAAACTGAAATTTTTAACTTCAGTACTTAATGTTTTTTCTAAAATTCAATATATTACTACACTAGTATTAATCACTAGTAGTAACAAAAGCCATAGGATTTCCAAGCATTTCTCATACTAATGAGCAATGCCTGTATGATAAATGCCTGGAAATCTTATAGCTTTTGATAGGTAGTCCATCTCGTTTACGCCAAATTCAAACTAACCAGACAGGCAACTACTACGATCGTCAATCTTCTACCAAGCGTGCCTCCCACAACGGGAGTAGCCCGTGTTCAGTAATATGTTTACTGGTCGATAAAGAAGAAGGGAACGTGTACTTAAATTCTGAGAGGAAAAGATTAGTTGGAAATTATCAAATTGTTTAGACGCTATCCATACTACGAGTAGGTGCCATCTATTTTCTGTGATATCAATGGTGTTAGCCAGTTGGCTTTTACAGTTGTACTCGCTCAGAATCATTCAGGCCGCGAGCCCTGAGTCCGATGAGCATTAAAGGCCGCGAGCTGAGTAAAGGTCTGTATGTGAGCTTGATTTAAGTCAATATGAAAGGTGTTATTCTGCCGAGTAAATTCCTTTGATCACTTATTGGTATGTTGGACTTTAATTTTAAAACTTTTAATTAATTTTAATTTAATTTTATTTAAGACGAAAGTGTTTTTGACTTTTCAAACTACATAAAATTTTCAAAGTCAAAATTAAAACTTTTTATTCTTTTAAGGCTTATTAAAAGCTCTTATCAAGATATCAGAATCAAAAAAATATCTACACAGGTACAGATTAAAACTTATGTTCCCACATCTTGATTCATTTTATAGTTGGCATTCTTAACAAATATTTTTTTTAATTTTTGTCCTACTTTAGCGTTATATTTTTAATGATTTTATTGTGGGTAAACATTTATGTTCTTATTTAAAAAAAATCTAATTTTAGCCAATCTAAATTTAGAAATTTATTTTACGGTTCGGGGGGATATTCGATTTTCTACTCTTTGTATTGTAAAAGTCCGTTTTTAGTTTAAATAGTGACACAAATGCAAGTACAGTTTTGGTTTTTAGTCTGAATCATCCAATTTAACGCTTATTCGATACGATCGAAAGTAGGCTTAGATGCGGCGTCAGACACAGGGGCAATTACAACACGTCCAGGACAAAAACCAATAGTTTGTGTTTTGACTCAAAATTTGGCTTTAGCAGAAATTCGGTTTGAGTACCGGTGACTTAATAGTTAGCTACTTTAGTCGGGTACTCTCTTCTCAATATTAGCTAACAAACTATTTTTATGTAAAGTAGACCCACTACCACTACCACTACCCCGTATTATCCATCCCATGAGTGTCATATGAGGCGACTTAAACACAAGATAAGCATTGGTATCTTCCTGGTAACTATTAAACTATTAAAAAACTACAGAAACCGACTCCCCTGCTAAGCGTGGCAACTACTCTTTTATGAGGCAATCGAGGCAGTCCGAGAAGTCTATGTTCATTAGTTGACTTTTGTAAGGTTGTAATGAACGAATGTAAATAGGCATACATGTTGTAAGATTCTGTTGAACAAGCTGTATGGCATTTGCTGAGTTTAGTTTTTTGTTCGTATAGGTGTAGGTTAGGGAAGACGACGGAAATGTAAAAATGATATTAAGGTACAAAAACGTCGTTAACCCAAACCGAATCTCCAACAGTCACATAATTAGGAATAAACACGATGTTAGGGTTGAGTTATAGTAATGTTATATGCAGACTGTTTGTAATTAGTTATCGCAAATATAATATTTGTTTTCAATGGTTTTTTTTTCAATTTTAACATAACATTAACTATATCTTAACACCTGAAATTATTTTAAAATATATTTTAACTGGAAATCTTTACCTTTTCGTTTATTGTGGCATCGTCAATTTAAAGGAAAACTAAAAATATTTTAAGATATTTGACTAGATACGTGAATAATGTAATTAAACTTACAACTTTCGCGCTAATTCAGTAGTGGCTCGTTTACTGATCCGATTATTAGTGCAGATTCCTACAGCTGGAAATATTATCTTGCTGACAGAAATACCCTCCGGCATTTGTGTGGTCACCAAAGGTGCCCTGTAGTACTTTCTGAACGTTATCAACACGAGAGATATTGAACATATGAGAGCACTTATCATGATTAGCATCCATAGTACGCTGTTAGAAAATAAGTCATATTAGCCAGCTATTTTTTTTAATTTAACTATTAAAGTTACTTTTTCATTAAATAAAATGATCACATTATTTTAATAATTAAGAACAATTTTTGCAGTTACGTCAACGTCATAAATCGTTACAGGCATAATAAAATGGCGTAAAACATCACACGTTTATTAGAACATATAGAAGTTCGGTACAACTTATAACTTTAATACCTACTCAGAAAGGAAGGGAGACCTGAATAGATTATTATTATATAGTACCTATACTTTTAGAAGTATATCATAGTCTCGCCGTATAGTGGTGACGTGAACTCCACAGGCGGGAACTGAAACAAGAGGTGGGGGGCATCTACCCGATAAAAACTGAAATTAGTAAAAAATGCGTTTGCCAGCTCGCGTGTCAAGCGTAGCTACTGTGGCAAAATCCCACCTATGTACCAGTTACCAGTGGACTTTTGATTTTTGTAATGGTAATGGTAAAATAAAAAGAAAACAAGCTTTAAACAATAACGAAGTAAAATAAACATTTTTTTTGTAAACAATTTTTTAAGCTTATTTTGTAAAAATTGTCCATTTCAATGTGGCAGCCCTAGGCCTGGCGGATAAGTGAGAAACGTGTGACCCTGCAGTCGAGGCTGTCGGGGGAATCCCTTCGCACTGGTAATGCTACTTCCAATCTCCAGTGTGAGAGTGAAATTTGGGTTCAGCATTTTTGGGTGAATTTTATACCATTACTAATCAGTAGGGTTAAACGCGATCAGTTAAGATTGCCATTTGTAATAATAAAAAAATAATTATAATTTCCCTTAAACCTTACGATTTTATAATGGGATATCATAGGGACTTTATAAATGTTCATACATTTTAATATTGCATTAAGTGTGGTGATTATTATTACGTAGTTTTTAATATTACACTAAACGGCTAGGCTAAACAGTGCGCATAAGTTTACAGATATGGTAGATTTATGGCATTTAAAAAAGACTTTAAAAGAGATTTTTCCCGGAATACTTTACTGTATGCAGGTGTAATGAATTTCTTGTCACAATTGGTATTTTTTATAATATTTTAACTCATCATTACAGCCCTTCACATGTCAACTGCTGAACATAGGCCTCCCCCAAGAAATGCCACAAAGCACGGTCCTGAGCCACCTGCATTCATCGACTTCCTGCATGTCTTACTAGGTCGTCAATCGATCTTGCACCCCACACTTCATCTACCGGTACAAGGCTGTCACTCGATAACCTTACGATCCGTCGGTTGTCGGTTCTTCAAGCTATACGGCCGGCCCATTGCCACTTCAGCTTACTAATCCGTTGGGCTATGTCAGTCAGTCTGGTTCTACTGCGGATATCCTCATTTCTAAGTTTATCACGCAGACAAACTCCGAGAGTAACTTTCTTCAAAGCTCTCTGAGCGACCTTGAGCTACCTCACACGGCCAGCAGTGAAGGAACTCGTCTCAGATCCATAAGTCATCACTCATCACTGGCAACACGCACTGGTTGTACGATCTTGTTTTTAGGTGTTGGCTCTTTCTGGCAGACATATCTCTGGCTTTGGACTTTGGAGCCCTGGTTTCGCTCGATCGCTTCTTCAATACGAACAGTATTATTATTATTATTATCTCCCGCCTAGCAGCCATGAGATTAAGAGTGTGATTGGATCGAAGATCGATCGGAATATTTTGTGTTCTTCTGCAACGGGTCTTAAAGAACTTAGCTCCAATCGCATGAACATTTTCCGCGAGCTTATCATTCATATATTCCACTGCATTGCAGTCTTCTAGGCACTGAAAACGGTTTTGTCACTCGAGCTGAAACGTTTCGGGACTTTGGATTAGAGCACGAGGGGGACGGAGCGTTGACTTTATTAGACGAGACCTCTCCAACTTAATGTTTAGGTACAGTGTGCATCTAACTATTCGGTGATCGCTGCCAGTTTTCACCCTTGCGATCACTGAGACATCACTGAACAGTTGGCGTCTGGTCGTCATAATGAAGTCAATCTCATTTTTTATCGAACCGTCGGGGCTCGACCAGGTCCACTTTCTGTGGGGCCGCTTCTGGAAGAAAGAGTTATTTATAAAAAGTTCCTCTTTCACCATGAAGTCGGCCAGCTGTTGGCCTTTTGGGTTCCGTTGCCCTATCCCAAAATTTCCTGCTTTCAGCTCACCGTTCTCTCTTTTGCCTAGTTTTGTGTTGAAGAACTAAGAGTCTATGTAAATAAAATTATGCGGTTAATCAGTTAATCGGTATGAACATTCAATCAAAAAATAATGAGTGTTACAAATGCAGTTATGCAACTATAAAATAAAATTGAGAATTATATGGGATTTAGATTGGACCTTTCAGAGTTTTTTATCGATGTAGAAATATTAGAATTATTACGTATTATAAATTTACATATTCATTTTAAGCTTTTATCGAATCAGAGCCAATAATTGCAATACAAATATGGGTATACCTAAATTTCTCTGTCGCAATACCATAATATAATCTACGTTACATAACGCGACTGGTCCTTCATGATGTAACGCAAGCACGCAAGGCAAACTAGACTAAGCCGCTATCGAACTAAAATATACTAACTAACTAAATAATAGTACAGCGAACTTTAGAGACTTAGTTACCTCATTAATAGGTACTAAGAAGGTAAATAAATACGTACCGTTCTAGACATGACGTATTGTCATCAACCAGATGCTTCAGCCCGCTAATCGATGCCTCAGTGCAATAATCTTTACCTACTGCCTTGGCGCTCTCTTTGATAATATTAAGTTCATTCGGTTTTGCTTTCCTTCTGTATCCACGCCGGTAAATTTGCGAATTTGAATACATTGTAGACTTTTTAGAAATTAGCTGTAATGTGTTTCTTTATGCGTAAATATTGTTCAAAATTCACTCGGCTAATGCTGTATTAACCTTTTAAAACTAGGGCTGCACTTAAACGGCTGTCGTTAAATACTCCATTAAACGATAATATCAACCCTTGATGGGAGGTTAATTAATGTGATTGATTGACTCTTCGTGATGACTTATTGATATAAAAATATCACTTTTCAAATAAAGCAAATGCATATCTTTATATATATATAGGAGTCCAACGCGGACAAACAACGTGACACGTAATTTATATATATATATATATATATATATATGTAAATAATCAATTGCCGTGAACGAGATCGACCGACTTCAATGATATTTTTGTGTGTTTCAGTGGATACCTGGATGGCTAAGATTCAGAATTGCACCAGGTAGACGACGCTGTTGTCGAAATACAGAAGTCACCCGTGCGAAGCGCGGGTTGATCGCTAGTCTACTATAATGGGAGGAACATATGTGTTAAATACAGTGTACCTATTGTGTAAAATATGTTAACATACATACATAAAAACTCACGCCTGTCACCCAGAGAGGTAGGCAGAGACTACAGATTTCCATTTGGCACGATCCTGATACATCCTCGTCGGTTAAGGATACTCTTAATTGGCCCATTTTCAATATATCGCCAGTTTGGTCAATAAACTTTCACCTAGGACGTCCCTCTCCGACTATTCTGTTCACTTCTGCAACATGATTTGCTTTTTCACTCTTTCCTCATTCATTCTTTCTACATAACCAAACCACCGAAGCTTTCCTTTCTTAAACATGGTCACAGCATCATCTTGCAAACCGCACTCTTCTTTTATCACACAATTTCTCACCCTGTCACTCAGATTCAGCCCTAACATACGACCGCATCGTAGCGACCGCATTTCTACTGCATTTATTCTACTCTCGTACTTCTGCATAAAATATATTAAATACGATTAAATATGTTAAATAAAACATAATTAAACAATATGTGTTTAATTTGCAGTGAATTATTCCATTCAACTGTCTTTTTTATAAACATAAGAGAAAATAACGGGTATGTAGTCCTCTAGATAGGGCGTGGATGTCGTAGCTCCTAGATGGAACGCCTCGTTACCATCAGTAAAAAATGTCTTAAGTAACTCAGCGAACGAAACACATCAGTGTTATGTTACTATTTCGCGCTAGTATTATCTGTGCGTGCGGTACAACCCCGATAGAGCCGAGCCCAGACATTTGCAAGTGAAAAAATACATCGATATATATCGAATGTATATTTTTAAACAAGTATCGAACAGTATTGATACGTATCGCGTGATAAATATCGATAGATCGTCATATTTTGTTGCTTAACGTTTTGTCGATTAATACATTTCAAAAAAAATCGAAATTAATATGAATTTGATACTCTGAAATAAATAACGAATATCGACATATCGCGATTAAAAATATCGACGATATATATATCGATATCTTTTTGAGAAAATATCGAAATTTTGATATATCGATATTTTTTACACAAGCCTAGCCAACTCACGCGTTGCAGCCATAAAACATTGCAGTGGCCCCTCCACGTAACAACCTCCAACTTTCAAGTTGGAGTTTTCTTTTAACTATAATTATTTTCAAATGTGTGACAGGTAACAAATCCTACTTAGATAAAACCTTCAATCTAACTTTTATTTTAATTTTAATGCCACTTTATGTGGATTAAACAATCGCGAAAGTAAAACTTGTAAAATTGTATTACTTATTATATACTTTGATACTTAATTTAAAAACCTTCCGCCAAAACACGTGACGGTAATGTTACATGTTTCATACATCAAAAATGTTTTGCACCGAATATACCTCTGTACAAGTTTACGGAGATCAAGCGGTCAGCACAAAAAGGCTCGTCTCCTTTCTCCGCATCACTGCGTTGTGTGATTTTGCGCAAGTTAATCTGCATTATAAGACTATAAACTAACTCATTGTCAATTCACACGACCCAAAATAACATGTTGAAATAATGTCACCTGCTTCTACGATGTTTATATTATTCGTAAATATTACACTTGTTACGTAATAGAGCCATGCTGCAGTTATACTATAGTTTTAGCACGAATGAGTCAACTCGACCGGGAGAGGATTATGCTCTCACAGAATACCAGCGTAAAATAGCACCTTAATGCTGCAGTGTTTCGTATGGTGTAGAGAACCGAAGACCGATTTTATAGGAAATGAGGCATTACATCGAAGTCCTTTGGGGTGATAACACGTCCGCATTTTGATCCTTAATCGAGGATAGATGTAGTCTGTGGGCCACAGCATCCACTTACTATCAGGTAAACTGCGTGCTCATCTATCACGTTTATTTCATAAAAAAATTGACATACATACTTATTATGTTTGTGATATTTTCGAATTGTGTATACATTAGCGCTAAAAGCAGAAGTGCTAGTTACACTTAGGTTTAAGCAAAAACTAGGTGCTATTTTTGATGAAGTTAATAGGAGTCATAAGCATTTTAATGATTATTCGGACTTTACTATAATTAAGTTTACCCGTAATGGAGGCCTTACACGATTCTTCACGCGCTTGAAGTGGCTGCGTTCGGGACGGTGTACGGCTAACATGGATGCCATACACGATCCAGATTACCATCAATTTTGCAGCGCGATTGAAACGGCAATTTGCAGCGCATCAATACAGACTACTCACGTTCACTCCAGTTGAAACCATGGCGTCTCTTGCTTATTGCTCCGACGAACGTCATGCGTACTTGACCGCTCATACACACGTTCAAGTTTACATGACGCTGCAAACTCGATCAAGTCGGCAGAATCTAAAATCAATTTTTGCTTCAAGTAGACTTATCATGCACTAGCAACCGGTCACACCTTTTTTTTGTGGATGGAAAATCATCTAATGACGGCATTCGCTCTGGGTGGAGCGTAAGGGAGTGTCAGACTTTTACTGACTAAAAACCATCCGTGTTCCTTCAGTGCCCTTACGTTCCGGAGCCGCGGTATCTCTTTCGAACAGCCCGCAGCCCCGGCAGGCGTCGGCCCTTGCGGGCCCCTTCACTCTGCTGACAGCTCTTTGAGGCGCGCGTGGAACAAAACGCGCCGTCGACAAGGCCTGTCGTCGGTAGACGGACTGACGGCGAGCTACCCATTGCTCGCCGTCCACAGGCCCGCGCCTACGGTGGCCGGGGGCCACGACGTAGCCCCCGACGCCCGGGGCGTCTCCCGCGGCGGTCGGGGAGGAAAGCTGCTGCTCTCTCCTTCTCCCGCTCCGCCACCTCCTTCGCTAGCATCACTGCTTCGCAGAAGGTGGTGACGGCATCCCATTCCGTCTCGCTCCGGACCATGGCTTCGACCAGGGCCGGACGCGAGAGGTCGCCGCCGCCTATCGCCGCTACGAGGACACGGCGGTGCTGCGCCCAAGCAGGGCAGACCTCCATGGTGTGTTCCACCGTGTCCTAACCGGTCACACCTAGTTTTAGCCGTGAATAAATCGAATACACGTTAGTTTACCGAACCGCAACCGGCTGCACCTAGTTGTAGTCGGCTTTCTTACGTGCTAGACCCACGCTGCAGCTATATTATGGTTGTAATACGAATGGAACGAATCGACCGGGGAAATACCACACTCTCACAAAATAACAGCGTAAAATAGCAGCGTAATGCTGCTGGAGTCGAGGCATTCCATCTTAGTTCTTAGGGGTTTGCATTTTGATTCTTAATTGAGGATAAATGTGGATGTCTATGGGCCATAGCATCCACTTACCATCAGACGGACTGTGTGCCCGTTTGTGCCAGTGTTATAAAAAAAAATTACTTAGATTAAGTCCGGCTTCGACTTTTAAACTGTGCTATGTACAATAAATATTGAAGTTTTTTTCAACCGACTTTTTGTCTTTTGACTGTTGGTCAAATCGACTGTATTTTTTATGTGCCTCAGAACTTTTTGTTAGGTGAACCAATTTTAATGATTGAGTTATTTAAAAAATTGTGCTTCACATGTGGTCCCATACAAATTTGATCATGATCTGACCAGTAGTTTTTGAGTTATCCTTAATAATGCGTATTTAATTGACTTTGAGTACAGGGATGATATGTAAGATCTTACATATGGATATGGATATGGATGCCAAACCTGGGCGTTGAATCAGAAACATCTTCTAAAACTGAGAACATGTCAAAGGGGAATTGAAAGAAGTATGTTGGGCGTGACGCTAAAAGACCGCAAAAGAGCAGAAGATATTAGATCTACAACAAAGGTGGAAGACATAATTAAGAAAATTAGACAGTTAAAATGGCGATGGACAGGCCATATGGCAAGAGAAAGCAGGATAAAATGGACGCAAATCATAACAGAATGGCAACCACGTGATGGCAAAAGAAAAAGAGGTAGACAAGCAAAAAGATGGACAGACGATATCAAGATTATTGGAGGGACGATATGGACTAGAAAAGCCAACAACAGAGAAGAGTGGAAAGAGCTGGAAGAGGCCTATGTGTCCCAGGACACGCTGATCACTAAACTTGGAAAACCGTTATGCTAGATTATAATTAAGTTAAAACAATCATATACTATGTAAAACAAAATGTTTAGAATTAGCAATAAAGGCTTAAATGAAAAAAACAGGGATGATATTCTCATTTTATTTATACTGAATCAGGTTGTACAAAATTTATAATTTTACCACTTCTATTGTTTACCAAATATTAAACTACATGAAAAATGAATACATTACTTTTTTAATAGAGAGCGGTTAAGTAAGTAATCATGCACAAACGAAAAAATTAAAATATTCGATTAATACTTTTGAAAATACGTAAAAAAAATCAATTTTTATAACTCGAAAAATCAATATTACTATCAATATGCTCCTAGTCTTTTATGTGGCTGTATTCTCTTAGTTAACTATAAATATTAACAAAAAAAAAATTATGATTCTAACAGTTTTCGCAGCCTTAATTCTAAGAGCGATTTGGAGCAAAGAAGATTCCGTACTGCAGCGCTTGTTGTTGAACTTCACGTACATCCATATGATTATAATTTCTCAGGCATACAGTTTTCTTCATCTTCATGATGTTTTCCTTTACGTGGTAAATCAGCACATACAATTGTTATTAACAGTTCTAACGGTGGCGGCAAGGATCGAACCCAAGCTGTACATCTGTTGTGGCATAGGTCCAACCTCTGCGATGCTACGGCTCACTAAAACAATTAAATTATAATAACAATAAAATATTAAAATAATAAATATATATAAAGGGAGTATTACAAATTAATGCAACCACTCTTTAACAGCAGTCGTCATTATCATTAATATCCAATTACAAATAGTACATTAGAAGGAATAGAACCGTACGTAGGTCACTCAATAAGTTTTAAGATGCTCGAAATTTAAAAATGGAACGCACTCGTGTTATTCATGTTTCTAAAAAGCAAATTTATTTAAAAATAGAACTCCATAAGCCAATTGCTCAATATAAAAAAAAACAAAGTTCTAGTAATTTTCCTGCAACGCTTCCCGCACTTTTCATTTAAATAATTTTTAAATGAAAAGCGCGGGAACAGACAATTTTTTTTCAAGCGCCGAAGAAGCCGTGGCTGCCTACGAAGAAGCGATTTACGACCTCTCAGATCAAGACTGGCAAAAGTGTTTTCAGAGTTGGTTTAGGCAAATGGAACTTTGTATAGAGCATGATGGAGAATATTTTGAAAAGATTTAATAGTATCTAGAATACTTTTTGTATATCTCAAACTTATTGACTGTCCCACGTATCAGGAGTAAGAGAATAAAATTATAAATACTGAATAGTTTTCACAGATAGAAGTGTAATTAAAAACTAATAATGGGTACTCATTCCAACTGACATTAAACTTTTCATTTGTAATTCATTGAAAACACGATATTAATACAGACTTTTTATCTGTAACTAGCGATTTGCCCTGGCTTCGCACGGGTGATATCTGTATTCTACAATAGCGCCACCTACCGGGTCCAACTATGCCTATAACCTTCACGGAAGTGCAAGAGATATGTTGACAAAGTGTTAGCGCAATCTGATGAACGGTATGAAATCGCATAAAATACGAACAAACAAAAATTAATATTCATATATTAGATCTATGTTAAACCCTTCATCTGGAACAAAATCGTAAGTATATACTTGCCTTTACAGAGTACGTGATTAACAGTAACCCCTGGGAATGAGCTGATCACCATCCTGCTGTTTCTAAACGTTTTTGTATTTCATTGTACAAGATATTATATTGTAAATTAATGTTTAACATTAAATAGGTATGTACTTTTAAAGTATATATGGTCATGTAGAAAGAATGAATGAAGGGAAAGGGACGTCCTAGGCGAATGTTTGTCGACGAAATTAGCGATATATTAAAAATGGGCCAAATTAAGAGTACCTGTAACCGACGAGCATTTATGCGTAGGTCCATGGATGTGGAGGAGGCGACAGAGGTATGTCAGGATCGTGGTAAATGGAAGTCTGTAGTCTCTGCCTGCCCTTCTGGGTGACAGGCGTGAGTGTTTATGTATGTATGTATGTATGATTAATAATAACCCCACGGAATGCTCTATATAGTATATTATCTATGCCTGGAAATGAGATTATCGCTTTCATGCTGTTTTCAAACATAGTACATCGGTAAATGCTTCAATCGAGTGATTTTGTCCATCACATTTCATAATCACTCTTCATACAGAGGACATTGCCACAGAAAATGACGAAAGTTCCACTCAACCTCTGCACATTCACACATAATTCACTGTTTAAATCTGCATTGAAATGGTTTACCAAGATCTGCTTAAGTGGACGAATGTAAGCTCTACGGGTTATAACTCTTCAATCTTTTTTTATTGGAAATTGTGCGGATACTAATGCATGTTGGCCTAATTGTGGTGTATGTGACACTGTTGTATTACAGACACCAATGTCGGAGCACACCAAATCAATTAGTGTTTCACTGTGGTCTGAATAATGTGCTCAGATATAGACGAGTATTATTAAGAAAACTATGAAGAAGTTTAGTTTCGGAGTCATCTGTTTTAAGCAAGTTTATATTGGAATCACCTACAAGGATGATTTTGTCTGTACTTGTGAAGGAAACGATAGATGAAGTGAGGGCATCCAGAAAAATGTTTCCATCGAGCCAAGGGGGACGATAAGTTGTGCCAATCATAATTTTTTGTGTGTTGTTCGTAAAAGAAAGTCACTTTAACTCGACGTTGGTTGAGGAGGGATGCAGTAAGTACACACTGCTATCCCCGAGCGCATGTAAAAGTAATGCTATACTATACTGTTTGACGATAAAACAGTAATCATCAACAATCATGGATCAATGGACATTTCAATCACACATTACCGGCCTTTTTAATAGCAGCATTTAGAAGCAGAAGAAGTTCGCGGTGTTCATATTGGTAATTTTAATTAACCACGTTTTTTATAGAATAAAGGTGACCACACAGCGAGCATACAGTTCATCTGATAGTAAGTTGATACTGCGGCCCATATACATATACATCTAGCTTAGATAAAAATCAAAAACAAGATGCGTTGTCACCCCTGAGGACTAAGATAGAATTCACCGTTACCAGTAAAAAGAGGGTATCCGATTCTCTACACTTACTATACTGTTTCACGCTGGTATTCTGTGAGACCTCTCCAAACACGTACGTTGGCAGGCAAATATTGTAAAGCATAAAATGAAATACGCAAGTCATGATGAGTCTACGTTGGTTGTGGATGAATGATTTATCATATCTACTTGTATGACCTTGGTTGCATGAGGCAGTTTCTGTCCTACTATAACTTTTGTTCTTATGTTATAAATTATGTTTCCTTGTTAATTAATATACAAGGACAAAACATAAAAATCGTTAAGAATTAATGTACTTAAAATTTAGGATGCTATATGCTAACTTTCAAAATATTAGTCATGTCAATAAAGACTATATTGGTAGCAAATACATACACCGGGCATTAGTAGAAATATTATTGAACGACATGAATACATTGTAAGCATTCAGCAATTATCAATGTCGTTTGTAAATATATTCCTACAATTTCAAAAGCAAAAACAGCATAATAAAGTGTTTGTAAAACAGGTTCAAAGTTTACTGATCAATTATAAAGCGCCACTGCCGTAATATCTGTTTTATCGATCAATACATATTACCCGGCGATTATATATTTTGAAGCGCTTGTGGACCTTTGCATTTAATATTTTTATTATGAATTTTTACGTGGTAGAGCCATGCTGCAGCTATATTAATTGTATAGTTGTAGCACGAATGGATCGGCTCGACCGGGGAAGGACCACGCTCTCACAGAATACCAGCGTCAAATAGCAGCTTAATACTGCTGTGTTTCGTATATTGAGTGTAGAGAACCGGAGACCCCTTTTTACTGAAAAAGAGGCATTCCGTCTTAGTCCTCAAGGCTGACAACGCATCTTCATTTTGATTGGCAAACGAGGATGGAGGTAGATGTCTATGGGCCACAGCAACCACTTACCATCAGGTAAACTGTGTGCTCACTTGTCACCCCTTTCCTATAAAAAAGAAAAAGAAATATACTTATACACTATTGCTGTACCATACTTGTATGAGACAACCCAGTCAGGTCGATAGAAACAACTAATCAGTCACGCAGTTCTCGCCGCTGTCTGCATTTAAGAGAAGGACTCAAGTGTTGGAAGATTAAGTTTTCAGATCTACGATGTGCCTTCAACCTTCTCAACAATTAGTTCGGACATAAAACGAAAAATTGACGAAATTATGATCTGGTACTACCCTGCTTGCTCTTCCATCACGGGATCGATTTTAGTTTTTCTTTTTTTCACGAATTATTTACGATTGTTCACTTTTTATGTTCGTTAAATACGTTTGCTGTATGTATAGTTTTTTTTAAATAATTAATTTATAGAAAAAACATATGAACATGGCAGTGGTACATATTAGCTTGTTTATTTGTATTCTAAGGGTACCACAGAGTACGTTACATATGAGGGTACATTAGATTTAATCGTAAATATTTTTTGTGTCATTATACAGAGAGAAAATAGAGAAAACCGTTTGCCTAAGCGCCGCTTTATTGTACTGGTAAATATAATTTATTATTGAAGATTATTCGAAAATTTTTGTTAAAACCTTTTTATATAAAATATAAGTTTGCCTTAAAATATAAACTTTAGTTACACATACTTATTCTTCCTAATGTCTTGACCTAAATATAAATAATATGTATCAGCTACATTTAGAACATCTCACAATTATTCTAATAAGCACTTTGAAATACACTGTTGCAGATAGCCGATCAGGATTGCGGCAACCTTACGGTGGTGGAGGTACTACGTTCTCTTGGTTTCGCTTTCCTTCAGATACAAGGCATTCGTGCTCGAAAGTAACAGACTGATTAAGTTCATTTAATTATATAACTTTAATAAACATACGTGATAAGTGAAGTGCTGTGCTTTTTTGTTTAATAAAAAGTAAGTATAAATAAATAAATCACATAATCGCATTTTAAATTCAATCAAAAAGATGTAAGTAATTAAAAAGTACTCTTTTGTTAATTTTTTCACGTGTATAGTATGATTTTAATTGTTATTGTTTAAACAAAGTATGAATAATTAACGTTATAAGCTAGATCAAATTAGTTGTATTGATTAAAATCACAAAGGTTTTAAAACATTATTTCATTTAAGAACAATGGTTGTACAACTTATATTTTAAATTATTGTTCAAAAGAAGGCCCTTTTTGCCCTGATGGGTTTTTTGCTGGTTCTTCCCAGGGCAGTGTCCCCGTACGAGTGAGAAAAGTATTAATGTTTTTTATTCAGCATTAATTGTTTTATACGTGGTAAAGCCATTCTGCATCTAAATTATGATTGTAACCTGAAGGGGTCGGCTCGATCGGGAAAAGACCATGGAGTACAGAATACCAGCGTAAAATGTTTCGCATGGTGCATGTAGAGAAACGGAGGCCCTTTTTACTGAAATGAGGCACCTGAATGCTTAGGGATAACAACGCATCAGCATTTTGATTCTTAATCGAGGATGAATGTAGATATCTATGGATCAAAGCATCCACTCCACATTTTATGGAAATTGTACTCATTTGTCATCCTGATTCTGTTAAAAAACCGTATCATCACGTGGGAGTCGTAGGAGGCGAAAGAGGGAAATTAAACAGGGCATGGGCGGTCATTTATTCCTGATAACAACATACAAAAACACACTCACGCCTGTCACCCAGAGGTGTGGGCAGAGACTACAGACTTCCATTTGGTACGATCCTGACACACCTCTCTCGCCTCCTTCACATCCATATGCCTACGCATACATGCTAGTCGGTTAAGGGTACTCCTAATTAGGGGTACCCTCCTGATAACAACATAAACTAATATTAAAAATGGCGGTTGTCAACCCGCCTCGCAATCGTGATAGCTACGGTAAATATCCTCCCCTATAAGGCAATCTATGGGAGAGCCCAGACCTTCATCAGCAGCAGACTTTGATAGGATATTTGTATTTGATAGGATGTAATGTAATGATTGAAAATATTACATATAAGTACGTATCAGGGCAGTACAGTAATTATATAATATATATTGCAAGTGTATTTTATCGCGTTCTGCAAATATAGAAAACACTTTATTTCCATTATGTAATATTATGTTTATGGAAGTCATTTTATCACTCGCCAATCTACTTTCTAACTAAATGAAGAAGTTGAATCGTTATTAAAAGGGACGTCCGCGTAGCGCGAACTTAGCTATCAGCTTGCTTTACATATATATAGTACCCGGATGACCTGACCTGATGATGGTTTTTTTTAATTACATTTAGATACAAATTACATAATGATGAATAATATTTTTTGATCTTATTGACATAATAGAAAAAACTGAATTGGTTATTTAAATAAAAAATCATGAATGCAATTAGTTTAATTAAAACTATCGTATTTTTAAAAAATACAAAAAAAGGGCTCGTAATAATAGATTCTTTTCTTTAGTGCCCTTCTCATAAGAGAAGGGAACTTGAAAAAAAAGGAAAAAAAGTGGGACCGAAGACAGGACGCGAACCAAGGGCATTACGATTTCGCGACCGCTCGATATTCACTTGAGCTATTACGATCATTAACGCAATGTCACCTTCTTATATTATAGCAGTTTTTCATTGCCTGAAAACACGGACAAAAAGACATATTCTAAAAATAAATCCTAGCTAGATCGATTTCTTGCCCCCGAAACTCCCTGGACACTAAATTAAAAAAATTAAATCTCGGAAACGGCTCCAACGATTTTCATAAAATCGTTGGAGCCGTTTCCGAGATTCCGATTATATATATATATATATATATACTATAGGGTCCAGGATTCGATACGCAGCCAATAATGACGACTAATAAAACGTACAATTAAGTATAGATATAGATTATAGTTTGTAAACAAAACATGAAGGTCAACACGCGCACATGAACATACATTATCTCATTCACGTAAACATTCACGTTCACGCACATTAAACTACTACATAGTTGCACGATTGTGAAACTCTGGTGGGAAACATTTGCCGATGGGTATCAATTCGATACTGCGTAATCTTTTTTTTAGATCTTTTCATCAAAAGTCCAGTGGTGAACTTAGGCCTCCCCTATAGATTCCTCACAGGAGCAATGCATTAAAAACCGCAGTTTTTTTAATTATTTTGATCTGTGATCAGTGGCGGCGCTAGGTGTCGGCGGCGTCGGCGACCGCCGACGGCCTCGCGCTTGAATGCGCCTCGCAAAACTTTTTTATTATTTAAAATTTGGTTATTCATTATTATTTATTTTAAAATCATACACTTGCGCGATTTAAGTGAGTGTGTTTCTCGTTTTTTGCAACGAGCACTTTACGGGCAGAATCGTCTGGCAACACTATGAAAGTTTAACAACTTCGTGCGCGAGACGGTGAATACCCGTGTCGTTTTTGTATTTCTTCTGCGAGCGAAACGTAAACAATCATTCCTTTTATGAATGCAACGCAACACTCGCAGACTAGACTCGCATGGAAAAAATTTCTTTTTATTGTGTTGTAAAGTCAGTCAGTACCCCGGTGGTAATTTAGCGGATAAAAGTGATATTTTATATTGTAATTTCGTTCATACTTCGAAGGTTATAAGATAAGGTAAGTCAATATGAACTTTTATAACAACTTTAACGTAAAGTATTTGTCAACATCAATAGGTATAAACAGGTTCCTATCTTTTATAAGTCTTAATAGCAATGTATTTCTTTATGGCTATCGAAATTTTAAAAAGTGGATAATTTTTGTAGTTTTTAAATTCAAACTGTTCGAGTATGTTTATAAGCACGCACGTGCTTATAAAAATATTAGCCTCAAAATTTTCAACATTTTTTTATTATTTTTATCGAGTTTTTCTATTGTTGCGCCTAGATCTAGATTTTTTACTCCATTTTTCAAGATAAAGTTTATTGCTTTCCGTGTAGACTTTTTTCAAATTTGCAGACACAGATGGTAAACGAAGGATGTTGTGACTGGAAAGATTTGAGTCGAATATTGCAAAAACATGAACAAAGTCAAGGACACATGGTATGCATGATTAAATGGATGGAATTCTATAAAGGAATCAGACACTGAAAAACAGTAGATAAGGATAATGAAAGATCTATTAAAGAATCGCAAAATTACTGATATAATTTGTTTGAAAGAATGATTGATATCACAAGCTACCTAGCGTCACACAATTTGACATTTAGAGCTCATAGAGAATCCTTTAAATTGAACGATAGCAAAAACAGTGGCAATTTTATAGATTTATTTAAGTTGTTATCCAAATATGGTCTGACACTACGGGAGCACATGTAACGTATTAATGAAAAGCAACTAACTCAACATTATCTGAGCCACGACGTCCAAAATGAATTAATTGCATTAATGTCTAAATCAGTTATTGAAGAAATCATACACAGAGTTAAACAAGCAAAATACTATGCCATCTTGCTCGACTGTACCAGGGATGTCAGCCGCGTTGAACAAATGTCAATAATATTAAGATTTTGCAATTCTTCAACTGGAGTAATAGAGGAACATTTTGTTGACACAGAAACAACGGGAGAATATTTAGCAAATTCCATACTACAAGAACTGGAGTGAAATGGTCTAGATATCCAAAACTGTCGAGGACAGGGATATGACAACGGTGCCAATATGTTCGGTATTCATAAAGGTATCAGAACAAGAATACCTAATATAAACTCAAGAGCATTCTTTACTCCGTGCGGGTGTTACAATTGGAATTTTCTTTTGATGGATGGATGAAACTCTTCTACAACAGCCAAAACGTTTTTCTTCATCAATAAAATCTATGTGCTGTTTTCAAAGTCAAGTAAGCGTTTGGATATTGTGAAAACGAAATTAAAATTGACATTAAAAACTCTATCTGAAACACGATGGGAGAGTAGAATCGGAGCAGTAATGGCAATATTTTTGAAATTTGTTGATGTTATCGAATGCGTGAATGACCTGAAAAATAAAAGTGATGATTCTAAAACTTTAAGCGATTGTGGCGCAGTCTTGAATGAAATGTTAACTTTTGAGTGTGTTGTTGCGATACACGTATGGTTCGAGGTTTTACTACGTGTGAACAATATAAGCAAACTATGGCAAATGGTTCAAGTCAACTTGAAAGTCGCTATTGATACTTTACGGTCATTTTGCAGCTGGATTCAAGAATTCCGTAATACAGGATTTGACAATAGTGTCGCACAAGCTCGATTATTTGCAGAGAAACGTACTTTCGAAATTGAGACTCAATTTAAAGAAAAAAGAACAGCCAGGAGAAAACGAACGTTCGATTATGAACATACTGATGAACCTATTCAATCTTCTGAAATGCAGTACAGAGTTAACTTTTTTAACACAATGATTGATGCTATTATAATTGATACCGAATGTCGATTTAAAGCGATCAATGAATATTTTGAACGATTTGGTTTTATTTATGATATCAGATGTTTAAATTCTATATCAAAAGAAGACCTTCTCAAGTGCTGTAATGATTTAGGTACAATACTTCGAGAAGGTGAAAACAGCGACATACAGCCTTTCGAACTGTATGAAGAACTCCAACTTTTAAAAACAAATTCACTAGACTCTATCAACGAAACGACTCATTCAATACATTTTAGAGAATAATTTGGAAGAAATATATCCAAATGTTTTTATAGCAATTAGAGTCATGCTCACAGTTCCCGTCAGTACAGCTTCCGCTGAGAGAAGCTTCTCAAAGTTAAAATTGATTAAGACCTACTTGAGAAGCACGATGAGTCAAAAGAGATTAACTTCGTTAGCAGTTCTATCAATTGAAGCTGAAATAGCGTCTGCTATTAGCTATGATGTAATCCTGAAAAAGTTCAGTGAGGTCAAAAGCCGAAAAGTTCGTTTATTTTAACTTCTATTTATGTAAGTTTTGTCATCATTTGATAAGCAAGAAAACTTGATTAATAACAATAAAATGTTTAATAAAATTTGTTGATTATATTATTTTAACTATAATTAGGCTTACGTAATTTAATATTTTCTTGATTGGGAAAAAGGAGGCCTCGCGAACCTAATTTCGCCGACGTCCACGCGAGATCTAGCGCCGCCACTGTCTGTGATGGTACTAGGTAGACTTTGTCCACATCATTTTGGGATTTTCTTAAGGACACCTATGGAATGATATGTGGTAGTAATGGGGGTAGTTAATGGGATCCTGTAACTCTAAATAAGAAATTAATGTAAAAAACATTAAAATCGATTCAGATACATTTCCGTAATAGAACGAAACTAAATCAAACGTTAAAAAGAACCCAACCACGATTCTCACCAGAGTTACACAACCGCATTGCATCTTTATAAAATTTATGATTACTTATATTTTATTAAATTATCGTGATATATTTTAGATTCCGATACAAAAATAAGATTTTCCATTATTGAATAGTTGGCAGTTATTAAAAAGCCATCAATTTTTTATGATAATGGGAATGATAATAATCGAAAGCTAATATCCGTTAAAATCCGGTTTGGTATCTGCCGCAAATGTCATATTGACTAATCTATGCCACAAATCAACACAACTTAGGAATATAAATCGTGTCAGCTGTAGACTTTAAACCCTGGACGCTGAAAAGATTTAATAATGAATTTTGTTGTACCTTCGGCCCGCCGCAGTTCCTTAATGTATTTCAACACACCAGCATTCATATGGCCACCGTTTCGCAAATTATGCATCGCCAAAGCAATTACTGAATATCGTTGCGAACATTCTCAAAGCGAGGTTTTGATAGGGAATTTGAAAGCAATGTTCACTTGACCTTGAAGCCTTTGTTTTGTAATATTTGTACGCGTGTGTTTTGAACGTGTATTTTTAGATGTTTAAGTTGAGATGTAACTTTTATAATTATTTTTTGTCTAAAGGCGTTTTAAATATTGCGATTCTCAGTTTTTTGCCTCAGTCTCAACCGACAGTAATGTTTATTGCACAAACCACAGTTTTCAATATTGTTATCGGAAACTGTGGTGGTGTTCAAGATCGATCAAAATATCTTAATCAAAGCATCAGTATTGTTAAATAATCGGTACATTGGTTCCAGTAAAAGTTCGGAGCATGGACAGTTGACGTACCCACTATTGCAAGTTTTTTTTTTATAAAAGATTTGCCCCCAAGCCAGCATGCGGCTCACCTAATGTTAAGTGACTACCGCCGCTCATAATCAACCGCAACACCAGGGGAACTACAGGTGCGTCGCCGGCCCTTTAGATAGGAGTAGGTACGCTCTTTTCTTGAAGGTCCCCAGGTCGTATCGGTCCGGAAAAATCGCAGGTGGTAAACTATTCCACAGAGAGGTTGTACGCGAAAGAAAACTCCTCTTGAAACGTACA
Source organism: Parnassius smintheus behrii (assembly GCA_036936625.1). NCBI lineage: Eukaryota > Metazoa > Arthropoda > Insecta > Lepidoptera > Papilionidae > Parnassius > Parnassius smintheus. The sequence continues at coordinate 27,344,237 of JAUPFT010000010.1, read as the reverse complement.
GTGCTGGACCGCCAAGCATCCAGATGGTGTGGATGGTATCGGGACGTTTGCCACGTAGTGCGTTCACGAAATTTGGCGGCTGGGATTAATCCGAACAATTCCTCAGAGCACTCTCCATGGTATATGCGAAAGAAAATGCAAAGAGATACAACATCTCTTCGCAGTGCCAGTGAATCGAGCCGATCGGAAAGCACTCAGTCGTCGACGATTCGAGCCGCTCTGCGCTGGATGCGGTCAAGTGGAAGAAGCTGGTACTTGGGAGCCCCAGCCCAGAGATGGGAACAGTATTCCATGTGCGGCCAAACCTGCGCCTTGTAAAGTTGCAGGCGGTGTGCCGGCATGAAATACTGTTCCGCTCTGCTGAGCACGCCAAGCTTTTTAGAGGCCAATTTGGCCTTCTCTTCCAAGTGACCACGAAACTGCATGTCACTCGATATGTCGACGCTGAGGATTCCGATACTGGCTGAGGCAACAAGGGAAGTGCCTTGAAACTTAGGAGATACGACAAAGGGGTTCTTTTTAGCGGTTCTCATTGTTACAATTGTTGTTTAGACTTTTGTTTTGACCGCAAACCACGATACACGTTATCGTATTCTTAATAAAACTATAATTATCGTCAAATATTTTACAATTTATAATATGAAGTTTCGATACATAATAAAATTGTAAACTTAGGCTGTCTGTATTCTGTAACCCCGACGCCACAGGTAGAAGTCATTAGTGAATATCAAAAATTCTCAATTGACTGACAAGAGTACATACAACTATTGGTCATAAAGACCGAATTCCAGATCTCACCGTAGATAACGATGAAATAACGCCAATTGCTATGTTGCGTGTGACCTTTGTGATAATATCGAAATGTCCCACGAATGTATCCGCCACGATCGCGAAACTGGGTCAAAAGGTTTAAATTAGATGTTCGTGCAACTTACCTAATCCACATCACATCATCGGATGCAACTCGTTTTACTACTTCTACTATGTAATGCGGTTGGGTGTACCTTTTTCTAAATCTCATAATGTCTTATATAAGCAAACTTAACGATACGATATTATAATTTCTTAAACAAATTAATTTTATTGCTAAAATTGCACAAAATTTTCTCTTTTTCATGCTCATTTTATAATAATTTCTTAAAACACTTGTCGCAAATACAACAGTCTTTAAATAAAATTATAACAAATTAAATTAAGATGTCTCAAAACTAAACACAAGGCTTATACTATACTTTGAGTACACAATGTCCAAGACAGGAGTCTTGGATACAGCATCAGTCTATTAATAATAATAATAATGCCCTCCAGCCTCCAGGTCGGTTTTCGATGCCGGAAGCCAGCCTCAACGGAGGCTATAGCCAACGGCGCAGGACAGGATTATAGTGCCCAAGTGTATGCACAAACACACGTGCACTCTCTATTCCCTCGCTCTCATAATCCGATGGGACAGTAAACCGACACGACCGGAGAGAGATCAGGACCGACGGCTTGACGTACTTTCCGAGACACCGCCAACTTCCTGACTCCGGGCAGCGACTGAGAACGTCTTGACGGAACCATTCAATAATTGATTTTTTGGCCCGACCCGGGATTCGAACCCAGGACCTCATGATCAGCAGTCGCACTACTTCAACCACGAGATCAACGAGGCAATCATCAGTCTATTGTTGATTATATTGTAAAGGTGGAGTTTGGAAGAGACAATCGCCTAATGGCAGGCGCGGACCGCGAACTCAATAAAAATGATGGTGGGTTCAACTCCGCCATTCGATTACCGTTTTAAATCACTCCTCCATCCATCCATTCATCCATTGGTGACAAACGAGTATACGGTCCACCTGATAGTAAGTCATTGCTGTGGCCCATGACATCTACATCTATCCTCGATTACGAATCAAAATGCAGATGCGTTGTCACCCGTGAGGGCTAAGACGGAATGCCTCGTTTCCAGTAAAAAGGGTCTCCGGTTCTCTACACTCACCATACGAAACACAGCAGCATTAAGCTACTATTTCACGCTGGTATTCTGTGAAAACGTGGTCCTTCCCCGGTCGAGCCGGCCCATTCGTGCTAATATACTTCTAATATAACTGCAGCATGGCTCTACCACGTACAAATAATAGGTCCACTGCTGAACATAGACCTCCCGTATAGAATGCCTCACAGGGGGATTTTGACATAATTGCCAAGTTTGGGAAGTGGGCTGGCAACCACAGTTTTTTTATTATTTTGAGCAGCTATTAGTAAGACGCTACTACACAACCACTGGTTTTTTTTCCTCGGTCACCTCTTACGACACCCACGGGACGATATAGGGTATAATGGGTATAATATGGGTAGTGGATATTCTAATACCGCCACTTCACGGGACTCCACTACTAATACAAGTATTTTATGCTTACCAGAAGTAGTTAAAGAGAATATTAGTAATTTTAAAATCATTACTAGTATTTTTAGACCAAAAATGGTTGTTTTTATGTAGCTTTTGGTGCATAAATTCTTTAGTGGAGTACAATATTCCAATTATGTAGACTGGAATCTGCATTATTGAGATCAACGTGTTCTAACGTACGAGGGCGGCACTGAAAATTTCGGGAATCAAGGAAGTGACACAACATTACTATTTAAAAATGTATTTATTGCTTTTCGAAGTATTCTCCGCGAAATTTGACACATTTTTCCATACGATGGAACCAATCATTGAAGCAACCATTCCATTCGGAAGTTGGGGTCTCCAAAATGGCCGTTTTGTAGGTGTCCACAGCTTCTTCAGGTGATGAAAATCTCTGTCCTCGCAATTTATTCTTTATTTTAGGGAAAGTATAGAAATCATTGGGGCTTAGGTCGGGGCTGTACGGCGGATGGTCTAACAACTCTACGTTTTCTTGCTCTAAAATTTTTTTTGATCTGTGTGCGGTGTGAGAACTCGCATTGTCGTGATGGAGGATGATGCGGCGGTTGCAGTTCTCTTTACGGAGTTCATAAACGACCTGTGGCAAACAAATGCTAGCATACCGTTCTGCATTAACCGTTCTTTTTTTATAGAAGAGGGGGCAAACGAGCATGCGGCTCACCTGATGTTAAGTGACTACCGCCGCCCATGATCAACCGCAACACCAGGAGAATTACGGGTGCGTTGCCGGCCCTTTAGAAAGGAGTAAGCTCTTTTCTTGAAGGTCCCCAGGTCGTATCGGTCCGGAAAAATCACCGGTGGTAAACTATTCCACAGAGAGGTTGTACGTGGAAGAAAACTCCTTGTGAAACGTACAGTGGTGGACCGCCAAGCATCCAGATTGTGTGGATGGTATCGGGACGTTTGCCGTGTTGTGCGTTCACGAAATTTGGCGGCTGGGATTAATCCGAACAATTCCTCAGAGCACTCCCCGTGATAGATGCGATAAAATACGCAAAGAGATGCAACATCTCTTCGCAGCGCCAGTGAATGGAGCCGATCGGAAAGCACTCGGTCGTCGACGATTCGAGCCGCTCTGCGCCGGATGCGATCAAGTGGAAGGAGCTGGTACTGGGGAGCCCCAGCCCAGAGATGGGAACAGTATTCCATGTGCGGCCGAACCTGCGCCTTGTAAAGTTGCAGGCGGTGTGCCGGCATGAAATACTGTCCCGCTCTGCTGAGCACGCCAAGCTTTTTAGAGGCCAATTTGGCCTTCCCTTCCAAGTGACCACGAAACTGCACGTCACTCGATATGTCGATGCCGAGGATTCCGATACTGGCTGAGGCAACAAGGGGAGGGCCTTGAAACTGAGAGGATACGACAAAGGGGTTCTTTTTAGCGGTTAACGCGCAAACTTGTGTCTTCTGGGGGTTAAACTGGACTAGATTTAGTCGTCCCCAATCCGAGACTCTGTTCAGTAAAGACTCGACTTCAGACACAAGTTTGTCCCGGCACTCGGAGACGTTTTCCCGAGAAATATTGGCTCGGCCGGTGTAAAGAGCATCACCAGTGCTGTCATCTGCATAGCAATGAATGTTACGGGTATGCAACATATCACTGATATGCAGAAGAAACAGCGTTGGCGATAGCACGCAGCCCTGTGGAACACCAGCATTAATAGGCTTGCAATCGGAGCTTGCACCGTCTACAACGACCTTGATGCTCCGATCTGCAAGAAAGCTGGTGATCCAATCGCACAATTTCTCGGGAAGCCCATAGGAAGGGAGCTTCGAAAGAAGCGCTTTGTGCCAAACCCGATCGAAGGCCTTCGCAATGTCCAAACTAACGGCCAATGCCTCCCCCTTCAACTCTACTGCCTCCGCCCATCTGTGAGTGAGGTAGACCAGAAGATCACCAGCTGACCGACCACGGCGAAAACCGTATTGGCGGTCACTAATCAGCTGGTGATCCTCAAGGTACCTCATGAGCTGGCAGTTTACAATGGACTCCATTGTTTTGGAGAACAAGGAGGTAATGGCGATCGGCCGGTAGTTGGACGGGTCTGAGCGGTCGCCTTTTTTAGGGATCGGGTGGACGAAAGCCGTCTTCCATGATTTTGGGACTACGCCTAGGGAGTAGAAGTACCGGAAAAGACGCGTTAAAACCGGTGCCAACTCTGGAGCACACGTCCTCAGCACAATTGGGGGGATTCTGTCAGGCCCACTCGACTTGTGGATGTCCAGGGAGAGGAGTGCTTTGCGAACCGAGCGCTGTGTGAACTGCACTTCCGGCATGGAGCACTCACACCGCGGGATGGTCGGCGGCGTACTCCCCCCGTCATCGAGAGTCGAGTTAGACGCAAAGAAAGAGCCTAGAAGATCGGCTTTTTCTTTTACAGTATGGGCCAGTGAGTCGTCCTCCCTGTGCAGAGATGGAAGAGATGGCTGACAGAAATTCCTCTGGACAGCCTTGGCGAGAGACCAGAATGCACGGGTTCCAGAAGGAAGGCGAACTAGTTTCTCGCCAATTCTGCCTATGTGCTCTGACTTTGCCTTGGCAATGACTCTTTTGAAGGACCTAGAGGCGGAATTATACTTCTTTTTTAGAGCGCTGGTGTTTACATCCCGGGACGCTGATGCATCAACCCAGGCTTGGTAGCACTCCTGCTTATAGCATGATGCTATTTTACAGGAGCGACCAAACCATGGCTGAGATTTGCCTCCAATGGGCACCACAGAGGAAGGAATAAAAAGTTCCATACCCTGAAGTACCACATCAGTAACAGAATCCGCAACAACGTTGGGATCATCCGGCGAGAAGCAAACCCGCCCCCAAGGGTAGGATGCAAAGAAAGACCGCATCCCATCCCAATCGGCTGACCTATAGTGCCGAACACGGCGGCAGCCCCCAGAATGCAACCGCGATTTCAGCGTGAGTGGCACAACACTCCGGACCAGACAATGGTCCGAGGAGCCTAAAGGGGCGTCGACGGAAATCTAATATCCGTCCGGGTGAGAGGTCAGCAGAAGGTCCAACAGGGAAGGAAGGATCATGCGATCCTCCACATCTGGAATCCGCGTAGGCGAAGTAAAAAGCTGTGTCAGACCATATGCCAAGGCAAAATCATGAACAGATCTCCCCGCATGATCGGTTAAACGTGAACCAAGCCATTCGGCGTGATGGGCGTTAAAGTCGCCGAGGATCACGATCTCTGCGGAGGGGATCTGCTGTAGCAACGAATCTGCAGCCATTTGGACGTGGTCGAAGAGTCGGTCTGTTTCGGCATTACCGCTATGGGACCTATAGAGGCACCCGTAGACGCGCGGATGGTCGTCGCTGTCTACGCATAGCCAAAGGATGGACAGGTCCGAACCTTCAAGTCTGCCGAGGCGTCGAGAACAGATGTCCTCCTGACGTAAACGCAAACACCAGCCCGAGGTACAAAGGAGTGTTCCAGTTTGTACCCCGGGTAGGAGAGATACGAGACATCAGCCGGAGAGGACACCTGCGTCTCGGTCAGAAAGAGCAGAGCCGGCCTCGCCGTCTCGAGATGGTAGTGGACGGCGTTTAGGTTAGAGTGAAGTCCCCTGATATTGCAGAAATTCACGGACAGCGTGGCAGGGGTCGCCTTGATCTTGGTGCTCCGTTTGCCCCGAGCAGTTGTAGTCTTGAGCGGAATTTTGCCCCCCCCCCCCCAGAATACGCGGGGCAGCCTGAGCACCCACGCTCAGAAGTGGAGAAACATGGTCGTGGATGCTCAGCGAGGGATTCTCCAGGGGTGCTGGTACCCTCCTGGGGTAGTCTATCATTATTTAATTCCGCTACCATGTTGATGGGGGGGGGATTTGGGCCTCCGGCCACCTGCACTCACCAGACGAAACGCGGAAGCAGAGCTTCCACTTCACGCCGGTATTCTGTGAACCGGGGTACCACCCCGGTTTGAGCCGGCCCATACGTGCAACAGCAAAGCTGCCGCGTGGCTCTACCACTGTTAACTTTGTCCCTCAAGAGGAATAGTCGTAACATGGCCGGTTTTGGAGACAAACGTGGCCACCATTTTTTTTGCAACACTCCGTGATCGAACAAGTTTTGTTGGCTTTAACTCATTTTCGAACACACAAACACGTGACTGGCTTTTTGTTTCGGGTTCGTACGCGTATATCCAGGATTCGTCACCTGATACGATGTTGTATACAGCATTTGAGGATCCTGCGTGGAATCTTTCGAGAGTTCTGACGCACCAAGTAACGCGAGCCGATTTTTGCTCTTCACAGAGCGAATGCGGTATCCATAGGGAAAACAACTTTTTTACACTTAATTGTTCATGCAAGATTATTTGTATTTGACTCATGCCAATGTCTAAAGTTGCCTGAATTTAGCGGTATGTCACATGTCGATCTTCCTCAATCAGCTTACGCACAGCATCAACGTTTTCTTGGGTGACTGCAGTTTTTGGACGACCTTGACGGGGATCATCACTGAGCTTGACACGTCCACGTTGAAATTCAGCAAACCAGCGATAAATTGTGGTTTTGGATGGGGCTTCATCACCAAATGCAGAAATCATCCGGTCAACACATTGTTTTTGTGTTAAACCACTTCGAAAGTCATAATAAATCATCGCTCTTGAATTTTCTCGAGTCAATTCCATTTTCTCAACGACTAAACAAGTTTGACAAAACCTTGTGACAAGACCGAGAATCTTTTTTTTAAATAAATAAATGGTATTCGATTTTTAAAACCAAGGAGTTTTCAATTAAAAAGATTTTAATATGACAGGAACAGTGGAAATATTCCATTCCCGATACTTTTAGTGCAGCCTAGTACTCGTATAATGTTTAAGTTTTAGTAAATGTATGAATATTATTAAAATAACGCTCTTTTTACTTTTTTTATAGTTCAAGGCATCAACATGAAAGCCACACTGTTACTGCTAATGACAAGCATGTACTTAGTGGACTCTATTCCCCCACCGCACCCTGCAGTGGTTGCGGTTAGAGAGGAAGAAGAACTTCTGCCAACACACTTACGTAGCCCAGCCCTGCACAACCCACATCTTCAAGAAATACTACCACTTACCAGTCTACTACACAGTGGCGAAAAACCGGTAGGAATATTTGATTTTTTTTTACTAGAAACAGGGAGACAAACAAGCACATAGTGCACCTGATTGTTTACAAGTAAAAATATGAATATTATTTATTCCAAAATTCAATCTTTTTGCGAGCTAAATTAAAATATCATGTCTCATATAAAAATTTATCTGCGTCGGTAATATATTCGTTTACGCGCAATATTTTTTGTCATAATTTCAAATTTGGCCTTAAATCGTAAAAATCTTTCGAAAGACTAAAGGATATTTATAAACAAAGACTCCTAAGGCAATCCGTATACCGATGGTAAAAAATTTTAGGACCGTCGACTATTTTTAAGGAATCAAAAAACCGGCCAAGAGCGTGTCGGGCCACGCTCAGTGTAGGGTTCTGTAGTTTCCCGTCCGTCACAATAAGTGTTCCCACTTATGAGTTTAAAGGTGGGTCCATTCATTATGTTCGCGCTCCAGCAGCGCTCCGCGTTCCTGCAACTGCTCCCGGTAGTGGGTACTGTTGTTTCCATCCAAGTTCAAAATGATTTTCCTAGAAAGTCCTTATAAAGTTCTACTTTACAGATTTTTTTCATATTTTCTAAACTTATAGTTCAAAAGTTAGAGGGGGGGGGACACATTGTTTTTTACTTTTGGAGCGATTATTTCCGAAATTATTGACATTATGAAAAAATGATTGTAGTAAACCCCTATTCATTTTTAAATACATTTCCAACAATATATCACACGTTAGGGTTGAAATTAAAAACCCTAATAAAACATTTTTTTCCAATTTTTATTTTACCACTTTGTCAGCGTGATTGATACACATATTGGTACCAAATTTCAGCTTTCTAGTGCTAACGGTCACAGAGATTAAGCGAGGACGGACAGACGGACAGACAGACATGGCGAAACTATAAGGGTTCCTAGTTGACTACGGAACCCTAAAAAGAAGCGGCCGCCCTTTGACAGATACAGATAAAACTTGACACTAATGAAAAATTTAATTGCAGAGAACAAGCGAATTATATATGAAGAGATTTAGCACATATTTCAGATTTGATCGGAAACAGCTCGAGCAGCAGGCTCGTGTCGGCGTGTTAATAATACTATTACAGATGATGAATCTTTGATTTATTAATATCATCCAGAAAAAAAAAACGCCAACCGATGAATCGGTAAATGTACCAAAGCCCACCAAGTGAAGATTTTGATTGTTAGCTGGTGTCAATGTCTTTACGAAATCGAAGTAGCATCAACACCGAATGATAATACCAACCTTGCGAGAAGTGTTCACTGCTGTGGTCAACAAGCGAGCGGTTTGGCACACTGTAACTTTTTTTATGGAGCCTTACTAGGAGGTACATAAGAATACCTGTGTCAGGAGGCACCGCTCTACCTAATAATATTAAATATTGAGATACGACGACCCGAGCAAGATTAGCTATGATCTAATGTTGATGTGTTTTGTATATATACAAGTCAGTATTTAGACACATGTAACTGTGTACCAATTCTGGTGACAAGTACCTACTTTAAAAAGGATTTATTAATAAAAGCGAACTTTTTTTAAGTTTTGCAAGACTTTCTGAGTGGTGAACGTTTAAGTACATAGTATTACAGAATTTGGTGGTTAGGTTTTATTTGCGTTCACTGTTGTAACCTAATTTATCTTGGCACATACTGTAACACTCCATATTTTATTATATAATAGCGCAAAGTGAACAAAAGTGAAAAGTAGCACTTGTAATCCATAAACACGTATGTCCTTTTGTTACACTCGTGGAAAGTTGCATATTATAATATAAACTTTACTTATTACCTAGGCCACAATCCAGCTGAGTGTTCACAATAAATCATGTTGTCGTTGAATATAATGTAATGAATAGACTTTTAAAGATACGTGTCACTTGAAGACGGTCTTTGTCTGAGATTTTAAAGAGAACTTTGTATTAAGCTCAAAAACAAAATATTCATGTCTAAACTAATTCTACTAATGCAAAAACAATTTTCGTACGACGAAAAGAATTTTGCAACATGTGCATAGCTCAAGAACATCAAGCAAGGATAAATATACAATAAAGAGCTTTGGATACATTCATGTGATAAAAATCATGTTCTTGAAAATTATTTCGATTTCGACATCAATATAAGGTCAAACCAATTGTTATTAGTTATAATATTGCCTAACAACGTAAGTTACCACAGTCTTCATAGTACAAATTTAATTGTGTATGACCAATTGGGAAGTTAAATTAAACTTTTAATATAAATATAAAAACAAAAAAGTTTCAGATAATAAATTGTGCAGTCGGTCCTTAGACATAGATTATCGAAGAATTTTAAAACAGGACTTAAAAAACAATAAGGTGCGTGTTTGAGCAAAATGCCGCGCTAGTCGTTATTTGTGAGGTTTTTAGGAGCTATCTTATTTGTTACTAAAAAGATATATTAACCAATAAAAAATCTATTAAATTTCTAAATAATCTTAATTCCATAATAGCCAATTTAATTGTTTTAAAGGACTAAATACTTGATGAATCTTCTTACAACTAAACCACAGAAATGCGAAATTATTGATAACATGCATCTCCCCATAAAGTAATCATTATTTTATTTTGCGATTGACACTAATGGATAGGCAATTTATTAATGAACATTTTCATCTATTTTTTTTTTTCAAAGAACTAAAATTAGAGTTTATAAAGAAAATATTTTAAAATTTGGGCGTATTTCTTACGCGATATATTGTAGCGAGAACGCGTGGAGGACCGGACGCTCAAGGCTGTTCGCTTGGAGTAGCGCCTAAGTATGTGAACTCTTATTGTTTTTAGTAAAAACCTAACCTAATATAATAAGCGATGATCTAACGCCTTGTGGCATGCTATATTAGAACCTCTTCTTCAGGAGCTCGTAAACGTTAATTATAGATATATTATCGGGTGTAGAGAGTTAATCTAGATTAATCTACTCCAGTTTAATAGAAGACAAGTTTGCGCATTTACCGCTAATAAGAACCCCTTCGTCGTATCTCCTCAGTTTCAAGGCACTCCCCTTGTTGACCCAGCTGTATCGGAATCTTCGGCGTCGACATATCGAGTGACGTGCAGTTTCGTGGTCACTTGGAAGAGTAGTTGTTTTGGCCTGTAAAAACCTTGGCGTACTCAGCAGAGCGGGACAGTATTTCATGCCGGCTCACCGCCTGCAACTTTACAAGGCCGCACATGGAACACTGATCCCATCTCTGGGCTGGGGCTTCCCAGTCCCAGTTCTTTCCATTTGATCGCATCCAGCGCAGTGCTGTTCGAATCGTCGGCGACCGAGCTCTTTCCGGTCGGCTTGACTCACTAGCACTGCGAAGAGATGTTGCGTCTCTTTGCGTATTTCGTCGCATCTACCACGGAAAATCATCATCATCATCATCATTACAGCCCTTCACAAGTCCACTGCTGAACATAGGCCTCCCCCAAGTAATGCCACAAAGCACGGTCCTGAGCCACCTGCATCCATCGACTTCCTGCATGTCTTACCAGGTCGTCACTCTAGTGGGGGGTCGCCCTACACTACGCCTACCGGTACGAGGCTGCAATTCGAGAACCTTTCTTCCCCATCCGTAATCGGTACTTCGAGCTACACGGCCGGCCCATTGCCACTTCAGCTTACTAATCCGTTGGGCTATGTCGGTCACTCTGGTTTTACTGCGGATTACCTCATTTCTGAGTCTATCACGCAGAGAAACTCAGAGCATAGCCCTCTCCATAGCTCGCTGAGCAACCTTGAGCGTCCTCATACGGCCAGCAGTGAAGGACCACGTCTCTGATCCGTAAGTCATCACTGGCAACACGCACTGATTGTACACTTTAGTTTTCAGAGATTGAGGTATACCTGACGAGAAGATGTGTCGTAATTTCCCGAACGCTGCCCAGCCGAGTTGAATCCGTCGATTGACCTCTCGGTCGAAGTTGGACTTACCTAGTCGGACTATTTGTCCCAGGTAAACATACTCGTCAACAACTTCGAGCATAGTGCTCCCAACAACTACCGGCATGGGTGTGACATGGACATTGAACATGATCTTTGTTTTGTCCATGTTCATCTTAAGACCTATCCGTTGGGAGACACCATTGAGGTCATTGAACATAGTGCTAAGGTCCTCCAGCGATTCTGCCATAAGGACTATATCGTCGGCAAATCGAAGGTGAGTGATGTACTCGCCATTGATGTTAATACCGTATCCTTTCCAGTCCAGTAGCTTGAAAACGTCTTCCAACGCAGCGGTGAAGAGTTTCGGGGATATAACGTCACCCTGTCTTATACCTCTCTGCTGTGGGATAGACTTCGAACTCTGGTTCTGTACTCGGATAGCCATCGTAGCCCTACTGTACAAACACTTCAGCACTTCGATATACCGACAGTCAACTTGGCACCGCTGAAGGGACTGTAGCACCGCCCAAACTTCGACGGAATCAAAGGCTTTCTCATAGTCCACATACGCCAGGCAAAGTGGCAGATTGTACTCTTCGGTCTTCTGTACAATCTGCCGCAGGGTATGTATGTGGTCTATGGTACTGAAGCCTTTTCGGAAACCGGCTTGTTCGGAAGGCTGGAAGTCGTCGAGTCTGCGTGCGAGACGATTCGTAATGACTCTCGAAAACAGCAAGTAGACGTGGCTCAGAAGGGAAATCGGTCTGTAGTTCTTCAAGAGAGCGATGTCGCCTTTCTTAAAGAACAAGACCACCGCACTTCTGCTCCACGCCTCCGGAGTAGTGCCACCATGGAGGACGGAATTGAAGAGCTTCTGAAGGACTTCAAGTACCGGAGTTCCACCCGCTTTCAGAAACTCCGCTGTAATTCCATCCTCGCCTGGGGCCCTGCCGTTTTTAAGGTGCTGAAGAGCCATTCTAATTTCGCTCAGACTGACGTCCGGGATGTCATCGGAATAGTGTCAGGTAAAACTTGCTCTTGGATCATTACTCACACTTGCGTATGGCTCCAACGATGATGTGTACAGCTGCCCACAGAACCTCTCAATCTCACTCAAAATCTCAGGTGTCCCGGAAACGATGCTGCTACACTCAGTCTTCAGTTTTGACAGTTGGCTCTTTCTGGCAGACAGATCTCTGGCAAAGACTTTGGAGCCCTGGTTACCCTCGATCGCTTCTTTAATACGAGCAGTATTAAAGTTGCGTAAGTCTCGCCGCATGCATTTGGAGATCTGTCTGTTCAGTTGCCTGTATGCTGTCAAATTTGTTGACGACTGCAGCTTCATCTCCCGTCTAACAGTCATGAGATTAAGAGTGTTATCGGAGAGTTTTTATGTTCTTCTGCGGCGGGTCTTGCAGAACTTAGCTCCGACCGCATGGACAGTTTCCACGAGCTTGTCATTCATATCGTCCACTGCATTGCAATCTTCTAGACATTGAAAGTGGTTACGTAACTCGAGCTGAAAAGTCTTGGGATTCTGGATTAGAGCACGAGGGGGACGGAGCGTTGGCTTCATTAGACGAGACCTCTCCAACTTAACGTTTAGGTTCAGTGTGTCTCTAACCATTCGATGATCGCTGCCGATTTTCACCCTTGCGATCACTGAGACATCACTGAACAGTTGGATTCTGGTTGTCATAATGAAGTCAATCTCATTTTTTGTCGAACCGTCGGGGCTCGACCAGGTCTACTTCCTGTGGGGCCGTTTCTGGAAGAAAGAGTTTATCATAAAGAGTCCCTCTTTCTCCATAAAGTCAGCCAGCTGCTGGCCCCTACGGTTCCGTTGCCCTACTCCGAATTTCCCTAACTTCAGCTCACCACCTTCTCTTGTGCCTAGTTTTGCGTTGAAGTCTCCCATCAACACCGTGTAGTGGGTTTTGGAGGAATGCATGGCTCTAGAGATATCCTCATACATTTCCTCCACCTCCTCATCGGGATGTGCCGATGTTGGTGCGTAGACCTGTATGACCAGCGAATACCGTTTGGTGATTCTGAGTATCAGGTACGCGACCCTCGTCGACACACTCCCAATCTTTACAACGTTGTTGACGAGAGACTTGTGGACGATAAATCCGACACCTCCTTGTGACAGATGGTCGACCTCCCGGTGATAGAACAAGTTGCCGGACTCGAGGATTACCGTGTCCTCCCCCTCTCTTCGGACCTCAGATAATCCAATAATATGCCAGCGCAACTTGTCTACCTCTTCTTCCAGCTCCAGGATCTTCTCGTCAGTCCTCAGGGTGCGTGCGTTATACGTTGCCAGGTCGAGTCGTCGTAGGTGGCAACCGAACCTCCACCGGAGATTCTTAGCACCCCCTGCCCCGCCGTTACCATGGACCACGGGAAATACTCTGGAAGAATTGTTCGGACTAATTCCAGCCGCACAGTTTCACCATCGCACATCGCGACAAAACTCTTAATATCATCCATACCATCTGGATGACTGGTGGTCCACCACTGTGCGATTTAAAAGAAGTTTTCTTCCTCGCACAACTTACTTGTGGAATCGACTACCACCAGAGATTTTTCCGGACCAATACGACTTAGGCACCTTCAAAAAAAGAGCCTACTCCTTTTTAAAAGGCTGGTAAGGCATCTGCAATTCCCCTGGTGTTGCAGTTGTTAATAGACGGCGGTAATCACTTACCAACAGGTGAGCCTTATCCCCGTTTGCCCCGTCTCCTTAAAAAAAAAAGAGGATTTGCCTTAATAACTTTACTCTAAATACTATTTCAAAAGAATGGAATGAATCGTAATTTTCGATGCAAATGTTTCCATAATAAAAAAGTAAAGTAAAGTAAAGTAAAGTTACAGCCTATATACGTCCCACTGCTGGGCACAGGGCTCCCCTAATTTCTGAGAGGGTTTTAGGGCAAGGAAGTGTCCGCCGCGCTGCCCCAATGCGTGTTGGCGAACTTCACATGTCTTCGAAATATTTTTTTTCTTATTCTTTAGACATGCAGGTTTCCTCACGATGTTTTCCTTCACCTCCGAGCACGTGGTAAATCAGCACTTAAAATTGCAATTAACAATTTCATTGGTGCCGGCGGGAATCGAACCCGGTTTGCTCGCGTACTGTGAAATTTACAGCGAGCGCTAACCATCTGAGCTACCACGGCTCATTCCACAATAACTGTAACAAAAATATAATTATTGGCTAAGTTTGTAAAACCAATCCTGGAATTTGTAATGCTCGTAAAAGGTGCTTATGGATAGTCTATATAAAAAATTCGGTTAGAAAAATTAGAAAATTGCTCATGTAAAATGCCAAATATCATATTTGGCATTTTACATGAGCAATTTATAAACGTTATTACATTTGCCATTTATTCATTTTACTTAAAGCTCATTTGCACAAACTGTACACGTTTGTGCAAATAAAGTTTTAAAAATTATATATAATATGGAATTACGGAATTATCTATTTGTTACTTAAGTGATAGTTTAAACTGCCTACTTTTTCATGAATTTCATATGATCGTTTTTGTAGGTATACCACCGTGAGGCAGATTCTGTGCCACGCAGGGAAATCTACGATATTCTTACCCACGCTGGATTCCTTCCTCGACAACCCGGACTCCCGCCACCATCATATTATAAGAACCAACGTCACAACAAATCACGCGCCCAACATGAAATAACTAGCCCTCAACACTTTGATGTACCATTTTTGTCGAGTACGGATTTACTGCAATACTTGTAATACACATTAGCCGTTATATTACCAAATATTTATAACATGTAATTAAAAACTAGCTTTAAGTTCCGTAACATTTAAACCGCAAGCGAATTATGCAATGATTTATATATCATTGGAATTATGTAAAAGCTCTTTGTGATCTATGGTTATAGTCTCATTATATATAAAAAATTGGCAGAAATTATTTGGCTTCAACTAATTCTTTATACTATTATTTTAATAAAATAGGAAATTTTATTTTCCTTTTTATTAAAATAATATTTATTCACTACTATAGATAAAGTACCGGCCTTTTTATGACCGCGCCAACTGGTATGTTTAGGGTTGGCCCTATTTAACGAACGCCTAATTTTTGTTGTATACTCTGTAAAAATGTATTATTAATGTATTTTAAATAAGTATATATATTAGAGGTGAAACATCGAATATCAATTGTTTTCGTATAAAGCTGATTGTTTAATTTATAAGAACACCCTAAATGTGTAAAATACTTGTGTAGGTTATTGTATTGGAAGTAAATATGCTAGAAATAAAATAATTAAAGTTTGAATGTACATAGTTTATGAATATTTTGTATATAATAAGTAGAAAGTATAAATATAACATATGATGAGTTGTTTTTTACTTATTTAATTATTATTTTAACCTTTAACATTATTAGCGCTTAAACATGATATGTTTTATTTTGGAAATCAATAAGTTATGCTTTTAACATTAGGTACTAATATTACCATTTACTTCTCCAAGTAAGCTTAAAATGCTTGATACTATTATATAGTTTAACAGTGGTAGAGCCATGCGGCAGCTTTGCTGTTGCACGTATGGGCCGGCTCAAACCGGGGTGGTACCACGGGTACCAGCACCCCTGGAGAATCCCTCGCTGAGCATCCACGACCATGTTTCTCCACTTCTGAGCGTGGGTGCTCAGGCTGCCCCGCGTATTCTGGGGGGGGCGAAATTCCGCTCAAGACTACAACTGCTCGGGGCAAACGGAGCAACAAGACCAAGGCGACCCCTGCCACGCTGTCCGTGAATTTCTGCAATATCAGGGGACTTCACTCTAACCTAAACGCCGTCCACTACCATCTCGAGACGGCGAGGCCGGCTCTGCTCTTTCTGACCGAGACGCAGGTGTCCTCTCCGGCTGATGTCTCGTATCTCTCCTACCCGGGGTACAAACTGGAACACTCCTTTGTGCCTCGGGCTGGAGTTTGCGTTTACGTCAGAGAGGACATCTGTTCTTGACGCCTCGGCAGACTTGAAGGTTCGGACCTGTCCATCCTTTGGCTACGCGTAGACAGCGACGACCATCCGCGCGTCTACGGGTGCCTCTATAGGTCCCATAGCGGTAATGCCGAAACAGACCGACTTTTCGACCACGTCCAAATGGCTGCAGATTCGTTGCTACAGCAGATCCCCTCCGCAGAGATCGTGATCCTCGGCGACTTTAACGCCCATCACGCCGAATGGCTTGGTTCACGTTTAACCGATCATGCGGGGAGATCTGTTCATGATTTTGCCTTGGCATATGGTCTGACACAACTGGTTACTTCGCCTACGCGGATTCCAGATGTGGAGGATCATGCACCTTCCCTGTTGGACCTTCTGCTGACCTCTCACCCGGACGGATATCAGATTTCCGTCGACGCCCCTTTAGGCTCCTCGGACCATTGTCTGGTCCGGAGTGTTGTGCCACTCACGCAGAAATCGCGGTTGCATTCTGCAGGCTGCCGCCGTGTTTGGCACTATAGGTAAGCCGATTGGGATGGGATGCGGTCTTTCTTTGCATCCTACCCTTGGGGGCGGGTTTGCTTCTCGCCGGACGATCCCAACGTTGTTGCGGATTCTGTTACTGATGTGGTACTTCAGGGTATGGAACTTTTTATTCCTTCCTCTGTGGTGCCCATTGGAGGCAAATCTCAGCCATGGTTTGGTCGCTCCTGTAAAATAGCATCATGCTATAAGCAGGAGTGCTATCAAGCCTGGGTTGATGCATCAGCGTCCCGGGATGTAAACACCAGCGCTCTAAAAAAGAAGTATAATTCCGCCTCTAGGTCCTTCAAAAGAGTCATTGCCAAGGCAAAGTCAGAGCACATAGGCAGAATTAGCGAGAAACTAGTTCGCCTTCCTTCTGGAACCCGTGCATTCTGGTCTCTCGCCAAGGCTGTCCAGGGGAATTTCTGTCAGCCATCTCTTCCATCTCTGCACAGGGAGGACGACTCACTGGCCCATACTGCAAAGGAGAAAGCCGATCTTCTAGGCTCCTTCTTTGCGTCTAACTCGACTCTCGATGACGGGGGGAGTACGCCGCCGACCATCCCGCGGTGTGAGTGCTCCATGCCGGAAGTGCAGTTCACACAGCGCTCGGTTCGCAAAGCACTCCTCTCCCTGGACATCCACAAGTCGAGTGGGCCTGACGGAATCCCCCCAATTGTGCTGAGGACGTGTGCTCCAGAGTTGGCACCGGTTTTAACGCGTCTTTTCCGGTACTCCTACTCCCTAGGCGTAGTCCCAAAATCATGGAAGACGGCTTTCGTCCACCCGATCCCTAAAAAAGGCGACCGCTCAGACCCGTCCAACTACCGGCCAATCGCCATCACCTCCTTGTTCTCCAAAACAATGGAGTCCATTGTAAACTGCCAGCTCATGAGGTACCTTGAGGATCACCAGCTGATTAGTGACCGCCAATACGGTTTTCGCCGTGGTCGGTCAGCTGGTGATACTCTGGTCTACCTCACTCACAGATGGGCGGAGGCAGTAGAGTTCAAGGGGGAGGCATTGGCCGTTAGTTTGGACATTGCGAAGGCCTTCGATCGGGTTTGGCACAAAGCGCTTCTTTCGAAGCTCCCTTCCTATGGGCTTCCCGAGAAATTGTGCGATTGGATCACCAGCTTTCTTGCAGATCGGAGCATCAAGGTCGTTGTAGACGGTGCAAGCTCCAATTGCAAGCCTATTAATGCTGGTGTTCCACAGGGCTGCGTGCTATCGCCAACGCTGTTTCTTCTGCATATCAATGATATGTTGCATACCCGTAACATTCATTGCTATGCAGATGACAGCACTGGTGATGCTCTTTACACCGGCCGAGCCAATATTTCTCGGGAAAACGTCTCCGAGTGCCGGGACAAACTTGTGTCTGAAGTCGAGTCTTTGCTGTACAGAGTCTCGGATTGGGGACGACTAAATCTAGTCCAGTTTAACCCCCAGAAGACACAAGTTTGCGCGTTAACCGCTAAAAAGAACCCCTTTGTCGTATCCCCTCAGTTTCAAGGCACTCCCCTTGTTGCCTCAGCCAGTATCGGAATCCTCGGCGTCGACATATCGAGTGACGTGCAGTTTCGTGTTCACTTGGAAGGGAAGGCCAAATTGGCCTCTAAAAAGCTTGGCGTGCTCAGCAGAGCGGGACAGTATTTCATGCCGGCACACCGCCTGCAACTTTACAAGGTGCAGGTTCGGCCGCACATGGAACTGTTCCCATCTCTGGGCTGGGGCTCCCCAGTACCAGCTCCTTCCACTTGACCGCATCCAGCGCAGAGCGGCTCGAATCGTCGACGACCGAGTGCTTTCCGATCGGCTCGATTCACTGGCGTTGCGAAGAGATGTTGCATCTCTTTGCGTATTTTATCGCATCTATCACGGGGAGTGCTCTGAGGAATTGTTCGGATTAATCACAGCCGCCAAATTTCGTGAACGCACGACACGGCAAACGTCCCCATACCATCCACACCATCTGGATGCTTGGCGGTCCACCACTGTACGTTTCACAAGGAGTTTTCTTCCACGTACAACCTCTCTGTGGAATAGTTTATCACCGGCGATTTTTCCGGACCGATACGACCTGGGGACCTTCAAGAAAAGAGCTTACTCCTTTCTAAAGGGCCGGCAACGCACCCGCAAGTCTCCTGGTGTTGCGGTTGATCATGGGCGGCGGTAGTCACTTAACATCAGGTGAGCCGCATGCTCGTTTGCCCCCTCTTCTATAAAAAAAAAAAAAATATATTCACAGCCTATAAAAGTCCACTGGCGAACATTGCCTCATTTTGCCATAGCTGCCACGTATGGCAGACGGGATGGCTACCGCCATTTTTTAGAGTTCCGTAGTTACACAACAAGGAACCCTTATAGGTTGGCCATATCTATCTGTCCGTCCGTCCGCGGTTTTACTCATACCCTAGGTGACTCTACGTGCTACACAATTCTGTCAGTCAATCTGTGTCATAGTTCGATATATTAGTCACGCCTACAAAACTGTGAAATGAAATCTTAAAAAACATTTTCAATTTTGGGTTCCTCCTATACAGTTAAATGGAATATAATTTTTTTACCCTACTATTCCATCGCGTGGGGTATCCTCGGATGGGTCTTTCAAAAACACTAAGAGTATGCAACAACATATTTTCGATGCAGGGGTCGTTTGATAAATATTTAGCTTTAAAATGGTATTTTTCATTAGTCATGTGTCCCCCCCTCCCACCAACTAAACCGCTGTTTTTGGAAATGTGAAAAGTATACACGGTAGTAGTATATATAACAAGAAAAACTCTCACAGCTAAGTAGAATTAACAAGTTAACAAGTAATAGTAGACCAAATTATTAAAATGCACTTGGAATAGTAAAATTTCGTTACAACGTCAAAGAAAATAACCTAAAACTAGCTGCATTTTAACTTTGTAATGTTATTGTGAACTGATAGGCGTACATTACGCACTCATGCACACGTCAATCACTGCATTACACGGTAGGTTATTCGTCAATCACAGCGTGTAATGTACGCCTAAGTTGATCATTATGATAGAGGGTGGCGTCTTAGTCGAGTATTGCACAAATGCAGTTTTACGCAAAAAAGAAAGCCTATAAGGTTCTCAATTCGACTTTATGTTGTTTTTTATACAGTACCTGGATGACCGATGCTCGGTATTTTTTTTTGGCAAATATATTTAGATACAAATTACACACTGATGAAATATGAAATAAAATTTTTCGACCTTCCCGGTCATTATTTTTCGTGTTTAAAAATATACTAAAAAGGGGCTCCAAATAATATATTTTCTCACAAAAGAAGGAACTTGAAAAAATGGAAAAAAAGTGGGATCGGAGACACCTGGACTCGAACCAGCGTCCTATGATTTCAGGACCACTTGATATTCCAGTTGAGCTGTTATAACCTATTAAACACTGGCAAAATTTACTTTCGTATTCTAATGATATTGTAGCAGTTTTGCATTTCCTAAAAACAAGGATAAAACAACATTTTCTAAAAATGACTCCGACCTAGATCGATTTATTGTCCCAGAAACTCCATGCATACTAAATTTCATGAAAATCGTTGGAGCCGTTTCCGAGATTCTGATTATATATATATATATATATATATATATATATATATATATATATATATATATATACAAAAATTGCTCGTTTAAAGGTATAGGATATGTTTATACTACATCATCGCCAAATGTGAACCGAGGTTAATGAATCTTTTTTATTTAATAAGGTATACGTCAACGGGTTTTGATGAAAAAATTCCAAACCCAACGATGGAAAAATAGGGGATAGCACTGTTTGGACATTTAAATTTTTGCCATGAGCGTGTCATATTCCTTAGTTAAGTCAAAAAGTTCAAAAAATAAAATTTAAAAAAAGTAAAAATTGACTTCAAAGAACTAAAAATAATAAAATATTGTATACAAAATAGCTTCTGAAGTTGGCTGCACTTCAGCCGATATACCTACTCTGAAAGAGGAACCAGCTTCATTATCATCTCTATAAAGTAAGGTACTTCAGTTTGTAATAGACTTTAGTCCTATAAGGAAATGCAAATTTATCAGTAGCAATATTTTAACAATTTTACCACGTGCTTGGCGGTGAAGGAAAACATCGTAAGGAAACCTGTACCTATGTCTGAGAAATAAGAAAAAAATATATTTCTAAGGCATGTGAAGTTCGCCAATATGCATTGGGGCAACGCGGCGGACATTTCCTTGCCCTAAAATCCTCTCAGAAATGAGAGGCCTGTGCCCAGCAGTGGGACGTATATATGCTGTAACTTGAACTTTTTACCAAATTACGCTCGCAAATTGACGAAGTTAAGATAATGTATACTCGGTAATTAACACATAAATGATTATAATATTGTATACCACAAAAACAAAAAAATAACACTGATTACGTAGATAGATACCATGAGGCCGCTCTTATCACAAAAGAGCGATCTCTTCGAGACAACCTAAGGAGAAATTAAATTGACAGTGGAAGGTCGTGCATCTATTATATCGTATATATCATGCTGATAAACTAATAAAATACCATAATAATATTATACAATAATTAGGGTATATGTAGACTTTATACTTTATTATTATATTATAATAAAAAGAAGTCAAAGAAATAAAACAAGTACCTACCTATCCAAATGATGCTAATGTTGATTAGTGTCCACGCTGTGACAGGTTATGATAGTGATGTCAGTTTTAAGCTTATCTAGTACAAGCTATAACACCCTATTTCACCCCATCAGCTGATAAATTTACCAAAGTGACACCCAATAAGAGTGTCTACGTTGAGAAATGAATCCATATGCCAAATTTTCAGTCAATCAGACGTTTAGTTTTAGAGATTTCGTGATGAGTGACTTAGTCAGTGGTATTTCGCTTATATTATCCAAGTATTTTCGCACTAAAACATTTTGCGTAGGAAGTGCAAGTGGGTTCCATAACCAGAAAGTATTTGGTTCGATAAGTGGGTATGTGGTGCGAAAATATGATAGCAGAATAGAAGTCTATGTAGTAAGTTATGGTAAAGAAACTTAAAGTTTCCTTTGAATAGCTTTAATAGGATTGGACAATAATTATAATAATGTCCTCCAGACCGATTGCAGTCACAGTCTCAACGGAGGCCATCTGCGCAGGCCAAGGTTATAGTACCCGAGTGTAAACGTAAGCACATACCCTCCTATGTAGATAGTATCATAATCCTATTTTACGGCTCATCGGAGATCATCAACGGAGATCATATACAGCACCAACGGCTTTATGTGCTTTTCGAAACACGGATGTTTCACGCCGTTAACCTCCTAACTCCAGGCTTCTATTGAGAATTTCTTAACAGAATCCAACACCACCCTCCAAATAAATATTAGGAGACGCGAAATTCGTACCCGGGATCATATCAGCGATTTTCAGTTATTCATTTTTCTCAGTTTCGACGATATACAGTACAGAAGAGATACAGTTTATATATTGTTGCGAAGAATTGGTAACCACTTGAACTTTGATCAATTAAAAATGAAAATTCGCTGGTGGTCATCAGCTAAATTAAGATGGTTTGCGTCCTATAATCAAGAATAGAGAGAAGTAAAGACTGTCAACATCGTCTTTGTAGCAAAGAGAAGAAAAGAATGCAAACGCTGCACAGGACCCATGGCAGTAAACTACTAATTTCATTCAATTAGCAAAAGCATGAGAAAGTAGCGTCGTGTCATGTGTTATCGCAATACAATAATATGTTGTTATGCTCTATCATATTACCAATGAGTCTTGCTTCTGTTGCCATTTTGGACTTAAACCCTAAAAGAATGAATGACATGATCATTCATAAAGCCAACAGTAAGACAAAGCCGTACGAGCGATTTGTAACTTACATTGTAAAGAGGCTCTCAGAGAAAAATTGAAAGAAATGAACATATTAACCTTGGCATCGCAATTTTGTCAAAGTTTCTGTTCTTATAATTTATATACGAATAGTTTTAATAAGAATATGAATAAAGATGTTCATACTTTAAATACTAGTAATAAGCAGAAGCTTGTAATGCCAGTTATTAGACCCACAGAATTAATAATTTATTTATGAGGCAATAAATGTTTATACTCTTTTACTACAAAATCCCAGAAAATGTTTGCCAGTAAATAAGTTTAAAAGTTCTATTAAAATTCATTTAAAAATTGTACAAATTTAAAATAAATCCCGCTGAGTTTCTTGCTGCTTTTTCCTAGGAAAGTGGTATTTTCCGAACCAGTGGTAAATAAGAAAACTAATTTCAATAAGTATTATGTAATAATCTATATTGAATGAAAATCATTCTATTCTCTCCTGGTAATAGAGTAATATTTACTTGACCACAATAGTATGGTAGGATCAACAAGCTCTACATACAAACGTTTGTGCCTAAAATTTCATGAGAACCAATTGATAAGCATAGAAAATGATCCACAGGTTGTTGATCCAAGCCCGAAGTCAAGCACTTTTCACTTGGTCTCTACCCGTATTACTGATACAGCGCCTGTACCGTCTTATGTCGCAAAGGAGCTCAAATGTAGATTTGTGAATGCCTTACATGCTTGCTACCAGTAAATATCCTACAATATTAAAATTTCGTTGGTTGGGAGAACATAACTGAAAATAATGTGGTAATGTAGTTAAAGGAGAATTATACGAACTTTTCTTGGCCCGATACTGTTTTTGATATACATAAATGATCTTTGTAACATTCGGAGCAATAGCGGGCGGATTTTCTCATGCGGATGACACCAAAGCCGTATATACTGGGGTCTCCTGGGCTGCCGCTGAACATTGTTCGGCTGAAATAGCTGGCTGGCTTAACGAAAACACTCTAACCCTCAATACGAGGCCAACACTGAAAGTTGTTAGAATTGGCCACTTGTAAACGATATAATAAAAAAATAAGTTCAAATTTTGAAAATGGAACTCTTTGCCAATATCAAAGAATATATACACTACGCGAACCAATATTATTTTCTTACGATTTGGCGACAAATTGAAAATGCCTATGTCACGTCTGCATGAATTTTACGCGAGAAAATTTTCGTACAATGATTTTTTATGACTTTCGATATCATTTAAGTCAACAAGAAAGTTATGATTGACTCCGATTGGCCTTTCAAGATAAAGCCCCATCTCGTCCCACTGTTTACAACTGGTTTAATGAGTTTAAACGTGGTCGCACTAATCTCGCTGATGATCTGCGTGAGGGACGGCCTTCTATGGTTTCGTCTGGATATAACATCAGTGTTGTGCGGCGTATGATAGAAACTGACAAAAAAGTGACTTATCAGCAGATTCGTACAAGCTTAGGCATCGGTATGAGTCAAGTGCACAAAATCTTCCACGAACATTTAGCATTCAGGAAGTTTTGTGTCCGGTGGATACCTCATTTAACATTGGAATACCCAATTTGAGATTGGAAGGCCCAAAAACTCCGTCGTGTTTATTGGTGTCGTGAAATGGTTCCTCGATATAACGGAATTGAATCAACTGTGTTCGACATACTTACGGGTGACGAAAACTGGATTTATTTTTATGATCCTGAAACTAAGAGACAGACTGCTGTCTGGGTGTTTCCTTCCGAGGAGTTGAAGTTGAAGAGTTTGAGTTGGCAAAAATATGGTGGCCTCGTTCTTCGGAAGGACAGGTCATTACGTTTATAGACTTTATTCAATTATAGTTATGATAAACGTCAAATGTTTTGTTAAGTTTAAATTATTTTAGTAGGTTTACTGACTTTTATTATGTATCATCTTTCTTAAAATGTGTTTCTTAGAATTTGTTGTATTCACTTGTTTTCTTATATAAGCAATTCTAATCTTTTCAGCAACGGCTTTCGTTAATACTTCGACGTGATTCACGTTGTACAACGGAAGTTGCACGCATGTTTCTGTTACTTTCGGCAGAAGAAAGTCTGTTGTGTAATTTTTTTTAGTGTTTTATTCTGAACACTCTTCCTAAGTTCGAGTTCGCAGTGCTAACAAATAGCTATGGTATCACTTGAGGGAAGTATCAGTTTTCCCTTGTCTTTATGGGCAATGAGACTGCCTTCATTGGTGTCATTTTCTGTTTCTTTGCATTATTATTGTTACGCGCCTTAGTCGACGGCACTAGCGCCTAGTTGAAACTCGATGACTCTCGGTACCTTGCGCGTGTTTACTTGAATATTCTGGATATTTCCGTGCTAATTTATATAAATAGGCGCTGCAAGATGCGATCGTGGAAGTATTGAATTCGGCGAGACAAGCGAAGCTTCGGAGCGAAATAAAGTGAATTAGTGTGATTAATTATTAGTGATTTAAGTTTTAATTTGTGTAAAGAGAATTAAAGTGTTAATTTAGGTAATTTTATCGGCAATTTTTATTGTCACGAACCTCAAGCTCGTAACAATTGGTGTCAGAAATGGGATAAAATAATGCCGATTTTACCTAAGGAGGAAACGGAGGGTGTCCGTACCCGAAGTCAACGCCAGCAGGAGACGGACCAAAGAAGATTTGGTGGTGCAACACCGCAGACGTCGGAGGGCCAGCCGCCGGGTGCAAGCCCGTCAGTAGCTCCTACATCTGCAGCACCTGACTTAGGTGCTCTGATGGTGATGCTGCAGGAACAGACTCGCCGACAGGAGGAACAGGCCCGCCGATTGGAAGACAGCTGCGGGGCGGACAGGAGGAACAGGCCCGCCGGCAGGAGGAACAGGCCCGTCGTTTAGAAGAGCAACTCCAACGCGATAAGGAAGAGCAGATGCTCCTCATGAAGGACCTTCACGCTATCTTCGGAAAAGAGATACGGGAGGTGAAGGATAAGGTTGCTCAACATGACAACCGCCTATCGGAGGCCGAAACCCGAATCGACCAAGTAAACAATCGGGTTGACAACGTAATGGCTGACGTGAAGAAAACGCTGGACGACCTCAAACTTGGGGATGGAACAACAGCTCCCGTAGTAGCTACAACACCTTCGCTACGTGGATTCAGTGCCGCCGTTCGACGGAACTTCTTCCGGTCGGCCTACAAAATCCAGTTCGAGGCCGTCATGGAGGCGAACGGCTGGAATAAAAGCTAAGCCATGACTGCACTCACCCTAGGCTTGCGCGACCAAGCCTTAACTGTGTTGGAAGCTCTCGGTAAGAAAGTGACCTACGAGCAGCTCCTTGAGGCATTGGAGGCGAGATATGGCGATGCTCACCTGGAACACGTCTTTTGTGCGCAGCTTAAAGATCGCGAGCAGCGCATCAACGAAAACCTGCAGCAGTGGGCTCTAGAGGTGGAGAAGCTGGTGCGAAAAGCATACCAGTCTGTACCTGCGCTCATCGAAGGGAACCTGGTGCAGACATTCATCGACGGCATCCGCGACCTTGAGGTCAGAGCTGCTGTGAGGCTCGGGCACCACGAGACGCTTAAGGACGCCTTGGCCCTTGCACTGGAGGTAGAAGCCATGCGGCAGTATCATCGTTCCATGTCATGCCATCGTCAGGGAGATCGCAGCAGCTACAGTTCGCGACCGCAACAAAAGATTCAGCCCTAGGTGCTACGGCTGTGGGGAAAAGGGCCATCTACGATCCAGCTGCCCTAAGCGAACTGTATAAAGGGAAGTTGATCGATCTCGAGAGGGTAGTGCAGCTAACGGCACCGCCTGGCGGTGGCAGCAACATCATTCCCCTCACGCTAGGGAGGTTGCAGCAGTTCGCGACCACAACAAAGGATACAGCCCTAGGTGCTATGGCTGTGGGGAAAGGGGCCATCTTCGATCCAGCTGCCCTAAGCGAACCCTAGAAGGGGAAGGTGAACGATCTCAGAAGGGAAGTGCGGCTAATATCACCGCCCAACAGCAGCCGGGACACAACTTTGAGATCGAACATCGCAGCGGGAAATCTCATGGCAACGCAGATGCATTATCACGAAGACCTTGTCCTGAAGATTGCAAACATTGTACAAGGCAGGAGAGTAAGGAAGTGGTATCCGTGAGGATGCTCAGGATAGAGCACCTCAGCAACGAGTGGAAGGACAGCTTACAACATGCACAGCAGGAAGATCCGGACATCAAGCCGATTCTGGAATGGATGAAGGCCAGTGCTCCCAAGCCCAAGTGGAGCGACGTCTCAGCGATGAGTTTGACCACTAAAAGCTATTGGGCCCAATGGGACAGCTTGCTGCTTCAGGAGGGAGTTCTGTGCTGTAAATGGGAAAATGTTCGGGGAGACAGCTATCACTTGCAAATGGTTGTCCCTAAAGCTAAAGTACCGGATGTTCTACAGCTGTACCATAATGATTGTTCCGGTGGCCATCTGGGAGTTAAACGAACTCTACTGAGGATCCAAGAACGGTTTTACTGGGTCCACTGTCGAAACGATGTCGAGGACTGGTGTCGCAAATGTACAAGTTGTGCGGCTGTAAAGGGACCTCAGACTCGTAGTAGAGGTGCATTGAAGTTGTACAATGTTGGTGCACCATGGGAGAGAATAGCCATTGACGTGGCGGGGCCGTTTCCGGAGAGTGAAAGCGGTAACAAGTATTTCATGGTTGTGATGGATTACTTCACTAAGTGGCCAGAAGTCTTCGCCATTCCAAATCAAGAAGCTTCAACAGTTGCAGATAAACTAGTTCATGAAGTCTTCTGTCGTTTTGGAGTACCTTTAGAGATTCACAGCGATCAAGGAAGGAATTTTGAATCTCAAATATTCCAGGAAACTTGCCAAGTTATGGGTACTCATAAAACAAGAACGACTTCTTATCACCCGCAATCTGATGGAATGGTAGAACGATTTAATCAGACATTGGAGAGGTACCTAGCAAAAGTTGTAGACAATCGGCAACGAGATTGGGACAAGCACTTACAACCGTTTTTGTTGTCATATTGAAGCGCTGTTCACGAAAGTACAGCAGTGACACCAGCTTTCGCAAACTTTGTAAGAGAATTACGGCTGCCTGCAGACCTGATCACCGGGATACCACGTGATGCTCCACGTAGTATAACCGATTATGCAAATGACTTGCGGAACAAAATGAATGACATTTATGAGCACGCCAGACAATCGGGCCAGCAAATGTCTGAAAAGATGAAAACCCGGTACGACCGCAAAATGAACAACAAAGGGTTCGACGAAGGTTCACTAAAGTTGTTTGCTTAATCCCGTCCGCAGCAAACGGAAATCTCCTAAGCTTCAAGCTAAATGGGATGGCCCGTACCGGATTGTGACCAGGATCAACGATGTAACCTAAAGGATACAGAAAGGCGCAAGAGGGACTCCTAAGATCGTCCATGTGGATCGCCTGGCGCGTTATTATGGGGCCGATAATGCTCGGGACGAGCATGTCTTAGGAGGGGGCAGTGTTACGCGCCTTAGTCGACGGCACTAGCGCCTAGTTGAAACTCGAACTCTCGGTACCTTGCGCGTGTTTACTTGAATATTCTGGATATTTCCGTGCTAATTTATATAAATAGGCGCTGCAAGATGCGATCGTGGAAGTATTGAATTCGGCGAGATAAGCGAAGCTTCAGGGCGAAATAAAGTGAATTAGTGTGATTAATTATTAGTGTTTTAAGTTTTAATTTGTGTAAAGAGAATTTAAGTGTTAATTTAGGTAATTTTATCGGCAATTTTTATTGTCACGAACCTCAAGCTCGTAACAGTATTAAAACAGGCAGTATCGAAATATACACTGCATATGGCGCTGTGTTTCATCGGGATCCAGGTTTCATCTTTACGAACTGCTTCTACCCACTTTCTCTTCTGAGAAGGGTCACTGGGAAATCTGAAAATTCGTGCAATTTATGTGTTTAAATATTTTAAGTACAGATACTAATCATAATTTTTGCATTTATAATATTTTTATTTAATTATAAAAATTATTATTATAAACTTAATGACATCAGATTATAGGTTACTGTTATATCTATAAGTATTTTTAAGTGTTGTTGTATTGTACAAATAACATCATCATTCATTCGGTCATATCGTCATATATCGATATATTTTTCATCATGGTCAAGCAATAGTCGATGTCAATTTAACTCACTCCACAGTTTTAGTCACTCGCTCTGAATGGTTTAATCCAGCCATTTTGTGATGGTTGTCAGATGTCAACAATACATAGAAATATCGACTATATTTAACATAGTTGGATAAAACGAAATTTTATTTCACATTTGATTAACTTTTGTGATAAATAACCATAAAAGTAATAAAATAATGTACTTACAAGTGAAAAGAAATAGTGCTGCTTCCGCCGCTATAGTTTTTACACCATTTAACTGAACATATAGTCATTTTTGGGAGATGTTTTGTTGACAAGTAAGTGCTTGATACTGACGCAAAAATAAACGACAAAGGCTAGAATTTCCTGGTTACAGACAAGACCGGTATAGGTAAGTCCGCTTATATATCGGGTCCAGTGGTTAATTCGTTCAGGATAGATACAAACAACACGTCCTTTTTAGCTGTCCCCTTTCTTCTTCACTTTTAAATTGATTTCTATTTCTCTGTTTTTGTATGGATTGGTCTCAATATTGTATTATGTAGCTTTAAGGGAAGCAGCGAGTTAGTTCCAACACAGGTGTTTTATAACTTACTGGAGCTATCTCAATTTCTGTCATGCATGACAATGTATTTAGAAACAATAAACAATTTATTTATTATTATTATTTGTACGTAGCGGATCCTGCTGACTGTTGAACGAAGGGCTGAAGACAAAATGATATCAGGGTTAAGATCAAATATTTCTGAATATGTATTCAGAAATATTTGATCTTAACCCTGAGGCTGGTACTTAATTGGGAATATTATCATCATTCGCTATTCGCTATTCGTAAGTCGCTAATCCAAACACCAAACAAGGATTCCAATGATTGACAATTTTTTATATCAAAGGCTTACGTTGTTAAACCGTATTTTCCATAAAAAATTTATAGTAGAAACAGCGAAACAAAATCTAATGCAGATTAATAGAGCGCTAGTAGAGTGCTTAACTATCGCTTTTTCTAAGTTGACGATCAACACATAGTCTTTAAAATTGTACTATCAGTAACTGCTACATGAATATATACATACGAGTACTTAATTATCGTATTTATGGAATTTCCTCTTCTTAATTATCAATCCATCGTAGTACCAGGCGTCTTGCACTTTAAAACTGCTGTCCATCGCCGATCTGTGTATTTTACGTCAGCTTTTGGAGAATTTAAATTGATCTACTTGCGTCTGACATTAGTTTCATCATCATAACCATTACAGCCCTTAACAAGTCCACTGTTGAACATAGGCCAAAGCAAGAAATGCCACAAAGCACGGTCTAGAGCCACTTGCATCTACTTCCTGCATTAGATTACCTGCAATCGTATCGCATCAGCATTATATCGGACACGATCAAGTTAGGCATTAGGGTAGACTGGGTACGGTTGAAACGGGGGACGATTGAAACAAAGCGTATATCTCGACACCGTGCGTGATGAGGTTCAGGAGTATAAGGAAAGAAAGGAGCAGGTGGAAAGTCGGAACACGAATTTAAGTGTTGCGTAGCTCTTCGCGCGCTGTGTTTATGTATAGGAGGCCTCATTGTGTTTTTTGACGTAAAAGTAAGTATTTTTTGTTCGTAAATTTTTGCAATTATTATGGTTTTATTAAAGTAAGAATATTGTGTATTTTGTATCGTTTACACAGTATGAACTTATGGTGTCATGAAGTCTTGCAGTTGTATGCTTGGGTTGGGATTTAATTTTATTTATTATAGGTTCCCAAGCAGATAGTAGCACCTAGCCATCTTCTCTATTGAAATTAGGATGTTTTTTGATTTCAATAGCCTCGCGAATCATCCTTGGAAGGAATCGGTGTTCTTTAGCGAGGATTTGTGGTCTATCAAATCTGATGTAGTGACGGGGGCGATCCTGTACATGTTCACAGACTGCAGACTTCCGGGAGCGTCGATTCTTCACATCAGCTATATGTTCTTTGACGCGCTTTTTAATTGATCTTTTAGTTTGTCCTATGTAGGAGAGTCCACATTCATAATCAAGCTTGTACACTCCTGTATCTTGCAGAGGGACGTTATACTTGACTGATGGTAAAAACTGACCAATCTTCTTCGGCGGCTTGAAGTATGTTTTGATGGAGGCGCGCTTCAAGATGTAGCCAATCTTGTCAGTGACTCCTCTAACATATGGCAGTACAGCAGGTACACGCTCGACTGTGGCCGGCTTCAATCGTTCTCTGTGACGTAGGCGCGGGACCCGAAGCTTGTTGTCATGCAAAACTTGCTTGACGTGTTGGAGCTCGGCAGCCAGGTGTTTACTGTCACAGATCCCTCGTGCTCTCTGAAACAAAGATTTACCCACGGTAGCTAACTGTGAAGGATGGTGGTGAGAATCACCGTTTAAATATCTATCTGTATGGGTCTTTTTTCTATACACAGTATGGCTCAAGGTGTTATCAGGATTCCGAATTACTAACACATCTAGAAAAGCTAAGGAATTGTTTGCCTCTAACTCCATTGTGAACTGAATTTTAGAATTTATAGAGTTAAGATGGTCTAAAAATGCAGTTACTTTATCTAAAGGTAGAATTGTGAAAGTGTCGTCTACGTACCGCTTGTAGAATCTTGGATTTATGGGATACTTCTCCCATAAAGCAGGGCTTTCTCCTCAAAGTCTTCCATGAATATGTCGGCGACGATGGGAGATACAGGTGAGCCCATCGCCACACCATCTACTTGCTTGTAGAACTCCTCCTTCCACAATAAGTAGCCAGATGTAAGGCAGTGTCTGAGTAATACTGCATATTCTACGGGCATGTTGTTTTCTTCCAGCCTTCTAGTTACGATTGAGATGCAGTCTTCAACAGGTAAGCATGTAAACAATGACTGCACATCAAAACTGACCATAGTTTCATTGCCTGCCAGACGCAGGTCTTTAATCTCGCTGACAAAATGGTAGGAATCCTTTATGTGTGCTCTTGTGTGTCCCCTGAGCGGTGAGAGTATTTTCGCTAAGTGTTGAGCCAATCTGTAAGTTGGTGAATCGATTTGGCTCACTATGGGACGTAATGGAGCATTGGGCTTGTGTATTTTTGGTAACCCATACAACTTTGGTGATTTGGCGCACGTAGGTATTATCCATTTTACGTCCAGATTTAATTTTTCGGAGTGTTTCTTTATGAGGTCACTATTTGTTTTTAGTGTGCTATTTGTTGGGTCGTTTTTAACCTTTTTATAAGTACTTACATCCGACAAAAGTTCTTGTATTTTAGAATTATAATCTGACGTATCCATGACTACCGTGGCGTTTCCCTTATCTGCGCGGAGAATCGTAAGTTCTGGTTTATTGCGTAGGTTCTTTAACGCTATAAATTCGTCTCTGGGAAGATCCGGTTTAGGCACTGAACATCGACGTAACATAGACGAAATGTCTTGACGTATCGCCTCCAAATCTTCTTTCCGCATATTGTTTTTAAATAAACAGTAATCGACGCTAAAATCAGGCGAGTAAAAAGTTGTTACGGGCGGTAATCCAACAAAAACGCTCCGATCTATATGACATCA
Organism: Parnassius smintheus behrii; assembly: GCA_036936625.1. NCBI lineage: Eukaryota > Metazoa > Arthropoda > Insecta > Lepidoptera > Papilionidae > Parnassius > Parnassius smintheus. The sequence continues at coordinate 27,311,759 of JAUPFT010000010.1, read as the reverse complement.
ATAAATCCATAGACACACCATCCAGTGAATAGATAAAGAAAGTTTTAACGACGTTTGATTATAATTTTTGCATGGAAACATTAAATAATATAGACCACAAATCCTCGCTAAAGAACACCGATTCCTTCCAAGGATGATTCGCGAGGCTATTGAAATCAAAAAACATCCTAATTTCAATAGAGAAGATGGCTAGGTGCTACTATCTGCTTGGGAACCTATAATAAATAAAATTAAATCCCAACCCAAGCATACAACTGCAAGACTTCATGATACCATAAGTTCATACTGTGTAGATCGGAACAAAAGTTAAATTTTAAGCTATGGTAACCGCGGTTAACTATGACATCTGGACGTTAAACATCTCAGTTCTTCCCGTGACCATGGGTGCTGTAAAGCTCTCGAAACGTCGGGTATTAAAAAGTTAAATAATCGCGATAAATTCCGTAAAAACTAGTATTATTTCAATGAATTTATACCACTTTGACTTGATGTGGAAACCTAAAAATAAAATAAAAAAAAGACGTGTGGCACTCGGGGACTGCCGCGGTAAAGCGATTGCATAGCATTTTGTATCAACTTATGCAATTATAATTATTTTTTATTTATTTTATTTATGCAGTATTTCGTTTTCCTTGATATTAATTCAAGTTACACTTTTTGAGCATGGTGACCGATAAGAAAACAATTTTTTTTCTTTTATTAAATAAATAAAAAGTTAATATTGTTTAAAATATTTTTATTATTTTATCGTAGAGTCGTACAATACGTCTAATTGCACGCACACAAACACCGTGTCGAAGACTGCCGAAAAGAAACGACGTTCGACAATGCACGGCCTTTAAGCCACAGCTCCGTGCCCGTCGGAGTGGGGAGCGTGAGGTTTTTTTTCGTTACGAAATTTCTGGATTCGGTCCCCACGCTCAAGGCCTGCGATAGCAGCTATGCAATATCTTAAAAGAATAATAAGCAGATTCAAACATGAAAAATTTGGCCTAATTATAATAATTTATATATGTTTCTACTAAAAAAAATGTGCATACTAATATATTCATCCTATACTTAAGTACCCACAGAAATGTCGCATCTGAACATATTAATTTCATAGTCTATATTCCATGACACGAGATGGCGTCTTAGGAATAATATGTATCAATAAAAAGTATTATTAATCTATAATACTTTTTTATTGATTAAGTTATCTTATTAACCGATGAAAAGTAATTCCTTGGTTTTTACTGACATTTCTTGAATTATTTGTCCAATATCTAAGTACACACGACGGCATATTTTTATCAAGAGATTTTTTTTAAATCAACACAACACGTGTCAACTCTACAAGCGCCTAGCGTGTGACTGATTAAAGTGCGGTGTATGCACCGCAGTTGAGTGGAACAGAGTAGCAGAATGCAGTGTCGCCTCTAGTACGTAGTACATAATAGCTCAATGTGACAGATACAAAAAAATAGTCCAGGCACCAGGTATTAAATGAATATTATTAATATTGCACAACCGCTAAAGATATTTTGTATTTTTAGAAAATAGTAACTAATTAAATAATTAATTAATAGTGTGTGCAATTGCGGACTTAAATTGAGCCATTTGTGAGCAATTAAGGGCACTTATTCATTAATCTGAGCGGTTTAAGCAAAAAAAAATTACTTTTAATTTTTAATTACTAATTAAAAAAAGAAAATTGCAATGTAATAGTCATAAGCCATGAAACGTCTAACGTACATGAAAGTCTCTTCATGAAACACATAATTAACAAGATGAACTAAATGCAATAATTGTGAAACTCGTCTCGCATTTAAGCGCTCCAATATAAAGTCATTAACAAAATAATTAAGAAGACCAGGTGTATGGCATTTTAATGTTTCTAAGGATTTTTCCAAAAAGACAGCATAACAATCCCGTCATACCTTAATAATAACTACTGCTAAGACCATAGGAGACTATATTAACACAAGTAAACATTTACTTCGTCAAAATTTAAAGTGTCACTTATAGACAACTACATGAAAATAAAATAAGCATACATGTGGACTAATATTAACGCTGTAAAAATTATTCCGCCTCAAGACCGATTTACACTTTGACAATTACAGTAGCGAGTTAACTTGCGAACCTGGCGAGTTAAGTAAAAAATCTCGTTTGAACGGCAGTAAGCGAGTTAACTACTACCACGTGTACTGATAGTACTGATAACATAAGCGGGAGGCTTATGTTTAGCAACCAAAGAATTTCACAAAACACGGTCCTAAGCCACCTGCATCCATCGACTTCCTGCATTTCTTACCGGGTCGAACCAGAGAAAAGGGAAGAAGAAATAGAACCGGAGTAATCGACATAGCCCAACGGATTAGTAAGCTGAAGTGATAGTAGGCCGATTACATTCCTCGAAAAATCGACAACCGACCGGGAAAAAAGGTTCTCGTGTGGCAGCCTCGTACCGTTAGTTATGAAGTTTCACTCTAATATTATAAGTAAACATAAGATTCATTATATCAAAATGATTTATGTATTTACGTCGAAAATTCACAATAAATATTACAGAATTTTTTTTAATTGATGGACATTTCAGGTAACACACATATTCTGATGAACTAAATCTACGAATAAATCCATGTAAATTACTTGAACAGTGAGTGAACAAATGCATTCCGCCAATAAAAGCGTAAAATACCAGCGTAAAATAGCAGCTTAACACTACTGTGCTTCATATGTTAAGTGTAGAGAAGCTAAGACCCTTTCTACTGGAAACGAGGCTTTCCATCCTAGTCCTCACGGGTGACAACGCATCTGCATTTTGATTCGTAATCGAGGATAGATGTAGATGTCTATGGGCCACAGCAACCATTTAACATCAGGTGGAGTGTAAGCTTGTTTGTCACCTTTAACCTGTAAACAAACTGTATTTGAGAAAACGTTTAGCATTTAATGTGTATGTTTCACAGTTAATAAAAATATTGGTTATCTTATTCTCCAATAAATGACACTACTGCGGTTCGATAATTGACATTTCTTCAACTTACACTGTTGAAAAGTGCATTCTTCTTCCTCTTCTTTTCTTTATCAGCCTCCTGAGAAATAATAAGAATAAAACTAGTATATACTATACTATACCCACTTTTCTTCCTAGCAGAGGGTTTACTTTTATTAAACATACATGCCTTATTCCTTTAATCGTCTATAAGCTGGTATTAATGTAGAACAATACTCGGTACATATAAGTAGAATTCAAATAAAATTATAATGGAAAAGTAAACAAATCTCATACCTTTACTAGAAAAAAGATTATCCAAAGGTCACGTAAAATCTTTACACGCCATGAGGATATAAAAACAACGCATTTGAAATTTACTTATTTATTTTATGTCAGCAGGCAATATTACATTCCATTTATTTGTGTCTAATAAGTTACTAAGTAATTAAGTACTTAATTTAAATAACACATATAGTCTTCGAGAAATTCTATTTATTATTACTTGAAATGTTGCTTTTACGATTTTCGTATGATATATTAAAATATTAGGTACCTATACTTTCGTTCTAAATTCAAATAAAATTAAGGCATGGTTATTTCTACTTCAAAATTATTTTCGAGGGTTACTACCGAATAATCAGTCGCTTTCGTTCGGAAAATTTTGACCTCATAAATAAACCACATGATAGCCAGAAGAAGAAGGTTGATAACGATGCCCTGATGAAAGCGATAGTGGTAGCGGCTCCGTCTCAAACTGCGGCTGAGGTACCGTAAGCTTTTGAAATGTCAAAACAATAATATATAAATAAGATCATTTGCAGCGACCAGAGGTTTAACTTAAATACATGGCTGCAATGGGTGAATTTATGATATTTACACCTCAAAACACCAACAGCCAATACAATTTTGGCACTAATGTACCGAAAATACGGTATGTGGAACTCCAATGAAGATAATGGAACGTTTTAAGTATTTGGGCCACTCACTAGATCACGGGTGATCAAAAAGAGTATTTAAATAAGTATATCTGGCTATCCCATACGATAATCGCATTCGTTTATCACAATGATGCCCGAGTCAATCCGAAAAATTGGCTAGAAGAAGTTTATGTCCATGGTTATAAACATTACCAATTATGAAGAGAAAAAAAACTCAAAGAAAAAATGAAAAACTGAATTTAAAAAAGCTAATACAGTTTGAAGTGGCCGGTTTAACGAAACTTTATTTCCATAGGTAAAGAGTTAAGACCTAATTACATATTTTTGCATAGGTACTCAAATTTTTAAAATCATAATTGTATACCACAAATTAATTATGTTAATTTATTTCACAGAAATTCATTATTGCTAACCGTACTACGTGCTCACATCCATAGAATTCTATAATACATACACACACAAATTACATCATATCAATATCAATAAGTTCTCACCTACTCACAGATAGTGATACTTGGGTTATTCCAAAATTATTAGTAAAATATCTATTTAGTCGAGATACTTCCATTACATACTAACGTGCGATTCAATATTAAGATATTATCAAATTTATATATTAAGATATAGATCTCCCTTTTTCTTTTGGGAAAGTAATATCATAATAATTTTAGACATAACATTATTTCGTTTGTACAGCGTAAACCTACGCATTTGCTTAGACTACACACATAATTCTGTTAAATCCTTTGCATCAGAGCCTCCTCATTAGCCACCAGCGACTGCAAGGGCTGTGAAGTTGGAAGCGGCGGTATCGCATGCAATGCCACTGTGGAATTTGTTTCATACGTCGCAAAGCTTCAAGCTGAAAAGAAAATAATGGTGGGGTTAAATTGTTATTTTATATCAATCTTCAAGGTCATTATCTGTTTTAAAATTTTGCAATAAGGTTGTAAACTATTCAAGAATCCGCAGGACTGTCCCGCGTTCTAAAAATGGTTAACAGAAGATAGTATAATAGACCTGCAAAAAGTGTCTCACTATTTTTTTCTACAAATGCCCCGTGTACACAAGCTGTGCCTCGTTTTCCATTTCGTCATTAGATATCGGAAGAAAATCGTCAACTTTGTTAATTTACCCGTATACAGTTTAATCAAGGCAGTTTTGAATTCATTTAAGTAAAAACTTTTTCCCGGACGTTAACCTCACACGCGTTGAACCCTATTGATTGAAGGATAAATTTCTAACAACCAACTGATAGCGGGAAATCTATCCAATAAGTAATGCTGAACACAAATTTTACAGTGGTAACGGGAAAGCACAAGCAATACGAGGGTATGGGCTCTGCACCCACTAGCGTAATGAATATGGATAATTTTTTCAAGTTTGTTTTTCAAGTGTTATTTAAAAGTTTGCCAGTATGTCCAGAAGTTGTCTTAGAAAGGCGTTTGACTAAGAAAGAGCGGATGACATATTATTTAAACTATTACACTAACCACTACTACTCATGTTAGATAAACTCATGATTCATTCATGTTCTTTCTATATTGCAGCTCAATAACATGGAATGCCCTGCATTTTGTTTCTAAACCATTTTAATATATGTAAAATATATGAAATGTGAAACCATTGTTAAACGAATTAAATAAATATTAAATAACAGTTTTAGTGAGGAAAGGGGGCCCTCGCGAAATATCATAACTCCTTTCAATAATAAACGAATTTTTTTCAGAAATAATTGTAGTTTATAAAGGTTAAAGTCTATTTAAAACATAACATTCGAAATAAAAAAAACTCGGTAACGCACTTACCGCGTAGCTCAGTTTAATATGTAAACAGTATACTGCATTAACTATTATATTATCATTACCTAGCGTGCTCTTATTCGCAATCAATTAAAACCTGACAATGATTTACTGAAAGGAAATTATCAACTGGTCCAAGCTCTTCGTCATATTTAATAGATACAAGTAAATAGGTAATCTTGGTAAATTAGTTACAGCCTATATACATCCCATAACTTTCCACAGACCTCCTCTCATTACTGAGGGGGTTTTAGGACAAACAAAATGATTTAGAACAAAGAAAATGTCCACTGCGCGTGCGTAATGTAATGCTTCTTAATAAATAATTTCTTACACATGTAGGTCTGTTCACGATGTTTCTCTTCATCGCCGGTTAAGTAGTAACTAAGCATTCAAAATCGGATTTAACGATTTCACTGGTTCCGGCAGGGATTGAACCTGGATTGCTCGATTAATATGTAGTTTAGGACAAGCGCTTAGCACCTGAGCTACCGTAGCTTTTAATAAATAAAACTATAAGAATGGGTAATGTACAGTGGCATAAATTAAACTGTAATTTTTTCGTTTAGTAAACATTACATGAAAATCTGGAAAATCCTTATTTTTATCTAATATATTGGATAAATCTATAGGAGAATCTGCAAAAATATTAAATATGCCGTATTATGATAATGAACATGATAAATGTATGGTAATAAATAACACGTTTATTGTCGTTTTATGAACAATTTTATGCGTAAAGTTATTTAGATGGAGCCGTCCTGTATAATCTAAATGTACCTGAAATACTTATAAATTAATAATAAATAATTTATTATCACGGAAAATGAAGCTCAATGTACTCACATAATCTATGTTTTCGCTTTTTAACGGATAAGCTTCTGACAAAGTTATCAAACACAAAATAACTAGAAACAAAAAACACAAAATATACATCTTCATTTTTCCACATTTAATTGAGCTCTGTGTCAATTTATTTCACTGGTAGTTTAAGCCCGGGGATTTTTTATTTACGTACTCTATTTACGCGTAGTCTGTTCTAAGCGAAACCACTAAGTGTTCGATGCTCACGCGTTCCCGCCATTTATAAAGGAACCACCCACAGTGGCGACCACACGCTTTCTTCCCGACGAATAATATGAAACCTCAGAAATTAGTACTTACACAAATGCGAAGGCTTTGTGATCATTTTAATTGTTTTCTAATAAATAATACTTAAAAGTAATGATACATAAACACATAATATAATCTTCAAAACGCTGAGATTTTACACACAACCACTTCTGTAAAACCTTAATTGGTAATATTTTTTTAAATGTACAATTGAAAAAAAATTGCAGCGCTTGTGCAGTGCTCTTATTCAATTTTAGCGCCTAAAAGTTTAAATCTTAGGTAAAAGAAATTCTTTTGTGTGGTTATTTTTTATAAACTCTATTAGGGCACATTTATACACGGTTATTTTTCAAAGAATATTATTATTGCAGTACGTAATTGCAGTTTGTGAAAATACGAGTAAATAATGCTTCTAATTTTATTATAAATTATCCCAAATTGAATGTAATTTATGGGCGACAACGTTGTTCCTACCGATCGACCCTTACAATTGTGTGCGTGCGCAGTAAAATCATTTAAAATAATGCATTACCAAGCATTTTGAATCTCAAAAATAAAAAGGACAGAATGTTTGAGATTTTTTAAATTAATTTTTCTTCACATTTTGCTTATATTACCTTCTCCATGTGAAATAACCCTCTATTTATGTATGCGTTTAATCATTGATAGTGTATCAGGGTTTAGAACCCCTTTTAACGACTTCCTCTCTATTATTAAACTGTGTTCTAATTATCATGATAAGATGTAGTCAACTCAAACGGTTTAATGTTTATTGTTATTAACATAACCTAATCATAAAACATTAATAATTTTATAGTTATAATTTTATTTTTTAAATGATATTCTCGTCAACGGTAGCTGTACTTTAGCGTATTATAACGTCATAAGTATTGAATGGAGTGGCGACCTGGTAAGACATGCAGGAAGTCGATGGATGGACCGCGCTCTATGGCATTCCTTGGAGGAAGCCTATGTTCGGCAGTGGACTTGTGAAGAGCTGCAATGGTGATGATTATAACGAAGCATTGAAATCAATTATGGCGAGCCTGTCGGGGCTGTCTGGGACTGTCATGGTACAATGGCACTTCTCTCACCATTCCGCCTGGCCAGTGAGATATGATTGGTACTTGAAATACATAAGCCGGCAACAGGCAGCAGGGTCAAAGGTTTAAGACGTCTGGTACTGAAACTGCGATCCGTCTGCGAAACGTCTCAAATCTACACTACAAGGGCAATGTATAAGTAATAGTCGTACAAATAAGAAAGACAGTTTTTTCAAAAAATGCTATTTGGTTATGCTTGATAAAATTCCAGCAAAGTACTTAAATGTACATTTTTTAACACACAGTTTTTACAGTTATTAATGCTGTTATGTTTTTTATGGTGAGTAAATATTATAGATAACCGGAGATTATTTTTACTGGAAACGAGGCATTCCATCTTAGAGTCCTAGGGAGTAACAATGTATGTATGTGCTTTTCAATCGAGAAAACTGCACCTTTTGTGATCACTAAACTTTTACATACCTACAATAGAAAACGGTTAAGATATTGCCATTGATGCTTCATTATGTACCCGTTTGTCGTTCATACTTGTATAAAAATATTTTAACCATGTACCTAATTACTGACCAAAATGTAACAACTGACATTATTTATTCTTATATGGTTAAAGACTGCTGATGTCTCTTGCGTGTTAGAAAGGAATTAAAACATTAATATCTCGATACGCCTGCTTATTTATTGCAGATTAAACTTACCATACATATCTACCATATACGACTTGAAAACAAATATACCAGGTGACTTTTAACTAAGAGGAAAAAAATAGGGTGTAGTAGGTGAACGAAGTAAAAGCTGTCTGTGGTGTATACCAATGTCGGTTAATCAATACTAAACTAAAACTTGTGTTTTACGGTGGATATAGGAGAAGGCATATGAATTTCACAGTTTTTCTTGGAATAAGTTCCGTTTTCCTCATATTATTTCTAAATTACGTCCCAAGTAAGTTGGAATGTTTCACCGCCCCTAATTATACCTACTGGCTCTATATACCTTTCAGACTGGAACACAGCAGTGCAAGCTTTATACAAGCAAGTTTTATACGTGGTAGAGCCATGCTGCAGTTATATTAGTAGTATAGTTGTAGCACGAATGGGCCGGCTCAACCGGGGGAGGACCACGCTCTCACAGAATACCAGCGTGAAACAGTAGCTTGATGCTGCTGTGTTTCGTACGGTGAGTGTAGAGAACCGGAGACCCTTTTTACTAGAAACGAGGCATTCCATCGAGGATAGATGTAGATGTCTATGGGCCACAGCAACCACTTACCATCAGGTGGACTGTGTGCTCGTTCGTACTCTATCCTATAAAAAAAGCACTTCTCTAATGATTTTCTATGTTTTTTCCTTAAACAACTAAATTTTCCTATATATACCGCCGTTTGCAGTCATCCGAGAAACAAATTTAACGAATATATATGAGAAAGTAAAATAAAAAGATACAGACAATACTTCTTATATTGTATTTATAAAAATATATGTGTGATTTAAAGGAGGTAACAGGGAATAAGGGAGTATAATTTTGTAAATTTTTCATATGTATTATCAGTCCGAGCTATAGTTGACTTTCTCGGTTGCCTGAGCCTGAGGTGAACTGAGCTACAGTTGGTCGGTCACAGCGTGACGGCAACAGATCGTCAAAAACTTATTCTTCAAATATTTTTCAGTCTATATATTCACTTAATATTTTCCACTTTTATTCTTTATTGATGTCGCAGTACGGTATTTTCTTATCGATTGACCTTACAATGTTAGAAGCTCAAAGTTGAAGAAAATAAACAAAATGCTATCATTTCCTCCAGTCTATGTTACCGAAACAACATGTTTACATTCCGAGCAACGATTTTATGCAAGGAAAAAAACGTTCTAATTAAATTGTTCTACATACTATTATTTAATCTTTATAAACGTCTTGAAACGGCTAAACGGATTTGACTCTCAGATATCATCAGCTGTAACATTAACAAAGACTTTTTGACACGGGAAAGTAAGGATTACCAAGGAAAAATGATCATAGCCCCCTCGTCTTGCCGCACGTCATGCTCCTCGTAATGACCATCGCTCCCTGTTTTGTCAGTTTTTTGGGCACGAGTCAAAGGACTGGCAACATAAGTCTGACGGGGCCTCCGGGATTGCAGACGTTCGGGACGGGGGCCTCGAAAGCCTAGTTATGTAACCCCCGAGGAGGAAGATGAGTCGGAAATGGTCTCGAGACATCATGGTAGCACTGCGAGAGTTCTGGGGCAGTAGGTATTGCCCCCGGGACGTGCTATTATTGTAGCAAAGCGATGGAGGGGCTCCGGTTGCGCTCCGAACGGAGATCCCAGGACCCCTCGCATACGCTGATGGTGACCACCGTGGGGTTTTAGCTGGTAGGAGTCCGGCATAACCTTCTCGTTGCCCCCGCAACGAATGGTATCCATGAGGATTTCCCCACGAAAAAAAAACAAAACCTTCTGGTTTTTTTTCATGCAATAAAAGAGGCTTAAAATAAAGTTTTCTTCTATCAAAATATATTTTAATCAAGATGTAAGTGAATGAAAAAAGTATTGAAATGTCCGTGGTAGAAGCTCCAAAATCCAGGGAACTTACGCTTCCGGTCCTGGGGGGTAGGTTTTAGAGATAGCAGCCCTACACATATAGGTAATATAATTTTCAGACCATGCGAAAAAAAGGCATTGTGACCACCTTAATAAAACAGAAGTGTTAGAATCATATTCACATATGATGCCAATAAACACAGGTAAGTAATTTGCTTACAAAACCTTGTATTTTATTAGTTGTTACTTTGCAATCAACAACCATTAGAAACTATTTTTATTTTCTATAAAGGACAGATATACCTAATTAACGTAATATAATCTCATCTTTATTCCATAATCTAAAAATTTATGTAAAATTGTTTTAAACACCTATTATATTAATTATATTAATTTATCATCATTACAATATATTAATTTACAATATAATATACAATTATATTAATTTTTCATCATTACAGCCTATAAGAATGATATATATTGAGGGCTAACGCCCTCCCCCATAGATTATTTGCCATTGTTACCACGCTTGTTAGGTGGGTTGGCTATTGCGATTTGCGTTTTTTTTTCTTTTGTAAGGCCCAACAGGAACTCAAGGCGCACCTTGTTCTGTGGCCTTATAACTCCACCTGCGTAACCCCGAGTTCATGAGCGATAGGTAATCCGATACGCGGAGGCCCTTATCCTATAAAATAAAAATACGCGAAGGACAAGGGGCGAAAAAATGAGCTTTCGAAAGCGCTAGCTTTCCCGACCTCAACGGTGGATCTGATCTCTGGCTCCGTCGAGAGCAGCTCCTCACAATACGCTCCTCTCCCCCCACGGCGCCACCATCACCGCGTCATTCGTGAGACCCCGTGAGACCAGAGTCGTGGTAGATACGGTGGTCAGTGGTAGGTAGTGGCACACGCAATACCAACACTCCTCTTTTCTACCCAACTTGGCGATTACGTCAAATCCTTCCTACAATATGAGAGACGGTTGATTATATTAAGCTGATAAGTATGGGAAACATAAATGGCTAAGTATCATAATCCATGCTTGTATATAGGAACGTTTGTATAATGCATGGCCAGTCATTATTCCCACATCAGGTTTTTGAACTACGAATATATTCCAGTTCATAATCACATCGCTTAATCAAATGTGAGTACGTATGTGTAACAAGATATTAGGTAGTGACTATATCCTGTTGGAGTAATTCTTCCGCGAACTGCACCGAGAACATTGAGTCACAAACATAATTGGATTAACCGCACTGTTTCAGCTTGCTATGTTCAATTACGTGTTCACGCATTAAATCTTCGCTAACAGTGTCCGTTGAAAGATGACGAAAAGTTTTGAATATTTTTTCCTGATAAATATAAAATTTATTTGGCAGTAAATCAATATTTATTGTGTTATCCAGAATTTACATTATAACCTTATCATCTGCGAGCATATAATATATCTATTTCTGCAATATATCTATTATGTATAAATCTATTTCTGTCCGTTAGTCACGCTAGGTCACAGAAACGGCTCAACCGATTTTGATGAATTTTATTTGTGTGTGCTTGAAAGGGTCCCTAGATAGTTTAGACTCATATTTGGACCCGCTAGGTGACGATGTTATCGAGATCCAAAAATCACCCGTGCTAAGTCGGGGTGAATCGCTTATATTAGCAGCAGACTTTGATAGGATGTAACGAATTGATGATTGAAAATATTTCTTGTATAAGTACGTGTCAGGGCAGTGCAGTCATTATATAATATATATTGCAAGTGTATTTTATCGCGTTCTGCAAATATAGAAAACACTTTATTTACATTATGTAATATTATGTTTATGGAAGTCATTTTATCACTCGCCAATCTACTTTCTAACTAAATGAAGAAGTTGAATCGTTATTAAAAGGGACGTCCGCATAGCGCGTAACTTAGCTATCAGCTTAGCTTATATATATATATATATATATATATATATATATATATATATATATATATATATATATATATATATATATATATATATATATATATATATATATATATATATATACCAACAGTTGGTAAGTGGATACTGCAGTCACAGTTCGTCGTCCGCAACTAACTTCGAAGATACTTTGTCAACCCTGAGGACTAAGACGAATACCTCGCAATAACTGGCACACTCCTGTTTCCCCCCGAACCGGTTCCCGCCTTGCCGCGGCAGGAGTGCTTAGTAGCCGTGGCTTGTTCACCCGCGTTGAACAAAGAGGAACCCATTTGGCTTGCCCGAGGTTTAGTACCGACCCGAGGTGGCCTCTCCGAATGAGCTTGGCGAGCCCACTTCAAATGTCTGGTGGTGGGCTGCGGCGAGAGGGTTATCTCCTACCCCTACCGCTGCTACCGAAATGGAGTCGCAGGAAAAGAGGAGTGCTAGTATGGCGATGCGCCACTCACCCTATCCTCCGCAATTTCGGCGGAGCGGCACCGATTATGCCGTGTGGGGCCGCGGGTGGGAGAGGAGTCTTGGTATTAGGAGGCACTGCTCTTCCTAACCTCCGCGGTGAAACTTGGTTGGTGGTAGAGCCAGCGATCAAATCCACCGCTGGGGTCGGATCGGGTAAGGTAGTGCTTCCGATTGTTCGATTTTCCTGGTCCCATGGTCTCTGCGTATCAGATTCGGAGGGGTCCGTTACGCAAATGGAGTTAGAGGCCACGGAGGAAGGCGCTGTTTGTGTTCCTGGTGCATCTCACCTGAGAAGGAAAAATGGAAGAAGAAGTCCATCCCGAGAAGGGGCTGTCATTGGGCGACTGGCTCTGGTAGGGTTGCGGATGTGTGTGAAAGGGTTTCCATGGCTCATGAGGCCTTAGTCGGTGCGGATCCCCGACTGTGCCTCCGCGAGGCGGGTATGTCTAGGTATTTTTCCTTGAAAAAAACCCACTCAACCGCGGCTACTCAAGAACATGTTCGAGTTGTCGATAAACTTATTCGAAAAAAACCGATGAATTACATATTATTTTACTTTAGAGCATGAGCGAGAACTGGATATGAGACATCAATGCCACACAAATTTACTGATAAACTGAAAGATAGGCAAGTGAATTAGTGTCAATTTATAATAAAGAAATACGACGCCGATAGGAAAAAAAATCAGTGCCAAAAGCAATGGTACTTTACGCTATGTTGAAATATATTGAGGGCTGATAATAATCATCCTCTCACAAGATGTCGCTAGTCGACACTGAGGTGAAAATTTTTGTTACACAATGTAATTAATTGAGAAGTTAGAATCATATAAAAGTTTATCAGTTTCTGGAGTACTAAATATATTATTACCCAAACCAATGTCTCAGTGGCTTGCTTTTTTAATTTTTGCACAACTTTGACTCTTTTTTTTATTTTTTTACTTTTTTAATAATATTTTTGCCACGGTTTATTTATATTTAATCTAATTAATATAAAATATAACTAACAGTACAGAAAGAAACATTAATCTTTTCGTTTTACTATGAAATCTGTCTCATTTTTAAGTGACGCTGCCCTGGTGGTAGAAAAAGTCGTGCATGCCTTCCCGCATTTACTAATATTAATAAATAATTTTATTCATGGAAGTTTAGAATTTTTATGATTCATATTTCTTTATTATTTTTGAAGTATTAATAATAACTTACTAATAAGTAACAGTATTATTAATAAATCAAAAATAATAAAGAATAAATTAATATTTATTTATTAATTTTATACGTAGTAGTTGGACGGGTGGACGGAATTGTGCTGAGGACGTGTGCTCCAGAGTTGGCACCGGTTTTAACGTGTGTTTTCCGGTACTCCTACTCCCTAGGCGTAGTCCCATAATCATGGAAGACGGCTTTCGTCCACCCGATCCCTAAAAAAGGCGACCGCTCAGACCCGTCCAACTACCGGCCTATCGCCATCACCTCCTTGTTCTCCAAAACAATGGAGTCTTTTGTTAACTGCCAGCTCATGAGATACCTTGAGAATCACCAGCTGATTAGTGACCGCCAATACGGATTTCGCCATTGGTGATCTTCTGCTCTACCTAACTCATAGATGGGCGGAGGCAGTAAAGTTCAAGTGGGAGGCATTGGCCGTTAGTTTGGACATTGCGAAGGCCTTCTATCGGGTTTGGCACAAAGCGCTTCTTTCGAAGCTCCCTTCCTATGGGCTTCCCGAGAAATTGTGCGATTGGAGCACCAGCTTTCTTGCAGATCGGAGCATCAAGGTCGTTGTAGACGGTGCAAGCTCCGATTACAAGCCTATTAATGCTGGTGTTCCACAAGGCGGCGTGCTGTCGCCAAAGCTGTTTCTTCTGCATATCAATGATATGTTGCAAACCCGTAACATTCTTTGCTATGCACATGACAGCACTGGTGATGCTCTGTACACCGGCCGTGCCAATATATTTCGGGAAAACGTCTCCGAGTACCGGGACAAACTTGTGTCTGAAGTCGAGTCTTTGCTGAACAGAGTCTCGAATTTGGGGCGACTAAATCTAGCCCCGTTTAACCCCCAGAAGACACAAGTTTGCGCGTTAACCGCTAAAAAGAACCCCTCTGTCGTATCTCCTCAGTTTCAAAGCACTCCCCTTGTTGCCTCAGCCAGTATCGGTATCCTTGGCGTCGACATATCGAGTGACGTGCAGTTTCGTGGTCACTTGGAAGAGAAGGCCGAATTGGCCTCTAAAAAGCTTGGCGTGCTCAGCAGAGCGGGACAGTATTTCATGCCGGCACACCGCCTGCAACTTGCAAAAAGGCGCAGGTTCGGCCGCACATGGAATACTGTTCCCATCTCTGGGCTGGGACTCCTCATTACCAGCTCCTTCCACTTGACCGCATTCAGTGCAAAGCGTCTCGAATCGTCAACGACCGAGTGCTTTCTGACCGGCTCGATTCACTGGCGCTATGAAGAGATGTTGCATCTCTTTGCATTTTCTTTCGCGTATACCATGGGGAGTGCTCTGAGGAATTGTTCGAATTAATCCCAGCCGCCAAATTTCGTGAACGCACTACACGGCAAACGTTCCGATACCATCCACACCACCAGGATGCTTAGCAGACCACCACTGTACGTTTCACAAGGAGTTCTCTTCCGCGTACGACCTCTCTGTGGAATAGCTTACCGGCGATTTTTCCGGACCGATACGACCTGGGGACCTTCAAGAAAAGAGCCTAAAGGCCGGCAACGCACCTGCGATTCCCCTGGTGTTGCGGTTGATCATGGGCGGCGGTAGTTTCTTAACATCAGGTGAGCCGCATGCTCGTTTGCCCCCTCTTCTATAAAAAAAACAATCAAGCCCTAGATGGCAAATGGCACTGTCTTGTGACCAAAAACGCAAACGCTGCTTAATTTTAAGATGCTGTTAAGTCTCGTGCTATCTCTATCACTTTAAGTCAAAGTGATTGTGACAACACGAGACATAGAGACATGTTAAATATGAGCTAACTTTTAGCGCTCGCTGTAAATGTCACAGTACGCGAGCGAACCGGGTGCGATCCCCGCCGGCACCAATGAAATTGTTAATTACAATTTTAAGTGCTGATTTACCACGTGCTCGGCGGTGAAGGAAAACATCGTGAGGATACCTGCATGTCTGAGAAATAAGAAAAAAGAATTCGAAGATATGTGAAGTTCGCCAACACGCAATGGGGCAGCGCGGCGCACATTTCCTTGCTCTAAAATCCTCTCAGAAATGAGGGGAGGCCTGTACCCAGCAGTGGGATGTATATAGGCTGGAACTTTAACTTTTTAACTTATTGAGCCATTAGTGTATCACAGGCCTATTCCCTATTGCTTTCAAGATATTTTTTATATATGGGTGACAAACTAGAGCACAGTGCGCCTGATGGTAAGTGGATGCTGTGGCCCATAGACATCTACATCTATCTTCGAAATAAAAACGCGGGTACGTTGTCAACCTTTTGATCTAATATGGTATACCTCGCTTCCAGTAAATAGGGTCTGATTCTCTACACTCACCATACGAAACACAACCGCATTGCTATTTTACACAAGTATTCTGTGCAAACGTAGTCCTTGGCCCATTCGAGCTGCAACACAGCTGCAGATTGATTATTCAACTTGCTGCAAGCATAACAAAAAACTAAGCAAACTGTGACTGACGACGAATCATGGCTACTATAATACTGAAATAAAGCTGTAGTTCACTTTCTGGTGCTTCGAAGATGAACGTTATTTCGTTTTCGCGCAAAGCACAGTAAACAAGTAAACGATCCGTTTTCTGCAAGATGGTTCCTATTGCTACTGTTGTGCTAAAGTATTAAAGAACAGTTTACTTTAGGATGTCTAATGTAATAGCTTTTGCCGAAAAAGTATTAGTAGCTTAGTATGGCAAGCGACTAAAATCTCCTCACTTTCCGATCCGACACCTTCTCTCGGACTCTCACCTTCTCTAGTACTTCCAAGACTACGCAGCAACCAACATTATCAATTCAAGAAATGTGCTTGTCTTACCTCACCTGCCGTGTTTTTCTGACATGACACCTCGCGATTTTTATCCATTTCCAAAAATATTAGAAGAAACATAAGGTAAGAGATTTAAGAGCAAAGAAGCTGCAGTATCTGCTTATAATTTCGAGATTTCTGACGTATCTAAAGAAGAGTAGTTATTTTCCAAGAAGTTAAGACGTATGGCACTTTTCCATATGTGCTCAAGGTGAACTATCTACTACTAGTACTTTAAAATATCAAATAGATCAACTAACAATAAGAATAGATATTATAATTTTTGAGCTACTTACTATCCATCTAGTTTCTTTTTAGTACGCCCCTATCACCGCGGTGTAGCAGAAACTGGTGAACAAGGCTCTGACGACCAATTAATCCATCCAAATGTTTCAAATTAACTGGTGATGGTAATAAGCTTAATAAGCACTAAAAATGGTACCTTTTACGATTTAGTTTCTTGTCACACCACTTTACGATTATATGGGTTTTTCCTGCCACATTTAATACTTTGATAAAATCGCCCGCGGTTTTTTCGATAAAGAAAAGACTAAGGGGACTTTTAAAAGAGCCCACTGTACCTACGATTCCTTTCATAATACAATGTTAATATTTAGTATCGATAAATAGTTATCAAAAGGTGAACCACATGCTCGATTACAGAATCTTTATCATTCGTCTTCTATAAAAAGCCCACCAGAATAAGGTTTGATATCTTCAACTAACAGACCATTTATTTATTTTTAATTTTTAGAAAAACTATGTGCAACAAATTTTACTATACCCCACAGCGTGTTGTAAAGGGTTTGTTAATTAAATTTAAAATAATAAGAGCATGTTAAATTAAAACAAGGATTTCAGTGAAAGACAGCTGCTTCTGGGAAACACTTAACATGGCGATAGAGGGGGTGTGTAGTGTGTAGAGTAACCCAAACTAGATATAGTAACCGCCTAAGCAGGTATACAGTCTGATAACTCGATAGATGCGGATAACTGAAGACCGTCTTTAATGGTAATTTATTAGGAAAGAATATTTTCGGCAGTGAACTTACGACAGACTGTAATGATGATGATGATGACGAAGGCATGTATTTTTGTAAGAGAATTTATAACACATTGACAATTTTCTTCAAATTATGTTTAGACGAATTAGGTGATACTGATATATCGGTCAATGTGAAACATTTGCTCCGAAGCCATAGTAACGAGTAATTGTACACTAACCACGATTTCAAAGATTTCAGTACATATTATGCAAGTTCTGACATCTAAATATATCATCATTCAATCCATAAACATAATTAAAACACGAAATAAATTCATGTTGAAAGAATATATGTCTAACATTGCTTCGGATTAACATTTAAATAATTAAACTATAGTATACCGAATTTCATAAAGAAGCCTTTCATTAAAGAAAGTATCAAATACTTAACCTGTAAAAACTTATAATATGAAATGTTACCTCAAAACCGTCAAAAATGTTAAGTGTGAGAGAAAACGTTTTGTTCTACTAAATTAAAGTAGTAAAGCGTCCCACTGCTAGGCACAGGCCTTCTATCATTTCCGATGGGGATGTACAATTATTGTTTCGCCACGCTGCTCTAGTACGTGTTGGCGGACTTCAAATGTCTTCTAAATATGTGTTTCTATTTTTAAGACATGCAAACTGTGTGTTTCTTCTTAGATCCCGAAAATATTTTTTTTCACCGACGAATACGTACTTGATATACAGCAATTAAAAACTTTCATTTGTGCCGGCGGTGGTCGAACTCGGATTGATTACATACAGTAAAATTTACGATGAGCGCTTAGCCCCTGAGCCACCAAGACACCTGGTATTTATTTAAAAAGAAAAAAATAGGGGTTTAATATATTTCATATGAGACATTCCTATGTTTTTATTCTGTAATACACTAAGCAGTTATATTCCATCATATTTTTAATTATAAAAATGGTCTTTCTTTTCATTTTCATCAAAATATAGTGCACCCTAGCAGTCTCCCGTATCGATTGCGAAGCTAACGAGAGGGACGTAGATATAGCTCTACACTGCTCGGATTTGTCGCATAAATATTGAAAATCGACCTTATTTACCGGCGAACGGAGTACAAGCCACGAAAATTCTAAACATTTCAACTATACAAGTGACATGAAGAATTTTAAAATAATCAAAATGCAAGGACTTAATTGAATTAGGAATTATAAGAGTTATAAGGTGTTTGTTCACAAAGTGAAAAGTGATAATGGTGAGTTCCTTATGAAATTTATCTATGTAAGTACGTATTGTTTTATTTAGATTTTAAGAGTTATACAACCGCGGTCGATTATGATGGTCTAGATTAAACGATCATGTATTTAATTATAAATTATTAAATTTAAGTTAAAAGTTTAAATATTGATTTTGGAGCACAATTGAACGATCCTTACAGTTTTATTCATCGTTGACTTTACTCACATATAACCAATGTAAATTCTTGCTCGGCTTTACTTGATATAAAGTCCATATTCTCTTTGCGACAAATCCTTCCTACATTTCGAGAGATCTTTATAGATAACCAACAGTGAATTGGTTACGGACTGATATCAATAATTAAGCAGCAAGCAGTTAACAGTAACTTTTTATTCTTCTATCATCCGCACGTAAACCGCTGGACATATGGACGTGGACATATTCTCATATTGTATTTAAGTTCTTGTAGTTAAGAGAACATACTAAGTTTCCATATGTAAAAGGATTTTTATAAGGTTGGCGATTGCACAATTAGTGTACCCCTTCTGTGTAGTTATCAATTGAGCACGAGATATTACTGTACCAACATAATGTCGATGATAAACTAGAGAATAGTGCTAGAGATACGGAGAATCACAACAAAAACATACCCGGAAACCAATAGTTCGTGTTCGAGCACAAACGTTGGCTCAGTTGAGATGCGAGTCAAAGATTCGACTCGGCTAAGATACATGATCCCACATTCGACCCTTACGTACGACCCACGAAACAAGATGTCTAAATTGATAGGCAAAAGCGTCGTCCTAATTAAAACTAAAATAAAAAAAAACTGCGGTTGTTAACCCGTTATATATTTGTATTACTCTCTATGTGGAAAACTATGTAGGAGGTCTAACTTCAGTAGTGGAGTTTTGATAGGCTCATAAATCTGCAAATAGAATGAGTGGAGTCAGAAATTTATTTGATATGAAGCAACATTCTAGTATTGCGCAGCTGTTAGTTGCCATCAATGTTATATTTAAAGCGATTTCAATTAAGATAATTGATAGAATCAGGCGTTACTTTGCGGAAATTCATTACAATAAAGATTAATATCTATTCATAACAATAAAGATTAATATCTTATAACGTGTTTGTGACGATTGCCACGCCGTTTACGTGGGTCACACTGGTCGCAATTTGGGGATACGCTATACAGAGCATTTAGCCGCGTACAGAAATTGCAACCCTGATAAATCCCATTTTGCTAAACATCTCTTGGACACTGGACACAAGCTAGCCAGCGACCATTCCTTTGAAATCTTACATACTTGTAATAAGGGGCTGCGACTGTGTGTGCTGGAGCAGTTGGAGATTTTAAAAAATAGTAATGGTAACCACTGCTGAATGAAAAAAAAGGTAATGCGGATGCTTGCCAATTAGATATTAATCTTTATTGACTTTAATTAAATTTAATTTTAATAAGACGTTTATATATATATATATATATAGAATAAGCGCGACAAACGAGCACACCACGAATCCACCTCTTTATAAGTGGATTCTATGGCCCATAAACGCCTATATCTGTCCTCGATTAAGAATTAAAATGCAGATGCGTAGCCATCCCTGAAGACTAAAATCGTCTATGTGAAGTCGTCTATGAGAGCGTGGTTTTACGGTCAAGCAGACGCTCATCTACTGCAACCATAAGAGCACTGTAGCGTAACTTTACAATAAAACCTTAATCCGTGAATTCGTTACAGGCGTGAAGTTAATTCGACAAGTATATAAAAATGACTTCCGAGCAACGCGAGAAAGTGTCGGCAATTAGCCGCGTGCTGAGCACACTGGGTGGCAGCGAGGCTTGCGGTGCGCGCTGGACCTTGGGCGCCCTGTTGCTGGCCCCACTTGCGGCCGCCAACTCCAGCTACTGCGCTGTACCCGCTATCATGTTACTGGCAGCCTTCGCAACGCTCGCAAGTATGTAGCCACAATTATAAAAATACTTTCGCTCGTAATAAAGTACGTGAGGATATTATGGTCATCAGGTAAAGATGGTTACTCACGACATATACAAACTACTGCGTATCATCCTGCTTCCAATGGTCTATAGTGGAACGCTTCCATCGACAACTTAAGGCAGCTATTATGTGCCGACGCAGACGAAAACTGGACTGAGAAACTTCTACTTGTACTTCTGGGTATTCGTTGTGCATTGAAGGACGACTTGTCTACTTCTACTGCTGAACTAGTTTACGGAGAACTGCTTCAGTTACCCGGCGACTTGTTTGAACCGACTGCTGACAAACTGACCGATTACACCGACTTTCTGGACAGGTTGCGTTTACATATGAAAAAGTTGCAACATACAACAGTGATACGGCACGCGTAAGTTCTTGATTTTTAAAGACTTATCGACTGTTTTCTTATAACTCAAAAATTATAACTTTATTTGCATAGAAGGTATATGATTCGATAGCTCTTCGTCAGTCAATCAAATAATAAAGGGTCAAAAGGACTCTGCATTATCGAAGCCATTTTAACAGTTGATATTATAGTAAATATTTTAGTCGATTTTAGTATGGCGTAATGTAGTTAGTTTTTATTAAGTTGTTTAGTAAGTGTTCCTAATTATTGCCAAAGCTTGTTTGCTTTTTCTTATTATACTTATATTAGTTATAGCATACGACTTCGTGTTTTTGTATCTATCCTCCTCCTAGTTATGGTTTTATAGGACGACAAAGCTTAAGGTGATCGTATTACCCTCATGTACCTTAGTAGTTGTAACGATCTAAACCAGTAGTCGCCATCGGCCTCTTTGGGGTCAAAATCGGTTTCCCAGGGGTCGACATAAACGAAAACCGATTTTGGGGATCAAATAGCTCTCTATAGTTGTGTTACGTGAACCAGCTTATTATAAGAATGGCTAATATTTTAGTAGGAAGCTAGGAAGTATAATTCTTATACTTTTAAAAACTCAAAAAGTCAATAAGCGTGCACAACTTCGTACAAGATGAAAAACTTGGCAAATCAATAAGCGTTTATCAACCACACATATTTTAATTTTTTTTATATTTACTTTGTTATTTTAATGTTTTTTTTTTCTAAAAATAATTACCCACTTAAGTATTTTTAGGTCCTTTGTACTAATATTGTACTATTATTAATTACACTTGATATTTACTGAATTTTATGTCTATTTATTTTCTTAAATTTTGATGTGAAAAGGATGTTAAGTTTACTCACTTAACCAACCGCAGTTTTTTTTTTAAATTGGTAAGTACTATGTATCAATAGGGAAAAAAGTTGAGATAGGATTTTTAAAGTAATTTGGTTATGGGGGTCTGAGGTATCAGTTCATTTTGGAAAAGGAGTCTCTTACCCAAAATAGTTTGAGAATTTCTGATCTAAGCAATAAAATAAAATTGAAGTGTCTGTTTATAATGTCAAAACAAATGGTAAAATAAATAATTTTATACAATCGACTTCAATCAATGTAAATAAAATGAGAACATCTTCAATGTATTCGAAGTTAATTAAACACGCATTATTTAAGGATAGCTCAAAAACAACTTGTCAGATCCTGATCAAATGTATATGAAAAACTGCATCATTAAAATCGGTTCATTCAGAAAAAAGTTCTCATATAAATACATAAAAAAACATATAGTCGAATTGAATACCACCTTCTTTTTGAAGTCGGTGGATAACAGCTTTTTACTAAATGCGTATGAAAGTAAGTATATACAGAACTTATAAAAAAAATCAGTTTTTATAATTCTTGTCTCTGTCTGTTTGTTCGGCTAATCTTCAAATCGGTCCAGCGATTTTGAAGGGATTTTCACTGGCAGATAGCTTGTTATATTTTTTTTGATAGGATATGGGTGACAAACGAGCACACAGTCCACCTGATGGTAAGTGGTTGCTGTGGCCCATAGACATCTACATCTATTCTCGACTACGAATCAAAATGCAGATGCGTTGTCACCCGCGAGGACTAAGATGGAATGCCTTGTTTCCAGTAAAATCAGTCTCCGGTTCTCTACACTCACCATACGAAACACAGCAGGGTGGAGTCGCTATTTTACGCTGGTATTCTGTGAGAGCGTGGTCCATCCATTCGTGCTACAACCACACTACTAATATAGCTGAAGCATGGGTTTTTTTTGCGCCCGAATCAAATATGGGCAACCCTCCGGAAAGCGGGGGAGGGAGGTGGGGAATGCTTATAGCATACCACGCAGCCGGCTGCGTGGTTATGTGGAGACTTTTACCCACTAAACCCCACCTTTTAGGGACTGGCTTAACGGTCTAACTAGAGATCTCTAAGCCGTATACGAACGCGACCCTCCTGGGCAGAAAGGAGGGCGCAGAAGCATGGGTCTACCATGTACAATTATAAGGAGTAACTTAGGCTATATTTATTTTAGAAAAAGAGCTGGGTTTCGTGCAACCCATGAAATGCAATCGTAATAAATTCCACGCGGACGAAGTCGCCGGGCACGGCTAGTTGTATGTAAACTTTTACTATTACCAGATTATAACTAACAACTTTTATTAATAAAGCTGTTATTTATTATTTTAAGACTTTTTCTTATTAACTTTTTATTATTTTTATATTTTAGCGTTCACTTGCAACAATTTAAGAAAACTGGCCGATATTCTTCCGCCTGCAAGAACACCCAGGGGCAGAAGGGAGAGAAATTTGCAATCGTTCGCCGATTTCATGGCAATGTGGATGTGTTTTCTGTCGCACCTGGTTGCTGTAGCCATTTGTGCTAGGATTCTAAGTGCCACGGCAGATCATGTTACTGGCGGCCGGACGAGGAGGTGGTTATTTGGCTATGAGACTCGATCCCTTGGCGAGCCATGGCCAGATGTAATAGGAGTGACTGTGGTCATGGTGGTCTGCGCCATGTTTATGTGTGGCCTTGAGGTACGTGGTACGAGATACTTGCATTAAGAATTGTTTTATTTTCATCTTCTTCTTCATCAGCCCTAAAAGCCCACCGCTGGACTTTGGCCATTCCCGTTTTAGGGAGGATTTGGTTTATTCGTCACGTTTAGCAAATGAATTGACAATCGCAGCACCAGACAAAACACACACAACAACACCTTCGACTTCGACCATGTCCCCCGTCGCCGGTCAAGGTATTGTACACCTAGCGTAAAGAAATGGGTATGTCGGTTACTCTGCTTAAAACAAAATAACTTATCATTTATCAAAAAACAATAATGAACAGATATATAGAGAGAACAGACACTCGTCTACCAGAATTCTTAAAACCACTTCAGTTTTTTAAAAATTGCAAGGCTTAGATCAACACGAGCCATCCGTGGATCGTAGAGGATAGCCATATACGCAGGTGTTTTTCTCTGTCAAAGTATAAGTCCACGTGGTCCTATGCATACAATAAAACTAGTTGCAGCCGCATTGCTCACTACACTAAATCTAGTTGCGTGATTGAAGCTATTTACTGAGATGTAAGTGATGTTACTCTATGCGGCTCTTACATCTACATCTGACTCAGGGCTCGCGTCCTGCAAGGCCGCGAGCTTCTTAAATGGGAACTGCAATGAAGATAAGGATGATGATGGTTTATAATTTGGTATTGTTACCAATCATCATGTCGCCTCTTTGGTCGTGTTTGAGCTATCTAATCTCTATCTGTCCGAGTGCGGTATTGCTCTGAACGCTCAGCTCGTGTCAGTCGATGTTTTGTGCGGTGAGAACCGGCACGCGGGTGTACGGAGTGTACGCGGTGTGTGCTGGAAAGCATCCTGCCTGCCTACAGGTGCGACGCGCCTTATCTGTTATCCTATTGGTGATTGTCCCGTTTCGTATGGGTATAATGTCAATGTGTGAGATCGACGTCCTCCAAAAATGCTGAACTGTTCAGTATTTAGCTGCAAAAAGAGATCTGCCAAATTTACAAAAAGATCCAAAGAGACATTTCTAATAATAGTAATTTTTAATCATATTATTGCTATACACATATGAATGTGGAGGGACACACGGGCAGAGGAAGGCCGAATAAAAGATGGATCGATTGTGTGAAGAGTGATATGAGAATGAAAGGAGTAAGTATGGAAATGACGGCTGATAGAGAGGAATGGAACAAGAAGGTTTACTGCGCCGACCCCAGATAATGGGAAATGGTTTAGAGAATGATGATGATATTGCTATACATATCTTTATAAACTTAAAATTTACAATATTTAACCTTCGTGTTGTTTTGGATTTGTTTACCAACACAGGCCGCTCGCCCGCATACAATATACGGACCGGTCGAGCGACTGATCCGAGTCTGTATCCGAGTCGTCGCTGTCACCAAGTGATAGTGTTATAATGTGTCTATGTGTGTGTGATATTATTAGTATACTGTTTTAATTTTTGTGTAAGTTTAATAGTGACAGACGATTGTTAATGGGTGCGCATATTTGCCGGTGCGGTAGTCCGTATTGCCCTATGCATCCTAAATTTTTAATAACATTTTATTTTTATACTTAAATCAACTTGCAAATTATATTGCATTATCTTAACTGCTTTGTGTTGTTTCAGGAAAGTATGATGTTTACATTTATACTGTTACTTTTGCTCTACCTATTCAGTCAATGTTTCGCTATATTTGGTTTAATCAATTTGGATATAGCAAGCATAAATATGCCTATACCGATTACCACGTATGAGGTAAGATGTATTTTTATTATATAAGCTATGAATTTTTATTCCTATACTTGAAGTGTACCTAGTGATATTAAACATAGTCCATATAATAAGTGAAGTCCTTAAGACTGAATTTTGGTCATGACGGCCAGACTCAAAGGAGACTAACCATCTGCGCAGAACAGGATTGTAGTGCGCAAGTGTATGCGCAAGCACAGGTGCACGTTCAATACCTTCACTCTCTTACTCCGAGGGTGTGGTAAACCGAAACAGTCGGAGAAAGATGAGACGCAGGACCAACGGTTTTGAGTGCTTTCCGAGATACGGGGGTGAAAAACCGCCAACTTTCTGACTCCGGGCAGCTACTGAGAATTTCTTGACGGAAAAACTCAATAACTGATTTTTTTGACCCGCCCCGGGTTTCAAAGAAGGGACCTCATGATGAGGAGTCGCGTTTACAACCATTTAAACATCGAGGCAGTATGTAAATATTATTACTTTAAAACTCTCGGACAAACAGAGTTTTTAACTTTGAAGCATAAGTAAGTTCGTAAGGAGTAAGATGAAGTTCAGTGGACAATAAACAAAAAACGATTATATGATACTCGTATTACATGGCCTAGAGCACCACTTAACTGATGGTCAGCGATGCGATATTATGATGCCTGGTGAACCACTACGTATACCGAAAGCATCCAGTTGAATACTAATCGTCTATACCTACATATTATAGTTACAAGCTACCAAAAGCCCACTGCTGAACGTAAGTATTAGCCCCATAGATTGCCTCATATTTTGTCACACAGGATTTTGCCACAGTTACCACGCTTGGCAAGCGCAAACAATCGTAATTTATTATTTTTAGTTGTTATTAAGAAGACATTGTAGCGTATTGTGAAATTTACAGCGAGCGCTAACCCTCTGAGCCGTGGTAGCTCGGATGGTTAGCGCTCGCTGTAAATTTCACAGTACGCGAGCAAACCGGATTCGATCCCCGCCGGCACCAATGAAATTGTTAATTGCAATTTTAAGTGCTGATTTACCACGTGCTCGGCGGTGGAGGAAAACATCGTGAGGAAACCTGCATGTCTGAGAAATAAGAAAAAAAATATTTTGAAGACGTGTTAAGTTCGCCAACACGCATTGGGGCAGCGCGGCGGACTATTCCTTGCCCTAAAACCCTCTCAGAAATGAGAGGAGGCCTGTGCCCAGCAGTGGGATGTATATAGGCTGTAACTTTAACTTTACTTTAAGAAGACATTACCGCGCATTTCCTGATTTGGTTCCCTCTGTCGCCTCTTACGACACCCACGGACGATATGGGGTAGCGAATATTCTTACCCAACTACTACACGGTTATATCGTATATATATTCAAATCCAAATTGCACTAAATTATTGAGGAAACCTACTAATACCTACTCGTATATACATTGTTTTAAGGGGAAATATAACCTCAAATGCCTTAGCAAGATCCTCCGTTATGCTGAAAATATTGCAGCATTAATTTTGAAATAAATATATGGTAAAGTTGAGGATTAATGTTATGGATTATGTTAGACGAAAACACGATTCCGTAAAATTTTCTCGATCGAAAAAAATCCAAAGTTACCTCCAAAATAAACAATAAACCGCTGTTGTTCATAAAATACTTTAAATAAGATCACGAAACTTTGCATACTAACTGAACTAACTACATATAAAGCAGTGGTTATGTTATTTACTTTTTTTTTAAATACCATTATTTTCACTGTAAAAAGAAATAAACTATCGGCCTCTTGAAGCGTGATTCCTGCCGCCCGGTCAGTTTCGCTTCGGCCTTTGAAGAGGGATGTTGTGTCGCTTACGATCAGAATACACATTACGCAACAGAACGACGTAAAATTAAAATGGGAAATAACCGTAATAACAATAAGAAGCGACTGGGTTGGCGTTAAGAAACAGGCATAAATATGATAAACCTAATGAAATAAGTGTCTAACGACATATCTACTTACAGTATTAGTGATTACAAACATGTCGGTACATAGCATACGACGCGCGGGGAAGTGGGGGCGAAATTAGAATTTGAGCTGACTTACTATATCTCCTTAAGCAAACACGTGTACACTTTTGAATTCTATTTTTAATAAATCATGTTTCTATATTTCAGCTTTTCGCAACGGGCTCGCCTATTGCATATGCATTTAGCGTAGGCTTGCCGCCGAAGCAAAACGGTAATACGAAGAAGAATTTATTCCTCATGATTGGATTGCCGACCATTGTTCTTTGTGGCCTTTGCTTTCTATATACCAACATGTTAAAAGGGTAAGTCGAAATAAATATTAATATTGGTGACAAATCGATGCAATAATGTCGGGAAGGATCTTTTAAACAGAAAATAATATTTTATCTAAAAACTTAAAAATATATTTTTTATAAACGATAAATTGATAAAATATTTAGTCTTTGATTATCTTCAATATGAATAACGTTACATTACTAGATCCTATCCAGAAGAGGAGTTCATGGCTAGGTTCCCTAGTTATTTTATAATATTTTATTGCATTTAATGAACATGCCGCAGTAGCACTGTGGCATGTTCATTAAATGCAACGACAGGGCAGGACAGGACAGAACGTAAGTAAACCGGATCCGATCCCCGCCAAAATCAATAGAATTCTTATTGCAACTTTAAATCAGCACTTGATTTGACAGTTGCTGATTACGTGGTAAATCAGTCTCGGAGGAATCAGCCTCGGGCCTCCCCCAAGGAATACGACAAAGCACGGTCCTGAGCCATTTGTATCCACCGACTTCCTGCATGTCCTACTAGGTCGTCACTTCATCTAATGGTAGGCCGCCCAACACTTCGCCCACCACTACAGGCTGCCACTCGAGAACCTTTCTTCGAGCTATATGGCTGGCTCATTGCCACTTCAGCTTGCGTTATCCGTTATGCTGTATCGGTTATTCTGGTTCTACTACGGATATCCTCATTTCTAAGTTTATCACATAGTATTGTACTCAGTGAAACCCCGAATATAGCCCTCTCCATAGCTCGCTGAGCGACCTTGAGCTTCCTCATACGGCCAGCAGTGAAAGACCACGTCTTAAACTCAGTCATCACTGGCAATACGCACTGGTTATAGAATCTTGTTTTCAAGTTTTGAGGTACCTGTCTAGAAGATGTGTCGTATTCTCTCGAACTAGGCCCAGTCGAATTGAATCCGTCGATTGACCTTTCGGTCGAAGTTGGACTTACCTAGTCGGACTATTTTTCTCAGGTAAACATACTAGTCAACTTCGAGCTTAGTGTTCCCAACAACTACCGGCATATTTCGCCAATGTGCACCGATAATCACCATTTTAATTTTAAACTTTAATGTACACCATTCCAGCTTGTGATCCTTTGTTGCACACGGGCCTCGTAAAATACAACGAATATAGTACCCAAGTAACATTCTAAAAAGCAAGAGTGGTAAATAAGTATTAATTTGCGTTTACTAGAAGTATAATTAATAAAATTGTTAATCCCTTACTTTTAAAAACTATTTATAAACATGAATTTGTGAAGATATACATATTAAAGTATACCACAAACAGAATTAAAGACTTTTAACACATCGTATTCAAAATGATTAAAAACTTTATTTTACCAATGTTTTGCTTTCTTCAAAAAGACATGAAAACAAATTGCTTTAATGTTAAGAAAATGTAAGTGTTAATTTTTCATGCTGAAAGAATTGTTATATTTTTTATTAATTAGTTCAGAAACGGATAGGTATAAACGGATATTCCGAAAAGTTGAAAAATAAAAAAAGAGAAACATGTGCAAAATATTAAAGAGCGCATTACTTAACCATTGTTTTGTTTTTGATATTTTCTATAAAAATATTTTTTAAATTTATGAAAATGAAATGAATGCGTCATGACCTTTTGACGATGTCACTAAGACTAAATGAGAAAAATCGGAGATATTATATACTATAGGCAGTATAATAAGTCTATGCCTATTGGACAAAAATTACAGACAATTTTGTTGCTGATGTCCGGTCTATTACTACTACTTATGGCGACATCGCGAAAAAATGCACCTCCTTTCAGCGAATAGTATAGGACTATGACACCACTAACAAAAGAAGAATTTTGATATAGGTAAATTCATGTCTTTATCTTGAATTTGACTGTTCAAAAACACGATTGTATAATTTTGACACGATCATAATTATTTGCGAAAACACCTTTAAAAATCACTATAGTTGAAATTACAACGAAATTACTTAATCTATATGCTTGGAAATGCTCAAATATATTCATAACATCAATGTTCATAATTTACTTGCTCATTATTTTGCTGACTTAAATCAATAATTTAAAAAAAAATATTTTAAGATTCTGACAATTTCTAAGCGCTTTTATTCGTCGCGGGCGCTACGCAATTATAGACCTTATGACGGCGTATTTTTAAGTTTTTATATAAATTATGTATTCACTCGGATTAGTACGGCGATAGCCTGGAGCCACTTTTTCGACGTGTCGTCTTAAATGTCTTTGGCAAACACCAAATATCTTTTTTATATACTTAGGTCCGTTAATGATATTAGTGAGCTGCATCGTACGCAATTTTCATGACCTCGCGTGCAAGGGATCGTTCTATTATAGCGTCTAACATATGAAGTGTAGAGGTATACTCCATGGTCTGACACAAAAATTACAATCAGTTTCTTTTTTGGCAGGAATACCATAGACGCAGCACTACCAGTAACCACCCTGCTCGAGGCCCGAGCTGCAGGTTGGATATGTCCGGTATTGGCTGGTATCACGGTGGCGGGAATCTGTCTCGCCCTTACCGAGCTCTGCCCGCTGTTGTTTACCGTGTTGGTATTGTTAGCTTCTCCTGAATGGAAAGTACTGACAAGATCTATGACCTATGAAAGCTCTACCACTGGCAGCCCCGTCTTGGCTGTATTTACAGCAGGTTAGTTATCTCAGTAGAGAATGTTTACGAAAATTGACCATAAAAATTATGAAATCATTCATTTTCAAGATATAAATCCTTATTATAATATTATCATTCTTTACTTCACATATGTCTCTATATTGAATTACGTTTTTGTTTTAATATGAGGATAGTAATGTGATTTATGTTCTAGAAAAAGTAACATTACTTAACCATTTTAACCAATATTCATCCAAAATGCCGAATTACAAATTTATATACTTACTAAAAAGACAATTATATAACTAAATACATTTAAGTTAACTTTTATCTTCAGTAACTGCTAGAGTACACGATTTAAAATTATTGGATATCTATTTTTCAGGTAGTTTGGCGGCAATACTGGCTTTCGCCTGTCCATTATCACATATGATCACCTTGATGAACGCTAGTCACTTATTTGGAATAACAATTCAAGCATTTCATTTTATCATCATGAGATGTGTTCCAACAGCTGAACAAATGGAGGCAGGAAGTAAGATTTCTATCAAACCTGAATTTCATATATTATTTGAAATTTGTAAATTTATTCTTATTAATTTACAGACATCGAATACAAGCGTCTTGGACCTGAAGGCAATTCACGAGTTATCAAATCCACTTCAATGAAGTCCAAACGTGGGTTGTGGTTTATCCCGTCAGCAATACGTCATACTAAAACCTTAGAAAGTATCAAGTCAAAAGTGACAAAAGGTACGGTAAACAAAAAGTGAGAGAGATGAAATATTTTTAAGTAGTATTTTTATTAGTATTTTTTATTAATATTTTTATTAGTATTGACTAAGAATATATTTTTTATTTTTATATTTTATATTTTTTAGTAAATGAATTTCTAAATTAATTCTACTAATAAGAAGAAATTGAATGAGCTTTAATATTTGATTTCAGATAATCATTTTATTCTTGTACCAAATAAAATATATTTATTTCTAGAGACTGAAGAGCGAGAGTGCCTTCTTCTTGACGAGTATGCGGGTTGCCCTACTGAGGATATAGAGCAATCATCCAGTGGTCTCAGTGGCGTAAGAGAATTGGCAACTGAAGAACTTGATGTCCAGTCTGATGTAGACGCTAGTGAACCTGATATATCTTCAGGTGATGACTCCACGGACATAGACGCCGTGGTAAAGGAATACAAAGATACAATTCAGGTAAAGCACTTGAAATGTCAACAATCATAATTAATGAATTAAATTATGTACCTTAGTACAATAAAAAAAACCGGCCAAGAGCGTGTCGGGCCATGCTCAGTGTAGGGTTCCGTAGTTTCCCGTCCGTCACAATAAGTGTTCCCACTTATGAGTTTAAAGGTGGGTCCATTCATTATGTTCGCGCTCCAGCAGCGCTCCGCGTTCCTGCAACTGCTCCCGGTAGTGGGTACTGTTGTTTCCTTCCAAGTTCAAAATGATTTTCCTAGAAAGTCCTTATAAATTTCTACTTTACAGATTTTTTTCATATTTTCTAAACTTATAGTTCAAAAGTTAGAGGGGGGGGGGGGACACATTGTTTTTTACTTTTGGAGCGATTATTTCCGAAATTATTGACATTATGAAAAAATGATTGTAGTAAACCCCTATTCATTTTTAAATACATTTCCAACAATGTATCACACGTTAGGGTTGAATTTAAAAAAAAATCACTTCCCACTTTATATATAGGGGGGCTACCCTAATAAAACATTTTTTTCCAATTTTTATTTTACCACTTTGTCGGCGTGATTGATACACATATTGGTACCAAATTTCAGCTTTCTAGTGCTAACGGTCACAGAGATTAAGCGAGGACGGACAGACGGACAGACAGACATGGCGAAACTATAATGGTTCCTAGTTGACTACGGAACCCTAAAAAAGCTTTAAATAGTGGCCAATGGACCACCCAATGAACCTATATATATATATATATATATATATATATATATATATATATATATATATATATATATATATATATATATATATAAATATCTTCAACATTTGTTCGACAATTACGTTAGTACTTTATATACTGTACTCGTATAGAAGATAATTATGCATTAGAGGAATAGTACCTACGACTCCCTTGGTGTTGCTAATGTTTATAAAGATATAGTTGGTAATCGGTATAAGTTAATATTGTGGGTAAACCTTAGTTAGTTTTTTGGTTGGAATCTAAATCCTTGGTTGTTTGATAATCAGCTTTGAGCATTACTTTTAATTAATCATTCATTATTTACTTGACTATTTTTATTCATGATGGTTCATTCTCCAAGTCGAAATTTCCACCACGAAAGTAAATAAACCAAAAACGTACAGTGCGTTTGTTAGTCGTATTCTTTCCATCTCTCCAAGCACAACATTGATATTGCAAGCATTATCTGATGCGCTGGAAACACAGCGGAACACGTTTTCGTAAGTTCTCTAATCTTTGAGGTTTTCATGTTTAACTCAAATACTGAATATAAAAATAATTTTAAGTCAAACAATCGAATATCATAAAATTATTGAATTAAGAATGAGTACTTTTTGTATAATTAAGTTTGAATCACGAACCTTGGACAATGCAGTTTTAATTTTAATTCAAAATTCATACTTAAACCCCCATTATTTATTCCGTTACCAAAACATTAGCAATCGAAAATGAAATTGTAAATAATAATATACATCTATACATATAATAAATCTGTAGAAAAGTCATGTCTTGTAATTCTAATATTTTCTTAAAAAAAAACAAGTCCAAGGGAATAAATCCTTCCTCAAAATATTAATTTCTATTTTAAATGATAGATGTGTGCGTGTGTGTGTGTGTGTGTGTGTGTGTGTGTGTGTGTGTGTGTGTGTGTGTTTTTTTTAAACCAATAACGTATTTATAAATAAAGCCTCAAATTACTTGTAAGATATGCGGTTTGGGCCGAAAATGTTATGTTTTAAAGTTTTTTCAAGGGCGATAATATCGTAACGATGTGAGTAGATTATTTACTTATTTCCTTCCTTATTTCTTATTTACTTATGAATTATTATGAATTATTTATAATACGGCTTTAAAAACATGAAGTCTTTATTTAGTGCACTACAACGCAAAATCATAGTTTTTAATAGCGGTTTTTAGAGCGAAGACAATCCCTTCGTAGCGTTTTACGAAAATATTCGTCAGAGTTATCGTTCAGCTCGAATACAATCATTATTATAAGCTAAACTGCTATATTTTAGGCGTTATTGTAATTAAATAGTCTTTTACCCTATCCGTTGCGTTATAATTTGATTTTAGTACGCCGGCAATCTACGTTTCATTTTTTCAAAACAGTGCCATCTAACGTAAAATACAAAAAGTGGTAACATTTTGCCTCCTGTTACTAATCCTATACTATTAAACGAGCAATTCTTGTATATATGTATATATATATATATATAATCGGGATCTCGGAAACGGCTCCAACGATTTTCATAAAATTTAGTGTCCAGGGAGTTTCGGGGATAATAAATCGATCTAGCTAAGATTTATTTTTAGAAAATGTCTTTTTGTCCGTGTTTTTAGGCAATTAAAAACTGCTACAATATAGTTAGAATAAGAAGGTAAATTTTGACAGTTTGGTAATGATTATAAATAGCTTATTGGTATAATGGGCGGTCACAAAATCGTAAAACCCCGGTTCGAGCCCAGACCGACCGACCGACTTTTTTATTTTTTTTTTTCAAGTTTCTTTCTTTTTTGAGAAAATATATTTTTTTCGAGCCCTTTTTTTAGTATTTTTTAAAAACACGAAAATTTAAATAAAAATAATTGCACTCATGATTTTTTATTCAAATAACCAGTTCAGTTTTTTCTGTTATGTCGCTAAGATCAAAAAATATTATTTATAATTCATCAGTATGTAATTTGTATCTAAATATAATTTCCAAAACACACGAATTAAAAAAATCGAGCGAAAAATACCGAGCAAAGCTCGGTCAACCGGGTACTAAATTAAGTAATATAAATAACTTACCTTTATATGTTTAAATAATTAGGTTCGTAATTGATTTAAAAATTGTTAATTTTAAATCAATAGTCAATTTTCGGTTATTTTATTTAATTTCAATGTCGATAAACTTTTTTCAAGGGACGCCCTAGAAAAAGTTTATCGAGCAAATTGGCGATATTTAGAAAATAGGTAACGTTAGAAGTACACTTAACCGACGAGCATGTATGCGTAGGTATATGAATGTAAAGGAGGCGAAAGAGGTATGTCAGGATCGTGCCAAATGGAAGTCCGTAGTCTCTGCCTACCCCTCTGGGTGACAGGCGTGAGTGTTTATGTTATGTTATGTTTATTTAATTTCAGTAGGAATAAATAAACTTTATAGTACTTATGTCACTAATTACTACTTAAATAGACGACATCTACCGAAAATTGTAGAGTCTGATATGTTTCTAAGTTTAATTTCTAATCTATAACAAGTTTTAGTACGTAGGTATTAGTTTCTTTTATCTATAAATAAACTGATACAAACAAAAACTATTGCAAAACTCTCATTATTCTCATAGTATGAATAAAGATATTTTAGATATTGATTATATATAGATACATCTGTAGACATTGATATACATTTTTTGTATATCTATGTCTATAGTCAATCATTGCGTGAAATTGTGGCATTTCATTAAGTTTAACACAGTTTGTTGATTATATCATGATATAGCTTGACAAAATCAATAAACAGAGATAGTATGGCGACTTTAACAACTAAACACAGCATTGCTATTTCTTATTTTACTTACTTACACTAAGTTCTTTTATTTATTTATTTCATATATTTGGATAAAACATGGACAGATAAGGATGGTACAATTCTTAAAACACAACATGTTTGCTATGTGATTGCGATAGCATGCAAATTTACATAAATAGCACATATGCAAATGAAATTTTCTAATCATAATACAAAACAATTAGACTAAAACATATAAAATCATAAATAAACAAAGATTATCAGTTCATTAAAAAATATATAGGTATATCATTTACATTTTACAGGTCTCTGATGTCATAAAATTGATTTTCATTGAGATAAGTCAATAATTTTTTTAAATAAATCATTATTATTCGATTTGATTTCATTTGGTATTTTATTATAGATTCGAATACACATGGTTAAACAGCTTTTACTATGTTTATTTGATCGCGGTACATCATCTAATACAAGTCTATTTGCATTTCTTTTTAGGCTTATATTCATATCATATGCCTTTGTAAACAGTTTATTATGTTTATGTACGAAATTACAAACTTCGTAGATACACAGAGATGGTAGTGGCAACAAACCTAGGCTCCTAAATATTGGTTTGCAGGATTTATTCGGTGCGATTCCAGCAATATTATTTTGTATTTCCGGCAATATTTTTTTTTATATTTTGTTACATATATCGCAAAATATTTTTATTACACACCGCTGAACATGGGTTTAACCCGTAGTTATTTGTTAAATTTATATACACGAACACTACATATTGAACTCAATTAACCCATAGTTTTTCAAACATGTCGGATATTTTCAGTAGCAGCCACGCTTGGCGAGCGGGTTAGCGACCGCAGTTTTTTATTACTTTGCGCTGTTATCGAGAAGATGCTGCCCATCTCCTGTATCAGCTTCCCTCTGTCACGTCTTACGACACCCACGAGACAAAATACAGTATTGGTTTCTTTTTCGCCGCCTCTATAGGTGGCTAATATATTTCTACTCCCGTTCAGCAATTCGATCCCCCCTCATAGACTGCAAAATAAGTTGGATATTTGCCATAGTTGCTATGCTTGGCAGGCGGGTTGCGTTATTTTGAGCTGTAATCAGGAAGATGCTGCGACTCATCTTCTGTATATTTCTAATCCCGTTCCTTAAAAAATACGTGGTAGAGCCACGCTACAGCTATATTATGGTTGTAGCACGAATGGGTCGGCTCGACCGCGGAAGTACCACGCTCTCACAGAGAGCTGTTGCTGTGTTTCGTATACTATATACCAGCGTAAAATAGCAGCCTAATACTGCTGTGTTTCGTATGGTGAGTGTAGAGATCCGGAGACCCTTTTTTACTGGAAACGAGGCATTCCATCTTAGTCCTCAGGGGTGACAACTTGGCTGCGGGCTGTTCGAAAGAGATACCGCGGCTCCGGAACGTAAGGGCACTGAAGGAACACGGATGGTTTTTAGTCAGTAAAAGTCTGACACTCCCTTACGCTCCACCCAGAGCGAAAGGCGTCATTAGATGATTTTCCATCCGCAAAAAAAAAAAAAAAAAAAAAAAGGGTGACAACTTATCTTCGTTTTCTGCGTTCTGCATTACTAATCAAGGATAAATGAAGATGTCTGTGGGCCACAGCATCCACTTGCCATCAAGTGGACTTTGTGCTCGTTTGTCACCCTTATTCTATGTAAAAAAAATAACGCATTTCTGATTCAAGGAGAATTTACCCTTCACAAAGACAGATCGGAAACTCACTTTTGTGTTTCTGTAGCATATTATATTACTAAATTTCAATCATTTACGTCCAATGTAGTCACATATAACGAGATGACTTTCCAGGTGATCCAATTTTGCTAATTTTGATGATGTTTCTGAACTGAAGCCCACGAGAGCGCAGCGGCAGTTAAAAAGCTAGTACTTAATACTACTATACTACTAATACTTAATACACACATTTTTATGCCTCGTCCACACGTTTGGCACTGGCCGCAAAGTCCTAATCTCTACAAACGTTTGACTTGGTTTTGGGAATCAAACGTCGCCTTCCACACGCTTGCGAGTGCATTAGTTCATTCTGAAGAGGCAAGCATAAATGCCATACATAAACACGCAAGCATGAATAAATCCACACATATTTTTTTATAGTATAGGATGACAAACGAGCATACAGTCCACCTGATGGTAAGTGGTTGCTGTGGCCCATAGACATCTACATCTATCCTCGATTACGAATCAAAATGCAGATGCGTTGTCACCCGTGAGGACTAAGACGGAATGCCTCGTTTCCAGTAAAAAGGGTCTCCGGTTCTCTACACTCACCATACGAAACACAGCATCATTAAGTTACTATTTGACGCTGGTATTCTGTGAGAGCCGACCCATTCGTGCTACTACTTTACTACTAATATAACTGCAGCATGCCTCTACCACGTAAAATACCTCACATAAATACCAGAAAACAAGTGAAAGAAAACGAAAAATACGGCAACCTACGCAAACCAAGCCAAATGCTCTATTCAAACGTTTGAATTTGTGCCGGTTTGTTGAGGTTTACCAAGCGTGCGAACGCGGCTTTAGACTTTAGATAGGTATTATTTTGGGATTATAAATATTAAATATAGTATGGCGATGTTGCTAACCAATTTACCGTGGAAATATTCTGGTGGTAGTGGCAGATGCAGACTATTACTTTGTAGTGGAAATATACTGGACACTTTTGGATACATGCATAGCAATTTTGTCTGTCAATTATTGGGCACTGTGTGTTCAATATGGCTCAAATTCGTCTATTAATTATCTAAATATATGAAAATAGATTGACTATCCTGGTAAATAAAAGTTACAACCAAAAATATTTAACGCAGGTAGTCACGGCAATACCCGAAGCGAGTACTCCCGCTCCCCCGAGCATTCGCGGTGCTCGCTGGTCTGCGGCCGGCGCCACAGTACAAGTGGTGGCCAACGGTTTTATAGCAGTCGCCTTCTGCAACGAGGCTTTGAGACTACCCATGTTTCTCACCGGAATACCGTGTAAGATTTTTAAATTGAGTTATATACTGCACGCGTAGCGTATACACATTACACTATACTATGTGATACTCGTAGGATGATTAATGAGCATGTCATGTCAGTGTCGACATCGAGAATATATACGAAAGAGGCTATTTATCGGCAGTTATTCAGCAGTCACATACATTATATAGTCTTAAGGTTTATAGAGAGTCTATGCTCAGCGGTAAGCCCTAAAATTAAATCAAGGCAAGGAACTCAGTCTGGGGTGAACTGCAGTGCGATTGTGAAACTTTGGTAGAAATCGTAGTTGTCTTCATTTTGAAGTTTAGTTTCGTGTTATTATGTAAATCTATTAGTATCATTTATAAGCCGAAGCATGTTTGTATTAATATCCTACTTTACGTACCAAAATATTATCATAACGACGCAGCTTAGTTAATTATTATTAAGAAGCTGTGATGAAGTCGTTCCCCAATGATTCTCACCAGAATTACACAAGCCACGATCAGATTAGGATGTGGGTTCCGATTCACACTGTAACCGCTGTAAGGTGTGACGTCAGTATACTATGAAGCCGTTCCTTTTTAGTTTGCTATACTTACTGGTTACTGTTTAAAACGGAACGTAGTCCAGTATATTGTTATCCCCATTTTTCGACAGTGTTTTCAAATAAAAATATTTAGTGTGTACACGTTATCTGTTCAACAAGACAAATTATTATTTAAATGTTGTTGCTTTCAAAACTTATTGTCCTAGTTTATTTGAATAACACTATTAATTAATAATAATAACAATCATTCGTGTAAGCTGTTAAAGCTGAACGCACATTTGTCCGCACCGTACGCGCCGCTTTTTCGGTTGGCCTCGCACATTTGCACGTAAGGGCCGTGCGCAATTCTTTTGTACTGCCAACAACTTTTGCAGTTTTTTCAAACAACTAGTGTGAGACGATACAGTGACATCGGTTGCTTGGAATCGACTGGACGCTATGAAAAAAAATGTTATAATAGCTTGATTATTGGCAGAGGAAGAAGAAAATAAAATTCGGAAAAAAAGAAGATTCTTCTTTTTCATTCATAATATTAATTTAAAAAACAGTTGAATGTAAAATATTATACTTTATTTAAAGACTTATTAAATAATGATGATCAATTTTTTAGATATTTGCATTTAAAATACAATAAATTTCAAGATTTCGAGAAGCTCTATGGAAAACTCAAGATTTGGAAGGCCAATTGAACCAGAGGAAGGACTAATATTTTTTTTTCAATTATATGTAGTTAATTACGAAATAGGTAAAAGTTATAATAAGTCTTCTCTGACGACTCATTGTTGCCTACACTGTGTACTCCTGAAATGAAGTAAAAAATATATTTCGAAACGAAAGTCGAAATAACCAGTTTTAGTGAAAAACCCACTACGTTGGCAACGTTAGACAGCACACGCCGAACGCGCGACACGACGTCATCATCATGCCTCCTTCAATATTCGGATACCTACCGCATTTTATAAATTGCTGCGCATACGGTGCGGCTGCAATATGCGAGGTTTCATATGATTTCATATACGAATTATAAAACGCGGCGCGTACGGCGCATACGGTACGGATTTAAGCTAAACGTAAATGTGCGTAAAAAATCTCTAGGCACTGTTATGTTTTTTGATCACGAGATTAAAGTACGTAAAGTGCTCACAGTACAAAAATGACGACGATTTAAAACATCATATATTTCCCTAAAGTGCTGCGGCAGTATACTGGCAGTACATAATGGAACTAATTT
The DNA here is from genome assembly GCA_036936625.1 of Parnassius smintheus behrii. Taxonomy (NCBI): domain Eukaryota; kingdom Metazoa; phylum Arthropoda; class Insecta; order Lepidoptera; family Papilionidae; genus Parnassius; species Parnassius smintheus. The sequence continues at coordinate 27,271,522 of JAUPFT010000010.1, read as the reverse complement.
TTCACTTGTAAGAACACTGAGCAGCGCTCGCAGTGTATATCGGGACACTGCCTAGATCTCCCATTACAGATGTCGGTCTACCAGTATAAAGATCAATTTTTTTATGTGTTATGTATTGGTCAACAAATAGAAGAAAACTTACCGCATTTTTTATTTTTATCCATTATTTTAAATTATAATTTCCTGTTACTTTTCAGTGTGGCTATGCGGTACATTTATTTGCATATGGCAACCTGCTCACAAAATAAGTATGAAGAAATCTCAAGGTGTGGAAGGACCATTAACAATGACAATGGCATTGTTATTTTTAACACCGTTGCTTATTGACTCCTGGCCAGCTATCATTCTTTTTGCTGGAGCAGGTATCGTACCATACTTAATCAATTTTTTTATTTAAAAAAAAAGTACAAAAACATATTTAAAATTAAAAATACTCCTTTGATGAACACTGTCCTGCTAATGTTGGTGAGACTACCACAAAACATTACTGAGCTATTTGCCTTAATTAAACTGACATTCCAGATTGTCCTTTTTCATTCCCAAATTCCGCGTGTCATAAACTAAGCGCAAGGTTCTCAAGGTATTCAGCCCGGAGAAGAACTAACGCTTAGTGTGGTAGTGCAGAGCAGAGGAGCTTCTTTCTATATATCTATAGAAGTGGTTCGGAAACTTCAACATCGTGATTTAGGTTTCCGTCGTTGTTCGGTCCGTTTACGGTATTGTGATGTCGTCATCATCTTAAATATTCTCATGAACGGAACGATACAATACAGCAATGAAACGCATACGGGCTTATGACAATATGATTAAATAAAGTTAAGGCGTGAGTGGAGAGCGTACGGCAGGCAGGCTGCGTGACGGCGCGTGCAGTAAACAGCACGATTAGACATCACATGCTATAATACAAGAACGTGAATTTCCCTTGCACGGCGCACGTCCCGCCCTCCTGGGAACCACGAACCCACCCAGAACAAGCACTCAATCAACTTAGATACTTAGAGAGATAAGTACCGATTGTGATAGTGTTAAGATACCGGTGTTATTACCGCTTCTTTTTATACCGTAGGCGTAGTAATATACGCTCGCTGCGAGCGGTGGTGCGGAGACTTGGCCGTGCAGCAAGCGCGCAGCACGCTCGAGCGACGTAAGCGCGCGACCCGACCGCTCACCGGTACACTCACACACATCGACACTGTGTACATCGCCAGGTATTCACTAGTTTTGCACCATAATACTATTTCTAGCGTTAGTTTTCTTTAAATCTTTAGCAGGCATTTAATTCAATTAGTTATTGTGTTTTAATGGAAATATTCTATAAAAAAGTATATTGTTGTGTGCTACATTTCCTTACTGTATTTTTTTTTCTGATTTTAGTTTACTTTCGTGGTTGTTTTCCGGTGGGACTCCGTTGCTTACTCAGAAGGACAAAAGAAATGAAAAATACATTTACCTCAACTAATTTCACACTTTTTAAATATTCATTTATTATAGTATGTTACCTGTTTTATTTTTTGTTCCATTTTTGCTACACTATCAGTACAGATGAATTAGCTATATAACAAAATTTAATGTAACAAATTTTTTATTTAACAAAATTTAACGACTTGCGCTCCTTATTAATTATAAAGGGAAAAGTTTTTCAAGTAACGGAGAGAAAGTTACTTATATTAAAGTTTTAAAGCGAGTTTCTAATACTTATAGATAAATCTTTGGCCAAAATATATATGTAGTATACATATAATAGCCAATTTGTATTTATTGGAGCTTTTACATGTTGATAGAGTCCGGTAGCTATTACCTACCGGACTCTATCAACACACCAGTGTCGAGGTAAATGTCAAAAAAATTATGTTATAGGTATTTAAGTAACGAAACTTATTGTAACATCAACTTTTAGCCAATGTTCTTAATAGCTCGAGCGTTTTAGCGCTATAGAGCCGCGGTTTCTATCCTGAACGGCACATACCGGCGGTGCCATAATGAACTGGCCCGATATAGTTCAACGCGATTTGTCGCTACATGTTGTGTTGCATTAAATAGTACATTTGAATAACGAGAGTCGCGTATTTTTTCAAAATGTCGAAAACTGAGTATCGAAGTGTCATAAAGTTTCTGTTTAAAGAAGGTTTATCCCCTGCCCAAATAAAAGAACGATTGGATGGCGTGTATAAGGAGTCTGCCCCCTCCTATAGCACAGTGAAAAATTGGGTGAAAGAGTTTCGCCTCGGGAGAGAAACCGTCGAAGACTTTGGCCACGGCGGTCGACCTGTGGAAGTGCTCACTCCCGAAACGATTGCTCTTATCGAAGAGGAGGTTCTAAGTGACCGCCGTTTGAAGATTAGAGAAATTGTAGCAAGGCTTGGGCTCTCAATACCGTTCATCGCGCGATCCATGAACATCTTCACATGAAAAAAGTGAGTGCAAGATGGGTACCGAAACTTCTTTCAGCGGTACGGAGACAGGAAAGAGTGCGCTGCGCTTCGGAGTTTTTGGATTTTTGTGGCGAAAATCCAAAGACTGTGATCGAGCGGCTAGTGACTGGTGATGAAACTTTGATCTTGTATTATGATCCACAAAGCAAGCGCGAGTCAATGGAATGGCGTTATAAGGGTGAAAAGCCCCCTAGAAAGGCAAAGGTGCAACAATCGACTAAAAAACTGATGTGCACAATATTTTGGGATTTTCGAGGCATTTTGATGGTGGATTTTAAAGAACGTAATACAGTCGTGAACGGCGAATATTATGCTTCTTTAATATATAAATTACGAGACAAGATAAAGGAAAAACGAAGAGGCAAGCTGTCTAAAGGTGTCCTGTTGCTCCATGACAACGCCCCTGTTCATACCGCTGGTGTTTCGAACGATGCAGTTCGTCAATGCGGGTTCACAGAAGTTCAACATCCACCTTACAGTCCAGAAATGGCCCCGTCCGACTATTATTTATTTCCAAATTTAAAGCGGGACTTAAGAGGAAGAAAATTTTCAAGCGATGCGAAGCGAAGTCTTCAGTCATTTTGAAGATAAAAAATGTGATTATTTTTATAAAGGTTTAGAGATGTTGATTCACAGATGTCAGAAGTGTGTTCATGGTGATTATATTGAAGAATGAAATTGGTTTCGTTTCATTTCCTTCATTGGTTCATAGTTAGGCCAATTCATTATGGGACCGCCTACGTATATTGTTACCCTCTGGCCACACACTCATAATGCCGAACGTCATGCTCCTCGTCGTCCCTGTTTTGTTGGTATTTTTGGGCGTGAGTCAAAGAACTGGCAATATTAGCCCGGGTTACTGGCCGCACACCCGCACAAACCGTAGTCCGACTGTCCGAGTAGTGCGCTAGGTTCGGAAGCACGTCACATGTCATTTAAAAATCGTAAGTAGTGAGTACCTATTATCATCATTCAGCCATATTACCACATGAGTAAATAATATATGTCGCTACCTGCGCCATTGCACGTGCAGCAACGCCTCGGTGGCTAGTCGGAATTATTGCACCTGCAGTGGCGCTCGGGTAGCTACTTGTCTCGATCGTATAAAACGGACGGAGCGGCCGCCGTTAAGGGTTGCGCCCTCCTTTCTGCCAAGGAGGGTCGCGTTCGTATACGGTTCAGAGATCTCTCGTTAGATCGGTATGCCAATCCTTAAAGGTGGGGTTTAGTGGGTAAAAGTCTCCACATAACCACGCAGCCGGCTGCGTGGTATGCTATGAGTATTCCGCACCTCCCTCCCCCGCTTTCCGGAGGGTTGCTCATATTTGCTTCGTGCGCAAAAAAAACGCCGTTAAGGGAATTATGGCGCTGGCATGGTACTAGCTCATCCTAGACCATTCGGATAATTAATTCGTGGAAACGAATTAATTATTATTATCAGCTATTAAATTAGTCTCAGTACAATTTATAGTTGATTACCTGTGATCCGTGTATTTTGTGATTGTAAATTAATTCTATTTAACTACCTTCCTACATATACATAGAAAAAGCTAAAGCTAAAGTCGACGACGACAACGTATATTTCTTTTTATGATATTGATTTAATTACTTAGCTACAGTAAATAAGCATAGCACGCACGCTGCAACAGTTTCAACATCCATTGCGTTGCAAACGCGAGCGACCTAGTGCGGAGCTTCGCGATTAATTGCGCGGGTAGAGCAGTGTGTGGACAGACGGGGCAACATCTCGACAGTGTGAGGAGCAGTGCGATGAGCAGCATAGGAGCATTGTGTGGCCGAGCCATTACGTTCAACGAATAATTGTTCCAGGGTCAGGGTAGTGGTCTAATATGGAATTCATGAATATAAAACATACCTACATGAGAAATTACTAGTGATGTGAAGTTTTCAAAAAGAAAAGTTCACTTAATTTCATCTAGTCTTGACTTTGAATATAGTTTAAAGTAATATTCTCGCTCGGAGTACTATGCTAGATATTTATCTTAACATAATATGTTTTACTTGTTTTTATTTATCTTACTTTATTTATGTTACATACAGCTTAGTCATTACAATATTCACAGTTAGCATACAAGTTTTAAAAAACGTTTAATTATTTGAGAAATAAGATCATTAATATTATTTACTCATATAAAACCGCGAAATATATAAGTATATTAGCCTCTTGAAAGCTCAACTGCAATTCCTTTTCTTAGTTATATTTTTTTTTAAATTACAGATGACAAGACTCGGACTCGGACTCGAGTCTAGACAATTTGATAGAAGCGGATGACGGAGAGGCTGATCTCGACGTTGCATGACAAAAAACGGATGCTGTTATTATTATAGCTCCTTGTGATCTCCGAAAAACTACACCAAACTAAAAAGCCAATAGTTAAATTCGATTATTTACTGTTTCACTAATCGTCGCAGATTTCAGATATTTTTGCAGTGACTCATTGATTTGCGGCATACTTTTTTTAAATATATGCCGCAACAGTCGTTAATACCCTAAGCTTTTAGAAATGTATTGAAATTATTTAAACCTAACAGCCACTAACTCAGAAGCAAAGCGTTCATTACTGACTAACCCAACCAGAGATCGATCCTAGACGTAAACATCACTGAGAATGTATCCAATTTAAATTGACACTTCAAGTTCGATTCGCATAAAATCGACGATGCATGTTAGGAGGTACTTTACGACACCTACGATATAACTGCAGCAGAGCAGCTGCAGGTCGCTTAATTTCTTTGCCTTTTCGCGTACAATGTAAAACGCTGGACGACAGTTAAGAAGATATGTTATCATTTATTTTTTCTGTGCAGAAGAAGAACAAATAATGAAGAAAAAATGATCACTGACATACCAAGGGTCACGCTCTCAAGAAGGATAATACGACTGTCTTAGTCGTATTCTCGTGACGTGACGTGACGCTTGCATGACTCACTAAGCGTCGCTACATTGCACATCGTGGTGCTGTACGTCAAAATATTCTCTCCGGGGCCACTTCCCCACGCGTAACTACGCATATAGAGTGTACAGTATAAATACGTGAGCTACGAGATAGGGCTCCAGCGCATGAGGCTCTATTGCGACATAAACCATACCAAAATGCTTGAATATCTTTCTCATTTTGACGCTTTGTGCCGCGGTGCGCGACGCCGCCACAGAAATCGCAATAATAAGACAATAGAAATGAATTGGCGCATAATTACTTCCAAAACCGATGTCGCCACCTGCAGCCGTATTATAAACATACGCAATGCACAATGATATCTAATGTTTCACATCACATTGCTTGGCCAGTTTGTCAACGTCGCCTGCGTTGCGTATTACGGTAGAACAACCGTAATTGGGAATACAAAAAGTAATAAATGAAAGTTTACTAAGGTAAATATCATAGTAAAGTATTCATCTAGATGTAAATTAGTTATAATAATGATAATTAGTAAATAATCAACTTACCGAAGAAATTTTATGCCTTTATTAGTTGAATGAATTACACGTCCTTGATGAGTTTTTACTACTTTTTTTACTATTATGCTGCAGTTCACCATTATAATAACATAAATTCACGTGCGACGTTTCTCGCGCAACTAAATCACAAAATGGTGAATTATGTTCGTCAACACATAATAGCGGCGACAAGGTCACGCATCTATGCGACTTCTATTGTCTTATTATTACCTACGATTTCTGTGGCCGCCGCACAGCGCTCCTCTACGGAATCCGGCCTCAACTGACCCTCTTGCTTCCCTTAAAAGTATAAGGTGCTGTCCCCATAACTTCACCAACCTCACCACCTTAATACAAAGATGAGAAATAGCTAAAACAAATTTCGAGAACACTTGAAATCAGTTAAAACACACTGCAAAAGCACGAGTGTAGTTTCTAGTCCCTTTGCGTAGCGTTTACAGGCTTACAAAACCATAGAAAATTAACAATAACTAGATTAAAATATTAGGAACTAACTGCAGCTTAATAAATAAAAAACTGGTTAGGATTTTTTGAATATTGCATTTACTCGTAGTTTGAATAACAAACAAAAAGAAAACAAGTAATTTACTTTTTATTAAAAATTATAAAACGTATTTAAGTACTTAAGCCGTATAATTTTAAAAGAAAAACGTCAAATGAAAGAAACTAAGTTTAAAATAAAATAGCCTAATTAGGTACCTACTTACGAATAATATGTATTTTTCTAAATAAAAAAAATATTTACGTCAATGTTATATGTAATTTATAACTTTATAAATACTAGGGGCGTTCAATAAAAAGTGAGAATGGGTTTACAGGTAACTTTTATTAAATACATGTTATTTAATTTTTCGACATAAGACCTTTTATTATAATACACTTGGAATATCATTCTCGAAGCTTAAAATTCCCTTCTTTAATAACTATTCATCGTGTGCACCTAAAAAATCCTATCCTGCAGCGACTACTGCTTTTTTATCGAATCTCAGTCCCCTCAGATATTCATTTCATCTCCCAAATATGTAGGATGCTCAAGCCAACATCACGAATTTCAGCTATAAGAAGGGCGATCTCGTGAGCCTGGCTGCCATCATGGTGAAACAAAATAACAAAAAAAAATAGCTTGCCTCGCATGTCGCATGGCCTCGCCATTCTCGCGGATTTTGTTGCGCAATTTTTTTATTACCGATCGAGATTTTTAATTATTACCACCCCTTGACTGTCCCAAAAACAGTCTTGCGAAATATTTAATCTGCTCTGCTTCTGCGCATTTATAAGCATCCTGAATACCCAGCACGTATATACTTTTTTCGTTCCCAAGTGTTCAGTGTTCATATTCCGCCATTCGACTACTGGCGTGAACCAGTCGTAACACAAACAATTTAAGCTTACCACGAGTGGTTAAGGGGAATATTAGTAATGTTTATAGCATTGTTAATATTCTTTTTTTTAAATGAATCGTGCCCCGGTGATCTGCTAAAACATTTTTTTACTTTTTAACAATTTCTTAGTCACTGCTATTGTAGAGCGTCCCAAATGAGATTTGGCTTTGGTGGATGTTCTTGCCATGTTTAAATTCGTCTCACCAACATGCAACTACAATGCAACTGCAGAATACGGCTAACGATATACTGTAAACAAACCACAAAAAATAAGTCACACACAAATATTTCTTTCTTAAAAACAAAAAATAATCAGTTTATTTTTCTAGAGAAAAATTTTAATTTGTATGCTTTTTGAACGCCTATCGTACTAGCACGTAGTAATATTATAGAGATACCACGCTTTACACATAGACTTAGTAGCTTTACAATATAAATTTATAAAGTATATGATTTAAATGATGTCAAACATAAGCTTCTAAATTTTAAGTCCGATATCAATTAAATATCTATTTTAAAAAACTGATGAACGGCTTGCCTTAGCTTTAAGCAATAATTTTAATTCGTAGCTAGAAAAAACATGAGACTATGAAGCTACTTATAAATATATACTATTTATAGAATTCAATCAAAAATGTATAAAGATATCTGTTAAAAATTAAAAGCATAAAGAAAAAAAATAATGTTTTAACATTACGAAAAAAGCGTGTTAAATATATTTAAGTAGTGATTTTTGGTAGATTGCATATTAATTCATCCGTCCTTATTACCATTGAGTTGTGGACATTAACAATTAGGAGTATTCAAGTCAATAATGTTTTAAGAGTTAATTGTTTGACAATTACAATAGCTTAAAGAAGTAACAAATTAAGCAGCTTATATCGATCAGCTTTATCACTAGGGTAAGGTTAAACATCAAGACGTATGATTTTTCTCTAAAATTGTGTGATTGAAATTAATTTAGTATTAAGGTTATCAGATAGCATTTTATAAAATATTGCCAAATCTGCTTTTGGCATACGAGCGGCAAATTTATAAGGCATTTCATATACAGAAATATGGCGGAGTACAACTTATGAAATGATGAAAATTACGACCTATAAGATTTTAACAACTTTCTGAGCATTAACGAGATATTATCGAAAAGATTCCTGAAAATGTTACCAGATAATCACGCTGGATTTACATTTTTTCGCAAATTCTAAAAATATAGACTTCAGTCATAGCTAATATATCCTCATATTATGTAGAAAACGGTCTCAGTATCCATGAATTGACCTGGCAATTATCTAGATTTGGGAAACATTTTTTCAATGAATCCTTCCTAGAAATTTAAGAGTATATGTTAGCTTTGGTTAGAATACGAAGTAAGGAACCGTGGCATAGTCAAGCTAAAACGGGTAGCCCGACCATTAGGCCAAAAATTAATATTAAGTACAAAGCCTAAGACAGTCCAGGCTATCTATAACATCATAACTTAATTCACTATGACCACGGATGCTGCAAAGCACCCGAAACCTAGGGAATAAAAAGCGTAATAAACGCAATGATAACCGTAAAATTTATTTACCATCAACTTAAATAATTATTTAAAAAAAAACAATCTAACGGAGTTCATGTCGAGAGGAGTTTTGTCTCATAGTTTGTATGTATACTACTATATTATTAACCTATATATTCTCTATATAAATTTAATTTGTTTCGCGGACACTTTTTCATAGAAAACCCTATCAATTTGTACGAAAAAGATAATTATATAAGGTGGATGTACCATGGAAGGCCACTCTAACAAATAAACAGTTACTATTCGTTTATTTACTGGCTAAATGAAACTAACAAATATTTAAGTAATACTTTGTTTTATTACGTAACATATAAACCACTTTTTTTTAATTTGCAGATTTAATCAAATATTGATTGAACTTAAGTTTCATAGAACTCTTCCAAATGGACTTGCTAGGAACAAGGCTTCCTAGAAGGCCATTATAATAAATCAGTCATTTAACACTAAAGTTTAATAAATTATAGCGATTAAATCTACAATAAAAAGAAGTAGTTTATATGTTACGTAATAAAACAATGTATAACTTAAATAATTGTTAGTTTCATTTATCCAGTAAATAAACGAATAATAACTGTTTATTGTTAGAGTGGCCTTCCATGGTACACCCACATTGTATTGTATCTGTCCCTAAATTTCATTAAGAGACGGTGGTGGTTTTTTTTTGTTGGTATATCAGGAGTGCTGTTAGACGAAAAGGAGTTTTATTTTTAAAATCCACATGTGACTTGTCCTATATTATTTTTCCTTCCTGAGTTAATGCAATGAAGTCATCCATGTCAATTTCTTCAATCGTAATCATTTTTAAATCAAATTCTAAAACTGATAAGCTCGATCTCAAGATAAGCGCAGGTGAATAGTATATGATGATGATGTAAATAAGTTATGGTCCTTCACTGCTGGCCTTACGAGGAAGCTTAGACGATGATATTCGTAGTTGAAACTCGAAACAGAGTAACCGATAAACCCCGACGGACCATGCAGCATCGTTGCTCACAACCATGCTTTGTGGTTACGTTTTGTATCGAACTTCTGAAGGGCTGCAATAATAATAACGGTGATGGTATGGTATAAACATGTTAGATTCTTATTTATACAGGAGTTGGCGTCTAATGATTCTCCGGATATGTTTTTGAAGTAATGTAGCTATTATCGACGCATAGCAAAGAATTATTTAGATATAGGAAATGGTTCATCATTATCATCATTAGAGCCCTTCATAAGTCCACTGCTGAACATAGGCCTCCCCCAAGTAATGCCACAAAGCACGGTCCTGAGCCACCTGCACCCATCGACTTCCTGCATATCTTACCAGGTCGTCACTCCATCTAGTGGGGGGTGGCCCTACACTACGCCTACCGGTACGAGGCTGCCACTCGAGAACCTTTCTTCCCCATCGGTTATCGGTTCTTCGAGCTATATGGCCGGCCCATTGCCACTTCAGCTTACTAATCCGTTGGGCTATGTCGGTCACTCTGGTTTTACTGCGGATATCCTCATTTCTGAGTCTATCACGCAGAGAAACTCCGAGCATAGCCCTCTCCATAGCTCGCTGAGCGACCTTGAGCGTCCTCATACGGCCAGCAGTGAAGGACCACGTCTCAGATCCGTAAGTCATCACTGGCAACACGCACTGGTTGTACAATCTAGTTTTTAGAGATTGATGTATACCTGACGAGAAGATATGTCGTAATTTCCCGAACGCTGCCCAGCCGAGTTGAATCCGTCGATTGACCTCTCGGTCGAAGTTGGACTTACCTAGTCGGACTATTTGTCCCAGGTAAACGTAGTCGTCAACAACTTCGAGCATAGTGCTCCTAACAACTACCGGCGTAGGTGTGACATGGACATTAAACATGATCTTTGTTTTGTCCATGTTCATCTTAAGACCTATCCGTTGGGAGGCACTATTGAGGTCATTGAGCATAGTGCTTAAGTCCTCCAGCGATTCTGCCATAAGGACTATATCGTCGGCAAATCGAATGTGAGTGACGTACTCGCCATTGATGTCAATACCGTATCCTTTCCAGTCCAGTAGCTTGAAAACGTCTTCCAAAGCAGCGGTGAAGAGTTTCGGGGATATAACGTCACCCTGTCTTACACCTCTCTGCAGTTGGATAGGTTTGGAGCTCTGGTTCTGTACTCGGATAGCCATCGTCGCCCTACTGTACAAACACTTCAGCACTTCGATATACCGACAGTCAACTTGGCACCGCTGAAGGGACTGCAGCACCGCCCAAATTTCGACGGAATCAAAGGCTTTCTCATAGTCCACATACGCCAGGCAAAGTGGCAAATTGTACTGTAAATAGGAAATGGTTGAGCACCATTAAATGTTATTTTGCAATAATTGCATATACATAATATTATGCAGGTAAAAAATATATAACTTCTATTCGGCCTATTCATAAAATGTGTAGTGATCCTAATTAATAACAAGTAGGTGGATTGTATAAATTGATGTCAATTTGCAATAAAAAATCTGCTGAATAAATTTATTGTTTTATTTTCCAAACTTCACAATACCAATTTCATTTCTCTAAAAGATACATTTTATACAACTTTTCAGATTCTTCGTCGCTAAAACTGGGATTAAACTTAACTTCGATAACTTCTTTAAAGCCTTCTTTGGTAGTTGGTTCTTGATATTTATTCCTGAAATTAAAAAATAATTAAAAAAATTATACGTGGCAGAGCCACGCTGCAGTTATATTATGGTTGTAGCACGAATGGGTCAGCTCGACCGGGGAAGGACCACGATCTCACACAATACCAGCGTAAATAGCAGCTTAATACTGCTGTGTTTTGTATGGTGAGTGTAGAGATCCGGACACCCTTTTTTATTGGAAACGAGGCATTCCATCTCAGTCCTCAGGGGTGACAACGCATCTGAATTAAAAAAAAAAGAATATTAACAATGCTATAAACAATATTCCCCTTAACCACCCGTGGTAAGCTTAAATTTTTTGTGTTACTAGTGGTTTACGCCAGTAGTCAAATGGCAGATTCGAACCCACGACCTTTCTGAGTTCGCGGTCCGCGCAATGCCATTAGGCTACTGTCACTTATAAATTTTGATTCTTAATTGAAGATAAATGTAGATGTCTATGAGCCACAGCATCCACTTACAATCAGGTGGACTGTGCTCGTTAGTCACCGTCATTCCATTAAAAAAAACTATCAAATATGAGCTGTGCAGTTGGCCCTTGAATAGTGTTCGCACGTAACGGAGGAACCATTAGTACAATTGATTGAGTGTAGATTTTTTGCAATTTGTCACAAAATCCCTAATTCTATATATTAAAAGTTCTTCTGGGCGTAGGCCTCCTCTCATTTCTGAGAGGGTTTTATAGGAAGTAAATGTCCGCCGAACTGCCACAATGCGTGTTGGCAAACTCCACATCTTATTTCTCAGACATACTGGTATCCACACGGTATTTTAATTCATCGCTGACCATGTGGTAAATCAGCACTTAAAATTGCAATTAACAATTTGATTGCGGCACCAATCAAATCATGGTTGCATACTGTGAAACTTATTGCGAACGCTTAGCCCCTGTGCAGTCAAGGCTCTTCATTTCTATATGGTGGCTGACAAAGTCGGTAAACGGTACTGACAACATTCATCACAGTCGAATAGGCTGTCACATACTATTGGAATACTCATGTCATTGTAGTCAAAATATTCTACAACTAAAGCTTTGCATTTATAATTACCGGTCTAAACCGATTAATTATGCTTAAATAATATTATAAGTATAAGGAAAAAATAGGGTATAAAATTATTTCATAATCGCGTTAATTTTACCATATAAAAAACTCATTTTAAAAAAGTTATAAATATCAATGCCATAGGCTTCTTCTTTGTTCACCTATTACACCCAATTTTGAGTGAATCTGTATAAACAGATATTGAGCATTATAACATTGTATTTGAATTAAATCATCACTTCATCATCATTACAGGTCAACATAAGCACGATTCTGAATAATCGTACTAAATAATAGTTTATTCAACTACAACACACATCACAACACGGCTTATTCCGATAAAATTAGAAATACTCACTTGTAAGAGTGGAAAATAATATCATTTACAGGCAAATGGTTGATCTTCATAAGTTCTCTAAATTTATTGTTATGCTGTGCATGTGATTTTGTGGTAGTCATTTTAGCACATCGACAGTCTACTTTCATTTCTTTCGCGAGTGACGTCCAACGGGCTCGCGATTCTACATCAGGATTTGTACTGTCCACAACAACACTTTTACCTTGCTATAAGAAATATTTTTAATTAATAATTTTATGAGGTGAAATTCAAATGAAGATAATACTAGTCGTGGTAATATGAAAAAGAAAGCCTTGCTGCACGATTAAAGGTCATTTGTCTTCACATGTCAAACATCAAACTTAGATTAAATGTGGGCATGAGGCGTGGGCATGATACTCGAGCTATTACGACTCAACCCAATAAAGCTTTTACTACATAGTACTATTATTTATTTTTTGCTTTTACTGACTGATCTAGCAGAGTACATATTTGTTTAAGTTTTAGTGTATCCACAAATCAACTTTATTCTAGATAGAAATACTACTAATATTTACGATCTTAAATTTTCGGTCTCTCATGAAAGGATGATAAGTTCTCATAAGACTCCTCCTTTTTTTGAACTCGGCTAAAAGTTAAGTGGGCAGTCTTATGAAGTCATAAAGGTGTCATTTATCATTATGATACTTGCTACATTTTATATTTTGATGTAAATCTAAGTTGTTATGATTACGTAGGGAGAGTGGGACTCTCCCAACAAAAGTATCTTATGATTACTTTCTGGGAAGCCTCGGCAAACTAACTGTAAAAGATTTACTGAAATAAAACATTTTTATTTTTTTATTTTACACTTCGCACAGCTTTCTTAACTCAAGATAATTTATTGAACTTGGGATAGGAAGCCTTACTTCCCCCAACCATATTCACCTGATGTTACACCTAATGTCATCTCCTTTGTTTATAACAAAACAAATTGAATCCGAAAACTATGGATAAATTTGAAAAAGGACAAAGAACAGCCTGCAAGAATTTTTGGATCTAAATGCGAAGATTTTTAATATGATAATTACTTAATACACTACAATATGTAGTTGAATATATCAAATTAAAAAAAATTATGTAAGCCAAAAATATAAAACTAAAATTCGGAAATCACAGGCAGACACACTTTACCCCAGATTTTTAAACAAGATTGAGCCTCACTACTACATATTATGGCTGCGCTGCACTACAAATTGGTCGGCTCAACTGGCGAAAGACCTCAAGGAGGGATCACAAGGAAGAAAGGAAAGAAAAAAAACGTTCACATTATACACCAGAAAAATGGAGTATTATGCCCCTGTATTTTGTATGATGAGTCGAGAACCGAAGTTAATCGGACTACCATTGTAGTCCCCGTGAGTGACAACTCATGTGCATTCTGATTCTGAATTGAGAAAAGCCTTGCATTCACTTATTATCAAGGGTAGTGTGTCAATTTGTTACCCTTATTAGTATTTATTTAGTATCCTGCTGCACGCGATCAGCAAGTTGAGCAATGACTGGGGAAGAGGATGACTTTTCTACCCTTGCCCCATCGGAAATAATTTCTATTTGTATTTTTGAAATTTTGAATATGAAAAAACTTGCACAAAGATACTTGTTTTATCTGGATCATAATCTCAGGAACCTTAGATCAACTATTTTTAACTGCAGGCCTCACACAAAATGATAAGCATAATAGACTGCAAATAATTCTAATGAACTTTATTTCTTATTTATCCTTTCGATGTCGCGCGCTTCTGTTAAAAGTTAAATATAATTTTGACGGCTCCATGACGCAGTGGCTTAGCAATGGGTGGCTGCGCTGGAGGCCGTGGGTTCGAATCCTGGACGGAACAAGTATTTGTATGCCCTATAAACAATTCTTCAGTGTCTGAATGTTTGTCCTTGTGCAATTTATGTTTGTAACTGCCTCCACGATATGAAGAAAAACCCTGTCCCCCACACTAGGATTTAAAAAAGAGAAATTTTTTATTTTAACCATCAATTAAAATATTATTGCCAGTTTTTTGCATAATATAAATGAGTTTATACAAACACCTGAAGTTGGTGTCAAAAGGAGCAGTTGGCATTAGTATTGAATACAGTATTTACTACAATAATCAGTATTGGTATTGAATGGAAAAATTATATATCGTTACATTACTAAAAATTACATATTATAAATCAATTTACAGAGTTAACATAAGAAACAGAATATTATGTAGCCTTGACAGGGGCCATCAACCATCCTATCCCTTCTTAAATACCCTGATTCCCTCCCTACCCCTCGGTACCCTCCTTTACCCCCTGGTTGATCAATATCTTCATCATTCTTCATTATTTTTAATCAAGGACGAATCAGCATCAATCCTTAATTAGAATTCTCATTCATAGTATAAGAGAGAGAGAGGGATAGAGTAGCCTCTACCAGGTGGTCAATTGTCAAAAAATATTAAGTATGGCTATGCAATAGCATTATAAATAAATCAATCACTCATATCATTATCATGGTATCTAATTCATCAGCATACATTGCCTCAGAGGCGGAAAATTTGTCATAGTGCCCTCACTTGGTAGATGGGTTGGCAACTGCATTTTTTAGGGTTCCGTAGTCAACTAGGAACCCTTATAGTTTCGCCATGTCTGTCTGTCCGTCTTCGCTTAATCTCTGTGACCGTTAGCACTAGAAAGCTGAAATTTGGTACCAATATGTGTATCAATCACGCCGACTAAGTGGTAAAATAAAAATTGGAAAAAAATGTTTTATTAGGGTAGCCCCCCTATATTTAAAGTGGGAAGTGATTTTTTTTTTAATTTCAACCCTAACATATGATATATTGTTTTCATTTTTTGATAACATCAATAATTTCGGAAATAATCGCTCCAAAAGTAAAAAACAATGTGTCCCCCCCCTCTAACTTTTGAACCATAAGTTTAGAAAATATGAAAAAAATCTGAAAAGTAGAACTTTATAAGGACTTTCTAGGAAAATCATTTTGAACTTGGATGGAAACAACAGTACCCACTACCGGGAGCAGTTGCAGGAGCGCGGAGCGCTGCTGGAGCGCGAACATAATGGATACCCACCTTTAAACTCATAAGTGGGAACACTTATTGTGACGGACGGGAAACTACGGAACCCTACACTGAGCGTGGCCTGACACGCTCTTGGCCGTTTTTTTAAATTATTTTTGGGTATTCATCAAGAAAATGCTGCCTCCCACCTCCTGTTTCTTCTGTTGCCTATTATGACACTACTGGTATGATGTATATGTTAGACGCAGTGACAGTGTAAGTACAACAAATACAATAATATTCTAATAAAAACCATAATATTTTTAATTTTATGTCATTGATGATCAGTTTTATAGTATGGATTTTTGATACCTTTTAATAAGAAAACTATTATGCCACTCTGCATACATACCTGTAACAATCTAGTTGCCTCAGCCGCACATTTTTGCCATGAGCCAAGCACATCTCTACATACAGATACATATTTATGTGTAGACTTCTCTTCAATTTGTTTTGCAAGGAATGATTTGCCACTGCCTGGATATCCCACTAAAACAAGTATCTGAAACAATTTAATACACATTGAAAAGACAATTTACATAAACAAATAATGCTCTTTTAAATAGTCTAATAATTAAGTGATTTTTTATATTTACACGAAAACTACACATTTAAATAAAACTAGTTTTTAACTTATTTTATATTCTTAAAGTTTCGAGTCACAGAAGGGAACTGAGGTGTTCAACGTCCCATTGTCGTAGTTAACCACGGCAACATTCAGATTAAAATTATAAATTTTTTAAATTGTTGTTTTGATATATGCAGTACTTGTAGTGCCTTGAAGTCTGACAGTTGTATGCTTGCGTTGAAATGAGACCAGCCATCTTCTCTAGTAAAATTAGGATATTTTTTGATTTCAATAGTCTCAGAAATCACCCTTGATAGGAATCAGTGTTCTTTAGCAAGGATTTGTGATCTATCAAATCTGATGTAGTGACGGAGTCGATCCTGTACATGTTCACGGACTGCAGACTTCCCGGAGCGTCGATTCTTGTGATGTGACCATGGGTGATGTAAAGTGCTTGAAACATCAGGAATATAGAATAAGTTCATATAAGCAATATAATCCATAAAAATTAGTTTTAATTAACAACTACGTTTTTGAAATTAAAATGTGTTTAAATAGCACTACAAAAATAGGAGTGGAAACAAGGAACTTGAAAAGTAATAATATAATGATTAAGTTATATAATATGAAAAAATTTCAATAATATAATAATATTAAAACTTCCATATAATAATATTAACACTTTCTTAAAGTAACTTGTACTTTGTATTTTTACAAATAACTAATACTCACCTCTTTTTCTTTACTCATAAGATTATCGTTGAAAGGTTCTGATACAAGTTCTTTAGGAATAAAATCTGGTTTAGCCATAGGTACATTTGCAACAGAATGTCCAAGAAAGAATTCCTCGGGTGTATAAAATTTAAGACCCAAGTTTTCAGCTAACAATTTATCAGCCATGGAATGATCTTTTTTTTTACCAGGTGCCCAATTGGCAACCCTACCAGCTGCATCACCACAGTAGAAACTAGCATTCATATCTACTGGTAAACCATCATTTTTCTGTAATGCGTAAGTTATTTTTATTATAACATAATTTAATAGCCTTTTAACCCTTCAATTGCAATAAAAATCCCATGCAGTTGCAAGCACCCGGCAAATCCCGAGTGGTCGCATTCAACCGCACCCACCTACAGCACTTAAAACCATTAAAACTTATATTTAGACTACTTTTCTTAAATAAGTTTGGCATTATAAAATCTAAACAAAATTCTCTATCCTGTGGTCTAAACAAAAGTTAGGTTTTACTTCATTACAAAGATTTTATTGTATTTTGATAACAAAGAAAAACATACCAAGCAAATGTAGGCAGCATGAAAATGACAATTATTTCAATATATATTACTTGAAATTATTTACGTAAAAAGATAAATTATATTCACACAAAAACTTTCATTACAATTTTATAATAAAACATTATACTAAAACACTAATAAAACACTAGAAAAAACCAAAAATTTACATTCACTCGAAAATGGTGTACGAAATAAACATAGATTATAAATAAATATCCATAGGATAGACCTAGAGGATAGAAAATTTCATATTGATTCTATAACACCAAACTTCTTCACAGAAAAGTAGTCTCTATATTCAAGTTTTTAAGGGTTAAAGTGCTGTGGGTCGGTGTGGTCTCATGAGACCGCTGGGGATTTGACGGAATATGGACGCAGTCTCATGAGACTGCTAGCGGATTGAGAGGTTAAATAAAAATATAATATAATCAAACCTTATCAGTGAGCACTTTCCACATGCCTGGTGTAGGTTTTCTATAAAACCCTCTTCCTGTTGCTATAAAAACCTGAATGGGAATATTTATTTTGGCAACTAAATTTTCAATTTTTTTCTTAAAATCTTCTATATTTACTCTTCTTTTGCCAATAGGGGCTTGATTGCTCATTATTACAACTTTATAACCATTTTCTAACTGTTCCTTTAACTTGGAAGGCACAGTGGGAAAAGCTAACTGCCAGTCATTGGTATCAACTGGATGAACTTTGCCTGACTTTGTCTTGATCAAAGTTCCATCCATATCAAAAGCAGCAATTTTTTTACTTGACTTAACACCTTTTGACGTGAAAATATACAACTCAGTTCCATCAACTCCTTCCCAAAAATCTTCCATAGCTTCCTTTAAATTTAAATTTTCATGTACTAAAGTTTTGTTGCATTTTTTCTTTTTAAAAGAAGTATCTTCATCTTCTATTTTTCTTTTTCTGTTTTTAGTCGGCATACAATCTTCGGGCGGAGGCTCAAATTCAACTATGTGAACGTAATTATTCAATAGAACTTCAATTCTACTTTCATGTCCAACTTTATATGTGCAATTTCTTTTCAAAGCAAAACCATCTAAACCAGACGGATTTATACCTAGTTGCTTAAGCTCAACAATACAATCATCACAATTGGCTTTGAGGCTAACTACAATAAAAAGTAAAGTTTATGTCAAAATATGACAAAAAATATCGGATATTATGATCAAGATTTTAGGCTTACTTACTTTGCTGACGAGAACAAGACTGGTCTTTAATTTTTGTTATTTTACTACGACCTACAAATATTTCGACATTATGCGGTAAATTAATAGGCGCATGCGAATCAAGTAAACATTTAAGAAAACATAACCGGCTCATTGTATAATATTTTTGTTACTTTAGTCTGTATCTCTGTGATCTTTATTTGTATGATAACTTTGTCCAAGTCAAAGAGTATAGTAACTGCCCTGTTAAGGAAGTCCAAGTTTTGGTTCCCTGGTGGACTTGGACAAATTATTTCTAGTATTCTTCATAGTAAATTAATTTTCTATTGCCAAACAGAACAGAACACAGCTGTAAGTAAGGGGCTAAGCAGTGTTGCCAGATTTTTTTCACCTTCCCCCCTAGATTTTTCCAAAAAACACCTAGTTTCCCTATGTAGGGGGATAAAAAACCTCTGAAATTTAATTCGTCCAAGTTTCGTGAGAATCAGATTTATCAAAAAAAAGTTTCTACTACATACAAGCTACGTACCTAGACCATTCAACCCAATGGACGAAAAATGCGTCTAATGCCACGAATAAAAAAATCTGTCACTTTTGGTGCGGGGTAAGAAACACTAGTAGTACATAGACAGTACTGCACCCCTACTCAATAAAATTTTGTGTCACTAAGGCACACACAAATCTAAATCTCTAACACTATTGCATTTTATGCACACATGTAGGTAAAATACATGTATATAGAAAAAGTTACGATTATGAGACGGACAAATTAATTGCGATACTACCATATCGATATTTTATATCGATAATGAATTGTCAGCATTGTCTATTTGAAAAAGAATTCGGAAGTTTGTAAGACTAGCGAAAAACCTTCAGAAAAACCTCTAGATTAATTTCGTGATATTAAAACCTCTAAAAAAACCTCAACGTCCTCCAAAAACCCCTAGATTGAGGAAAAACCTCTAGATCTGGCAACACTGGGGCTAAGTGGTAACTGTCAAGTGTCAACTGTCATCTGCATCAGAGTTGCCACCTCAAAAATTAACTTGTCACTAGATCCAAAGTAAAATGTGACCATATTTTGAAATCTGGATTGAAAATAAATCATCAGATCTCGTTATTTTTTTTAAATTAAAAACTTTAAAAACTTTTACACCAATTTTAAAATAAAACACTATACTAAAAAACTAATAAAACACTAGAAAAATCCAAAAATCAGCACAACAAAACACGATAACATCCACACGAAAATGGCGCAAGTAATGAACGTAGACATTAATTAATTTGCAACCTTCCGCTAACTAAATACAATGATGTGTCTTTCCTGGATTGAAGAGCACCTCCCGCCCTCCCTCAATTGCGTGCACCAATCCCGTCATCACTAATCCCGGCACCACTACTCCCAACACCACTACTCCCGGGAACACTACTCCCAACACCAATATTCCAGGAAAGACACACCATCGACGATAATACAATATTGTATTATCGTATTACATAGCTGATGACTATGTAACACATGACTCAAAGTTAACACAATAACCTTCATGAATTCCTTTCTAATCAGAATCAATTAATTAAAATCTACTGAATTAAACGTGATAAAATCCGTACAAGTACGTTAAGTCAATGTGTAGTGTTCGCGTAAACATAAGGAATCATAAAATATCATTTACTTAAAACACTATATCTGTTTCTATTAAAAGTAATTGAGTGTAACACACAAAATATTCAGTCAAATAAATATATCTTCATATGACTTACCTTTTCTCAAAATTTGTTGAGTGTCAACTTCCATCATTTCATATTAATATTTTGAAAATTAGATGGCATCGTGGACATCAGAACACCTATAAATAAATTAGACATATATGTTGGGTATTGCATTATTTACTAATTGCAACTATAAGTTATACAACCAGTGTGTTGACAGTGATAACATATGGATCCGAGATGTGGTTTTCTGCTGAAAAGCTCAAGGTCACTTAAAGTGCTATGATAGACTTAGAAATGAGGGTATTTGCAGTAGAATCAGAGTAAGTAACATAGTACATTAACAATCTGAAGTGGCAATGGACCGGTAATGCAGCTCGAAGAACCGACAACCGATGGAAAAGAAAGTTTCTCAAGTGGCAACCTTGTGCCGGTAGCCTCCCAATAGATGGAGTGATTACCTGATAAGATGATATACAGGAAGTTGATAGACGCTGGTGGCTCAGAAGTGTGCTTTGTGGCATTTCATGGGGAGGCCAATGTTCAGCTGTGGACTTATAAAGGGCTGTAATCATGATCATGATGATGAACTAAAAGTTTTTTTAACAGTAGAATAAAAGGAAAAAAACCGCTAAAAGCAAAACAAGTTCTTATAAAACTTCTCTGGGATTGAAGATATATTAGGTCGGCTACACATGGAGTTCCGTTACGGACGGGACGAATGATCCGTCACACACTTACGGTAGTTTTCCGTTCGAAATTTTGCGAGCAAAACGGAATTCCGTAAGTGTGTGACCGGGCCGACCCATTCGTTCCGTTTCGGAATTCCGAAATGGAATACCGTTTGTAGTTTGTGGTTGGCCTTATAATATTGTCTGTGATGAGTACAGTATCACAAACTACGGACGAACGTTATTTGTTCAGATGGACAGACAGGTGTTAAGTGTAACAGGTTGCTATCATGGAGTGTAGAGATAAGGGAACCAACTCACATTGGAGAATAGTTGAAAAAGTGACCATCTGTAAACAGTAAATAACAGTTCAAAAACTCTCCACAACAGCGCTGGAGTAGCTAGAGGGTATGAAGTGAATTTAGCAATCATCGACGGAGTGAAACATAGAATACTATAATACATACATAATTGAACGGGGGAGTGGGCGGAGCCCGCGTAGCCACTAAAATGTCACTAAGACGTCAATTCACACGTATAAATGTCAACACGAGATATGTTTTGACGTTACAATTTTTTCCAAATTTCGCATGCAAATTATTTAAAAAAATGCCAAATTGCACTCTATTTAAAAATTAAAATTTAAACGATTTTTAATGATGATCTTGAATATTAATCAAAAGTCTAAAATGTGTAAATTTATTCAGTTTGTCAATACAGCGAATCGGGTTTGGCGAAGCCAAATCTCGTACAAATAAAGTTGACAGCCATTCTATCGTGTATTATAGTATTCTATGGAGTGAAATGTGCTGAGTTGAGGAATTCAATATTTGTGGTGCCTAAAGTAGTTGATGAAACTGCAGTATTTAAAACCTCAACATATATATTTTAGACAACGTGAGTAACGTTGTCTAAAATAATTTAATAAATATAACCTAGAAAAAGTCACCGTTTAATACGTTGAGAGTGGTTTTGAAAATAAAATGTTTGGAAACAATAAAATAATTATAATAAAAGAATTATGGTGACTCTGTGCAACAAAATGTTATAAAAAAATCTTCAAAATTTACCCTCTAGCTACAGTGGTGCCACCCTTTTAACTCTTTTCTACGGATACTTTTTGATATACAGTCCGTTCTCCTCGTAGACAGAGTTCTCTGTCTACGGTTCTACGTACCTCTACACTCCATAGTTGCTATTTAAAAATAACTTTCAATGCGAGCGTGCGTGCGTGCGTGGGTGCGTGCGTGGTTGCGTGCGTGCGTGGTTGCGTGCGTGCGTGGTTGCGTGCGTGCGTAGTTGCGTGCGTGCGTGGTTGCTTGCGTGCGTGCACGTGTGTGCGTGTGTGTGTGTGTGTGTGTGCATGTGTGTGTGTGTGTGTGCATGTGTGTGTGTGCATGTGTGTGTGTGCGTGCGTGTGTGTGTGTGTGTGTGTGTGTGTGTGTGTGCGTGTGTGTGTGTGTGTGTGTAAACTACGTTATCGTCCTTTCTCACTCGAGGCCATGCTAATCATTAGTATATAGGTTTCTCTGTCTACGATTAATATCGTAGACAGAGAACTACGTTAGTACTCTTATTAGTTTGTGCAGAGAACTGTCTACGATATTAATATTATTATTTATTAATCTGTACCTACATGGAAATCGTAAATAGGGTTCCGCAAAATTTTAAAAGTATCGATATCGACTCGATACCAAGTATCGATACTACTTTTGAATATTAGAAAAATTAAATTCAAAATGTATAACTTAGAATTAATTACTGAACTCCCAATCATATACATCGCAATCTCACATGAAAAGTAGCTTATCAACCCGTGGCCGCTGTTACCGTTGTCCCAGCTTTGGGAAATAATCTTTTCAACGGCACTGAAGTTCCGGGTATTATGAGACATTTAGTAGCAATGATCCTTTTTACGGCACTTACTTGGCTTTCAAGATATAACGGTGTCTCATCTCTTTTTTTTTTTTTTATAGAAGAGGGGGCAAACGAGCATGCGGCTCACCTGATGTTAAGTGACTACCGCCGCCCATGATCAACCGCAACACCAGGAGAATTGCGGGTGCGTTGCCGGCCCTTTAGAAAGGAGTAAGCTCTTTTCTTGAAGGTCCCCAGGTCGTATCGGTCCGGAAAAATCGCCGGTGATAAACTATTCCACAGAGAGGTTGTACGTGGAAGAAAACTCCTTGTGAAACGTACAGTGGTGGACCGCCAAGCATCCAGATGGTGTGGATGGTATCGGGACGTTTGCCGTGTCGTGCGTTCACGAAATTTGGCGGCTGGGATTAATCCGAACAATTCCTCAGAGCACTACCCGTGATAGATGCGATAAAATACGCAAAGAGATGCAACATCTCTTCGCAACGCCAGTGAATCGAGCCGATCGGAAAGCACTCGGTCGTCGACGATTCGAGCCGCTCTGCGCTGGATGCGGTCAAGTGGAAGGAGCTGGTACTGGGGAGCCCCAGCCCAGAGATGGGAACAGTATTCCATGTGCGGTCGAACCTGCGCCTTGTAAAGTTGCAGGCGGTGTGCCGGCATGAAATACTGTCCCGCTCTGCTGAGCACGCCAAGCTTTTTAGAGGCCAATTTGGCCTTCCCTTCCAAGTGACCACGAAACTGCACGTCACTCGATATGTCGACGCCGAGGATTCCGATACTGGCTGAGGCAACAAGGGGAGTGCCTTGAAACTGAGGGGATACGACAAAGGGGTTCTTTTTAGCGGTTAACGCGCAAACTTGTGTCTTCTGGGGGTTAAACTGGACTAGATTTAGTCGTCCCCAATCCGAGACTCTGTTCAGCAAAGACTCGACTTCAGACACAAGTTTATCCCGGCACTCGGAGACGTTTTCCCGAGAAATATTGGCTCGGCCGGTGTAAAGAGCATCACCAGTGCTGTCATCCGCATAGCAATGAATGTTACGGGTATGCAACATATCATTGATATGCAGAAGAAACAGCGTTGGCGATAGCACGCAGCCCTGTGGAACACCAGCATTTATAGGCTTGCAATCGGAGCTTGCACCGTCTACAACAACCTTGATGCTCTGATCTGCAAGAAAGCTGGTGATCCAATCGCACAATTTCTCGGGAAGCCCATAGGAAGGGAGCTTCGAAAGAAGCGCTTTGTGCCAAACCCGATCGAAGGCCTTCGCAATGTCCAAACTAACGGCCAGTGCCTCCCCCTTGAACTCTACTGCCTCCGCCCATCTGTGAGTGAGGTAGACCAGAAGATCACCAGCTGACCGACCACGGCGAAAACCGTATTGGCGGTCACTAATCAGCTGGTGATCCTCAAGGTACCTCATGAGCTGGCAGTTTACAATGGACTCCATTGTTTTGGAGAACAAGGAGGTGATGGCGATTGGCCGGTAGTTGGACGGGTCTGAGCGGTCGCCTTTTTTAGGGATCGGGTGGACGAAAGCCGTCTTCCATGATTTTGGGACTACGCCTAGGGAGTAGGAGTACCGGAAAAGACGCGTTAAAACCGGTGCCAACTCTGGAGCACACGTCCTCAGCACAATTGGGGGGATTCCGTCAGGCCCACTCGACTTGTGGATGTCCAGGGAGAGGAGTGCTTTGCGAACCGAGCGCTGTGTGAACTGCACTTCCGGCATGGAGCACTCACACCGCGGGATGGTCGGTGGCGCACTTCCCCCGTCATCGAGAGTCGAGTTAGACGCAAAGAAGGAGCCTAGAAGATCGGCTTTCTCCTTTGCAGTATGGGCCAGTGAGTCGTCCTCCCTGTGCAGAGATGGAAGAGATGGCTGACAGAAATTCCCCTGGACAGCCTTGGCGAGAGACCAGAATGCACGGGTTCCAGAAGGAAGGCGAACTAGTTTCTCGCCAATTCTGCCTATGTGCTCTGACTTTGCCTTGGCAATGACTCTTTTGAAGGACCTAGAGGCGGAATTATACTTCTTTTTTAGAGCGCTGGTGTTTACATCCCGGGACGCTGATGCATCAACCCAGGCTTGGTAGCACTCCTGCTTATAGCATGATGCTATTTTACAGGAGCGACCAAACCATGGCTGAGATTTGCCTCCAATGGGCACCACAGAGGAAGGAATAAAAAGTTCCATACCCTGAAGTACCACATCAGTAACAGAATCCGCAACAACGTTGGGATCATCCGGCGAGAAGCAAACCCGCCCACAAGGGTAGGATGCAAAGAAAGACCGCATCCCATCCCAATCGGCTGACCTATAGTGCCAAACACGGCGGCAGCCTGCAGAATGCAACCGCGATTTCAGCGTGAGTGGCACAACACTCCGGACTAGACAATGGTCCGAGGAGCCTAAAGGGGCGTCGACGGAAATCTGATATCCGTCCGGGTGAGAGGTCAGCAGAAGGTCCAACAGGGAAGGTGCATGATCCTCCACATCTGGAATCCGCGTAGGCGAAGTAACCAGTTGTGTCAGACCATATGCCAAGGCAAAATCATGAACAGATCTCCCCGCATGATCGGTTAAACGTGAACCGAGCCATTCGGCGTGATGGGCGTTAAAGTCGCCGAGGATCACGATCTCTGCGGAGGGGATCTGCTGTAGCAACGAATCTGCAGCCATTTGGACGTGGTCGAAGAGTCGGTCTGTTTCGGCATTACCGCTGTGGGACCTATAGAGGCACCCGTAGACGCGCGGATGGTCGTCGCTGTCTACGCGTAGCCAAAGGATGGACAGGTCCGAACCTTCAAGTCTGCCGAGGCGTCGAGAACAGATGTCCTCTCTGACGTAAACGCAAACTCCAGCCCGAGGCACAAAGGAGTGTTCCAGTTTGTACCCCGGGTAGGAGAGATACGAAACATCAGCCAGAGAGGACACCTGCGTCTCGGTCAGAAAGAGCAGAGCCGGCCTCGCCGTCTCGAGATGGTAGTGGACGGCGTTTAGGTTAGAGTGAAGTCCCCTGATATTGCAGAAATTCACGGACAGCGTGGCAGGGGTCGCCTTGGTCTTGTTGCTCCGTTTGCCCCGAGCAGTTGTAGTCTTGAGCGGAATTTCGCCCCCCCCAGAATACGCGGGGCAGCCTGAGCACCCACGCTCAGAAATGGAGAAACATGGTCGTGGATGCTCAGCGAAGGATTCTCCAGGGGTGCTGGTACCCTCCTGGGGTAGTCTATCTTTATTTAATTCCGCTACCATGTTGATGGGGGGGGGGTATTTGGGCCTCCGGCCACCTGCACTCACCAGACGAAACGCGGAAGCAGAACTTCCACTTCACGCCGGTATTCTGTGAGGTCGTGGTACCACCCCGGTTTGAGCCGGCCCATACGTGCAACAGCAAAGCTGCCGCATGGCTCTACCACTGTTAAAACTGTCTAATCTAAATCTAAAAAAAACTAATCTCTGTCCAGGTTAATGTGCCTGGTTTGACGGATTTGAGCGGTGAGGCCTCCAAATATCATATTTTTTTGGTGTCATATAAGTTGTTTCCTGAGAGATCGTTGGTGTTGGCATTTCATCAGCGTTTACAGTTCTTTTTATAAAAGAAATTGCTCATGAACATGTTATTGCGCCTGTAAAGTGGAAGTTTTTAAAACATGGGTCTAAAATTATGGATATGGCTAAAATAAGATTATTTTGTATCTGTCCGTTTCTGTTGATAAAAACATATGTAATTTATTGATACAACCCCATTCATTCTACCGGTAAATTCTAGTACCGCAGTTCTGATACTTAATTAATTGCGAATACTGATATAACGCGATTTGTCGTACCTGTATCTGTACCAGATAAAATCCAATGAATCCATTTTTTAACTAGTTATTATTGTTTTTACCCCGTTTTTCGAAAATTGAGTTTCCATCAAATCTTGACGTTTTGAGGTCACAGGACGCCACCCTGACAATTTTTCGATGGTGTCCGCATGTGTGTGTGCGCGCGTGTGACCTCTTATAACTTTGGAACGGCTTGACCGATCGAAATGAATTAAGCGGATTTCCAAAGTGTTTCGTCAAACTTAGATTTAATATGAATTTTAACTAATTCGGTCCGGTAGAATTTGAGAAATCTCATCATCTGAAAAAAATTATTTTTTTTTAAATCCTTATTTTCAAAAAAGGGGTTTTGTCACACAGTGACTATGTCACCCCCGTGATATACACACAAAAATAATAACAGAAAATTAAGTAATGAACACATAGAAAGTAGGTAACTGAGCTACATAAAATAAAAATAAATTTAGCAACAAAAATAGATATTATGCAATCCTGTGTTATGATTACCCTTATAAGTAAGAAAGGATTACATTTTGCTAAACTCACATTACATGTTAATAAAGTTTGATTAGCATTTTGGCCTCATGACAAAGATGAGATGATAGGATAGCATTACAATATCCTTCATTGTGATTGTTCAAAAATGTCATATCTTGCCTTTGAACCTCGTTTCGAGCACACTCCACTAAAACATGGTGCACATCTTCTACAGTATTACACTCCGAGCAATTAGGGGAGTCTGAAATTGCTATCAGAAATCGGAACTTATTTGACGGGATGTGCCCCGAGCGAAGAATTATTTTAGTAAGAGCGCAACAATATTCTTCCTGTTAATTTCATTTTTTTTTCAAACCATGGATAACGAGAAATATTCCCTTACTAAGTGAGTGTTCATCAAAATACTCTTGCCATAGCTGCCTACAATTTACTTTAACCTCACGTAACAGTTCGCCGTGTACTGGTAAAGTACTATATTGTTACGCGCTCCAGTCGACGACACACTAGCGCCATCTAGTGTCAGGAACGAGAGCGAGGGGAGCGTTGCAGTTTATGACATCACAAATCTTTCGACCGACAGCGCCACCCGAAGAACTAAGTTTCTAGAAAATCTATACTCGAACTCTCGGTACCTTGCGCGTGTTTACTTGAACATTCCGGATATTTTGCTAATTTAAATAAATAGGTGGCGCAAGATGCGATCGAGACAGAGTTGAACTCAGCGACACAAGCGAAGCTTCGGAGCGGAATTAAGTGAATTAGTGTGTTTAACTATTAGTGTTTTAACTTTAATTTGTGTAAAGTAAATTAAAGTGTTAATTTAGGAAATTTTTATCGGCAATTTTTATTGTCACGAACCTCAAGCTCGTAACAATTGGTGTCAGAAGTGGGATAAAATCATGCCGATTTTACCTAAGGAGGAAACGGAGGGTGTCCGTACCCGAAGTCAACGCCAGCAGGAGACGGACCAACGGAGATTTGGTGGTGCAGCTCCGCAGACGTCGGAGGGCCAACTGCCAGCCACGGAGGCTGCGGGCCCGTCAGTAGCTCCTACACCTGCAGCACCTGACTTAGGTGCTCTGATGGCGATGCTACAGGAGCAGCTGCAGCGCGGACGAGAGGAACAGGCCCGTCTGTTGAAAGAGCAGCAGGAGGAACAGGCTCGCCGACAGGAGGAACAGGCTCGCCGACAGGAGGAACAGGCACGCCGACAGGAGGAACAGGTCCGTCGGTTGGAAGAGCAGCTGCGGGGCGGCCAGGAAGAACAGATGCTCCTCATGAAGGATCTTCACGCAACCTTCGGGAAGGAGATAAAGGAGGTGAAGGATAAGGTTGCTCAACATGACAACCGATTGTCGGAAGCTGAAACCCGAATCGACCAAGTAAACAATCGGGTTGACAACGTAATGGCTGACATGAAGAAATCACTGGACGAACTCAAACTTTGAGATGGAGCTACAGCTCCCGTAGTAGCTACAACACCTTCGCTACGTGGGTTCAAGGTGCCACCGTTCGACGGTACCTCTTCCTGGTCAGCCTACAAAATCCAGTTCGAAGCTGTTATGAAGGCGAACGGCTGGAATAAAAATCAGGCCATGACTGCTCTCACACTAGGCCTGCGTGACCAGGCCTTAACAGTTCTGGAAGCTCTCGGTGAGGAAGTGACTTATGAGCAACTCCTTGAGGCGTTGGAGGCGAGGTATGGCGACGCTCACCTGGAACACGTCTTTCGTGCGCAGCTTAAAGATCTTGTGCAGCGCATCAACGAAAACCTGCAGCAGCGGGCTCTAGAAGTGGAGAAGCTGGTGCGAAAAGCATACCGGTCTGTACCTGCGCTCATTGAAGGGAACCAGGTGCAGACATTCATCGACGGCATCCGCGACCTGGAAGTCAGAGTTGCTGTGAGGCTCGGGCACCACGAGACGCTTAAGGACGCCTTGGCCCATGCACTGGAAGTGGAAGCCGTGCGGCAGGATCATCGTTCCCATCGTGTCAGGGAGGTTGCTGCAGCTACAGTTCGCGACCGCAACAAAGGATACAGCCCTAGGTGCTATGCCTGTGGGGAAAAGGGCCATCTTCGATCCAGCTGCCCTAAGCGAAGCGCAGAAAGGGAAAGTGAACGATATCAGGAGGGTAGTGCAGCTAACGGCACTGCCTGGCGGCGACAGGATCATCGTTCACCTCACGCTAGGGAGGTTGCAGCAGATACGGTTCGCGACCACAATAAAGGATACAGCCCTAGGTGCTATGGCTGTGGGGAAAGGGGCCATCTTCGGTCCAGCTGCCCTAAGCACACCCTAGGAAGGGAAGGTGAACGGTCTCAGAAAGGAAGTGCAGCTAACAGCACCGCCCAGCAGCAACAGGAATACGACCTTACTATCAGACACTCCAGCGGGAAATCTCACGGCAACGCAGATGCATTGTCAAGAAGACCTTGTCCTGAAGATTGCAACCGTTGTAGTAGGCAAGGTAAGGAAGTGGTATCCGTGAGGATGCTCAGGACAGACCACTTCAGCAACGGGTGGAAGGACAGCCTACGACATGCACAGCAGGAAGATCCGGACATCAAGCCGATTCTGGGATGGATGAAGGCCCGTGCTACCAAGCCTAAGTGGAGGGACGTCTCAGCGATGAGTTCAACCACGAAAAGCTATTGGGCCCAATGGGACAGCTTGCTGCTTCAGGATGGGGTCCTGTGCCGTAAATGGGACAATGGTCGAGGAGACAGCTGTCGTTTGCAAATGGTTGTCCCTAAAGCTAAAGTGCCGAATGTTCTACAGCTGTGCCATAATGGTCGTTCAAGAGTCCATTTGGGAGTTAAACGAACTCTACTGAAGGTCCGAGAACAGTTTTACTGGGTCCATTATCGTGACGATGTCGAGGATTGGTGTCGTACATGTACAAGTTGTGCGGCTGTGAGGGGACCTCAGATACGGAGTAGAGGAGCATCGAAATTGTACAATGTTGGTGTACCACGGGATAGGACATCCCTTGACATTGCGAAGCCGTTACAGAAAGGCGCAAGAGGGACTCCTAAGATCGTCCATGTGGATCGCTTGGCGCGTTATTATGGGACCGATAATGCTCGGGACGAGCATGTCTTAGGAGGGGGCCGTGTTACGCGCTCCAGTCGACGACACACTAGCGCCATCTAGTGTCAGGAACGAGAGCGAGGGGAGCGTTGCAGTTTATGACATCACAAATCTTTCGACCGACAGTGCCACCCGAAGAACTAAGTTTCTAGGAAATCTATACTCGAACTCTCGGTGTTTACTTGAACATTCCGGATATTTTGCTAATTTAAATAAATAGGTGGCGCAAGATGCGATCGAGACAGAGTTGAACTCAGCGACACAAGCGAAGCTTCGGAGCGGAATTAAGTGAATTAGTGTGTTTAACTATTAGTGTTTTAACTTTAATTTGTGTAAAGTAAATTAAAGTGTTAATTTAGGTAATTTTTATCGGCAATTTTTATTGTCACGAACCTCAAGCTCGTAACAATATGTAGTACCGTCACTAATAGCTCGGTTTGCAGCTCGATCAGCCTCCTCGTTACCCATGATGCCAGTATGAGAAGGTATCCATTGGAAAATTACCACCTTATTTAATGCACTAAGCTTACATATAGAATCTAGGATACTATAGGCTATCGGAAGTCCTCGAATACTCGAGGGCAGCCGAGCCAAATGTAACAGGGCGCTCTTAGAATCGGATAATATGACAAATTGATTGTAATTCAACGTTGTAACGTACGATAAAGCCTCGGATATCGCGATCAGTTCACAGTGCATTATAGAGACGTCAGCCTTTATTTTGAATCGTACACAGATGTCCATGTGCTGGTCAACAAAGGCCTCACCGCATCCCGTTTTATCCTTTGATCCGTCTGTGTTAATCTTAAAGTGTGTGTTGTACTTATTATTTAGGAAGTTGCAACACATATTACGTAATTTATCTATACCAACATGTCTCTTTGGGCGTTCCATTCCCTCTACTAAGTCTTAATATTATGAGATATTGCATATCTACTAATCCAATCGCTGAGAAAGTAAATCAATAGTTTGGAGTCAGAATGCATAGAAAGATTACATTTGTACATACATTACATAGATATATTCGTTATAAGTTTGAACCAGTAACGGAACTTTCTTTATCCTCCAGTATAAGCCCTGACACCGACTGTTTAGTTCTTCTAGAACGCGTGTTGTTATATTATTTTTGATTGACCTAGACTTAAACCAAAATTTTGCCACAAGATATCTTCTACGAATGAACAGTGGTTGTAGACACAGTTCACTTTCCATGACATGGATAGGGGTGCTTCTTATGAATCCGCCTATCACTCTCATCGCTTGATTCTGTACTTTATCTAGTTTGTATAAATGTGTTTTACACTACTATCATATAAGAAACAACTGTAGTCTAGTCTGCTTCTAATTAATGAAATATAAACTTAAATGCATTGGGTGAACACCCCATTTGGAGCCTGCTAACACTTTAAAGATGTTTAGAAACTTAAGTAGCTTTTCCCTCGTTTCATTTATGTGTCTATGCCATTTTAAATTTCTGTCCAGCCACACGCCTTAATATTTAACACTATCGACTCTTTCAATACGTTCGTTATTGATGTTTAAAGTAATATTACTACTGTTTGAGTTTCTCGAGTGTCCTCTTGTAAATACACAAACTTTGGTTTTTCTGTGAGAAATGTTTAAATCTATATCTGTTATCATAGAGTTTAAAGCAACTAGAGCATCTTGAGTAACAGAAACTGCATCCATTATATTTTTACGGCTAGTATAAAGTACAAAATCATCAGCGTATTGAGATCTAAATACTTGATTCAGATTTTTACAGATATTGATAGTTGCTGCGTTAAATAATAATGGCGATAAGGGGTCACCTTGTGCTATACCGGTTCCTGTATATCTGCTTACACACTCTTCATTGCTTAGTTCGATAAATAACCTTCGTGAGTGCAAATACTGGTAGAGGTAATTACATTTTACCGTGCCCACTCCTAAATTATCTAGCGCACCTAAAAGACTTATAATATTGACATTGTTGTATGCGCCGTCGATATCAACAAAACACCCTACAGTAGCGTCTCCGTTACCAAAACCACTCTGTATTCGTGACACTAACCTAGTCAAAGCAAGATCGCGATCTTCTAAAGCCTACTGTTTCATCTGGTAAACAATTATTTTTTCCAAGGTACCATTCCAATCCGCGCGTAATAATTGTATGAAAAATCTTGCATGGACAAGAGAGAAGGGCTATAGGTCTAATACCTGAATTTGAGATATTGCTAATTTTCGGTTTCGGTATAGGCATTATTTTTACATATCTCCATTGTCTTGGTACAAAGCTTGAAAGCAAAAATCTGTTGTATAAAGATACGAGAACAATTTTAGTAGCGTTTGGAAGGTTCTTGATCATAGAGTATGAAATGTCGTCTGCGCCAGGTGCAGTATCGGACTGTTTAATTGTGTTTGCGAGTTCATGAACCGTAACAGGTAAAGATAGAAGTACGTTATCGCTATTAAACACAGGAACCGGTGGATCTGCATAATCAGGTGCTAAACAACACAGTAAGGAATCAGCTGACTCGCGGGTAATATTACTTCTCGCTGTCCTGCACCCCTTCAGCCACATCATTTTAGCCCACATTTCACTTGAAGTTGACACATTGCCAATGATGTCACAGAAACCTTGCCATGACCTATTTTTACTACTACGAATAATTTTTTGTGCCAAGCTAACCTTGTTTTGTAATGCTTCTAAATTTACTGGTGTTGGGTTTCTCCTAAAAACAGCAAGTGCCTGACGTCGTTCCGCTACAGCTTTTGAAATATCCGGATTCCAATATGGTCTAGGAGTGAACCTTTGTTGGTGAAGAGGATTTTCACATATTTTTATAAACGGGATACACTTATCAGCTGCCTCGTTAATAATATCGATGAAAGCGTCGTACGCAGACTGGTGATCATCCGGTAATATAAAGCCTTCAAGCTTTCTCTCTATATGTGTCTTATACTGCAACCAGTCAGCCTTTTTAAAATTACGTTTTCTTTTATAGATATTGGAAGTGCCAATATTAGTTTTTATCTTAATCATTAAATGGTCACTTCCCAAATTTTCATTTAGTACTATCCAGTCGAACTTCAAAGCTATATACAGAGAAGCTAGAGATAGGTCAGGAGTAGATTTTTGTACTATGCCGTTAACCAGTTTAATTCTAGTATGTGAGCAGTCATTCAGTGAAACAAAATTGTTGTCTAAAATGGAATCCAAAATTTGATCACCTCGTGAGTCCATTCTAGTTGACCAGTTGGTGTGGTGGCCAATCCGTCAGCACGATCCCTTCTAAAGACGTTATAGTGGCTAATGTGAAAGTGACTACCCGGGTCTAACCAAGTTTCGCTTATAATAGCAATGTGTATTTTTTCTTGAGTTAATAGAACCTCTAACTCTGTACATTTAGGTTGAATACTTTGCGCATTCCATTGTAGCACATTTACGTAGGTTTGTGAGTTATTGTTATCCATAATTGTTTTATGAAATTGCAACAAGGCTGATCTGCAATAAACTGCAACACTAATGATATTATAGCTTCCAATATTATATTTCCACAGCCTTCCCACGAAGAAACACACAACAACAACGAACAAACACATCTTGTCTTCCCACGAACTATTTTCCTCTTCAAATATCTTCTCTTCTAATTTTTAAAAAAATAATTTCCAAGACAATAGTTCTTTATTTTTCGATCGATTCTCATCACTTAGATTGTCGTCCATTCTGCTTTCTTCTTCACTAACTTCGGTAAAAAATTCGGGTATATTTATTGTTCCTGTTCGTTGAGGGCTCTTCTTCTATTCTGTCGTTTCTCTGACTTAGAGCTTTTTCTCGTTTCTTCCGGGGGTGTTTACGTAACACTAGCGTAGGCATACACATCACTAGGCCCGGTGGAGGTGACGGCGGGAGATAAAGCATAAGGGCGTTTTTGTAGGAGCAGTTAAACTCTGCTATGAGATCTCTAATTCGTTTCTCTTTCAAGAAAACAGTGCAAATTTTAGCCATTGCCATATGTTTTCCCATACAGTTATTACTTTTGAAAGTTGTCGTTTCACAGTTAGGATGACTTTTTGTACATTTAGGACAAATTACTTTTAGAGAAGGGCACATTCTAATCGAATGACCAAATCGCCAACAATGGGATCATTGCGTCACTGGGTAGGTGTAAGGACTCACTTTTACCCTAGTGTCATAGATATAAGCATACGACGGTAATGACGATCCCTTAAAACATATTCTTACAGACTCGCTATATTCCCAATGACCGTCATAAGTGTTCTTTCGCTTTAGTCTTTTTACTGCTAAAATTAAAGTTTCACTTTTAAGTCCTAGTAATATCTCTTCTTCGCTCAATTCTAGATCAATATCTTTTATGACCCCATATGATTAACTGATTTCTAAAGTTTTTTTGGCATTTAAAACCATTCTCGTTAAATCTTTTGCACTGTACAAAAGATTCAGCACTTTCTTCGCTATTAAAATGAATCAATACCTTAAATGCATTTATGTACTTAATTTTCGTAACGTTTTTAATACTTTCTGCTTTTAACATTTTTGCCAATCCAAATTGTTTCGGAAGTTTATCTGTACATGTCAAACATACTTCAATTTTATCCTCCGTAATTCTCGTAAGTACATTATCCTCTGTACATTCATTATATCTATTTGCCTTTTGCTTTTTTTGAGGGTCTCCCTAAGAACATGTCATTCCTATCTCCCGTATTACACATCTGTGAAATATTCTCCATGATCACTGTAATCTCCCAATGAATATTTTGAGAAACTGTTTTATTGGAATAACTTTTAAACGGTTTTATCGATCGATTCCAAAAACTTATCAGCTTTTATCCTTAAAAAAACCATGTCAATCGCTGATCCAGTCAAAATCGGTTAATTCATTCGTGAGATATCTCGAGTTAACGAAAAATTTTGAAAAAAATTATTTTTTAAATTACTCCGATATTTCATATTCAACGTCATAATTTGGTGAAATTTGGAGCGCTTT
Source organism: Parnassius smintheus behrii (assembly GCA_036936625.1). Taxonomy (NCBI): domain Eukaryota; kingdom Metazoa; phylum Arthropoda; class Insecta; order Lepidoptera; family Papilionidae; genus Parnassius; species Parnassius smintheus. The sequence goes on along the minus strand of JAUPFT010000010.1, from coordinate 27,235,790 downwards.
ACGTTTGAAATTAGCGAGAAGTTCCAGAGATGGCCTGCAGGGTCAACCAACTTTTTCAAACTGTAAGTATCCGGAATTGCTGTTTCAAAAACACAATAGTTTATCATTACTTCCAATCAAATATCGTATTTTATTTGAATCTATCTGGCTTTTTCCATAGAGTATTTATTTTCGTAAGAACATATTCATTCAATAATAATCTTATTAGTTATTTAATTTTACTAACCTCTGAGTATGTATATTTAAATATTTTTTTTATGTTAGAAGTATTACCGCTAAACTTCATAACTTTAAAACAAAATTTTCATTTGGCTGAATTTTGATCAACTTTCCTAAAATATTTCCATACATAACTTTGTCCTCCGCCAGGAGGTGGCATTTTGACGTAAAAAATCAAGCAGAGCACCTAAGTCCGTAATTAAAAGCAATAAAATTCACTTTTTCATACTTTTTCGTTTTGACGGTAAACTTAACACCAATTAATCAATATTGCCATTAAATAATAGAAAATATTGTACATTTCTTAACGAAAATAGTCTTCTACTCTAATTATGTATGTATGATAGGTAGACTTTACTTAAACAACATAAATGGACAAATGAAACACATTTAAATCCAAAGATTTTGCATTATGATTCCATTAGTTATATTACTCATTCATCAAAATGACGACATATTGCTACTAAATGTAGTCCCACATGCATCATTCAAACTATAATAGGCTTTTCCTTCAAAATCCTCACTCCATCGAGAGGGAGGACACTATATATCGGAAAAGAAAGTACTATCTACCGACTTTTATCTGACAGTTTAATGAAGTGACAAAAGTATCGAGTAATTAAGAAAGTATCGATACTTCGTAAAATACTCTAATAAAAGTATCGAGTACAAAAGTACTAGGTATCGAACTAAAAATATCGATACTACTCAGGTACTCGATACTTTCGCGTATCCCTAATCGTAGAATAGAGTAATAAATATTAAATAATGATATATTATACCAAAGCCAAAGGTACTCTGTGATACAGTAGTTGATGGAAATTGTTGACGTGCTTTTCCTCTAGTTTCGCTCGTTTCGCTTGTATCAAAAAAGTAATAGAAATTTTAATTTGTGACATAAAAGTGATGTGTAATAAAAGTTGACTTTTTCTGTCTGTTTTCCAAATTATTATAATAAATTTTTTATTAAAACTGGTCTTCATCAAAAATAAAAATTAAGGTTAAAGAAAATTCTAAAAGAAAAAGAAAACATTAACTATTTTAATGACGTGTGTTTTTTGGATTGGTGTATTATTCAAAGTTTTTTCTTATTATTTACAGGCGCTATATGATTTAATGATGTCTTTGACGAAACGTAAACGTTCTGGGGAAAAGGAAGTATTACTAGAAAATGGTGAATCTAATACTGGACGCAGTAATATTAAAGGAGATGAAATAAATATTGCCGTTTTGTTGTTTCTATATACACTTCAAGGCATTCCTTTAGGTTTGGCTGCAGCAATACCCATGTTACTTCAAAACAGAGGCATTACATACACACAACAAGTAAATGATATTGTATTCTGCAGTATCAACAGAAAGCATTTTTATACATAGATTTGCATGATTTTATCCTTTTTATTAAATTAACTTTGAAATAAATATAATTTTCTTTCAGGCAGAGTTTAGCTTTGTTAACTGGCCATTTAGTGTAAAATTGCTTTGGGCTCCTATAGTTGATGCTCTCTTTTGGCCTGAATTTGGAAGACGGAAGACTTGGCTAGTGCCTGTTCAGTATCTCATTGGTATTGTGATGATTATTATGTCTAGTAGTATCACAGAATGGTTGGGCTCTGAAGAACAGGCCCCTGCTATGATGATATTGACTATTTCATTTCTTTTTCTTAACTTTTTGGCTGCTACGCAAGATATTGCTGTAGATGGGTGGGCACTTACAATGTTAAAAAGGTAATTTTGAATAATTGTTTCTTTTTATTAGTTACAATATGATTTAAATTATTTTAAACTTATTTTTATGTGTCAAAATACTTATTACAAAAATATGTCTGAATTTTTATTAAATTTAATTATTGAATAATATTATTTTCAGGTGCAATGTTGGCCATGCATCGACTTGCAATACTGTAGGCCAAACTGCTGGATTTTTCCTTGGCTATGTTTTGTTTCTAGCTCTTGAATCCCCATATTTTTGCAACAAATATATAAGGACAGTACCTGAAGACACTGGATTGGTTACTTTGTCTAGTTTTCTATTATTTTGGGGCTGGGTGTTTATTGTAACTACTACCATTGTAGCTGTTTTCAAGCATGAGGCAAATGACGGTGCTAACATAAAAGGAAGTCAAGTGACAGGAATTAAAGACATTGTAAATGCTTATAAACAGTTATTTACAATTGTTAAGTTGCCAGCAGTAAAGACATTGGCTTTAGTACTATTCACAGCAAAGGTCAGGTTCTTAATTACTAAAAAATATCATATAATTTTATAAGTTAATCCTAGACTTTTTATCATACAATTAAAATTAAATAAATTCAGTGAACTACTGTTTTACTTTATTTAAATGTTTTTTTTCAGTTGGGTTTCTGTGCAAGCGATGCTGTGTCCGGGCTAAAGTTAGTTGAGGCTGGAGTGCCAAGAGAAGACTTAGCACTTCTGGCAGTTCCATTAGTCCCAGTTCAAATAATAATGCCAGTGGTCAGTAAATATTATTTTACCCATTTCTCATCTATTAATATATTTGTCTTTTTCCGTGCCCAACATTAGTGCATTAGTGTAAATTGTTGTATCTGGTGGGAATTAGTGAGAATAACTCCGCAATTTTTTAATTATGATTGAAATATGATAATATTTTAATGTTCTGTATCCATATCCATTATTTCAATTAGCCTAAGGATCACACTGCCACTTTTCAGTAGAGCATTAAAACAGTTTTTTTCCATACATCTTTTACATTTGAAATTGTTTTCTAAATTTGTGATGTGCTTACCTTTAGAAAAAGGTACTATCGATATTGATGAAGATTGTTTACTAGCAAAAACGCAACCTTATGCCTCATTTAATTTAAACTAAGCATCCTATAAGTTCTCATCACGTTGCATTACATTCCATCATCTCATATTCCATCTCATCATAATCCATTTTAGACAATATAAGTTAGATAAATTAATTTCAAAGCAAAAAATAAAGGGTCCGGTCCTCTCGCAGAAATTGACCACCCTGACTAGGTCATGACGGGGAGGAGTGTTTTCCTCCGGCATGTAGACCGAGACGAGGACTAATATTCTTTCCTGTGTATTTTATATTGCTACGGCATACACATCTTTGGAACAGAAATCTTAATAGTTGTGGACAGATATCTTTAGTATTAGGTTGCTCTAGGCTTGTCATGCTCAGAGTTGTAGAATAACATAACTTTTAAGTTGTTTAGGCCTTTGGTTTTACCAGCCCCAACCCACTGCTCCTTGATTAAGACTATGGCCGCCCTTCGAGCCTCAAACCATTTGCGTAATTGAGCTGACGCAGTTTCTCTGTGATTAAGTTTGGCCTGTTCTAGGCTAGTTCTGAACGAAGAGCACGCCATCGTTGATCATCTCCTCGCCGTCCTCCCCGTCCCTGCCCAAAAATAAGCCTGCAAGCAGATCTTGGGTCTCATCCTCTGCCACTGAGTCGGAATTGGACAGTAAAATGCAGTCCTCTTCGTCACTCAGTGAGCTGTTGCTGAGCCCTATCTCCACCGGTCCATTTGCTTAAGAGCTTTGAGTAGCAGCCAGTTCCTGATGTTTACCCAGAGGTTCTGGTACGCCAGCACACGACCGATGTCGCGTGAGTCTTTCCAGGCACCCTGGGTATCAGGGATAAGGACTTGATTCTCTGTGGTATCTCTGACTGTTTCTTTATGATCAGCGAGGTGTTGGATTTGAGGTTGAGTGTACCAATATTCCCCTTCAACCAATCCAGAGCCTTATGATTGTCGCACCACAGCTTCAGGACGTCCTCCGTGTAAATCTAAGAGGTTTTCCTCTAAAAACTGGATCTGACGCATCAGGGTCCTGGCTACTCCAGACCTCGCGGATCATCTTACTGTATATTTCTACGAGGATGTCATCAGCTACCTCCTTCGTTATGTGACCTGAACGCGCACACATTAAGACCACACCAAAACCTGCTTTAGCAGCTGAAGCGTAGCTTGTTCTTGCTTGCAGCCTTTGATTGCTGTTCGCTGTTCGATTGCTTCTCCTCTCGGTGAAGTGGACTCTTCCAGCATCCTTTTGACTAATTTTACCTTCTTACCAGGACTCTTCTTGCCATTCTCTGCTTCCTGGCAGATATCTTAGAGCAGGTCCCTGCGGCGACGCCTTCCACTTGGGCTGGATTTTGACCTTCCCAGTTTCAGCGGGACTATTGGTTCCAGCCGCAAGCATCGCAGTGAAAGTAGCTGGCCCAGCCTCCTTGGTGCTGCTTTTAGAAGAAGCCAGCGCGGCCCTTTCTCTACAGCCATTTTTCGCTGCATATTATTTTCCTTGGCCTTTACACCACTGCCTGTCGGGATTGACCCACCTAATAGTCCGTCATGTCGGCAAGTCACCTTTTTGGGTGCTCTGCCCTTCACCTTAATGCTCACCAATTGACAGACAGCAGAGAAAAGGTTGTCCGTTCTCTGGGGCTTCGCAGGAGTTATGCCACTCGCGGTCCCTTGCTCCTTTTTCGCTTCCAGCGCCTCAGGCTTGGAACTGGTTTTGGAAACATCCAGCGTGGAAATTGCCCCCTTAGTGGGTCCAACTACGCTGGATGACACAGTCCTTGGAACCGTCGTTTTAATGGCGGTTCCTCCTCGTTCATTGGTGTCTATGTTAAGCACCTCTGACAACTTCCCTCCTTCCTGATAGGCCTTAAATTGTTCATATTTTTTATGTGTATAAAATTCGTCTCCCCGGCTTCCCACACCCCGCATTTTTTGGGAATGCCCTGCTTTAGAAAAAAAAAGAATTTCAGGCGTTAGGATTACCGGGGGAATATAGGGACGCGAGTTGGCGCACAGCGCGACATCGGGAGCTCACTGCATATCTGGCAGATAGGGCTGAAAAGGCCCATTCCAACTGCCTGAATAGACTGTCACTTGGTCCGTCAGCATGGCCTTTTTCAGGGAAACTGGGCAGCCCCCACATCCCATCTACATTTTGATTCGTAATCGAGGATGTATGTAGATGTCTATGGGCCTCAGCAACCACTTACCATCAGGTGGACTGTGTGTTCATTTGTCAACCTATCCGATAAAAAAATCCCTCGCCTGTAACCCTCTAACCGGACGCTTGGCAATTTTCCTATCTATGGCTAGCAGATACCATTTAGCTTGAAATCCGGATCAAAGATCAAGGACCAAGAGTGTTGCCTCTCGATACTATATATATTCCAGTGACGATCAGCTCAACGATCTTCACGTACGGCGCTCGACTGCGCAGGCCCTAGCGCATGTGGGTGTGTTAGTTCACCAGATACACGCACTCTCCAGTGGAACCTCTCCTCATTTATCCGGGTTTGAGACTGGCTGCACCGAAAAGCACAGGCAGAGTTGTCAGGGATAAGCTTGAACCTTTTACACTGTTTTTGGATTTTGAAAATTCCTTTTGAATTAATTACGATGAAAATAAATTTCACTAAAAATTGCATACGAAACACAAATATGTCAATTTATTTTTATAACGCGGATACCTATAAAAAAGTTAATCATTCGGACCCAAACGTTCAACACACCATCTGAAGACAGGACTCATATACAACAAATTTAATCACAGTAGAGAGCAGTCAAGAGATTTTTCAGAAAACAAAATTGTAACAATTCACATTACATTGTTTCATTTACTGCTATCATATCAGAGTTTAGGGCAACTTGACTTTATAGATAAGATTGGTCGAATCTGTTCTAAAACTGAATCAGCACGCCCCTCGTATTCTTGTCTGGCCTACACCTAGAGTGTTTTTGTAAAGCCGTAGACGCGGAGAGAGAGCAGACCCCGCCCGCCCGCCGTAGCAAATTACGGGTACTATGCAATTTGCTACGCAAGGACGAAAGGGCTGCACTTCCCGCAGCGTCGAATTTGTTGTAGAAGTAACTTTGGGTCAATATTCCTGTGTAAAAAGTGAGGTTATAATTTTACAAAGAAACATTACTAATAAACTATACATTTCCGCAATGGGAAAGGGTTGGGGGCTTCTCCTGCACCCACCTTTCCCCCATCCCCCTCCAACCCCCATATGCAAGTACAGGATCTCTGTAGTTTTTGCCTGTGGACTTGACCTGGCTCCTATGATTAATCAAAAATGATATTGACTTTATTACTATGACCAGGCGAAACTACTGCTCAGTGACATCTAGAGTGAAAGCTAGTAGCGATCATAGAATAATGGGTAGCACACTGAACATTAATATTAAGTTGGAGGGGTCACATCTAATAAAGTCAACACTCCTTATGCTCTAATTAAAAGCTTGGAAAACTTTATAATCACAGAATTGTTTTTAATGTCTAGAAGATAACACTATAGTAGACTATAAGCAACTAGCTTTTGGAAACTAATATAAGGTTTGCAAATCCTGTTGCGGAATGTCATAAATCTCCGACCACCCTCTTAATTTCGTTGCTTAGACTGCAGAAATGCAGAAATCCTCATGAAGGATCATTTGGCCATTTGGCCCAGGATTGTGATTTGGTATATTTTAAATTTTTTGGGAGGCTTGAATAGTTTTAGCCGTTTTAAATAGTTGTCTACAAACTCAATTCTAAGGTACTGATGAGAGATGAATTGCATAAATCCAGAAAAGAAACAGAACATTGCATAACAGTGTTAAAAACTCTAGTGATCTGTTTAACTGCATGTCGGTGTTTAAAAGTTTATTGATCTTTAACATTATATTTTATTTAAAGTTGCACACAAGATATTGCAGTAGAACCAGAGTGACCGACATAGCCCAACGGATTAGTAAGCTGAAGTGGCAATGGGCCGGCCATATAGCTCGAAGAACCGACAACCGTTGGGGAAAAAAGGTTCTCGAGTGGCAGCCTCGTACCGGTAGACGAAGTGTAGGGCGACCCCCCACTAGATGGAGTGACGACCTGGTGAGACATGCACGAAGTCGATGGATGCAGGTGGCTCAGGACCGTGCTTTGTGGCATACCTTGGGGGTGGCCTATGTTCAGCAGTGAACTTGTAAAGGGCTGTAATGATGATGATGATAAGATATTGTACTAATTAACCATGACCTAATAGGGAATTACAAACATTCAGTCAATCATTACAGATTCATCTATTTAGGAATAACCAAGTATGTGCTTTATTATTTTAAACATAATCAAATTTTTCCAGATCCTCTCAAAGTACACTACTGGTCCCGCACCGTTATCGCTGTGGCTACGTGCTTTCCCACTGCGTCTGCTTGTTGGTCCATTAGCAGCTGCACTTGTTGCCGTGACACCCAGTTTATTAGGAAATGCTGGACCTTCATATTTTTATCTCTTTATTCTGATGTGTCTTTATGTTTTCCACCAGGTAAGTTTTATTATAACCTATTTATATACTGTATTATAATTTATGACTTAAAGTAATACAAATTTGTGATAATTTTGTAGTGAATACAATGGAGAAGATAACAAGGTTACAATATTAAACTTTTAAGTACGTAGGTAAAATGTCTAGACCAAACACATAATTCTAGTTTTTATTTCACATCGATCGGTGCACTATTACCGAAGTTATAAGCGTGGAAAGTTTACGTACATATTTAAAATCTCGCCCGTGCCCGCGAGTAGCGCGTGACGTCATCGATTCCATGCAGCCGCGCCGCCGTACCGTTTCAGCGCGCCAATCATACGTTTGTAGACATTGAGTTTAATATATAAATCAATGTTTGTAGTAATATTTCGCGGGTGAGTTGTTTGCCCTCGTGCGCTCTGGTGTTTTTAAGCATTTAATGATGGAAGAAGGGTTTCAAAAGGTCAATCTGACAACCTTTTAATAGTCCGTGACATGATGTTGGCGGAATATTTTCTAAGAAACAGAGATTTTGTCGCGGCTGAAATACGCATAAGAATAAGATAATATTTTATAACCTAGGTACCCATTATTACATTAATATATTCTGGGTTTCATTTGCTAATGATAAGAATAAGTATAACAAAAATACGTAAACATTCCTTACTTACCTACTTACTATCTGCCTCTAACTAGTTTTGTTTTCTTATTCTTTGTAAGTGTACCCTGACCTTTTTGTGGTTTTTATGGTTAAAAAAATTCCTGTTGTATATAAAGAAATTTACTACAAATATACCTTCGGTGTATAAAAATATGATTTTATCTAAAAATCAGATGTTTTCAATATTAATAGAATAAGGTCGCATTATTATTATGATTAAAAGCGTAGTTATATATTCTTCAGGCAAGGGATCAATGTCAATATTATCATCTAGAGTAGTAACAGGATCGACAACATATCTATGCTCAATTTCTTGTGAAGTAGTGGCAATCGCATGTGCAAATGTTTCTGACCTAGATTCGGCACTTAGTTTTGATAGTAAAAATCTTTGTGGTTTTTCTGTATACCGATTTTGACAAGCAAACTTGTGAGGCAAAACATCTTTTGTAAGTTTGAGGGGACCACCAACTAGTTTGTACTTCACGTAGTTTTCCATATCGTTTTCGACCTAGAACAAAATACAAACTTATTTAAAATATATAAAAAAAAATAAGGAACCTCGTAATTTGTATTCCATCAATATTTAAAATATGTACCAACTATGTAATACATAATAATAGGACAACACGAAAAAAAATTTAAGTGACATCTTCCATTATTTGTTGTGTGTTTAGTTTTTGCTTGAAATATTATAAAAATATAAAACGTTTGTTAACATATTCCATATTTTAACCTTTATATGCGTTATAAACATTTTAAAATTTGCTGCAAATATAGGTAGGTATCTAAACTTACGAACTCACGACAGGTCATTGACTTATCTACATTACATAGGTAAGTACTTTACCCAAGTTTGGATGTTTATTTACACTGAAGTAGTTATAGTTAAATATGTAGGTATTAGGTATTGTTTCTTCTTGAAATTATAATGATCATTAAGCGTGGAAAGGTTCAATGAATCGTTAGTTACTTAAACACTGCGACTCGAGTAGGTACTAACATGCCTAATAGAAAGCATTTACTACCAATAACCAAGAGCTATCATGTGAAGATTATTATTATTTGAATAATTACATTGAAATGATCCTCACAACAATATGCTACCGTGTTTGGTCCTAAAGGATGTGCTCTTCTCATAGCATTTGTCCATTTATTTCTGAGGGTAGGGTTTCTAGGCACATTAAAAAACAACTCTTCAGGTGTTTTTGTGGCCGTATTTTTACATTGAGACACAGCACAATATTTAATAGATGGTGTCATGTTCTATAATGTTTCTTGTTAAAAATATATAGCAAGTAAATCCGCGCGCGACGGGCACATTCGAGTAAATGTTTTGATTTTCTAAGTGCGCGTCGGGTCTCTCGCACGAAGATGGAAATCGTGACGTCATTAACGATGTCGCTCTCGGCCCGCGGTTAGACCGAAAATGTTAACTTTGCGCTTTTATATCTCGGTCAGTTTTGAAGATAGAAAAAAATTAAAAACACGGTTATTCTCGTAATTTTTTGTAGATTTTTTGGCATATAAAACAAAAAAATGGTTATCTTCTCCATTTATATTCAATGTAATGACCATGTGGTATCGTTGGGTTATTACGTTTATCCACCCTAAAGAATCCACCCTAGAGTGGATACCCGTAAACCACCCCAGACAGGGTGGATAATAGTAATTGTTATATATTATTTATCCCCCTCGGCTGTGTCATTTATACAGTCATTTATAGAAACATGATAAAAACTAGTTCAAAATCCTTAGTAGACATTACCTACTAAACTATATACATACTTCTTGTTCGAAAGATCAACACTGAAATAAAGGATTACCTCACAGGATTACAGATTCATTGTAATCATGGCATAAAATAATTTAATATAAAGTTAAAGACAAACTTCCAATCATAACATTTTTGGTATGCTTGCAAAAAACGCTCAGTTCTTCGCTAACACATCAAATTAGATCTACTCAGTAATGAAATTAGTGTTGGTAATTGCCTGCACATATTGCAGAATTTATAAATAACCGATGGGGAAGAAAGGTTCTCGAGTGGCAGCCTCGTACCGGTAGGTGTAATGTAGGGCGACCCCCCACTAGATGGAGTGATGACCTGGTAAGACATGCAGGAAGTCGATGGATGTAGGTGGCTCAGGACCGTGCTTTGTGGCGTTACTTGGGGGAGGCCTATGTTCAGCAGTGGACTTGTGAAGGGCTGTAATGATGAATGATGATGAATATAAATTACGCAATAATATTATTCAAAACTAGTATGCTTAAAATAATTTATTGCATTTAAATTATTTTAAACATTCTCGTTTGCGTCCTCCTACGTAATGCGCGGACATCAATAGACCGTAACAGTAATACGCTAACGGTAACGGCAATACATAATAAGCTTTAAACATTCTTGTTTGCGTCCTCCTACGTAATGCGCGGAAATCAGTAGGCTGTAACAGTAATACGGTAACGGTAACGGTAATACATAATAAGCTTTAAACATTCTCGTTTGCGTCCTCCTACGTAATGCGCGGAAATCAGTAGGCTGTAACAGTAATACGGTAACGGTAACTGCAATACATAATAAGCTTTAAATATTCTCGTTTGCGTCCTCCTACGTAATGCGCGGAAATCAGTAGGCTGTAACAGTAATACGGTAACGGTAACGGCAATACATAATAGGCTTTAAACATTCTCGTTTGCGTCCTCCTACGTAATGCGCGGAAATCAGTAGGCTGTTACAGTACTACGGTAACGGTAACGGCAATACATAATAAGCTTCAAACATTCTCGTTTGCGTCCTCCTACTTAATGCGCGGAAATCAGTAGTCTGTAACAGTAATACGGTAACGGTAACGGCAATACATAGTAAGCTTTAAAAACATTCTCGTTTGCGTCCTCCTACGTAATGCGCGGAAATCAGTAGGCTGTAACAGTAATACGGTAACGGTAACGGCAATACATAATAGGCTTTAAACATTCTCGTTTGCGTCCTCCTACGTAATGCGCGAAAATCAGTAGGCTGTAACAGTAATACGGTAACGGTAACGGCAATACATAATAGGGTTTAAACATTCTCGTTTGCGTCCTCCTACGTAATGCGCGGAAATCAGTAGGCTGTTACAGTACTACGGTAACGGTAACGGCAATACATAATAAGCTTCAAACATTCTCGTTTGCGTCCTCCTACGTAATGCGCGGAAATCAGTAGGCTGTAACAGTAATACGGTAACGGTAACGGCAATACATAATAGGCTTTAAACATTCTCGTTTGCGTCCTCCTACGTAATGCGCGGAAATCAGTAGGCTGTTACAGTACTACGGTAACGGTAACGGCAATACATAATAAGCTTCAAACATTCTCGTTTGCGTCCTCCTACGTAATGCGCGGAAATCAGTAGTCTGTAACAGTAATACGGTAACGGTAACGGCAATACATAGTAAGCTTTAAAAACATTCTCGTTTGCGTCCTCCTACGTAATGCGCGGAAATCAGTAGGCTGTAACACTAATACGGTAACGGTAACGGCAATACATAATAAGCTTCAAACATTCTCGTTTGCGTCCTCCTACGTAATGCGCGGAAATCAGTAGTCTGTAACAGTAATACGGTAACGGTAACGGCAATACATAGTAAGCTTTAAAAACATTCTCGTTTGAGTCCTCCTACGTAATGCGCGGAAATCAGTAGGCTGTTACAGTACTACGGTAACGGTAACGGCAATACATAATAAGCTTCAAACATTCTCGTTTGCGTCCTCCTACGTAATACGCGGAAATCAGAAGGCTGTTACAGTACTACGGTAACGGTAACGGCAATACATAATAAGCTTCAAACATTCTCGTTTGCGTCCTCCTACGTAATGCGCGGAAAATCAGTAGTCTGTAACAGTAATACGGTAACGGTAACGGCAATACATAGTAAGCTTTAAAAACATTCTCGTTTGAGTCCTCCTACGTAATGCGCGGAAATCAGTAGGCTGTTACAGTACTACGGTAACGGTAACGGCAATACATAATAAGCTTCAAACATTCTCGTTTGCGTCCTCCTACGTAATACGCGGAAATCAGAAGGCTGTTACAGTACTACGGTAACGGTAACGGCAATACATAATAAGCTTCAAACTTTCTCGTTTGCGTCCTCCTACGTAATGCGCGGAAAATCAGTAGTCTGTAACAGTAATACGATAACGGTAACGGCAATACATAGTAAGCTTTAAAAACATTCTCGTTTGCGTCCTCCTACGTAATGCGCGGAAATCAGTAGTCTGTAACAGTAATACGATAACGGTAACGGCAATACATAGTAAGCTTTAAAAACATTCTCGTTTGCGTCCTCCTACGTAATGCGCGGAAATCAGTAGGCTGTAACAGTAAAACGGTAACGGCAATACATAATAAGCTTTTTGATATTTGAGATTGACAGGCCTGTTGGTCTAGTGGTTAGTGACCCTGACTGCTATGCCGGAGGTCGTGGGTTCGATTCCCACCCAGGACAAATGTTTGTGTGATGAGCACGATCATTTGTTCTGTGTCTGGGTGTAATTTATCTATAATATTTATGTATTTAGAAATATATAAGTATGTTTATCAGTTGTCTAGTACCCATAACACAAGCTCTGCTTAGCTTGGGACTAGATGGCGTTGTGTGATAGCTGTGGAATATTATTATTATTATTATATGTTTTGTGGTTATTATAAATTAATTAAAACAATTAAAGTGTATGATGTGTTGAACTGTACTTGGAGTAAAAAGTCAGAAGAACAAACAAAACTGAATTCCAATTATCCACGCCGTCTGGGGTGGATAGATGGACACGCGTTTTCGAGTATCCACCCTAGCCCTTCAACCCCTAAGCGGTCGAATTCGACCGCGGCGCTATTCCGTCAAAATTGAAGCGGTCGATTTCGACCGCGCACACCCACAGCACTTTAAACAATTAAAACTTATATTTAGCGACTACTTTTCTATGAAGAAGTTTGGAATTGGCTGCATGAGAATTTTAAGGAGACTGAGGGGCTAGGGTAATAAAAGGAATAACCTGTCTTGTTGGATAATGTACTTGAGTTACTTTCTTGCAAGCTCTTGGTTTGAATACTACCCAAAACCAACATTTTGCACACAAAAAATATTGATCTTTAGGTCTAGATATTATAATATCCTTGTTTATGTATCTATTTTATGTACTAACACTCTTTGCCCATAACTTATTATACATAACAAACTACTTAACTCTTATTTATTTCAAAACTTTTATTCTATTAACGTTAAAATTCACATGGGGTGGATTTAATGACCGTCGGCATTCTCTGCCAGTCCACCTAATGCGTGGTGAATAATATGGCTAATTACCATAAAAAATATAAAAGTACTCAATGAGATGAATAACAATGTAAAATTAGGCTAAATAGCATAAATACGTTTTCATACAAACACATTATTATGTGTTACACAATTACATTCACTAGGTGGTAGGATCATATTTTTGGCTTAAATTCCGTTCGGGTAGATTCCAACGTACCATTTTTGGCCACGGCGGCCTGCCTCAACGGAGGCTAGCCATCGGCGCAGGACAGAGTTCACTTCCTGACTCCGAGCAACTACTGAATTCAACTAATGATATTCTTGACGGAAAAACTCAATAATTAATTTTTTGGTCCGATCCGGAATTCGAAACCAGGTCCTCATGATCAGCAGTCGCACTACTACAACCACTAGACCAACGAGTATGAACTGTATATTTACTTGTCATTTCAGTTTTATATAGTAAAAAGGACATTACGACGTTAAGGAGCTTGACAAATTGTTTATTCGTAATGAAAACGCTCACCTCAAAGGCCACCATCTTAAGCTGTGTACCAGTTTTTCAAACACAACCCTCACAGCACTTCATTTGTAACCGCGTAGTCACAGAGTAAAAATAAGCCGCCAGAGAACGTAGTCTCGGTCCAAAATGTGAACCAATTCAAAAATAGATTAGATAATCATTTTATGAACTGAAACAGCAGTAACCTAGTGGGCACAAAAAGGATAGAGGCATTATCAGTTGTCTCAACTGCCTTCGTATTAATAATAATATTATTCTTTTAATATTCTTCTAATAATATTCTTCTCCCGTAGTCGCCTTTTGAAACACCTATGAAAAATAACGCATTTATGGATTTTCTTGCACATAATGGTATTTGTGCAGTTTATATTATTATAATGGTATTTGAAAATTGTTATAACTTAAAATATTATTTTAATTTCAGTATCTTACTTTAAAGGAAATAGTTTATCTAATAATGTTTTGTATTTATTGATAATTTTGTATTTCATTACAGACATGTCTTTACTGTATGTTTGTCGCAGTAATGGCCTTCTTTGCTAAAGTGTCAGACCCTTCTGTTGGTGGAACGTATATGACACTTCTAAATACAGTATCTAACTTGGGTACTAATTGGCCTAATACTCTTGCATTGTGGGCCATTGACCACTTGACTTACAAGAAGTGTTCTTTGACAAACCTAAGTGACAACACATGTGCATCAGCATTAGAAACAGAAGTAAGTAATCATCAGTAATTTTAAATTTTTACGTATTTTATATTTGTACCAAATTTCTTAGTTCACAAAACAACAATACTATTCACTATTTAGAATTAGTTGTAGTTTACCCATTAGTTATTGGTGAATAAACTCAACTATATTCCATGTACTAAGTCCCAGAGGACATATATATATATATATATATATATATATATATATATATATATATATATATATATATATATATATATATATATATATATATATATATATATATATAACCGTTCAATTGATGTAATTTGGGTTAAACCGTGAACATCTCTTGTCAGTAACTCAAATAAAAACTATGTCCACTGGAGCAATGTGACAAATTCTTCTCTGTTAAATGCCTTGCGCTGTATTTACCTAATTAGTTATACTTTACCTAAGCTAAATAAATAAAAAATTTAATTGTTATAAAAAAATGTTTTTCATCAGCCTGTCCACTGCTGGACATGAGTTTTTGCAATTGTAGGGAAAATTTGTCGTTATCGACGTGCTTGGCGGAATTGTCCATTGCAGAGTACCCATGGTGGTGCTCCCGGTTGATGGTTTAGGTATTTTAAATTCGGATTAGTGTGAGTCTAATCATACTAATCCGAATTTAAAATATTTTTGATATACATTATACTAGCTTGCCAGACAGACGTTGTTCGGCCCTTTTCGACGACCCTTTGTCATGTCCTATTAAAAATCCTTAAATTCGCAAAAATAATTGTGGGTCACTCATTAGCAAAAAAAAAATTATCCTATCTCTCAAGTTGGACCAAACTGCACACGGTGTGCAAATTTGATTAAAATCGGTTAAGTAGTTTAGGAGTCCATCGCGGACAAACAATGTGACACGTAATTTATATATATTAAGATTTTTCTGGTCTTACTGTGATCTACTTGCGAGGAAATGGGTGCTAGTGAACTCTTTCACGCCGCCACCACATACCAAAATAATGTTTAACTTGCCTCTTTTCTCTTACCCTATATTGAAAACATGGAACGCGACCTAATGCCAACGTTATTGTTGCTTCAAGTACAGATTATTCGTAAACACAATATTTAAGCCACTAACACACAGCTGGCGGCAAGTCTGCGACGTGTCTCGTCGAGTTGTAATGTATTAAACTGTACCTTGAAAATGAACGTGTCGATGACGCTGAAAAGGGTATACGTAGGGTATGTTCCAAAATAGAACCCAGTGTACTTGCTAATGCAAATGACGTTATAAATCGACGCCATTACGGGTAATTCGTTCCAAAACATTGGACAGTATATGACATCATACATTTGCGTCATATTGGAAAAGTGTTGGTGATTATTTTGTCATTTTGTGGTCCAAAAGTCATTATATCTTCCTAATGGAGATACCAGCAATTATTCTATAATTTTTTATATTTGAAGGAATAAAAACAAATTTTGGCATGCTTATCCGGATATGACCGGATATCCGACACAATATGGCGGCGGCACGCCGGTACAATATGGCGTCAATTAAAGACGTCATTTGTATTCGGCAGTATACTGGAAACGTTTCGCAACATACCCTATAATAGACTCACAGGTCATATCGCGCTTCGCGTAATACCGTGAGCCGAAGATTTTTTATTTGTGAGCAAAAGCCTCCGTACGCATTCGTTTTATACCCTTTTATTTAAATGTAAAATTAATGTTTGGTACAGCCAAAAGGAATACTTTTTTATAGAATAAGGGGTGATAAACCAGCGCAGAGTCCACCTGATGTTAAGTAGATTCTGTGGCCCATAGACATCTACATCTATCCTCGATTAAGACTCTAAACACAGATTCGTTGTGAACCCTGAGGACCTGATTAAATGTCTCGTTTTCAGTAAAAAGCGTATCCGATTCTCTACACTGACCCACAAAATAGAGGATGCATTAAGCTACTATTTCACGCTGGTATTCTGTAAGAGCGTGGTCTGTACCCGGTCGAGCCGACTCATTCTTGCTACGACCAAAATATGACTGCAGCAGGGCTCTACCATATAAAATATGTTAAAAATATTGTTTTAATTGATTTCTTTATTTCTAGCTATGCAAGAACAGTGGCGGTACGTGTGACGTACGGATAGATGGCTTCTACATAGAGACAATTATATGTTTGATAGCCGGTTTCCTTTGGTTGCAATGGGGTCGGACCACTATCAATCGTCTACAGAGGCTTCCAGCATCAGCCTGGCAAATAGGCAGGCTCGGCAGATAAGACTGAATCGCTGCAACTTTATATAGTTGAATGTATTATATTTATTGAATACGTCATTTTTCTGTTGTAATAACAACAATCTTAACACGACTGTCATTTTTGCCGCACAACTTATGATTTAAGAAATTGATTATAACTGCGTCTGTATTGTTGTATTACCAATCTGTGTAAACATTTAAAACTTTTAAACAGTTAAAATTAAATTTCAACAGTTATGCAAACCCGTCTTGGGCATTTTCCTTACCAATACAGGTAATATTATTACCATTTGAATGGTTGGTCAGCAATAATGTGTAAATTTTAAGTGTTATCAGTTAATGTTTGACTGCCTCGTTAGTCTAGTGGTTGTAGTAGTGCGGTTACTGATCATGAGGCCTTGGGTTAGAATCCCGCGTCGGGCCCAAAAATTACTTATTGAGTATTTCCATCAAAAATTCTCAGTAGTTGCCCGGAGTTAGGAAGTTGGCGGTGTCTCATCCCCGTGCCTCGGAAAGTACGTAAAGCTGTTGGTCCTGCGCCTGATCTCTCTCTGGTCTTGTCGGTTTACCGTCCCATCGGATTATGAGAGTGAGGGAATAGAGAGTGCACCTGTGCATGCGCATACACTTGGGCACTATAATCCTGTCCTGCGCCGATGGCTAGTCTCCGTTGAGGCAGGCCGCCGTGGCCGAAATTCGGTCTGGAGGACATTATTGTCAGCTTGTCACTCAATTATTATATTCGTGTAGTAGCTGTTCCCCGCGACAAATTTATTAGGATTGGTTTTCATGGGTTTCAATTTTTTTGCGCGCAAACCTATTTTTTTATAGGATAGGGTTACAAACGAGCACACAGTCCACCTGATGGTAAGTGCTTGCTGTGGTCCATAGACCTCTACATCTATTTTCGATTACGAATCAAAGTGCAGATGCGTTGTCAAACGTGAGGACTAAGATGGAATGCCTCGTTTCCAGTAAAAAGAGCCTCCAGTTCTCTACACTAATAAGCATTAATCATTAATCTACTATTTTACGCTGGTTCTGTGAGAGCGTGGTCCTTCCCCGGTCGAGCCGACCCATTCGTGCTACAACTATACTTCTAATATAACTGCAGCATGGCTCTACCAAGTGTAAAATTTTTAATTCTTTTCTAAAATAAAAATAGCCTTAAGTTACTCCCTCTAACATCAACTATTTGCTAGTGAAAGTCCCGTCAAAATCAGTCCAGCTATTTCGGAGATTAGACAGAAACTTTTCAGAACTTTTTTTTGTTATAAGTACTGTTTATACTTTCATATGCATTTAGTAAGCAGCTGTTATTTTGACATTACATATAGACATTACAATTTTATTTATTTGTATTATTTATGAATAATATTAATTACCATGACTGAACCTGTAACATTTTTTTTATATAGTTTTGTAGGCAGTATTCAGTACAGTGTTCCATCTTAACAATTTTTTACTTCTCTTTTTATTTGATAACTTGGAATTCGAAAGTCCCATTAGAATTTTATTGAATATATTCTGGGAATATAACTTTGTTGTACCATATTATTAGTTATCAATAACAACAAACGTGTGACTTGTTATGAACTTTTCTGTAACATGTAAATATTTTTAAGGGACGTTGTTTTTGCACTAAGAAATAAAACATGTACAAATATTGAAATGTCGATGATTACACTGCTACAGAGTGGCATTAAATCTGGGAAGAACCTTTGGGTTTTATAGACCGCTGGCACACTTGCTATCTAAACAATTTACAAATTATTAAGATAGTATGTATTTTTCTTGAATAATAGTACTTCTAATAAGAGGTTTAAACGCCGTATTTCAATCTCATCAAACTACTTATTTATATTGATTAAAACTACTTTTACGGATTTTTTCGCGTTTTATTTATTTTATTTTTAATACCCGACGTTTCGGGTGCTTTCCAGCACCCATGGTCACGGGGGACTGAGGTGACTGACGTCCCGATGTCAAAGTTAACCCGGAGTACCTTCAGCTTTTTAAATTATTGTCTTTGGTCCGATCTACGCTTCTTCTTCTGCAGTTTGCGATCATATCCTAGATGGCCCCAACCATTACATCAGATTTGATAGACCACAAATCCTCGCGAAAGAACACCGATTCCTACCAAGGATGATACGTGAGGCTATTGAAATTAAAAAACATCCTAATTTCAATAGAGAAGGAGGCTTGGTATTACCACCTGCTTGGGATCCTATAATTAATAAAATTAAAACTAAACCCAAGCATACCACTGCAAGACTTCAAACCACAGTTAGTTCATTCTGCGTAGATCGGACCAAAGACAATAATTTAAAAAGCTGAAGGTACTCCGGGTTAACTTTGACATCGGGACGTCAGTCACCTCAGTCCCCCGTGACCATGGGTGCTGGAAAGCACCCGAAACGTCGGGTATTAAAAATAAAATAAATAAAACGCGAAAAAATCCGTAAAAGTAGTTTTAATCAATGTACAGTGTTCGCGTAAATATAAGAAATCATTACTTATTTATAGTAAATAACGAGTTGTTTTCTTCTGGCGATGCAGATGCAGTCATATAAACTGGAGTGCTATTTGATTAGTTATAAAATTTGCAGCAATAGGCACTGTGTGTACAATGACGTATTTTAGCATAATTAACACTTGATTGTGATATATTACGAATGTAATTTATGTATTATGTATATAGAGTACTATCATTAAATGATAATTATTATGACGTGTGAGGGTACTTTTATTTCCTAATAGCAACCTAAAGTATGGACACCGTAAAACCGACTAACATTGCTCACAATCTTACCTAATTTTGAGATTTTGAAATTTTTTTTAACAAAGCGCATACAAAAGTTGACCAATATAAAAATCACCATTATGGGCTTCAAATCACAAAATGTTGAGAGCCTGGCTTTGACAGAGCTCTAGAAAAATGGGTTTAAATTGCCAACTGGACATTTAAGCCAGCAGCAGCATTGCTCAGCCTTATTTTTTTCTACAACTTTTTCTTAAAACTATCACTTAAGTATTCGGAACTAAAGTATATTATGGTAAATTATGCAAAGTTGCCATCCTTTTTGATCAAAATGTCAAAGACTTTATTTTACTTGGGTGGGCAATGTTATAATACACACCAACTACATTTTCTTACAAACTAAAACGGTGGTTTTGGGTTGTCACATAATGTAAATAAATAATAATCTCTTTTCATATTATAAAACTTTTGTATTAAAAATTAGTCGGGTACATTAGTTACACATTGCAGTTTTGAGTATTTAGTGCTTTGCGCCCGGAAAGGTTTCTGACAAAGATTGTAGAAAAAAAGACATTACAACACTTGCCGGACACAGAGAAACAAATGACAAACCTACGAGAAAAAAAACCTATAAATATAAGGTGCAAATAAAATACTTTTACAGAACACAGTACTACTCTAAAACTTAGAAAAAAAGTATCAGCTGTTCTATACATTTTGATTGTGTAAGTATTTCAATTTATTTGTTTACACTTTATATTTTTTTACTTTAACCAAGTTTTAATAAATGAACTTTTAAAAAAATATTTGGTTGTCACAGCCCGTAGGAATTTCAAAAATAAATTGACTCTTAAATTAGTACTTACTACTACACAACAATAACAAAAACTATTATCACATAAACAACAAGAACGTAGTTATTAAGAACGTGTGAAAAGTTGTTACTTCTGTAAGTTTATTAATTATCAAAATAAATGTATCGTCATCAGCCAGTACGAAATCAATTTCGGCTTCAATAATTGCTAGAAGTTCAACAGTCTTGACAGTATTCTTACAGTCTATTACTTCTATATCCTATGATTTTACTTTTATAAAATTTGAGTTGTCAATTATGCGAACTTTTCTTACGAAAGATATTTTCAACTTGCCATTTTTTGGCTTGTCCAAAATGAGTCACACGTAGTAATCCACTTTTTTTGTAAAAAAAAAGTGTCTAGCCAAAATCAATACTCCCCTACTTTGTACTCTACAGAAACTTCTTCGTACCTACGTTAAACTAGTCGAGGGCCCTGGTTCTGAAAAGTGATCCCTTGCTAGAGGAACAAGTGGTTCATTGAAACATAAGTTACGATTTGTTTTCGTGGTAGTCTTGACTTTTTCAAGTGCTACTTTGTTCTCATTGCCAATAGATAAATTGCAAGCAGCTAAAGGAGAATCTGGCTCATCTTGATCGAAAACAATCCCGCTCATATCTGAATCACTGTGAATACTCATATCCATATCACTGTTGCTTGACTTACTGTCTCTTCGTTCCAACCTCTTCTTTAAGCTTTTTAGTTTAAACTCCCTTCGTATTTTTCTTTGGAAACTAAAGTATTTTCTAATTTTTTCTTTAATTGCAACTTTACATTGGAAGCTTTTGTTTTTTTTATTTTTCTCGCGGTTGTATAAATATTTCTGGACTGTTCTATGCATTGAGCTATTATGTACTACGTACTAGAGGCGACACTGCATTCAGCTACTCTGTTCCACTCAACTGCGGTGCATACACCGCACTTTAATCGGTCACTAGCTAGGCGCTTGTAGAGTTGACACGTGTTGTGTTGATTTAAAAAAAAAACTCTTGATAAAAATATGCCGTCGTGTGTACTTAGATATTGCACAAATAATTCAAGAAATGTCAGTAAAACCCAAGGAATTACTTTTCATCGGTTAATAAGATACTTAATCAATAAAAAAGTATTATAAAACAATAATAAAACAAATTATTCCTAAGACGCCATCTTGTGTCATGAAATATACATTATGAAATTAATATGTTCAGATGCGACATTTCTGTGGGTACTTAAGTATAGGACGAATATATTATTATACACATTTTTGTAGAAACATATATAAGTTATTTTAATTAGGCAAAATGTTTCAGTTTTCAATTTATTTTTAGGTTTCCACATCAAAGTCAAAGTGGTATAAATTCGTCCATTTTTAGAGTTCCGTAGTCAACTAGGAACCCTTATAGTTTCGCCATGTCTGTCTGTCCGTCCTCGCTTAATCTCTGTGACCGTTAGCACTAGAAAGCTGAAATTTGCTACCAATATGTGTATCAATCACGCCGACAAAGTGGTAAAATAAAAATTGGAAAAAAATGTTTTATTAGGGTAGCCCCCCTATATGTAAAGTGGGAAGTGATTTTTTTTTAATTTCAACCCTAACGTGTGATATATCGTTGGAAAGGTATTTAAAAATGAATAGGGGTTTACCATGATCATTTTTTGATAATGTCAATTTCGAAAATAATCGCTCCAAAAGTAAAAAACAATGTGTCCCCCCCCCCCTCTAACTTTTTAACCATAAGTTTAGAAAATATGAAAAAAAACTGAAAAGTAGAACTTTATAAGGACTTTCTAGGAAAATCATTTTGAACTTGGTTGGAAAGTCGGAGCGCCTGCCGTGGAGCGTGCAGTGATGCACGCTCCATGTTCGCGCACGTACCCACTACCGGGAGCAGTTGCAGGAGCGCGAAGCGCTGCTGGAGCGCGAACATAATGGATACCCACCTTTAAACTCATAAGTGGGAACACTTATTGTGACGGACGGGAAACTACGGAACCCTACACTGAGCGTGGCCCGACACGCTCTTGGCCGATTTTTAACTCTCGCGTGCCCAGCATTTATGAACGACTCTTATTCTAATTTAAATAAACATATTTTTAATTTAAATGTTACATTAATAAGTTTTGTTAAACATACATTTAGTATGTTTTTTATATTTGACATAGATAACTTTTAAAATATTCAGATAAAAATATCATTAAAATTTAATTGTGATATAATATTATGTAATATAGTGCTTTGGAGTAACCTCGAAAGGATTTATATGAAGTTATATACATATGAAGTTATATATAGACCATTTGTGTTTTCTATCAAAAGTCAGAATCTGTACATTTTTACCGGAAACGAGCACAAGTTTTATGTAGTTTATATATTTTGTGAAGAAAAGCTCATTTCAAAAGTGTTCTAACATAGTTGCTAGATATCAAAATTTAATTTTTATTATTAGTTAGATTTTTTGATCCTCAAGTGTAATTTCGAAATACTGTGGGGCAATTTCGAATAACAGTCAAAAATGGTCTTTGTGCGGTATGGCTTTAAGGTACATATTCTTTTTTGATTCTAAATTCCCCCAAAGTTTTTTTTTCTTTCCTAATGGCCACACAACTTTTGTTACAAATTTTTTAAGAATTTATTTTCGAAATTACCCCACGGCAAGTCAGTGTTTCTCAACTTTTTTTACATTATCGGTAGGCAGGCGTTGTGGGAATGCTATATTTTTTTGCAGTGCCGTAAATTGAAGATATCCCCTGGTTGACTTCTTCCACTGCTTTTTCAACATCTTCTTGAGAATATTTTTCTTTTTTATATATTTTCGAGGCATCACTCTGAAAAATTAAATTAAATACTTCACGCCACTTCACACTTAAATTTCAGTAGGTAGGTATATTCCACAGACATAATTTCTAAATTTTTTGCATTATCTGTTTAATATGATTAACTGTTATCAAAATACTAATTTAAAAAATAAATCGACTTCAAAAGAGTAGTTTTATTACTTTACTACAAATTGTGTACCTACTTAGTAGAAAAACCTTAATTCAAAATTTTTAGCTATGTATACTTTTGTGTTAAAGTAGTATTGTGATATTTTTAATATTAATTTTTACTTTTGTAAATTTTAGCAAAAATTTATTAAATGCTAAATTGTTAAAGCAGTTTGTTGACAAGCAGTTTGGCACATTCACTACGACATTATCTCGGTCACTTAACTAGCCAACTTTCGATTACATGTATAAGAAAATATCTTGAATTTACTTACCAGTCTCTGCATCAAATGAAACTTTAGTAGGTAGGTATTAACTCTTGGAAACAAACAAAATAAAAAATTATTTTCATTTAACTGTTAATTTTTAATTTCACAAAATTATTGCACCTAACATCATCTTTCATAATAATTAAACTCTTACAAAAAAGTACAAAAATTGTTTAATTGTGATTCTATTACATTTTTATTAAGTATAGCGCAATAAAGTACCTATAAATTTTTTAGTTTGAGAACCACTGGTCAAAAGCATAATCTCGAAATTTACCTATGGGGCAATTTTGTAAGTATTTTTAAAACTGTAGCTACAATGGTAAAGATAATCTAAAAATGCGTCAAAAAAACAATTGAAATGAACGAGGCAAAAACCATAAAAACTGTTTTAAAGCCACTGGGATATACCCTTTTAATCAACGTGAAGTTTTAAAAAGAATCCTAGAATGTGCCGAAGAAATGGGCAGTACTCATAACATTGACAGTGTTTTATCAGAATATTTAAAAATTACCACACAATCTAAACCATAGGAATAATAGTCTTCGTTGAACATGGGAAGTCAGTTACAGTTGATGATATTCAAAACCGGACTAAACAAACTAAAAATCGTTCCGCAAAAAACAAATCTCTAATAACAAGTACCGCTGTTCAGAGCTAAAAACCAGATATTAAACTATACACCTTCAACCGCACGTGTGGGATAATAGAACCAAATTTTAGATTAGTTTAAAGACGAACTAGACTTCTCTGCTAATTTCTCTTTAATCATTTTTGCAGTCAAAAATAGCGTCAACGAAAATGATTCAATTGAGGATATAATAGGAAATAATGACAAATACAATATAGACACACATGCAACAGAAGATGAAATTTTACCAGCTTTTACTGAAGTTGACATATTATCGTCTAATAACAAATATAATATATATAATTGTAATATGTGAGAAAAAACAGAACTTTTTTCTTACATATTACACCCACATTATGTGAATTAAATGCTTCAAGTGGTATCATCATTCGTGAATGTTCTCGGGCAAATATTATTTTGAAACAAAAGAATCATGATTCGTGTGAAGAAAACACTAACCTATTAAACTAACTGAAAAACAGAATCCAAAGATTGTATCTTGTGTAACTATATCGTACACAAAACGTACATCAAATATTATTTATTAAAGAGATTGTGATAAAGAAAATATTGAAACAAGAGAGACGATAGCAAATTAATTTTTTTTTTACATAGAACCATTGAAGTAATATGTACTTACGTACTAGAACAGCTATCTCAAACAAAAAATGTGCGCTACTCTGTGTTAGCGCGGTTGTTTTTTTTATCATAGAATAATGTTACGCGCTCAAGTCGACGACTCAACTAGCGCCATCTAGTGTCAGGAACGAGAGCGAGGGGTGCCTTGCAGAGAATGACATCACAAATCTCTCAACCGACAGCGCCATCCGAAGAACTAAGTTTCTAGAAAATCTATACTCGCACACTCGTCCCTTTGCGCGCATTTACTTGAATATTCGGGACGCTTCTTTGCTAATTTAAATAAATAGGCGCTGCAAGATGCGATCGAGGCAGAGTTGAACTCGGCGACACAAGCGAAGCTTCGGAGCGGAATTAAGTGAATTAGTGTGTTTAATTATTAGTGTTTTAAGTTTTAATTTGTGTAAAGTAAACTAAAGTGTTAATTTAGGTAATTTTATCGGCAATTTTTATTGTCACGAACCTCAAGCTCGTAACAATAAAAATAGGTGGAATGACCCGTAGGTAATATTAGATTGTATTGTTAAATAGGTAAATTATATCGAGAACAATATTGTTACGAGCTTGAGGTTCGTGACAATAAAAATTGCCGATAAAATTACCTAAATTAACACTTTAATTTACTTTACACAAATTAAAGTTAAAACACTAATAATTAAACACACTAATTCACTTAATTCCTTCCTCCGAAGCTTCGCTTGTGTCGCTGAGTTCAACTCTGTGTCGATCGCATCTTGCGCCACCTATTTATTTAAATTAGCAAAATATCCGGAATGTTCAAGTAAACACGCGCAAGGTACCGAGAGCTCGAGTATAGATTTTCTAGAAACTTAGTTCTTCGGGTGGCGCTGTCGGTCGAAAGATCTGTGATGTCATTCTTTACACGCTCTACTCGCTCTCGTTCCTGACACTAGATGGCGCTAGTATATCGTCGATTGGAGCGCGTAACACTGCCCCCTCCTAAGACATGCTCGTCCCGAGCATTATCGGTCCCATGATAACGCGCCAAGCGATCCACATGGACGATCTTAGGAGTCCCTCTTACGCCTTTCTGTAACGGCTCCGCAATGTCAAGGGCTGTCCTATCCCGTGGTGCACCAATATTGTACAATTTCGGTGCTCCTCTACTACGTGTCTGAGGTCCCCGCACAGCCGCACAACTTGTACATGTACGACACCAATCCTCGACATCGTCACAATAATGGACCCAGTAAAACTGTTCTCGGACCTTCAGCAGAGTTCGTTTAACTCCCAGGTGGACTCTTGAACGACCATTATGGCACAGCTGTAGAACATTCGGCACTTTAGCTTTAGGGACAACCATTTGCAAACGACAGCTGTCTCCTCGACCATTGTCCCATTTACGGCACAGGACTCCATCCTGAAGCAGCAAGCTGTCCCATTGGGCCCAATAGCTTTTCGTGGTTGAACTCATCGCTGAGACGTCCCTCCACTTAGGTTTGATAGCACGGGCCTTCATCCATCCCAGAATCAGCTTGATGTCCGGATCTTCCTGCTGTGCATGTCGTAGGCTGTCCTTCCACCCGTTGCTGAGGTGGTCTGTCCTGAGCATCCTCACGGATACCACTTCCTTACCTTGCCTACTACAATGGTTGCCATCTTCAGGACAAGGTCTTCTTGACAATGCATCTGTGTTTGCCGTGAGATTTCCAGCTGCAGTGCCTGATAGTAAAGTCGTATTCCTGCTGCTGCTGGGCGGTGCTGTTAGCCGCACTTCCTTTATGAGACCGTTCACCTTCCCTTCCTAGGGTGTGCTTAGGGCAGCTGGACCGAAGATGGCCTTTCCCCACAGCCATAGCACCTAGGGCTGTATCTTTTATTGTGGTCGCGAACCGTAACTGCTGTAACCTCCCTAGCGTGAGCCTGTCGCCACCAGGCAGTGCCGTTAGCTGCACTACCCTCTCGAGATCGACCAACTCTCCTTCCCACGGTTCGCTTAGGGCAGCTGGATCGAAGATGGCCTTTTTCCCCACAGCCATAGCACCTAGGGCTGTACCCTCTGTTGCGGTCGCGAACTGTAGCTGCTGCAACCTCCCTTACGCGATGGGAACGATGATCCTGCCGCACGGCTTCTACCTCCAGTGCATGGGCCAAGGCGTCCTTAAGCGTCTCGTGGTGCCCGCGCCTCACAGCAGCTCTGACTTCCAGGTCACGGATGCCGTCGATGAATGTCTGCACCAGGTTCCCTTCAATGAGCGCAGGTACAGACCGGTATGCTTTTCGCACCAGCTTCTCCACCTCTAGAGCCCACTGCTGCAGGTTTTCGTTGATGCGCTGCACGCGATCTTTAAGCTGCGCACGAAAGACGTGTTCCAGGTGAGCGTCGCCATATCTCGCCTCTAATGCCTCAAGGAGCTGCTCGTAGGTCACTTTCTTACCGAGAGCTTCCAACACGGTTAAGGCTTGGTCGCGCAGGCCTAAGGTGAGTGCAGTCATGGCCTGGCTTTTATTCCAGCCGTTCGCCTTCATAACAGCCTCGAACTGGATCTTGTAGGCTGACCAGGAAGAGGTACCGTCGAACGGCGGCACTTTGAATCCACGTAGCGAAGGTGTTGTAACTACTACGGGAGCTGTTACTCCATCACCCAGTTTGAGGTCGTCCAGTGTTTTCTTCACATCAGCCACCACGTAATCAACCCGATTGTTCACTTGGTCGATTTGGGTTTTAGCTTCCTTGATTTGGGTTTCAGCTTCCGACAGGCGGTTGTCATGTTGAGCAACCCTATCCTTCACCTCCTTTATCTTTTTCCCAAAGGTAGCATGAAGGTCCTTAATGAGGAGCATCTGCTCTTCCGACCGACGGGCCTGTTCCTCCTGTCCGCTCTGCAGCTGCTCTTTCAACAGACGGACCTGTTCCTCCTGTCGGCGGCTCTGTTCGTCCTGTCCGCCCCGCAGCTGTTCTTCCAACCGACGGACCTGTTCCTCCTGTCGGCGAGCCTGCTCCTCCTGTCGGCGAGCCTGCTCCTGCAGCATCACCATCAGAGCACCTAAGTCAGGTGCCACAGACGTAGAAGCTGCTGACGGACCGGCTTCCGTGGCCGGCGGCTGGCCCTCAGACATCTGCGGCGTTGCACCACCAAATCTCCTCTGGTCCGTCTCCTGCTGGCGTTGACTTCGGGTACGGACACCCTCCGTTTCCTCCTTAGGTAAAATCGGCATTATTTTATCCCACTTCTGACACCAATTGTTACGAGCTTGAGGTTCGTGACAATAAAAATTGCCGATAAAATTACCTAAATTAACACTTTAATTTACTTTACACAAATTAAAGTTAAAACACTAATAATTAAACACACTAATTCACTTAATTCCTTCCTCCGAAGCTTCGCTTGTGTCGCTGAGTTCAACTCTGTGTCGATCGCATCTTGCGCCACCTATTTATTTAAATTAGCAAAATATCCGGAATGTTCAAGTAAACACGCGCAAGGTACCGAGAGCTCGAGTATAGATTTTCTAGAAACTTAGTTCTTCGGGTGGCGCTGTCGGTCGAAAGATCTGTGATGTCATTCTTTACACGCTCTACTCGCTCTCGTTCCTGACACTAGATGGCGCTAGTATATCGTCGATTGGAGCGCGTAACAATATTTAAATTTTGTCATTTATTTTGTATATTATATTTGCTTATTTAATATACTAGGGTGCTTTGGGGTAACCTTGAATCTTGTTTCCTGGCAACGCTGACTTAGACGCCATGTTGATCTATTCCCGGGTTTCAGTTCGATTTCGATCTGTTCGCTCTCAGCAGGTACGTGTGTTGTGTGTGACATTTTATAAAAAAAGTGCGTTTTCGTGGATTTTGTGGAGTTTCGAAGTTACCCCACATCATTTTATTAAGAGATTTGGTAAGTTAAACGATTGATGATCAATCGCGTAAGCAATTTTGGGAAGTGCTTTTTGTTGATTGCCGTTTGATTTAAGTTTTCCACTAATAAGGCTTATTTAAGGGCGCAAAAAGCAAGCATCAAGGGGCTTGGTAAGATGTATGGAATTAGTAGGAATAAACACAAAAGAAATGTTGTGATCTAGACATAACTCAATGAATGACGCCTAATTTTAAGTGACTGGACAAGTTATCACATATAACCACTTTGCTACTAGTCAAACCCTCTGCCCATGTCAATACCAACTTTTTTATATAATCTTCAAATATTGTCGAATCAAACCGTCCGGATGACGTTCGGTTGTATATTGCATCACGAGCCACCTTGAATCCATTTTGAATATAAATTGTCTGCCTTATATTTATAGAATAATGACAGTGGTAGACCCACGCGGCAGCTTTGCTGTTGCAAGTATGGGCCGGCTCAAACCGGGGTGTTTACGTTTACGTCAGAGAGGACATCTGTTCTCGACGCCTCGGCAGTCTTGAAGGTTCGGACCTGTTCATCCTTTGGCTACGCGTAGACAGCGACGACCATCCGCGCGTCTATGTGTGCCTCTATAGGTCTCATAGCGGTAATTCCGAAACAGACCGACTCTTCGACCACGCCCAAATGGCTACAGATTCGTTGCTACAGCAGATCGCCTCCACAGAGATCGTGATCCTCTTCGACTTTAACGCCCATCACGCCGAATGGCTTGGTTCACGTTTAACCGATCATGCGGGGAGATCTGTTCATGATTTTGCCTTGGCATATGGTCTGACACAACTGGTTACTTCGTCTACGCGGATTCCAGATGTGGAGGATCATGCACCTTCCCTGTTAGACCTTCTGCTGACCTCTCACCCGGACGGATATCAGATTTCCGTCGACGCCCCTTTAGTCTCCTCGGACCATTGCCTTGTTCGGAGTGTGGTGCCACTCACGCTGTAATCGCAGTTGCATTCTGCAGGCTGCCGCCGTGTTTGGCACTATAGATCAGCCGATTGGGATAGGATGCAGTCTTTCTTTTCATCCTACCCTTGGGGGCGGGTTTGCTTCTCGCCGGACGATCCCAACGTTTATGCGGATTCTGTCGCTGATGTGGTACTTCAGGGTATGGAACATTTTATTCCTTCCTCTGTGGTGCCCATTGGAGGCAAATCTCAGCCATGGTTTAGTCGCTCCTGTAAAATAGCATCATGCTATAAGCAGGAGTACTACCAAGCCTGGGCTGACGCATCAACGTCCCGGGATGTAAACATCAGCGCTCTAAAAAAGAAGTATAATTCCGCCTCTAGGTCCTTCAAAAGAGTCATTGCCAAGGCAAAGTCAGAGCACATAGGCAGAATTGGCGAGAAACTAGTTCGCCTTCCTTCTGGAACCCGTGCATTCTGGTCTCTCGCCAAGGCTGTCTAGGGGAATTTCCGTCAGCAATCTCTTCCATCTCTGCACAGGGAGGAAGACTGGCCCATACCGCAAAGGAGAAAGCCGATCCTCTAGGCTCTTTCTTTGCGTCCAACTCGACTCTCGATGACGGGGGGAGTACGCCGCCGACCATACCGCGGTGTGAGTGCTCCATGCCGAAAGTGCAGTTCACACAGTGCTTGGTTCGCAAAGCACTCCTCTCCCTGGACATCCACAAGTCGAGTGGGCCTGACGGAATCCCCCCAATTGTGCTAAAGACGTGTGCTCCAGAGTTGGCACCGGTTTTAACGCGTCTTTTCCGGTACTCCTACTCCCTAGGCGAAGTCACAAAATCATGGAAGACTGCTTTCGTCCACCCGATCCCGAAAAAAGGCGACCGCTCAGACCCTTCCAACTACCGGCCTTCTCATCTCATCACCTCCTTGTTCTCCAAAACAATGGAGTCTATTGTTAACTGCCAGCTCATGAGGTACCTTGAGGATCACCAGCTGATTAGTGATCGCCAATATGGTTTTCGCCGTGGTCGGTCAGCTGGTGATCTTCTGGTCTATCTAACTTATAGATGGGCGGAAGCAGTAGAGTCCAAATGGGAGGCATTGGCCGTTAGTCTGGACATTGCGAAGGCCTTCGATTGGGTTTGGCACAAAGCGCTTCTTTCGAAGCTCCCTTCCTATGCGCTTCCCGAGAAATTATGCGATTGGATCACCAGCTTTCTTGCAGATCGGATCATCAAGGTTGAATGTAGACGGTGCAAGCTCCGATTACAAGCCTATTAATGCTGGTGTTCCACAAGGCTGCGTGTTATCGCCAACGCTGTTTCTTCTGCATATCAATGATATGTTGCAAAGCCGTAACATTCATTGCTATGCAGATAACAGCACTGGTGATGCTCTTTACACCGGCCGTGCCAATATTTCTCGGGAAAACGTCTCCGAGTACCGGGACAAACTTGTGTCTGAAGGCGAGTCTTTGCTGAACAGAGTCTAGGATTGGGGGCGACTAAATCTAGTCCAGTTTAACCCTCAGAAGACACAAGTTTGCGCGTTAACCGCTAAAAAGAACCCCTTTGTCGTATCTCCTCAGTTTCAAGGCACTCCCCTTGTTGCCCCAGCCAGTATCGGAATCCTCGGCGTCGACATATAGAGTGACGTGCAGTTTCATGGTCACTTGGAAGAGAAGGCCAAATTGGCCTCTAAAAAGCTTGGCATGCTCAGCAGAGCGGGACAGTATTTCATGCCGGCACACCGCCTGCAACTTTACAAGGCGCACATGGAATACCGTTCCCATCTCTGGGCTGGGGCTCTCCAGTACCAGCTCCTTCCACTTGACCGCATCCAGCGCAGAGCGGCTCGAATCGTCGACGACCGAGTGCTTTCCGATCGGCTCGATTCACTGGCGCTGCGAAGAGATGTTGCATCTCTTTGCATTTTCTTTCGCATATACCATGGGGAGTGCTCTGAGTAATTGTTCGGATTAATCCCAGCCGCCAAATTTCATGAACGCACTACGCGGCAAACGTCCCGATACCATCCACACAATCTGGATGCTTGGCGGTCTACCACTCTACGTTGCAAAAGGAGTTTTCTTCCGCGTACAACCTCTCTGTGGAATAGTTTACCACCGGCGATTTTTCCGGACCGATACGACCTGGGGACCTTCAAGAAAAGAGCTTACTCCTTTCTAAAGGGCCGGCCATGCACCTGCAATTCCCCTGGTGTTGCGGTTGATCATGGGCGGCGATAGTCACTTAACATCAGGTGAGCCGCATGCTCGTTTGCTCTTCTATAAAAAAAATATTTACTATGTGTGCCAACCCTAACATTATTTTTGAAGTGGACAATGGTGTAATTCCTGTGTTCACGCAACTTTGGGAATTATTGCCCACCCCGTTATCTTGAAAATTGTGTGATTTAAAGGTCTCAAACTAGTATATAAATTAAGCGTACATACTGTAACACTAAAGTGGAAATAACTTACCTGAGAGATCTCGTACGCTGACAGAAAAGGTAAAAACAGGATTTTTGCACTACCTCACACTAGTCCTACTTCCGACATGTCTTGGCTTTCAGGTGTCAATCATGCATGATTCGTTCGTTTGAGCTGGTACACTTAAAAGTATTGACGGTTCATTAATTTGTTTTTGAATGTACCAGTACAATCAATCACAAACAATTGACGGAACCTTTTTAACTCGTGATTGGCGTGAATTGTGAATGAGCCGAAAACCCACCGAAGCCCGAATGATCTGAATGAACAGGTGAATCGAATAAACAATGCAGACTGCAGAGTATCGTATCGTATTTTTTTTATTAAAATATTGTTTTAGGTAACGCCACGAGTGATGGAAGTGTGCTGAACCGAAAAATAGGTGTCGGCACGGTGAGGTGTGAGGTACGTGGAAGCGAAACCACAGCAACGGGCTACGCGCTACTCCCAAGTAGTTTCTTCTTGCGTCCCGTCGCCCGCGCACCTTCTTGTGTCGTCTTGCATACTATCGATGTCGAAACTGTTAGCGACTACCTGTTATAAAATTTAAAATTTTTGCGATTACTTATATACTTTTAAAAATATTGTTCTATAATATTTTCAAATAGTGTGCAAATATTTATTACTTTATAAATTATTTTGGGACTATTTAAAATAGTGTAGTTCGTAGTATATTGTATAAAGTTGTAAATATTTTGTTATTTTCTACAAGATGAAAGATATATCCTTATAATCGAAGGCTATCGCATAGTATAGTTTAAACAGCAATTACAAATACAAAACATTTTATTTCTTTAACTAAGTGTAAATAAAATGCAGAATATTATTTAGAAGCAGTTAAAACCTAACGATGATATATAAACATATCGTTCAGTTTTCGTGAAGACTTTGATGTGTAGTTATAATGTTGACCTTTGACTAATTACATAAAATGCCATAATAAAATTTTCATTTTTCTGTTTGATTGTTCATGTGCAGTAGACTATATTTAATTTCATCTTCTGTGGCACGACCTATACCAAAATTAAACATTATTTTACGTTTTTATTTGTTACATCTATGAGTTAAAAATATCATTTCGTAGGGTTTACTAAAAATAACACTACAAAAGATTTCATGGAAAATGATTTATTTAATATGATAATTTTCAACCACCTTGTATAAGTATAAGAGAAAACTATTATTTACGGATTCGGTACGGATAGATACGGATCCGTAAATAATAGTTTTATTCAATGTGTAGTGTTCGCGTAAATTTAAGAAATCATTATATAAGAGAAAAGTTTAAGTTTAGGTATAGCAAATAAATGTTACAATCCCTATTTTTAGACATGTAAAGTAAGATGAAATTGTGTATTGTTAGGAATGAAATTTAAGAATAAACCAATTTAATAAATATTTAAAATACATAATAATATTGAATAAAGTTATCAACCCAGGTCAAATCATATATTATAATCAAATCAATTACTTGAGGTTTTTTTGTTTATGCCATCTAGCGTCGATTGTATTACCATCTTGAAAGTCAATAAGTTTTAGTTCGATAAAATGACTTTATTACCTATAGCATGTAGTAGATGGCGCAATTACAAATCTCAAATAGAAAATTTTCAGTCCCAATTGATCTCCCGGATTCACAGAGTACTGGAGCCCGAAATGATCCATTAGAAATGATACTAGTTTTTACGGATTTTATCGCACGCACCATCCTTCACAGTTAGCTACTGTGGGTAAATCTTTGTTTCAGAGAGCACGAGGGATCTGTGACAGTAAACACCTGGCTGCCGAGCTCCACCATGTCAAGCAAGTTTTGCATGACAACAAGCTTCGGGTCCCGCACCTACGTCACAGTGAACGAGTGAAGCCGACCACAGTCGAGCGTGTACCTGCTGTACTGCCATATGTTAGAGGAGTTACTGACAAGATTGGCTACATCTTGAAGCGCGCTTCCATCAAAACATACTTCAAGCCGCCGAAGAAGGTTAGTCAGTGTTTACCATCAGTCAAGTGTAACGTCCCTCTGCAAGATGCAGGAGTGTACAAGCTTGATTGTGAGTGTGGTCTCTCCTACATAGGACAAACTAAAAGATCAATTAAAACCCGCGTTAAAGAACATATAGCTGATGTGAAGAATCGACGCTCCGGGAAGTCTGTAGTCTGTGAACACGTACAGGATCGCCCCCATCACTACATCAGATTTGATAGACCACAAATCCCCGCTAAAGAACACCGATTCCTTCCAAGGATGATTCGCGAGGCTATTGAAATCAAAAAACATTCTAATTTCAATAGAGAAGATGGCTGGGTGCTACCATCTGCTTGGGATCATACAATAAATAAAATTAAAACCCAACCCAAGCGTACAACTGTAAGACTTCAAGATACCATAAGTTCATACTGTGTAAACTGGAACAAAATTTAAATTTTTATCTATGGTAACCGCTGTTAACTATGACATTTGGACGTTGAACGTCTCAGTCCTCCCCGTGACCATGGGTGCTGTAAAGCGCTCGAAACGTCGGATATTTATAGTTAAATATACGCGATAAAATCCGTAAAAGCTAGTATTATTTCAATGTGTAGTTT
Organism: Parnassius smintheus behrii; assembly: GCA_036936625.1. Taxonomy (NCBI): domain Eukaryota; kingdom Metazoa; phylum Arthropoda; class Insecta; order Lepidoptera; family Papilionidae; genus Parnassius; species Parnassius smintheus. The sequence continues at coordinate 27,200,848 of JAUPFT010000010.1, read as the reverse complement.
TCGCGTAAATATAAGAAATCATTATGATCCATTAGATTGATCGATCCGAATGTACCGGTACGCGTGACGAAATGTACTAGAATGATTCGGTGACTAGAAATGAATGATTGACACATGTCTATAAGTGAGTGAACTTTGCAACGTCGCTAACATTTGTATGTTGCCAGACAAAAAATAGCTCTGTAAAATTCACAATTATTCAGGATTAAAGTTATTTTTCGTGTTCGGGCAAAGATATCCGCTAAGGGCAATGATGGCCGGTTTTACAGTAATAAAAACATTTTAACTATTTATATTTATTCATATACACATAAACACTTAGATACCTACATATACGATAAGTCTGATCGACCAATTATGAACATGGAGTATACACCAGTAATCGTAATGTATATAACGTCGTTTTAGAATAATTTAAATCCAACTGCTAAATAAAATCTATAATATTAAACATGTTTTAAACGTTCAATCAATTTATTTAACACATAATATATAGTATGTTTAAATTTTAATAAAGTATAATTTGAAAGATACACATAGTATTAAATACTAAATAAACATTGTGACGTTAATTAGAAAATACATTTTTATCACTATTTAACCAGAGAGCAATATTACGATGTGTATATATTTTAATGCTGATTGTTATCTTGTTACAACAGACATATACAAATGAGTGTGAAGTTTTGGGTGTAATTATTGAGACGTCTTTTAATTACCTTTAGGTTTTGATATTCCTTAGAGGGTAAAAAAATAACTTTTAATGAAAAGCAAGAGTCGACTTCGAAGAACACGGTTTAACATTATTTAGTTAAATATTTCATATGAAACATCAATTTCTAATTTAATATATTTGTCATTGTATCAAAACCCAGTATTTCAGCAATAGTTTTGAAATAAAATGTGCATAATATAGTATAACAATCGATAAATATCTCATTTGTAAGCTATTTAAGTATTAGTACTGCTGTATGCACAATATTTGAAAAGTATAAAACATTTATCGCACCTCGAAATTAAAATTAAATCACATACCACCTAATTACAGTTTAACAAAAAAAATTAATAATAAATAGCTTAAACTACAATATCTCTATAACATATCTTTAATAAATTTTTATCATCTCTCTTTATCTGTATCTACCTGTTCCGACCTTGAAACGATTTTCGATGATGTGCATTCATCACAATGTATCTATGTATGCTTTTTATTGAAACTTGAACTGCTCAAGCATACTATACAATAAAAAAATTCAATATAAAAATTTGATAATAAAACATGGTAAACATTTGGTAAACAAACATATGTCAACATCTTTGACATACAGTGTGCGTTAAAATTTTTGTGCATATATATTTTATAGTAAGACGGTAAATTATTATAATATGTAATGCAAGGATTCTTCATGGCAAGTCATATAATTATGAGCAATATTTTCGGCGCGAGAGTGTAAACTCGATATTAAACAACATTTTCTGCAAGACAATTTGCAAGTCGGTAGACATGTGTCAATCATGAATGATTCGTTAGTTTGAGCTGGTATACTTAAAAGTATTGATGGTTCATTCACTGTTTTTGAATGTTCCGGTACAACCAATCACAAACAATTGACGGAACCTTTTTAACTCGTGATTGGTGTGAATTGTGAATGAGTCGAAAACCGACCGAATCTCGAATGATCTGAATTAATGAAACAAATTTTTCGGTTTTCAATGGATCTCACAGACTTACAGAGCACTGAAGCCCGAAATGATCCATTTGAATGATCGATCCGAATGTAAGTGGAAAAATTAATGATTGACACATGTCTACAAGTCGGAAAGTACTTAAAAATGAGTGAAGTCGGCTGTCATGAAATGAAATAATTGATATGAAATAAAAAATATAAACATGATTTTAATAATCATTTTTTATATTTATCATATACTTATAGTACCCACTTAGTTGGATAACCTATGATAGTATTTAACGAAATATCATTTTTTATCCGTATATTTTGTGAAAAATTTAATAACTTTAAAAGTTTTCCTAGACAGGAAATAAAGTAGATAATTTGCTAGCCATACAAAGCCGAGAGCTGTAAGCTTTAAAGCAAAGATTAAGTGAGCCAATCTCCAAAATAAGCAATAACAACTGCCAATTAAAATTACGGTTACTGTACATGACAGATTTAATGAGTTATTAATTTTTTTTACTAATAACTTCGTGACTAAACAACGCAATGCAACTATCAGAAGCACACACAGTTGCTGCCCCCAAATATAAGCATTGCGACGTTTAAAAAATGTGAAATGCACCGACACAAATTGCACGAGTTATTGTGATAGCTGGCCGTTAAACGGTTCGTTTTAAAATCACGGCCTGGCAAGTTCATCGTCGCATATAATCGGTTTGCGGTCGTCACTCTTCGAGCCGCGCGCTAATTTTCCTACCCGGCGCGCTATTGCATTCGTCTTGTCCACTGCGCCCCAACCGCCACTGTGTCCGCCACCGCTACCTGAACGCGACAAAAGCCCTGTCACACCCTCACCCAACTTGCTGTGGTGAATGCCGTAGAGGAAGTAAAGAAGTAGACCTAGAGAAACAAAAGAAAAACAAGTTGTAAAAATCAATGTGGAGTGGGCTTATTGTCATCATCTCTTAGCATAAGGTTTCTCACCTAAGGTCAGGATACCAATAGTATACCAATAGTATATATATATATATATATAGGATACCAATAGTATCCTGACCTTAGGTGAGAAATCTTATGCTACTTCAGATTTTATAGTTACAAAGTCTAATCTGCATCAGCCTGCAATAATTGCTTGTCTTGTGTATAATGTTCTGTAAAATGTATAATGTATACATTGGTTTTATCCATAGGTGCTAATCTTAGTAGATATTTAAAGCTTAAAGTGTATTTTATGCAAGAAGATGACATGATCCACTTTGTTAAAAGACTTATTAATCAGCGTCTGTCTTTACGCCCGAGTACAATGTACCTTAGTGTATTCAACTCAAGAGTGCTTTGGTTACGCTTAGACAGTGCAATTCATCCTAAAGTTTCATCACTTATAACAAGTTAACAAGTGGTAAAATTAAAAATTTTGTGCCAACAACTTCACTATAGTTAAAATGAGAACAACAGTCAATTAAATACGCATTATTAAAGATAACTTTAAAACTACTAGTAACCGTCATGGGACCACACGAGAAGTACCAGCTTTCAGATGAAAAAATAATCACCAAAATCAGTTCACCCAGAGAAAAGTATTGAGGTAACCACACATAAAACCCACCCAGACATCCATCCCAGTCGGTCCAGTCAGCCCCCCCCCCCGTGACTATGGGTGCTGTATAGCACCCGAAACGTCAGGAATTAAAAATAAGTAAAATCATTTAAATAAACGCGATAAAATCCGTAAATTTAGTTTTATTCAATACTAATCTTATCCAGTATCTAGTCGTTTTATTTGACCTAAAATTACAATTTAACGCCCACAACTCTAGCATTACAAAAATTAAGGAGTATGTAAAATCCAACTAAAATATTTTATGAACAGTATACTCTCATGCGACAAGCGTGTACACGCATAGACAGTGGCGAAGCCTACTTAGAAGCCGAAAAGCCAGGCTTGCCCTTTCAATCTGCTTAATCAATAATATCAACTAATAAAAAAACTGTTTCAAACTATTTCAAATTTCCCGCACGCTCCTCTGTTCTACACAGGCCATGACCTCGTAGCATATATGTAACGTCAACACTTGGCAGTTTGCTTTCAATTCGAGATACACTGATTCGTGTTCTCTCTGTCTCAAAGCGAACACGCAATGGACTGTGAAAATTAATGAAAACAAGGAGTTGATTTGTAATGAAAGCAAGGAGTTCATTTGAGCGATTAGTCGTCTGTGGCAAAATGTTCTATAATGAAATGTAACTATGAATTGTTTATATAGCAATTACTATGGAACCATATTATGATATCATGCTCGGAAGTTGTTGCCGAGTGCGTGGGCGTGCGGGCAATACGTTTAGAAGTTCACATTTCAATGTTTATGTCTGTTTTTGTTGTGTCTGTTGAAAATGTATGCTTTTTTAATTTTTTTTAGTGAAAATGGAGGATAATAGTGTTCCATGTAATGAATTGAAGTGTGTTAAAGTGCTAATCAGCGAGGAAAAGGTAAATTTTTAAACTTTGTTGAGAAAATACACAAGGTCAAGAGCGTCTTTTGGATTTATCAATTATCGCAATTGAAAAATGGTTATTAGTACAATTAAAATGTTCACCAACATTTTACGCGGACGTAATCAAATCTTTCCTTATGAAAGAGACACCATTCAATTTAGAATATAAATATTTTTTTTTAATTTTGTATATAGTTTGTACTTTGTTCATGTATAGTATTGTATGTAAATATCTTTTTCTTTCACTTAAGCAAACTCAAACGGCTTTTTTCAAAGCCACCGTAGGTATGCAATTGCTGATATGTCAGACTATCTATCTAGCAGTAGTATGCCTTCTATGTGCTTTGTTAAACACGTCCTCGACGGCACTGAATATGAAACTGAAGCGTGGAGACAGATCAAGATTGGTGTATTTTTATAAAACTGCTAAAAACAACAAAACCATATCTCGGGATTGCCCTGGTTTGGAGCCCTAGCTTCGCCACTATGCATAAATACATAGATATGAAAGAAGCGAGAGAGGTGTATCAGAATAAGGATCGTAACGAATGAAAGTCAGTATTCTCTGCCTATCCCTCTGGATGACAGGCATGAGAGAGTTTTATGTATTGATATGTTTAACAAATTAATTAGAATTGGCCATGAGTATTGCAGTGCGTGGTTTTAAATTTCATTTATAAACAACTAATAGAAATTTTGTAATATAAAATAAAATAAGTAAAAGTATCAATCCCTGCAGATATAACGTTTTACAGCGTAATTTAAAAGATAAGATAATAAGAAAACGTTACCCACTAGGATTTTCTCCTGTATCGTGGAGGCAATTAACCTACATTAATTTGACAAGTGCCTCCCAACGGATAGGTCTTAAGATGAACATGGACAAAACAAAGATCATGTTTAATGTCCATGTCACACCTATGCCGGTAGTTGTTGGGAGCACTATGCTCGAAGTTGTTGACGAGTACGTTTACCTGGGACAAATAGTCCGGCTAGGTAAGTCCAACTTCGACCGAGAGGTCAATCGACGGATTCAACTCGGCTGGGCAGCGTTCGAGAAATTACAACGCATCTTCTCGTCAGGTATACCTCAAAACCTGAAAACTAAGTTGTACAACCAGTGCGTGTTGCCAGTGATGACATATGGAACTGAGACGTGGTCCTTCACTGCTAGCCGTATGAGGACGCTCAAAGTCGCTCAGCGAGCTATGGAGAGGGCTATGCTCGGAGTTTCTCTGCGTGATAAACTTAGAAATGAGGATATCCGCAGTAGAACCAGAGTGACCGACATAACCCAACGAATTAGTAAGCTGAAGTGGCAATGGGCCGGCCATATAGCTCGAAGAACCGACAACCGTTGGGGAAAAAAGGTTCTCAAGTGGCAGCCTCGTACCGGTAGACGAAGTGTAGGGCGACCCCCCACTAGATGGAGTGACGACCTGGTGAGACATGCAGGAAGTCAATGGATGCAGGTGGCTCAGGACCTTGCTTTGTGGCATACCTTGGGGGAGGCCTATGTTCAGCAGTGGACTTGTAAAGGGCTGTAATGATGATGATGATGATGATGAATTTGACAAGGACAAACATCTATACCCGGACCAATTATTTGTGGGCTATTCAAATACTTTTCACTTGCAGGATTCGAACCCGTGGCCCCTATTGCCGTAACTCATTGTTATTCATATTTGATTGGAGCAATCTCCACGAAGCTGTCAATAATCACTGATAAACGCGACTTGATGTCAGTGTGTAGGAAATACATAAGTTGGTATCTTCTGTTTAGCAGGTGAAATACGCCTACACTTTGATATAAAAAGATATAAAAATTTTGGGGGACTTACCAAAGGTCATCCAAATGGCGAAGCGAGCCCATGTAAGCGCTTTAAGATTAACCATAAGTTCGACGTTGAGAATTACGCTGGCAGCAGGCAGCAAGGGCACCCATGGCACACGGAATGGCAGCCTCGTCGGACTTTGCTGGTGTGCCCAGATTACGAAAAGACCTGCGTATTGTGAACACACATATATAACTATCGTGAGCCATGTTAACTATTGCTACCTTAAAGTGGCATAATATTTCGAAATCAACCAAAAGACATCGTTACCCTCCCTACTGAGTCCCAAGGCAGGGCCATTGCCATGCATAGTGCTTCGTTAACTAATTCGCTTCAATAACTACAAATACAAAGACAGGTAACGGATTTAAAAGATTATTTTTATGTTGTTAAAAACACAAAATCAACTACTATTTTAAACAATAGGTAGGTTTAAGAAAAAACGGAACACAATGTTTTATATCGATTACTTAATATTAATATATAAATAAGCATAGTTTGCTTATAAATATTCTGAACAAAAATCCGACGTAGATCCAGTTAATTAGCAACAGTAATTTAATATGATAGTGATATTGATTTTTGAATTAGCAAAACGGAAAATCGATGGCTCAGTCAAATTTGCCGCAGAAGTGACCGCCACCGCCATCGTATTAAGCATATTTTAGATTTTCAGGTAAATTGATGAAGCACAGTAATTGTCTTCGTGAGTCTAAATAAAGGCGCGCTTTGTGAGAAAGTCATTTCTAACATTACATTGCTGGTAGACTCATGATAATTTTGATACTTTAAAGCTTTGTTGTACAATTTATGGTTTTAAAAAAAATCTTTAGAGGAACTGCAGCATATTTGGAATATCAATTTGTTTTTTGGGAATAAATAGAAAAGGAGACTGTTATACCTAGAAAAAATGCAATAAATTATTGAAAACTTGTTTAACTTTAATAATATAAGGAATCAAACAAAACAAAAACTAAGAACCCTCTCAAAATCTATGTGAAACTGAAAATCTTTAGAAGCGTTGATATTACTTAGGGTGCGAGTAATTTGGAATATAGTATTTCAAATTGTATTAAAAAGCGAATACAGTTTGGAATACAATATTCCAAATTGTATTCGCTACACTTTTTCAACACACTAACACTATTCGCAACACTTTTTCTTAGAAACTAATAAATCTCCTGTCGTTTTAGTCTTCATGTATCAATCTTATGTAATTTGAAATGTAAATATTTTTTAACTAAATAGCCTTCAATAATTATTAGTTTGTAATCAGTCACAATCACAGATCAGTGTTTAATTTTTTAAGCTATTGCATAGCTTCTATCTCGGGCCTTGAGCGCGGGGACCGAATCCAGAAATTCCGTAACGAAAAAACCTCACGCTCCCCACTCCGACGGGCACGGAGGTGTGGCTTGAAGGTCGTGCATTGTCTAACGTCGTTTCTTTTCGGCAGTCTTCGACACGGTGTTTGTGTGCGTGCAACTAGACGTATTGTACGACTCTACGAAGCTCGCACGAATCGAGACGAGCTGCTCCGAAATCGGACGAATACATAAGCAGCTGTTTATCCTATATACTTTATATAGGTGTATAAGTATTTATGTACAACAGTGATTAGCTGTACTTGTAAAATTTGTGTATAAAGTGTTTTGAATATGAATGAACAAAGTGCATTTATTATTTATTTATTTAATAAAAGAAAAAAAATTGTTTTCTTATCGGTCACCACGCTCAAAAAGTGTAACTTGAATTAATATCAAAGAAAAAGAAATACTGCATAAATAAAATAAATAAATAATTATAATTGCATAAGTTGATACAAAATGCTATGCAATAGCTTTACCGTGGCAGTCCCCGAGTGCCACACGTCTTTTTTTATTTAGGTACGAATTTCAGTCATACACACACAAGCACTGTGAACCGACAATTCGCACATTCGGCGCTATACCCATGTACCTCAGCTGCATTTTTCGTTACAGAAAAACACTCATCGTAGTTTCTCAGTATTTTATTTTCGTCAGGTATACCTCAAAACCTGAAAACAAAGTTGTACAACCAGTGCGTATTGCCAGTGATGACCTACGGAACCGAGACGTGGTCCTTCACTGCTGGCCGTATAAGGACGCTCAAAGTCGCTCAGCGAACTATGGAGAGGGCTATGCTTGGAGTTTTTCTGCGTGATAAACTTAGAAATGAGGATATCCGCAGAAGAACCAGAGTGACCGACATAGCCCAACGGATTAGTAAGCTGAAGTGGCAATGGGCAGGCCATATAGCTCGAAGAACCGACAACCGTTGGGGAAGAAGGGTTCTCGAGTGGCAGCCTCGTACCGGTAGGCGAAGTGTAGGGCGACCCCCCACTAGATGTAGTGACGACCTGGTGAGACATGCAGGAAGTCGATGGATGCAGGTGGCTCAGGACCGTGCTTTGTAGCATACCTTAGGGGAGGCCTATGTTCAGCAGTGGACTTGTGAAGGGCTGTAGTGATGATGATGATGATGATGATGATCTTTCTCAGTAGGGGCTGCAGCCTGATTTCTCGTTGCTACATCATCGGAGGAGTCTGTGTTATTTCCAAAGATATCAACAGGATTCAAATCGGACGATTCACTTTATGTCATAATTGTCCTGTTTCTTTTTTGTTATTTCCTTCTTGCCTTTCCCGTTATTGTTTTATTCTGTGTCTTGTTCTCTTTATCGGACGTTTTAACTGTGCTGCTTTAAGCGCCTTTTTGTAAGGAGAACTTGAAATGATTGCTGGTTTACAGTCTCTATTGCTAGTTCTATTAAAGTCACATAATAGTTTAAACAATTATAATAAAGATTTTGCATATCGTGGTAAATTATTAACAAAGATTACATTCTTACCGGAGAAGTTTTCAAAGTAGACGTTTTCATTCTCGTGTAGCTAGCTGTCAGCAAAAACGTCCAGATGGCTCCCTGTTTTTACTATATATTGACTTCGTATGTCGTGTGACGTGTCATGTTTATGGAAAAAAACACAAACGCCGTTTACGTTCATAGAGATATCCGACTATTCCAATTTACCTGCAGTATTTCAAAATTTACTGCATTCCTCTATTCCTCTATATCCTCTATACATCTTCCGCTATAAAGTCCTATCTTTTTAGATGTCACTGATTCTAGTCTATATTCATTGATTACTATTGTATTCAAATAAAATAGCGCTTAGAAAATCTAGATGACACCTAGACTTAATAAAATCTAATTATTATAAAGACATTTCACTTACAAGCAATTATAATACAGCCAAGTACGAAGTCCGGTAGAAGAGCCCAGAGTCCTGCAGGTTCTGCCAAAAAGTGATTGTGGACACACAGAGCGGCGGCGGCAACGGTGAAAACGTACACGCATCCACTGACGGCAGTTCCTGGAGCCCTACCACCCGCCAGTGGCTCCAACCAAGCGTACTGCGCCCTCAGACGACCTACTGTCAATACTTCAAACATCTGAAATAATAAAATAACTTGACTGTAGATAAATTGGTAGATAGTTTAAAATAGATAGTTTAAAACATTGCAGGATTATGAGTTGCAGTTACAGCCAATTTATAAGATAGTGAATGGGTTATTATTACGATAATAATAGACATTATAAATAGGCCCACTTATGGGCATCGGCCTGCTCTAATTTCTGAGAGCAGTTAGTTTCACTCACATGCGTGACTCACATTCACTTCACAGTTCGTACTTCACGTCCTTAAAATAATAATAGGTTGTGGTGATTCAGAATTCAAATTCGCAATTAACTATACTTTTGATAGAATTTTTAACTTTTGCGCATAGAGACGACAGAGACTTGACAAGGTTACGCTGCATGCTCACTATGTCAAACAAGTGGTAAAATTAAATTTTTTGTACAATCGAATTCAAACAAATAAAATGAAAACATCATCAATGTATTCGAAGTCAATTAAATACGCATTATTATGGATAACTCAAAAACTACTGGTCAGATCTTGATCATATTTATATGGGACCACACGAGGAGCACCAAATTTCACAAATAAAAAAATATCCAAATCTGTTCACCTAGAAAAAAGTCTCTGAGGTAACACACAAAAAAACATAAAGTCGAATTGAATACCTCCTCCTCTTTGAAGTCGGTTAAAAAGTTGAAAAACTCACTCAAGAAAAGACGATGCGTACTGATAACTGGTTATCGTCATGATAATGATTGTCGGTTCTTGTTCAATGATTGATTGATGATTGAACATTGATTCATTCATTGTAGTCTATTAACAGTGGCGTAGCTAAGGGGGGGGGGGGGTGGCGGGGGCGTTCCGCACCGGGTGTCACCTTTTTTGGGGTGACACCCACCCGGTCTCTCAACTTTAAGAACAATGTACAAACAAAAAATAAATAAATCGCTAGCACAAAAATTTCTTTTTCGGGGATTCCTCCACAAGCACTAGCTCAGCTCTATGTATAATTCGGGGATTCCCGCAAAAGAGCCTGACGCTCTCGAAGTCTCTTCCAGATGTAGCTTTATTGTTCGAGATCGTACAAACTAATGTTTTGCTTTTGGCGAATATTGAAGAACTGAAATTAGCTATAGATTGCAGTGAAATTGTTCATGGCGGTTTGCGTGTCCGTAGCTTCATGTGAGAGGAGTTTCAGAAAATCAAAATTAATAAAAAACTGTTTGCGGGCAACAATGACCCAATCGCGATTTAGCAATCTTGGTATATTAGCCATCGAACACGAGACAATACAAAATATAAATTTCGATGAAGTTATTGCTGAGTTTGCAGCTGTCAAAGCTAGAAAGAAGAAATTTTAATTGTATAACAATTCCTTTTCTGTCTTAGTTATTATTGTGTTTTGTTATTTGTTCAATATTATAAATAATAAATGATTCATGTCCTTTATCATATCTTTCGGTGGGGTGAGACCACTAACTTCCGCACCGGGTACCTACGCCACCCAACCACCCAAGGTAGCTACGCCACTGTCTATTAAAGACCACTGCTGAACATAGGCCTCCTCACAGATTACCACAAAAGGTTAGCAACCGATTTTATTTTATTTTTAAAGTTGTCATTCGGAAGACTCTGCTGCCCATCTGGTTTGTTTCCTCATATCGCTTATTACGGCACCCACAGTTTGACACGAAGTAATGGAATGTCACCGAATTTCGTTATTTTAATTGAATCTACTTATGGGTTACTATATTGTAACATAACTATGGTAATTTTATACTTTCGCGGTCACCTCGTTTTTTGGCTCTAGAAAATCAAAAAAAAATCATCCGATTTCGATGTTTTGACTTGACAAAAATATGGAAAATATCTCACCCGAAAATTTCATATAGTTTTATGACTTTAAATGTGATCATAAACGCACTTCCTCGAATATAACCGTTCATAACTTTTTTGCAAAGCATTAAACGAAGTTTATATTTTATTTTTGAAAAATGTTTGTTTATTAATTTTTTATCTCACTTAATGTTTTTATATGGTTTTCTGACCTTAAATGTTACCATAAACGCTCTAGAAAATCGAAATAATTATAATAGTTAATATTTTGGTGTTTTATTGAGTGAAAGATCTATAAATCTATAAGTATCTATTCGCCCGGTCACTCGACCCCGTCATCTCCTGCTAACCTAAACCTGTCCGAGTCGTGATGCCCTAAGTCCCGAGCTCGCTTCGTTCAATCTTACACTTAAAAGAACACCAAAATAAAAAATTTATAAACAAATAATTTTCAATGTTTTTTTAATGTTCGTTTTTTTTTTGTTTAGCCCAGTCGGCGTGAACTTCATTCGATTATTTGTAAAAAAGTTATCAACAATTATACGTTAATGACTGCATTTTCGTGAACACTTAAAGCGCTAAAACCAATATAATTTTTTTTTATTCATGTAATTTTTTTCGTAAATCCGCCGTAAAAACAAAGATTTAAAAAAATCACCGAAATCGGATAATTATTCTACTACTATTAATTATTCGACTATGCAATTACCTCAGATGAAGAAGAGCCACCATCTGTTCCTGGTGTTCCGGTCGCAGAACTGTCTTCGCGATCACACGGCGAATCTAATTGCGGATCACCAAAACACTTTTCATCAGACGTTGGAGCAGGACGATATCGAAGAATTATGACGGCGGTACTGACAATAGTATAGGCTAATAATGTGCCAATTGACATGAACTCAACCAATTTCTCCAGATCGAAGAGCAAAGCTATAAGCGCTGATGATAAACCAGATATTATTAAATTTGAAATAGGAATTTGAGACTTATTGTTCATATCACTTAGAAAGCCAAATAGTAAGCCATCAACCGACATGGCATATAAGCAACGGGGTAATGAAAATAGTGAACCTAATAAAGTAGTGGTCATTCCACAAACCGCCCCGACTGCGACTGCATATTTAGCCCAGTCGGCGTGAACTGCACCTAACGCGGCCGGCAAAGCAGCGTCAGGATTAATTGTTTGATATGGTACCATGAGAGTCAACGCGATAGCGACGAGAATGTATCCAAACGCAACTAATCCCATTGACAACATAGTTGCAATAGGTATAGAACGTGACGGATCTTTTGCCTCTTCACTTGAAGCCGAAATACTATCGAAACCAACGAATGCGTAGAAACATGTAGCAGCACCAGCTAACACACCACTGAAACCGTATGGCATGAAGCCACCATTTTTCTCCGACCAATTATCAACATCTGCGTAGTAAAATCCGAGGAATATAACAAGAGTTATCACTAGCAGGTTTAAAATAGTGAGGCCGTTATTAATGTAAGCGGACGTTTTAACGCCCACTGCTAAAATAAGGGATGCTGCAATACAAATGAGAAATGCTAAAACATCGGGATACCGACTTAGAAGAGTTTCGTGCATTTCTCCAGTTACCGAAATAGTTGCGTTGCTTATCGCACCATTTAACATTTCATCCAAATATGCTGACCAAGCCCTAGCAACTGAGGCAGCGCCTGAAACAAAAATAAACAATAATATAGTCTACAATATTTGTTTTTACTTTAGACTAACAAAGAAAATAGACGCAGCGCTGCGTACGGGGGCGTAGCTATCGCCGTATATCAATGAAATGGGGACCTCGGGCTACAGAGGCCCAGTACGTGTGTAAGCTACAATTCGTAAAATGTTATCCACAATCACACTTAAACTCTTAGGCCGTACTTCCCGAGAAAAAAAATCATATGATAAAAAGTGCCCAACGTGCCTAAAGAAGTATTCACCTCCAAAATTATGAATGTCAAAAAAGGACTCCCCTTTTTTCCCCGGGTCGAGTGGGCGCCCAAAAGTTGGCAACACGTCTCATTTCACGACCGACCCGCGACCACAGATTACTAATAAATACATTAGTTATTGCGGGAATCCCCTGTTTAAATGAATGACAATGACAGAACCCTTCATAGGAGTATTAATTGTAATTAATAACTTACTATCAATTTATAATAATTTTTTACACTTCATTTGAGCCCCCCCCCCATTAAATTGTGATCCAGGGTCTGTCTAAGGCATGCTACGCTACTGGCTACGTACATTACTTAATAGTAACTCTAAAAACGTGTTTAACTTCTTGACACGCACTATCGCACTTATTTTCCTTCTTTCAATATCAGCCCGTAAAAGTGAGGGCTTAATAATCTTCCGCTCACCAGATGTCGCGAGTTGACACTGAGGTGAATTTTGTTGTTACACAAAGTTATTTAATTGAGAAGTTCGTTTTAAATAAAAGTTTATCAGTTTCTAGATTATTATATTATTTACACCAAACATTGCCTCAGTGGTTTGCTCTTTAATTTTTCGCACATTTTAACAATTTTTTTAACTATACTACTTTTACGAATATCTCTGGTTCGGTTTATTTTTTTAATCTGATTAATATTATATATAACCAATAGTACAAAAAGAAACATTAACCTTTACATTTTTCGAACAAATTAACTTCCCGACTATGAAATCTGTCAATATTACACCTCAATTTTAAGTGCCGCCGTGGTTGCAGAAAAAATCGTGGATGCCCCGTTCACTACTGGCATATACAACTAAAAACATGTTACACATAATATGTGTACGTGAGTGCATATGCAGTTCTTACAATAAGTTTATCATGGTTTTGGCTTAGCTTGTACGTCACTTGATATGTACGCGGCACTCCGTCTTTTTTTTGTTGGAGACTAGACTACTTAGCCCGTAATTTCATTCGCATGGTCTTATATTACAATCATATCCTTTACCTTTAAACGAGCAATTCTTGTATATATATATATATATATATATATATATATATATATATATATATATATATATATATATATATATATATATATATATATATATATATATATAAAATCGGAATCTGGGAAACGGCTCCAACGATTTCCATAAAATTTAGTGTCCAGGGATTTCGGGCACAATAAATCACAATATAAGAAGGTAAAGTTTGAAAATGTATTAATGATCGTAATAGTTCAATGGGATATCGGGCGGTCGCGAAATCGACGTATCCTGGTTCACGTCCTGTCTCTGGTCCGACTTATTTTCCTTTTTTTTTTCAAGTTCCCTTCTTTTGTGAGAAAATATATTACTTCGAGCCCTTTTTTTAGTATTTTTTTAAATACAAAAATTTTAATTAAACTAATTGCACTATCATTCGCTCATTCACTCATTTTTTATTCAAATAACCAGTTCAGTTTTTTCTATTATGTCAATAAGATCAAAAAATATTATTCATGTTTCATCAGTACGTAATTTGTATCTAAATATAATTTCCAAAAAAAATACCGAGGAAAGCTCGGTCATCCAGGTACTAGGCATTAATTTCTCAACATTTTGCATAATATAAATATATATATATATATATATATATATATATATATATATATATATATATATATATATATATATATATATATATATATATATATTAAAAATATCAGAGAATATATAATAAGATATCAGAGCAGACCTGAGGAGCAGACTTAGTGATGTTAATGATTTTGAAACACTCACCTATCATATATTCTAGAACAATGTTCCAGCCTATTATAAATGCCCAAAATTCGCCAACACTAACATAAGTGTAGGCATAAGCACTTCCTGCTCTGGGTATTCTTGTTCCAAATTCGGCGTAGCACAAAGCAGCAAGGGTCGAGGTAACTCCAGCAAATAAGAAACTGAGTGCCGTCGCAGGACCGGCCATGTGACGAGCGACAGTTCCCGTTAGAACATAAATACCAGCACCAACCATATGCCCAACACCTGAAATGACAAAATCAATATTTGTTATTAACATAAATTTGACCTTAAGCTACCTTGAGAACTATCGTGTCTTTCTTCATTCAGAGCTCGAAACAAGTAAATTACTAATATACATATTTCTATCTTCTATACATATATTGAAGTCTTTATCACGTAAGAGATGAATAATAATCTAAGAATATATCGTACGTCCTAATCCGTATCCCAAATAATTATTTATAATACATATATCAATACATACATCTATACTTCTGGCTTAAAAATTGAAGCTGTTAGGACTTAGGTCTAAACTCTTCTTCTACAATAATTATAGTACGTAAGGGTAAAATGACCATCCGGTTAATATGGTCACTTTCTTATAACTCACTACACACAACTCTAAACTACAGCCTTGTTTGCATAGAAGGCTATATGATACGATACCTCTTCATCAGTCAATCAAATAATAAAGAGTCAAAAGGACGCAGCTTTATCGACGCAATTTTAACGGTTGATACTATAGTAAATATTTTAGTCGATTTTAGTAGGGCGTAATGTAGTTAATTTTTATTACGTTAATTTTCGAAGTATTCCTAATTATTGCCAATTCTTATTGGCTATTTTTTATTAATAAATTAGTAACAGTATACGACTTTGTGCTTTTATATCTATACTCCTCCTAGTTTTGGTTTTATGGGGCTGCAAAGCTTAAAGTGACCATAGTACCATAGACCGTACCCTTATGTCCTTATTATTAATCGTATTAGATTACGTCAATATGCAAAAAACCTAATATAAGAGTAACAGTTATTGTTCGACATTATTTTATACCCATATTACTCAGATGTTGCATTTTGACTGACTTGAATATAGGGTCCAGGCATAAAGATGATTAAAATCGGAATATGAACGTATATGTAAGGGAGAACTTGCTAACTTTTTTTGATTTGTTGATTGATTGACAAGTAAGGCAAAAGAGGCCAATTGACTCATAGCGACAAGTCAATCCAAAAACAAAGAATCCCAACTTCGATAGTATTACTAGAGCAAAGGATCAGCTCTGTTCTCAGAAACCCTCCTGTCCCGCATGATAAGTATATATGTAAAATAATGCATATCAGCAGGTAAATATTTGGATAAATATTGGATCCAGAAATAGACTAACAGAATAGCTGTTGATAATACACTAGGTACAGGAATCAACTATTACAATTTACTGCTCAGGACGATGTTGGGAGACAGGACAGATTATAAGAATAGAAATAATTTTGTTTTCAAAACTTAGGAAAAAGAAAAATCTAGGTAATAAAGCCTGGGTACAACGATTGCTACCAATATATATTAAAATGCTTTACTCACCTAATAAGGTAATGTCAAATGTGGTAAGGCAACGATTTAACGGAGTATCCAAAGAGTCTCCATGTAAAGGTTTACGTCGGTTCATTTTATGGCAAAAGCCGGATAGCACATGTCCCAAAATTTTATGTCTTGCTCCCGGCATAATGGCTATAATATAATATAAAAAGTAAGTTAGTATATCTTAACACGAATATATAAAATTTCATTATGATTCACGAATTTCACCTCTTATTAATTATCGGTATGATATGTATTTGTTAAAATAAACATTAAATTAAAATTAAAAAAAGATGAAAGATAATTTTGAATAGATATTGCGAAAGGGACAAAAATTAGAAGATGCTGAACTGCGAAGTCAGTAACTTCTTCATTTATGTCAAATTACTTTGCAAAAGCTTCTCTATAACACTTGCCTTGTCGCTTTTTCAGCCAGCTGATATGTTAGTTGTTAAATCTTGAAGTGGGCTTAAACATGGACGGATCGGCGCGCGCATCCAATCGATTATTTACACATATATAAAAGTGTTATTTGCATTGAATGTGTGCGATGCATACTGAAAATAGTTCAGGGACATAATGCAGGCAAAATGGACAAAACTCCTACCTAGCATTAAGATTTAAATGACTATCTTACCCCGGATCATGAATAGATCAGAAATGAATATTGTCATATTATATATATTAATAGATATTGTCGCTTTCTTAGATTATGGAAAAGAAACACCTATTTACAGGTACGGACCTACATTTCCAACCTGTTGCTCAGAAGCTTGGCAGATAAATCTGTGCTACTGACCTAAAAAAATTGGTGAACCAATTTCGTATCGACCATCATACTTCACATCACGTACCTATTACAAATTTGTTCTACCATTTACGTGTAATTCCTAATTTCAGACTGCGTAATACAAAAAGTGCTCGTACTACTAGGTATTCAGTATTTCGTTCGTCTCCCAAATTTAGAATACGATTTGCTATAGGTAATAACAATAGTTATAATGTTCTCCAGACCAAATTTAGGCCACGGCGGCCTGCCTCAACGAAGGCTAGCCATCGGCGCAGGACAGGATTATAGTGCCCAAGTGTATGCGCAAGCAGAGGTGCACTCTTTATACACTCACTCTCATGATGCGATGGGACGGTAAACCGACACGACCGGAGAAAGATCAGGCGCAGGACCAACGGCTTTACGTGCTTTCCGAGGGACGGGGGTGAGACACCCCCGTTGTTGCGGACGGCGAGTGAAATCGTCCATTGCCCCGCACCGCACCCACTTCGACACGTCCCGCGCGCCCCTCATCGGAACAAGGGCCCCGCGCGGAAAGCACTCCCACTAACTCGGAGCTTACGGCGCACCGAACTACGGAATAAAAGAAGCGCTTCTGGCGCCGATTCTGCATTCGATCGGCGGCAATTCGAGCGGCGGCAACTCAAGCAACAGCAAGCAACCCGAACAGAAGAACCAACAAGAATCCCTATTAGTGTTAACTACTGCAATTGTAAATAGTGTAAATATAGTGTGTCATTTTGTCAAGCGATTTAATTTTTTTTTTGCGCCCGAAGCAATTAAAGGGCTACCCTATACGTAGGGAGGCGGAAAATGCATTACGCATACCACGATAGCCGGTCTATCGAGGTTATGAGGGACTCACTGTCCTACCGGGGACCCTAAGTGATACCCTCTAAAAACCGCCTTTGGGGACAGGCAGCCGGCTGATTAAGCTGTATTGTGCCTTATCGTGAGCGACCCTCTTTTGGGAAAAGAGGGCGCAGGCGGCTACGAGCCGCTGAGGGAGTGCCTACGAAGGCAAACTAATATTAGTTAATATAATAATTTAATTTAATTAGAGTTGGCCTGAGCCGCCAGGAGGCAGTTCAGGTCATTTGTTAGTTTATTAGGCGGGTCCGAGAGAGAGTTTCTCGGCCTGCGTACTCGATAGCGAGAGGGGGGTGGGGCTGCATAAGTAGCTGCCTCACGAATTAAATGATTTGGGTGCGACTCTGAGGCTTTGAAGAAGTTCTCAGAGAGTTTTTGGAGAAATTGTTGGATTGTGGGGAGCTCTAGGTCCCAATGAAGGTCAGCATTATGGACGTGCCAAGGTGCGTTCGCAACTCGACGACAGAAGAGAATTTTGAACTATTTGGAGTTCATTAATGATTTTAGGGTTGGCGTGGGCAAAAACAGGGCCCGCGTATGACATGACTGGTCGTATACAGACCTTATAAAGGGTACGCTTGTTTCTAAGGGACATTTTACTGTGTCGGCCCAACATACTGTTGAGCCTACTTAGATAGAAAAAATTAAATTTAATTAATTAGCCAAAAATTCCATCTGCTTTAATTGCTTGGGTAGGAATCATACTGTGTATGAGTGCAATAAGCCTACGACTTGCAGGATTTGTAAAAGACGCCATCACTCACTCTTACATCCGGAAGAAGAAAAGGCGGATATGGGTGCTGCTGTCAAAGAGGCAGTTGTGTGTACTAGCTCAGAAGCTAATAACTCTGCGATAGTCTCGTGTCTGTCGATGCGTAAAATCTCAGGATACGGACAGGTTTTACTTGCTACTGCGCTAGTAAATGCTGAGTCTAAGTCTGGTGGAAACGAAATAGTACGAGCTCTTTTAGACCAGGGCTCTCAGGCTTGTTTCATAACAGAAGCCGCAGCTCAACTTTTACAACTTAAAAAGAGTCCTATCAGGGCAACAATTACTGGCCTAGAAGACAAATCTTTAACGGCAAAATATGTTGTTACTATTTATCTAAAATCTCGGATTGATAATAATTATAAAATCCAGGTAAAAGCGTATGTTCTGAAGAACATAACATCTTATCTTCCAGAACAAAAAATTGAATCCTAAGTTTAATGTGTCTAACAAAATTGATATGCTTTTAGGAGCGAATGTGTTCAGCCAAATTCTGATGGATGGTGTGAAAAGGAGTCCCAACGGATCTTTAATAGCCCAAAATACCACTCTAGGTTGGATCGTGTCTGGTATAGTCAATGACAGCAGTGAGAATTATAAAATAACGGTAATGCATGCACAAATAAACGAATATAATATTTTAAAACAGTTTTGGGAATTAGAAGAACAACCAAGAAGTACAAAAAGTGTGTGGTCAGAAGAAGAGCAAAAATGTGAAGAAATATTTACAAATACAACAAAAAGAACGGCTGAAGGCCGCTATATAGTGAAACTGCCATTTCGGGACAACCAACCGCGTTGTTTGGGTGGTGGCTCGCGACAAATAGCTGTAACAAAATTTAAGGCATTAGAGAAAAGGCTATCATAGGATTTAGATCTAAAGAAAAACTACACGGAGGTCATAAATGAGTATTTACAATTAGATCATATGAGACGTTTAAGAAAAGATGATAATGAAATTAATGAAGCTGTTTACTTACCCCACCATGCAGTCGTTAGAAAGGACAAAACAACTACGAAAGTTAGAGTTGTGTTTAATGCATCAAGTAAAAATAATTATGGTGTTTCGCTTAACGAAACTTTGATGATAGGACCCAGACTACAGCCAGATTTGCGTCACTTAGTAATGCGTTGGAGAATTGATCCGATTGTGCTGGTAGCTGACATTATTAAAATGTATCGGCAGGTCAGAGTAGCTGAAGACAACACAAAATTCCAACGTATAGTGTGGCGTGAGAACCCTGAAAGTGAAATAGAAAATTTTGAGCTCTTGCCTGTGACTTTTGGAATTGCATCCGCTCCTTATTTAGCTGTTAGAGTATTGAACCAGATCAGCTTGGATGAGGGCAAGAATTTCCCATTGGCAGCACCAAGGGTATTACAGGCATTCTACATGGATGACCTAATGACAGGATGTTGTGACGTCAAGGAAGGAGTGGAAGTTTACAAACAAATGACGGAGCTATTGGCTAGAGGTGGATTTAAGCTACAAAAATGGAACAGCAACAATGAGGAACTATTATCACAAATAAGCATAAATGAGAAGCTAGCAGACATGAATAAAGAGGACTCACCGGATAGGGACATGTTAAGGGAGTACAAACAGAGAAAGGAAATGCAGGAAGGCAACAAACAGGACATACACAATATACTTAAACTAAAGGAAACTGAAAGCTTGAAGAACAATAAAGAAATCGAGGTCAAAACAGAGAACACAACAAAGATTTTAGGTATTACCTGGGACCGACATGAAGATCGTTTTCGTTATTCGGTGAATCTTCCGATGACGACGACTGGACCTGAAACAAAAAGAACAATATTATCAATTATAGCACGACTATACAATCCTTTGGGGTGGATCGCGCCAAGCATTATTTTAGCAAAGATGTTTATTGAAAGGTTATGGCTAGCAGGGACAAGCTGGGATGAACCAATTCCAGCTGATTTATTACAAGATTGGAATACTTACCGTAATGAGTTACCACAACTTACTTCCGTAAGAATCCCACGATGGTTAGGCACTTCAACGACGGACACCAACACTGAATTGCATGGCTTCTGCGATGCATCTAAATCAGCATACGCAGCAATCGTTTATGTAAGAGTCGTTGACTGCGATGGCAATACGAAAGTTTCTTTATTGACAGCAAAAACTAGAGAATATTAAAGCTTGGACAGATTCAACCGTCGTGCTCGCTTGGCTTAACAGCCACCCCAGTAGGTGGAAGACGTTTGTGGCCAACCGAGTGTCAGAGATTTTAACAAACTTGAACTCTTCGCAATGGTACCATGTTTCAACCAAAGAAAATCCTGCTGACTGTGCGTCACGAGGTGTCCAGCCAGAAGCACTTGCAGGTAACGCGCTTTGGTTTTTCGGTCCAAATTTTCTTCGAGAGAAAACAGGAAACATTCCTTACAAAAGACCAATGAATTTAAAGATCAATTTAGAAGAAGCCATCAAATCACATATTAATGTCATTTCCGATGATGCAATATTTCAGAGGTTTTCTTCCTTACAAAGGCTGCTTAGATTAATAGCTTATTGCCGACGATTTAATACGAAGAATAAGTGTACTGAGCGGAAATCTTATCTCACTAAAAGTGAAATAGAACATGCACTAATGTGTTGCATTAAGAAAGTACAGAAGGAAGAATTTGGTGAAGAATATTTACAAATTAAGAAGAAAGGTTTATTATCTAAATCTAGTAAGCTCAAATCATTGTGTCCGTATCTCGATAACAATGACATAATGAGAGTTAGCGGAAGACTACAAAACTCTCAACTGCCAGAGCAAACAAAGCACCCGATAATACTACCGCATTCTGCACATTTCACGAAATTAGTTATATCAGAGGCACACCTGAATACATTACATGGAGGAGTCCAATTAATGGTCAATTACCTGAGAACCATGTATTGGATTATTGGTGTAAAAAATTTGGCTAAACAACATGTTCGTAGGTGTGTGATATGTGTTAGACAAAATGCCAAAGTACAAAACCCATTTATGGGCTCGCTCCCTGCCGTTCGCTGTAAACCCGCTAGAGCATTCTTACACAGTGGAGTGGATTATGCTGGCCCCATAAACATTAGGACAACTAAAAGACGAGGTCACCATTCTCATAAAGGCTACATATGCTTATTTTTATGTATGTCCACTCGTGTAATACACCTGGAAGCGGTAAGTGATATGAGCACCCAGGCCTTCCTTGCAGCGTTCAGACGTTTCGTAGCAAGATGTGGACACTGCGCACAAATATGGAGTGACAATGGGACTACGTTTGTAGGCGCTTCAAGGGAACTAGAGCAACTGAAGATCAACCAGGAAGATCTTGCAAAGTACTTAGAATCGCATGGGACTGAGTGGCATTTCATTCCGCCACACGCCCCCAACTTTGGTGGACTGTGGGAAGCTGGAGTCAAGTCTACGAAATTACACTTGAAACGCGTAATAGGTGAATCCACACTTACGTTCGAGGAAATGAGCACACTTCTCAGTCAAATTGAAACATGTTTAAATTCTAGGCCCATTACAGTAGACAGCTCACATCCTAGTGACCCACTTCCTTTAACACCAGGGCACTTTCTAATTGGAGGACCGCTTATAGCTGTACCCGAGTTCAATGATTATTTAGAATCAAATATCAGTTCATTAAAAAGGTGGCAATTCATTCAACAAATGTTACAGCGCTTTTGGCGGCGCTGGTCTCAAGAATACTTATCTAACCTTATGAATAGATACAAATGGAGCTCTCGGGAACCAGAACCGAACATTGGTGATGTAGTCTTGATAAAAGAAGACAACTTACCGCCAAGTCGTTGGTTAATGGGCAGAATAGTTGAAAAGCATCCCGGGATTGATAATGTTACCCGTGTGGTCACAATACGTACTAAGTCATCTTTTATCAAGCGACCAACTTCAAAACTATGTGTTTTACCAGTAAGCCAATAGAATTAATCTTTGTACTTTGTGTTTTAAATATTGTTAGTTATAGTGATAGAATAACCTTAAAAACTTTTATTTCTTAACATAAGTTATAAAGTATAAGTTAAATAGTTTTTTTGGAATAATTTTAGTTTAAAAATATTTAAGTTCAATTAAGTCATTATCTAAGTTAAGGTTCAAATATGTTATTTTTAAGTTTAAGTTCAGTATGTCAAGAATAGTTTTATCATTCTGCCACGGTAGGAGTTATTGTATTTTTAAGGCCATTTTTGTCATTAAATGTCCTTGGTGGGCGGAATGTTTAAGACCATTTAATTAGTAGCAATAAGGAAATGTAGATGGCGCTGTGCGATTCAAACACGAGCTATCATTTATCTCACCAATAAAATGTATAGTCAAATAAATCGCATATTAAAAACTGCGCCCTCCTTTCTGCCTGCGCACTCCTTTCTGCCAAGGAGGGTTGCGTTCGTATACTGCTTAGAGATCTCTAGTCAGATCGTTAAGCCATTTCCTAAAAGGCGGTGTTTAGTGGGTAAAAGTCTCCACATAACCACGCAGCCGGCTGCGTGGTATGCTATGAGCATTCACCGCCTCCCTCCCCCGCTTTCCGGAGGGTTGCCCATATTTGCTTCGGGCGCAAAAAAAAAAAAAATATTAAAAGCAAGAATTCAGATCAAGTACATAGTGTTTTATTATAACCTCTATAGTACCCAAATTAGATCAACATAGTTCAATAGTGCAGTAGTTCAGCAAGATCAACCAATCAAACATTCACTAATACGGAAAATATGGCAAGGTTAAGGAATTGTTTAAGTGGTGAAGCTGGGGAAGCCGTCTCCGCGTTATTGTTTACCGCGAGGGACCCAGCCGACATAATGCGTATATTAGAGCAATGTTTTGGCCGACCGGAAGTAATTATCGATCGAGCGTTAGAGGATTTGCGACGCCTTCCGCGCCCGGGTCAGACAGCTCAGGAATTAAATGCGTTCGCGATAAAATTACAGAACGTAGTCTGTATAATGAAAAACGTAGACGGTAAAGAATATTTACTTAGAATATTAAATCCTATGTTAATACGGGAGGTCACGAGTAAGTTAAGCCCTCATCTACGGTCACGATGGTGCGACTATGCGGAGCATTACGGCAGTACTGAAGAACCGGACATCGTCACTCTGTCTAGGTTTATGATGAGAGAAGCCGACCGAGCGTTAAGTCATGCTTATACGTCCGTCACGCCGGTTAAGGCGAGGTCGAGAAAAATTATAGTAACACGCCGCGCAGAGGCCCCACGACGTGAAGACGTTCATCGCACGCGCAAACAGTGAAAGTGATAAAAAGTATCTGTGTTGTGGTAGTGAACATGTGATAGTGAAGTGTAGAAAGTTAGCGCAGATGGACAATGATAGCCGGTGGAAATGGGTGAAGGAAGAGGGAGTGTGTTTCAAGTGTTTAAGCAGTAAACATCGGCGTCTTAAGTGCAGGTATAAGATATGCGGCGTCGACGGCTGCACCGCCCCTCATCACGCGACGCTGCACGTGAAAAAGACCCAAGCCCCGAAAGCATCTGTCGCCTCAGATGAAACAGTGCTCGTCGCATCTAATACGGCTAACGATAAAACAGTGTTATTAAAAGTGTGTCCTATAATAGTGCGCGGACCGCGAGGTAAAGAGATCGAAACCTACTCGCTTCTCGACGAAGGGTCCACGATTTCGTTAATTGACAGTGAGTTAGCTCGTGAATTAGGTACGGAAGGACCGACGAGGCCACTGACTATACAAGGTTTATCGGATACCCAACGAGAGGCTAATAGTCGCGTAGAGAAAATAGGCATACGCGGTAAAACGAGAAACGAGTCGTATATGTGATAAACGCTCGTACGATTAACAACTTGAACGTAGGTTCGCAATCCGTCGGTAAGGAATGTCTACGGTAGAAACATTTACGCAGCTTACCGAACGCAATGTGCTATAATAATGCTAAACCTAAAGTGCTTATAGGTTCGGATAATTGGCATTTAATAGTATCGCGGGACTTACGAATAGGACGTCGTAAGCAGCCCATTGCCGCTAGGACGTTATTGGGATGGGTTGTTCAGGGAACCGCACCTCGTGTTATATGTAGGCAAGATAGTGAAACCGTACTACATATATCTTACGTTAATACACGATACGAAGAAGACGTCAAAACGTATGTCAATCCAGACGAGGTGTTGACCGATCTCCTCAAGAAGCAATATGAGATCGACTCGATAGGTATCTCGCTCAAGAGTAAGCCACGATGGGACGATGAGCGTGTTGTTGACATATTCCAGCGCAACGTCAAGAAAGTCGGCGAACCATGGAGAGACGACGACGTCAAACTGCCACCGAGTTATGATATGGCAGCAAGCAGACTCCGAACCACTGAGAAGAAAATGGATCAGTCGCCGGAGTTTAGCGAATCTTATACGAAGCAAGTGAACGACCTTCTGGAAAAGGGTTATGCTAAAGAAGCTGACGGATCGGAACAAGAGGATCCGAAGAGTTGGTACCTGCCACACTTCGCTGTACGGAATCCGAACAAGCCGGGAAGGCTGAGCCTAGTTTTCGACGCAGCAGCTCGCGCATTAGGCAAGTGGCTGAATGATTATCTGCTAGACGGCCCCGACTTGTTACGTAATTTGCCGGGTATATTATTTCGGTTTCGTGAGAACGAGATAGCGGTGTCAGCGGACATTAGAGAAATGTTTTTGCGCACTAAAATCGACCGCCGCGACCAACCCGCGCAATTATTCTTATGGCGAGGTAACGATCGTAGTAGTTCACCGAAAGAGTACGTAATGACTTCTATGATATTCGGAGCAAGAAGTTCACCGTCCCTTGCGCATAGTGTTAGGGATCATAACGTGCGCATTTACGCCGATCGCGTGCCCTCAACGCTATTACCAATAGTCATTATATGGACGACTACTTAGACAGCTACGCGACTGTATCGGACGGCAGGGACACGTCCAGTGCCCGCAGTCACCCTGGGACAATCTCCCACTTATGACGTACGTTCCTTGCCCAGTGCTGGTGACGCACGTCCCACGCACCCCTTAATGCGTATGTATACTACGACCCTACTAGGACCCCGAGAGAGAGAGAGAGAGAGAGAGAGAGAGAGAGATAGACGATCAGCCGGGAGGAGGCAATTAAAACACTTTTCTTCTAGGTAGCTTCTTGTTCCTTAAACACAAAACTGCTAATTTACTATACATTTTGTCTTATATTTATTAAAACAGATGTCTAATCTACTTATTTCTTTTTGTTTATATTATGTTACGTTTAAACCCTTAATTTAACACCAGTTTTTAAGCGTTAAACAAACTTAAATTTTTTATAAGTATTTACAATACAAATTCTTGCTTAAAAAAACTTCCTTACAAAATTATCATTAAAAGCTAACCTTTCAATTTTGTAATTATATTTAAATTATATTCTAATAAGAATTAATAAGCTAAATACACTAATTGCGAAATTATAATAGTTTTAAAATAAAGTTCGTCACTTGGTAAATTAGCACTACACTAATTAAGGAAATGAAATAGTCTTAAACACAGTTCGTCACTGGTTGATTATATGCTTGTCGCCTACAGCGACGTTACACGAGGCAATCGAAACGGCTAAGCAGGTCACCGAGGTACACAGCAAGGCAGGCTTTACGTTAGCAGGTTGGAATTCGAACCACGTAGCTTTGTTAAACGACAAACCGGAAGAGTTATTAGCACGTA
Organism: Parnassius smintheus behrii; assembly: GCA_036936625.1. Taxonomy (NCBI): domain Eukaryota; kingdom Metazoa; phylum Arthropoda; class Insecta; order Lepidoptera; family Papilionidae; genus Parnassius; species Parnassius smintheus. Next base: position 27,174,111 of record JAUPFT010000010.1, on the reverse strand, counting down.
AACCTAAGGAGGTGGGCGCTACACTAGACTGTCCCGGTAGGACATTAGGTTTACTATGGATAGCGAAAAAAGACGTTTTAACGTTTAACACGTCTATGAATAGGGTGCCGCACGACGTTAAATTACTACACCGTCCACCGACTAAGAGGGAGGCGCTGAGCGCCGTTATGTCCGTTTTCGATCCACTAGGGCTGCTCAGCTACCTCAACATTACCGCGAAGATTCTGCTACAAGACCTGTGGGAACGGTTGGTGCGTTCCATCAAAGCAGCGCTCGAGACTACTCTTTGTCAAAAAAGCCCCAAGGAGGAAACATTAGTAACGTTATTGGCAGAGGCTGAAAAAACCGTAAAAACCAGAACTCTCACTCACGTGCCAGTCGGGATCGATGACGAGGAAGCCCTGACTCCCAACCACTTTCTTCTGTTGGGACCCTCCAACATGCCAATCACCGCGACGTGTTCACCAGCGGATCGACGATGCACAGGGACTGGCCGACGAATATTGGCGACGCTGGGTTCGTGAGTACCTACCGACCCTGGTGCTCAGAGGAGAAATGCCCAGCAGCCCAAAATCAAAGAACATGACCTGGTTATCATAGCAGACGGTAACCTCCCGAGGAACGTATGGCCAAGAGGCGTCGTCACGAGGACCTTCCCCGGACCAGATGGAGTGGTTCGGAACGTAGAAGTTAGGACAAGAAGCGGTTTGCTGAGGAGGCCGGTCAGGAAGATCGCCGTCCTCCCGAAAGAAGAAGGCTCGTAAACTACGCCGGGAGGAGGATGTTGCGGACGGCGAGTGAAATCGTCCATTGCCCCGCACCGCACCCACTTCGACACGTCCCGCGCGCCCCTCATCGGAACAAGGGCCCCGCGCGGAAAGCACTCCCACTAACTCGGAGCTTACGGCGCACCGAACTACGGAATAAAAGAAGCGCTTCTGGCGCCGATTCTGCATTCGTGAGTGAGTGAGTGGCCTCAGTCTGCTGAGTCTGCATTCCGATCAGGTACCTCGCCGCGTTCGGTCGCCTGCGACCAACCAACCGTTGAGTGCTATTGTTCGGTCGAGCCCATGCGCTCCCAGTTCGTCTATAAGAAGAAAGAAGACACAGACATTTTTACCTGCGTGCGCGAGTGCTTCAGTGTCGTTGTGCTCCGTTACGGCCGCCAGGTGCATCGGGCCGCCGGCCCATTGTTCTGTTTCGTGTAGTGCTAGTGTAGTGCCCACGTTCTCCGGAGTTCCCAGTAAAAACTGTAAGTAGTTTTTATTACACACCCGCTGCCTCAGAGGCAGCTATTTTATTTTAATTTCTGTGTTCGCTTGTTGCACTAGGCGACAGCTAGGTACACACCCTAGCGTGCCAACGCGCTAGCTGTATAGGTGTTCGTTTAGGCACACGCCTCCCCCGCCGAAAGGTGGGGGGGGCTTGATACACAAGTGTTTTAAAAATCCACTGACAAGATGGCGGCTATTACCATAGCCGAACTCGCCGACTTCTTCGGCCAAGTGTGCCCCGACGCTTGGGCTAAATTTTTAGCCCAACGAAACTCGTCCACCGCTGAACGCCCTGTAGTACGGATCGACGATCCTGCCTCACCGAGCACCGGCCGCTCGACCCCTGTGTCCATCGACACAGTCTACGACGCCGCGTCCCCCGCGCCTTCTGCGCTCTCCACTAGCGGTCCTTCACCGTTGTTTTCGGACGCCGAATCAGGCTCCGAGATGGATATTGACATCCGCCGTCCTAATAAACCCGATGACGAAGGCTTCACCCTAGTCTCGGGTAAAAAGCGTAAGCGCACTGCCGCGAAAAGGGGAAACGAGCCTCACTCGGCCCCTACGTCGCCCAACGCCACTCCGGCTAAAAAAGTCGCGCCTTCCGCGCGCAAAACTACCGCGACTAAAACCGCGAATCCGACTCAGGCCGAACCTAGGAAGGAGAAGCCGCCGCCTCCTATAATTTTACAGGACAAGTCGCGCTGGAGCAACCTATCCAAGTGGATAGACTCCAAGAAAATATTCTGCCCCAAAGTCCACAATGGACCACAAGGCATCCGCATCCACGTCGCAACGACGGACGATTTCCGCGCTTTAACTGCGCATTTAAAAGCTCAAAAATTGAGCTTCCATACATATACTCTCGCGGAGGACCGTAACCTCCGTGTTGTAGTTCGCGGACTCCCTAAGGAGCTCGATAAAGATTTCATCTTAAGCGATCTTAAATCGCAAAACCTCCCTGTTAGAGAAGTGCACAGGATGCACCACCCAACAGATAAGAAACGATACCTAGATCTCTGTCTTGTCATACTGGACCTGTCTCCAGAGGGCAAACAAATATATAACATCACGAGAATATGCAATCTCACAGGGATTGCAGTAGAGTCCCCGCGTAATAGGGGCATCGTTGGCCAATGCCACCGATGCCAATTATACGGCCACTCGGCTAAGAATTGCTTCGCCAGGCCTAGGTGCGTCAAGTGCCTAGGCGATCATGGCACTACTGAGTGCCCCCGAACGCCCGAGACGGAGGGCCCTCCAAGCTGTGTTCTGTGCGGCGAAGAGGGACACCCAGCGAGCTATCGCGGGTGTTCCAAAGCGCCGCGTAGGAAGCAGAATGGAGGAGCAATCCGGCGCGGGCGTGCGGGCAACCCCAGTAGGTCGCGCCCACGGCATTCTGCCCCTTCGGTTGCACCAATCTCGGTGCCGCAACCCGCGCCCACTCAGGCTACAGCCAAGCCCGCCCCCGTTAAAGGGACTTCCGGACAAGGCCCAAGCCTTCCGGTGCCTTCAGCACCTAAGCCCAATGCATGGGTTAAGCCCCCGGCAATAGTCAGCGCGGCCGCCTCACGGCCAGTGCCTCCTCGCCAGGCCCAGAAACCCAAACCCGCCCCTCAGGCACCGTCAAACATCAACACTGACCTTTCATTAGTGTTCAACTTCGCTAGCAGCTTCAATGTGGACGAAGTCACAACTCTAGCCCGCAAACTTCGCGAAGCTAAATCGATTCAGGATAGGCTCAATGCTATCATTGAGCATCTTAGTCTTATCCAAGCGATAGGTTCGTTCCAGTGCGCCTAAGCGACTCCTTTCTTTTTAACTAAAATGGAAGCTAGACCCGTAGGTAGAACTAAGCCTAGGTCTCTGACTGTCGCGTACTTTAACGCAAACGGTGTCAGAGATCAAAAGGAAGAGATCATGTATTTTTTACGCGACCATGATATCGACATCACGCTAGTGCAAGAGACCTTCTTGAAACCTAGTTTGAGCGATCCCAAAATAGCCAATTATACCCTAGTAAGAAATGATAGGTTGACCGGACCTAAAGGCGGCACCTTGATCTACTACAAAAGGTCCTTGCAATGTGTACCGATAGATACTCCGCCGCTTACTAACTTAGAAGCGTCGGTCTGTAGGATAGCACTTACTGGCCATCCGCCATTAATAATAGCATCAGCATACTTACCTCCTTTAAAAAGTATATTAGATTCCGACATATCGGCTCTATTAAACCTAGGCCCTAGCGTATTAATCGCAGGAGACCTAAATAGTAAGCACGTTAGCTGGAACTCTAACGTTAACAACCCTAACGGAAAAATACTAAGAGACCTCACGGAGAAACTTAACTTCGATGTTATCGCTCCCGAAAGTCCAACTCGTTATCCTTTTTCAAACAACCAACATCCGGACGTCCTCGATATAGCATTACTAAAAGACATCCGACTTAGTATTAATTCGATAGAGACTATTATAGAGCTAAATTCAGACCACAGGCCGGTCGTTTTACAACTGGGCCAGCCGGCAGGTGAGGTCCCTCAGACCAAAACTATTGTCGACTGGCGTAAACTTGAGGTCAAACTTAAGTCTACGAACTCCCAGCATTTGAACACTATACCTGACAAGATAGACTCGCTGGAGGAGGCCGATAGGGCGATTAGCGCCCTCTCGACTCACCTCACATCAGCGGTCGAAGATTGCACCCGTAAGGTTCGTGTATCGAGCGATCAATACACGAAACTTCCGGCAGATGTTCGACGACTGATTAGAGCGAAGAATTCCGCGCTTAAAACTTACGACCGCTATCGCACGGAAACCAATAAACTTAGGGTACGTTCTCTACAAAGCGAGATTAAACAACGAGTAGCCGAGTTTAGAAACGATAACTGGGATAACCTCTTAGAAGGTATCGAACCATCCCAAGACGCCTTCTGGAGACTAACAAGAGCTCTTAAAGCCGACAAATCCGCACCGATGCCGCCTCTCGTGAGGCTGGACCACCCCGATCTCGCCCTTGACGATCTCGAAAAAGCCGAATGCCTAGCAGACAGTCTAGAGTACCAGTGCACGCCGTCCACCGCACCAATAGATCCCGCTCACCTATTAGAGGTAGAATCGGAAGTTGAACGTAGGCCTGCGCTGCCACCAGCGGGTGAACCTCTCGATCCTGTGACAGTAGATGAAGTCACCGAAACCATTAAAAGTCTTAAAAACAGATCAGCCCCTGGGCCAGACGGCATCAGTAACAAGGTTATCAAATCCCTTTCGGCGCCACTTATTTGCCTCCTTGTAGGAATATTTAACACCTTTCTCACGAACTGCTCTTTCCCGGACATCTGGAAAGAAGCAGACGTAATAGGGATCCCAAAACCGGGTAAACCGCGTAATCGTCCCTCTAGTTACAGACCCATTAGCCTGCTCAACACATTGGGCAAACTATACGAGCGCATTATTCACAAGCGTCTCCGTCATTACACCGAAGCTAACGGACTCCTCCCAGACGAACAGTTCGGCTTTAGAGCCAATCACTCATGCACTCACCAGATTCATCGCCTAACAGAATACATTCTGTCTGGCTTCAGTCAAAACCCGTTAAGAAAAAAGTCTCGAAACACGGGAGCCCTCTTCTTCGATGTCGCGAAAGCGTTTGACAAGGTCTGGCACGACGGCTTGATTTACAAGCTGTACAAACTGAACGTGCCCGATAGGCTCGTGCACATCATACGAGCTTTCCTTTCGAACCGCACTTTTCGATATCGAGTAGAGGGAACTCGTTCTACGAAACGTTTCCTTAAGGCCGGGGTTCCACAGGGCTCCGTACTATCCCCACTCCTTTTCACACTTTTCACGAGTGATATCCCAAAAGACCCCGTGGTGAACACCGCACTTTTTGCCGACGATACGGCACTCTTTGTGTCAGACCCCAACAAAAATAGACTCGCCATAAAGCTCCAAAAAGCGATCAATCGCCTTGGTGAATGGTTTCGCCTATGGAGAATTGATGTGAATCCCGAAAAAAGTGTAGCAGTATACTTTCAACGGAATTCTACAGGAGGTTCTAAACCCAAAACAATCTCTCTATACGACCGCCCAATCCCTTGGGAAAAATCGGCCAAATACCTAGGCGTCACTTTCGACTCCCGCATGAGTTTCAAGACGCACATAAGTGTAGTACGCAACAAAGCCAAGTCAATAATTGGCCGTCTACACCCACTCGTTAGCAGTAAGAGAAAACTGTCGCTAAGACACAAACTCCGGCTGTACAAAACCTGCATTAGACCGGTTATGTCCTATGCAAGTGTAGCTTTCGCCCATACATATAAGACCCATATTCTAAAACTCCAAAGAGTACAAAATTTTTTCATCCGGAGAGCCACCGGCGCACGGTGGTACCAACGGAACTCTGACTTACACAACGATTGTGAACTACCATCTATCTCCGAATATTTTAAGGAGATGTCCCAACGCTACTTTGACAAGGTAGAAACCCACCCTAACCCGCTAGTGACAAACGCAGCTAACTACGTTCCGATAGCAAACGTCGCGCCCTATCTCCGTAGACCGCGAAATGTTTTAATAGAACCACCAATATCGCTCGATCCAGCCGATCCAAGCGTCGCAGGCACATCACACAACGACACTACACCCACACTAAATGGTACAAACACAAATAGGACAACGAATGGGACGCGTCGCACCCGCAGACGGGCACGACGCGTTCCAGCACACACCGCGTACACACCGTACACCCGCGTTCCTGGACGGTTCTCACCGCCCAGACCATCGACCGACACGAGCTGAGCAGTCAGAGACGGGGGTCCGCACACCCCCCCTCGGACTGCGGTTAGATAGCTCAAAGAAAAACGCCTAAAAGGCGACATGATGATTGGTAACAATATCAAATCATAAACCATCTCATCATCATCCTCACCTCATTGCCTTTCCCTTTTTAATTAGCTCGCGGCCTTGCAGGCCGCGAGCCCTGAGACAAGATGAAGCTGTAAGAGACGCATAGTCTAACAGCACTAACATCAAGATAATAGAGCCGATTCTGCATTCGATCGGCGGCAACTCAAGCAACCCGAACAGAAGAACCAACAAGAATCCCTATTAGTGTTAACTACTGCAATTGTAAATAGTGTAAATATAGTGTGTCATTTTGCCAAGCGATTTAATTTCTACTTAACCCTTTTATAGTTAGACAGATGTCACAGTGTTATTCAGTTTTAAAGTAAATAGTAGCTCCTAGCGTATTAAACACAACACAATAAATTAAATACAGTCCACTCGCTTTCATCCACCACACCCGTATATATAGGTAATACCACTCTTGCTAATAAGATCTCGATTTATATAAATAAATTCCAATATTTTATATTTATAGGTGTGTGTTGAGAGCTGCGGATATTGTGTCCCAACCCAACTTTTTGAGCAAAAAATGAAAACAGAGAGCAAATGTAAAGCGAATTTGCCTTTATGTTATCGTGTACCTTACATATGCAGCACTAACATTATTTGTTGTTTTTTTTTTTGATAATTGGAAGTAGTCATCGTGGACGAAATGTCACAAATTTTTCATTTATTACAACCTTTCACAAAACCACAGCTGAACATAGAAATCCCACAAGGATGCTTTAACTTAATTCCATCGAATCGAACAGTTCATATGAGTCGTTGAGCATATACCAAAGCAACTAAAAGGAAGTAAGATCAGTAGTTTAATCTAGCCATTTGTTACAGTTCTGATCGGTGGCGTAGCGTGTCTTAGACGGGCCCTGTATCAAAATTTGTTAGGGGGCCATATGGCCAATGAAAAGCCCATAACAGGTCGCATTGAATTAAAATAATTATACAATATGTAACGTAATTAACGCACACTCTTGGACACCCCAATTAGTATATTATGTTAAAATCATAATACATACACTGAATTTTTAGTTAAACATTTTTATGCACTGATTATTTATCAAATTAGTTATACTAATTCCGGAAGAATGTTGTGGTCACAGTACAAATCCACGAACGCAAAGTCTTTAACGTGCTTGGAATAAAGTTCATTTTTCTTTATTTTTATTGAATGACAGAATTAGTAATAATACAAATAAAACTGCACTCTTAAAGGCGGTACCCCAACCAAAACCCTGCAAAAGTGCGTTTTTCAGAGACTATTATCTCATAAGTTATGAGAAATAAGTTACATCTAAAAGCACTTTATTAATGTTCGATATCCTATCATGACACGTTGTAATTTGTTTTTATGTGTTATAAATACATTTAAAATCTACTTTTAAAAAATGACTAAAATTACTGATTAAATGCATTTGTTGTTAAAAGGCAACACTAATCATTTGAGGATTACACAAATGGATAGATAATTTAAAAATCTATTTTATCCACGTTTTATTTAATTTCTTAGGTCCGCTTTTCTTTTTTAATTAAAATAATTCCAAAAATTCGGGCGTATTTTTACGCCATATATTGTAGCGAGAGCGCGTGGATTGTATAGGACTGAACGCTCAAGGTTGTTCCTTAGGGGAAACGTCCTAAGTTACGGTCCATTTCAATTTGTTTTGACTGTACAGATTTAGTGTGATTGTAATTTACGTATTACGTATATATAGTTTTAATTATTTTAGGGATTAAAAATTACCTATATTAAAAATGATAGGAATCGATTCAGTAAATGATTCTGAACAAACTACTTTCTCAAAGTGCGTTAATTATGTTACATGTTGTATATTGTTTATAAGTTAATAATTACTATTGTTACTTCTAGGAACAAAGCTAGCCAAACAATTCAAATCAAATATAAACTTTTCTAGTCCTGTTCGGCGAACTTAATAGGTCAGGGAAAAAGTTTCTTCGTATTTTATATACATTTCTTTTCAAAGTTTTATTACATTATAATTGTGGCATTTTGTTCGATAACTTGCAGCCATCTTGTAGGTAGATGACATAATTCTGATGCTATAGAAATTTTTGAATTTTGATCAAAAAAATGCGACAAGTAGTTTTGACAGTCCTCTCTTGACGTTAACTCTGCCCAAAGAATTCTGAAGAGACAGAAATAAGTGAAAATCCCCCAGATTTTCACTGCAAGGTCAAGACTATGTATGCATTAACACTTCCCAACAAAGCTCTCTCAATTTTTGCTGAGTGGCTAAAGATATCTGTGCGATCTGGCGTTATCATGATGAAAGGCCACTCCTTTTCTGATGATTAATTGCGGCCATTTTTTCACAATTTCTTGCTTGAGTTTTACTAGTAGTTGACAATAGAGATCCGGATCGATGTTTTTGCCCAGCTGTAAATGTTCATAATAAATGATGCCCTTCTCATCCCACCATAAATACAACATCACGTTATTACGTGTAAATCCGGGTTCCGCTGCGGTCTGTGGACTTGACTACCCTTCGACCATGATCTTTTTTGCACGATCTTGTCGTAGGTGATCCACTCTCATCGTCAGTGATTAATCTTTGAAAAATGGTTCATTTTTATTACGTTTCAGTAATCGCAAATGAGTACACGATACCTCAGGTTTCTTTCAGTGAGCTCGTATGGTACCTAAATATCGAGCTTTTTGTATAGCCAGACTTTTTGAAATGGCTCAAAACTGTTTTGTGGTCAATCTTCAATTCTTCGGCTATGTCGTAAAGAACTACTACTACTAATAAGTCAATCTTGCTCATTGAGCTAATATGTACTACGTACTAGAGGCGACACTGCATTCAGCTACTATGTTCCATTCAACTGCGGTGCATATACTGCACTTTAATCAGTCACTCGCTAGGCGCTTGTAGAGTTGACACGTGTTGTGTTGATTTAAAAAAAATCTCGTGATAAAAATATGCCGTCGTGTGTACTTAGATATTTTAATAAATATATTTGTAATTTAAATGTTATATTAACACGTTTTGTTAAACATACATTTAGTATGTTTTTTTTTATATTTGAGATAGATACCTTTTAAAATATTAAGATAAAAATATCATTAAAATGTAATTGTGATATTATATTATATTATATTAAATAAGCAAATATAATATACTTACAAAATAAATGACAAAATTTTAAAAATTGTTCTCGATATAATTTACCTATTTAACAGTACAATCTCTTATTACCTACTGATCATTCTACCTATGTTTATTCTATTATAAGAAAACAAACCCCGCGAACACAGAGTAGCGCACATTTTTTGTTTTAAATAGCTGTTCTAGTACGTAAGTACATATTACTTCAATGATCTTGCTCCACTTTTTCAAATATGGCATCGGCTTTATTCGGTCGGAAGGTGACCAGAGCGTTCTGCATCCTTGACATTGAAATTCCCGGACTGAAAACGCTTGAACCAACTTTGTGCTACTCTTATTGAATTAACTAATAATTTAATAAGAGTAATTTTTAATTAATTATTAATTAATAGTTTATTAATTATTAATTAATAGTACAGCCTAGGAGTTTAAGTGAGATTGTGGATAGCATTTTACGAATTTTTGCTTACACACGTTCGGGGCCCCTGTAGCCCGGGGGCCCCGAATCATTGATACGGCTCATGCAGCGGTAGCTACGCCCCTGGTTCTGATCTCTCTCTGCTCGTATCGGAATTCCGTCCCATCACACTATGAGAGTGTAGGAATATATAGAGATTGCACCTATGTTTCACCAATTGCCAATACACTCGTTCAAAGTTCAGTATAATCCCGTCCTGCACAGATAGACATTAGTGCATTGCTGAATTCCAGTTTAAAGGTTTATAGACAGCTAGTAAAATAATAGGCTTGAAAGCATCCACCCGTCTTCAGAGGTGGCAACGCAACTCTCGCCTTCATTTTTTGAGGTTGGTTCCAGGTGTTTATAAGCTGCAAAAACCACTTATCATCAGGTGGACTAAGTTGCACCTCCGCCGCCGTGACCTCGAGGATATGATCTTTCACACCATCTTAATCAGGTCGAGGTTCGAATTATCTAATGGATGAAGATGATGCCACAGAAAGAGGCTGCGGAAACGGAGGGGAGACCACTATAGATATCCTTCGCAGCCGTTGTAGAGTTTATCAGGCCCACTTCAATTTTCCATAATAGAAGCCTAGGCAACCGAGGTGGGCTGAATTATCATCCTACGTGTAACGCCTGGGGATTGCGTTCAGAGTATTCCTGGGTGCCCCCAATATAAAGAAGGATAAGAGAGCTCCAGCTCTACTTCTTCAATGAAGAGGAAACTACAGACCTATTGTGTATCTGTGTGTGGTGGGAATACTATATACATTAATATTTTGAAATCATCATTATCATCATCAGCCCATTACAAGTCTACTGCTGAACATAGGCCTCCCCCAAGAAATGTCATGAAGCTCGGTCCACAGCCACCTGCCATACATAAAGTTCCCACATCTCTTACCAGGTCGTCACACCATCTAGATTATCTCAAAGAGATCCACCCTATTTGCCATAATTGCCACGCTTAGTAACCGCCATTTTATTATTTTAAGAGTTGTTGCTGCTACCTATCTACCTGTTTCATTTCCCTCTCTGCCCTCTTTCGGTAGAGGATTTTCTTACTCTGCAAACCGTCGCGCGCTTTTCTACACATGTTCAACCAGTGACAAAGCCTCCATAGAAGCCGAAAAGCCAGGCTTGCCCTTTCAATCTGCTCAATCAATAATATCAACTAATAAAATAACTCGTAAACTATTTCCCGCGCTCCTCTGTTCTACACAGGTCATGACCTCGTAGCATATATGTAACGTCAACACTTGGCAGTTTGCTTTCAATTCGAAATACACTGATTAGTGTTCCCTCTGTCTCAAAGCGAACACGCAATGAACTGTCAAAATTAATGAAAGCAACGAGTTGATTGAGCTATTAGTCGCCTCTCTTGCACGCGTGGGCTTTTTACCGAGCTTTCGAGAAGACGATCGCTCCCTTTCCAATCTGTTGCAAAATGTTCTATAATTATATATAACTAAGATTGTTTACATAGCAATTTAGTATAGAGCGTTAAGCCGGGCTTTTGGTATGAAGTTGATGAAAGTAAGGCGCGGGCAATACGTTTGCAAGTTCACTTCACATTTCAATGTTTATGTTTGTTTTTGTTGTGCCTGTTGAAAATGTATGCTTTTTCAAAGATGTTTAGTTAAAATTGAGGATGATAGTTTTCCTTGTGATGAATTGAAGTGTGTTAAAATGCTAATCGGCGAGGAAAAGGTAAAATCTTAAACTTTGTTGACAAAATACACAAGGTCAAGAGCGTCTTTCGGACTTATCAATTATCGCAAATGAAAAACAGTTACTGGTACAATTAAAATGTTCATCAATATTTAACGCGGACGTAATCAAATCTTTCAAGTGACCATTCAATTTGTAATAAATCTTCTTAAATGGGGCAAGTATATGTGCCTTCAAAAAAAATGCTGTAAATGTCCTGTTACTATCAGCGTTTAACTTCAAAATTGACTGGGAGTGCCTCAGAACAATAACTTAAGTTATTAGATATACGAGTAAGTAGTAGGATGCACGTAGTCCCACTAGGAGTGGCGCGATCTGTCGACCTCATCTGTGGCCTTGTGGTTATGGTGACGACGTGCTTGAGTCCAACGGATTTTCATGTAATTGCTAGTAGGTTATCCCGTCATAGTTCTTTCAACGACGTGAATATTAATAGAAACAAGAACTATCCCAACGGCTCCTTATCTCTACAAGTATTCCTTCGCTTTTAGAACCTTGTGAAAAGTTTTGAAACGATGGCAGACCTGACGGTAAGATCTTAGTCCCCTGGGAGAGGGGCAAAGCTAGTCTAGTATGGGAGACTTTTTAGGGCGGGGGTTTCATCAGAGTCGACTGTTCTGAGTAAATTGCGCAAGTATCTGAGTGATGACTATATATTTATGCCATTTTCCGTAGAGACTATAGGTCCGTGGAGTCCGCATGCAATGAATTTTGGATTGATCGTCGCCGCAGGACCTCAAAAGGGCTGGCTCTATTCTCGTCATAAAGTTAATTATAGCTATTCAGCGAGAAAAAACAACCAGCGTTCTTGATGAGTGCCTTTAAAACTACTAAATATAACCCATTCTAATGTAAATAAGCGTTGGAGATTACAATCAACTGTAAATTAATAATCGCTATTTCAAAATTAAGACGCAGGAAGTCGATGGATGTAGGTGGCTCAGGACTATGCTTCCTTGGGGGAAGCCAGCAGCGTTCAGTTCAGCGAACTTGTGAATGGCTGTTAAGATGAATATGGTAATGACAGCACAATTTGCAAGATAAAATTTAGCTTGTAAGTGTACAAAGTACTCTATGGTAATTTTATTATATGAATGTAGGTAAGTAGAGTAACCAACGCTTTTCCGTAAGTATTTTTAATACTTTTTACAGCCTTTTGGTCCATCATAATACAGCTGTATGCTGTATGTAAAGACTTTATACATTGCTATGTTTTATTTTTTTATTTTCTTAACTATAATTTTACTGTAGTTTTGTTCGTAGTTGTGTTGTACGGCCCATCCGATCTCCTTTCGGAAGTTCATCAGCATTCCCCTTTACAAGTCCAATGACTTCCTGTCTGTCCATCAGGTCGTAATAACATTAGTTGGGGGAGTTGATTGACCAGTCGGTCTTAGTTAAACCTACCTCATAGGCGTAGGTCTGAACTGGACGTTAGGCACTGTCCTAACTGGCCATCTATCGCTGCTATTAGGTCGCCGCGCTATCACCGCAACGGCGCCATTTCAACAATGGCTGTTTATTGATGCACAGTTCTTTTACTCTCTTAGGTCTACAGGACTCTAACCGGTGCCCTTGCGTTGTTGTGCTCGCGCGATGATGCGTGATAATTTAAGGACATTCAAAAGAGATTTGTAGCTCTGGTTGCACGATCTTACAATCGTTATTTCGCACGATGACTTACAAGCTTCAATTAGGATTAAAAAACATTTGAAAAATATTTCAAGTGTTTTTTTTTTAAATATTCATTATCACAATGCAAAACAAATTAAATCAATTTTAATACTTTTATTCCAATCCTACTTTTATCTTTGCATATTGATGCAGTGTTATAATAATGATAATTTGTTGTAAAAAAATTATACATAATTCAAGTAAGTGTCCACATCATATATAACAAGCGGAACATAAAATAATTGCAGTCATTTTTGTACAATAATTTACAATCATAAAATTAGTTAATAAATTACAAATAGGTGTCCACAATTTATTAAATGGGAATAATAAAAATAAATAGATAGTAAACTAAAAATCATTCAAAGTTTTTATCTAATTAAAACATTAAGGCAAATAAATATGATAAAAGACAAAATCTATTCGAACATTACTGTCAGACCATCTTTTACAATTTCTGTTTTTGGCTTTTAAGCTTTTAACACATAATTTAATGGTTAATTTACTTTTGACAGTAATACAAAAATATCGATATTAAACCACAAACATTATTCATTTTCGAGTTAACTAACTCAAAAACGGATGGAGTTCTGTATGTACCTAAAATACTATTAACAAATATATTTAGGCCATCTGCCTATTATGATAAAGGGCGAAGACCTTAAATTTACTACAGCAGTACTAAATTTTTACAAGAATTGGAAACTAAATTGTATCGAATTACAAAAATATAAATATTACATCAACATAACTGTATATGAAATCAGTTCACAGATTATCTGAAAAGCTTTAATTTATAAGATGAAGAAATATATATTTAAGAAAGTAGTCCCTGCTATTCAAGTACAATTTTAAATAAACTTACATTTTATAAGTTTGCTACGTAACGTTAACAGGCTACACAAGAGTTTTTAATGGGCGATTTAACTGTTCAGTTAAACCGATTAAATTTAAAATTTAACTGTGATATAAATTAAACAGTACAGTTTTTTTTAAACGTAGGTACTACTATATTGTGAAGATGTTTAAATGGGCCAAATAAAAACTCCTTCCGTGCGGGATTCGATCCCGCGACCTCGTGTGTCCAGGCCAAACGCTTAGTCACTGCGCTAACGAGCCGTTAGCAAACTGACATATATTACAGTCTATCAAAGTTCTCTGTCGAACGCAGGCCTCACCACAGATTGGCTCAATAGGATATTTGCAATAGTTAGCACGCTTTCATGCATGTTGGTCATAGAATACTATAATACACCATAGAATATCTGTCAACCTTATTTTGTACGGGGATAGGCGTCGCCGGGAGCGCATATACAAGAAATTACGTCGTATTATCATTACTACAAACCCGATTCGCTGTATTGACAGACAGATTTTGATACATATTTGTTTGTAAATAGCGTGCAATTTGGCATTTCCTAAATAATTTGCATGGGAATTTTGGAAACGATTGTAACGTCAAAACACATCTCGTGTTGACATTTATACGTGTAAATTGACGTGTTAGTGACATTTTAGTGGCTACACGCGCTCCGCCCACTCCCCCGTTCAATTATGTATGTTTTTAATTTTCTAGTTGTTAGTAGCGGAAAACGCCACTGTATATTTCTTGGTTTATATTTGAATCAGTTTGTTGCCTCTTACGATACAGTGGCTATTATATAGTAGTCATATAGTACATAGTACTCACACGACCACTATATACACAGTCAGCGAACCGATAACTAATCAAAATATTGGTATTTAAAGCAGATAAATGGTACAGTAAACACAGAGTAGCAGAAAACTACCCAGTCAGTTGCAAAGTTATTATTGTTTTTCGTTGTTCCTTAATAGAATACCTACTTGATCACGCCGAACCAACGCAAGTGTTTAGAAAAATGTTGAAAATATTTCGTGGATATAATGTTATGAAGTCTGCTACTAACACTCAATCAACCCTCACAGAAATCAGAGGTCCGAGTCCAGTCGTAGTGAGATGCAGGTACTTGCCCCACGTTCCACGAGTTGCACGTGAAAGATAAATAAAACGAGTACCTAAATTCAAGATGTTAATGCAAATATTATATATTGTCATACTCGCAGTTAATTATTATACCTATAGCTTTTTAAGAGCTTAATCATTTTAAATAATGTGAATTAGGTGTGTTTTGCTCGAAGTGTAAGGCATTGTTTAAATTAGGTGTGATTAGGTATTTACTCGAAGTGTGTTTGCAACAACGGCTCCTTTTTTGGGATTTGTTTGTTCTCTTACTACAAATGTTAACTCTAATAATTATCAAAGCATTGTATAAGGCCATCCCCACTTTATCTAAGCGTGTATAGAGAAGAAAAATTCATATTAACAATTCAACTGTTCAGCTAAAAATCAAACAGTCACAACTAAACCTGAGTAGCCCGCAACAAATATCCAAACTTATAAAGTATAAACAAAATGTAAGGTATAAAAAATATCACCTAAAAGTGTATTGTGCGCATCATCACTGTATTCTTTAAACGATTTTATTTAGTATTGTTTCCTTAGCAAGTTAACAAGTAGCAAAAAACATTATAAATCTGAACACAATTTAAATCGAACGTGATAAAACCGAAAAGAAGTCATTCATTTGTGCAGCGATCGCTTAAATACCTTCAGTTTCCTGTTATATACGACATATTACACACAAGAAATATATACTTAATAGCGGAAGGTATTATGAGAGAAGATTAGTGAAATGGATATGCGTGAATTTGAAGTGAACATTATTTTATAGTATAAATAATTTCGTTTAACATTAAATAGCATATTCGGATAATATTATGAGGTATTAGGTCATGGAGAAGTTTCTCGAGCGTCATTAGTGCTTTGAGTAATGTTGAATATACAAATTTTTAAGCAAAGAAAAATTGCCGTAAATTGGCAAGATAAGAATTTCAAAAACATTCTAGAATAGGTACTTAAAAAATCTAATGATATTTTTTTTAAACTGACCTTGTGACATAATATCCGAATGTTCAGAAAATTGTTAATTAAAAAGAAGTCGACAGCTCGTTCAATTATATTTAGCCCTAAAATAATTAAGTATTTAGAAGTAAATGCGAAAAGCACATTAGTTTAATATAAAAATAGATGTTAAATATACAATTTGCCACAAACTTAAGTTTTCATAATGACAAGGAAATACTCAAATGATATGTTTATTAGATTTCAGTCTTCGAGTGTAGCGTTTGGTATTTTTGAGTTCAGTTAGAGATAAATAGAACAGGTAGATATTTTAAGTCATAACAAAAACTGTCACGCATTATAATCAATACACTGACTTGCACTATTATTCTAAACATAACTGTTTAAATACAAAAAATGCTTAAAATGCCGTACACAACATATATTTAGTCTTTTATTACTAAAAAGTATGTACAAGAAGGATAATTACACCATTTTTTTATATCTACAATAAAATGTAAGGAGATGTACAAAAATGTTGACGACTTACGTATAACTTTAACTGTATTTTACATTAAGATGAACGTTTTCAACAAATAATCTTAACTGTGCATTAATATTTGAAGTTGTTGTTGACTTTTATTTATTACATAAGTAGTTAAGTACATTTATCGATCATTATAGTCATTAAAATTTATCGCAAGAGTTAAAATGTTAGAGATTAATATGGTCCCTTTATTACACTTGCTCGTGATAATGTCAGAATACTCGTACGTTACAAATAATGTATAATATATTGACTAGAACAAACAATGAAAAATTAATCACTTTTAAATTTAACCAATGTACGAAATTACATTGCATTATTTTATGAAAGTAGGGATAGTGGAGTTCCAACTTAAAGTAGGACTTTTATATGATAGTTGATAACACTTACAAGTTTAGCATTTATTATAAGATTATTATATTTCAATATACCATATCATATTAAATTACGTATAAAATTTTGCAGTGCATCACAGACAAATATAATTTTTTATACGGTTAGTGATTGTAGTAAGAAAACGTTAATTCTACTGTACGTAATTTCTCTTCAGTCGTGGAGGCGTATTAACAGACAAATTTTACAGGAACAATTATTTCTAGGACATGAAAGTACTTATACCGCTTCAAAAAATGAATATAAGAAAATATTATAATTCAATGATGATGTTATAACAAACATTCCTTAGTCTCTTTTCGTAATAGAATATGTGTTAGTAAACATTATGTAAAATAATGATGATTTAAGTCATGAAACTATTTAGTTATTATGTATACGTTATCTATGTGTTATGTTCTACCCTCAATCTCGACAACTTTTGTCAAATAAGAGTCTGTTAAAAGAGAAAATGCGTTACACCCGTTCGAATTTAAAAAAGTTAATACTAGCTGGTGAAGCTGGATCAACTAATAGCTAAAAATTTAATGATTATCTTTGGTTTAAAAAAATATGTCACTTGTTAGCTGCGGTTTGTTGGTACAAGGTGAGTCCTTCCGCCAATAAGATCATTGGCTATCCATTCTCGGATAGACAAGGAGTCCACCGTTGTCAATCCTGCATTTAGAGATACTGGCTTTGATATACTTGAGAATATTCGCGATATCAGAGAGAAAAGTTATGAGGCACTAGTCCCTGCTGTACAGGAATGTTTAACTGCTCAGAGTGAAGAGTTATTTTAGAAAGGAATTTTAAGCTTAGACATAGAAATTCTAAGCGTGTTATATACACTGTGTAAGCACTATACGAGACTTTGTCGAAAAATAAAATTTAATAAAATTACCCGTAAGACACTCATCTTTAGTTTTTATTATAACGCCTACGATACGGTTATGATGTACTATTATAATGGGTTCTAGCTAGCAATAACTCCGCAATCAATGTGGGTAGTTGACAATTGATTGGGTTTCACAATACGAGCAAAAATAATCATACATTCCTGTTAAAAATATAATATAAGAACAATGTCAAAGACATGAACACTACCCGGATTAGATTCGATTGAAATTTAAAACTGGAATTAATGAATATAGGTAACACTGAACTATACAACACAGCTATGGTTTTTTAATCAGTGACCACCTTAAGGTTTAGGTACATTACAGGATAAATTATTCAGTTACGCAATGTGATTGCAAATGAGATTTAAGAATAATTACGTTACTAAGCATTTTGAATCTAGATCTTAGAGTGCGTTAAACTTAAAAAATATTAAGAAAAGCTCGGAATCCAATAACTTCGGAAGGAATTTTCAAAAAATCTATTCAATATGTTTTACATATTATCCACAAAGTATATTAAAAATAATATACCCATGAAGGCATATTACTTTAAATTTATTAATAAAACGGAATAAATGAAATATAAAATTTATGGAAACATCACAGCTTTACGTGAATACCGAGGCACTAGGGTGGCACAAAGTTACCTTTTGTCTTTTCGTGATCTTTCGTCACAATTGGTTCATCAATTCCTCTGCAAAGATTAGCTTTGACAGACAAATGGACAAAATGTTTACAATTGGCTATTCATGTTTAAACGGTTTGCAAATAACCCTTTGAGCTCGATAAAAGGCAGTTATTTCGATATTAGACACTACGATTTTTTTTTATAGGTATAGATGAAATATGTAGCGATTTGTATGCTTCAAAGGTAGGTAGGTATAATACGTTTTCTAATATCCACCATTGCTGAAAATTAACATCCATTTTGCAAACGTATCTTTTTTTTAAAACGTTACCCCTACACTAAGATTTTCTCTTGTATCGTGGGGGCAGTTTACAAACATCCAGACCCGAAACAACTATATGTAGGCCATACAAATACTTGTTCCGTGCGGGATTCGAACCCGCGACCCCCCCACGCAGCTACTCATTGCTAAGCCACTGCGCCACGAAGTCGTCAATTTTGTCAAAAAAACTATCCAAAAATTTTTAAATTACAATTATTAATTGTTGTTAACCCCCGACGAAAAGAAGGGGCGTTATATGTTTGACCTCCGTGTGTGTCTGTCTGTATGCCTGTCTGTGGCACAGTAGCTCTTAAACGGGTGGACCGATTTAGTTGCGGTATCTTTTTATATAAAAGTAGGTTTTCTAGCGGTGGTTCTTAGACATATTTTATCAAAATCAGTTCAACCGTTTTAAAATCATCATCTTTTTTTTGTTTCAGGGTTTTTTAAACTTCAATTTAAGTTATTGGATTCCGAGTTTAAAATGTATTACCTGCAATACCAGCTTTCGTACAGTTAACAAACTATTTATTACATATTATTATTGATTGGCAATGAACATTTAACTGATAAAACGATTTTATTTTTTGAGATTCAATTTATTCTCTAAAGTTGCAGCTCAGACAAAATAAGAATGAGATTACAGTGTCTCATTGTTGTTTAAAAATAATACATCTACGAACTTTAACGCCTTTTTGGGATCCTTAGTTATTTTTTTTTATTTAGAGCTATTTATAATATGTCTTAATTACTTATGTTAAAAAAATAATTTAAGTGTTTTTGAAAGTACGGAAAAAATGTGCCCAACTATTTAGACTCTAAGATTAAATATTTATGCATATAAATATAATAGACTATACCAATATAAACAAGGAACTTTCAAGAAAGCCAGATTGTAGTAAATGGAAACGGGCAAAATTTTTTGGATGGTGAATGGCCTTATTTAATAACAAGCAATTGTTTAAGGTCGTAAGAACATTAGTGTTTGAAAATGTTTCTTTTAGATAAGAAAATAAAACGTTTTCCAAGTTATATTACATTTCATATCAATAAGTATACTTAACTTTGTGCATTATAAAATAACTTTAAACCATGAATATATAAATCTTATAGAATAGAAAGCTATACAATCATTAAAATGTACTAATGTACATCAAACATCATTTAAATTATAATGGCTTTAAAAGAAATATTAAAACGTGACTTTAAAAGCTATGGTATAACTATTTATTTTGCTTTGCATTCTAAGCAGATCCTTTTTTAGCTTATTTACAATGTATATAATAGCGTTACACATTTATGCCAATAAAATTATATGTATTACCAGATAAAACTACTTATAAGTCCTTTAGAATGCACAATGAATTCAAAATTACAAACTTAGATAAAATTTTCTTTACAGCATATAAATCTGATGAAAGCTACAACAGTAAACGCAAGTGTTTCGTCATTCAGCTTCATTAATTATTTATTCTATTCACTAAACAACAAGTGGAAACATTAAAAAATTTGTACAACCGACTTTAATATAAATAAAATGAGGACATCATTAATGTAGTCAAAGTCAATTAAATACATATTATTCAGGATAACTCAAAAACTACTGGTCAGATCCTGATCAAATTTATATGGGACCACATGAGAAGCACCAGCTTTCAAATAATAAAAAAATCATCAAAAATGGTTGACCTAGAAAAAAGTTCTAAGGTAACACATAAAAAATAAATAAAAATACAGTAAAATTGAGAACCTCCTCCTTTTTTGAAGTCGGTTGAAAAATGTTTTTAACCTATTTAGCTACTTTTATGATTTAAAATACTTACGAGGGTGTATTCTACATGGTGCGGAGCAACAATGTAAGAAAAGCAACCCTAAGAACCCTAAAGTAACAAAACTTACGAGTATGTTAACGTTGCGTTAACTCATAGATGAAAAGTATGCTATTAGGTCCATTCATACATATGAGATTGCAGTTTATTCATTCTGGTTGTTTTGAAGTTTGATATATTGCTTTTGACTTAGAATTTTGAATTCAAATGTCATTTTCACACCATGGCCACAAGAAATAGCTTTAAAATTAGTTGCTTTTTTATTTATTCTACTTATCAAAATTATTATTTAACATAAGAAATTCACGTTATTTGCTGGAAGCGAATGCTGCGAATACCGTGGACTGCGAAGCGCACAAATGTGTCAATCCTATCACTACTCAAGATCAAGATGCGTCTTTCACATGTCTTCAGCGCATCTTCAGTTATTTTGGTCATATCTCTCTCGCTGCGTGGACGTAAGTATTGAGAAACTGATAGTTGTTGGAAACATAGAGGGAAGAAGGCCCAGAGGTAGATCTCCAACCCGGTGGTCTGACCAAGTCGCGACCAAGTAGCGACCAAGAAGTCGGTGCGCTAAATTTCTAAGACACTCTCCGTATGGCCAGCGATAGGACTCGGTGGTAACAGATCATACATAATAAGCTTACTCTCCATAATGGTGATCACAATCCTCAGTCATGAGGAATCAAATAGAGAGAGAGAGAATGAAAGTGTTTAAAATGTAATGGAGAAATATTTTTATTAATAAAAAAAGTCCATTGACAATAACTTCCAATTCTCTGATAAAATCTATTATAATTTTTGAATTTTTCTATAAAAACAGCAATGTCATAGGTAAGTTACCTAATATTATTTATAAAGGTAAATAAAGTATCATTATTTGAACAATTAATATGAATATACCAGTTTTTGAGTTATAGTTAGAAATATAAGTAGAAAATACCCTTAGGCCAAAGATGAAAATAACTAAGACAAATAGAAATTTTTCTATTAATTAACAAATATTTTGATTTCATTTTACAAGATTGATGAATAAGAACCAATATTATTTCAAAGCATCTCAATATTTCCCAAGGTGAAAGTATAGCAATTAAAAACTTTAGTAAAATTTATATATTTTGAAATTAATAATATCCTTTATTACTATTTTTATTCCAAATTTTACAAAAATTCTCTAAGTTTTAACATATGGTTAGGAAAGGGAAAGGGCAATGGCCCCAGTGCTTGAGTTGAGTAGCATTTCTTATTGGACAAGAATTTTAAAACATTACATTGCATTAAAATGTTTTAAATAACTTCTATACCATACCAACAGAATTCACATATAGTGTTTTTCTAGATTTTTATTAATAGTACCTAATTGTAAATTTATCACTGAAATTATTTATCAACTAGAATGTGAAACAACATAGTTGTTACAAATTGTACTTAAGCAGTACCTACCAAACAGTTTAAAATATACTCTCACTTTTTAATCAACCATTTTTAATAAGTTAATCATCTGAAAACATTCCTGCATAAACCTTTTCTTAGCACCTTATATAATTACACTATTTTAAATATTATTTCATATTATATATCACATTTAAATTGCACATTCAGAAAACATTTGCTGATATAAACACATGTATAAAACATGTTAATAGTTTCATGAATAAATACTTAGTGATGATAAAAATGTATTTCACGTAAACAATATTTGCATAAACAGTTTTCACATAAACAGTGTTCACATAGACAGTTTTTGCATTTTTCTGCAATGTGCTGACGTCACTATCCACCAGTGCCATTGAAATATTGAGCATGTTTAGTGTAAGGTGCTGCAATATGATATGGCGGAGGTTGTCCTCTCATATATACTGTTTCAGATACACCACTTGGACTCTGGCGATGACTAGCTACACTAGGTGAATGAGATGAAGCTGGTATAGCATCATATAAATCATACATGTTCTGACTTGCAGGAGACTGTACAAGACTAAAGCTGCCATCATCAGTAACTAAAGGGGTATTAGTCATTCTGTATGGATTTGTTGCATTTGTATGGCCTGTTGGGGAGTATAACTCTGGTGACTGAGATGAGATGTATGTAGGGCTCGATGTTGAAATCCCATATACATTGGCATTTGGAGTTTGTGTTTGATGTAATGGCCTAGAGAAATGATGACCATCACCCGTAGGTGGAACAAACATATTATTATAATTACTTAAATTGGGCATTGTTGTAGAACTTACTACTTGACTTACGGTATGCACTCCAGAATTTGGCAGATCATGACCCCCATGGCTGTGGTGACCATAAACATTATAATTATGTTGACTATAATTTTTTTCCTTGCTGTAAGAAAAATCACGATCATAAATATTATCATGATAATTGCTTGCTGTAACATTGTGGCACATAGCATGATCTTTTATATTATATGCAGACTCAAATGCAGGAACGTTTTCAACCATAGTTCTTGAGTTGTAATGGCTTTCATTATAATGAGGTGTCATCATAGTTTCCTCATTTATAATTCTGTCTTGGGAACTGAGACTGAGTCTTTGTAGATGTTTTTCAGCATCATCTGTGTTATTTCTATAACTAATGTCATTTACTTGATGATAATTTTTGTGATTTAAATGACTTGCATAAGTATTTAAATTCTCTGTATTATGTCTTTGATATCTTTCATTATGTTTAATATTATAATGTTTTTGTAGATCAATATATGGTTCCCTATTTTCACTTTTAAGTTCATTATTTGAGGCACCATTACTTTCAACATAGAGTGAATGATCTACACTTTTATATGTTTTATCTTGTTCATATGTTAAGTCCAATGGTTTATCATAAGCATTCTCAGCAGGAATGTTGTCATAAACTGCCACTTTTAAAGGTTCTTGAATAGTTCCATCATTATCTGCATTAGTTTTATCCGAATCTTTATTATTGTCTGATGCAAATCTCTGCTGTAAAGTGGGAGTTATTTTTGCTGCTCTTATATGAACAGAATTTTGCATGGGTGGTGATATATCTTGAGTTCCATCTTTATGAATATTTCTAACATGTTTGGCCATGGCTCTTAACTCCTTAGGATATGGGGTAGGAGCTCTTCGCAATTGACCTGGTTTTTCAGGTGCCTTGGCTGAAGTCTTCATATCTACAAAACTAATATGTCGGGCATTAGACTGTGCCTCTGTGTTTTCTGTCTTTTCATGATTATTTTTTATTTCAATAGGTGTTAAAGGCACTTGGGGGAATAGAAAACAAGTAAGGACTTGTTCATAAGTGTGAGGATCAACTTCTGAATGCATAGGCACTAAAGGTTTGCTTTGATTTTCAGAGAGCCAGAGAGCTACTAAATTATCACAATTTAATAAGGACTGAGGAAGACAATTTAAAGAATTTCTTACCAAATTTAGAACTCTTAATGCAGACAAATGGCCAATTTCTGGAGGAATTTTTGTTAACTTATTTGCACGAAGTGATAACACAGATAGTTTTGTACAACTTCCAATTTCTGGAGGAACTGCTTTTAGCATATTATCATCAATATTAAGATATTGCAGCTTTCTTAAAAGCCCAATTGACGATGGTATTTTGTCTAAATAATTACACATAAGCATTAATTCTTCTAAATTTTTTAATTGTCCAATACTATCCGGCAAAGAATACAATCTATTGTTATCTAATTTCAGTGATGTCAAATTACATAGCTGCCCAATACTATCAGGTAGTTGTGTTAAACTGTTAATAGACAAACTTAAATCTACTAACTGTGTGCAGTATCCAATTTCAGGTGCTAGCTCTTCTATCATATTATTACTAGCTTCTAAGTGAATTAAATTCTCCAAAGGCTTAATAACAGCTGGTATATTGGTAAAACTGTTACTGTCAATCCATAGCTCCTTTAACTTTAGAAATCTTCCAATTACCTCCGGAAACTGTTGAAACTCATTTTGACCTATATCTAATCGTAACAGCTCAGTAGAACGAGATAGAGATTTTGGTAAGATCATAAGATAATTGTCTCTTAATTCAAGTATGTTAAGATTTGCTAATCGGCCAAAATTTCCTGGAAGATATTCTAGATATGTGTCATTTAGATACAATTCTTTCAAGGCTATGAGATTTGTTATGGCATCAGGAAGTTTTTCCAAGGGATTAACACTAAGATCTAAAAACATTAAGTATTTCAATGCTTTCATGCTATCAGGGATTGATGCTAGTGAGTTTCTGCTGATATTTAAATGTAGTAAATTCACTAAAGAAGATATAGCTGTAGGAATTGCCTGTAACTCATTGTCACAAAGATCTAAATATTTCAACCCATGGCACATAAAAAGCTGGCGCGGTAACTCAGTTATTCGATTACTTTGGCAATAAAGAGTTTCCAGTGTTCTTTCATAAACGAACACATCTGTTGGAACATCTGTTAAAGACTGGTGTGAATAATCCAGTTCCACGACGTCTTCTACTCCAGGCCTAACACAACACAGAAAGTCGAATGGCATTTTTTATTAACACTTGCACCTTTTAGTACACAAAAAATAAGAATCTCAAAAACACGACTCATGCTCTTTACTGAAATTAGTATGATTACGGTTCTTTAACGACATTTTATTCTAGATTTTTTCTGGTACAAAGCGCCACGAAAAAACCTAAATGATTATCTACTGAATTATGTTATTTACTTCTTTTAATTTTTGGTACTGAATATATTTCGCTGGATAATCTGTGATATGTGCTATGAAATTATGAAATGATTCACCCGTAGACTGTCTAGTGTCTACGGATTCACCATTGACCATAAGCCAGGCTCTCGATTACATTAGACTCACAGACTAATAAGAGTACTACGTACATTAGACTTATCTAATTATCTATGGCTTTCAGTTTATATTGGTTCGTAGACAGAGAAACCTATAGACTAATGATCGGCGTGGCCTCGAGTGAGAAAGAACGATAACGAATTTTTAGGTTATACAATAATCTTTATGACTTTTAAACACATTTAGATAAAAATTTTAATTGTTCTAAGAACTGAACTAAACAAGATTCACCAATCTTAAGCTCACAAAACACTTTTTTCTCACTTAAACCAACTTGTAAATTCCTTAAATCGCTACGCTGCGCTGTTAAAGTTGTTTAGCAAACTGTAGAGTTTGCTAAACAAAAAACCGGCACGAAGAAAGAGACAAACAATCACACCGCTCTATCTCATTTCTATTCAAGACGTATGCATAAATCTATCTTTTTCGTGTGCGAATGCGAAAGAAAGCGTCAATTTGTCTATAGGTTTCTCTGTCTACGGGTTTAATATACCACAAACTAATAAGCGTACTAACGTATACGTAGACAGAGAATCCTATAGACACCGCCATAGCGTGTCGCAGAAAGAGACAAAAAATACGTCACTATACGAACGTATAGTTTTTTATACTTTTATTACGTTTATGGTTTATACGTATACTCTAAGTCCATGGTTTATAAGAAGCGTGTACAAAGGTACCAGGGCCTTTGTAGTTAGAACATTTTTCTGTTCTATAGAAACTGGCTTTGCATATTTAGTTCCACAACTCTCCAAAGGACGGCGCTGGAGTAAGTTTACGTTCGGAAGTGCGTTGTTTAATTAATTAAATCAAATTAAATGTTCGTATCACATTGACTAAATCGACGTGTTAATAATGTGAATTTAGATATTTTTACCAGAAAATGAGTTAAACAACTAATTTTATTAAGATTTAGCTGCTTTAAGTCTTCACCGAAGGAGTACCAAAGTTTAGTTGATGAAGCCCCCGTTATTTCTGGGTGGTTTATGAAAAAATAACCACAAATCTTTCTAACCAAACCTATCTGAGTTTTGTGCCCCAAGTCCCGAGCTTGCTTTGCTCGCTCTTGTACCAAATAAAACACCAAAATGTTAACTTTAATAATTACTTTAATAAGTAAACATATTTTATCACTTTTGCCATTATATTTCATCATGTTTCGCCTGCACAAGTACTCCACTATTCCATTACTAAAATATACAATATCTTGAAAACGGTTACGTTTCGTGTATGGTGTTTCATAGTCGAAAAAGTCGGTAATGATGCAAACTACAACCCCCTAAATGATCTAAGTCGACTTAACCTGTAACCCTATCATATTGTATATTTCAATATTTATCTACTATATCTGTGTTCCAAATTATGATTCAAAATGCAATCAACTTGCTACAATTAAATTTATTTTACTAAACTATAGTACAAATTTTCTAGGTCTATATAAATATAATGTTTTTTCATTTTAATTTCAGGCTTGAAGGTGACTAAGACCAAAAGGACTCAAATTAGTACAAGAATTACAATGTTAAAAAAGAAACTTAAAAGCTTGAATATAGCAAATGAGAAATAAGAAAGTATGAAGAAAGAACAAAAAGACTGAAGAAGAAAATGAATCTATTAGAAAATACTACTTTCTTGAAAGCATTTAAAAGTTGAATAAAACTAAATTTACAGATTCTATCGCGTTTATTTAACTGATTTTACTTACTTTTAATTCCCGACGGTTCGGGTGCTTTACAGCACCCATGGTCACGGGGTGGACTGTAACGTCGTGAACTGAAACGTCGGGAATTAAAAATAAGTAAAATCAGTTAAATAAACGAGATAGAATCCGTAAATTTAGTTTTATTCAATGTGTAGTGTTCGCGTAAATTTAAGAAATCATTAAGCATTTAAAAGTTTTACGATGCTACAATTTCGAGAATGTGGTACACAAAAGGGACAGACAATTCACACCTGATGAAAAAGTAATGGCATTACATTTTTTTAACATGGGCCAAGAGCCTACAGGATGCTGCAAAAGATATTTGAAATGCCATCACCTTTCACCTTAAGCAGGATGGTAAGGCCAATATTAAGCCTGGTATAAATGAAAACATATTTTACCAGCTTTAGAAGCAAGCATCTATCTAAAATGAAAGCCAATGATAAATTGTGTACACTGGTTTTTGATGAAAACCAAACATCATCAAACCTAACCGTTTTCAAGATATTGGATATTTAAGTTTTTTTTTTTATAAAAATTGTCAACTTTTTGTCTATTGTACTATTTTTTTGTAATTTGTTCATCTTATTTTATTTTTCTTATAACTTTTGTGTAGTAGATAAGTTGCTTTATTATTTTAAATACCAAGATCTTAGGTAAATAAACTAAATTTTATGTTATTTTATTTCGACTTTGTATACTGTCATTACTGCCGAATTACTGTTGGATTTATTAATTTAAAATTGTTACTTTGATGAAGTATATTGATTGTGTAGATTATTTCAATCTTAATTTTTTTTCTGGTTATGGGTGTAAATTACCTGAATAAAGATGATTATTATTTTTAAATTGAGTTTTCTTTTTTATGATTTACCTTAGATTACATAATTCTGCAACTAACTAGTTTTGTGCCTATATGCACAAAACTAGTTAGTTGCAGAATTATGTGATCTTGTAAAATTAATTAAAAATAATCAGTACACCAGGGATGGGACTGTACTATATATAGAATATATTTATCATTGAGTTATAATATACTACGTACTAGAGAAGACGCCTCAACTCGAATGTTTGTAACACGCGTTAGAGCGCACGCACTCCAACTCACTTAGTTTGTGTCAAGCGGTTGCCGCAACGTGAGACATTTGAGTGAAGAATTGTTTTTAAAATAATATGCCTTCGCGTGCATTGAGATATTATTCAAACAACTCGAGAAACATAAGTAAAAGTCAAGGAGTGACTTTTCACCAGTAAGTTCAATATATTATCTTTAAAATACGCTTAATTTAATTATATTTTATCAACTATAATAAAAACATGAATGTCAAAGAGTAAAACATTTTTATGCACAGACTTGACACTATCGAATATATATATATATATATATATATATATATATATATATATATATATATATATATATATATAAAATCGCGGTAGTAAATGTTAATGCAATAATTTTTTTTTTTTTAATTTGGATTTAAAGGTTTCGTCGGCCGTGTCATGACACAAGAGAATCATGGACAAAATTTGTTCAGAAGAATCGCAGCGAAGAAACGTGGTTACCGTCAGATTATTTACGCATATTATGTTCCGTGCATTTCGGAGAAAACGACAAATACCACAAAAACAGGAAGAGTATACTTAAAGAAATCTGCAGTACCATGTAATAATGTAATTATATTATTATATAACATTGCTGGAATTGTGTACAATGCTTTATTTTTATTTTATTTTAATATAAATAAATATATTTGTAAATAAAAGTAATACTAATAAATGATAATGTTGATGATTTTTGATATTAAATGTATATTTTTATATTTCACATATTTACCTATTAAAATATTAAATAAAATACCCTTAAAATGTAATTCTGACATAATATTATGTAATATTATATTAAATTAGAACATATACAAAATAAAAAAACAACTTAAAAAATTGTACTCGATATAATTAACAATACAATCTAAATAAACAATTATTACCTACTGACCATTCTAATTACGTATAATCTATAATAACAAAAACTGACCGCGCAGGCGCAATGCGCGTTTATACCTACTGCGCATGCGCGACTCTACTATTCCCGCGCATGCGCGAAGACATTGAGTAGCGCACAATTTTTGTTTGGAATAGCTTCTCTAGTACGTAGTACATTATAACTCAATGATATTTATCGATAGACATATCGTCCGTTTAGTTCGACAACTCCACTATAGATGTCTCTGTACCACGGAATCGACTAGCAACTCTATTCCAGGTATATATAATGTACTCTGTGAAAGGTACTCTGCGACTTATACCCCTAGTACACTACACTGAATCAGGGTTAAAAAATTACAAATTTACCTACGTTTCTACTATGTGTCAGGAAAGTCATATCATGTAATCTTATACATGGAAAATTCTACTAATATATATATATATATATATATATATATATATGTAATATGTATAATGTATGCCCAGAAGTGAATTATTCCAAATTGATAAAAAAAAATTGCAAGCGCATAAGCCAGAAAGCTGGCCATCTAGTCATTAACAATACTAACATAACTAACATTGTCTGCAGAACAATAGTTTGAATAAAAGTTGTCATACAAGATGATTAATAATAATAATAATAATAACCTCGGGTCATCTGAGGCGGCTGAGACTACGTGGCGGACCGCTCCTGGCTCAAATGCAGAAGGTGGTGCTCCTCGATACCGCCCGCATCGTCCGCCGGTTTCTTTCCATTTCCCGCAGTCAGTCAGCGCCTTGCGAGAGGTGTGAGCGCCGTGCCTCGTCAGAATTCAGAGTGCAAAGGCCCGTTTGTGCTTATGGCTGTCCACGATACGGTGCCGGGCCTTGGTGTCTCCCGTTAATGGACGCCCAAATTATGGATGCTGGGAAAAAAGATGGTGCGCAAAGGGCCGCTGCCTGGAGGTCGCTAGGGCGCGTTTGGAGCTGGCGCTGGACGCGACAACATGCGGGCCGCCAGCTGAGCGCGGGGTGTTGCCCCCGCATCCATCATCCCCACCAGAAGGCTTGGTGTCGGCTGGGTCTTCTCGGACTCAGCAAGCGGCACCCGCCGCTGGTGGAGCACGTCGCATGCGTTGGTCAAAATTAATGAATGCAAACGCACTGCGGGCGTATTTTAGGGCAAAAGGGGAAGAAACTGGATGTTTGGCGTATCGGGCTCGGATGCATCGCTTTTTTGCAGAGCTGGAGCCATCTCTATCCGTCACACAGCAGACCGAGTTCGGTACAACCTGCTCTCCAACATATTTGGTGACGCCGAACTTGAACGACTACGACGTGAGGCTATTCCTTCATCGAATGGAAATGCTACGGCTGGGAATGCGGCGCCACTAGATGTGCAACAAACTGCATATGTGGATGCTGTCGTCAACATTCCATTTGTGGCTAATTCAGACGATGATGGAATAGTCTCCCACGGACTAGAGAAAATGAGGAGCATATTGGAGGAGTCGATGCTGGAAACGCGCAGCATACCCTTTAGCAAGCGAAATCGGGCTGTCGTGCGGGCTCGTAACCCAATGCTGGTGACCTATTTGGAAGCCAGCCGGGACCTTTGCGAGACGAACTCAATTCTTTTTGGCGCCGCACTGGCAGTATGCCGTATTATTAGCGCCAAACTTCCCATGGCTGTAAGTGCTAATCAAAAAAGTAACACCATCCCAGCCTGGAGAAAAAGAATTGAGGACCGTATCGCAAGGGAAGGGCCGTTTTCGGCAGACTGACAAGCTTCAGGTCGGGTAATAATAGACCGAGAGTTGTGCGCACCGTTAGAATGGCGTTTGCTAGGACAAATACCAGTTTGTCCCAGCCGGATATCACGCAGAAACTAACGGAGCGCATAGATGACCTGAAGCAAAAAATCGCTGCTTGGGGGAAACGGATTCGACGATTTAGCGAGAGGTCAAGGCGGTTCAACAAGAATCGTCTCTTCCAGAGTGATCAGAAGAGGCTCTATAAATCATTGGAGCGACCAGAGGTATGTGGAGCGGGCCTAGGACCGGATATGGCTGACACTGTCGCATTTTGGCGTGGCCTGTGGTCAGAGCCCGTAAACCACAGCGAGGGCCCTTGGATGGAAGTTGTGGCGAGCCAGAGTGCAAGTGTTACGCCTATGGACACCGTCACCATAATGCCTGAAGACGTGGCTGAGGCGATCCGTAGGGCCCCGAACTGGAAGTCCGGGGCTCGACGGGCTGAATCATTACTGGCTGAAGAGGTTCGATGTGTGTCACGCTGTGCTCGCCCGACAGTTTCAGGAGGCTCTCGATCAGAAGTCGCTCCCAAGCCTCTTTACTACTGGGATCACTCATTTGGTTCCTAAAGATCAGGATACCATAGACCCGAGCAAATACCGCCCCATCACGTGTCAACCCACCATATATAAGACAATGACATCCATTTTGAGCGCGAGAATCACTCGTCACCTGGAGCTAAATCAGGTGATGTCACGCGCTCAAAATGGATGTCGGGGCGGTGGTCGTGGAACCAAGGAACCACTCCTCATTGACGCGGTCATTGGCAAAGTGGTGAAACGCAACCGTCGGAAATTCTCCGCCACCTGGATAGACTACAGAAAGGCATTCGACTCGGTGCCCCATACATGGCTAAAGTGAGTCCTCCAGCTGACAAAATTGACTGTACAGTTGGAGACTTCCTCGAACAGTGTATGGGGCAATGGAGTACGATCCTTTGCTATCTGGGCGAGCGGATGATGGCTGCGGAGAACCACATAAGGATAAGAAGGGGTATCTTCCAGGGCGATTGTCTGAGTCCAATCTGGTTTTGCCTCTCTCTCTGTACCCTCTCAGTACTTTTCTAGAGGGCTCCGGGAGGGGATTTCAGCTTCGAAAAGGAGGTACAAAAGTGACCCACCTTTTCTATATGGATGACCTCAAGTTATTCGCCTCCAGTCGCTCCAATCTTATGGAATTGCTAAACATCATTTGTGAATTTAGCAATTCTATTGGAATGGAGCTGGGTACGGATAAGTGTGCCGTCCTCCATGTTAAAAGGGGAAGGGTTGCGAGGCTGAAACATACCGATACCTGGGTATGTCACAGAACATCGGTATCGATGAGGCTGGTATGAAACAGTCAGTTTACGACGTGTTTTATGCACGCTTGACCAAAGTGCTTAACAGCCCTTTGTCCGGTGTGAATAAGACACACGCATATAACGGTTGGGTCATGCCTGTCCTCATGTATACCTTTGGCATACTCAGGTGGACCCAGCATGTTGAAATGCATGCGAAATAGAGATAGATTATACAAAAAATCGAAAAAAAGACCCATCAAACCAGATCCTTAGAATTACTTATAAAAGATATCGCAACTTCTGCACCAACCTCCTGCGAAATGCAAAAGTAATTATGAGAAGCTGGAATTTCAAAGAGTCGGCAAAAACTCTAAACAACTGTGGAAAGTCATTCAAACTGTTACAAATTTATCTAAACAGCTATCAACGGCATCTGATATTCTAGACATCAACGAAATTAATACTCAAAATTCTGTTGAGAATATAAACAGATATTTTTCAAATATAGGAAAATCACTGGCAGACAAATTAGAAAGAGGCTCGGCAATATGACCGGCATCCGTTACTTATTCCAAATCCTTTATTTTGCTTGAGACTGATGAGAGTGAAGTCGAACGCTTGATTATGTCTTTGGATAACAACCGAACATCTGGTTGGGATGGTATTTTTCAGAATTCTTAAAGAAGTACAAAAATGTTATTATTTCACCTCTTACATTGTATATTTGTAATTTGAGTCTCCATACAGGTATTTTCCATGATTTGTTTAAAAAGGCAATAGTTTACCCTATTTTTAAATCCGGTGATCGAAATCGTATCGAAAACTACAGACCTACATCAGTTTTGCCTACGATGTTGAAGATCCTCGAGAAAATAACTGTAACGGTATATATATATATATAAACTTTTTGAGCAAGGGTTTCAGTCCAGGTGTTCGAATGAATAATATATAATCTTTTATAAGTAATTCTAAGGATCTGGTTTGATGGGTCTTTTTTTCGATTTTTTGTATAATCTATCTCTGTTTCGCATGCATTTCAACAAAGCCAGAGTGACCCTAGGCTTAATAGGTCTACGTCTACAAGACAGAAATAAAGTTTTGGTATTATTGGCTATAGCTGAAATAATAGGTTCGACCAAGAATTTAACAGCTAAGTTAGGGTCATTCGTTGTGTTTAAGTTATTTGATTGAGTTAAAGTTTATACAGCGTAATTCATGAATAAGCTTGTCTTCATTTATTTTTTTTATAAATTTACGATTATATAATTTCATTTTAATTTTTGAGAGGGCAAACATAACGGCAAAGTGGTCTGTTCCACAGTACAGGACAGTAGTTTACAGAACTAGAACCTTAGCGAAAAAGCAGTTTTTAAATTGATATGATCAAGACTGGCTGGGAAGTTGTGACCAGGAAGGAGTCCATGAAGAACAAATGGATCAAGATAATCTAAAGTATTTGTAGAATGAAACCCGTTGGCAATATCTATATTAATGTCTCCTACAAGAATAATGGTTCTGTATGATTTAAGATCCGTGAGGACAAGATCCAAAGACTGAAAGAATTTTGAAGGATCAAACAAAAGCGTGTGGTCTAATATATAGCAACAATAGCCACATCTACACCTATAGTAATCACCAGACAGTTACATTCAATTGTTATAGGTTCTTTTACTTTAATATTAGCAAAACAAGACTTGATGTACACAATAACACCGTCATTTTTATTGTAGTTTTTTGAAGTTTTATAATGATTATATCCATTGAGAATCGGAATTATAGGATTACAAGATAGCCAGCATTCAGAGAGAACGATAATGTCGCAGCAAGTATTAATTCTTTCTAACAACGTTAAAAGTCCTGAAAAATTAGCATTGATGCTACGGATATTTTGAGACAAAACAATGAGACAACTATGATAAGATGTAGGTAAGCAAATCAGCACATTTTTCGGGATTACATAATATTGCTTCATTAAAGGAAGTATTATCAAGATTATTTAATAGGTCATTTAATGCAGCACCTTTTAGTTATGTTTTTAAATAGGTAGCATAAACAAGATTTTAATTTGTATTCGAAAATAAGAATAATTAAGCATATTAAATATATCCATGAATAAGTGCAAAGGGCAAATATTATGTAATTTGTGAGAGCGTTAATTTGATTTGAGAGTTGAATGTACATGATTTTTTGTGTGATGAAGTAGTTGAAAGAAAAAAGCAAGAAAGAACGGATAAGAATGATAGAAGAATATCGTATAATTTCCAGGCAAATATTAAAATGTTCTGGAAATTTGGAAGAACTGCCAGGGGACATTCAAAACAGCCTATGATGAATGCTATAAGAGACGAGAATGGCTATATTATGAAGTTTATACACTAGTATATTATAAAAGAAAACAGTGGGTAGTTAGACATGCAAGCAATTTACAAGAAATCATAATTAAATAAGTAATGAATAATATTATAAATGACCTAGTCATATTATATTTTTTAAATTTGCAATATCATTTTCATTTTTTATTTCTATCCGAGCGCCACCTTCGGTTTTCCGCAAATAAATTCGGCCCTTGTTAATCCAGCAATAACGGTAATTCATTGTCTTAGCCATATCACGTGCTAAAATATAAAGTTTTCGGTCCTTCTTTGCTAAACTTTCATATATATATATATATATATATATATATATATATATATATATATATATATATATATATATATATATATATATATATATATATATATATATATATATATATATTAATGTTAGTTTTATTAAACTCTTTTGCTCCACTTAATATCTTATTTTTGACAGTACCGAAGTTAATTCGGCGATGACAGTAGACACACTGGCTTTGGTTTTAATTCTGTACCTAGATATCTTTTATCTCGGATGGGTGAAAATTAACATTTAAAACATCGCAAATCTTTTGAACCAGATCACATAAGTCTTGTTGTGTCTCTTGCTTTATGTTTTGTGCCGGAGTAGGTAAATTACGGAACTCGATGACTGTGGACCTTATACTAACTAGCCTAAGTCTTTTTTGCACGTCTTCTAATCTATTTTCCAGACTCAATATATAATTATAATTTTGCTTCGTTCACGTTCTAAATTGATAATTTTAGTGTTCATATCTTCATACTGTGTGGATATGAACGTTAACGCCTTTTCCATTTCAATATTAGTTGACAGAATGTTGGCGTTTTGTTGCTTAAGTTCGGCAATATCTGAACACAATTTACTCAAAATAAGATCTTGATCCTTCTTCCAATTGGTGAGCATGGATAATAGTTCATCTTTGAGGGAATCAGCAATACCTTTCCTTTGATCTTCATTTCTGGGTCTTTTCTGTCTCCTCTCTACATAATTCAGTGGATTTTCAGGTTCAATGTTTGAAATATCACTCTCCGACGACACTTGATGCACTTTACTTCCTGGGGGTGATCTACGTATTATCGACATAATGATCTTTTATTTTAAGTCCGTAGTTTTCGATGTGGCAGAAGTACACTATAAGTAGGTTGTTCAGAGAACAAAAGACTACACGCGGTCAGCCGATGCGCTAAAAACAAATGTACTACGACACACACACAGTAACGGATAGACACCACATTGATTATTAACTCCTAGTACTTCGCTGTTAATTAAAGTTGACGGTTAATTTAAAAGGAATATTTAATAAATGTAACTAACACACGCCTAATAGCAACCACAGTCAGAGGCAGAAATTAACTCTCATTATGAGAAATAATCCGTACAACTAGTCACCGCAGCAAGGTAAGCATAACGGCGTTGTCGAGCGCAACACAGTAGTGCGAACGGAATGGACAACATTTCTTTAACGCGAATATATATATATATATATATATATATATATATATATATATATATATATATATATATATATATATATATATATATATATATATATATATATATATATATATATATATATATATATATATATATATATATGTATTATTGCACGTATATTTATACTATATGTGTGTATATTTTAATGTATGTGTATGTATGTGCACTTATTTATGTATCATGG
Source organism: Parnassius smintheus behrii (assembly GCA_036936625.1). Lineage (NCBI taxonomy): Eukaryota > Metazoa > Arthropoda > Insecta > Lepidoptera > Papilionidae > Parnassius > Parnassius smintheus. The sequence goes on along the minus strand of JAUPFT010000010.1, from coordinate 27,137,769 downwards.
TTGCACATGCCAACAATTGTCCTTGGCACCCAGGGTTGACTGGCAGAGAATGCCACATGGCATTAAGTCCGCCCTATGTACCCTTTAGCTTATGGTGTTACAAGTAAGTTTTTAAATAAGAAATAACCTGGAACAACTGCTATGGCAAGAGCGACGGACACATTCATTTCACAGTGGTAGAGGCACGCGGCAGCTTTGCTGTTGCACGTATGGTCGGCTCAAACCGGGGTGGTACCACGACCTCACAGAATACCGTCGTGAAGTGGAAGCTCTGCTTCCGCGTTTCGTCTGGTGAGTGCAGGTCGTTGGAGGCCCAAATCCTCCCCCCCCCCCGCCCATCAACATGGTAGCGGAATTAAATGTCAAACTACCCCAGGAGGGTACCAGCATGCCTATAGACAACACCCCTGTCCCTCGCTGAGCATCCACGACCAAGTTACTCCACTCCTGAGCGTGGTTACTCAGGCTGCCCCGCGTATTCTGTGGGGGAGTGGGGGGGGGGGGGCAAAATTTCACTCAAGACTACAACTGCTCGGGGCATATGGAGCAACAAGACCACGGCGACCCCTGCCACGCTATCCGTGAATTTCTGCAATATCTGGGGACTACACTCTAACCTAAACTCCGTCCACTACCATCTCGAGACGGCGAGGCCGGCTCTGCTCTTTCTGACCAAGATGCAGGTGTCCTCTCCAGCTGATGTCTCATATCTCTCCTACCCGAGGTACAAACTGGAACACTCCTTTGTGCCTCGGGCTGGAGTTTGCGTTTACGTCAGAGAGGACATCTGTTCTTGACGCGTCGGTAGTCTTGAAGGTTCGGACCTGTCCATCCTTTCGCTATGCGTAGACAGCGACGACCATCCGCGCGTCTACGGGTGCCTCTATAGGTCCCATAGCGGTAATGCCGAAACAGACCGATTCTTCGATCACGTCCAAATGGCTACAGATTCGTTGCTACAGCAGATCCCCTCCACAGAGATTGTGATCCTCGGCGATTTTAACGCCCATCACGCCGAATGTCTTGGTTCACGTTTAACCGATCATGCGGGGAGATCTGTTCATGATTTTGCCTTGGCATATGGTCTGACACAACTGGTTACGTCGCCCAAGCGGATTCCAGATGTGGAGGATCATGCACCGTCCCTGTTAAATATACATATTATAATATACATACATATACCAACATCTTTGGCTGTATATATTATAATATACAGCCAAAGATGTTGGTATATATGATATTAAGATTAGTAACAAATTTTTAAGTACTTATATTATCAAATAGTTTTAATTTGTTTCATATTTGCTGCAAATACACTTGTGAAATGTTATACCACTTCCCTTTTTTTATTTATTCAATTAAAATTAAAAATTGATTGGGAGAATAAATAAATAGAAATTCTTTTATTTCAAGCTCTGAGACAGGCAACTCAAAAAATACCCCAAATGGATGGCTTAAAGGAAAAGCACGCAAGCGATTCTCTCACTGACCTCTATATATACAAGTAAGCTGGACTGGCTATACCATAGAAAATGACTGTGCCAATTTGAAGCGCCGCTAAAGGATGTCTTGAAAAATAAAATTGGCGTAATATGCCAAAGTCTGTTGTCATACTTAAATTGTCTCATTTAATAAATCTGTATTTTGAAATTTTAAACTAAAAAACGAAAGTATTTTATGTTGTTTGATGGTGTATAATATTAGTTATATAATAAGAATTATTTTTACTAATGAAATGAAAGAGGTATGTAAGGATCGTGACACTTGGCGATCTGTTCTCTCTGGCTACCCCGTTAGGGATTGTGCGTGACGATAAGTAAGTAAGTAAGTTTACTAATAATGTGAGTGTGCGTAATCGATAAAACTCGTTACCAAAAGGGAAGTGGTATATCATTTCACAAGTGAATTTGCAGTAAATATGAAACAAATTAAAACTATTTGATAATATAAGTACCTAAAAATTTGTTACTAATCTTAATATCATATATACCAACATATTTGGCTGTATATTACTGAGTTTTGATAAACAATAAAATTCAATAGGGTTGTCGAGTTCCTTGTCTATAATACTTATCGATGTTCTTTCCTACCCATATCGGTTAACAAACAAAGTCGCCAACAACAGACGATTATCAAATGTTTATTAATTAACAGGTTTCCAAGTGAACGTAGATTAAAATTATGGCTTAAGAGCATAAATATTGTGAATTGGCGTCCGAAACAAAATAATTATATTTGTTCCAAACATTTCACAGACGACCGTTTTATTAAACATGAGAACTGCACTACTTTGAAAAAGTGCAGTATACCGACAATATTTTCTGGTAGTACCAGTACCAGTAAGTATAAAAGTATTAGATTATTATTTCGAATGTTTTTTTTTTTATTTCTTCTTTCCTCATTTTTCACCAAACTCTAGGGCCATAGCCAAGTGTCGAAAGGTCGCCTGATGATGTCGAGCCACGTTGTATGTGTTTTAGTGGGCTGCGGCTAGAGGAGATTCCTCTCCCTGTGTCGCTGTAGTCGAGGTGGAGTCGTAAGGGAAGAGGACTGTTGGTATGGCGATTGGCAATGCGCCACTCGACTATCTTTCGCGACTTTGGTGAGGCTGCACCACTTGATGTTTCCAAGTGATAGTTTTCCCTGGCTCCATTCACATATCGGGCTCGGGGAGTCCATAGTGCAGGTGGAGTTAGAGGACGCGAAGGGCAGTGTGGCTTGTTTGTGGTGCACCTAATCTGAGAATGAAAACGGGGGGAGAAGTCAGCAACTAAGGAGGGGCTGCCATTGGGCGGCATTATTTACACTTACGGCAAATTATGTGGACCTCAAATTTTGGATTGCGCTTTACAACAGTTGTATTTTGGTTTAATTTGGTTTACTTGTTTGAATGAATAAACTCTACCACCAACTACAAACTCTGGAGTAACAATAGCCAGTATTGGCTTCTCTACGTTTGTGTAACAAAACGCAAAATGAAGTTATCTTGGTGTAAGACCAAAGAGTAAAATTATTCGAGGGTTAGTTACTCTAGTTTAACATAGTATTTGGTCGAATCCATCCTTTATACACGGTTAAATAACCGTGTAGTAATGTTATGGTATTCTTTAATATAATTTTGTCCTTAGTTCTTGGACAATGTCATCCGAAGAGCTCGTATCTCTATAAATGTTTCCTTGGTTTAAGATCTTTGTAGAATATTTAGAGACGATACCAGGAGACCCGACGGTATGTGTTTGGTTGATTGAGAGAGAGAGAGAGAGAGAGATAAAGCTTTAGTGTGGGATACTACTTGCAAACACTTTGACAGCATGCCATCTCAGGGATACCGCGTCTAAAGCAGAGGTGGCATTAGAGGCAACTGAACTAAGTATAAAGCCCAGAATATCTAGAAGATGAGTACATATTCGTGCAATTTGCTATAGAGACTATTGGTCCGTAGGGTGTACGTGCGGTGTAGTTCCTAAAAAACTGTATCTGCGACTGATCTTCGCTGCTGGTAATAGAAGTTGTTTAGTTTGTTGTTTCCTCGCTTGAAGGCTAAGTATAGCCATTCAGAGAGGACACGTAGCCAACATTCTTGGGACGATACTACGGAAAGTAGGACTGTATGATAATTTCTGTTATTTTTTTAATACTGTTATTTTAATTTCGAAAATGACGTTGTAAATAACTGATAACAATGTTATTCAAAGTTTATATTTTTTTATATTATTTTGCTAGCTCGTACCCGGTGTATTGCTGCCGCAGAAGAAGTAATTGTGGTAATATCGTTAAAAATGTGGAACAGTTATATTTTATAATTAGGAATGATAATACAATCATTGAAATAGAATGTTATATAACTTTCTATAACTTTCAAATAAATAGTCAGCATAATACTCACGCCACCTAATGTCAGTTAATTGTACCATGCGTATAACCTTCGCACAAGTGCAACCAATAAGTTGACTAAGTTTTACCGCAATCTGATGAACGGTATAGCATCGTAGAAAGTACGAACAAACATAAATTTTTATATAGTAGAAAATATTTTACTGTCTATAGATAGACCTGAAGTTGTTTATTAGATGCGTTATTATAGCAGCTGATTTGTTTTTTATAATACTAGAACTAAATGAACGGTTGACAATAAATTATTTTAGAAATTATGTTTTTATTTTTATTTTGTGTAGTTTAATCTTAATAATTTTTTAGTTGAATGGTCTAAGGGATACGATGGCTATCAGAGTACAGAACCAGAGTACAAAACTAATCCAACTGTAGAGATGTGTAAGACAGGGTAACGTAACATTCCCGATTGGCCGACAATATAGTCCTTATGGCAGAATCGCTGGAGGACCTACGCACTATGTTCAATGACCTCAATAGTGTCTCCCAACGGATAGGTCTTAAGATAAACATGGACAAAACAAAACTCATGTGTAATGTCCATGTCAAATAGTCCGACTAGGTAAGTTCAACTTCGACAGGTCAATCGACGGATTCAACTCGGCTGGGCAGCGTTCGGGAGATTACAACACATCTTCTCGTCAGGCAGTGTCAGTGATGACCTATGGATCTGAGACGAGGTCTTTCACTGCTGGCCGTGTGAAGAAGCTCGAAGTCGCTCAGCGAGCTATGAAAAGGGCTATGCTCAGGGGTTCAAACTTAGGAATGAGGATATCTGCAGCAGAACCAGAGTGACCGACATCGCCCAATGGATTAGTAAGCTGAAGTGGCAATTGACCGGCCATATAGCTCGAAGAACCGAATACCGACAGGGAAAAAAGGTTCTCGAGTGGCAGCCTCGTACTGGCAGGTGAAGTGTAGGACGTTCCCCCACTAGATGGAGTCAAAACCTGGTAAGACATACAGGAAGTTGATGGATGCAGGTGGCTCAGGACCGTGCCTTGTGACATTTCTTGGGGGAGGCCTATGTTCAGCAGTGGACTTGTGAAGGGCTTTAATGATGATGAATGATAATGGCATTACATTAATATGATACATAAATAGAATGGACATTACGAGTAGAGTCCATTCTATTTAGGTATAGGTAGGGTATAGAATTTTATCGATATAATTTGGTACACTGTCTCATCCCTATTATTAGTTCCGTAGACGTGCACTTCTGCTGTCAGCGCCATAATGGCGGAAATCAAATCGCTTCATCATATCACGGTGTATAGCCAGTCCAGCGTACTTGTATATATAGAGGTCAGTGGATTCTCTCGACATCTTATTTAATAAAAAGTGTCTTTCAGTCTATCGTAGGGATGGGCAAGTGAAAAAAATATTGATTTTTTTAAACAGTAGCGATATAAATATATCGCGCACAAACTAATAAGAGTGATATCCCGTAATAAATATCGATATATTGTCATGTATTCAGTGGCGGCCCTTGCAAAAATTTTAGGTGGTGCGAGATCTCATAGTGGCACCTCTCTAAATACAAAACCTTTGTGTTCCTATACTATGCAGTTGCTTTTTCGTGATTTTAAATAGTATTAGACATATTAAATATCTACAGGTGTATATGCAGGGTATAAGCACAGTTGTGTCCACCGCTCTTGCCATAGCGACTTATTCTATGGCAAGAGCGGTGGACACAACTGACACAACTGAGCGTTCCACTTATTCGTGTTAAAGAAATGTTGTCCATTCTGTTCGCACTAATACTATGTTGCACTCGACAACGCCACTATGCATGCCTTGCTGCGGTGACTAGTTATACAGATTGTTTCTTATATTAAGAGTTAATAATCTTGTTTGACAACTTTTATTTAAACTATTGTTCTGCAGACAATGTTAAAAAGATAAAATAACTACCAACAACAAACTTAATGAAAAGCCTATGGTTCATAAGAGATAGCTTGATCTCTGCGACAGCTGTCAGTAAAAATCACGCCTATGAAGTCCTGAATTTCTTAGTAGTACAGACAGTACCCCTCAATGTCTTACTTTATGGGCATGCACTAATTAGGTCGGCATGCCCATAAGTATGACATTGACAGGTACTGTTTGTACTACTAAGAAATTCAGGAACTCATAGGCGTGATTTTACTGACAGCTGTCGTAGAGATCATTGATTGTCGTCTACAATGTCCCGTGGGACAATGCAGGTGTCGGGCCTCGGGGTATACCCCATTGCCCGGATGTTCCTCATGGCCCATCACTATGGGCCAGTCCTTAAAGCCTGTTTAGGCATAATATAGTATTTCCGGGTTAGTCCGTAATCGGTAATGTTTTTCCCGTAGTTGGTTAATTACGGGAAAAAGAGAGGTTGTCCTATAAAAGTCGAAGTTGGCCTTTCAGCGGCATTGAGGGTTGTTACTCGACTCACTAATCACATATAGAGAGGAGTTCTCTTGGAAGAGGTCGCCCGTCCGGTGGCCGGGTATGTAACGGCGCAAAGCCGTTAAGGTGTTCGTGTGGCCCGTTATCGGCACGGTCAAACATGCCGCGCGCTAACCGGGCCACAAAGTCGTAGATACTCTCGACCTTTAAGTCGGCCGCTATCACGTCATTCCGGACGTAGCGACCTGCTCCGACGATCGTTCTTAGAGTCAGATTCTGCTGGGCCTGTAGTCGCCGCCTCAGAGGGTCGCTCAGAAGTGCGTACCAGGCCGGTGCAGCGTAGGTGATAATGGTCCGGATATACATCTTGTATATCCGGAGCTTGGTTCTTGTTGGCAGCTTGGATGCCAGGACCGGCAAGAGCGTCGCCCGCGCACATCGGGCCCGGCGGACGACGAAGTCGACGTGCGCGGTCATGCGCAGCGTCCTGTCGATCCTGCACCCAAGGTAAGTTACGGCCTTTTGGTACGCAATCTCCTGGCCGTTGAGGGTCAGCGGAGGTGGAAAATTTCTGAGACGGCGAGTGAGCAGAGCGGTCGTCTTACCAACGTTGACGACCATCCTCCACTCATCCAGCCATGGTGGCAGCAGGTCCAGCAGACTCTGCATCTTGGCAGTGGCTATGTGGGCTCTTCTGGACGAGGTGAAATAGGCGCTATCGTCCGCGTATAGCGCCAGCTCGACGTCGTCCTCCCACTCTTGAAGCCTGCCTGCCAGTGTAGGTATGTCGTTGGTGTAAGCCGCGTACAGGACTGGTGACAGACAGCTGCCCTGTGGAACGCCGGCTCTGATGGTTCTGGTTGCGGACTCGGCGTCCTCTACGCAGACGTAGAACTTCCTGTCTTCCAGGAAAGACGCCATTAACCGCAACATAGCAAGAGGGACACTGGTCTGTTCTTTCAGCTTATAAAGTAGTCCTATGTGCCACACCCGGTCGAACGCCTTCTCGATATCGAGAAAGACGCCCAACGATATGCGGCCACGATTGTACTCTGCCGCAAGCAGGTGCAGCACTCTAGTCAATTGTGTGACTGTAGAGTGACCCCTCCTGAATCCGTGCTGCTCCGCCCGAAGTTGGATGCACGGACGGAGACGTCTCAGCAGCAATCTTTCAAACAGTTTAGCTATGTGTGGTAATAGCGTGATCGGCCTGTAGCTGGCAGCTCTACGCCTGTCCTTCCCGGGTTTCGGCAAGACGATAATTCTGCCTTTTTTCCAGTCCTCCGGGAAGTGGGATGTCCGCAATATCCCATTGTAGAGTCGACCAAGCTCTACTATGACTCTATTGGGCAGCTGTCGGAGTGCAGCGTTGGTAATCCCGTCGTGCCCCGGCGCCTTCCTCGGTTGCAGGCGGGTTACTGTCCTCCGCAATTCAGCGGGGGAGATGAACCACTCTCCTGCAAGAGGCGGCGCGGGCGACGACAGGAACTCCTGTACGCGACTTTCCTTCCTGGCATGAAGCTCCATGAACTCCGCACTTGCTGGGTTCGGCATAAATTGCTCCTCGAAGTGCTCGACTAGGATATCCGCTCTGCCCTTGGCATCGTAGCAGCGTTTGCCTGTGCTATCTATCAACGGGCAAACGGGAGGTTTGGTTCTGGTTAACTGCCGGTTCAGTTTATAGAGCGACGCATCTTGCTCTTCAGCCTTGCTGATGCGCCGATCCCAGGCGTCGCCTCTGAAGGCCTGGACTGCAACCGACAGTTCCTCCGAGATGGTATTGAGCTGGGTCTTTAATCTGGGGCAGCGAGTACGCGCCCAGAGCTTTCTTAACGCTCTCTTGCGCCTGATCTGCACGCATATGTTAAGCGGCAGATCGTCTCGCCTGGCAGTGATCGGGACGATCGTAGAGGCCGCGTGGAGGGCCTCCTTGATGTTTTTGGTAATTCTAGTTGCAGCGGCCTCTACGTCGTCCGCTGTGCTTATCGGCTGGTGTGCTGGAGGTCTCTGCTGCAGGTGTTGACAGTAGAGCCTCCAGTCGACACGTGTCTTAAACGCTCTGGGCGGCGTAGTCACCGCCTTCAGGCCAAGGGTTATCAGTAACGGGAGGTGCTGTGAAGAAAGGTCGTACAGCACTTCTACCACTATCGGATAGTTGACGTTCCTAGTGAGCACGATGTCTAATACAGCCGGTTTCCTCCTTGAGTCAGTAGGAACGTGAGTTGGTTCCTCGGGACCTAAAACGTCATACGAGTACTTCTCCGCATCTTCATATAGTTCATGACCCGGCGGGGTGATCACTCTGGACCCCAACGCCGGGTGTTTAGCGTTTAGGTCCCCGGCGACAATTGTGGGTGTGTCGCCTTCCATCACCGTCCGGATGTCTGAGGAGCAAAATGGAGTCCCTGGCGGGCGGTATGCCGCGTAGATTCTAAGTTCCTCGCCCGCCGCCTCCATTTTTATGCCGATAGAACGCATAGTCTGGTAAGGTGGTAATCCCAGCTCTTGATGGACGATGTCCCTCCTCACTAGAACCGCCGTTCCTCTATAGGCGGCCCCCTGAGCAGTGACCTCGTCCCTCCTGTAAATGTGATAATTCGGCAGCTTAATATGCGTCTTTGGATTCAACTTTGTCTCTCCCAGCAAGATGATGTGTAAATCCTGTTGCTGGGCGACTGTGCGGAGTTCATGCAGCTTCTGCTGTATTCCGTCCGGGTTCCAATAGAGGAGGCGCAGATTACTCTCCTCCGTAATGCCGGGCAAGAAGGTTTGCCAGCGCCTTCATTATCGCTGTCACTGGGTCTATCCCGGCTCTTATATCAGCCAGGACTTGCGTGCCGACCTCGATGGCAATACCAACCAGACGTTGGATTGCATCTGCTGTTTCGAGGCCGGTGGAAGGTGTTCTCCTATAAGAAGGCGTTGGCAATTGTCTCGGGTGTGGTTGCTCCTGGTCCTGCCCTCTTGGCTTGTGGGTTGAGCGCGCTCTAGATTTAGAGCGGGCCCTACGTTCTGGTAGGGCCCTTTCTGGCGCTGTACCCACATTGGTTGTCACCCGAGTAATCTGCGCCTTTTGCGAGGCTACTGGTACTATTGGTGTCGGGGTAGAGGTGACAGCCTGAGGAGGCTGCGACTTCTTCCTACTTCTCTCCCGCCTCCTCTTCTTAGAGGGTTGCCGTTCAGTGGCAGGATTGGCGGGAGGCTGTAGAGTCGCCCCGGTGGTTGCCCTGATCGTTGTGGGTTCCACCGTTTCCTGGGATGTTACGGGTGGGGGGGGGGGCTGGTTGCCTGCCCTTCCCGGTGATGGTGGTCCACCCGTCCTGCTGGATTGTAACAGCTTTCGGGCGACTCTGAGGGGCCTTTTTGGGTTCCTCCGGGAGTAGTCCCGGCAAGGTTATCCCCTGCCTCCTAGCAGTCCTCCTCAGGACTGGGCAGCGGCGGTCATTTGCCGTGTGGTTTTTGCCACAATTGGCACATTTCGGCTCTTCTTCTCTACCCCGAGGGCACTGGCTAGCAATGTGCTCCCCGGCACAGCGCACGCATCTCACTGGCCTGAAGCAGTTGGCAGAGGCGTGCCCGAAGGCCTGGCATCGATGGCATTGGGCTGGTCCTGCTTTTCTTTGCCAGGCCTCGATGACGACCCCTCTCATGTAGAGGAGCTCGTCGATGTTGTATAATTCCTGGAGCTGCTCCAGGCTCAGGTGGTCCAGTTGGGCAAAGTAGACGCAGCCAGGTCTGCTTCTACGAGGTGGTATTGCCTTTACGTATTTAATGGGGAAGCCTTTTGCCCTTATAGCCTCCTCTATTGCTTTGGTATCCGTGCCCATTGGTAGACCCCGGATGCCCACTTTAGTGGGCTTGTCCTCCTCCGGGGTATAACAATACCACGACAGTGTTGGTGTTTTCTTCGTCAATTCCACCATGTACCGCTGTAATGTGCGGAATTCATTAGCACTCTGCGGTGTGAATCTGACGCCTTTCCCAAACGGCCGGGCATTTATGGGGTGGCCCAACATTTTGTTGAGCTCCTTAAAATGCCTCGTCCAGTCTGGTAGGCATTCGGCCACTATAGGTGGGTAACGGCCCTTCTCCTGGTCGGCAGGTTTCTCTGTAGGCGCTGCCGCCGGTGATGGTCGTGGTACTGCTGGTGCAGCTACCATATGGGCATAACTGGTAGATGGCCGTTGGCCATCGTCCTGTGGGAGCCCGGACGGATTTATTGTTGCCACCGGCGATGATCGGCCGGCGGATGCAGCGAGGGTGGCATACGTGGTTGACCCCCAACTGAAGGATTCCTCGCCCCCCTGCTCATACTGGGCCGAATCATGGCTTCGCTGATCCGGTGATATGGAGCGGGGGGGGGGGTTGCAGTGGAGAAGGTGACCTGGGTGGAGATCTCAGCACCTTCTTTGTGGTCGCTCTATGGTAATCCTCGTCTTCCTCTGATGAGGTTGGTGCTTCATCGGAAGACGGTTGGGAGCCAACCCGTTGCCTCTTCTCATACAAGGAGGCTTCCGTTTCCGGAGGAGTATGGCGTCTCGCCGTTTTCTTTGCCCGCTGCTGCTGGGGCGACGGTTCCTGCCTAACCGTGTGCTCAGACACGGCCGGCGTGAGCGCGACGCCCGGTGCGGGGTCCTTCCGTGGTGAGACGGGTTTTCTTTGAGGGATCTGCGAAAAGGATGACACTATTCTAGTGCGCTCCGGGTTCGACAGATCCCTCACAGTCAGTGGTCGTTCCAACACACCTTTTCGGTCCGGTGGTTTTCTAGATGGGGGGGGGAGGCTCCCCCTTTTTCTTATCGGACATAGGTAGTCAACTAAACGGCCCTGTCTGAAATATGGTAATAAAAGTCTATGGCTTTCAACACATGGGGCACTGCCTACCCCTTTTGTACACCAAAAGGGTTGGGGGAAGTGCAACGGTGGCACTTTACACGCGACTAGGCACAGGATGCACGAAACGCATAAAGTGCCAAGAATCAACTAGGGGCCGGTGACCTCAACGCCTCACGGAATCACGGGACTCGACGTGGGCGGAGTTTGTCGTACCGGCGGTTATTTGCAGCCACTGTTACACTGCAAGTAACACACACCTAGGAGATCCTTCCGTAGAGATCAAGCTATCTTTTATGAACTATAGATGGCAAGCTTTCTGGTTTATGTGCTTGCAATTTTTAAATTAATTCGGAATTATTTACTTCTGAGCAATAGAATTGTCCATGTATAAGATTCCAAGGTATGACTTTCCTGACACATAGCGGAAACGTAGGTAAATTTATAATTTTTTTATTGTACTAAAATTTCATTTCCGTTTAGCGACAGATAAAGTACAGGTATAGTTAGCAAGATACGAAGTGCTGTCTACACATTGGGCGTTATAACATACAACAGATAATATATTTCATTATATATTTATAATCTTAAAACACATTATAATAATCAACCATTGACTATTATAATATATTCATTATCGCCATCGAAAGCGCCATCTAACAAAAATACAGTAACAACTATCATTTCTGTTAAGTTTACGGCCTAACCGTCATCGGCCGAGAAGCAGCACAAGGATCGCGTATGGTTCACATTAATTTAAACTCTAAGGCAACACTCTAAGAGCTTATTTTACAAACACTAAAGTATAAAGATAAATATTTTTGCTTGTATTTCGTTAATTGCTAGCTGTTGTTGTGCCTGTTGTTTAATTTTTTGGCTGTTTTAATATTTTAGTGTTCAGTAAGCTGTCTAGCTGATATGACAATGACACTGTTATCTGTTATATACGTAGTGTTTTGGTAGCAGGTGCTTCATATTACGTGACGAATCTACTGTTGTTTTTGTTTGTTTTTCGTAAAGTTTTATACCTAAAGTAATTGTAAATATTTTGTGTAATACAGATAGGATTTTGCATGTTGTATATAAAAGTGCATAATAATGTTGCGCCAGTTAAAATCTCAAACAAAATGTACATAGCATCAATGAACTTCTAACTACGCCTGAATGAGTTATTTTTAACTTAAAATGTTTGAAAATATGAGTATATAATTATACGGTTTAACACACATTCAGACAGTCCTAGGCCTATAAAAAGTAGGAAGGGAAGTTCACTGAATTTAACATACATATTTGAAATGATTCTCTTTTAAAACAAGAAACACTCAAAGGATGCTAATACAATTTAAAAATATTTTTTAGCCTTGGTCTGTTTGAGATTATGACATCCATCATAATCATACAACGTTATAACAACATACAACAAAACGCTAACACAGCCGACAACTGAACTAACCGCGTGTACAATGTAATATTTGAAACTGTTATAATATATTATAACAGGTTACGCGGAAATGATTCGTGTATTTTATAATTTTTTTCGAGGGTATATTGCTCGCCAAGTGTCTATCCTTCCTGTATCCTCATATCCTTTCCGTACGCACTGAAGGGGGAGGGGGTCTAAAAGGTAACGCGATTCTTTCGACCAATAAAACGCGCGCCCCACCGAGATGAGGTGGTGGGAAGGCCGACCCAATAAAGGCTCGCGCGCAGCCCTCGAGTGCGCTCTTGCTTCGCACCGCTAGTTTGGAGCACATCCCAGGGGCAGTCGCGCCCCAAAAGAAACCACCACACGTAGTGTGAGCAATCGTCGCGCCAGCTCGTCTTTCAACGCACCTCTACAACAGAAGCGTCGCTGCGGCATCAGGATTCCACCCCGGTAAGTGTGTTCACTCAAGACACCGCTGGGGACAATAACAGTTTAAAACAACATTTATAACTCGTACGAATTAACTTGAGACCTGGGCCGATGACGTAATTGTCAATGTACGGTGTGCAAAATAATGCGTCGTTAATAAAAACAAAATAAAATGTTCGGGCAAGGGGTGAAGTAATAAGTGATATACTGTTGCCATTTTTATATATTTTAAATTTTTTTTTATAATATATATAATATTATTTTAGTTAACGCATCAAGGAAGGACAAAGAAATAAACATACACACTTTCTCATTTATAATATTATTAATTTATTTATTATACACTTTATTGCACTATAAAAAGTGTTACAGATTCGTACACAATAAAAATACAAAGCATAACAGGTGACCTTATTGCTAAAAAGCAATCTCTCTCAGGCAACCGCACAAACTATGTAAAATCGAGGAATAGAAGTAAGGAATATTAATAAGGATTTATTATAATATTTATTATTCATTGTCACTGTATACGATCGGTTATATTCTGTCCATTAGATCGTCCTCACTTTCACTCTTTGAGCTGGATTCTTCCCCTCCGAGGGATATAATTAATTCTCTCTGTTGGATTTCTCCAAGTCTATCACTCTCCCAGTATTCATTTTCTAATCTTTCGATATGTTTAATTTCTTTCTTCCAATCGGAAGCCGTTATAGACTGTATTGCGTCTCTTGTCAAACCCTCTATTTCCCTTTCAAACTGGTTAACATTTTTAGCTGCCACTCTTTGTTTTATTAAGTTCCATATATATATTCGATAGGGTTCAAATCACAATGGTAGGGTGGCAGCCGTTCCCGCGAGGCGGCGAGCCTCCCTGCCGGATTGGCGCCATGGGATCTGGAGGCGATAGTACCTCGTGTCCATGCTCCCTCATGAGTTCGTCCACTATATATTTTTTCGGTAGTTTATTGAGCAGTATTATATGGTACAGTTCCGGTTTCGTCATTTTTTTATCAAAAGGAATGTTGTTTTTCCGAAACCAACTCTGCATCTCACCTTTCAGGGACGAGCTCACGGGTGGTTTTTCAGACTGCGTTGAGTGGTAGGGAGCATTGTCTATAACTTTTTATTTGATTTTTCATCTTCGAAAAATTTTTAAAACATTTAGAGCAAGTGTCCGTGCTTGGCTATGTATTGTCTTTCCTCCCATCTTTTTTTAAAAATAAAAAAGATGGAGTAACTCCTAAGCGTCACAAGAAAACGGCACAACACAACGTCCAAACTTAACTATAAAACAACGCAATTAACAACAAACAGATAAAATAACGTTCAAGTATAACAAAAACAAACAAAAGTCCAAACCAAACAACAAACAATTATCAAAAATATTGAACTAGAGTCGAGACGCGTATCCGTAACAAAAATGCTATCGGTACTGAGCGCGCACGGCCAGCGCGGGACGCGGTGCGGGGAGTCGGGAAGGGGGTCGCATTCCAGCGGAGTTTCAAGTTAATTCGTACGTGTTGTAGAAAATTATATTACAACATCTTAACGAATTAGGAAAATATAACAGTTTCGTCCACCTTTACGGTGACACCGTTCACACAGTACTAGAGCCGCAACTACATGTATTGCATAAATATTACTGGATGGTTGGACGACAATCAAAATACGACAACAGCACAAGAATGATTTTGTTACTTAATGTTTTGTCGATTTATATAACTTTTTAAAGTTAAATAAATACAGGATACCGATATATCGATATTTTCTCAAAAATATTGATATTTATTATTTTTTACTCATGCTTAGTCTGTCACTCACTGTCACCACAAATTTTAAACTTTATGAAGTTGCTGTCACCCATAGAGACATAATCTAAGTCAGTGATGTCACCTGTCCTGCTGTCACCCACAGAGTACCTTTGCTTTGTATCCTCTTAGTAGTCTGTCTGTGACTGAAACTGTCACCTCACTAATCACAATGTTTACGTTTGTTGAACTTATGTGAAAACAATTAGTACTTTCTTAACGCATTAGGTAAACCTAAAATATGGTGTCTAAGACTTTCTACAAAGGTAAATACTATATAACCTTTAAACGTGGCTTTGAAGATTGTAAAAAAGACATTATTATATCTATTGAAAAGTTATTTGAAAATGACAGTTTGGTAAGACTAAGATACTTTACACTACATAATGTCCTACACGTATCAAATACTACGTTTTTGATTGAATATTTTTATTATAGACTTTAACCTTATCAGACGACGAAGATGCAACTTTTTTGTTTAGAATCTGTATAACAAGATGTGATTACGAAGATTTAAAGAAACAACAAGGGCTTCTTATAGATTTTGACAACTTTCCGTCACAAATCGTTAGATTATTACAACAATGTGCCTCCAACAATATGTAAGTATATAAAATATACTTTAAAAAGTACTAAAAGTCGTTACAAATTAGTGCCATTTTTGTAATTTAATATTTTATATAAAAATATGCAACTTAAATTTTAAACCGTTATTCACTCACTTTATTTAATGCGCTTTAACTACAATAAGCTTCGTCGAAAGGGTTAAAATATTTCAATTAAAGTATCAGCAACATGCTTCATTTGAACTGGCATTTCTTTATCAATACTAGAACGAATCATTAATGGTTGTCCATTTTAATACTTCTTTATTCTCTTTAACCCTTCAATCCCCATAAAAATCCCATGCAGTCGCATGCATCCTTCAAATCCCGAGTGGTCGCATGCGACCGCACCCACCCACAGCACTTTAAAACATTAAAACTTATATTTAGAGACTACTTTTCAATGAAGAAGTTTGGCATTATAAAATCTATACAAAATTCTCTATCCTGAGGTCTAAACAAATATCAAGTGGATGTCGGCTGCGTGAAAATCACAATTATTTCTATTTATTACTTGAAATATTTTATGTAAAAAGATAAATTATATTCACACAAAAACTCATTACAATTTTATAATATAACACTAGAAAAATCCAAAAATCAACACAATAACGTTTATACGAAAATGGTGTAATAAATGAGCGTAGAAAATTTCATATTGATTCTATAATGCCAAACTTCTTCATTGAAAAGTAGTCTCTAAACATAAGTATTTATGGGTTAAAGTGCTGTGGGTGGGTGCACTTGGGATTTGATGGAATAGCGCCGTAGCTGGATCCAACCATTTGGGGTTTGAGAGGTTAAAGTATATTTTCTTCCCACGTCAACTAAAGTTATGCTCGCTCAGTCTATTTCTGCCTATCCTTGACTATGCTGATATTTGCTAGCTTGACTTTACAGAGGAGCAGCTTAATAAGCTTGAGCACATTCAAAATTTACGTTTTAGATTTATATTTGGGCTTCGCAAATATGATCACATATCTGAATTTTACAAATAGCTTAAATGGTTCCCAATTCACCTGCATAGGGATACTCACATTCTCTCTGCTTTGTATAGCATGCTGTTTAATCCTTCCACACCTTATTATTTAAAAGACCATTTCCTGTATCTTTCTTTTACCTATAATTGGTTCTTTCGATTCTCTGTCAATCTTTCTCTCTCTACTCCTTTGCACTCTTCCTACTTTTTAAAAAATCCTTTACTGTCACTGCTGTTTGTTTGAACTCTTTACCTCTCCACATTTGTAATGTTAAATGTCTTGATTCTTTCCAAAGCCTTGATAAATAGTACTGCTTACAATGCTATTAGATGAATTACTTTTCCTTTTTTGTACTCTTTTAATCTATTATATCATATTATATATTATTTTCACTTATCTTTATTTATATGTATTTTCATAATTTTTTTTGTAGGCTTCCCTCAATTATAACTATTGTTTGCATCAGTTCTCTATGCAAAGGTTATCTAAAAGAGATCACTTTCAGAGTGATGAGACCTGTTGTACATATTATTATACTTTAAGTTTAACTACTCGTTATTCAGTATTTTGGTGTACAATAAAGAATAAATAACTGAATAAGAAGGAAATCAGAATCACTTAACCCTTTTGCTGTCCCATGCACTATATATAGGTCATTGCTATTGTCTTACTATTGTTACGCGCTCCAGTCGACGACACACTAGCGCCATCTAGTGTCAGGAACGAGAGCAAGGGGAGCATTGCAGTTTATGACATCACAAATCTTTCGACCGACAGCGCCACCCGAAGTCTAAGTTTCTAGAAAATCTATACTCGAACTCTCGGTACCTTGCGCGTGTTTACTTGAACATTCCGGATATTTTGCTAATTTAAATAAATAGGTGGCGCAAGATGCGATCGTGGTAGTGTTGATTTGGGCGAAACAAGTGAAGCTTCGGAGCGAAATTAAGTGAATTAGTGTGTTTAATTATTAGTGTTTTAACTTTAATTTGTGTAAAGTAAATTAAAGTGTTAATTTAGGTAATTTTATCGGCAATTTTTATTGTCACGAACCTCAAGCTCGTAACACTATTGTTTCTGAAAACCAGACAGTGAAAGTGTTATAGTATAGTAATTTTGAGGTTACTAAAAGTGATATGATAAAAATGATACTTACCCTTTCCTATTGAAAAAACTTCTATTTAAATCCTGTTTTATTCCCAGCTATGATAGTCAAGGAATGTTGTGTTTGCCCTATGGCCTAAAATAGGTACAAATGTTACTAAGTATATCAAACTACCAATACTTAATATTTTGAGGTTTGTCTATAAATTTTTTGATTAATCAAAAATGTCATAGTCACTGAACATTTTTTGTTTTCTAAACTATTATAATTTATGATACGTAATTTTAAAAATTTCTTCTTATTTTTGATCATTTTTTATATTAAAATTATAGCTCTGTAATTAAAATGGAAATAGAATGGTGTGAATATGGTTTAGGGTCAGTTTTGCAATATTTACTTTTAACTCGTGAACTTTGATCCAAAAATTTGCTATAAACGAACTATAAAGAAGTCTAAGATAATTTAGTTCTTAAATTAGAAATATTGTTTTTGGAACTGCTTGTATACATCTTTATATTTTAACACTTTTTATTATTTTTGTATAATTTTAAATAGAATTTGCTCATGAATGTGTGTTATCTTTATCAGTTAACTAATAGGATAGTGCAGTGTAGAATAATTTACTATTTTTATTTAATATGTATGTTTTAATCTTACTCTGTAGTATATTTGGTATCATAATATAATATATATTTTGTTTATTGTTTATATATTTTTAAATATAAGGCGGTCTTATCGCTAAAGAGCGATCTCTTCCAGACAACCTTTGGGCTAAGGAGAAACTGGAATTAAGAACAGTAGGAGGTGGTGCGTTTTATGTTACACTTACATTCTAATATCTAAATAAACTAAACTATATTTTGTTAAAATATCACAACAATACTTAAAAAATAATAATAAAATAAACATACATAATATTAATAAATAGGTATATATATACAAATATATACACATACATATATATACATAGATAATAAATAAATAAATACAAAACAAAGAGGAAAAGAAAAACACAGAATAACTATCTGTTGCGAGAATTGGTTATAAATAACCACAAATTGTTGGGTAATGGTTCTTGACGTCACTTTTGAAACTTTCCAAAGTTTGCGCACGTCGAATTTGGAGTGGGAGTTCATTCCATAACCTTATGGCTTGGCTCGTAAAAGAATATTTCATAAATTTTGTTCGAAATGAACATGGTTCTAGAATTAGTTCGCCGGCTGACCGAAGAACTCTATCAGGTCGATCATGACCAAGAAACTTAAAGTTTTCCTTCAAGTAGCTTGGAGTCAAAGGATTGAACAACACACAGTACAAAAGAGATACAGTTTGCAGATTCCGGCGAAAGCGAATGGGTAACCACTTGAGCTGTAAACGATATTCGGATACATGATCATATTTGCGCAAACCAAATATGAACCTAATTGCAATATTTTGAATTCGCTCAAGTTTGTTCAGTTGGTCTTCAGTTAAATCGAGATAACTTGCGTCCGCATAATCGAGAATAGAGAGAAGTAAGGATTGTGCTAACATAATCTTAGTGGGAATGGGGAGAAAAGAACGTAAACGACGAAGTAAACCCATAGTAGCAAACACCTTTTTACTCACTTGTTTTAACTGCTGCGACCACGACAAGGTAGAATCTAGATATACCCCAGATTTTTTACAGATTTACTGTAGGGTATGACAACGTCATTTAATGTCACCGAGGGTAGGTTGTTCCAGTCAACTCTGGAGACCATCCCTCCACCACTAATAACTATAGCCTGGGACTTGAACGGATTAATTTTTAGACCATAACGCTGACTCCACTAGTTTATCGCCGCTAAGTCATTGTTGATGGTGGCAACAGCAGAAGGCAGATTTAACAGAGTTGACTGAGTGTAGATTTGGAGATCGTCTGCATACATGTGATAGAGAGAAGTAATATTTTGAGAGATAGAATTAATGAATATAGCAAAAAGTAAAAGCGACAGCACACCACCTTGAGGCACGCCAGCCCGTAACTCGCACCAAGATGAGAACTCATCCTCGATGCGAATACACTGCCGTCGGCCGTAAAGATAACTATGAAACCAATCACCGGAGGAGATATGTTAATAGAACGTAACACACTCAATAAGATGTCAAAATCAACAGTGTTAAACGCATTGCTAAAATCAAGCAATACCAACACAGTGAGTTGTTTGTTATCCATACCTCGTCGAATGTCATCGGTAACTTTAACCAACGCTGTTGTCGTACTATGACCCGATCGGAAACCAGATTGGAGAGGATCCAGGATACAATTTCTATTTAGGTAGAGATTTAACTGAAAGAAAACTAGTTTCTCCAGGAGTTTGGATAAAAACGGGTGAATTGAGATAGGACGAAAGTCGGAAAAATGCAAAGCATGGGCTTTTTTTGGGAGAGGCGTTACAAGTGCACTTTTCCAAACATCAGGAAATTTTGAAGAGGAGATGGATTTATTCAAGATATGGGTGAGGATAGGAGTAACAAATTCTAGGATAGGTAAGATCATGTTACGACTAACATTGTCATCACCCACGGCATTGGACGAGATGGACAAAATGTTCTTTTTAACATCACTATCAGTGAAAGGAGAGAAATTAAACGGTGGAAAATCAGGAGTTGGTATTGAAGAAAGAATACTCAGAGTCCGGTCTTTATCTGAGCTGTCTAATGTGCTAGAACAGGTGAAATATTTGTTAAGGAATTCAACATCAACATTACGATGAGGAGAATTATTGGATGTTTTACCAAATCCAAGAGACTGAAGAAACTTCCAAACTTTGGCTGCGTCGCCGTTTTCGACGGATTTATGAATATGGCGTCTCTGTGCATCCCTACACAATGTATTGCAGCGATTCCGTACTTTATTATAATATCGTAAGTTTTTCTCAGATTTATCAGCTTTTAACTTACTTTTAGCAAATCCTTTTTTTATAATAAGTTTTTTAGACTATCAGTTAACCAAGGTGCAGGTAAATGTTTCATTTTTATTGGTTTTACTGGGGCATGGATGTCATAAAGTTGGATAAGAAAGGAGTTAAATAACTCGACTTTCAAGTCGACTGTTGAAGCATTTTCAACAGCTGACCAGTCCATGCGACTAGCATCTTCCAGAAGACGTTCTTTGTCCATTCCACCAAAATTACGTTGCAGAAAGATTCTCGATTTTGCTTTAGGAGGATGGACTTTGTATGTAAGAAACAAGAGATCATGATGAGAGAAGAGATCAGCGTCATGCTGGCCATGGTTCAGGACGAAATCTGGAGAGGATACAATAATTAAGTCAAGTAGTGATGGAGTACAGTCAGGCATTTTATGCGTAGCAGATAGTGGTAATATCTACATAAGATTACATGCCTCGGTTAATGATTTTAGCTTTTCACACCGATGGTCACCCTTGAGTAGGGATGTGTTAAAGTCACCCATGATTATAGTGTGAGTATATAATGGGATTAATTTTTCTAATAAATATTCGAAAGAAGAGAAATAGTCAATATGAAGAGGACTGTAACAAACGCCAAGAAGAACTTTCGTATTGGATAGGGTTACTTCAATGAAGAGATGCTCAGCCGCATTAGAAGGAGATGGTTGGGGGGACAAGCTTACTACCACAAAAGGTAAATAAGAACGGAGATAGATTGCCACGCCTCCACCCCCCCCCCCCCCTTCCAATACGGTCGTTGCGAATAAGATGGAATCCTGGTAATGAATTAGAAGTGGATGGCAAGCATGGTTTCAACCAAGATTCAGAGACCAGAATGGCGTGAATGTTATGGGATTCAAAGGACGCAAGTATGTCTGGATAATGAGCCGGAATGCTTTGGGCGTTTATATGAATTAAATTAAAGTTTTTCAGGGAATCTGAGAAATATGAATTAAGTGCTACATTTTACGGAATTGAAGATGTTGTACTGTGGAAGCTGAGTTCACTAGATGCATTATCATTTGACGACAAAGACAGGAAATCGTCAGAATCATTACCTACATCATAATTATCTAACAACATAGTAAAATGAAATAAAATATATAATATATATGATATATAAATATAAAACTAAATAGTTAAATTAAATATATAAGTAAGTACCTAAACAGATCTCTATCCCGCCAGCAGTCTGAAAGAGATGAATCAAAAATAATAATAATAATAATAATAATAGGTGTTTCAGAATAACTGAAATAAAAAAGAGACAATTTTTAAACAAAACAAAATTACCAAAAACTGTAAACAAATAGCATTTTACATATAAAAATATGTAATAAGCACAAAGAGAATTGTTATAGAAATGTTGCTTTGTGATAAGAAAAGAAGTCAAAAATTCCATAAGGTACGGCTGTATGACTATGAGACCTTTGCCTATGTCGAAGAAAGAAATAAAAATGTGCAACTGTTATCCTCATGTCAATTCACTTATTGTTTGTTTACATTGAAATGGTTTTTTTTTATATATAAGTTACAAGTAACTACCTCACATCGTATATATAAAAGAAAAACGGTAATATATATTAATAAAAATAATCTAAAAAGTTTACAATAAAAGAATTTAAACAAACCAGAAATACGGTAGTCGCACAAGATACACCAGATTTAACCAGCTCCAAAAGAGGATTCATTTTTTACCAGTTCTCTTGGTTCTTACTTGAGCAGACCTGGAGTCTTTCACCACACTTGGAACCGAGGTTGAAACAGATGTGGCTTGAGTCACCGATTCGGAGGTCGAAATAGCATCAATATCAAGCCTAGAATGGATACGATGGCGTACTTGATCAGGTCCAAGTACGAAGATGATGCCATCCCTCGTCCAGCACCTTGAAACTCCGAAACGTTGGCGCGCCGCTTGGAATGTAGTATGGCGACCCTTTGTAAGAAATTCGGACAATGTAATCCCAGTGCCTTTCAAATTTTTCTTTGCAAGCCATATCTTCTCTTTTGTCCCATAGTCTCTAAATTCTACAAGCACAGCCCGGGGTTTATCAGTGCCAGGTTGACCAAGACGATGTGACCGGCCTATCGAATCAGTGGTAATACCAGGGACTTTCAAGTGGTCGGATAGAACCTTGACAACACTAGAGGATGTGTTCTCTTTCTTGTCTTCGGCTATACCATGAACAAGCAGAATTTTTCTTCGAGATCTCATCTCCATGTTATCATTTTGTTGAGCTAATAGTTCAACTTGCAGTTGCAAATTTTCTAAAGCAGTTAAAACAAAGCACCGGAATGAATGAAATTGGTGATTAATATTTGAAGTGGGGCTTGTTGCTGGAATTGAACTCTTGAGATCTTTTTGGAACTCGGCCATCCTTAAGTTGAAATGTTCAGTGAGGTCCGCAACAGATTTTAATTGACTCCATTTGTTTTTGGTTATAACAATGTGGTAGTGAAGTGAATGTGTTAAAGAGTTCAAGTTATTCTAAATATATTTCAGACTTGACTGGCAGGAGTTTATATATCACAGGGACATTAAATTTATATTCAAAAGTCCCTAGATATAATATTATACAAATTAAAGATTTCAGTGTATTAAAATATGTCTAACTTAATCAACTCCTACCCGCGCAAAATACAACAATCGAGCAGCGTTCATGCGATAAACTCTCTTTGTTTTACCACTTAGGTAACATTTATTTCTTTTCCTACCCATATTTACATTTATAGTCACTTAAACGCGTATAAAACACTAAATTAACGATTTTCGCTACAGACACATCGACTGTTGTTACCTTACGTCACAGGTCAAAGGGCCTGGTAATTTATTACGGCAAACTTTTATCTGGAAATATACGATATTATTATTAGGTGTTTTTAATTAAAACTAATTATGTTAATAAATAATATTTTGTATCGAAAATAAAGACAGCAGGTACCTTTGGAATCACAATACAAACATTTTTACGTAAAAGAATTTTTCCTAAATTAAAATGCACAGAGTTTTGGAAGAACAATAATTTTTATATATCATTTCTTAACATTTTTTATTTGTTGGTATATTCATTTATTTTAAAATTTTAAAATGACGGTCAGCTCGTGAAGGACCCGAACAAACCTACAAAAATGTTTTAAAGCTTAGAATTACTTCAGGTCAAAGTTCTAGTCAAGAAAAATACTTACATTAATTTTCGCCAGTTCTCTTCGTATTCGGCCTTAAGGAAAATATTAGTAATGTTTATAGCATTGTTAATATTCATTTCTAAAAAAAATCTGTGTTTTCTTATTGTAATATTACATACCGGTGAAAAGAAATATCATTGGTCTGCTTAATTTGCTTCAGTGAATCGTTTTTGCAGCTTGGCACTGCATATTTTACCATGGTAACTTAAAATTTATGTAAATACCGCGAAAGAAATAATTTATGCGCGTGGCCTTCGTGACTAATAACTTCGTGACTAAATAAACGTTGCCCTTGCCATTTCGAAACTGTCCTGAATCTTGCTTACAGTTCTTACTCGCTAATGCACACTCTATAGCTCGCTTATAAATACTCTTAAGTGTAGGTAGGATAATATTTTTATTCTGTTTATGATTCACGAGTCCCCATACACCTCTTGTAACATTGTAAAAGATAATGCAACTTCCATATGTAAATAGTTAAATTTTTTTTTTGCCTCATAATAAATGTTTCTTATATTAATGTTCAAAGAATTCCAAGTCACTTTTCCTATGTCGAATAAGCATTTTCACTAAGTGCTATTTTAATATCAGAAAATTGGCTAAAACCATCTATTATGTCAAGTCTATGCTCATTGCCTAATTCAATATAATATTAAATATTTATTACTAGTAAATTTAAACCTCTTTTATTTGCGGAGGCTGTACACTTCGCGATTATGTATGATGAGCGCGCTCAAGAAGCCACGCCCACCATGCTTTCGCGGTAAGTACAGCCTCATTACCGACGATCTCGGATGATGCATCCTATGGTACGTCATGGTAGTGCGGACTTTTCTATCCAGGGCGTTAAGTTCAGTCTGAGTCCACCTAAGTATGCCAAAGGTATACATGAGGACAGGCATGACCCCACCGTTGTATGCGTGTGTCTTATTCACACCGGACAAAAGGGTTTCAGGGTCGTAACTGAAATTTGTTTTATAGTTAAATTATTTTTCAGGTTTCTCATCCTACATCAGTTGAATCCTATCAAATATAACTTCGAAATTGTTGAACACAATGAATTCAAAAGATTGGTACATTTGTCACTAAGTGCAGGACCTGCTACAGATTCTGAAGTAAAGCAACATATGGCTGAAACCATATCTAGTTTAAAAGTATTTTTTTTCTGTTCCTTACTAATGCATTTGATTTAATGTCACATTTTTACTATTTTCCTACTAATTTCCTTAAATGTTAGAAGACATTCTCAATAATAATTATTGAATATTTTAATATAGAAAAGTTTAGCAGCTGTGAAAAGCGCAGCAGCCGGTAATGAAGCCATTTTGAATGAAAAAGTGACTAAAATGGAAGAAAAGATACATGATTTAACACACACATTGTCAAAAATGGAGGAAGATAAATTGCGACGTGAGACTGAATTTTATGAATCCTTGAAATTAGAAAAGGATAGACTGGTTCAGGTTATTATTGAAGTAGATTTGTATATTTGTCTTTATTTTATATTTGCATGCAACAAATAAAAGTTATAATTATATTACAGATTTACGCAATTTATAAAATGTAAAATAAAAATGCGTTTAAAATTTTATAGGAGAAAATTCAGTGGCAAAAAACAGCAGACCTTAATACAAAAGCCCTTTTAGCTACCTCACAAGAAAACTTAAGCAAGAAAGATAAGCAAATTGATGACCTCAATGTACTTTGCAAACAACTTCGTGATAATGTCATGCAACTAGAAAATCAAATTAGGTATGTATATTATTTTAAACATGTTCTTAACATAATTAATATGATTTTTATTTTTGTCATTATACATCGGATAGGTGGGTTGGGTATCAAGCATAACTAGGTCATTGGAATGAGTTTGATACCATGTTTTAAAACAATTTTAGCGATAGGACTCAACGGATTAATTTTATTGAAAGTGAGGTACAAAAGGCACATATTGAAGTTGCAACTTTAAAAGCAAAAAATGTGACGTTGGAAAGAGAAATAAATGAAAAGGATAAACAAATTAGTCAAATGCAATTACGCTGTACTTCTTTGGAAAAGGTATATTTCTATACAGACTTAATTATTTCCTATTTCTCAATTGGATATTGTTAGCTCAACAGTTATTTTTGATTTTAAGGTTAATAAGGACAATGCTGAAATAATAAAGGACTTAAATGAAAATCTTCAAATGGCCAAGAAAGAAAAGGTAAGAAAAATATGTGATTAACGGAAACCTTGTTACTTTATCAACAGGAATAAGACAAAAAGGATATAATCAGTCTAAAGTTTTCTGGCAGACGTTACATTTTCTCATTATATTTCAAAGAATATTTCATTCAAATTTCAGTCTTTCCTACTAACTTTCATAAAATTGTGTAAATTAAAACATTAAAATTGCCAGGCTTGTAAAAGCATCTTATTTTTTAATTATTTTACATTTTCATTAATTTAGGGGTAAAAAATGGGTCCAGTTCACAACCGATAACCAGTCCACCGGATAGCCAACGGCTACTAGTTATATCATTTTCTTAAATTTATAAATTGGGTATTATATCTATAGGTGGCAAAAGCGGTAGTTTTCGTATAGTAGTACTTAATAAAATTCAAATATTTAAAAATACTTAAATTTTATAAAGTATTATATAATTTATTAACAGTACCCGGTTGACCGAGCTTTGCTCGGTATTTTTCGGTCGATTTTTTTTTAATTCGTGTGTTTTGGAAATTATATTTAGATACAAATTACATACTGATGAAATTGGAATAATATTTTTTGATCTTAGCGACATAATAGAAAAAAACTGAACTGGTTATTTGAATAAAAAATCATGAGTGCAATTAGTTTAATTTAAATTTTCGTGTTTTTAAAAAATACTAAAAAAAGGGCTCGAAAAAATAGATTTTCTCAAAAAAGAAAGGAACTTGAAAAAAACATTAAAAAAGTCGGACGGTCGGTCTGGGCTCGAACCGGGGTTTTACGATTTTGTGACGGCCCATTATACCAATTAAGCTATTTATAATCATTAAGAACCTGTCAAAATTTACCTTCTTATTCTAACGATATTATAGCAGTTTTTCATTGCCTAAAAAGACGGACAAAAAGACATTTTCTAAAAATAAATCCTAGCTAGATCGATTTATTATCCCCGAAACTCCCTGGACACTAAATTTTATGAAAATCGTTGGAGCCGTTTCCGAGATTCCGATTATATATTTATATATATACAAGAATTGCTCGTTTAAAGGTATAGGAAAAATCATGAGTGCAATTAGTTTAATTAAAATTTTCGTGTTTTTAAAAAATACTAAAAAAAGGGCTCGAAAAAATAGATTTTGTCAAAAAAGAAAGGAACTTGAAAAAAAAATTAAAGAGTCGGTCGGTCGGTCTGGCCTCGAACCGGGGTTTTAAGATTCCGTGACCGACCATTATACCAATTAAGCTATTTATAATCATTAACAACCTGTCAAAATTTACCTTCTTATTCTAACGATATTATAGCAGTTTTTCATTGCCTAAAAAGACGGACAAAAAGACATTTTCTAAAAATAAATCCTAGCTAGATCGATTTATTATCCCCGAAACTCCCTGGACACAAAATTTTATGAAAATCGTTGGAGCCGTTTCCGAGATTCCGATTATATATTTATATATATACAAGAATTGCTCGTTTAAAGGTGTAGGATAATTGCTGTTTACAGGAGAATTTAGAAAAAAGGTTATCTCTGAGTGAATCCCTAGCAAATAAACATAATGAAGCTGCTCACTCTACAGCGGAACAATTACTTAAGGCAAATCAAATTATATCCAAGCAGAACATTGATTTAATTGAAATAAAGGAAAAGGTAATATAATGTATAAAATGTGCGTAATTTTTGGTCAAGAACAAAACTTACTGGTGATAATATGTTACAGCTTTTGTGTAGGACTGCCATAGCTTTGGAACAAGAAAAAGTTATAGAGGGTTATACAAAAGAAATAAAAGATTTAAAGACTGAAATCGAATCCACGAAACTGGGCATGGCATCAATGAAAAGCGAATTAGAAAATTTAAAAGAAAAGTATGAAAGCACTGAACATGCTTTGAAAGATCGTGAAGAGACTATTAAGAATAATAATATGGGTAGGTTAACGAAGTGTTTCATTATTAAAAGTTTTCTAACTTCTCTACTTAAAAGTGTGCCTGGTGTCTGTACGCTCTTCACCCTTATACTTGACCGATTTTCACAAATCTGTTTTATCATAAATCCAATATGGAGAAAATAAAATGCGACACATACAAATCCGAAAGATTTTAACGTTGAAACGCCTATTCGCTCGTTACAGTGTTAGGTAGTGGGTCGATCTGTGAGATAAATATTTGGATATCGTTAAACTAATAAATGAATGCGTAAACAATATTTGACCCCATCACGCATAAATCATACTTATTTGATGCGCAGTATTTATTTTGCCTGTGTCATAGTGGTTCGCGCATGTCCTTGATTGCTTAAAACCTATACATATTGGCCGAGCGAAGGCGAGTACTAACGTAATGACACCCCATTTGTCTAGCCTCGTCGAGTGCAGGCGAGCGCCAACGTATATACGGTTCGTTTCACGTGCCTTGCCACCACTCGGGATCGCTCGCCGCAACTCGTCTAACTTCACAACAGTCTCGTTTTTTCTGCACAAATCGAGGGCACTCGTCTGCCTTTGCCTTCGTTCGTGTTAGTTGAGGCTTGGCCAACATGTACCTATTGCAGGCTTAAGCCCTGTAAAATTATAAATTAATTTAACGTGGAAACTCGTTAAGCCAAGACATTGTTTCGTGTTTCATTGTGCAATAAAATTATGAGCCGGAATATGAGTGTAAATTACAAAATAAAAGGATGTCGTCTTTAACTCGTAAATAGCTCGGTTATAGAAAACGCAAATCGGAAGAATGATTTTTTAAAAGCTAAAAGTGATGGTCTTCATATTCTTTTTTAATAATTTGTTTAGGAACTCAAGTAGTTTTATACGTGGTAGAGCCATGCTGCAGTTATATTAGTAGTATAGTTGCGGCACGAATGGGTCGGCTCGACCGGGGAAGGACCACGCTCTCACAAAATACCAGCGTGAAATAGTAGCGTAATCGAGGATAGATGTAGATGTCTATGGGCCACAGCAACCACTTACCATCAGGTGGACTGTGTGCTCGTTTGTCACCCTTATTATATTAAAAAAAGCAAACATTCACGATATTTTTTTAAATCTCTGAGGACGAAGATGTAATGCCTCACAGCCTGTAATATTACAGTATGTAATATTACTGACTCACGTCAAACTGACGTACAACAATGTAGGTAAGCACTGCTATTTAGCGGCAGAAATAGGTAAGAGACTACTCTTGTACCTACCCTGACAACGGGCGTAAGTTATACATATTGAAATGTTTTGTTTCTAGACCGATTGTTAGATTTCCACCACTTGGACTCCCGGATATTGATTTTATAAATCAATATCCGGGAGTCCAAGCGGTCTATAACTATAAATTTTTCGTCAAATTGAAAAGCGTTACCGCCATTTTGAAAAAATACTTGTTATCAAAATCGATATCTGAAAGTCTGATCATGAATCTGTTGTCAATTTTTTAGAATAGAATAGAATAGAATAAAATAAGTCATTTATTGTGCTAGTTGTAGGTTTAAGAGATTTAACACTATAAAAATAATTAAGTATCACCACAACCTGCCTAGATAAGGCTTACAATATTATTAAAATTATGGAACTTAAAACATCATCTCATTATTCATTAAATTAAATCAAATAACACGGATAATAAAGCATAATGTCATACAATGAATTATTTTAACAGACGTGGATTATAAGTAATAATATCAAAAGTACAATGGAATTATACCAGTATAATCTAAGTCTATGAATGGAATATTGATATATCAAAATACATGTAAGCTTATAACTAAAACGTAGCGATTTGAATACTCTTTGCTTAAAACATAATTCAGAAAATATTTCAAATGTCAATTAATTTAAAATGTAAGTTTGTAGCTCAAATAATCTTTTAAGGAATAAAAACATCTTTCAGTCAATAATTCTAATAATTTATTCTTAAATTTTTTTATTTCTAATTCTTTTAATTTGTCAGGTAGATGATTATATATTTTTGGTCCTAATGCATAAAAACTTTTTGAGAAAAAGGCTGTCCTAGATGTGTGAAACGGTATAACAGTAACATTACTCTTTGCTTGCCTCGGGTGCTTAGCAATGTGCGGGTTAAAATAATGTAAAT
The DNA here is from genome assembly GCA_036936625.1 of Parnassius smintheus behrii. Taxonomy (NCBI): domain Eukaryota; kingdom Metazoa; phylum Arthropoda; class Insecta; order Lepidoptera; family Papilionidae; genus Parnassius; species Parnassius smintheus. Next base: position 27,107,917 of record JAUPFT010000010.1, on the reverse strand, counting down.
TACTTTTGACGAATAAGCAGGCGTGGTATATGTACAACGAGGGCAGATTTAGAATTTTTAATTTTACAAACAGAGGTCTGCAACTGTCTGGTTGTTTGGCACCAAACATTGCTCTGAGACACTTTTTTTGCATACTAAACAATGGCAACAGGTTAACATCAGCCGCGCCTCCCCAATGTATGATACCATATCTTAAGTTGGTGGCAACGTATCCATGATAAGCAGTAAGTGCAGCTTTTTGTGAGACAGTTTGTGTTAATTTTCTTAGAGGATAAACAAATTTACTAATTTTACTTGTAAGATATTCAGTATGCGGTTTCCGGCTTACACATTCATCAACCAATACACCAAGGAAACGTATTTGTTTTACTCGCTCAATCAAATGCCCTTCATACTTAACAAAAACAGTCTCTTGTTTCCGGTTTTGGGGAAGATGAAACTGCATATATTTTGTCTTATCAAGGTTTATGACGAGATCATTAGCTTTCATCCAATTAATAATATCAGACAAAGCTTCAGCAATAACACATTCGTATGGTTTATTGCTGTTGTTTTTTATCATAACAGTAGAATCATCTGCGAAAAGGATCATTTCATGCTGCACATGTCTAGGTAGGTCATTGATGTACAATAGAAAAAGAAGAGGCCCAAGTATACTTCCTTGGGGTACACCACACTTTACAAGCTGTGACTGAGATCGTACTTGCACTTCAGATCGATTTTCCTCATTAACATAAGAGATTTCTATGCATTGAAATCGGTTATTTAGATAAGACGATACAAGACCAAATATAGGTCCTCTGATACCATACATATATAACTTTTGCAGAAGCTTTTCATGATTTACGCAATCAAAAGCTTTTGACATATCCATAAAAATAGCAGTTACTGGAACGCGATCGTCAAGGCATTCCGATACAACTTTTATCATGTTATATATGGCTAGATTCGTAGATCTATCCTTTCTAAATCCGTATTGCTCGTCTGCTAGTAAATTAAATCGTTCGCAATAATTATATATGTTTGTATATATGATTTTCTCAAAAATTTTGGAAATGACAGAAACCAGAGCAATTGGGCGATAATTCCTACAATCCTCTTTATCCCCTTTCTTGAAAATTGGTTTAATTACTGTTATTTTAGCTTATCAGGGTAAATCCCTTTATTTATAGTTAAGTTGATAATGTGACTAAGCGGCCGAGCAAACTGAAGATTACAAAATTTCAATACTCTAGTGGTTATTTCATCGTGACCAACACTTGTTTTATTTTTTAAGCTATTAATTATTTTAACTATATGATCGGGCGTTGTTGGATTCATAAACAATGAATTTGATATACGTTCAATGTTACTTCTGTAATTTATTGGTTTGCAGTTCTGTACAGGATTCATAAATGTATCATTAAAAGCTTCTGCAATATCGCCTGGTTTAGTAATTGTTTTCCCTTTATAAGTTACACTCTTCATAATTTCTTTTGGCTTTGTGAAATTATTTGAATTTATTATCTTCCACGTAGATCTTGTTATATTTTTAGACTTGTTGATGTAATTGTTGTTTTGAATGCGTTGTGATTTATTAATAACTTTTTTTAAAAGTGCTGTATAAGCATTATATTTAAGTTTATCATTTTTAGATTTTAATTGAAAGTACATTTTCCTTTTGCGTTTACACGATGTTTTGATACCACTTGTAATCCAAAATGGCTTCCGCTGAGCTGAAACTTTAATTAGGTTGAACGGGAAGCATAAGTCATAAAAGAGTTTAATCAATTCATAAAACAAATTGTACGCTTCGTTTACATCATTGCTTTGATAAATATCATAAAAGGATAAGCTTTCCAGGCATTCTCTAAATTTGGTTAGATTTTCAATACTATAGTCACGTCTTTTGATAAACCAGTATCGCAAGCAGGAGTAATTTATTGTGATAGGATATTGCAACACTTGAGCAGTGTGGTCGGATAATCCTAAATGTAAAATTTTGCTTTTACACCCACGGCAATTATGAATGATATTATCGATACACGTTCCACTTTGTAATCTAGTCGCATCCATGAATTCAATTTTAAAGTTATGACTCGACAAAAGATTAATAAATACATTAGTTGTCATGCAATTTTTTAAAACATCAATATTAAAATCACCACATATTATAGTTTTCTTAATTCTATATTTGCTAACCCTATCCAACAAAGTTTCAAGTTTTTCAAAAAAGTTAGAGATATTACTATAATTAGGAGTTCTGTATAAACAAATAATTATAACATTAAAAGACACAAGTTCAATAGCACAACATTCAAATACGGTACTGAGAGAGTTTCTTGTAATTTCAGGTAATTCACGGTAATTAAGTCCTCTTCGAGTCATAATACATGCACCTCCTCTTGAATTTTTTCTGCAGTATATGGCAGCTAGATTGTAGTAATTGCATACCAAATTGGTTTCATGTCCATTCTTGACAAAATGTTCAGTTAGACAAATAACGTCAATACAGTTTCCTTCACTTGAAAAATCCTCCAATATGATCTCAATATTATCCATTTTACCTAGCGCACCACATATATTTTGATGCATTACATACAAAAATTTACTTTTCTTGATTTCGAAAAAAGTCATCATTAGATAATTTTACATCCGAAACGTTTTCACTAACACTTTGCTGAACTAATTTATCAGTTTGCGTCCCTTTGTTGGATTTATGGTAGTCTATAGACATATACGAACTCTCTATTTCTGATAGTAAACTCTTAAGATCTGCAAACAAAGCTCTCATGCCTTTATTGTTCACGGCACCAAGTTTACCAGAGAACATGTGATAATCATAGGTGAGATTCAAATTTGAATCTAGTAAATATGCATACTCATGGGCTTTAATATTTTTGTACAGCAAATAGTTAAAGTTTTCGATTCTTCTATTAAAAATATTTGTATCTTTAGCACATCTAAAAGTTGGTATGCAAATTACTATATTAGTGTGAGTGATGCATTGTATGGTTTGCCTTAAGCTCTCCACTAGTCTGTTATAATCTTGTGACATCCTGAAGTCATAATCTCCAATTAGAACAACACAATAATCTTGTAAAGTGTAATTAATCAGTTTTTTGTCAAGGCCTTGAATTAAATCTAATATACCAGCATTTGTTTTTATATAATGACAGAATTCAAAATCTTTAGAGAAATAGTCTTGAGCAATGCCTTTTATATTATTTTTGTTGTTGCTGCTGATTATGCATAGCTTTCTAGTGTGCTTCAAGGGTATCGATTCATCAGTTCTGCATTGCTTACTTTTTTCCCCATTAATTTTTTTATATTCATTTACGCATACCTTGTGTTGTTCTTTTTGATTTATTGTTGAATTATGGTTTTTACTTTCAATATTATTAGGGGTTTCTTTATTTTCAGCACTGTTAAATAGGTTTGATTCTACTTCGTTAATGCTTTGTGATCTATTTGTATTTGATACGTTCTTGATCTTAGATGATAATATACACACACATCTCTCAGGTTTCGACTTAAATTCGGCTATTTCTTTTTTTAATATATAGTTTTCTGATATCAGGTCTTCAATCTCCTTGTCTGCATTATCAAGTTTTCTTTGTAGTTCACGTAATTTTTCATTTAATTTGCTTATACAATCCTTGGTATTTTTATCAGTCAGATTACTTCCACCTATGTCCACGTGTGTTGGAGTTGATGTTAAGGAAGAGTATTCAAAGTTCTCATCAACAGATAAGGAGCCAAATGAATTAGAGGCTTCTTTATTTGTAATTATTTTCTTGCGTGTAGTAACATTTCTGGTAGCCGTTTCTAAGCTCTCAGTTAGAGGTGAGGACTGATTTAGCACGCAGTCATTATCTTGTAATTTTTTTACACATGACTTACACTGAAATTGTCTTCTTTTAATTGGACTTCTTAAATAATATAATTTCGGTGAAATATTTGTACACTTCAAATGATAGTATTCATCGCAGTCGGAACAAATCAAAAACTCTCTATCAATGATTGTGTCATTACATTCCTTACATATTTGATCAGCCATTTTTTTTGTTCTTTACCAATAATCAGAATAAAAAAATAAAAAAAATAATAATACAAATTTTCTAAGCACTAAAATAAAGTTCACTGACAGTTCGAGAAAAAGGAAGAAATAAGAAATAAAGTTTTATCGAAACTTAATAAGAAAATCAATCGTTTGTAACTGTCTAAATGCAACAATTCCACTCACAAAATAGGAAAATATTAGTTTAGTTATATAAAGCCTAAAAATAAATTATAGATAAAATTAATTATAAAATTTTTTCACTGGGTTCGGAACTTGAGTCATGCGTTATAGCATACGTTGCGACATATATATATAAAAAATGATCCACCATATAGAAATATTTCTGGACCGATTGCTTTTAAAATCGATATCTATCTAAGACGACACGAATTTTCAGAGACATCGCACACTGCAGATTTTTTATCGGGCGAGAGTTGATCCGGTTTTTTAAATCAGTATTAAGACGTATGCAAGTTATAACGATTAGTTATCGACCGATAAATCAGTTTGATGGGCTGCATACACGATTTCCTTAAGGGGAAATATAACCTCAAATGGCTTAGCAAGAACCTCCGTTATGCCGAAAGTATTGCAGCATTAATTTTGAAATAAATATATGGTAAAGTTGAGGATTAATGTTAAGGACTATGTTAGACGAAAACACGATTCCGTAAAATTTCCTCGATAGAAAAAAATCCAAAATTACCTCCAAACTGAACAATAAACCGCTGTTATTCATAAAATAATTTAAATAAGATCATGAAACTTTGCATACTAACTGAACTAACTATAAAGCAGTGCTTATGTTATTTGCTTTTTTTAAAATACCATTATTTTTACTGTAAAAGGAAATTACCTAAACTATCGGCGACTTGAAGCTTGATTCCTGCCGCCCGTTTAGTATCGCTTAGGCTTTTGAAGGGAGAAGTTGTGTCGCTTACGATCAAAATACACATAACGCAACAGGACGACGTAAAATTAAAATGGGAAATTACCGTGATAAAAATAAGAAGCGACTGGGTTGGCGTTAAGAAACAGGCATAAATATGATAAACCTGATGAAATAAGTATCTAACGTCCTATCTACTTACATTATTAGTGATTACAAAGATGTCGGTACATAGCATATGACGCGCGGGGAAGTGGGGGCGAAATTAGAATTTGAGTTGACTTACTATATCCCCTTAAAACTAAACTGTTGGTCAACTATCTGCCAACTGCTAAATCAGTATGGCGTTCTGCGACGCGCGCATACACGCCTATTGTATAGTCGGCCGACTCTAAATTTTTTTTTATTTGAGTAATTTATTAATTTGGAATACATGGTGCAAAATGTTCCTTGCAATAATATGTCACTGGTATAGGATTTATACTGTTTATACTGTATATAGGATGCATCCAGTATTCTCGGTTTCTCTTTTTGATCCATCTGCTTCGTTATATAATAGCAATAAATAATAAAATTTCTGGTTTCATTACGCGACTACCTTCTTCAAAAGCTGCTTACTAAGAAGTACAATTTTTTCGCAAACGATCGACCGACTATTGGCTAGTGTGTGCACTCATCACTAATCCGACAATTTGATCAGTCCAGTGTGTGCACTAGCAACCCAACACGATTAGACTATCGCCAGATAGAAAGTCGGCAGTGTACGATGTCTCTCAGATATCGATTTTGAAAGCAATCGGTGTAGTAGATATAAAGTTCAACATGGCAGTCACTTTTAAATTCTAACGACTAAAGAATCCTCTTATAACAATTTCTTTTAAATTCTAACAACTAAAAAATCCTCTTATAACAATTTCGAAAGCAATTGGGCCAATAAGTAAAGATTAAAATATTAAGACTGACAGGCCACCTCAGCCAGCCATGTGAGTTCCTCCAAGTTCACCGTGGGTGACCAAGGAACTCATTTGAGGGGTGGGTTTATACGTGGTAAAGCCATGCTGCAGTTATATTTCAATTGTAGCACGAATGGGTCGGCTCGACCGGAGAAGGACTACGCTCTCGCAGAATATCAGCGTAAAATAGCAACATAATGCTGTATTTCGCATGGTGATTGTAGAGAACCATAAGCCGTTTTTACTGGAAACGAGACATTCTACTTGCATTTTAGTCCGTCGGGGTGACAACACGTCTGCATTTTAGATGTAGATGTCTACGAGCTACAGCATCCACTTACCATCAGGTGGACTGAGGCTCCTTTGTCACCCTTATTCTATAAAATAAAAGATATGGGTATCCACTAGGCTACTGTCGCTTCAACATGTGTTGCATACAACACAAGAAATTCTGTGATGCGGAGATGTCTACGAGCTACAGCATCCACTTACCATCAGGTGGACTGTGGCTCCTTTGTCACCCTTATTCTATAAAATAAAAGATATGGGTATCCACTAGGCTACTGTCGCTTCAACATGTGTTGCATACATCACAAGAAATTCTGTGATGCGGAGATGTCTACGAGCTACAGCATCCACTTACCATCAGGTGGACTGTGGCTCCTTTGTCACCCTTATTCTATAAAATAAAAGATATTGGTAACCACTAGGCTACTCTCGCTTCAACATGTGTTGCATACAACTCAAGAAATTCTGTAATGCAGACATGTATAACATACATAAATTACACGAGGACACACTCCAACTCGAAACAATTATATGTGACCATAGAAATATTTGGAGCCGTGACAACCCCTAAGCGCTCATCGTAAATTTCACCCTACGTGAGTAACCTGATATCGACCTTCGATAATTGTAAGTGCTGATAAACCCAAATATTTAAACGCTACTTAAATTTAAGACGCCGTTAAATCTCATGCTGTCTCTATCATTTCTTAAAATTCTATCGCCTCTTAAAATTGAGTAGCGTTTATAGGGTTACACAAACACTACAAAGTGGATAAGTCTGAGCTGGTGTAACAAGTTAATTAAAATTCCCAAACCTATGGTGACAACATGTTTTCAAACTTTGTGTGAATTGACTAAAGCAAGGTTTACACGAAGCCAGTAACGCTGGCGCCAGTCAGACAAGCCAGCGCTGGCTTGGCCCGTGTTGTTTAGACGAGGCCAAATGGATTCATTTCATTTCTAGATTATTCTTGTAAATCGTTGTATTAAATTAATTATTTTTTAAACTTTAACTGATAATAATGTTTATCAAATATAGGAATGTGAACAATATCAATATATATTATAAGTAGTATTTTTTTATATTATAAATTATTTATTCTGGAGCGGGGTTGCGGAGCATACGGGCGGAGGTCACTGGCTTGAAAATAGGCAGGTGCTCTATTCCCGCCAGTGTTGGCAGCTAACACTGGCTTCGTCTAAATCTTGCTTAAGATGAAGCCTAATTATTTAAATACCTAATTATTTAACAGTCATCCAGTGGCTTCACAAAAAGATGGAAGATCAGTTTCCAACATCTGATAATTTAAACGTTGCTATCCAAAGGAGTAGCTCCACACCATATTTTGTATCAAAAAACAAACCAGAAACTGTCTTGCAGGAATCAGATGACACAATAAATTTTTATGCAACTTCCAAGACGTAAGTAACAAAAGTTTAACATTATTTACTATGACCCAATTCTACAAATTTACGTTTCGTATTACTGGATTCCAGAAGTGGGTCAAATACAATTTATTATGAATTATAATGACTACGTTGAATGTATGTGGGGCAATGAATGACAAAATGGATGAAGTATGCGATATGATGTATGATAGAGGAATAGATGTGTTATGCGTAAGTGAGACGAAAAGGAAGGGGAAGGATGTCACTACACATGGCATGTATACCGCATACTGGTCTGGTGTAGACGAGATCGAGCGGGCATGCCAGGGAGTAGGTATCATCCTTTCAGAAAGAATGGGCCAATGTGTGAAAGAGTATGAATGTGTAAGCCCAAGACTGCTATGGATACGAATGAAAGTGGGCTTAAAGAAGTTGTTCGTGTTAGGAGTCTACGCCCCAGACATGTCTAAGCCCACTTATATCCGAGAGCAGTTTTGGGAAATGGTAAGGATGGTGTTAATGAAGTGTAAGGGAAATGAAAATATTATGCTAGGAGATTTTAATGGAAGGGTTGGGGTGAGGAGGCTTGGTTATGAAAGGATATTGGGAACGTTTGGTGATGAAAGCATAAATGAGAATGGTGAAAGTCTCCTCACCGTATGTATGGAAAAGAATCTTTTTGTGACGAACACTTGCTTTCGCCACAGGAGGATTCATATGTATACTTGGGAAAGAGGTGACGATAGAAGCATGATAGATTTCATAATTGTGGATGAAAGATTGAGGGGCGCAGTGGTGGATACAAGGGTTTACCGGGGTTCTAACGTAGGAACGGATCATTATTTGGTTTTATGCCCAATTAATGGTCTATTCAGGCGTTGGCGCCATCGGTCATCTGTGTCTACCACTGCGTTACAGCGTATTAGAACAGAAAGGTTGCAAAATGAAGGTGAGAGAAACAAATTCAAATGTAGACTGAAAGAAAATATAAGTGGTTTGGATGAATTATGTATGAAGGAGTTAGACTTGGAGAATGTATGGCAAAATGTAAAGAAAGGTTTAGTGCATGCAGCTACCGAAGTATGTGATGTTAGTAAGAGAAAGAATGAAAGGAAAAATAATACGTTATGGTGGGATGATGAGATACGTATGGAAGTTGAAGCAAAGAAGAGAGCATGGCTAGATTTACTAGCAACAAAGGCTGGTAATTCTAGCGGTACGAATGATGACATTGAAAGAAAAAAGGCAGTATTTAGACATCTTAATAAGAGAGTAAAAGAAGTAGTTGAAAGAAAAAAGCAAGAAAGAACGGATAAGAATGATAGAAGAATATCGGATAACTTCCAGGCAAATATTAAAATGTTCTGGAAACTGGTAAGAACTGCCAGGGGACATTCAAAACAGCCTATGATGAATGCTATAAGAGACAAGAATGGCTATATTCTGAATGATGAAGTTTTGAGTTTAAAGAGATGGAAGGAATATTTTGAAAGCGTGTTTATGAGTGAGGAGACAACATGTGCACTAAGTGAAGTAGAAACTCCGAAAGAAGAGGAAAGAGGTAGCGAGATAAGTATAGATGAAATAATGAAAGCAATGAAAAGCATGAAAGCGGGAGGCGCCCGGATATGATGGAGTTTCACTCGAAATGCTAAGGGCTGGAGAGGAAGTGGTGGCAGGCCTGCTGCACACCTTGTTTAATTTATGCTGGGAACTGAAGCGGATACCGGTAGACTGGTGCAAAGCCGTTATAGTCCCAGTATATAAAGGAAAAGGGTCGCAGTAGGACTGTAAAAACTACCGTGGCATCAGCCTTCTTAGCATTGTGGGAAAACTGTACGCTAAGGTACTGATTGAAAGGGTCATGAAAGAAACTGATGGAAAAATTTGGGATGTACAAGCGGGATTTAGAAAGGGAATGGGATGTACATATCAAGTCTTTTCCATGCGCATGATCGCGGAGAAGTTTCTGGCCAAAAACCAAAAGGTTTTTTGTGCGTTCATGGACTTGGAAAAGGCCTATGACAGAGTGGATAGGGATTTGCTATGGCAAACACTGAACTCATTTGGGTTGAGCGCTGGCTTGATACAGGCATAGGAGTCTCTTTATAGGGACTCTAGTGCTTGTGTTAGGATCAACGGGGTCTACTCGGACTGGTTTGACATCCATAAAGGTGTCAGACAGGGCTGTGTGGCTTCCCCGTGGCTGTTCAACCTATTTATGGACAGTTGTTTGCAAAATTTGAAAGTTGAAGAATGCGGATTAAGAATGGGTGAGTTAACCGTCAAATGCCTTTTGTACGCCGATGATCAATTCATTCTTGCGTCGTCGGCGGCCGAGTTGCAAATGATGGTTACATTAATGAACGGATCATTAAGAGAATGGGGTATGAAAGTGAACGCAAGTAAGACGAAGGTTATGGTTTTTGAAAGAGAAGAAAGTAAAACGATTTGTGAAATAAGAATAGAAGGGGAGTTGATCGAGCAAGTAGATGAGTATGTATATTTGGGCTGCGTATTTAGCAGGGATGGGAGATATGATAAGGATATAGAACGACGAGTGAATGCGGGAAATAGAGTAAATGGGGCCTTGCACTCTATTGTGAAGAGTCAAAATGTGTCGAAAAAGGCACGTATGGCAATTCACAATGCTGTGTTGGTCCCTACTTTAACGTATGGTAGTGAAAGTTGGGTGTGGCAGAAGAAGCACGAGAGTAGAATAAACGCAGTAGAATGCGGTCGTTAAGGAGTATGTTAGGGCTGAATCTGAATGACAGGGTAAGAAATTGTGTAATAAGACAAGAGTGTGGTTTGCAAGATGATGTTGTGACCAGGATTAAGAAAGGAATGCTTCGGTGGTTTGGTCATGTGGAAAGAATGAATGAGGAAAGGGTGACAAAGAAAATTTATGTTGCAGAAGTGAATGGCAGAGTCGGAAAGGGACGTCCTAGGCGAAAATTTATCGACCAAATTGGCGATTTATTGGAAACGGGCCAAATTAGGAGTACCCTTAACCGACGAGCATGTATGCGTAGGTGTATGGTTGTGAAGGAGGCGAGAGAGGTGTGTCAGGATCGTGCCAAATGGAAATCTGTAGTCTCTGCCTACCCCTCTGGGTGACAGGCGTGATGTTTATGTATGTATGTGTAATTTATTATTTATTGGCAATTATTGCGATATGATATAATAAGGAGGATACTGACCACAGAAATCGTAATAATAAGACAATAGAAGTCGCATAGATGCGTGAACTTGTCGCCGCTATGATGTGTTGACGAACATCATTTACCATTTTATGGTTTAGTTGCGCGGGGAACGTCGTACGTGAATTTTTTTATAAAGGCATAACATTTCATCGGTAATTTGATTATTTACTAATTATCATTCTTTTAACTAATTTACACCTAGATGAGTACTTTACTATGATATTTACCTTTGTAAACTTTCATTTATTACTTTTCGTATTTTACAATTACCATTGCTGCTTATATTCTACCGTAATACGCGACGCACGCGACGTTGACAAACTCGCCAAGCAATGTAATAAGAACATTAGATATCATTGTGCATTACGTAATATGTTTATATACGGTAAGATGTGGCGACAACGGTTTTAGAAGCGCTAATTCATTTCTATTGTCTATTATTACTATTTCTGTGATACTGACAGATGGAGGTGCAGTGGCAGAAAAAACAGCATTTATAAGATTGTAGAACATTTTTAAGCCAACTTCAAAAGCCTCTTTGGTTCTCAATTTGAACATATATTTTTATGTATATTACACGATATCTTTGTCTGTTGTAAACCGACCGAAAAGTATTTTATTAGTCCTTACCTTTAAGCTTTAGATATTTTGTTACTTATTATATATTATATACTTAGTTCCCTCGAAGGTAAGTAAAAATAGACTCCAAAGAACTATAAATACTTTTCACATAATAGCTCCTAGTCTGAGTGTCTGAGTCTTAGCACCAACTCTAGAAGCTGTTTTGTGGAAATTATTTTAATCTTTTTAGTTTTCGGCTTCGGCAATTCATCCACGCCCTTTGGTACAGGTATGTACTTTTAAACGCCTTAGGGATATAATTTCGGTGGGTCTATTGCAAGATACTTCTCTGGTGTACCTAATGACCTGATGAGTATAGATCAGAATCTGGACGAACATCTGAAATAAATATATTCACCAGCTAGGAGAAGGAAACTTAATGAATAAAGATTTTAGAATTAATTTTAAAAATAATAAGGATTCTCTGGATCAGATTGTACCTCTTTAAAAAAATTAAGAAAATAATTCTAGGTTAACGAAATCGCGGGCAGTGTTAATTATTATAATGAGCTAATTCTTGATTGTTATGAATTTCTCTGTTGGTAAGTTTATACATATAAATAATATTTGTTTTTGTTTTGTCTTAGGTCGAGTTTAGAAGACAGTCCCAGGATAGAAAACAACGAAAGAACTAGTAAAGTAGGCTTGGATCCAAAATATTTACAACCTTCCGCAGATGAAAATCAGTCAAAGAAATCGAAAGGTAACTTTTAGGTCTAAACAAGGATTTAGTTTGGACATAGGCCATCAATAGTAGCATAACATGCTTTGATATCTCATTACGAAACACAACAAACATGATCAGTAACGAAAACCGGTAACCTTTTTTACAGGTAACGAGGCATTCCACCTTAGTCCTCAGGGATGGCAACCCATATGCATTTTGATTTTTACGAGTAAATAGTGTCTATGGACAACAGTATTCACTTATCATCAGTAATACGTGCTCGCTCGTCTTCCTTCTAAAGAATAAAAGTGCATCCACCTTTTTATTCATCTTCTTCACTAGTTATTAAAGTCCTCTGGAATGATCCATAACGACGCTTAACAGATGTTATGCGTCGTTACTACGCATGGTATTAGCGGTCGCATTATTTTTTTTTTCTATCATCCAAATTTCTTGCATCTATGACGCAGCTTCCGTTACTGTTACCGCAATCTATCGGAGGCGATAAGGCCTCTCTGATATTTCCCATAGTTACGTCTTAAGACACCCATGGATGAAATTGGATGATGAATTCTCTTATGATGCCTCCACAAGACAATTGTTAATGCTTATATCAAAATTTATAAGGAATAATGGTGATTTATCATTCACCAGACAAAAGTTTTTAATATATTTTTAATATATCTGTGATATATTGTGAAAACATAATATGTTAGTAAATTAAGTATGAGCTTTAAAATGTTAACGATAACTGTTATAATTACAGCTTATTTCATGTCTATTGCTAAACATTAGCTACCGCAGATTGTTACAAAGCAGTCATCTTAAGTTACAATTTACATAATTTATAGAGTCCCTTCACAATTTATCAAGCCGTCGCTCCATCTAGTGGGTAGCGCTGTACACTATGCTTACCAGTGGTTTTCAATCGAGATCTTATCAGTTGTTGGTTATTTGAGCTATATAGCCCATCCATTACAACTCGCCTTTTACCAGTAGGGATGAACAGTGAGTAAATGACTATCCTTCTTTTATTTTTGACCCCCCTCGTTAGTCTAATGGTCTTAAGCGCGACTATTGACCATGCGTCCCGGATGGTTCGGATCCCGAGTCGAACCAAAAAAAGCACGTAAAGTCGTTGGTCGTGCGTCTGATCCCGCTCCGGTCATATCGGATTGCCGTACCATCGGACTATGAGAGTACGGGAATTGAAAGTGCACTATGCTTGCATATACACCCTAGCCTGTGACCCTGCGAAGTGACAAGGTCAAAGATGCCTACTAAATTTATTGTAAAGTGTGTACGGTGGATATGATTTGAATTTCGATGGATTTTGAAGTATTTATATATTTAATTCAAAATTTTTGTTTTTATTTTTTATAAAATATTTTTTTCCAGACCGTAAAAAAGGTCATCCAGTATATCGCAGAATCTATGTTGCCATCGATAATTTAAATATTGAAAAATTAATTGTGTTTCTTCAACCTCTAATTCCTCTTCCTCAAGCAAATTCGGATACGACTTGTGTAATAACATGACGTCTTCCTTTAGTAGATAGAACTTGACTGGTTTATATCTCTCACAGCACACCTCTCTGCTACACAAAGCTCACATTTCCCCTTCTCTCCACTTCTCCTCTCCGCTTTGGTGGAAATTGCCTGCCAGCTTTGCAGCACATCTCTCGTCTCCGCTTTGGTGGAAACCGGGCCTGAGAGTGATACCAACCCAGACAGATGTATTTCTAAAAGTTTTTAGTTGTGGAAAATCTCTTCTTAGTCAGTAGAATCCTACTTAATCTATAATTATTGTTGTATCGTTTTAGACACTGCACGATCAGTAGCCGCATCTCATAAAAGTCAAAAGGGAAAAGAAAATAAAAACACCGAGTTGCCAAAAGTTGATTACAGAGAAAAGAAATCTTCAAGAGGGACTTACAGAGCAACACCTGTCTCAGCATATTTCCCATAACATTTAAATATAGTCGAAATGTAAATTAAGAATTTTAACCTCTATAAAATTTGTAAAAATTGCCAATTAATGTAATAAATTTGTAAAGATTTAATAAAGCATGTCGTTTACTTTTCCTTCCCCAATCCATACCATAGTCACTAGATGGCGACAGATTACAAATTATATTTTTACCATCCTTTGTTTATAAATATTGTCGAATTCGAATTTAACTATTCAAAGTATCGGGCATTACTGTTGATCCACTTTTACTATTTTTGTGCTAAATCATTGAAATCTTGAAACCGGGAATCGAATTGAATCAATAAACTCCTTTTAAGGCGTTTTAACCGCCTCATGGAGTTGAAAATATTCTCTTGTAACAAGTTTTCCAAAATTTCAAAAAATGTGGAAATCAGTAAGACAAGGTCCGGCATGTTCTTTTTATATAATAAGGGTGACAAACTAGCACACAGTCAATCTGATAGTAAGTCGATACTGTGGCCCATAGACATCTACATTAGTCAAAATGCAGATGCGTTGTCAACCCTGAGCACTAAAATGGTATGCCTCGTCTCCAGTAAAAAGGGTCTCCGATTCTCTACACTCACACGTTTAGTTGCTTTTTTACGCTGGTATTCTGTGATTCTACCCCGGTTGAGGCGACCCATTCGTTCTTCAAACATAATAGAGCTGCAGCATGGCTCTACCACGTATACTCTGGTGGATGGCGGAGTTTTCTTTTTATATTATACGTGATGCTAAGTTTACAACGCTTGCAAGCGACCACAAGCTCCAAGCCATTACAATTGCAAGGCTCGAACACCGCAGTCATTTACATGCTTGTGAATACGTTAGTGCACTCCGAACTGACAAGTATGACGGACACCGTACTTGTTTGAGCTATGTTTTCCCGAAAGTCGTCACCATTAATTCCTTTTGGCTTTTAATTCTTTTACTAGCTTGCATTATTTCAGCAAAACACCACATATGCCACTTTCTTTTTATCTTTATTTATCTTAAGAGGATCATACTTAGGATTCTAAATGCATGGTTCCCACCCATCCATTACAACCTATAAATATCCACTGCTGAACTTAGGTCTCCGCCATAGATTGATGGGGGGAGGCGCGTTTGCCGGTTGGAACCGCAGTTATTTTTTTTTTTGAGTTGTTTCCGGGAAGATCCATCATCCCGTCTCCTACTTTAGTTTCCATGCATGCATGGTTCACTACAACGCAATATTCCAGAAAGGATATAGACCAGCAACACATTTTGTGTTCGAGGATTCGCAACAGAGCAACACATTTATCGATCACGATACAGTTACGGTTTTTATGAATTTTTAACATCCAGCATGGTCTTTGCCGTATATTTCGTTTTCTTTAACTTGTTTTCTTGTATTTATAATAAAAATAAGGCAATTATTATGACCGAAACAACAAACTCGATGTCCGTCATGCTTGCGTCTTCAGAACAAAGCAAACGAACGCAGTAACACACTCACAAGCATGTAGATGCCGACGTTGGATTCCCAAAATCAAGCCAACGCTGCCAAACCAGAGGACGTAGACGACGTGGGCCACCGCCCAGACTCGCGATTCGGGGGGCCCCGCGCCTTGGAGGTTTATGCATTATATTTCAAACCGTAAATGCGCCGAAAAAATTTACTTGTCATGAATCGATGTTATTAGCATAACTAAATATGTTTTTATTCATTCTAGTAACAATAGTTTACGGTGCTAGTGCGGGAATCCCCGCCGCGTGGCGACAAAGGCTGAGGATTGCCCGTTCTGTTTGTTTACTGCCCTGATACGGAAGAAGGCGAAAGGAGAAAAATTGAAAAAAGCGCGAAATTGGTTTTCTTGATCGATATCACCGAAAAAATATTTCAACTATTGGAATCCATGTAAAAAAAAATTACGAATCTTTCATAAATATTTTTGAATGAAATTATTGGCATACTGTTCTGTAAACTCTAAAAATGTAGTTAACGTAAGTATTGAAATATTATATTTGAATATTAATTACAATATAAAAGGCCGTTAAGTATACCTTAACTGCTTTTTAGTATAGCATTGACAATAATCATACGTAAAAACGCGGCTTACCTACTTTAACTTTCTTTTGATTTTTGACGCATTGTTTAAATTATATACTTGGACTACACTTTATTACTCTTAAGTGATATGACTGCCTTATAGTATAGTTTATCAGCAAATAATAAAATTAAATAGCAGTGCAACTAAACTAAAAGGTAGTTAAATGTACATCAATCTCACGGAACCGCTTTTTTGGTTAGCGTTAGCATAGGTATATTTTTGTTATGTAAGTTTGAAAAGTTGCTAAGTGTAAAATAAAATGTGCTTTAGTTTAAAGAATATCAAAACTTTATTCATGCTTAGCAGAAACAATTGTAAGGAAAAACAAGGGATTGTTTTTTTATTCTTAAAGAACCTCTTTTTTATTTTGAAATGTGTTTTTCTGCTCTACTAAACTGTTTTCAATTATAATTCTTCATCTTCTGCTAAATCCGATCTGACGAATCTGATTTATTTACTTATCTTTTTATCATGGAAATTGGTAGGTGGCATAAAGTATGATATCGACTGATTGTCGTGATCTTCGGAATCAGAACTGTCTTGCAGCATCTCCACTGACGGTACATAGTCCATTCTTTTACCGAATCATCGGACTCAAAATCTTCCCCGCTTTATTGTTAATAATGGCGCTCTTCTGCTGGTACTGGAAGATGTATCGTAGATGGCAAGGAGTGAGTAATTTTACAGACTTTTACTTATGGATAGATATAGACTTCTTTGAATTTGGAGCTATTCGGCGGCATGTTTACTGAATTCAAAGCTTCACCGGAGTTAAAATCTTTATCGGCTAATTCAATGTAACGATACTCTGGCATATTTGGAGTTATTCTGGGACATGTTCATCGGTGGCACACAGTTTTTATCTATAGCAATCATTTCTTTAAAAAAAAAGGTAAAATAAAATGAATTTATTTCAGACTTTTGGTCCATAAAAGTGTTAGTACAAAATATGAATTTACAAATTATGTTAGTAAAACACAATAAAAACAACACTAAAACATTAATTTAAATATTTTCCGGGCTAGTTTGTGGCACTTGGTATACACGCATATGTGTATATCCAATGTCTCCATGTATGGTATACCCAGTGTCCTTGACTGGACAGTCTGGTTTGCTGGTTCTTCCTAGGACAGAGGTTTTTTTTTCGAACCAATGGTAACGTAAAATATTGACTTTCAATAAGAATTACTTGTAATCTATATTGAATAAAAATTATTCTATTCTACCACTAATAACCTTCAGAATAGTATTGGAGCTCCCTCGCACTCTGCACATAATAGATACGATACGTCGGCGTAGTACTACATCCCTGATGCACTGCAAAATCACGGCAGTCCCGACATCACTCGAAAGGCTATATTGAACTATACAATTAAATATAATATAATCATTACAATTATATACATCGCTTATAGATGGTACCGTTTCTTCATAACAAAAATATTCAAAGCGTTTTATTCGTTTTCAGTTAGGTGAATTCATTGTGTATCTTTATTTTGGTGTTGTGAGATATCAAGTTTGAACATCCCGCTTAAATTTTTGGAGTTGATAAAATTTTGCAAATTGATTCAGAATCACTTATGAGATTCACAGAGTATGATCAAGACCAAAGTGGATCAATTATAAAAGAACGGGGAGTCAGTCGTGTCCAATGTGCCCACTGATTAAGTTTAAATGGTTTACAGTCTTCTGCTGTCTCTTCTACCGCCACGTTCACTAACTTCTTGCCTTTGTTAAATCAAGGCATTATTCAAGGTGTAAATTAAAAAATATATAAATACTCATGTAATGTAAGAAGGGAGAGGTAAGCTCCCTTACGTTTCGAAACGATTTAATATTAAATTAGGAAAAATATTAGTTTATGAATTTGGTGTAATGGTAATCCAAATCCACTTATGCACAATAAAAACTATTGTCAGACCTTTTTGCTTGGCACCCGAGCAGCAGTAGTAGCAGCGCATGCTACCTCAAAATTGAATTAACTCCATAGCCATAACGTAATTTAAAATTATTTTGTAATGAATATAACGCTCTTTTTTACATATTAGAGAGGATTTTGAATCAAATGTGCTATTATTGACAACTTTTTAAATACTAACTAAATCAGGGTTTTAAGATATAAAAATAGCAAATTTCTATTTTTATATTATTTGGTATGACTATATGTGGTATGACTGTGGCAATTTCAATGGAGACGCCAGTTAAAAAAATATTCATATAAGTTCATGAACTTAAATTTAAAATGAGTGGAAATATAATTGTAAAAATAAATATATAATGATTTCTCATATTTACGCGAACATTACAAATTTAAATAAAACCAATTTTTACGGATTTTATCGCGTATGTTAACTTTTTTATATTCCCGACGATTCGAGAACTACAGCACCCATGGTCGCCGGAGGACTAAGGTTTTCGACGACGCGACGATCCTATAATTAATAAAATCAAAACCCAACCCAAGCATACAACTGCAAGACTTCAAGATACTATAAGTTCATACTGTGTAGACCGGAACAAAAATTAATAATTTTAATCTGTAAATAACCCCGGGTAACTATTACATCGGGACGCCGAAGACCTCAGTCCCTCCCGTGACCAGGGTGGCTGTAAAGTGCTCGAAACGTCGGTAATATAAAAAAGTTAATATACGCGATATAATCCCTAAAAACTAGTTTTATTTTAAATATAAATAAAACTATTTTATTTACTTTAAATTCTGTTAAATTTCTTCTTCACAATTTAATTGCAATTTAATGGGAAAATTGAGTCTTAAAGTCTTTTTCATCAGAAAAGACACATTTTTTTCGGAGAACTATTATACAGTTTTCTAAATCAAAACCCAAACCAATGAATATAACTCTGACGCACTCGGAAAGAGCTCTGATCATACTCTTTTTTTAATTCCTAAAACTTGCTGATCTAAATTCTTCACATACACATCGATTGCTAAACTTACACTCAGACGCTTTTTAGAGTAGCACATTCACTTTGCCGCTGTTTAAATATTGTTCCAAATATAATTAAAAGGTTCATCATACACTAAAAAGCAGTGAATGCTTTTTTGGGAAGTACGTGATTTTAATATATTTTTTTAATTCTACGCTTGAAAACGGTTAAGGGTTTTTAGCCGTGTTTTAGCTTCTACTACAAGTGTTTACAGCTTTTTAGCATATTATTAGGTATAGCCTAGCATGACTGCAACTAGGGAATAAAGCAGTTATTTACGCTTAACTGCCTCTTAGCTTAGAAAATGAGTTTAACTGCATTTTTTCTTAGTTTCATAACATCAAATATTAAACTTCAACTAAGAAAATAAATCGTTAAAATCTCTTAACGGGTATATAGAGTAACGGTGCATCGTAACTGATTTCTAGCGTATGACAGCAAAGAAAATTTTGCACTTAACCGCCAAAATGTTTAATGTATCTCATGAACTATCAATCGTAAAAATATAATTCCAATATTGGTCGATAGAGAATTTTTTGCTTATTCTAGTGGTGCTGAAAGCTCAAAATGCACTTAGCCGCCTTTTTCCGTATCAGGGCAGTTTAGACAAATTGATACAAGCTTCTCAAAATTAAAACTCATTAAAAATTATCTCAGGAATACAACGTCACAGGAAAGATTTTCAGCGTTGCCAATTTTGTCTATCGAGGCAGATATAGCATCCAAGCTGGATTATGAGGCTATAATTAAACAATTCAACAGGATTAAAAGCAGAAATTTTCTATTTCTTTAATTTTTATGAAATTGTTTGGTGTTTGTACTTAATGACTGCATGAATAAAATTTTCATAATTTCAAGCAAGTGTTTTGTTTTTGATTTTATATAAGTAATCAGTAATCAGTATAGCCGAGGACACGGCGGGTAGTGCATACATGTTGTATTAATTTGGGCTTATAAAATATTTAAGCGTAGTTTTATACGTACAGACAGTATAATTCTGTTCAAGCTAGCAATAAAAAGTGACACTAGTGTTATTTACAGTTTAAAAGTAAGAAAGTGTGAATATATTAACTTTTCGATCGAAACGTAATCAGCTGTTGAGTGTACCCACAACAATACAAGTGTTTACATTTATGTTTTAAGGCTGAATACGACGCGAATGACCCGCGTTTCGCAGCAAACCACGCGCCGCCAGTACCTACGCTTTGTTTATATAGACATGTATAATACCTATAATCAAAGCCGTACGGGCTTTGATGATATTTGACTAAGCTAGCTCAGATGCAGAGTAATGAACAACACAGAGAGCATTGCTTACTTCTTAAATAAATTTTTCTTATTTATAATATTAGTTCCTATAGATTATAAATTCTGTACTTTATTCGTTATAAAATATTGTTCGAAAAGTTATTGAATTGATAACGATTTTTTTTCTTAATTGGTGCATCGTACGTAAAGAACCTCATATAACTGAAAATGTTTGTTCTTGTGAGTCTTACAAGATGCCGTAATGCAAATTGCATAAATAATAAAGAAAAAAAAACTAAAAAGTCGGTGATTTCCCCATAGTGGGGATAGGTACTGTGTATGTAAATTCTCACAAGACTACTCCGACTGGTCAATCACTTCACATCCGAAGTATTTCGGTTTTTCTTAATTACGTACTTACCCCATGCTTTCGGACAATACATTGACAGACATTATTTGCGGTTTCTGTGCTTGCACTACTCTGTTCATTCTTTTCCGACTGGGTCTTGATATTTTACATTTTTAGTGTTTCTCACTTGAAACCAGAAAAGTATAAATGATCAGTTTGGCTAATGTAAATGAGTAAAAATGCAACCTATTAGGTAGCCTCAAACAAAAAATTACCTTACAAAAATATAAGTATAAACCTCAAAATACAACATTCGAGCGGCGTTCATGCGATAAACTCTCTTTGTTTTACCACTTAGGTAACATTTATTTCTTTTCCTACCCATATTTACATTTATAGATACTTAAACGCGTATAAAACACTAAATTAACGATTTTCGCTACAGACACATCGACTGTTGTTGCCTTACGTCACACGTCGAAGCGCCTGGTAATTTATTACGGCAAACTTTTATCTGGCAATATACGATATTATTATTAGGTGTTTTAATTAAAACGAATTATGTTAATAAATAATATTTTGTATCGAAAATAAAGATAGCAGGTACCTTCGGAATCACAATACAAACATTTTTACGTAAAAGAATTCTTCCTAAATTAAAATTCACAGAGTTTTGGAAGAACAATAATTTTATATATCATTTCTTAACATTTTTTTATTTGTTGGTATATTCATTTATTTTAAAATTTTAAAATGACGGTGACATTGTGAAGGACCCGAACAAACCTACAAAAATGTTTTAAAGCTTAGAATTACTTCAGGTCAAAGTTCTAGTCAAGAGAAATACATTAATTTTCGCCAGTTCTCTTCGTATTCGGCCTTAAAGTAATACAAATTTGTGATAATTTTGTAGTGAATACAATGGAGAAGATAACAAGGTTACAATATTAAACTTTTAAGTACGTAGGTAAAATGTCTAGACCAAACACATAATTCTAGTTTTTATTTCACATCGATCGGTGCACTATTACCGAAGTTATAAGCGTGGAAAGTTTACGTACATTTTTAAAATTTCGCCCGTGCCCGCGAGTAGCGCGTGACGTCATCGATTCCATGCGGCCGCGCCGCCGTACCGTTTCAGCGCGCCAATCATACGTTTGTAGACATTGATTTATATGTTACACTAGATAAGTAATTTCCGCGCCAAAGCGTTGTCACTTCACATAAGGCCACAGCCTTATACTCAGCGAACGTCGGTTCAGTGTTCAAGGTGACGCCGTCCGAGTTAAGCCGAACGATTCACAACAAAAAATGGGTAAATGCGTAGTGAAAGAATGCGTTTCAAGGTCACAAAAACATAATAAATCAAGCGGAATCACTTTCCATACGTAAGTTTTAATTTATATATTCATATTAACGTTTAAAACACTAAAAAATTAAATAAAATATCGAATATTGCAATTTAGGTTCAATGTTGCCACTTTTCCGCTTTTGTGATTTTTCCACATTAATGGGAGACTGTATAATTTATGGAATAAGTGAATTTTGTTTTAAAATAAACAAGTAAAATTGATTACTTAAAAATAAAAACTATGTTTCAACCTTTATACAAAATAATTATTCTTATTTTAGTTTATTCATGAATGGTCTATTAATTATATTTTATTATTTTATATTATATTAATAAATTTGCAGTGTACCTAAAGATGCAGCACGCCGTAAGAAGTGGGTGGAAATAATAAGGTTGTTAAGAAAGGAGACTGACTGGGTGCCTTCTAAATCTACTGTCATTTGTTCTAAGCACTTCCGGAATCAAGACATACTTGAACCAAAAAGCGATTGCGGCCGTGTTCATTTGTCTAACGAAGCAATTCCAATGATTGTAGTAAGTAAATGTTTAATAAGGTAGTTAATTCATATTGTCACAACATAGGTAATATTTGTCAAAAATACCTTTTCTTAAACTCAATATTCACTCATTCAAACACACACACACACACACACACACACGTTGTGCACACGACTAATGCTTTTTTCTCATTCCTTGATTTTCGTTTACTGCATGTTAGTTAATTGTTAACCAAATTTTATTGAAAGCACTGGTTTGTACAGGTACTGGTTTCTCACATATACAGTTATTACAACTAGTTTAGAAGCCAGGGTTCCATTTAAATTGTTAAAAGATTTGTGGCAAATAAATAATTTATTTATTTATTTAAAACTTTTATAGCAATGTGTAATGCAAACTAAATGTTTTTATCTTAGTTATCAGGTTAATCATAATGCTATTTTGACTACAATAATTAATGGATATTTTTCAGGACGAACCTCATTTTGAAAAGCCGGTAGAACTTTTAATAGAAGAAAATATGGATTTTGATGTTATGGAAACCGATGAAGAGATAGATGAAATAACTGAAACACCGCGAAAGCACAAAATGAGAAAAATAATTCACCGTTTGAAAATTGTATCCACACGAAGACTAAATAAAATAAAAAATATATGATTTCACAACTTATGCATATTCAACACAGATCTCGCTTAAGAAACCTAAAATTGTTTTTTTTATTTGCTTTATTTTTTGTTTGATTTATTAGTACAATAAAAATAATATATAAAAACATATTTTATTTCATTACTTATGCTTACTTCTGTTCATCTAATAAGAAAATATACAAATTTAAAATAAAAACAATTTACTGCAACTTTAAAAAAAAAACTCCTTTATATTGCTCATTTTGGGTAAAATTTCATAAAGTATGCAACACCAACCCGCCACTGCATGTTTGTGTGTCTATCTTTATCTAATCTTAGGGACGATATTGTTTTCCGCGACTTGTGTAAGTGAGACAGATATATGTTTACTTAAAAATTTTAATGATTTCAAAGCTACGTCGTCGCATTTGGATAGTGGTTACACTTTGTTCGACGCGCGACAATGTGGTTTGCTCCTCTAGTCTTGTATAACTCAATGTTTGTAGACATTGAGTTTAATATATAAATCAATGTTTGTAGTAATATTTCGCGGGTGAGTTGTTTGCCCTCGTGCGCTCAAAAGGTCAATCTGACAACCTTTTAATAGTCCGCGACATCATGGTGGCGGAATATTTTCTAAGAAACAGAGATTTTGTCGCGGCTGAAATACGCATAAGAATAAGATAATATTTTATAACCTAGGTACCCATTATTACATTAATACATTCTGGGTTTCATTTGCTAATGATAAGAATAAGTATAACAAAAATACGTAAACATTCCTTACTTACCTACTTACTATCTGCCTCTAACTAGTTTTGTTTTCTTATTCTTTATAAGTGTACCCTGACCTTTTTGTGGTTTTTATGGTTAAAAAAATTCCTGTTGTATATAAAGAAATCTACTACAAAATATACCTTCGGTGAATAAAAATATGATTTTATCTAAAAATCAGATGTTTTCAATATTAATAGAATAAGGTCGCATTATTATTATGATTAAAAGCGTAGTTATATATTCTTCAGGCAAGGGATCAATGTCAATATTATCATCTAGAGTAGTAACAGGATCGACAACATATCTATGCTCAATTTCTTGTGAAGTAGTGGCAAGCGCATGTGTAACTGTTTCTGACCTAGATTCGGCACTTAGTTTTGATAGTAAATATCTTTGTGGTTTTTCTGTATACCGATTTTGACAAGCAAACTTGTGAGGCAAAACATCTTTTGTAAGTTTGAGGGGACCACCAACTAGTTTGTACTTCACGTAGTTTTCCATATCGTTTTCGACCTAGAACAAAATACAAACTTATTTAAAATATATAAAAAAATAAGGAACCTCGTAATTTGTATTCCATCAATATTTAAAATATGTACCAACTATGTAATACATAATAATAGGACAACACGAAAAAAAATTTCAGTGCTCCACTTCATAATCAAACTTCTTCCATTATTTGCGGCCCACAAAGTATGCAGGTTGAACAGCTCTGCGATGTGTTTAGTTTTTGCTTGAAATATTGTAAAAATATAAAAACGTTTGTTAACATATTCCATATTTTAACCTTTATATGCATTATAAACATTTTAAAATTTGCTGCAAATATAGGTAGGTATCTAAACTTACGAACTCACGACAGGTCATTGACTTATCTACATTACATAGGTAAGTACTTTACCCAAGTTTGGATGTTTATTTACACTGAAGTAGTTATAGTTAAATATGTAGGTATTAGGTATTGTTTCTTCTTGAAATTATAATGATCATTAAGCGTGGAAAGGTTCAATGAATCGTTAGTTACTTAAACACTGCGACTCGAGTAGGTACTAACATGCCTAATAGAAAGCATTTACTACCAATAACCAAGAGCTATCATGTGAAGATTATTATTATTTGAATAATTACATCGAAATGATCCTCACAACAATATGCTACCGTGTTTGGTCCTAAAGGATGTGCTCTTCTCGTAGCATTTGTCCATTTATTTCTGAGGGTGGGGTTTCTAGGCACATTAAAAAACAACTCTTCAGGTGTTTTTGTGGCCGTATTTTTACATTGAGACACAGCACAATATTTAATAGATGGTGTCATGTTCTATAATGTTTCTTGTTAAAAATATATAGCAAGTAAATCCGCGCGCGACGGGCACATTCGAGTAAATGTTTTGATTTTCTAAGTGCGCGTCGGGTCTCTCGCACGAAGATGGAAATCGTGACGTCATCAACGATGTCGCTCTCGGCCCGCGGTTAGACCGAAAATGTTAACTTTGCGCCTTTATATCTCGGTCAGTTTTGAAGATAGAAAAAAATTAAAAACACGGTTATTCTCGTAATTTTTTGTAGATTTTTTGGCATATAAAACAAAAAAATGGTTATCTTCTCCATTTATATTCAATGTAATGACCATGTGGTATCGTTGGGTTATTACGTTTATCCACCCTAAAGAATCCACCCTAGAGTGGATACCCGTAAACCACCCCAGACAGGGTGGATAATAGTAATTGTTATATATTATTTATCCCCCTCGGCTGTGTCATTTATACAGTCATTTATAGAAACATGATAAAAACTAGTTCAAAATCCTTAATAGACATTACCTACTAAACTATATACATATTTCTTGTTCGAAAGATCAACACTGAAATAAAGGATTACCTCACAGGATTACAGATTCATTGTAATCATGGCATAAAATAATTTAATATAAAGTTAAAGACAAACTTCCAATCATAACATTTTTGGTATGCTTGCAAAAAACGCTCAGTTCTTCGCTAACACATCAAATTAGATCTACTCAGTAATGAAATTAGTGTTGGTAATTGCCTGCACATATTGCAGAATTTATAAATAACCGATGGGGAAGAAAGGGAGTGGCAGCCTCGTACCGGTAGGTGTAATGTAGGGCGACCCCACACTAGATGGAGTGATGACCTGGTAAGACATGCAGGAAGTCGATGGATGTAGGTGGCTCAGGACCGTGCTTTGTGGCGTTACTTGGGGGAGGCCTATGTTCAGCAGTGGACTTGTGAAGGGCTGTAATGATGAATGATGGTGATTATAAATTATGCAATAATATTATTCAAAACTAGTATGTTTAAAATAATTTATTGCATTTAAATTATTTTAAACATTCTTGTTTGCGTCATCCTACGTAATGCGCGGACATCAATAGACCGTAACAGTAATACGGTAACGGTAACGGCAATACATAATAAGCTTTAGACATTCTCGTTTGCGTCCTCCTACGTAATGCGCGGAAATCAGTAGGCTGTAACAGTAATACGGTAACGGTAACGGAAATACATAATAAGCTTCAATCATTCTCGTTTGCGTCTTCCTACGTAATGCGCGGAAATCAATAGACGGTAACAGTAATACGGTAACGGTAACGGCAATACATAATAAGCTTCAAACATTCTCGTTTGCGTCCTCCTACGTAATGCGCGGAAATCAGTAGGCTGTAAAGTAATACGGTTACGGTAACGGCAATACATAATAGGCTTTAAACATTCTCGTTTGCGTCCTCCTACGTAATGCGCGGAAATCAGTAGGCTGTAACAGTAATACGGTAACGGTAACGGCAATACATAATAGGCTTTAAACATTCTCGTTTGCGTCCTCATACGTAATGCGCGGAAATCAGTAGGCTGTAACAGTAATACGGTAACGGTAACGGCAATACGTAATAAGCTTCAAACATTCTCGTTTGCGTCCTCCTACGTAATGCGCGGAAATCAGTAGTCTGTAACAGTAATACGGTAACGGTAACGGCAATACATAGTAAGTTTTAAAAACATTCTCGCTTGCGTCCTCCTACGTAATGCGCGGAAATCAGTAGGCTGTAACAGTAATACGGTAACGGCAATACATAGTAAGTTTTAAAAACATTCTCGCTTGCGTCCTCCTACGTAATGCGCGGAAATCAGTAGGCTGTAACAGTAATACGGTAACGGCAATACATAGTAAGTTTTAAAAACGTTCTCGCTTGCGTCCTCCTACGTAATGCGCGGAAATCAGTAGGCTGTAACAGTAATACGGTAACGGTAACGGTAATACATAGTAAGTTTTAAAAACATTCTCGCTTGCGTCCTCCTACGTAATGCGCGGAAATCAGTAGTCTGTAACAGTAATACGGTAACGGTAACGGCAATACATAGTAAGTTTTAAAAACATTCTCGCTTGCGTCCTCCTACGTAATGTGCGGAAATCAGTAGGCTGTTACAGTAATACGGTAACGGTAACGGCAATACATAGTAAGTTTTAAAAACATTCTCGCTTGCGTCCTCCTACGTAATGCGCGGAAATCAGTAGGCTGTAACAGTAATACGGTAACGGTAACGGCAATACATAGTAAGTTTTAAAAACATTCTCGCTTGCGTCCTCCTACGTAGTGCGCGGAAATCAGTAGTCTGTAACAGTAATACGGTAACGGTAACGGAAATACATAGTAAGTTTTAAAAACATTCTCGCTTGCGTCCTCCTACGTAATGCGCGGAAATCAGTAGGCTGTAACAGTAATACGGCAACGGTAACGGCAATACATAATAAGCTTTTTGATATTTGAGATTGACAGGCCTGTTGGTCTAGTGGTTAGTGACCCTGACTGCTATGCCGGAGGTCGTGGGTTCGATTCCCACCCAGGACAAATGTTTGTGTGATGAGCACGATCATTTGTTCTGTGTCTGGGTGTTTTATCTATAATATTTATGTATTTAGAAATATATAAGTATGTTTATCAGTTGTCTAGTACCCATAACACAAGCTCTGCTTAGCTTGGGACTAGATGGCGTTGTGTGGTAGTTGTGGAATATTATTATTATTATTATTATATGTTTTGTGGTTATTATAAATTAATTAATACAATTAAAGTGTATGATGTGTTGAACTGTACTTGGAGTAAAAAGTCAGAAGAACAAACAAAACTGAATTCCAATTATCCACGCCGTCTGGGGTGGATAGATGGACACGCGTTTTCGAGTATCCACCCTAGCCCTTCAACCCCTAAGCGGTCGAATTCGACCGCGGCGCTATTCCGTCAAAATTGAAGCGGTGGATTTCGACCGCGCACACCCACAGCACTTCAAACAATTAAAACTTATATTTAGCGACTACTTTTCTATGAAGAAGTTTGGAATTGGCTGCATGGGAATTTTAAGGAGACTGATGGGCTAGGGTGATGAAAGGAATAACCTGTCTTGTTGGATAATGTACTTGAGTTACTTTCTTGCAAGCTCTTGGTTTGAATACTACCCAAAGCCAACATTTTGCACACAAAAAATATTGATCTTTAGGTCTAGATATTATAATATCCTTGTTTATGTATCTATTTTATGTACTAACACTCTTTGCCATAACTTATTATACATAACAAACTACTTAACTCTTATTTATTTCAAAACTTTTATTCTATTAACGTTAAAATTCACATGGGGTGGATTTAATGACCGTCGGCATTCTCTGCCAGTCCACCTAATGCGTGGTGAATAATATGGCTAATTACCATAAAAAATATAAAAGTACTCAATGTGATGAATAACAATGTAAAATTAGGCTAAATAGCATAAATACGTTTTCATACAAACACATTATTATGTGTTACACAATTACATTCACTAGGTGGTAGGACCGTATTTTTGGCTTAAATTCCGTTCGGGTAGATTCCAACGTACCATTTTTTGCCATCAAATAGCAGTGTTTGCACTGCTGTGTTCGTCTAAGGAGTATAGAGGTTGTTAGATATTCCATCTTACTCCACAGAGGTGATAATCACTTATCGTCCAGTGGACTGTATGAAGATGATGATGTCCTCCAGACCGAATTTTGGCCACGGCGGCCTGCCTCAACGGAGGCTAGCCATCGGCGCAGGACAGGGATATAGTGCCCAAGTGTATGCGCAAGCACAGGTGCACTCTCTATTCCCTCACTCTCATAATCCGATGGGATGGTAAACCGACACGACCAGGCGAGACGAGATCAGGCGCAGGACCAACGGCTTTACGTGCATTCCGAGGCACGGGGGTGAGACACCGCCAACTTCCTGACTCCGAGCAACTACTGAGATATTCTTGACGGAAAAACTCAATAATTAATTTTTTGGCCCGATCCGGAATTCGAAACCAGGACCTCATGATCAGCAGTCGCACTACTACAAACACTAGACCAACGAGTATGAACTGTATATTTACTTGTCATTTCAGTTTTATATAGTAAAAAGGACATTACGACGTTGAGGAGCTTGACAAATTGTTTATTCGTAATGAAAACGCTCACCTCAAAGGCCACCATCTTAAGCTGTGTACCAGTTTTTCAAACACAACCCTCACAGCACCTCATTTGTAACCGCGTAGTTACAGAGTAAAAATAAGCCGCCAGAGAACGTAGTCTCGGTCCAAAATGTGAACCAATTCAAAAATAGATTAGATAATCATTTTATGAACTGAAATAGCAGTAACCTAGTGGGCACAAAAAGGATACAGGCATTATCAGTTGTCTCAACTGCCTACGTATTAATAATAATATTATTCTTTTAATATTTATAATATTCTTCTCCCGTAGTCGCCTTTTGAAACACCTATGAAAAATAACGCATTTATGGATTTTCTTGCATATTTCTTACACATAATGGTATTTGTGCAGTTTATATTATTATAATGGTATTTGAAAATTGTTATAACTTAAAATATTATTTTAATTTCAGTATCTTACTTTAAAGGAAATAGTTTATCTAATAATGTTTTGTATTTATTGATAATTTTGTATTTCATTACAGACATGTCTTTACTGTATGTTTGTCGCAGTAATGGCCTTCTTTGCTAAAGTGTCAGACCCTTCTGTTGGTGGAACGTATATGACACTTCTAAATACGGTATCTAACTTGGGTACTAATTGGCCTAATACTCTTGCATTGTGGGCCATTGACCACTTGACTTACAAGAAGTGTTCTTTGACAAACCTAAGTGACAACACATGTGCATCAGCATTAGAAACAGAAGTAAGTAATCATCGGTAATTTTAAATTTTTACGTATTTTATATTTGTACCAAATTTCTTAGTTCACAAAACAACAATACTATTCACTATTTAGAATTAGTTGTAGTTTACCCATTAGTTATTGGTGAATAAACTCAACTATATTCCATGTACTAAGTCCCAGAGGATATAATATTATTTCAAATATATAATATTAGGTAAGGATTCATTTGAATCGAAATTGGAGACTTGTGTTTTACTATAAACGGATAAAAATCGAAACTAGTGTAATTTTATCGTGATAAGTTTCAGTAAAAGTTAGTAAAGTAAAGTTACAGCCTATATACGTCCCACTGCAGGGCGCAGGCCTCCCCTCATTACTGAGAGGGTTTTAGGGCAAGGAAATGTCCGCCGCGCTGCCCCAACGCGTGTTGGTGAACTTCACTTATTTCTTATTTCTCAGACATGCAGGTTTCCTCACGATGTTTTCCTTCACCGCCGAGTACGTGGTAAATCAGTACATAATTGCATTTAACAATTTCATTGGTGCCGGCGGGGATCGAACCCGGGTTACTCGCGTTCTGTTATATTTATAGCGAGCATTAACCATCTGAGCTACCAAGGCTCTCTAGTTTAAAAGTTTCGGTGTATATGTACAAATATACTCTGTGGTAAGAAAACTACCATGAAGAATAATCATTTATTTATTTATTTATTTATTTATTACTACAAGATCCACAGCTCTAATTACAACGTATATAAAACTTAAGAAATAAACTAACAGCCAATAACGGATCTACTTTATACATTTTTTGACTTATATTAATCGACCGACAATCAATAAGTTTGAGCTACAAAATACACTATTTTAGAAATTAAAAATTAAAAAATTAAAAATTAAAAATGGTGCGTCTCTCACTCTCTGATCTGTGTATCCGTGTACGCGCGCGCGCGTGTGTGTATGTTTGTGTGTGTGCGTGTGTGTGTGTGTGTGTTGGGGGGTGTATGTGTGTGTGTGTGTTTGTGTGTGTGTGTGTGTGTGTGTGTGTGTGTGTGTGTGTGTGTGTGTGTGTGTGTGTGTGTGTGTGTGTGTGTGTGTGTGTGTGTGTGCAATATACATATTAACTGTTTCCTTCAAGTACTTCAAGAACTTCCCTCTTAAACAGATACCTACTGCTATGAAAAATATCAGTAGCATTAAATTGGTTGTTAAAAGTTCTATGCAATCGACTGACCAATGCGTTTTGTGCGTAATTTGTTTTTGATCGTGTTACGGCAAATAATTTTGTGTGTCTCGTTCTAACTTTCGGGGCGCAGAAACTCAGTATTTTGGTTGATAGTTCAGGGCTATCTATATATCCGTTGCATATTCCGTGTAAAAAGGACATGTCTGCAAGTACACACCTATTTTTGAGAGTCGTAAGATTATGATAATGGCAGGATTCATCATAATTTTTGAAATGGCAATGCGACCGATAATTCAAATGTTTTATGAATTTTTCTTGTATTTTTTCTAAATTTTGAATACAAATGATATACTGAGGGTTCCAAATTATGCTACAGTATTCTAGGATGCTCCTAACATAAGTGTAATACAGTACTTTTAGGCAACCTATGTCTGAGAAGGGACGACTAACACGCAATAAGAAACCCAGGCTTCCGTACGCTTTGTTTTTAATCATTTCTGTATGATCAGAAAATGTCAACTTGCAGTCAATGTGAACACCAAGATCCCTAACACAAGCCAATTTTGCAATTTTAACATTATTAATATAATATTCAAAATTGATCGGATGTTTCTTGCGAGTAAACGAAATATAAGAACATTTATTTATATTTATACCAATTCGATTATCAGTATAATAATGTTCTAGACGGTTAAGATCAGTTTGTAGGCCAGTACAATCCATATCGTTTTTAATTTTCATAAATATTTTGGTATCATCAGCGTACATAAGAAATTGAGCATGTTCGAAGCAAGCACCTACGTCGTACAAATATGTTGCATACAGAAGTGGTCCCAGAATGGATCCCTGTGGGACACCTGAAGGTATTGCAATAAAATCTGAGCAAAATCCTCCTATGACGACTACTTGAGATCTATTGCGTAAATAAGACTCCAACCATCTAAGCACGCTACCCCGGATACCAAGTTCATAAAGTTTACGTAAAAGAATAATGTGATCCACACGGTCAAACGCCTTCTCAAAATCCGTGTAAATCACATCAACCTGAGACCCACCATCTATGTTATTTAATACGTAATCAATAAATACTGCCAGATTGGTAGCTGTGGACCGACCCTTCATGAAACCATGCTGCTCTATTGGTATTGAGACCGATATTACAGGATAGATAAATTTATATACGACCCTCTCGAACACTTTGCTCAACACGTTGAGGATAGATATCGGTCGATAATTTTCAACAGCAGTCCTCGATCCTTTTTTATGAATTGGCACTATATGGGCCTTTTTCCAAACATTAGGAAAGTATCCATCTTGAAGACATCTGTTGAAGATAAATGATACAGGACGCGATAGAGATTTAGCACATTGAACGAAAAATACCGGTGGAATACCATCGCAACCAGCTCCCTTTTTGACGTCAAGATTTTTAAGCAGTTCATAAGTACTCTCTTCAGTAACATTAATGTCATGTATAGTATCAGATCTGGGAGTTTCATTTGTTGAGTTAGCTGGGTATTGATTCGCTGGTTCACGAAAGTTTCTCTCAAAAAAGTTGCCGAATGCGAAACAAATATCCGATGGTGCATTTAACGCATTTTGATCAAAGGTCATTTGTTGGGGATAAGAGGATCCTACTTTTCTCTTGGACTTTACATAAGACCAAAAATATTTTGGATTAGTCTTAATTCTTTGTTCCGAGAAAACAATGAACGATTGATAGCATTCGGTCTGCAGTTTCTTAATATTCCGTCTGAGATAGCTAAAATGTGCATAATCAATCGGGTTTCTATGACGCTTCCAATTTACATGAGTCCTATCTTTTTCTTTAATTAGTTTTATTAATGCTTTATTATACCAAACTGGGTAAATGTAGGTACTTGGGCACCGAACTTGTGGTACGAATGTTTGTAATAAATTATTTAAAATCGAGTAAAATTTCGTCAACATGTGCTCTATGTTACTATTTTCAAGTAAAAAACTCCAGTCCTGATTTCTAAGAGATTCGTTGATGCTAAATAATTCGTGCTTGTGCCGATTTAATAAAAACGACTAAGTATATTGAAGCCATAGTAGCATAATGGTAAGATGTTATCCGCGAATTGCTAATGCAAAAGGTCGTGGGTTCGAATCCGCCATTCGACTACAGTCGTGAACCACTCCTAACACAAGCACTAAGCTTAAGTTTAACCGTTCAATTGATGTAATTTGGGTTAAACCCCATCATACTACTATAACTACATCTCTTGTCAGTAATCACATAGGTAAATCAGTTATGAAGGAAAGCTTTTGCTTAGCCCAATATTTCGAAGTAACGTGAAGTCCGTTAACTCAAATAAAAACTATGTCCACTGGAGCAATGTGACAAATTCTTCTCTGTTAAATGCCATGCGCTTGCCCTGTATTTACCTAATTAGTTATACTTTACCTAAGCTAAATATGAATTTAATTATTATAAAAAAATGTTTTTCATCAGCCTGTCCACTGCTGAACATGACTTTTGGAATTTTAGGGAAAATTTGTCGTAATCGACGTGCTTGGCGGAATTGTCCATTGCAGAGTACCCATGGTGGTGCTCCCGGTTGATGGTTTAGGTATTTTAAATTCGGATTAGTGTGAGTCTAATCATACTAATCCGAATTTAAAATATACATTATACTAGCTTGAAGACAGACGTTGTTCTGCCCTTTTCGATGACCCTTTGTCATGTCCTATTAAAAATCCTTAAATTCGCAAAAAAAATTGTGGGTCACTCATTAGCAAAAAAAAAACCATCGTATCTCTCAAGTTGGACCAAACTGCACACGGTGTGCA
The DNA here is from genome assembly GCA_036936625.1 of Parnassius smintheus behrii. Taxonomy (NCBI): domain Eukaryota; kingdom Metazoa; phylum Arthropoda; class Insecta; order Lepidoptera; family Papilionidae; genus Parnassius; species Parnassius smintheus. The sequence continues at coordinate 27,073,822 of JAUPFT010000010.1, read as the reverse complement.
AATTTGATTAAAATCGGTTAAGTAGTTTAGGAGTCCATCGCGGACAAACAACGTGACACGTAATTTATATATATTAAGATTTTTCTGGTCTTACTGTGATCTACTTGCGAGGAAATGGGTGCTAGTGAACTCTTTCACGCCGCCACCTCATACCAATATAATGTTTAACTTGCCCCTATTCTCTTACCCTATATTGAAAACATGGAACGCGACTTAATGCCAACGTTCCTGTTGCTTCAAGTACAGATTATTCGTAAACACAAGATTTAAGCCACTAACACACAGCTGGCGGCAAGGCTGCGACGTGTCTCGTCGAGTTGTCATGTATTAAACTGTACCTTGAAAATGAACGTGTCGATGACGCTGAAAAGGGAATACGTAGGGTAATTTCCAAAATATGTAGAACCCAGTGTACTTGCTAATGCAAATGACGTTATAAATCGACGCTATTACTGGTGATTCGTTCCAAAACATTGGACAGTATATGACATCATACATTTGCGTCATATTGGAAAAGTGTTGGTGATTATTTTGTCATTTTATGGTCCAAAAGTCATTATATCTTCCTAATGGAGATACCATCAATTATTCTATAATTTTTTTATATTTGAAGGAATAAAAACAAATTTTGGCATGCTTCATTCAGCGTACACACTACACACAATTAAAATTGTTTTAATATAACCGGATATCCGACACAATATGGCGGCGGCACGCCGGTACAATATGGCGTCAATTAATGACGTCATTTGTATTCGGCAGTATACTGGAAACGTTTCGCAACATACCCTATAATATTAGTCTCACTGGTTATATCGCGCTTCGCGTAATACCGTGAGCCGAAGATTTTTTATTTGTGAGCGAAAGCCTCCGTACGCATAAGTTTTATACCCTTTTATTTAAATGTAATATTAATGTTTGGTACAGCCAAAAGGAATACTTTTTTTTATAGAATAAGGGGTGATAAACCAGCGCAGAGTTCACCTGATGTTAAGTAGATGCTGTGGCCCATAGACATCTACATCTGTCCTCGATTAAGACTCTAAAAACAGATTCGTTGTGAACCCTGTGGACCTGATTAAATGTCTCGTTTTCAGTAAAAAGCGTATCCGATTCTCTACACTGACCCACAAAATAGAGGATGCATTAAGCTACTATTTCACGCTGGTATTCTGTAAGAGCGTGGTCTGTACCCGGTCGAGCCGACTCATTCTTGCTACGACCAAAATATGACTGCAGCAGGGCTCTACCATATAAAATATGTTAAAAATATTGTTTTAATTGATTTCTTTATTTCTAGCTATGCAAGAACAGTGGCGGTACGTGTGACGTACGGATAGATGGCTTCTACATAGAGACAATTATATGTTTGATAGCCGGTTTCCTTTGGTTGCAATGGGGTCGGACCACTATCAATCGTCTATAGAGGCTTCCAGCATCAGCCTGGCAAATAGGCAAGCTCGGCAGATAAGACTGAATCGCTGCAACTTTATATAGTTTAATGTATTATATTTATTGAATACGTCATTTTTCTGTTGTAAAAACAACAATCTTAACACGACGGACACTTTTGCCGCACAACTTATGATTTAAGAAATTGATTATAACTGCGTCTGTATTGTTGTATTACCAATCTGTGTAAACATTTAAAACTTTTAAACAGCTAAAATTAAATTTCAACAGTTATGCAAACCCGTCTTGGGCATTTGCCTTACCAATACAGGTAATATTATTACCATTTGAATGGTTGTTCAGCAATAATGTGTAAATTTTAAGTGTTATCAGTTAATGTTTGACTGCCTCGTTAGTCTAGTGGTTGTAGTAGTGCGGTTACTGATCATGAGGCCCTGGGTTCGAATCCCGCGTCGGGCCCAAAAATTACTTATTGAGTATTTCCATCAAAAATTCTCAGTGGTTGCCCGGAGTTAGGAAGTTGGCGGTGTCTCATCCCCGTGCCTCGGAAAGCACGTAAAGCTGTTGGTCCTGCGCCTGATCTCTCTCTGGTCGTTTCGGTTTACCGTCCCATCGGATTATGAGAGTGCGGGAACAGAGAGTGCACCTGTGCATGCGCATACACTTGGGTACTATAATCCTGTCCAGCGCCGATGGCTAGCCTCCGTTTTGCTTACTTCTTAAATAAATTTTTCTTATTTATAATATTAGTTCCTATAGATTATAAATTCTGTACTTTATTCGTTATAAAATATTGTTCGAAAAGTTATTGAATTGATAACGATTTTTTTTTTGATTGCCCCATCGTGGGGATAGGTACTGTGTATGTAAATTCTCACAAGACTATTCCGACTGGTCAATCACTTCACATCCGAAGTATTTCGGTTTTTCTTAATTATGTACTTTTACCCCATGCTTTCGGACAATACATTGACTGACATTATTTGCGGTCCCTGTGCTTGCACTACTCTGTACATTCTTTTCCGACTGGGTCTTGATATTTTACATTTTTAGTGTTTCTCACTTGAAACTAGAAAAGTATAAATGATCAGTTTGGCTAATGTAAATGAGTAAAAATGCAACCTATTAGACAGCCTCAAACAAAAAATTACCTTACAAAAATCTAAGTATTAACCTCAAATACAACATTCGAGCAGCGTTCATGCGATAAACTCTCTTTGTTTTACCACTTAGGTAACATTTATTTCTTTTCCAACCCATATTTACATTTATAGACACTTAAACGAGTATAAAACAATAAATTAACGATTTTCGCTACAGACACATCGACTGTTGTTACCTTGCGTCACACGTCGAAGCGCCTGGTAATTTATTACGGCAAACTTTTATCTGGCAATATACGATATTATTATTAGGTGTTTTTAATTAAAACGAATTATGTTAATAAATAATATTTTGTATCGAAAATAAAGATAGCAGGTACCTTCGGAATCACAATACAAACATTTTTACGTAAAAGAATTTTTCCTAAATTAAAATTCACAGAGTTTTGGAAGAACAATAATTTCATATATCATTTCTTAACATTCTTTTATTTGTTGGTATATTCATTTATTTTAAAATTTTAAAATGACGGTGACCTTGTGAAGGACCCGAACAAACCTACAAAAATGTTTTAAAGCTTAGAATTACTTCAGGTCAAAGTTCTAGTCAAGAGAAATACATTAATTTTCGCCAGTTCTCTTCGTATTCGGCCTTAAGCGTAGTAGTGCTTGTCTTAAGTCAAGTGTCTTTATATTATTTAGTTAAGTTTCTTTTAAATAATGCATCGCAATATTGCTTAACCAAGCTTTTAAATAAATATTAAAATTATTTAATTTAACTTGATCATAACATTAGCATTGTCGCCATCTAGTGCAAATTGCCGAAGCTTATAATACGAGAACATTAAGTGATGATAGATTAAACATGGCAAATAAGTGTGGTCATTGCGGTAAGTTCCTTTCTCAGACAGATGGCGTTAAATGTACTAAATGTTCATTAACACACCATCGCCAATGTGTAAATATTAACCCAGACTCAAAAGTAAGCGCTAAATGGATGTGCAAGCCCTGTAAACCTAAAGCCACGAGTTGGGGAGTTAATTCCACGCCGCGGCAAAGTCCAACATATGCAGAAACAGAGGAGATAACCGAAACCTCCTTGGATGTACGAGTGGAGAGTTCTAACGAAGGATTATTAGCGCAGGAAATTAGGCTCCTACGGACAGAGCTAAAAACCCTATCGAGAGAAATGGTTAATTTTCGCCAGGAGATTGCGAATTTGAATACCACCGTGACGGAGTTTAATTCAAGATTAGAGACCATCGAAACCCGTGTGACCTACTTAGGGCAACAAACGGAGGAAAAGAAAGTGGCACCTGCGAGTGAGTTGGTTGAAACTATTGCACAACTAAAGCGTGATCTAAATTACAAAGATCAAGCTGCTCTATTAAATGATCTGGAGCTCACAGGCCTGCCAGAACAAAAAGGAGAAAACCCGATGCATCTCCTTAATAATAATAATAATAATAATAATAATAATAATAATAATAATAATAATAATATAATTTATTTAGTTCCAAACATATACACAAATTAACATAACATAATTATTTAATGGAATGAACTAAAAAGGCGTCTACTCAGAAGAAATGTTATAGAAACCACGTAGTGGTAACTACAACTACTGATTTTCAGTAAACGCCAGAGACATAGGTGGAATAGAATAAACTTAACTTATTACACTAATCACAGGTTCCAACACTTATGAAAATACATACTTTACTTATATATAAAAAAAACACACTTATAACAATTTAGAAATAAAAATAAAACTGTAAGCATTTAGGAAAAGGGCACAACAAAAAGCGCAACAAAAGGCATGTGCAAGGCACAAGACACACAATTAAATTATTTGACAAGATACAAAAGCAAAATAAATAAATTTACAATTAAGCAAGTATTCCTTAGTTTTATAATATATAGACACAGTTCTCTAGTATATATACAGTAATCTATGGACACAGTATACTTTATAAGAAAAATGTGATACATCGACACAGAATTCTACTTACTTTGCAAATTTAAAAGGTATTCTTTTAGTTTTATTTTAAAAGTGCCAACTGTTTTGCTGCCCTTGATCGGAGGCGGTATATTATTCCAACTTCCTTACTCTAGTCGCGCAAAAATTAGGAGTAGATTTGGATGAACGCGATGTGGTTAGTGTAGAGAGATCGGGTATGCGTCGTGATCGCGAGAATACAGCTGCTGAACCGCCGCGTCCTAGACCTATCATCATTCGCCTAGCGCGTCGTGCTATCCGCGACCAACTGTTACGCGCGGCACGTGTGCGGCGTGGAGCCGATACATCCGGGTTCAACATTAATGCTGAAACAGTGCGCTTTTATTTAAATGAACGCCTGACGCACACTAACAAGCAACTTTTCTTTAAGGTTAGACAGGAAGCACGGCAAAATAACTGGCGTTATGTATGGACTAAAAACGGCAATATATTTGTAAGGCGTGATTCATTGTCGAGCAAACGACGAATTTATATGGAGAGTGATATTGTAAAGGTTTTTTGTGTTACTTAAATTTGATGTTTAATATACTTAAATTTTGTTTTTATCTTATTGTTTTGTATAGTAATAGTACATTTCAATGTTTTTTAGGCTCAAGGATTGTGGGGTTTTTAACTGTTATACGTTGTGTCCACATTATAATTTACCGCGTAAGTTGATAATATTTTACTTCTTTTTATATTATTTTTCTGTGGTATTTTTATGGGAGTTTAATATGTTTAACGAGATTTTTATCGTGTCTCACGATTTAATGTATGCCGTGAATTACGTTTTGCGATACTTCTTAATATATTTTGCTACGCTTTGTCTTAACGTTAAGATAAACGTCTGTTATTTTTCTGTTCACAATGTTACAATTGTAGCGATTCGTCAATCTTTTCAATGTATGAATTGGGATAAATTTTACATTTATTTATATAATATATTCCCATCCTATTTGGCTTTATTTATACATTTTATCCGTCCTCATCTGGGCATTACTTATATTATTTCCTCAGAACTAACCGTGTATAGGGATAGGGTCTTTATAAGTAATTTCCAGTGGATTTCTGTCCATAAACCTTTACCTACATTAGCTATCTTTAATCGTTATAAATTATATATTATTAACTGTTATATACCAAGTATAATTTTAATAACATTATATTATAATGGCTAGGAAAAAAAACTTAAAGGTTGGTTTTATAAACCCCGGCTCACTCGATGAGTTTGTGGTGGCAATGGACCGTCATAAGGTGGACATTATGGCGTTAAGTGAAACCTGGCTTCGGGAAGGGGAAGAAGGTCGGGCACCTCGTTTGCCTGGCTATCAGTTACTACATATTCCCAGGTCGGTCGACATACGTACACGAGGTGGCGGTGTGGGTTTTTATATCAGAAGGGAGCTACCAGTTCGCATTCTCACTCACCCCATAGCACCGTTAGTGGAACAAATGTGGCTGGGTACCAAGATCAGTGGTAAGTCTATTGTAATTGGCACTGCCTACAGGCCACCTTGGTTTCAAATACATAATGTCCTTGATGCGCTTACAGACACGATTAATTCCTTCCCATCGTTTGACTATTTACTGCTCCTCGGAGATTTTAATATCAACTACCTTGATAAACATAACCCTTACACTAAAATATTAGAGGAGTTTCTTGTTATAAACAGTCTTAAACAATATGTCAACAAACCTACACATTTCACAAATAACAGCGAAACACTAATAGGTCTTGTTTGCTCTAACGTAAACCTCAATCAAGTAAATGTGGACTATATTCCCGATTTGAGCCACCACGCGATTATATCATGCGAAGTTGGGTTAATAACTTCAAAATGTCCTCCAAGTAGAATAGTTTATAGGCCACTCAAGTATATTGAATCGAATCGCCTACAGCAGGTTTTAGAAAATGTAGACTGGAATTCAATTACAAATATGACAGACGTTAACGCTATGGTGACTGAATTTAACACAGCCATTTTATCCGTTTTTAACTTATTTGCGCCACTTAGATCGGTATGCATTAAGGAACATCATTACCCGTGGATAACTTACAATGTTAAATTAATGATGGGTCTCCGTGATCGAGCGCATTCAAAAGCACGGTTAACAAAGCTAGATTATCATATTAATTATTACAAAGAACTAAAAAAACAAGTTACTATTGCTATACACAATGAAAAGTCTGCTTATTTTAATACCTACGTTAACTATAATATAAGTAATCCTCAAATACTCTGGACCCACATAAAACGACAAATTAAAATAAAAAATGACCACAAAGAATCTCTGCCCCCTAATTTAAAAGATCCGAAAAATATAAACTATCATTTCCTTAATATCCCAGACCCGGGTTCTGCCTCACAGTCAACTATAGATTACTACGAGACGAACAGATTTAGTTCTGCAATATTTGACCTTGTTCAAACTGACAATAACGCTGTTATAAAAATACTTCAAAATTTAAAATCAAACGATCTAGGTGTGGATGGTATCTCATTGGAAATGCTACTGTCTAGTCTCCCCTATTCCATAGGTGCTATCACAAAGATTTTATACATCTCTCTCACTACAAAAAGGTTTCCCACTCTATGGCAAATGGCGTTAGTAAGACCGATTCCTAAAAAAGTAAATATTATGGACTTTAAGGATTTGCGGCCAATAAGCATACTGCCATGTATGTCTAAAATTCTAGAAAAAATTGTCTGTGATCAACTAACGCATTACTTAAACTTGAATAACATCCTACCAAACGTTCAATCTGGTTTTAGGACACAGCATAGTACAACAACAGCCTTAGCCGATGTGGTTGATAATATTTTAAATGCGCAAGACTCTGGTAAGGCTACTATTTTAGTACTTTTGGACTATTCCCGTGCATTTGACACAATAAATAGACGTCTACTGCTAGCAAAATTTAGGTTTTATGGGTTTAGTTCCGACACAGTCAACTGGTTTGCTAGTTACTTTAGTGATCGTAGGCAGATTGTCGAAGTAACGAATAGTGACGGCTCTAGAACAGTTTCCGAATGGTCTCCTGTTGCGAGAGGGGTGCCGCAAGGCTCAATACTGGGTCCTTTGATTTTTGCCTTGTATAGAGCAGATATTACAAAAAGCATAACAAACTGCAAGTACCACATATATGCTGACGATGTGCAGCTATATATTTCCTTCCACCCCAGTGAAAGTACCGATGCAATACAAAAGTTGAATGATGATCTAAATCGCGTAGCAGATTGATCTGAAGCAAATACCTTAGTTTTAAATCCTAATAAATCAAAATACATGCTACTCGGTACTAAAGCACAAATCAGTAAAGTGTTAGCTGCCCACCCAATGGTAAAAATAAAAAATGTAAATGTTGAGCGTGTTAACGAGGCGAGAAACTTAGGAATAGTAATGGATGAGCAACTGAGGTTTGAAAAACAGATAATTAATACAGCTAAGAACTGCTTTTACCGGTTGAAAGTTTTGTACCAAATCAGAAATGTTTTATGCACCGAGGTGCGTAAGAAATTATGCGAATCGATAGTACTATCTAAATTTAACTACGCTGACGCGGTATTAGGGCCTAGACTTCTCGCGCGTTCAAGGAAACTTATCCAGCGTGTTCAAAATGCCTGTGCCCGCTTCTGTTATAAAATTCCTCTACGTGCCCATGTAACACCTTATATTAACAACGCAAGAATGCTTAAAATGGATTACCGTTGGCAACTACATTTCGCCACTTTATTGTTTGGCACAATCAAAACGAGAACTCCCTCCTATCTTTATAATAAGTTACAATGGGCACGAGACAATGCTACGAATTCAACAAGAGCTTCGGCATACAAGCTGCTCATACCCATACATCATTCTGCCGCGTTCCGAGGGAGCTTCAGATATGCCGCAACTAAGTGCTGGAATAACCTTCCACCGCCTCTTCGAAACCTACAATCAGTGTATAGTTTTCATACAAATACAAAGCTATACTATTAAACGAACAGCTACAATCGTAGAGTATCAATTTAAAATTTTATGTTTTTATGCTTTAGCGTGTATATCTACTACTCTGTGTAAAAAGTATCGGGAATATGTCAATAAAAAGACCCGCGTAAAAGAGGTCGTTCTAATTTTTTTACTGCATGTTGGTAGCACTGTACTGATTTAACGCGCAAAGTTTGAGCGGGATCTGTCATTTAATTTGTTTTAAACTACACTTTTTGTTGGTCATAGTTTTGAGTTCTCGGCGATTTTTACAATGGAAAATATTGTTGAACAAAGAGTGTGCCTTAAATTTTGTGTTTCGAATGACATTTCATGTGGTGAATCACTAAAAATGTTGCGAAATACCTACGGCGAATCGTGTATATCGAAAACAAGGGCTTATGAATGGTATAAGGCTTTTAAAGAAGGCCGAGAAGTAGTAGTAGACTTGCCTCGTTCTGGTAGACCTTCAACCGCTACGACCAAAGAAAACATCGACAAAATCAAGAAGCTAGTGCTCGAAAATCGACGTATGAGTCTGAGAGAGTTGGCTAGTGAGGTGAACATATCTTTTAAGTCCGTCCACAACATTCTCATTGACATTTTAGGCATGAAACGCGTCGCCGCTCGACTAGTTCCAAAAGAGCTCAATTTTGTTCAAAGAGCGCAGCGAAAGCATGTCGCTGAAGACATGGTTTCCCGAGCTTCTACGGATCCGACCTTTATGAAACGTATTAATAACTAGCGACGAGACATGGGTTTATGAGTTTTACTTTCATTTCATCGCCATTCTGAAGACTGTTGGCTTGTTTGCACTTTTATGTGCAAACAAGCCAACTATTTTATGTTTGTCTTCAGAATGGCGTCTCGAAAACGAGCCGAAACCCAAAAAACCGCGGCAAAGTCGCTCCAAAATCAAGGTGATGCTGACAGTTTTTTTTTGACTACCGTGGTGTGGTTCACTCCGAATTCCTTCCAAAGGGAGAAACAGTGAATAAAGAATATTATTTAGGCGTCATGAAGCGTTTGCGTGAGAGTATCCGCCGAAAACGTCCAGATTTGTGGCAACACAACTCATGGATGCTGCACCATGATAATGCACCATCACACACAGCCATTATAGTGAAAGAGTTTTTAGCGAAAAATTCAACAAAAGTTCTCGACTAAGCACCGTATTCACCTGATATGGCTCCGTCTGACTTTTTTATTTCCCAAGTTAAAATTACCACTTCGAGGAAAACGTTTTGAGTCGATAGAAGCCATAACAAAAAATTCGCTGAATGAGCTAAAGGCCATACCGCAAATAGCCTATGAAAAATGTATGGAAGACTGGGTGAAGCGTTGGAGATGTTGTATTGCAAGCGATGGGGCCTACTTTGAAGGTAATAAAATAAATTTAGATGAATAATTTGTATTTTTTGTTTTATTGACAAATTCCCGATATTTAGTACACAGAAGGTATGTATGTTCCGGGGTGTATAATTGTCTTTCTTTCCTTCATACGTCACGGGTGTACAATCTAATTACACTATTTTCTTTCCATTGCGCGCCTAGTGTTAGCGCAGGTTCTGTGATAAAACATGCTAAATGGATGCGGTAACATGTAATATTAATGTATGAGTGTTTTTATATGAAATTTAAATTATTTTTATAACCTCGGTTCCAGTTATGCAATGAAATTAACATTCGTAAACGTCCGGTATAGCACTACAAAGATAAGGCAGTTGTGGCCCAATAAAAAGAATATTTAAAAACCTACCAATTGTGTATATAATTGTATTATTAATCCAAATAAGTATATATTATACGTGCCCATGTGTGTATGTGTATGTGTGTTATCCGTATGTATATATGTATGTATGTATATATATATATATATATATATATGTTTATATATATATATATTTATATATATATATATATATATATATATATATATATATATATATATATATATATATATATATATATATGTGTGTATCTGTATAATGTACTTAAAGTAGCCACTGAAAATCAGGGCTAGGATGACACATCTTAGCGTTTCCTGAGTAGTAGTCCTATTTGGACCATTTCCCATTTTTTTTAAAAAAAACTTTTTTTTTAATTTAGCTGTTCACTTTTTTTTAAGTTTGTGTAAGTAAGTGTATGGTTAAGTCTAATTATAAGAATGCTTAAACATAATGTATGTTTTAAGTATTTATTGCTAATTTTTTAAGAAATGGCCAAATCGCGCTATCAACATTCCGAATCATAAACAGTATATATAGAACATCTCCGAACTATCACCGGAGTGTTGGCCGCTCCCCGGGCAGAACACCTTGCCCGGCGGGAGATCTCGCCTTTTCCTTCCACGGTCACAGTTGTGACCACCGGACGTGATCTGAACACGCACAACCAACAACCTTCGGAAACAAGCTTCATCATCGTCATAAAAATACCCCACCCATTCGCTCCCGAGCAGATATCATCTGCAGTCTTCATATCCTGCAAGCCATCTAGCTTCACAAGGTTCATCGCAGCACTGAAATAATAATGCATCCTGTTCCTTCAAGCTACTCTCTGCGCTATACAGTGTTTGGCACGGCTCTGAGCCTTACTGCTCACCTCTGCTTCATGGCACTCTCGCAGATTACTTGCTTTCTTCTCGACTCACCGCAGACTACAAGGCAATCTCTTGGCACTTGCACATTCGTCGACAACGAGACTGCACTATCGACCTCCGATCTGAGAAGGGGGTGATGTGACGGCGCTGTCGTCGCGCTGCAAGCGAAACACACCGAAGCCTAAATCACGCTATCAACATTCCGAATCATAAACAGTATGTATAGAATATCTCCGAACTATGACACGGAGTGTTGGCCGCTTCCCGGACGGAACACCTTGCCCGGCGGGAGATCTCCTCTTTTCCTTGGCCTTCCTACGGCCACACCACCATAAAATTTAAATCTTCTGCCGTCACTGAGCCAGACGTTAGTAGAGATTTGAAGTTTGCGGCCAGTGCCAATTGTGCGAACGCGGCAGTAGCAAGAGTAGCAATTGCTAGGGGCCCCGTGCAAAAATTTTCTCCTCGGCGTTGCACCACCAAATCGTCTCTGGTCCGTCTCCTGCTGGCGTTGACTTCGGGTACGGATACCCTCCGTGTCGTCCTTACACCAATTGTTACGAGCTTAGGATTCGTGACAATAAAACCTGACGATTTAATTAACAAAATTGACACTTTAATTACCGAACACCAATTACAACTTAAAACACACTAATTATTAATCACACTCAACACTTTAGTTTGCAATTATATCGCTTCGAAGTATTCGCTTGCATCGCCAATTCAATACCGACTCGGTCGCGGTCCTTACTGGCCATATATAGGGCCTTTTTCATTGAAACATCCAGAATGTTCGAACACATACCGGTCCCGACCGACTTGGTGCAGAAAGTTCTAGTAGGGAATTTTCTAGAAAGCTCTACTAGTTTTGCTACTCGATACTAGATGGCGGTAGTGGCATTAATTATGGTGTACTGAAATCGAGGAGAAATGACCAAGGATTTCATTTTTGCGGTAAACGCGAAGGCTTGTGTCTTCTGGGGGTTAAAGTGGACTAGATTTAATTGCCTCCAATCCGAGACTTTGTTCAACAAAGACACGACTTCAGACCAAAATTTGTTCCGGCACTCGACGACGTGTTCCCGAGAAATATTAGCACGGCCGGCTTCGGCATATGTTGTCTACATAACAATGAATGTTACGGCCTATAGTTACCCCGACAAAGGTCGTTGAACTCGGGCCCACCAGGAGTCACAATGTCACTAGTACAAAACGTATCATTGATATGCAGAAAAAACTGGATAAGCAATAGCACGCAGCCTTATGAAACACTAGCATTCACAGGTTAATACACCGATCACACATCAGCTGATGATGCTCTTCAATGTACCGCATGAGCCGGCAGTTAATAATAGATGCAGTTATTTTGGAGAACAAGGTGATGGCATAGGCCTGTAGTTGGTCTGAGTGGTCACCTTTTTTGGGGATCGGGTGCACTGAGGTTGTTTTCTATGAGCCTGGAACGAATCTTAAAGAGTAAGAGAACCTGGAGAAGACGCGTAAGTGTGTGACATATGTCTTCAGCCCAATTGGGGGGATTCCATCCGGCCCTCTCGACTTGTTGAAGTCTAGAGACAGGAACGCCTTAAGAACCGAGTGCTGTGTAAACAGCACATCCGATATTGAACACTCAAACCACGGAAAGTTCGGGGTATGTTCCCCTGTCGTCGAGTGGAATACAAAAAGAGAACCTAAAAGATCTGCTTTCTCTTTTGTGGCTTGGGCAGCGAGTCATATTACCTGCGCAAATATGATGGCTTACAGAAATTTCGTTGGGCAGCCTTGGCAGGCGAACTAGTTTCTTGCCAAATCTCCCAATGTGCTCCGACATTGCCCTAGCGATAACTCTTTTGAAGGACCTGGAGGCAGAGTTGTACTTCTTTTTGAATGCGCTAGTGTTTGCATTCCGGGACACCGATGCCTCAGCTCAGGCCTTGTAACACTCCTGATTTTGACTCGACGCACTTTTGCAGTAGCGTCCAAATTAAGTTTGGGATCTGCCGCCGATAGGCACTACCGATGACGGGATAAAAGTTCCATCGCCTAAAGCATCACATAGGTGACAAACTCAGCAACAATTTTTTTTGGGGTCATGAAAAAAGCCCGCATCCAATCCCAACCCGCTGACCTATGTGTAATCATAAGTGCCACACACGGTGGCAGCCTTCCGATCGGGCACTGTACTTCGGAGCAGACAGTGATCCGAAGAGCCAAGAGGTACTTTGACTTGACATGATAGCCATCCGGATGAGAGGTCAGCAGAAGGTTCAACAGGGAAGCTGTAAGATCCTTCAAATCTGGAATCCGCGTGGGCAAAGTGACCAGTTCTATCAGTCTATATGCCAAGGCAAAGTCGTAAACTGATCTGCTCGCATGATCGGTAGTACGAGAACCGAGTTATTCGTCGTGGTGGGCGTCTTGTGCGTTTACCGTATGAAACTCTGTGTTTTATTTTCGAAAAGAAATAATCGGTTACTGATTGTCTTAGACGGAAAAGGTGCAACGTTTCACATTTCTGTGACATCAATAAATTCAATATACTACGTTTTCATAAGTTTCATTTAAAAAAATTACGCTTATGCGGTGATGGGAAGGTTTGGATACGCGGGGCCCTTTTTGCCGGCCCATCAGCAGCTACTACATCCGCAGCACCTGACTTGGGTGCACTGATAATGATGCTGCAGAAGCGGGCTCGCTGACAGGAGGAACAGGGACGTCAGTTGGAAGAGCAGCAGGAGGAACAGTCCTGCTGACATGAGGAACAGGCCCACCGACAAGAGGAATCGGCCCGTCGACAGGAGAAACAGGTCCGCTGACAGGAGGAACGAGCCCGTTGGTTGGAAGAGCAGCGGGAGGAACAGGCCCGTCATTTGGAAGGGCAGCTCAAACGCGATAAGGAAGAGCAGATGCTCCTCTCAAAAAACCTTCACGCTACCTTCGGGAATGAGATAAGGGAGGTGAAAGATAGGGTTGCTCAATATGACAACCGCCTAACGAAAGCTAAAACCCGAATCTACCAAGCGAACAATCTGGTTAACAACGTGATGGCTGACGTAAAGAAAACGCCTGACGACCTTAAACTTGGGGATGGAATTACAGCTCCCATAGTAGCTACAACACCTTCGCTACGTGGATTCAAAGTGCCGCCGTTCGACGGGAGTTGTTCCTGGTCGGTCTACAAAATCCATTTCGAGGCTGTCATGAAGGCGGACGGCTGGAATAAAAGTCAGGCCGTGAGAGTACTCACACTAGGCCTGCGCGAACAGGCCTTAAATGTTCTGGAAGCTCTCGGTAAGGAAGCTCCTTGAGCATTGGAGCGAGATATGACGACGCTCACTTGGCACACGTCTTTCGTACGCAGCTCAAAGATCGCGTGCAACGCAGCATCGAAAACCTGCAGTGGGCCGTTGAGGTGGAGAAGTTGGTTCAAAAAGCATACCGGTCTGTACCTGCGCTCATTGAAGGAAACCTGTGGCAGACATCCATCGACGGCATCCGCGACCTTGAAGTCAGTGCTACTGTGAGGCTCAGACACGATGAGACGCTGGAGAATGACTTGGCCCATACACTTGAAGTGAAAGCCGTGCGGCAAAATCATCTTTCCCATCGCGCCAGGGAGGTTGTAGCAGCTACAGTTCGCGACCGCAATAAAGGATACAGCCCTAGGGGCTACGGCCGTAGGGAAAGGGGCCATCTTCGATTCAGCTGTCTTAAGCGAACTGTAGAAAGGGAAGTTGATCGATCTCGAGAAGGTAGTGCAGCTAACAGCATTACCCAGCAGCAGCAGGGAAACGAGTAAAAGCCAGGACTGCGGGGCGGTTGCTGGCTTATGTTAAAAGAGCCCCAAGGATTTCGATCTCACAAACCCATGTTGGGAACAGCCTAATCATCAAGAACGCCGTGTAAACTGACCATAGACACTTGAGCCTCTTGCACGGTTGTCAATTCCCAACTTATAAATCAGTTCAGTTCAGCAACATAATGAACATGATGTCATCGTGGCTGATGTAATGAACGACTGCATCCTGGGCCTAGACTTTATGAAGAAAAGTTGAAGTGAGATCGACGTTTAGCAAGGTGTTTTGAAATGTGGACAAGGGGAACTTTTCGTGGAAGTGACGTTACCAGGAAACGCGTTCAGCCTTAAGAAGATTGTTCTTCCGCCGAGATCGGAAACGATTGTGCTGGTTAGTCTTCCTCGGAATCCTGGGCAAGCACATCCTTATGTACTCGTGGAAATGGTAGACAATGACCTCCCATGAAAAGTGGCTCGAACCTTGGTAAGAACCACTGACATCCCAGGAGGACGTGTGCTGAACTATTGTGACCAGGGTAACAGCTTATAGAAAAAGGCACTCTGGTTGGTACTTGTGAAGAAGTGGATTAGTTGCATCGGTGCCAGTATCTATCGACTGGGGCCCTCAGCAAGGATGCACAAACGAGAGTGACCACACTTTTAAAAGACTGTCGCAGCGTTCTCTCCCCGAATGAAATGATCAAGGCGAAGAAGTTGTTACTCAAGTACGCCGATGTATTCTCGTCAAACGATGCTGACTTGGGGAAGACTGGCTTAGTTCAACACAAAATAAACACAGGAGAAGAATTATTGTCTAACCGTCAGCGGACAAGAGGATTGCCGGTAGCACGTGAAAAGGAAGTAGATACCATGATTGAGGGAATGGTGAAGGATTGTGTTTTTGAACCTTCATCTAGTCCATGGTGTTTATATGTGGGGCTAGTACAGAAGAAGGAAGGCAGCATGCGGTTTTGTGTTGACTACCGCTGTCTGCACGAAGTTACAAAGAAGGATAGCTATCTCTTGCAAAGAACTGTGACACGCTGGACATGCTTACAGGAGTAAATTGGTTCAGCACGCTGGATCTGAGAAGCAGCTATGAGCAAGTTGAAATTGACCCTAAGGACAAGGAGAAAACTGCGTTCTCGATAAGAAAGGATCTGTAGCAATTTAATATTATGCCGTTTGGATTGTGCAATGCTCCGGCAACGTTTTAAAGGTTGATGGAACTGTTACTTACGGGGCTAATTGGCGATGCCTGTCCTGTTTACTTGGATGTCATCATCGTCGTAGGCCGTACGTTTGAGGAACACCTTCAAAACCAGAAACGCGTGCTCATGAAGATCCAGAGTGCCAACCTCAAGTTGAGTCCGAAGAAATGTTCATTATTCAAACGGCAAGTTAGCTTTTTGGGGTATGTAGTGTCTGAAGAAGGTATCCGCACGGATCCAGAGGAATTCGCCGCTGTCAAGGATTGGTTGGTTGCAAAAGACAAGACGCAGGTTAGAGCATTTTTGGGTTTGTGCTCCTATTATCGGCGATGTGTGAAGAACTTTGCAGATATAGCCAAACCTCTGCACAAGTTAACCGAGTAGAAGCAACAATTCTGCTAAGATGACATCGCATTCCAGGAGCTCAAGGACCATCAGTGCAAAACACCAATTTTGGGGTACTCTGATGCGGGAAAGGAATTTGTAGTTAAACAAAATAATGATTTTAAAAAACAAAATATAAGACAAAAAAGTCATATAACAGCAGCAGAAAAAAATTTAAGCTTTTCGATTTTGTGCAAGTACGTATATATACTTTGTTAAATAATATTCAATGTTGAAATTATTTTTGTAAGATATCTTTTTATGGCATATTTACTTGTATTTCCTCTTGTGTCAAACATTTTATTGCTTTTTATTATTTAAAAAGCGCTCATAACATTTTATTTCTTTGCAGAAAATAAGTTGCTGCCACAAGAATGTGAAGATACGGCACACATACTTCTCCTGTTTGATCAATTGTTTGATTCTTTTAATGGAGGTTCCTGTAAGAAAACATATAAGATCTATGAAAATTGTGTAAAACCAAATTCATTGTTTAAGTTAATAGTTAAGTTTTATTTTATCATTATTGATTTTAATAGCCTTTTAATATTTTATTGCACCACCTCTTATGTAATCTTTGAGGGTCTGAACTATGTACAATTAATTTGGTCAACAAATTAATGATCAGGGCCCTTACTTTTTATGTTTATGTCATGTTGGAAATTTTAATTTGATATTTATTAACAATTTAATGACTTGAAATATTCCATTCAGGGGGAATCAGTGGTCAAATGTTTTTAATTATTTTTGTTATAATCTCCTCAACACGTTATGAAGTTTTGTGAAAGTTGCAAAAACGTTTTTCTTGAAACTACGAATTTGATGTATTTGCTTTGTGTGGGGTTGTCTTACAAAGATCATCGTTACAATTATTACATCAATTACATACCTATATTAATTTTTGTAATTGCTTGTATGTGTGGTCGTAATTACGTCGACGGAAGTGCCATTCTATTGTATATTAAAGTATTCTATGGTATGTTATACATATACAAAATGCTCATTTTGTAAAAAAAATATGTATATTGATTTACACATTTAAACAATGGTATAGTGGGCATAAGAAAGTCACTTTTGTAAATTATTTGTATTTTAAAAAAGTATAGTTATTACACACATTTAAAAAAAAATAGATATGTTACCAAAATATAATAACGTTATCAAGTACATATTTTAAAGATTAATAATGCTGCTCCAAAATGTATCTTTTAATATTAAGGAAAAGATGCAACAATTAATTGATACTAGTTCTTAAAATTATGGAAGAGGAGTAAACCTTTGGAGAGGATTCAATTATCAGTGTGCTCTTAAATGGGTAGTAGTTGAGTCTTGTGGATACCACTGCTTTTTTCTTGGTATTACTATTGGAGTCATGCGACTGACATTGAAGCCATATTTGTTTTATAAAAGAGAGACGTACGTTCAATTTATATCTTAAATTGTAAAGAGTCCCTTGGAGAAAAATTTTAAAAAATAAATATATTAACTTTGGCATAGCTATATATTCATGAAATGTAATAATATAATAATAATAATATTTTTAATTCTTTATTGACATTTTCATAGTTCACATACTTTTTACAAATATATACAATACATTATTACATATTGCATTTATTTTGTAGTAAAGTAAAGGACCTAGGTAATAAAAATATCTTTTTATAAATGAAAAATTGACTAGCGGAAGTGTGCATACCTTGTCTTTACGCCATTTAGAAATTTCAATGAAAGGAGTCTTACTATGCTGAAGTAAGACTGTGTGCAGTATAAAAAATCTATAACTAGTTGATAGCTTAATATGGACTTTATCTCCTTTATCATCAAACCAAAACATGTTCATGGTCATATTTTCACTCTTAACATCCTCAGTCTACAAAACCTATGACATTTTCATTGTAATGTAGTGAGGAGAACACTAGCATCTCATCAAGTATTAAGAAACACAAGCACTCTGCCATGCTCAAGCTTTGTTCTTTCATTTGCTTAAATATTATTGAGTTTATACCTGGTTTAATTAGTATTTATTTAAGGACATTTTTAATGACCGTTTTGAGTAAAAAGTGAACAATTTATTTAAGAATATAATAAATCCTTTAAGGCGTTTTTTCCTTTTATCAAAGTGGCCAAACAATTTGTCTTCGAAATTGTACCATCTTCCACGATATTCATATTATACTGTTCTAACTGCATATTCAGGAATATGTGGGTGTTCATAGTGAAAGATATCAGTTTTGAATCAAATATTTTTTTCTTAGTATTATTTTTGTTGCTTTATGTGATTATATGGTACCTTCCACAATTTATTAGATTGATTATAACTTCGCAAATGGTTTGTGAGGTTGTATTATGTATGTTATAATACATATATAAAATGCTGATTTTGTAAAAAAATATATTGATTTACACATGTACAATGGTATAGTGGGCATATGAAAGTCACTTTTGTAAATTATTTGTATTTTTAAAATTATAGTTATTACACACATTTAAAAAAAGTTACGTTACCAAAATATGATAACGTTATCAAATACATATTTTAAAGATTAATAATGCTGCTACAAAATGTATCTTTTTATATTAAGATGTACCACTATTAACACACACACACACACACACACACACACACACACGCGCGCGCGCGCGCGCGCACACACACACACACACATATATATATATATATATATATATATATATATATATATACAATAATGTATGTAATGTATGTACATAAAAACATAACTAGCTTTCATAAGAATAAAGATGTTTATACTTTAAACACTAGGAACAAACAGCTTGTAACACCAGTTACTAGACTTTTAAAACAACGCTTTTAAAACAAAATTTCAGAAAATGTACAAAATTTGTCAATAAATAAGTTGAAATGTTTTATTTAAGGAAAATTATTATATAGTTATTATAATATCAAAAAATACATCAATAATAACCCCTGGGATTGAGGTGATCGCCACCATTCTTGTACTATTAAAATTTATTTAAAAAATGTATAAACAAAATTATTGTAAAGTGAAATATGTTTTAAAAAACGTCCCGCTGGGTTTCTTGTTGGTTCTTCCCAGGACAGAGATATCTGTAGTACTTAAATAAAACATGACTTTCAATAAGTATTATGTAATAATCTATATTTAATAATAATAATTCTATTGTATTGTATTCTCTTTAACATAATATATTTACTAACTTTTAACTAACCAGTTAAAAAGAATGTGTTTAAAGAAATCAATTGATATTGCGCAAATATTATTAAATTTAACACATCTAATGTTAATAATTTAAGCAAAGAATTTTTAAACAATAAACATTTTAAAAATATCAGGTTTTTATTTTATTACTAGGAACTAGCAATTAGCACTAGAAATATAAAGAACCATTAATTACATTGCAGCACTTGTGCAATGTAATTAATGGTTCTAAAAATATAAAATTGTAAAGTGCAAAGAAAAGGCGGGCCCAAAGCACTCTTAAGTTTACGCCATCTGATGGATGGACACGGAACTTAACGTAAATAAGATTTGAGTTGCTCATCTATCTCTAGTAGGTACATAGTCAGTAATCTATGGCTATGAATTACCCAAGATGTATACACGCAAGCGCTATCCGAACACGAATGAAAACAAAATGGTGCCCGGCCCATAAAAGATGACGCATCTAAGGTCTAAGGCTGCTCACATACAGACGGAATTCCGTTTAGCTATTCCGTTTTGGAATTCCGATTCGAGGTTCCGTACATACAACGCACACAAACGTTTTTTGCCCTTCGGAATTCCGTACGAAAAATTCCGTACGTGTGTGATGAGCTGATGAGTCATTGATTTTATATGAACTTGCTGCGTTCGGGATCCCGAATCGGAATTCCGATACATGTGGCCGGCCTTAGGCTTTTATTGAGGAGTGCTGCCATCTTCACGTTGAGGTCGGAAACTTTTCAGACCAGTCATTTATAAACAGACTGATTACAAACCAGATCTCTTTCATCATCATCATCATCATTATCATAACCCTTCACAAGTCCACTGCTGAACATAGGCCTCCCCCAAGGTATGCCACAAAGCACGGTCCTGAGCCACCTGCATCCATCGACTTCTTGCATGTATTACCAGGTCGTCACTCCATCTAGTGGGGGGTCGCCCTACACTTCGCCTACCGGTACGAGGCTGCCACTCGAGAACATTTTTTCCCCAACGGTTGTCGGTTCTTCGAGCTATATGGCCGGCCCATTGGCACTTCCACTTACTAATCCGTTGGGCTATGTCGATCACTCTGGTTCTACCGCGGGTATCCTCATTTATAAGTTTATTACGCAGATAAACTCCGAGAATAGCCCTCTCCATAGCTCGCTGAGCGACTTTGAGCGTCCTCATACGGCCAGCAGTGAAGGACAACGTCTCGGTTCCGTAGGTCATCACTGGCAACACGCAGTGGTTTTACAACTTAGTTTTCGGGTTTTGAGGTATACCTGACGAGAAGATGCGTCGTAATTTCCCGAACGCTGCCCAGCCGAGTTAAATCTGTCGATTGACCTCTCGGTCGAAGTTGGACTTACCTAGGCGGACTATTTGTCCCAGGTAAACGTACACGTCAACAACTTCAAGCTTAGTGCTCCTAACAACTACCGGCATAGGTGTGACATGGACATTGAACATGATCTTTATTTTGTCCATGTTCATCTTAAGACCTATCCGTTGGGAGGCACTATTGAGGACATTGAGCATAGTGTTTAAGTCCACCAGCGATTCTGCCGTAAGGACTATATCGTCGGCAAATCAAAGGTGAGTGATGTACTCGCCATTGATGTTAATACCGTATCCTTTCCAGCCCAGTAGTTTGATAACGTCATTCAATGCAGCGGTGAAAAGTTTCGGGGAAATAACGACACCCTGTCTTATACCTCTCTGCAGTTGGATATGTTTCGTACTCTGGTTCTGTACTCGGATATCCATCGTAGCCCTACTGTACAAATACTTCAGCACTTCGATATACCAACAGTCAACTTGGCATCGCTGAAGAGACTGTAGCACCGCCCAAATTTCGATGGAATCAAAGGCTTTCTCATAGTCCACATACGCCAGGCAAAGTGGCAGATTGTATTCTTCGGACTTCTGTACAATTTGCCGAAGGGTATGTATGTGGTCTATGGTACTAAAGCCTTTTCTGAAGCCGGCTTGTTCGAGAGGCTGGAAGTCGTCAAGTCTGCGTGCGAGACGATTCGTAATGACTCTCGAAAACAGCACGAAGACACGGTTTAGAAGGGAAATCGGTCCGTAGTTCTTCAAGAGGGCGCTGTCACCTTTCTTGAAGAACAAGACCACCATACTTCTGCTCCACGCCTCCGTAGTAGTATCACCATGGAGGGCGGAATTAAAGAGCCTCTGAAGGACTTCAAGTACCGGTTTTCCACCCGCTTTCAGAAGCTCCGCTGTAATTCCATCCTCGCCCGGGGACTTGCCGTTTTTAAGGTGCTGAAGAGCCATTCTAATCTCGCTCAGACTGACGTCCGGGATATCGTATTCGGTTTCGTATCGGAATAGTTTCGGATAAGACTTGCTCTTGGATCGTTACTCACACTTGCGTGTGGCTCCAACGATGATGTGTACAGCTGCCCATAGAACCTCTCATTCTCACTCAGAATCTCAGGTGTCCTGGAAACGATGCTGCCACACTTAGTCTTCAGCTTTGACAGTAGGCTCTGACTGGCAGACAGATCTCTGACAAGGACTTTGGAGCCCTGGTTCCGCTCGATCGCTTATTCAATACGACCAGTATTAAAGTCGCGCAAGTATCGCCACATGCATTTGGAGATCTGTCTGTTCAGTTGCCTGTAAGCTGTCAAATCTGTTGACGATTGCAGCCTCATCTCCCGTCTAACAGCCATGAGATTAAGAGTGTGATGGGAGAGTTTTTGTGTTCTTCTGCGGAGGGTCTTGCAGAACTTAGCTCCGACCGCATGGACAGTTTCCACGAGCTTGTCATTCATATCGTCCACTGTATTGCAATATTCTAGGCACTGAAAGCGGTTACGTAACTCAACCGAGGGGGACGGAGCGTTGACTTCATTAGACGAGACCTCTCCAACTTAACGTTTAGGTTCAGTGTGCCTCTAACCATTCGGTGATCGCTGCCAGTTTTCTCCCTTGCGATCACTGAGACATCACTGAACAGTTGACGTCTGGTCGTCACAATGAAGTCAATCTCATTTTTTGTTAAACCGTCGAGGCTCGACCAGGTCCACTTCCTGTGGGGCCGCTTCTGGAAGAAAGAGTTCATCATAAAGAGTCGGCCAGCTGCTAGCCCCTACGGTTCCGTAGCTCTACTCCAATTTCCCTAACTTCAGCACACCGCCTTCTCTTGTGCCTAGTTTTGCGTTGAAGTCTCCCATCAACACCGTGTAGTGGGTTTTGCAGGAATGCATGGCTCTGGGAATATCCTCATACATTTCCTCCACCTCCTCATCGGGATGTGCCGAGGTTGGTGCGTAAACCTGAATGACCTTCAGCGAATACCGTTTGGTGATTCTGAGTATCAGGTACGCGACCCTCGTCGACACACTCCTAATCTTTACAACGATTTTGACGGGAGACTTGTGGACGATAAATCCGACACCTCCTTGGGACAGATGGTCGCCCTCCCGGTGATAAAAAACGTTGCCGGACTGGAGGATTACCGTGTCCTCTACCTCTCTTCGGACCCCGGATAATCCAATAATATGCCAGCGCAACTTGTCTACCTCTTCTTCCAGCTCCAGTATATTCTCGTCAGTCCTCAAGGTGCGTGCGTTATATGTTGCCAGGTCGAGTCGTCGAAGATGGCAACCGAACCTCCACCAGAGATTCTTATCACCCCCTGCCCTGCAGTTACCACGGTCGCCACCGTAGCCAGGAATATCGGGGCCGCCGGGGACTGGGGGCCGTTTGTCTGCGTCTTTACTCATGGGGGGATATTTGCCATAGTTGCCACGCTTGGCGAGCGGGTTGGCAACCGCAGTTTTTATTATATTATTGTTGTTATTAGGAAGATGCTGCTGCCCATCTCCTGCCTGTATCCCTCTGTCGCCTCTTATGACACCCACGGGAAGATATGGTGTAGTGGATGTTCTCAATCGCCACTACAAGGTGGCGTAGTGGTGTAGTCTTTCATAATATGATGTAAACATAATTTTCATTTTTTTTCCAATTTTAGTATTCTTTATCTTACTATTTCAACATCCGTAGCCCTTGACATTAATAGCAGTCAGATTAAAATAGTCGATCAGATCGTCACAGGAACCATTTAAATAGTCTTAGCGCAGGATTTATGTGCCTAATTCATAATCGCATTTGTCACATGCGAATAAAGTTCCCGGGCGGTCCGTACAAACGTCGCCACGTGAATCACCGCCTTAAGTAAGTGTAACATTTATAGTTAAGACTTTTTAAGAACTCATTATTTTAAGTATAAATAAAATAACATCACCAAACGTTTTGGCTGTTTTCATCTTCTTCTTCTTCTTCTTCTTTTAAATTATGGCTTCTCTTGGTAGAATTCTGCCAGTGTCAAGTCAGTCATGGAAGTGACAAGATAATAATAGTTAAAATAAGAGTTCTCAATTTAATGAGTGGGTTCACAATCTACAACAAAAGACGTCACATACTTAAACTACCATCACCAAAGTTGTTAAGTAATTTTACAGTTTAATATTATTAGTACGAATAAAAGCATATAAAATATTTACGAAGGGAGTATAAACCAGGGTTAGCAGGGCAGGATATCGTAGAGAGAGAAAGAAAGTTTAGGACACTCAAATAACAGATGATTGACAGATCCTTCATTTAGGCCACATTCACAGATTGAGCTATCCCTAATCCTGAGTTTGGCCATGTGTACAGGAGTACAAGCATGACCAAAGCGTAGGCGGCAAACAGTAGAGGTGGTAGTTTTACTAAAGTGGCGATATTGAAAGAACCAGGGTTTTGATGGGATATTTATTTGGACTTTGGAATATTGATTACATTTTAAAAATTTAGACTGATGCCAATAACTTTGC
The DNA here is from genome assembly GCA_036936625.1 of Parnassius smintheus behrii. Lineage (NCBI taxonomy): Eukaryota > Metazoa > Arthropoda > Insecta > Lepidoptera > Papilionidae > Parnassius > Parnassius smintheus. The sequence continues at coordinate 27,049,307 of JAUPFT010000010.1, read as the reverse complement.
CAAGAAGACAGAAGGCCGGAGTTGGCCTTTGGCAGGAGGTCATGTGCATAGAGACATTGTCTAGGGATAGAGCCAGATTTTGTGGCATCTTTAGCTAAATTATCAGCAATTTCATTGCCTTGAATCCCGCAGTGGCTAGGGATCCATGCCAATAAAATGTTCAGCCCTTTTTTATGACAATAGTACAGAGACTTTCTAATATTTAAAATTAGCGGGTATCTAATCTTAGAGTGAAAAGGACTGGATAAAATACTTTGAAGGCAACTAAGGGAGTCTGAAAAAATGAGGGTCCTTTTCAGACCATGTGCTTCCGCATATGAAACTGCCTCTAAAATAGCCAAAGCCTCACCTGTGAATACAGATGAGTCAGGGGGAGAGTTAAAATTTAAAATAATCCTGTATTTAGGGATCCACACTGCAGACCCTACTAATCCATCGTTACTTAACTTTGAAGCATCAGTGTACATAGTTAACCAATCATGCCAATTTTGGAGGAGGTTCATATTTAATTTGTTATTTGCTTCAATAGTATTTTTATCTATTCCGATATCTAGAATAATGTCTGGATTGAAAATTAGAGCCTCGTAAGGGATATTGTAAAGTGGGTTACTAAGGGATTGATAGATTGGAGAGGGAATGTTGAGCAATTTAATATAGCTTTTTATAATGCATGGCAAATCCTTGTGGGACCAATATGGGGAGTCCCTGACCAACCGATACAAGGAACGAAGTTTGGAAAGGAGAGGATGGAGTGAATAACATGCTACTTTAAACAAGAACCTATCCGAGAGATATTGCCTGCGTAGAGATAGAGGGGGCTCAACACATTCAACTTGAAGAGCGAGAATGGGAGTGGACTTCATGCTACCAGTTATTATACGTAGACATTTTGACTGGATTTTGTCCAAGGTATTGTTACGCGCTCAAATCGGCGCACTAGCGCTATCTAGTCTCGAACCGAATAACTAAACTTCTTGAAGTTTAAAACTCGAACTCTCGGTACCTTGCGCGTGTTTACTTGAACATTCTGAATATTTTGCTAATTTATATAAATAGGCGCTGCAAGATGCGATCGAGGTAGTATTGAATTGGCGATACGAGCGAAGCTTCGGAGCGGAATTAAGTGAATTAGTGTGTTTAATTATTAGTGTTTAAGTTTTAATTTGTGTGAAGTAAATTAAAGTGTTAATTTAGGTAATTTTATCGGCAATTTTTATTGTCACGAACCCTAAGCTCGTAACAATTGGTGTCAGAAGTGGGATAAAATCATGCCGATTTTACCTAAGGAGGAAACGGAGGGTGTCCGTACCCGAAGACAACGCCAGCAGAGCCCGGTCCGTCAGTAGCTCCTGCATCTGCAGCACCCGATTTAGGCGCCCTGATGGTGATGCTGCAGGAGCAGGCCCGCCGACAGGAGGAACAGGCTCGTCGGTTCGAAGAGCAGCTGAAGCGCGGACAGGAGGAACAGGCCAGTCAGTTGAAAGAGCAGCAGGAGGAACAGGCCCGCCGACAGGAGGAACAGGCCCGCCGACAGGAGGAACAGGCCCGTCGCTTAGAAGAGCAGCTCAAACGCGATAGGGAAGAGCAGATGCTTCTCATGAAGGACCTTCACGCTACCTCCTGGAAAGAGATAAGGGAGGTGAAGGATAAGGTTGCTCAACATGATAACCGCCTGTCGGAAGCTGAGACCCAAATCAACCAAGTTAAGAAAACGCTGGATGAACTCAAACTTGGAGATGGAATTGCAGTCCCCGCAGTAGCTACTACACCTTCGCTACGTGGGTTCAAGGTACCACCGTTCGACGGGACTTCTTCCTGGTCGGCCTACAAAATCCAGTTCGAGGCCGTCATGGAGGCAAACGGCTGGAATAAAAGCCAGGCCATGACTGCACTCACCTTAGGCCTGCGCGACCAAGCCTTAACCGTGTTGGAAGCTCTCGGTAAGAAAGTGACCTACGAGCAGCTCCTTGAGGCATTGGAGGCGAGATATGGTGACGCTCACCAGGAACACGTCTTTCGCGCGCAGCTTAAAGATCGCGTACAACGCAGCATCGAAAACCTGCAGCAGTGGGCCCTTGAGGTGGAGAAGATGGTTCGAAAAGCATACCAGTCTGTACCTGCGCTCATTGAAGGGAACCTGGTGCAGACATTCATCGACGGCATCAGCGACCTGGAAGTCAGAGCTGCTGTGAGGCTCGGGCACCACGAGACGCTTAAGGACGCCTTGGCCCATGCACTGGAGGTAGAAGCCGTGCGGCAGGATCATCGTTCCCATCGCGTCAGGGAGGTTGCAGCAGCTACAGTTCGCGACCGCAACAAAGGATACAGCCCTAGGTGCTATGGCTGTGGGGAAAAGGGCCATCTTCGATCCAGCTGCCCTAAGCGAACCCTAGAAAGGGAAGGTGAACGATCCCAGGAGGGTAGTGCGGCCAACAGCACCGCCCAGCAGCAGCAGGGAAACGAGTAAAAGCCAGAACTGCGGGGCGGGTGCTGGCTGATGTTAAAAGAGCTGTTCCCATCATGGGTTTGTGAGATCGAGATCCTTGGGTCTCGATCTCACAAACCCATGATGGGAACAGTCTAATCATCAAGGGCGAGGTCAACGGAATGCCGTGTAAACTGACCATAGACACTGGAGCCTCTCGTACGGTTGTTAGTTCCCAACTTATAAGTCAGTTCCTTGGGGACTCCGCATACAACCGAGAACGCATTAATTTGGTAACAGCCACCGGTCAGCGTATACCCGTCCGTGGAGAGAAGGAGATGGAGTTGAAGCTTGGCAACGTGATCTACTTGCATAATGTCATCGTGGCTGATATAATGAACGACTGCATCCTAGGCCTAGACTTTATGAGGAATAATTGTTGTGAGATCGACGTTAAGCAAGGTGTTTTGAAATGTGGACAGGAGGAACTTTTTATGGAAGGTGCGTTACCAGGGAACGTGTACAGCATTAAGAAGATTGTTCTTCCGCCGAGATCGGAAACGATTGTTCCGGTTAGTCTTCCCCGAAACGCTGGGCAAGCTCACCGTTGTGTACTTGTGGAAAGGGTAAACAATGACGTTCCATGGAAAGTAGCTCGAACCTTGGTCAGAACCACTGACATCTCAAGAATACGTGTGCTGATCCTTTGCGACCGGGAACAGATTATAGAAAAAGGCACACTGGTTGGCACTTGTGAGGAAGTGGATTGGTTACGTCGGTGCCAATATATATCGAGTGGGACCCCCAGCAAGGATTCAGAAACGAGAGTGACCACACTTTTGGAAGACTGTCGCAGTGTTCTCTCCCCGAACGAATTGGTCAAGGCGAAGAAGTTGTTACTCAAGTACGCCGATGTGTTCTCGTCAAATGATGCTGACATAGAAAAGACTGGCTTAGTTCAACACAAAATAAACACAGGAGAGGAATTGCCTATCCGTCAGCGGTCAAGAAGATTGCCGGTAGCACGTGAAAAGGAAGTGGAAACCATGATTGAGGGAATGGTGAAGGATGGTGTTATTGAACCTTCATCTAGTCCATGGTGTTCACCCGTGGTGCTGGTAAAGAAGAAGGATGGCAGCATGCGGTTCTGTGTTGATTACCGCCGTCTGAACGACGTTACAAAGAAGGACAGCTATCCCTTGCCAAGAATTGATGACACGTTGGACATGCTTACAGGAGTAAAATGGTTTAGCACGCTGGATCTTAAAAGTGGCTACTGGCAAGTTGAAATTGACCCTAAGGACAAGGATAAAACTGCGTTCTCGACGGGAAAGGGTCTGTGGCAATTCAAAGTAATGCCGTTTGGGTTGTGCAATGCTCCAGCAACGTTTGAAAGGCTGATGGAACTTGTACTTACCGGGCTAATTGGCGATGCCTGTCTGGTCTACTTGGATGACATCATCATCGTGGGCCGTACGTTTGAGAAACACCTTGAAAACCTGGGATGCGTGCTCATGAAGATTCAGAGTGCCAATCTCAAGCTGAGTCCGAAGAAATGTTCACTATTCAAACGGCAAGTCAACTTTTTGGGGTATGTAGTGTCGGAAGAAGGTATCCGCACGGATCAAGAGAAAATTGCAGCTGTAAAGGATTGGCCGGTTCCAAAAGACAAGACGCAGGTTAGAGCATATTTGGGTTTGTGCTCCTATTACCGGCGATTTGTGAAGAACTTTGCAGATATAGCCAAACCTCTGCATAAGCTAACCGAGGAGAAGCGACATTTCTGCTGGGATGAAAGTTGTAATATCGCATTCCAGGAGCTCAAGGACCGTCTGTGCAAAACACCTATTTTGGGATACCCTGATGCAAGCAAAGAATTTATAGTTGACACAGACGCAAGTGATATAGGACTTGGCGGTGTGTTGTCTCAACGGAATGGTGACCAAGAGGTCGTGATAGCGTACTTCAGCAAGTCGTTGTCAAAACCGGAAAGAACCGGAACTATTATGTCACAAGACGCGAATTGCTAGCTGTGGTAAAGTCGTTGCAGCATTTTAGCAAATATCTTCTGGGGCGAAAATTTCACTTACGAACTGACCATGCTACACTAAAATGCCTATTGCAGTTTAAAAATCCAGAAGGACAAGTTGCGAGGTGGATTGAACTACTGCAGCAATACGACTTTGAGATCGAACATCGCAGGGAAATCTTATGGCAACGCAGATGCATTATCACGAAGACCTTGTCCTGAAGATTGCAAGCATTGTACTAGGCAAGAGAGTAGGGAAGTGGTATCCGTGAGGATGCTCAGGGCAGACCACCTCAGCAACGAGTGGAAGGACAGCTTTCAACGTGCACAGCAGGAAGATCCGGACATCAAGCCGATCCTGGAATGGATGAAGGCCAGTGCTCCCATGCCCAAGTGGAGCGACGTCTCAGCGATGAGTTCGACCACTAAAAGCTATTGGGCCCAGTGGGACAGCTTGCTGCTTCAGGATGGAGTTCTGTGCCGTAAATGGGAAAATGTTCGGGGAGACAGCTGTCATTCACAAATGATTGTCCCTAAAGCTAAAGTACCGGATGTTCTATAGCTGTACCATAATGATTATTCAGGAGGCCATCTGGGAGTTAAACGAACTCTACTGAAGATCCGAGAACGGTTTTACTGGGTCCACTGTCGAAACGATGTCGAGAACTGGTGTCGCAAATGTACAAGTTGTGCGGCTGTAAAGGGACCTCAGACTCGTGGTAGAGGTGCATTGAAGTTGTACAATGTTGGTGCACCATGGGAGAGAATAGCCATTGACGTGGCGGGGCCGTTTCCGGAGAGTGAACAAGTATTTCACGGTTGTGATGGATTACTTCACTAAGTGGCCAGAAGTCTTCGCCATTCCAAATCAAGAAGCTTCAACAGTTGCTGATAAGCTAGTTCATGAAGTCTTCTGTCGTTTTGGTGTACCTTTAGAGATTCACAGCGATCAAGGAAGGAATTTTGAGTCTCAAATATTCCAGGAAACTTGCCGAGTTATGGGTACTCATAAAACAAGAACGACTTCTTATCACCCGCAATCTGATGGAATGGTAGAACGATTTAATCAGACATTGGAGAGGTACCTAGCAAAAGTTGTAGACAATCGGCAACGAGATTGGGACAAGCACATACAACCGTTTTTGTTGTCATATCGAAGCGCTGTTCACGAAAGTACAGCAGTGACACCAGCTTTCGCAAACTTTGGAAGAGAATTACGGCTGCCTGCAGACCTGATCACCGGGATACCACCTGATGCTCCACGCAGTATAACCGATTATGCAAATGACTTGCGGAACAAAATGAATGACGTTTATGAGCACGTCAGACAATCGGGCCAGCAAATGTCTGAAAAGATGAAAACCCGGTATGACCGCAAAATGAACAACAAAGGGTTCGACGAAGGTTCACGTGTGTGGTTGCACAATCCAGTCCGCAGCAAAGGGAAATCTCCTAAGCTTCAAGCTAAATGGGACGGCCCGTACCGGATTGTGACCAGGATCAACGATGTAACCTACCGGATACAGAAAGGCGCAAGAGGGACTCCTAAGATCGTCCATGTGGATCGCCTAGCGCGTTATTATGGGGCCGATAATGCTCGGGACGAGCATGTCTTAAGAGGGGGCAGTGTTACGCGCTCAAATCGGCGCACTAGCGCCATCTAGTCTCGATCCGAAGAACTAAACTTCTTGAAGTTTAAAACTCGAACTCTCGGTACCTTGCGCGTGTTTACTTGAACATTCTGGATATTTTGCTAATTTATATAAATAGGCGCTGCAAGATGCGATCGACGTAGTATTGAATTGGCGATACGAGCGAAGCTTCGGAGCGGAATTAAGTGAATTAGTGTGTTTAATTATTAGTGTTTAAGTTTTAATTTGTGTAAAGTAAATTAAAGTGTTAATTTAGGTAATTTTATCGGCAATTTTTATTGTCACGAACCCTAAGCTCGTAACAGTATTAAGGGCCATTTTGCTACAAGGCTCTAGTAGGAAGCACCCATAATCAAAGTGACTTCTAATTAGAGCATTGTATAAAAGCTTTTATGAGTAGGGGTGAGAACCCCACCAAGCACCTGATAGAAATCGAATAACATTGAGATTTTTTTCACATTTGGAGGCAATATATGATAAGTGAGGAATTCCTGTCATTTTGTTATCCAGGATTACTCCAAAAAATTTCACTTGATTTTCAGTGGGGATTAGAGTATTATCAATGTAGATTATGAGTAGGGGTGAGAACCCCACCAAGCACCTGATAGAGATCGAATAACATTGAGATTTTTTTCACATTTGGAGGCAATATATGATAAGTGAGGAATTCCTGTCATTTTGTTATCCAGGATTACTCCTAAAAATTTCACTTGATTTTCAGTGGGGATTAGAGTATTATCAATGTAGATGGACACTTCTGGTATATACCTTCGCCTAGAGAAAACCACAGTACTGCATTTTAAAGGAGACATTGATAAACCATGCTCCAATAGCCAATTATTAAGAAAGTTGACAGCTTGGGACAAACGAGAGGTAGCCTCAGTAATAGAGGCATCAGATACATATAAGGCTAGATCATCTGCATATTGCAAAATATTACCTAGATAATTTACAGATCTATCTATATCATGGGTGTAAAGGCTGTACAACAAGGGGCTCAAGACAGAACCTTGTGGTAGTCCCTTCCAGGTAAATCTAGCTGGTAGAAATCTTCCTCCAGAGCAGGTTTGCTATGAAATTTGCTATTCTCTCGGGAATGTTCAGCTGATGCATTTTTTGCCTGAGCAGAGGGAGAACAACATTATCATATGCTGCACAAACATCGATGAAAATACCTACGAGAAAGTTGTTATTGGAGAATGCTAGTCTTATATCAGATACTAAAATGCTAAGGCTATCCATTGTGCTAAAACCTTTTCTAAAACCAAATTGGGTCTTTGATATAATGCCTCTATTTTCGAGAATACACTCAAGGCGATTTTTTACAAGATGTTCCATGACTTTCGACAGGGTTGATGAAATAGCAATAGGGCGATAGCTTAATGCGGAAGAGGGGTCTTTACCAGGTTTTAGAATAGGAATAATAGTATGTGTTTTCCAGTCATCTGGAATAGAACCGGTTGTAAATACCATGTTAATTATGCTTAAAAATAACTGCTTACACGTAGTACCCATATTAACAAGGAATGAGTAGGGGATACCATCAGCGCCAGGGGAGGAATCCTTAAGGTGCCTAAGAACTAACTGCAATTCAGCTAGTGAAAACGGTTCATTAAGATTATTAAAAGAGTTAAATGAGTGAGGGGGGAATGGTTTTGAGGAAGGAGATATCTCTTCCTCCAATGGAACCCAGGGGGGAGCCAGACGGTTACTGAAATCTTCTAACCAATGGAAGGGGTCTGCACAAGGAGAATTGCTATCAACTAAAGCGCCACGGAATTGCCTAATACGTTTCCAAACCAGAGAAGAAGGAGATCGAGAAGCTAAGCTCTCACAAAACGAAAGCCATCCTTTTTTTTCTTTTCGGAAAGAAGTTTTTTGGACTGAGCAGTTATTTTCTGATAATTAAGAAAATTTTCCGTTGTCATATTAGAGGAATATAGCCGTTCTGCTGCATTTCGTTTTTTAATAATTGAGGAACAGTCTGCATCCCACCATGGAGGTGAAGAAATTTTACTTGTGGAGGAATTCTTCAAAGGGAAAATTTTGTATGCTACATTATTCAGAAGGGTTATAAGTTGGGAATAGGCACTCTGGAGGTTATCTGGAGATACAGGGGGAAGATTATTGACATTAATTTCTGTTTCCGAGGAAAATACATCCCAATCAGCTTCAGCCAGATTGATTTTAAGAAGGGGTGATAAATTTCGAGTAGGAACACATCTATTACTTAGGTTTAAAAGGATGGGAAAGTGATCACTTCCAAAAGAAGAAGGGAGAGTTTTCCATGATATGCTAGCAACCAGAGTTGGAGAGCACAATGACAAGTCTACTGCAGATCTAGAGTTCTGCGAAGGGTAGGCCATTCTGGTGGGAGAACCGTCATTTGGGAGACAAAGATTAAATTCATTAAAAACATCAAGTAGCAGATAAGAAAAAGAGTCAGATTTATGAGAACCCCACATAACATGATGGCTATTAAAGTCTCCGATGATAAGGTAAGGTGGAGAGGTGCTTGATAGAATTAAATTGAGTTCTGGTATACAAGAAGGAGTGGGAGCCGGAATGTAAATGGATAGGATTGTGATGTCCCTAGCCTTAACAGCTATTGCATTTATATTGCCTTGTACAAAGGAAGAGGAATGAGTGATAAGGGAATGGTCCTGTTAAGTAAAATCAGAGCGCCACCATAGCCGTCGCTCCTATCACTACGATAACAGGAGAAGCCTGGGATTCTAAATGTAGAGCCTGGCTTAAGCCAGGTTTCCGATATTGCTAGTATAGAAGGGTTATGAGTATTAATTAAGTGAATTATAACAGGTTTTTTATTCCTGATGCTCCGACAATTCCACTGGAGGAGGGTTAGGGATTCGAACTTTATATATTCTTGAGAAGAGGACATCTAGTTTTCTTTTCATGTTGAACGGTAAATGGGAATCATCGAATTTGCCAACAATATCTGTAAGAGAGGCCACAAGATTTTCTAGAAGGTTATCATTAGGGGATATTATATTGCTTTGTAAAGCATGCCCATTGGGAAGAGAGGACGAAGGAGTACTTGTAATGTTATAGTGTGAAACTTTATCATATCCTTGTGTAGATTGCACTGGCACAGATTTGGCCTTATAAATAGTTTTCCTATAGGACTGAGAAGGAGACAGAGTAGGAGGGTTTACCGATGCCTGAGGAGATGGGAGATGGCTTACAGGAATTTGTGAAGATGCAACATTAGAATAAGGTCTTCTGACAGCCGGGAAGCGGGCGGAAGCCTCAAGGTATGATACATTCTCTTGTGACATTACTATTTTGATAGCTTTTGCCTTGAGTGCTCTAGGCAACTTCTTTCAATAGCCATATGATTTGCCAAACAGAAAAGACAGGTTGGGGAATCTGTGGGACAATTATCTCCGGTGTGCTCTTTGCTGCATTTAAAGCATCGTGGTTTCGATCGACATTGGGCTTTGACATGTCCGAAACGGCAACATTTTAGACATTGGATAGTAGGAAGAAGGTAAGTTTCGACTGGCATGGAAGCATAAAAACAATATAAATGTGAGGGGAGCACTTGTCCTGAGAAGGTGAGGACAACAGTTTGAGTTGGAACCCACTCCACTTCATCACCCTTTTTGACCTTTCTGTTAAGTCTTCTGGCTTTAACGATTTCTCCTCTGCCAGGAGGGAGCTCAGACTCTCTCACTAATTCCTCCATAGAGATGTCAGTCGAGATACCCCTGATCACACCCATACGGGTGACATTAAAAGTTGGAATAACAGCAGAAAGTTTATAATGCGAGAGAAACTCAGAGTCAATAAAATTATTAGCATCATTAGCAGTTTTAAAAGCAATTGAAACCCTGTTGCGCCCTAAAATTTTGATACCCTGTTTTTCAATATTGGCCACTTTATTTTGGGTAAGGATATAACCAATTCTCACAGGTCTAATTGTATAACCTGCTGATGGATCAGGTTCTAAGCGGCGTAAATGTATTACAAATGGGCCTTTATCGCTATCTACATACTTTTTTTATCTTGGAAGTCAGGGTGGACGTAAGTATTTTGGTAGGAGGCAGAAGGGTGACCTTGGTGCCCTATTTTTTTCTTTGGGAAGTTGGGTAATGGTAAGGAATCCGTGAGTTTACGTTTAGCAGGGCCAGAATCACCAGGGAAATCCGGTGGTTCAGCATCTCCTCCGTCAACCTCCATCGTCGTCACACAGATCTACATTAACTAAACAAAAAACACTACTTACCTACTAACAAACAGAACACACAGAGACAACACACAAAAAATTCAGAGATTTTACACCAATTTGGATCGAAAAAGGGTTAAAAACTTATTCCAATACAAAAACACGTGTAACCACTAATCACTCTGACGGCAGAGTTATTATGGCTGTTTTCATATTTCCTTATGCTTTTAAGTATTTATTATACTTGTATTTTCTACTGACCATTTGGGGTTAGGGAAAATAAAATTTTATAATTGGCAGCACTGTATGACATCTCTGCTTCCCGACGGCCTAAAGGTCTAGATACCAGGCCATAATCTCCAAAAAAAAATCTGCTTCCCGACTCCCGTCCCGCCAATTCATTTTAAATTTTGACATTTGATATCATTTTGTAAATGCTTTGATTTGCCTGTTTTTCATTTTCGTTTCTTAACGTAAACGTTGCGGTTTATATACTCCACTTTTTCTTTGTTCTCAATGTAACATTGTAAATTCTATAAATGAATGTGATGTAAATTGTCAACCAGTCTTGTTCGTTTAGTACATAGAGTGTAGAGGTAGTTTAGTACCTACCTTTTTAGTAAACTTATCGGTTTGGTCTTGATCTCTTTTCTCAGTACCATTCTTTATATTGCTTTTCTGTTTGGACAGCATAGAACACTGCTCTTTGTGTTGAGGTCATCAGTTTTCCTTTCAGTTAATCAGTTAAGCCGTTTTTGTAACTAAACAAAATGTGGAATGGTAATTAACACTTAACGTAGTTTTGTGCCATGTAGTAAAAAATCTGTACTTTAGTTCTTTTTATGTAAAATTACACCAATTTGATTTTACAGATCAATCAGTTGTTGGTGGTGGCTTTTTTAATTCAACCAATCAATTTGGAAATGCAAATACTCCTAATCAAGCACAAAAAACGGTATGAAACTTTTCCCAATGTTTTTACTTTTTTATAGAATGGGGGTGACAAATGAGCAGTCCTCCCCACCTGTTGGGAATAGACATCTACATAAACCTTCAATTAAGAAACAAAATGCAGATACATTGTCACCCCTGAAGGCTACGATAGAATGCCTTGTTTCCAGTAAAAAAGGGGCTCTGGTTCTCTACACTCACATTACAAAACACAGCAACATTAAGCTACTATTTTACGCTGGTATTCTGTGAAAGCATGATCATTCCTAGTTCAAGCTGTACCCATTCTTGCTACAACCATAATATAGCTGCAGTGTGGCTCTACCAAGTAACAAACTTAAAGCTGTTACAATTTTCCAAATCTACTACTTTGCTTAGCCTTGAAAGATGGGGTTAGAGCACTTAATATAGCCAAACTGGGTTTTATTGCAAAGCAATACATCATGTGTCCAAATATATTTTTTTTTTATTACTTTTAGAGTCGAAGAACTTCACGTACTGCACCAATTGTTATTAGACAGGCCTTACATTCCGGAGATGGTGATATCACAATTTGGGGAACTGAAATTATGATTGTATCTATTGTTGCTAGAGTGAGAAATGTCCGCATACAGAGTACAAAAATAACATATACAATTCAAGATATTACAGGAAGGATGCGTGCAGTGTTTTGGTTGGATCAAGAAGCTATGGAGGAAGATGTAAGATTTTCTGATTTGTGTACATGTATTCATAAAGGTTAAGGTGATATAATATGTTTGACAGTATGATACATATATGGGGTTTTAATATAAATAAGTGCATTATTGGTGTTGCCTTATTTATATTATGTAAAAGACAAAGTATTTTAGATACTAGGTGGTAGGATCCCTTGTCTGTCTGGGTTGGTTCATCTTAGAGATTGCAAAATCTGGATACTTTTGAAATCCGGATTTTTTGAATTTTTCTATGATTAAAATCCGGATTTTTCGAAGTTTTAATTTTTGATAAAACAGCATAAATTATTTAAAATCTGCGTTTATTCAGACACGACGGAATAAAATCAACCCAAATTAAATAAAAACTGTGTAGTGGTGGTATACCTCATAGTGGCGGTTAAGAATATCCACTACCCCATATCTTCCCGTGGGTGTCTTAAAAGGCGACAGAGGGAAAGAGGCAGGAGATGGGCAGCAGCATCTTCCTGATAGCAGCAACTGTGCAACAAAAAACTGCAGTTGCCAACACACTCCCAAAGCGTGGCAACTATGGCAATATACCTACCATGAGAAACGACGCAAATAGACGTCCCCAGCGGCCTGCTATTCCAGGCTACGGCGGCGACCATGGTAACGGCGGGGCATGTGCTGGGGTGTTAAGAATCTCCGGTGGAGGTTCAGTTGCCACCTAAAACGACTCAACCTGGCAAATTAAAACGCACGCACCCTGAGGACTGACTAGAAGATCCTGGAGCTGGTAGAAGAGACAAGTTGCGTTGGAATACTATAGGATTATCCGAGGTCTGAAGTGGACACGGTGATTCTCGAATCCGACAACTCGTTCTCGTCGTCGGGAGGATGACTATCTGTTCCAAGGAGGTGTTGGATTTATCGTCCATGAGTCTCTGGTTAACAACTTTATAAAGATTGGGAGTGTGTCGACGAGGGTTGCGTACCTTATACTGAGAATCACCAAACTGTATTCGCTGAAGGTCGTACAGGTTTACGCACCAACGTCGGCACATCCCGATGAGGTGGAGGAAATCTATGATCATATTTCTAGACCCATGCATTTCTCCAAAACCCACTATACGGTATTAATGGGAGACTTTAACGCAAAGCTAGGCACAAGAAAAATCGGTGAGCTGAAGTTAGGGAAATTTGGGATAAGGCAACGGAACCCTAGGGGCCAGCAGCTGGCCGACTTCATGGAGAAAGAGGGACTCTTTATGATGAACTCTTTCTTTCAGAAGTGGTCCCACAGAAAGTGGACCTGGTTGAGCCCCGACGGTTCGACAAACAATAAGATTGAATTCATTATGACGACTCCACGGCAACTGTACAGTGATGTCTCAGTGATCGCAAGGGTGAAAACTGGCAGCGATCAGTGAATGGTTAGAGGTAGGCATGGGCGTTTTTGGATTTGAACGCAAACCGATATTTATCCGATTTCAGATTTCAAAATCCGTTTTTAAAAATCCGATTTCAGTATCGCTTAGCCACGCCAATTCGTTTGCGTACTTAGATTTCGTTTTATAAGTTAACAAAACGACAAACGCAAATCTAATACAGAAACAGATTTGCGAGATTATCCAACGTGCTTTATTTAATCTAGGCTTAGGACTAGCAGAAAAATTTTGTATGAAATTAGAACTTTTCCGGCGCATTTAATAATCGGTATATTTACAATGATTTCTTATTATATATTTTTTGGTTTCTTTTCGCTTTTTATTTTTTTAATTTTTTATTTCAGAACTGTTTGGATTAAGATTTGCGTTTAAAAACGCAATTTGCTCTACTTTTGACGACTTTAGACGACACCTCTTTTCATTTATTATTAATCCCGTCTGAAAAAATTCGTTCGCACGGAACGGATGTCGCGACAATATTGCATTTTGAGCGATATATTTCCAACAAATGCGGATAAATTATTTTATAATCAATAACTTACTTAAAACGTACACTCACACACAATTCACTCCTGATTTTTAAACATTTTTATAAACTTTTTTCATATATTTACTAAACAAAAAGGTATTAAGGCAATAAATATCAGTAAATAATATAATACAATACACTGTTACGACTGACAGGCATGCGAGCAGTTGTCACCAGGATTAAATTTACGTCTAAAGTCTAAAACATAACAACATGAAAACACAAAATTATTTTAAGTAAGCAAACACTTAACTAAAAACAAAAATAAATCATCACACAATCTCGCAAATATAGCCTTAAAAGACTTAACAATAAGAATGATATTGATCGCATACTGAACCAAAAATTCTGCAACGCATAATCTTGCAAAGCCAATATAGACTTTACGTACTAAGCAGTAAGGATAATATTGATCCCATATCTCAATGTGTAATAGATTTCGATATTCCATAGCCGACAAACCGAAATCTAAATCTTAAACTTCACGTCATCGAGAGAGACACTGAAAAAACGGATTTGGATTTCTACGCAACAGTTTGCGTTTAGATTTGGATATTGTCGATTTTATTTTCGATTTGGATTGGTTTGGTTGTACAGATCGTAAGAGTTTAGCTAGTTAGGTCGATTTTTGAAATCGGATTTTCTAGTTTGAGCAATCTATACGAATCGATTTGTGTTTGAAATCGGATTTTAGATTCGTTTTGATATATCCGACTCATGCCTAGTTAGAGGCACACTGAACCTAAGCGTTAAGTTGAAGAGGTCTCGTCTAATGAAGTCAACGCTCTGTCGAAAAATCCCGAAACCTTTCAGCTGGAGTTACAAAACCGTTGTCAGTGCCTGGAAGATTGCAATACAGTGGACAATATGAATGACAAACTCGTGGAAATTGTCCATGCGGTTGGAGCTAAGTTCTGCAAGACCCGCCGCAGAAGAACATAAAAACTCGCCGATCACACTCTTAATCTCATGGCTGTTAGACGACAGGTCAGGCTGCAATCATTAGCAGAATTGACAGCATACAGGCAACTGAACAGACAGATCTCCAAATACATGCGGCAGTACATAATTAACTTCAATACAGCTCGTATTGAAGAAGCGATTGAGCGGAACCAGGGCTCCAAAGTCTTTGCTTGAGATCTGTCTGTCAGAAAGAGCAAACTTTCAAGGCTGAAGACTGAGTGTGGGGGCATCGTTTCCGGGATACCTGAGATTTTGAGTGAGATTGAGAGGTTATATGGGACACATCATCGTTGGAGCCACACGGAAGTGTGAGTAGCAATCCAAGAGCAAGTCTTATCCGACACTATTCCGATGGTATACCAGACGTCAATCTGAGCGAGATTAGAATGGCTCTCCAGCACCTTAAAAACGGCAAGGTCCCAGGCGAGATTGCAATCACAGCGGATAACCGGTACTTGAGGTCTTTGAGAAGCTTTTTAATTCCGTCCTCCATGGTGGCACTACGGAGGTGTGGAGCAGAAGTGCGGTGGTGGTGTTGCTCAAGAAAGGTGACAACACTCTCTTGAAGAACTACAGACCAATTTCCCTTCTAAGCCGCGTCTTTGTGCCGTTTTCGAGAGTCATTACGAATCTACTCGCACGCAGGTTCGACAACTTCCAGCCTCCCAAGCAAGCCGGTTTCCGAATAGGCTTCAGTACCATAGACCACATACATATCCTACGGAAGATTGAACAGAAGACCAAAGAGTACAATCTGCCACTCTGCCTGGCGTATGTTCACTAGTCCGACTAGGTAAGTCCAACTTGGACCGAGAGGTCAATCGACGGATTCTACTCCGATGGGCAGCGTTCGGAAAATTACGACACATCTCTTCAAGTATATCTCAAAACCTAAAAACGGGACTGTACAACCAGTGCGTGTTGCCAGTGTTGATCTGAAATGTGGTCCTTTACTGCTGGCCGTATGAGGACGCTCAAGGTCGCTGAGCAAGCTATTGGAGGGCTATATATATAATTTAGTACACATATATTAGTCACCCTTTTTTTAAAAAAACGAGATCTTAGGAGTTCTCCACAACCTCCACAGTTTTCAAATGAATTTCAACGTGAATCAGTTTTAATTTCATCATATGTAGGTTTCTAAATTTATCTTCGTCCTACTTAGTCTCATTTAAAAATTGATTAGGGTTGAGTAAGTATTGTAAGGCACCGACAATATTATAGAGTCACCTGTCTTTAATTCTCCGTTTCAATGACATTGCCAGTTGCCTGGCAGACACCGTATCTTGACTGTCTAATGATTTTATAAAAAAAATTATGAGCTGTATATCTAACTATCCAATTCAAATATTGCTCGAATTTGCGTATTTAAATACGTAACACCTAACTACTCATCAGTTTAAATGAAAATTTGTGGATAAATGCAAAATATTATCCATTTAACTCAATTTTCACTAAAATCCGAAAAATCCGGATTTGAGTCTTAAAAACCGGATTTATAAAACTCTGGAAAATTCGGATTTTCCAGTTATTTTCGAATTTCGAAGAATCCGGATTGCATTCACTAGTTCATCTTATTAACTTTTGCTGTAGGAGCAGTGTTTGCACTGTGTTCCAGTCTGTAGCGTCAAGAGAGCACATATAGTCACAGGCTGTGAGGGCATTCCATTTTAGTACTCGAGAGGTGACAACGCATCAGCTGCCTTCTTTTCTTCACTCATTTTACCATAAGTTCATTATTTACTTCAGTTGTATTAATAAAAAAAGATTATTGTATAAAAATTTTAATAAGAATAAAAAAAGATGTAGTTATTAGAAAATTTCTGGATAGTAAGTACTCTAAATAATCATGCATGTTAGTATTTTGAGGCTACTCCTTCAAGAATATTATATCAAGTAACATCATCATCATCATCATTACAGCCCTTCACAAGTCCACTGCTGAACATAGGCCTCCCCCAAGTAATGCCACAAAGCACGGTCCTGAGCCACCGGCATCCATCGACTTCCTGCATATCTTACCAGGTCGTCACTCCATCTAGTGGGGGGTCGCCCTACACTACGCCTACCGGTACGAGGCTGCCACTCGAGAACCTTTCTTCCCCATCGGTTATCGGTTCTTCGAGCTATATGGCCGGCCCATTGCCACTTCAGCTTACTAATCCGTTGGGCTATGTCGGTCACTCTGGTTTTACTGCGGATATCCTCATTTCTGAGTCTATCACGCAGTGAAACTCCTAGCATAGCCCTCTCCATAGCTCGCTGAGCGACCTTGAGCGTCCTCATACGGCCAGCAGTGAAGGACCACGTCTCAGACCCGTAAGTCATCACTGGCAACACGCACTGATTATACACTTTAGTTTTCAGAGATTGAGGTATACCTGACGAGAAGATGTGTCGTGATTTCCCGAACGCTGCCCAGCCGAGTTGAATCCGTCGATTGCCCTCTCGGTCGAAGTTGGACTTACCTAGTCGGACTATTTGTCCCAGGTAAATATACTCGTCAACAACTTCGAGCATAGTGCTCCCAACAACTACCGGCATAGGTGTGAAATGGACATTAAACATGATCTTTGTTTTGTCCATGTTCATCTTAAGACCTATCCGTCGGGAGACACCATTGAGGTCATTGAACATAGTGCTAAGGTCCTCTAGCGATTCTGCCATAAGGACTATACGTCGGCAAATCGAAGGTGAGTGATGTACTCGCCATTGATGGTAATACCGTATGCTTTCCAGTCCAGTAGCTTGAACACGTCTTCCAACACAGCGGTGAAGAGTTTCGGGGATATAACGTCACCCTGTCTTACACCTCTCTGCAGTTGGATAGGTTTCGAACTCTGGTTCTGTACTTGGATAGCCATCGTACTGTACAAACACTTCAGCACTTCGATATACCGACAGTCAACTTGGCACCGCTGATGGGACTGTAGCATCGCCCAAATTTCGACGGAATCAAAGGCTTTCTCATAGTCCACATATGCCAGGCAAAGTGGCAGATTGTACTCTTCGGTCTTCTGTACAATTTGCCGCAGGGTATGTATGTGGTCTATGGTACTGAAGCCTTTTCGGAAACCGGCTTGTTCGGGAGGCTGGAAGTCGTCGAGTCTGCGTGCGAGACGATTCGTAATGACTCTCGAAAACAGCACGTAGACGCGGCTCAGAAGGGAAATCGGTCTGTAGTTCTTCAAGAGAGCGTTGTCTCCTTTCTTAAAGAACAAGACCACCGCGCTTCTGCTCCACGCCTCCGGAGTGGTGCCACCATGGAGGACGGAATTGAAGAGCTTCTGAAGGACTTCAAGTACCGGTGTTCCACCCTCTTTCAGAAGCTCCGCTGTAATTCCATCTTCACCCGGGGCCTTGCCGTTTTTAAGGTGGTGGAGAGCCATTCTAATCTCGCTCAGACTGACGTCCGGGATATCATCGGAATAGTGTCGGACAAGACTTGCTCTTGGATCGTTACTCACACTTGCGTGTGGCTCCAACGAAGATGTGTACAGCTGCCCATAGAACCTCTCAATCTCACTCAGAATCTCAGGTGTCCCGGAAACGATGTTGCCACACTCAGTCTTCAGCTTTGACAGTTGGCTCTTTCTGGCTGACATATCTCTGGCAAAGACTTTGGAGCCCTGGTTCCGCTCGATCGCTTCTTTAATACGAGCAGTATTAAAGTTGCGTAAGTCTCGCCGCATGCATTTGGAGATCTGTCTGTTCAGTTGCCTGTACGCTGTCAAATCTGTTGACGATTGCAGCCTCATCTCCCGTCTAACAACCATGAGATTAAGAGTGTGATCGGAGAGTTTTTGTGTTCTTCTGCGGCGGGTCTTGCAGAACTTAGCTCCAAATCAAGTAACATATTAATAATTAATTTTTAATGCACACTTTATAGTTCCTACATTCCATTTGTTGTCCAATGTTGACCTTCGAAGTAAGACGTACAAGTAATAAAAGTATGACTTTTAGAAACTGGATGGCAGTCAATTTTAGTTACAGCTAGTCACAATGGAGTCTGGGCATCTGGGTAAGACAGGATTATAAGTGAATGAGTGTGCGGCAGGTGCATATTCTGTCATACTCGTAGTCTAATAGGATGACATGTTTTATTGCAAATATGTTATTTTTAGAAAACATTGACACTATATTACGTATAATGTTGAGTACCTATTCATTTTAATTCAATTCATTACAGCAAAGCTGAGCATAGGCCTCTCCCATATATCGCCTCATAAAAATGATATTTGGCGGTAGTTGTCATGCCAGGTAGGCCGGATTGGCAAACAGCATTATTATTTTGAGTTGAGGAAATTGTCATATTAGAACCGAAACTAATTCTGCCTTGAACAGCTACCATCCATTTTCGTTTTAGTTTTGGATTGATGGAAAAATTGTAAAAGATCAAGATTTCATATTATAAATAGGTTTAATATATGAAAATCATCAATTGATATTTTTTAGGGGCTGGAATAAAATACTTACATACCAATCAAAAGCAGATCTTTCCAAGTTATTTGGAGTCAGCATAACATATATTCCCTAGCTGTCATCTTACTCCTTTCTTATGCATATAATTACTAACTTAGTAACCTAACACAGTCCATCCTTTTTCTTTAGCCTTCACTCTACTCTTGTATCCATCCCACTTTTATATCATAATTAAAAGCAGATACAAACATATCAATAACTTGTTTTACAAAAATCACTAAACTTTATTTGGTTTTTTCATTGTTATGGTGATGGTCACAAGTAAAATTTTATACTTGTCGACTTAAATTTTAGTTAGTTACGACACTTAGAGATGGCCCGAATATTCGTTTTATATTCGGTATTCGGCAGATTTACCGAATATTCGGCTAAATCACCGAACATTCGTTTTCATAGCGTCTAATGTATTGAAATGTATGAACTGAGTAATGCGATGTCTTTTACTGTTGAAAGTATATTTTATTTATGGGTTAAATCTACTTACTCTAGATTGCCTCAAATGCATAAATCTATACATTTATGTTTTTGAGGCACTATGGATTTATTTCTACTTTCTTTACTTTGGTCATCAGTTTCTCTAAAATGAGTCCAAATAGTAAATCTCCTGCCGCTCATTTTTATCATATAATTATCAATTTTCACTAAGAATAAAATTCTTATGGCTCTTTATTCACTAAGAATAAAAAGCCGTGGTAGCTGAGATGGTTAGCGCTCGCTGTAAATTTCACAGTGCGGCAAGCAAACCGGGATCGATACCCGCCGGCACCAATGAAGTTGTTAATTGCAATTTTAAGTGCTGATTGACATGCTCAGCGGTGAAGGAAAACATCGTGAGGAATCCGCATGTCTGAGAAATATGGAAAAATATATTTCGAAGACATGTGAAGTTCGTCAACAAGCATATTGAGGCAACGCGGCGTCCATTTCCTTGCCCTAAAACCCTCTCAGAAATGAGCGGAGGCCTGTGCCCAGGAGTGGGACGTATATAAGTTATAACTTTAACTAAGAATACCTAGGCTGCACTAAAAGTATCGGGAATGGAATATTTCCACTGTTCCTGTCATATTAAAATCTTTTTAATTGAAAACTCCTTGGTTTTAAAAATCGAATACCATTTATTTATTTAAAAAAAGATTCTCGGTCTTGTCACAAGGTTTTGTCAAACTTGTTTAGTCGTTGAGAAAATGGAATTGACTCGAGAAAATTCAAGAGCGATGATTTATTATGACTTTCGAAGTGGTTTAACACGAAAACAGTGTGTTGACCGGATAATTTCTGCATTTGGTGATGAAGCCCCATCCAAAACCACAATGTATCGCTGATTGGCTGAATTTCAACGTGGACGTGTCAAGCTCAGTGATAATCCCCATCAAGGTCGTCCAAAAACTGCAGTCACCCAAGAAAACGTTGATGCTGTGCGTAAACTGATTGAGGAAGATCGACATGTGACATACCGCTAAATTCAGGCAATCTTGCATGAACAATTAGGTGTAAAAAAGTTGTTTTCCCGATGGATACCGCATTCGCTCTGTGAAGAGAAAAAAGCGGCTCGCGTTACTTGGTGCTTCAGAACTCTCGAAAGATTCCACGCAGGATTTTCAAATGCTGTATACAACATCGTATCAGGTGACGAATCCTGGATATACGCGTACGAACCCAAAACGAAAAACCAGTCACGAGTTTGGGGTGTTCGAAAATGAGTTAAAGCCAACAAAAATTGTTCGTTCACGGAGTGTTGCAAAAAAAATGGTGGCCACGTTTGTCTCCAAAACCGGCCATGTTACGACTATTCCTCTTGAGTGACAAAGAACGGTTAATGCAGAATGGTATGATAGCATTTGTTTGCCACAGGTCGTTTTCGAACTCCTTAAAGAGAACTGCAACCGCTGCATCATCCTTCATCACGACCATGCGAGTTCTCACACCGCACACAGAACAAAAAAGTTTTTAGAGCAAGAAAACATAGAATTATTGGACACGACCTAAGCCCTAATGATTTCTATACTTTCCCTAAAATAAAGAATAAGTTGCGTGGACAGAGATTTTCATCACCTGAAGAAGCTGTGGACGCCTACAAAACGGCCATTTTGGAGACGCCAACTTCCGAATGGAATAGTTGCTTCAATGATTGGTTCCATCATTAGGAAAAATGTGTCAAATTTCGCGGAGAATACTTCGAAAAGTAATAAAGACATTTTTAAATAGTAATGTTGTGTCACTGCCTTGATTCCCGAAATTTTCAGTGCCGCCCTCGTAAAACAACGAAATACTTTTTTATCACAAGAGTAGTCAAAACATAAGCATATGCCGGCAATTTGCTCAGTACTAGATGATGCAATAACTGTCAGGTGTGGTGGGGAGCGAGAGGCACGGTCCTGCGCTAATCCCGCGCGCTTTACAGGTAACAACTTTCGACAAAAATTGGTTAGGTCCTGAGGATATCCTGCCGAATAATGTTCGGCCAAATATTCGGTTCGGTAAATAATTTACCGAACATTCGGCCGAATATTCGTATTCTATATAACTGTAGTATATTTAAATTCCGTAGCACAGCTACAGATTATTTTAAAGTAATAAATTATGAAGCTTTTTTTTAGAAATTAAATTAACACTTTTGTAATTTTTTTAGGATAAATCCACCCCAAAAGTGCAAGTGAATGATTATATTCAGATTTATGGAAATGTAAAAACTAATAAAGGCAAGAAAGTGTTAATGGCCTTTAAAATTATGCCTGTAACTGATGTAAATGCTATTACATTCCATTATTTACAGTGCATAAATAATAAACTCAAAATGGAAGCAGATTCTAAGAAGGTACTTTCATTATATAATTTTTAATTTTTTAGTATTACGACTAGAGATGAAACGGATAGCTGTTTGACCGGATATTCGGCCAGTCTTATCGCCGTATAGCGGGATATTCTGCCGAACATTGCAGTTTGGTGCATTGCAAGAATCGAAAAATAAAGTCTGTGCAAACTGTTCACAATCGTGACCCTTATATTTGGTGGGCAGGTATTGCTACACAATACCCAAATTTATCAAAGTTTGCCAAAATCTATCTTTCAGCACCCTGCAGCAGTGTGTACAGTGAAAGACTTTTCTAGCTTGCCTTGTTTATCGGGGAACAAACCTGTACCAAATTAAACACCTTACTCCCCCAAATTCCTGCCAAACAATTCTAAATTTCAACCGATATCCGTTTCATCTCTAATTAAGAAATGATGTTCTTAAGTTCTTTAAAATAAAAACAAAACTAAAAAATTTTAGGAAAAGGTGAACTTTAATACTACATCATCTGCAACACTACCAGCTAACTCAATGGTTGGTATGAATGATAACACTTCAATTAATGGATTAAATCCACGTCAAATGATGGTTTTTAATTTGATTCGTGCTTCAACTCTCGAACAAGGCATAAGTAAACAAGATATGTATGCTACACTAAAGGATCGCATGTCCCAAATGGAATTTGAGTAAGTAATTTTATCAATATTATAATTTAATATAACCCTAAATAACCCTCTCAGAAATGAGGAGAGGCCTGAGCCCAGCAGTGGGACGTATATAGGCTATAACTTTACTTTACTATAATTTACTGAGTGGATACTTATTAAAAACATTACTAAATATAAAATTGTTTTCTCTGCAGAAATATTTTGGAGTGGATGTGTGGTGAAGGACACATATATTCAACAATTGATGAAGAACATTTCCGTGCTACTGATGCTTTTTAATTGCAGTGTAAATTTTAATTATAAGAAATATCTACAAATACTTTTTAATAAAACATTAGAAATACATTTAAGCCATTTATTTTCCCTTATACATAACCAATGCTTAGCTTTAAGGTAATATATAAAAATAATCTTTAATGTTTAGGCTTATATAAAAATTACTCAATAAAAAAATAGAAAAAATATATAATAAATAATTACATCCTAGTAATAGAACTTAAACCAGTAAGCATTGTAGGCTCTACCAGAGTAGTATACAGGAAGTTGATGGATGCAGGTGGTTCAGGACCATGTTTTGTGGCATTGGTGAAGGCCTGCGTTCAAGCATGGACCTGTGATGGGCAGTAATGATGATTGATAACTTTTCTACAACTGTAATAGTATAAATCTTATAACAATTTGATAAACTACATCTGATCAGATCTTTTGTTTACTTAAGTTAATTTCAAGATGTGTGTACACTAACAAAAGATGGATGCGAGTATAACACTGTGCAATTTAATTGGTCTTCATTATCGTTAAGGCAAACTAGGCAAGTGCTTAGGGGCAAAAGGTTACAAAGGGGCGCATGCAGAAGTTTCTTAATGGAAAAAAGTGTACCTACTTCCTACATAGCCCTCACTTTCTCATCAGATTTTTCATCCACACCCACCGGTTTAGGGTACACATTTTCTAATTATTTTGCAACAAAACTAGATTATAAAATATGTTAATATGTAAAATAAGTAGTAATAATTTATAATATATGGCTGTTAAAAGGGCGCCCATGAAGTGCTAGCCTAGGGTGCTGTCCAAAATTAATTTGCCTCTGTCACTATCCCATATCAGACTATTGCTAAATTAGTCCATGAAAGGTAAGATTGCTATCACTTTAGAGTTAAGTTATACAATTACCACATTTTTATGAAGATGGGTTTTTATGTTGCCACACAAGGAGAGATAGATTATTCCGTAACTGCTATACTGTTTTTGGATACTTACCTAATAACGTCTAACAAAATTTAGTGACAACTCATGAAATTGGAACATAATTTGTTAAAATACTCTCATGTTACACTATATTTCAACACTTACATTAACCAGATATAACACATATTATGAAATTGACTAATTTGAGAAAAACTTAAAAGAATTTAAATGCATCTAATCTCACTAAGGAAATTTACTTATAAAGAACTAAAATATAATGAATATTATAATTCATCCCGTACTGCTTTGTTTCGCACATTAGGATTCTTTCCAGGATATGTTTGACTTTCTAATTGCACTTCTTTCAACTCATCCTGTTCTATGAGAAACTCTTTTGCAGTCCAAGCTTGTGACCCATCCTTGAACATGAATATAGCTCTGTCATCATCAATAAGGTATCTGAAAAAGAATCAAAATAAATCTATATGCCAATCTATTTTTTACCCAAATGTAACTAATATAGCTAAAAATAAATACTACATTAAAATTTTATGTGAGTCCTACTTATTTAAAACATTTTTAGTTATCTGCAAAAAATGTGAGAAACTCACCTTTCAGCTTGTATATGATTGCTCCAAAGACTTGCTTGCCATATCTTTGTAAGTTCTTCAGTCCTTGCACGTGGGGGATTATTAGCTACTGAAACAAACATCATAAGGGTTTGCCCTTTCTTAGTTGCTTGAAGCACAGCTTCTGGATTAGACATGTCCATTTTAGTCAGATCAATTGGTGGCGGTTTGCGAAGATGTTCAGGTAATTCATCTTCTGGAAGAGGCTCTTCATCTTCCTCCCATTGATCAAAAAGACTAGAGATTACAAAAAAACATGTAATATAAATTTATAAGTATCTACGTGGTCATATCAATACAAAATATTACCGTTCCATGTCAGCATCACTGAAGTCTCGAATATCTTTTTTTGCCCATGAAGGTTTTTCGTTATCCTTAAATTTCTTTGCTAAAGTCCCATACATACAAAGTAAAAAAATATAAAATAGTAACTTTGACATTTTACAATTGAATTTCCATTCCAGGTACCTATAAAAAAGTATAACTCTGAATCTATACCTCCGATAGGAGCACCAAGGGGCACAGAGTACCTTTGTATAAACTGAAATGGATTGGATAGGAGTAAGGAAGTAAGGAGTAATCGTAGACAGAGAAACCTATAGACGAATTGACGCCTTCTTTCGCCTTCACACACGAAAAAGATAGATTTATGTATACGTCTTGTATAGAAATGAGACAGAGCGGTGTGATAGTTTGTCCGTTACTTCGTGCCGGCTTTTTTGTTTAGCAAACTACGCTTTGCTAAACAACTTTGACAGTTCGTAGCGATCTAAGGAGTTTACAAGTTGCTTTAAGTGAGAAAAAAGTGTTTTGTGGGATTAAGATTAGTGAATCTTGTTCAGTACAGTTCTAAGAACAATTAAATTTTTTATCTAAATATGTTTAAAAGTCAAAGATTATTGTATAACCTAAAACTACGTTATCGTCCTTTCTCACTCGAGGCCACGCTAATCATTAGTCTATAGGTTTCTCTGTCTACGGGAGTAATAGTGTTCTGTGATCTATACCTATTATAATATAATAAGTACTCGTATATAATATATAATAATAATTGTAATTAATAATATAATAATAATTATAATAAAAATAATAATATAATAATAATTATAGGGTTTAGGGCTATATATTAGGGGTTTGTACCAGAGCAGCGACTACCGGAGGATCACCGGTGATTTACCGGTAAATGTACTCGAATGAAATAATCGGTGATTAACCGATGAAATTCCGGTGATCGTACTACATCTTAAAATAATATTTTAATATAATAAACATTACAAAAAACTAAAAGTAAGCTTCATTAAACAATATTTTGATTGTTTAACTACATTTATCACGTCTATTTACTAATTTGCTTCTTTCGAATGAGATTAATTATTTTTGTCATTAGCTCAAAGCGTTCTTGTCCGTTTATGTGATTCATTTCACTTGCTACTAGCTTTCCAAAGAATTTTAAAATTAATAAACAGTATAAACTGCCCTAAACACCTCCTATTATAAGCCCAGAAGAAGAAAAATATTAAAAACATTAAAATATATTAAAGGATATAGTGCTTTTGCTAGATGTTTTTGTGCAAGAAACTCAAATGATAAGCGGAGACCTATACCCAATATTCAGTTTAATAATACCCTAGAAATATAAAAAAACAAACTTCTTTCCTATATCTGTGAATAACACCAATTATTTATGGGCTGTTAGATAATATCTAGATATTTATAATATATAATTTATAAATTAAGAAATCATTAATATCTAGATAGTTCGGGCCCCAGAATCTCTACAACGGTTGGTGAAATAGTTTTGGAAACATTGAAAAAAGTACGAACGATCGCTTATTAGATTATGAATCTAGAACAAGTTGCCGAATTTCCACCATACTGCATCCCGTTTTCAGGAATAGCTTTCATCATCATCATCATTACAGCCTTTCACAAGTCCACTGCTGAACATAGGCCTCCCCCAAGTAATGCCACAAAGCACGGTCCTGAGCCACCTGCATCCATCGACTTCCTGCATGTCTTACCAGGTCGTCACTCCATCTAGTGGGGGGTCGCCCTACACTACGCCTACCGGTACGAGGCTGCCACTCGAGAACCTTTCTTCCCCATCGGTTATCGGTTCTTCGAGCTATATGGCCGGCCCATTGCCACTTCAGCTTACTAATCCGTTGGGCTATGTCGGTCACTCTGGTTTTACTGCGGATATCCTCATTTCTGAGTCTATCACGCAGAGAAACTCCGAGCATAGCCCTCTCCATAGCTCGCTGAGCGACCTTAAGCGTCCTCATACGGCCAGCAGTGAAGGACCACGTCTCAGATCCATAAGTCATCACTGGCAACACGCACTGGTTGTACAATCTAGTTTTTAGAGATTGAGGTATACCTGACGAAAAGATATGTCGTAATTTCCCGAACGCTGCCCAGCCGAGTTGAATCCGTCGATTGACCTCTCGGTCGAAGTTGGACTTACCTAGTCGGACTATTTGTCCCAGGTAAACGTACTCGTCAACAACTTCGAGCATAGTGCTCCCAACAACTACCGGCATAGGTGTGACATGGACATTGAACATGATCTTTGTTTTGTCCATGTTCATCTTAAGACCTATCCGTTGGGAGGCACTATTGAGGTCATTGAGCATAGTGCTTAAGTCCTCCAGCGATTCTGCCATAAGGACTATATCGTCGGCAAATCGAAGGTGAGTGATGTACTCGCCATTGATGTCAATACCGTATCCTTTCCAGTCCAGTAGCTTGAAAACGTCTTCCAATGCAGCGGTGAAGAGTTTCGGGGATATAACGTCACCCTGTCTTACACCTCTCTGCAGTTGGATAGGTTTCGAGCTCTGGTTCTGTACTCGGATAGCCATCGTAGCCCTACTGTACAAACACTTCAGCACTTCGATATACTGACAGTCAACTTGGCACCGCTGAAGGGACTGTAGCACCGCCCAAGTTTCGACGGAATCAAAGGCTTTCTCATAGTCCACATACGCCAGGCAAAGTGGCAGATTGTACTCTTCAGTCTTCTGTACAATCTGCCGCAGGGTATGTATGTGGTCTATGGTACTGAAGCCTTTTCGGAAACCGGCTTGTTCGGGAGGCTGGAAGTCGTCAAGTCTGCGTGCGAGACGATTCGTAATGACTCTCGAAAACAGCACGTAGACGCGGCTCAGAAGGGAAATCGGTCTGTAGTTCTTTAAGAGAGCGTTGTCGCCTTTCTTAAAGAACAAGACCACCGCACTTCTGCTCCACGCCTCTGGAGTAGTGCCACCATGGAGGACGGAATTGAAGAGCTTCTGAAGGACTACAAGTACCGGTGTTCCACCCGCTTTCAGAAGCTCCGCTGTAATTCCATCCTCGCCTGGGGCCCTGCCGTTTTTAAGGTGCTGGAGAGCCATTCTAATCTCGCTTAGACTGACGTCCGGGATATCATCGGAATAGTGTCGGATAAGACTTGCTCTTGGATCGTTACTCACACTTGCGTGTGGCTCCAACGATGATGTGTACAGATGCCCATAGAACCTCTCAATCTCACTCAAAATCTCAGGTGTCCCGGAAACGATGTTGCCACACTCAGTCTTCAGCTTTGACAGTTGGCTCTTTCTGGCAGACAGATCTCTGGCAAAGACTTTGGAGCCCTGGTTCCGCTCGATCGCTTCTTTAATACGAGAAGTATTAAAGTTGCGTAAGTCTCGCCGCATGCATTTGGAGATCTGTCTGTTCAGTTGCCTGTATGCTGTCAAATCTGTTGACGATTGCAGCCTCATCTCCCGTCTAACAGCCATGAGATTAAGAGTGTGATCGGAGAGTTTTTGTGTTCTTCTGCGGCGGGTCTTGCAGAACTTAGCTCCGACCGCATGGACAGTTTCCACGAGCTTGTCGTTCATATCGTCCACTGCATTGCAATCTTCTAGGCACTGGAAGCGGTTACGTAACTCGAGCTGAAAGGTTTCGGGATTCTGGATTAGAGCACGAGGGGGACGGAGCGTTGACTTCATTAGACGAGACCTCTCCAACTTAACGTTTAGGTTCAGTGTGCCTCTAACCATTCGGTGATCGCTGCCAGTTTTCACCCTTGCGATCACTGAGACATCACTGAACAGTTGGCGTCTGGTCGTCATAATGAAGTCAATCTCATTTTTTGTCGAACCGTCGGGGCTCAACCAGGTCCACTTCCTGTGGGGCCGCTTCTGGAAGAAAGAGTTCATCATAAAGAGTCCCTCTTTCTCCATAAAGTCGGCCAGCTGCTGGCCCCTTCGGTTTCGTTGCCCTACTCCAAATTTCCCTACCTTCAGCTCACCGCTTTCTCTTGTGCCTAGTTTTGCGTTGAAGTCTCCCATCAACACCGTGTAGTGGGTTTTGGAGGAATGTATGGCTCTGGAAATATCCTCATACATTTCCTCCACCTCCTCATCGGGGTGTGCCGAGGTTGGTGCGTAAACCTGAATGACCTTCAGCGAATACCGTTTGGTGATTCTGAGTATCAGGTACGCGACCCTCGTCGACACACTCCCAATCTTTACAACGTTGTTGACGAGAGACTTGTGGACGATAAATCCGACACCTCCTTGGGACAGATGGTCGCCCTCCCGGTGATAGAACAAGTTGCCGGACTCGAGGATTGCCGTGTCCTCCCCCTCTCTTCGGACCTCGGATAATCCAATAATATGCCAGCGCAACTTGTCTACCTCTTCTTCCAGCTCCAGTATCTTCTCGTCAGTCCTCAGGGTGCGTGCGTTATATGTTGCCAGGTCGAGTCGTCGTAGGTGGCAACCGAACCTCCACCGGAGATTCTTAGCACCCCCTGCCCCACCGTTACCATGGTCGCCACCGTAGCCAGGAATAGCGGGACCGCCGGGGACTGGGGGCCGTCTTTTTGTGTATTTGTTCATTGGGGGGTATTTGCCGTAGTTGCCACGCTTGGCGAGCGGGTTGGCAACCGCAGTTTTTTATTACGTCACAGTTGTCATCAGGAAGATGCTGCTGCCCATCTCCTGCCTGTCTCCCTCTGTCGCCTCTTACGACACCCACGGGAAGATATGGGGTAGTGGATATTCTTAACCGCCACTACACGGCCGAGGCCGTGGAATAGCTTTAGACAACTAAAAATAAATTAGCTGTTTAAAAAGCTGTAAAGGCAGAAATTAACAACATTTTCTGGGTCAGAAACGTACCTCGAAGTACAGAAGAAATAGTCACGTTAAGTGAGACAAGTACAAGCGAAATAGATCGCCCGGATTAACTAAGATTACTAAAAAAGAATATTAATAATGCAGGTACACAATTTCCAGAAAAAAGTCATAACTGGAATGTGTGGTGCAATTTTGGAAATTTAATATATATTTAAAACCTTTGGAAGAACTAGCATTAAAATACTGCCGATGCAACGGAAGTGTCATAACGGAAGCAAAAACAGAAACAGAAGTCAAAAGAAAATTTTAGCAGAAACGGAAACGGATGCAGAAGGGAAATTGTAAATACTAAGTAAAAAGTAGAATTTATGACAAATATAATTTTTTATTAAATTAACATTTAAAATAAAGTAGCGATAAGTTATATATTATGACTTAGAAATCTGTTTCGGTGTTCTTCATGCATAAGAATAGCTTCAGTAAATAATTGCTCGCTAGTGACGATGCATTGAGGAACTGTTAAATATTGGCGGACTAACGGCAGAAGATTACGATATTTTTGTGCATTTCATTTCCAAAACATACTCCTGAAGGTGAATTAGATCTATGAAAGAGATTGTCACTCTTGTTACTGGTGAAACATGGATTGTAACATTTGTTACGACTGATTCATCATTGATGATGATGTAGGTTGGACATCATTCTCAATTTGAGGTTGGTACCTTTAGGGAAAGTATTGTTACGAGCTTGAGGTTCGTGACAGTAAAAATTGCCGATAAAATTACCTAAATTAACACTTTAATTTACTTTACACAAATTAAAACTTAAAACACTAATAATCAAACACACTAATTCACTTTATTCCGCTCCGAAGCTTCGCTTGTGTCGCCAGATCAACACTGCCTCCATCGCATCTTGCAGCGCCTATTTATATAAATTAGCAAAATATCCAGAATGTTCAAGTAAACACGCGCAAGGTACCGAGAGTTCGAGTTTTAAACTTCAAGAAGTTTAGTTCTTCGGTTCGAGACTAGATAGCGCTAGTACGCCGATTTGAGCGCGTAACAGTATATCACCATTAAAGTTCCGATCAAATTTCCGTTACAAAAGTTGCAGAAAAAAATGAAACGGATGTCAAAAAGCGTGCAGAACTTCCGCAATTGCGGATGCAGAAGCAGAGGTCTGTTGCATCACTATTAAATACCTAGCTGTGAATGCAACTTCTGTCCGAACAGAGAGAGTATTTTAACGGAAGGTCACATAAGTAATAACAAAAAATATGTTGCGCCATGATGCTATTGACATGTTTTGTTTTCTAAATCAAAATCAGAATTTATTCATCATTCATCATCGTTACAGCCCTTCACAAGTCCACTGCTGAACATAGGCCTTCTCAGAATTTATTATATCTATAAAACATATATGTTTTTAATAAAGTTTTGAATGAATAAAACAGATTGTTTAATTTATAATACAATCTATTTCAACATACATGGTACATTTATTTCCTAGGGAATTGTGTTGTCAAGTCATTTGAAGAAGTAGCTCTATTCTCCGGCGATCACCGGTGAATTCACCGGAAACTGCCAAATAACCGGTGAATTCAATCGGTTGTCAAAATTCCGCTCCGGTGCAAACCTCTAATACCTATACAAAAAGTAGTACCTGTGGAGTGTTGAAGTAAGGAGAACAATATCTCATAGGAGAAGATTTGAAAAAGTGTCCAACTGTAAGCAATAAATAACAGTTCAAAAACTCTCCGTATACAAAAAGTACTCTGTGGACACTCCACAACAGCGCTGGAGTAGCTACAGCATAGAGCTACAGGAAACAGCTAAATTAGATGAACTTAGCAGTTATCGACGGTGTGAAGTGTGCTGCTAAACTGCTCAGTAGCTCTAAAATCTAAAATAATTTTATTAAGTAAATATAACCTCGAAAAAGTCGTCTATCCCCGTAGACAGAGAAACCTATAGACAAATTGACGCCTTCTTTCGCATTCGCACACGAAAAAGATAGATTTATGCATATGTCTTGCATAGAAATGAGATAGAGCGGTGTGATTGTTTGTCCCTTTCTCCGTGCCGGTTTTTTTGCTTAGCAAACTCTACAGTTTGTTAAACAACTTTAGCAGCGTAGCGATTTAAGGAGTTTACAAGTTTGTTTAAGTGAGAAAAAAGTGTTTTGTGAGCTTAAGATTGGTGAATCTTGTTTAGTTCAGTTCTTAGAACAATTAAAATTTTTATCTAAATGTGTTTAAAAGTCATAAAGATTATTGTATAACCTAAAAATTCGTTATCGTCCTTTCTCACTCGAGGCCACGCCGATCATTAGTCTATAGGTTTCTCTGTCTACGTCCATCCCACTTATATTTTTCGACGTGTTCTTTAAATTTTACCCCGTAGCTATAGTGGCGCCACCTTTATTTAACGGTTTTCTACTGACACTTTTTAATACACAGTCTGTACTCCTTACCTCTACACTCCATAGTAGTACCTACACAAACTAATAAGGTTGTCAAAATTCCGCTCCAGTGCAAACCTCTAATACCTATACAAAAAGTAGTACCTATGGAGTGTAGAAGTAAGGTAAGAAGTAAGTAGAGAAGACTGTGTATGAAAAAGTGTACACAGTAAACCGTTAAATAAGGGTGGCGCCACTATAGCTACGGGTTAAATTTTCAAGAACGTGCCGAAAAATATTAGTGGGATAGACGACTTTTTCGAGGTTATATTTACTTAATAAAATTATTTTAGATTTTAGAACTACGAACAGTTTAGCAGCACACTTCAAACCGTCGACAACTGCTAAGTTCATTTCATCCCAGTAGCTACTCCAGCGCTGTTGTGGAGAGTTTTTGATAGTTTTGGAACTGTCATTTAATGCTTACAGATGGCCACTTTTTCAACTATTCTACTATAGGAAGTTGGTACTCCTTACTTCCACACTCCATAGTATTACCTATGTTAAACGCAGAACTCTCTGAAATCGTGCCACAGAGCAACACACAACTACAAATATATCAATATTGGAGTTTTATATATAAGTTTATTTATCGATATATCCAAAATCCGATATTCTAAAAAATATCAACAGTATTAGCATAGATTACTGTATATATACTAGAGAAGTATTAGTTTGAACTAGAGCATGAGGTTAGAGAACAGGAGAACGATCACTACGTATTAAAGCATAGCCCGCCTGTCCTTGAAAATTGTAGAATATATAGCAGCGCTGACGTCGGTGAGTAGTGACTGCGAAGTTAGCTGTTTATGAGTACAAGTAAATGAAGTTAGTTGAATAATGTACAAATTTTCATTTCATTTTTAATGAGAAAATTGTCATGCTCCGTAATTTTGTAATTTTTAACAAAAAGAAACATTAAAAATATGGAGAAATATTTTATTGCGCGTGGCTGTGCAAGTGGTTTAGCATCTGATGGGAAAAATAGACTCAAAATGACTTTTATTGACCGAAAAAAAGATGTAAAAAAATGTCTAATATTTTGTTTTTGTGTAGTATGTTAATTTTTTTCTATAATCATTTTTTATTTCGCGAAAAGAGTAGATATCACAAACTAATAAGAGTACTAACGTATACGGTTGATATAAAACCTACATCAAAATAGTAAATTAGATCCCATAGTAAATTTTTTCACACTGGATTTATGAGTGTATAGGACATTTATAGATTAAAATAATAACATTCATCATCATCAGCAAAATATAACAAATGAACATTGAGCTATTATGTACTACGTACTAGAGACGACACTGCATTCAGCTACCCTGTTCCACTCAACTGCGGTGCATACACCGCACTTTAATCAGTCACTCGCTAGGCGCTGATAGAGTTGTCACGTGTTGTGTTGATTTAAAAAAAATCTTTTGATAAAAATATGCCGTCGTGTTTACTTAGATATTGCACAAATAATTTAAGAAATGTCAATAAAAACCAAGGAATTACTTTTCATCGGTTGATAAGATACTTAATAAATAAAAAAAGTATTATAAATTAATAATAAAAAAATATTCCTAAGACGCCATCTCGTGTCATGGAATATAGATTATGAAATTAATATGTTTAGATGCAACATTTCTGTGGGCACTTAAGTATATGATGAATATATTATTAAACACATTTTTTTGTAGAAACATATATAAGTTATTATAATTAGGCTAAATTTTGAAATAATACTAGTTTTTACGGAATTTATCGCGTATATTTAACTTTTTTAATACCCGACGTTTCGAGAGCTTTACAGCACCCATGGTCACGGGAAGGACTGAGATGTTTAACGTCCAGATGTCATAGTTAACCGCGGTTACCATAGATTAAAATTTAACTTTTGTTACAATCTACACAGTATGAACTTATGGTATCATGAAGTCTTGCAGTTGTATGCTTGGGTTGGGATTTAATTTTATTTATTATAGGATCCCAAGCAGATGGTAGCACCCAGCCATCTTCTCTATTGAAATTAGGATGTTTTTTGATTTCAATAGCCTCGCGAATCATCCTTGGAAGGAATCGGTGTTCTTTAGCGAGGATTTGTGGTCTATCAAATCTGATGTAGTGACGGGGGCGATCCTGTACATGTTCACAGACTGCAGACTTCCCGGAGCATCGATTCTTCACATCAGCTATATGTTCTTTGACGCGGGTTTTAATTGATCTTTTAGTTTGTCCTATGTAGGAGAGACCACATTCACAATCAAGCTTGTACACTCCTGCATCTTGCAGAGGGACGTTACACTTGACTGATGGTAAAAACTAACCAATCTTCTTCGGCGGCTTGAAGTATATTTTGATGGAAGCGCGCTTCAAGATGTAGCCAATCTTGTCAGTGACTCCTCTAACATATGGCAGTACAGCAGGTACACGCTCAACTGTGGCCGGCTTCACTCGTTCTCTGTGACGTAGGCGCGGGACTCGAAGCTTGTTGTCATGCGAAACTTGCTTGACATGTTGGAGCTCGGCAGCCAGGTGTTTACTGTCACAGATCCCTCGTGCTCTCTGAAACAAAGATTTACCCACGGTAGCTAACTGTGAAGGATGATGGTGAGAATCACCGTTTAAATATCTATCTGTATGGGTCTTTTTTCTATACACAGTATGGCTCAAGGTGTTATCAGGATTCCGAATTACTAACACATCTAGAAAAGCTAAGGAATTGTTTGCCTCTATCTCCATTGTGAACTGAATTTTAGAATTTATAGAGTTAAGATGGTCTAAAAATGCAGTTACTTTATCTAAAGGTAGAATTGTGAAAGTGTCGTCTACGTACCGCTTGTAGAATATTGGATTTATGGGAGAAGTAAGCAAGGCTTTCTCCTCAAAGTCTTCCATGAATATGTCGGCGACAATGGGAGATACAGGTGAGCCCATCGCCACACCATCTACTTGCTTGTAGAACTCCTCCTTCCACAATAAGTAGCCAGATGTAAGGCAGTGTCTGAGTAATACTGCATATTCTACGGGCATGTTGTTTTCTTCCAGCCTTCTAGTTACAATTGAGATGCAGTCTTCAACAGGTAAGCATGTAAACAATGACTGCACATCAAAACTGACTATAGTTTCATTGTCTGCCAGACGCAGGTCTTTAATCTCGCTGACAAAATGGTAGGAATCCTTTATGTGTGCTCTTGTGTGTCCCCTGAGCGGTGAGAGTATTTTCGCTAAGTGTTGAGCCAATCTGTAAGTTCGTGAATCGATTTGGCTCACTATGGGACGTAATGGAGCATTGGGCTTGTGTATTTTTGGTAACCCATACAACTTTGGTGATTTGGCGCACGTAGGTATTATCCATTTTACGTCCAGATTTAATTTTTCGG
This sequence comes from Parnassius smintheus behrii, assembly GCA_036936625.1. Classification (NCBI taxonomy): domain Eukaryota; kingdom Metazoa; phylum Arthropoda; class Insecta; order Lepidoptera; family Papilionidae; genus Parnassius; species Parnassius smintheus. The sequence continues at coordinate 27,013,741 of JAUPFT010000010.1, read as the reverse complement.
AGTGTTTCTTTATGAGGTCACTAGTTGTTTTTAGTGTGCTATTTGTTGGGTCGTTTTTAACCTTTTTATAAGTACTTACATCCGACAAAAGTTCTTGTATTTTAGAATTATAATCTGACGTATCCATGACCACCGTGGCGTTTCCCTTATCTGCGCGGAGAATCGTAAGTTCTGGTTTATTGCGTAGGTTCTTTAACGCTATAAATTCGTCTCTGGGAAGATTCGGTTTAGGCACTGAACATCGACGTAACATAGACGAAATGTCTTGACGTATCGCCTCCAAATCTTCTTTCCGCATATTGTTTTTAAATAAACAGTCCTCGACGCTACAGGTTTTATCCAAAGGACTCAATTACGCTATAAGTCCGCGCAGATTACCGTACGAAGAAATTATCTGTATCCATAAATCCAATATTCTACAAGCGGTACGTAGACGACACTTTCACAATTCTACCTTTAGATAAAGTAACTGCATTTTTAGACCATCTTAACTCTATAAATTCTAAAATTCAGTTCACAATGGAGTTAGAGGCAAACAATTCCTTAGCTTTTCTAGATGTGTTAGTAATTCGGAATCCTGATAACACCTTGAGCCATACTGTGTATAGAAAAAAGACCCATACAGATAGATATTTAAACGGTGATTCTCACCACCATCCTTCACAGTTAGCTACCGTGGGTAAATCTTTGTTTCAGAGAGCACGAGGGATCTGTGACAGTAAACACCTGGCTGCCGAGCTCCAACATGTCAAGCAAGTTTCGCATGACAACAAGCTTCGAGTCCCGCGCCTACGTCACAGAGAACGAGTGAAGCCGGCCACAGTTGAGCGTGTACCTGCTGTACTGCCATATGTTAGAGGAGTCACTGACAAGATTGGCTACATCTTGAAGCGCGCTTCCATCAAAACATACTTCAAGCCGCCGAAGAAGATTGGTCAGTTTTTACCATCAGTCAAGTGTAACGTCCCTCTGCAAGATGTACGAGTGTACAAACTTGATTGTGAATGTGGTCTCTCCTACATAGGACAAACTAAAAGATCAATTAAAACCCGCGTCAAAGAACATATAGCTGATGTGAAGAATCGACGCTCCGGGAAGTCTGCAGTCTGTGAACATGTACAGGATCGCCCCCGTCACTACATCAGATTTGATAGACCACAAATCCTCGCTAAAGAACACCGATTCCTTCCAAGGATGATTCGCGAGGCTATTGAAATCAAAAAACATCCTAATTTCAATAGAGAAGATGGCTGGGTGCTACCATCTGCTTGGGATCCTATAATAAATAAAATTAAATCCCAACCCAAGCATACAACTGCAAGACTTCATGACACCATAAGTTCATACTGTGTAGATTGGAACAAAAGTTAAATTTTAATCTATGGTAACCGCGGTTAACTATGACATCTGGACGTTAAACATCTCAGTCCTTCCCGTGACCATGGGTGCTGTAAAGCTCTCGAAACGTCGGGTATTAAAAAAAGTTAAATATACGCGATAAATTCCGTAAAAACTAGTATTAATTCAATGTGTAGTGTTCGCGTAAATATAAGAAATTATTAGGCTAAATTTTTCTTATTTATATCTGCTTATTATTCTTTTATTTTATTTTTAGGTTTCCGCATCAAAGTCAAAGTGGAATTAATTCGTCCATTCTTAACTCTCGCGTGTCCAGCATTTATGAACGACTCTTGTTCTAATTTAAATAAATATATTAGTAATTTAAATGTTATTTTAATAAGTTTTTTTAAACATACATTAAGCATGTTTTTTTTTTAATTTAACATAGATACTTTTTGAAATATTCTGATAAAAATATCATTAAAATGTAATTGTGATATAATATTATGTAATATTATATTAAATAAGCAATAAGCAATATAAATTTCTTTTATTTCATTAATAATAATAATAAACCATAAACAACCTTACTATATTTTTATTCGTCTAATTTTAACCTATTAAATAAGTACATGTGCAAAAAGATTGATAATTGAACAACATTGAACATCAATAATCAACATTGAACATCGATAATCAACATCGATGTCATCATCGATGTTTCTGCAACATCGATCATCCCTAGTTTGAACTGATCAGTTGGAATGTTCAGTTCAACTGACCGTGTGTGGCGTCCATTATAATAAATAAAAAGAAATAAAAAATAAAATAAAGAAGTAAAGGTAGGTACCCAAAGCCATAAATAAAAGTTTTATAGTCAACCAAATCTAAGAAATACATTTTGACAGCTGTCAGACTTATTGCATCAAGCATGCTAACCGGGAAATGAACAATATTCGATTCTTAAAAAAATTGATATCGATTATTTAGAGTAGTAATTATTTACAGTTTGGTTTGAATAATACCAGAATAAATTAAAAACGAATATTTAAAACACGAGATTTATCATTTTCTTCGTATTTGTTGTAACTGCTTATTTCTTGAGGCACAGTTTTAAAAATTTAAGATTGAAACTAGATTAAAAATATATTTATTCAATCACTTTCGGTACATCTAGTTGAGTTGTTGTTGCTTAGATTTATTATTATTCAATAGTGCAGTGAAAATTATTTCAAAGTAATCTCTAATAATTTTTTTTTGTATTTTATACCGCTTTTGTCCAATCATCCTTTGTGATATGAGCACATGCTTGAACGAATATAGAAGTAACAGTCCAAAAAGTTAAAGCCGAGTATCATAATAAGAATACAAACACAAAATCACAAAATTGGGAACAGTAAGCTCCCGAAATGGCGGGAGATTGAAATTACGTAGTGGTTTTTTCAGCGAAGCCTTGTATATAAGTTTTTTTACTTACACAAATTTACGTTCCAAGGTAAAAAAAGAAACTTGTTTTATTCATGATTCATGTAATTTAAGGAATTTTAAAAATAAAAATTTAATAAAACAAATCATAGATTTAAAAAATTATTCGATTATCTGAACATTTTTAACGATTATTTGAATATTTTTCAAACACTGCCGTAAGGTACATAGCGACATATCATTGAAACCACGTCAAGTAAAAAAAGGTAAAACTGGATATTTTTTTAATGTCTTGCTTTGTTTGAAAGATTCAAATTTAATTTGCTGATAAAAAAAAAACTATGCACGATGTAATGAAATATAGATAAGAAGTTACAGAAATGAAGAGTTATGAAGATAATTCTTCGGATTTACGTAAAAGGTTATTTTGAATCGTGCGAGTACGCTTGTGCAAAGTTATTGCGGAATGATTAATGTGAAACGTCAAAAGGTATTTCTTAGATTTGATTGACTATAAATCACTATTATTGTAGTATTGATTTAATACTCAAAGAGCAACATGGACCGTCGACGTAACGAACCTCCTGTGTTGCTATGCTCTGTGAATATATATATATCACATATAATCAAGCCCTGGTTTTAAGTGGATTTAAAATGCAAAATTAAGTATTAATTTCATCCTGCTCACTATTATGAACACTCAAGGTCTGATACATTCGATATCAGACCTTGATAATATCATATATTAAGGAACCTTTTAGGCGTCAGTTTAATAAGATTGCTCTGTTTATGAACCAATATACTTATGATGATGCTACCCTATCTTTCATTTGTCCCTGAAAAATATAAAGCAATAATGAGCTTATTATCATTTTAGCTGCATGAATCTAAACAACATTATGATCTTAACAGAGACTGGCCAAATACACCCTCGGTGCAGTGTCGTCGGGTATCAAGCATGAATAGATCATTATGAGTATCAAATACTATGGAATTTCCACGTTGAACCACGCGACTCATGCGCGGGTGTCTAGTGGAACTTCAGGAGCATTAATCAATATCTATACCTAACTAAATATATAATAATTTTATCATTGTGACTTGGGAATATAATCCGAAGATCCTAGAGGAAAATAGCGTGATGCTATGATTATTGTGCTAGTATGACCGTGAGGTGTGGGTGATGAAGTAAAGTTATACATTTTGGTCTTTGAGTATTCAACCAACTGGAGAGGCCATGCGTGTTAATTCCTAAACAAAAATTCTGTCAACATCAGTTGGGTGCAAGAAAACCACACAACTGTATACTTAACTACAAATGCAAAATTAAATCGCGTCACTATAAAAGCAAACTACAACGTTTGTGTTTGTATTCATCGCGTTTACGCATACCATCAAATTGTACACGTGTCCATACACTGATGGCGCTGTCTAAATGTGTAAGTAACGTAAGGCGTGGACTATGGCGATGTTTTTTATCGATAAACAAATCACCATAGTCCGCATAAGTTTTTATTTGATTATAAGTAATACATAGATAAATAATACCAAGGTTTTTTTGAAATTCTTTTTTTAAATTACTTAGAAATGTTCTTCGAAAAAAAACTTAGAAATTATTGAAAATTTATTATTTTGCTACAGGTTTATTTTACATTATGCAGGATAAAATTTAAAACATTTAACAAATCGAAATGGGTTTAGTTAACTTATTTTAAAAATCAGATTTTTGAAAAGAAAAGTCCTATCAGTATATCGTCTTAGATGGTGTTAACCAAGTTTTTCTTTTTATTATAAAACTTCAATCACAAAACCGCTCATTAAAAATAGTTGTTGATTTTCAAGAGTTATTAAATGAACTGTCTGGAAAATATGTAATAAATTAGGAAAACAAAAAAGTTTTACATTATATAATAGTTTAACAAAGTGAACTTTAAGCAAACAGCTGCTTAAAAATAAAACGTGACATCTACCTAGGGCTAAGTATTCCCCAGAAAGATGTTTTACTTTAACTTCACATTACTATTTACCGAAAGCTTAACAATATGTGCGAAATATCAAAAGTTTTGAAACTGGTCTGCCTTCATCACATACTATAACAAAGTGGTACAGTACAATTTATGGCCGACTTGGCTACACAAAAAAAAAGCGTTAACTGACAAGAAATTATATTGTAGTATTAGTATAGTAGTAGTAGAACCGAAATGAAAATAAAACAATTGACGGAGTACCATGCAAGTTCTAAAATATATTTTGGTTATATACATAATGCCTTTGGCTACTAGCACGGTATCTGTCAAATGCTTAATTTTCATTTCATGCCTTACCAAGGTACAATAAAAAAATTTATCAGGGTTACTACCCGCTCTCAATGCTGTCAGCGCTTCTTGAGTAAACCCTGGTCGGCGATCGATGGTAGTGTACCACTTAGTCAATGTACGGGCGTAGGCAAACATGTTCCAAAAGTTTTACGTACATAGTGATAGGCTTTTGGTGAGTAATAGTTAAGTGTTAGGGCATAGTATTTCTTGCAAACTTGTGAAGCCTGTTTATGCTACTGTTGTTGCCGGAACATCCAGCTTTCTTTTTTCGATGTTTGTGCAATCACCACGATCACCCTAAAATAAATAATTTTATTTTAGTCAGAAGATTCAAGCTATATATATATATATATATATATATATATATATATATATATATATATATATATATATATAGCTTGAATCTTCTGAATAGGTATATAAATATATGAATTAAATTTGATAGGTAAGTGCTTTTGTAAACTTAATAAAATATTTTCAAGTAGAATTATATTGGTGTCAAATAAAAATATTTAATCTAAATATATTTACAGCCCAACATTACCACCCACAAGTTCAAGGTTGGTACTGCAGTGTCAGATTCATGGTTTTTACAAGCTACAATCCAAGTGTGCTGCCTAAGAGGATCTCTTGGAAATCTGTAATAACAAACCAATAATAGAAATATTTACTACTTTTTGTAATACTTTATTATCCTCTCGTCAGTCCAAAACCTTCTAAAGGTTGCTGTCAAAAAGTACGCATCTGTCCACAACCATCAGAAGGTTGCTGTTTACTTATAAACTTCAGATTCGAAACAGCCCTAGTAAAAGTATACGTATCTCCCTATAACTGGTACAACATGCAGAGAATTAAACAAAGACGGCAATTAATATCACACACGCTTCATATATGAACCATAGAAGCTTTGAAATAGTAATACATTTATTCCGTTCAGTTGCTCGTTCTGTGACGCGGTGTCGTGTGTTTACGTGCAAAGTATTAATTGTTGAAAGTGATTTCGGAAGTTAATATTAAAGTTAAACATGAATGGATAAGTCATAAATACTTTTCTATTAATTTAAACATATTAGATGACGATTTGTACATAAATTGTTCCATTTTATCAAACATTGCTTACCTTTTCGACCGCCATGTTGATACCATGTTCGTATTAATTTCAATTGTTGTTTTAAATTAAAAGTACAATTGTGAATGGTAAACATTGTTTTAATATCGTTAACATACTTATTTACAAACATAACAATAATTACAATTGTATAGTTTCGATTAAATATTTCGTAAAACTAAAAATAACAAATTGCTTAAATCTCGCGTCCACCTGGCGGTCGTGGGCAGACATGGGTCGTAAAGTTATTCACATGAAATCCGCCATCTTAGAGAGCGGGTTGTATAGTATGGATACGATTTTGGGAACACTGGCAGTGTTGGTATATTTTTACGATAATTTTTGGTGTGGATTTTTATTTGATTTTCTTATTTGTTTTGTTTTATTTTTTGTCAGTAAATTGTTTTACTTTTTGTTTGTGCATGAGCAATTATATTTTTTGCACTTAATTGACAAGTGAAACACTCTTTGTTTTCACTCTTAGCCCAAGGTTATCTGGAAGAGATTGCTTTTTGTACGTAGTAGTTTTTATTGCTAAGCAATAAGCCTTAGCTCGTTGCGGTGCTATAGTTGGAATAGCCTTAAAGTACGAAACGGTCACCCATCCAGTTGCAAGCTAACGCGTGCATTGCTTAACCTTTGTTATGGATCTCGCACGCAAGCTATCTCTAGGCTAGGGTCACTTCAAATTAAGTAAAATTAAAAAAAAATCAAAATAACTAAAATAAAAACCTTTATATTGGCAAAAAAGAATTGTCAAACATTTTTTATAACACCATTCAAATGTTCATTAAAAATATAAAAAAGCAAAGAAAAATAACTGATTTGTATTTCATATTAATTTTATGTTCATGATTACAATTATTAAAGAAGTCACCACAGAGCGTATCCATACTAGCATAGGTGGGTCATACTTGGTACTTTTTGTAGTGAATGTGTAACTTTTAGTTGATGATTTCTAACATAATTTTGTATGAAAGATGCCTTCTTTGTGTAGTTTTTTACTTAGGAAATGTTATTAAATTTAGGAATATACATTTACATGCAAATAAATTACAAAATTGTTCGTTACAAATGCAAAAGTTTGAAAGCATTTTTTATGGTCACTTTTTCAAGCGTTTGTTACAACTCGTTCATTTCTTAATAACTAAATAGTTGTAACATTTGAAACTGTTTATATTAAGAACAAAGACCAAACTATAGAATAAGTTAAGATTTAAAGCCCATTGTGCCTCAGGCGTCGTCGATATTGAAGTACGAAATGTGCCTTTTTTGTGCCTGTTTCGGGTCACCTTAAGTGGCCCACATTATTGTCGAACTTGTGGTGTGAAAAAACTGTACGTATAGTTGTGTTTTTTTTATTCATTATTGTAAAGTGTGTTATCGTATAGTAAATGAAGTAAATATTTATTGAAATAATTGCTTAATTTTTTAATGATTACACTTTATATTCAACAAACTGGAAAAAAATCGCTTCTAGCAATTTTACCATCGAATTTATAACATACCAAAAGGGTGAACGTACACATTTACACATATTCTATTAGCTTATTTAACAATAATTCTAACAACATATCATATTATATAGTTCCCATACATAAATATTAAGATATTGCCATTTTAATGACACGCGCCACGTAGGCAATATATCACTCGTTTAGGGTTTGACAGATGCGCCAAAGCGGCTATTTTGGCCCGGACTGCTGAGAGGTTATAAAATCTAAATAAAAACTACAAACCGGTTCGGCAGACAAACCCGCATGATTAATTAACTTATCGATAGCTATAGTTGCGGCGTTCATCACTATAGTGCAATACTTTCGGTTGCAGTGATACCAGTAATTTTTTATAAAAATTGCTCACTTTTGCTGCGAGGCAGCAAGTTTCGATTTGACTTATTTGGCCTGTATTTTGAATAATATTTTAATAAATACTAGTTATCGATTATATTTAATTATATAATATTCAGTATCGTGTTAAAATTGAGCTGAATATATAAATCATTTAACAAACTCCACTACACATATATATGTAATGATTATAATTCATCACAAACTTATTTAGTTATTAGGAAATATAATTTCGTTAATATATATAACTTGTGTAGTAAATTATATTTATTTAAAAATAATTATTTTTCACTTTATGAACTATGATGGCCACACTCGGTATTGGACGGTAATATTCACAACGCGGAGCAACTAGTTCTATATAACGATTATAAGTCGGACTCTCGTAACTTTTACAGAGGGACCGTATGCCTTGCGATGCCGTCTCCTTTGGTTTAATACTCAAAGATTTTGGTTGATAAATAGATAGCTAATAGTTGGGTTTATAATGACTAAAATAGGATATTCTTAATATTTTTTATTTTTAATACACTGCAGTTTTAAAATGTATAAAAATCTTTCTCTATTTTTACCTAAAGTTTTGAAGTTAAATTTTTGAAGTCTTACTGCAACAATATTATACTTAATGGGAACTTAATAGAAATAGTTCGTTATAATGAAATTTGTTTTCATTTTGCTTTTTCTTCTATACTTTTCAAGAAAATATTTGCGGCAAATTGAAAAGTTCTTATAATGATTTCTTAAATTTTAAATAAGTTAAGTAATTAAACGCGATAAAATCCGTAAATAATACTTTTATTCAATGAAAAGTTCCATGGATCTCCAGTGGATTCCACCCAACCCGCTCAATTGATGCCAACCATTTTACTAACTAAAGAATCCAGAGGATAGTTTGTCTAAAAACGTAATTTTATTTTGCTGTTTGTCTTTGACAAACAGCAAAATAAAATTACGTTTTTAGAACGCAAATCGAGCATTTAATTTCATTCCTCTATTTCTTGTATTAGCAAAACTATCGATTCTTAATAAATATTCAATATAAATATCGACATTAATTTTGATATACTTGAGTCAATACGCTAGGGGTACATGTAAAATATTTTGTTTAAAAATGAATCCACCAGAATCATATAAATTATCAACATGACTTTTTATTTTCAAAATATCAAAACTAATAATATAATCGAAAATATTCTATAATTTAGACAGTATATAACATATATTTTGACCAAAAATAGAGCTAGGCGTCATAACAGTAACGACGTCTTGTTAATTTACCTGTGAAATGTGCAACTGTGCAACCACGAGGGTTTCTTCTATTATTGCAAAAAATATTAAACTATAAACTATTTCGTTAAGAAATATTTTATAAAAAGAGAGAGACGTAGCCACTCAGACCAATAATTAACGTGTGCGAAAAATAGAGAATGACATTGCCACAAACTAATAAGAGTACTAACGTAATTCTGTCTATGATATAGACTATATTTATGGTACAGCTAAGTTTTGTCAGGTTTATTTGCGTGTTTTCTGTCAGTGTCAGACTGTCAGTCCGCCTCCGCCAGTAAGCAGTAATCAACTCGTGGTTGGCTATACAATTTGTGTCGCTATTACTTTTACAATTTTTAAAATACCTAATGAAAGTTGTTTTGCGACGCCTTGTGTTTATTCATAATCATTAGGCACATTAAAAATTATTATTTTATATATATTTTGCTTCCTATCACTAAAAAGTATTTCGGCTATTCTCATACACCAGGTCACATTTGAACACTTGAAAAATTATTAATCGGCTCTTATTTGTGATATAAGTGTGAACATTATGGACCAAAGTGGTATTACCCCTAATACATCAAATCAACAGTTAATTAACAGCAGTGACAATGATTCTGCGACTGCACTGCTTCAAGGAAAGCAAGCAAGAAGAAGAGACAATCTTGCAGAAGTCACTTTCGTCGAATATATGACCGTGGGGATATTGTGTTTTGTAAATCTGATCAATTACATGGACAGATTTACTATAGCTGGTGAGTACTTTCTCTACCTTATTGCAGGTACCTACTTATTACTTCAAAAAAATATATATTTTACTATATTGCTTTTATTATATTGTTAGCATTTTTGGATTGCTCAGTAAATTAATTATGAGGTAGTAGAGCTCTTTTGGTAAAACTTTCCAATATGGACCATCGATTTCAAAGTCCATATTTTTTTTGTAGATAGTACTCACTAAAAGAAAGCGTTTTGCAAAGTTTTAGGTTGCGGAAACTTACAGTTCATGAGATATTTTTTTTGAACTTTTCATACAAATTGGCAAATAACACGCAATTACACCAATTACAAAATGAATTTGACAAATCATTGATGTCAAACGTCGATTAGTGTAGGGTTCCGAATATTTTGAAAGTATCGATACGTACTCGATACCAAGTATCGTATCAAAAGTATCAATACTACTTGGTATCGAGTACAATTCGTTAATTTTGGAGACTAGGGGGTAAGCAGCCCGGGAAGTTGTGCTCCGGCACTCCGTGGCAGCTCCGGCGCTGCGGGATGAGCAGTGCCTCCGCCCTAGCGTAGGGAAGCACAGGCACCTGGGCTCGCCTTCGCAGCTTCGGCTTTTTGGTCGCCCTCGGCGACCAGCCTCAGCCGCTACGGCGATCTCGGTGTCTGCGCTTCCCTACGGCGGGCGGGCACTGCTCTCCCTCCGCGCCTCCGGGCTCTTATATACACTCTAGGGGTAGGGCAGACAAGACCACGTGGATAGTGGGGTGCTCTGATTCGGTTTTGGGTACTTTTTGAATATTAAATAAGTAAGTCAATAAGTAAGTAAACACTTTATTGTAGTAAGAATTAGATAATACAGAAAGTTGCAAACAATAAAATAAAAGTACAAAAGCTGTACTAATTAAGAAATACAAACAAGTTGCAAACAATGAAATACAAGTACCAAGGTGGAACTTAAATAGAGTAAACTTTATTCTACTTTATATACATATATAATTGCACTTATCAGCTCTTCCTATGCATCTAATTGTTTTGTCATAATTTTTCGTCTCCAAAATTAACGAAATGTACTCGATACCAAGTAGTATTGATACTTTTGATACGATACTTGGTATAGAGTAGGTATCGATACTTTCAAAATATTCGGAACCCTTCACTAACTGACGTTTAACATCAATCATTTGTCAAATTTATTTTGTAATTGCGTGTTATTTACCAATTTGTATGAAAAGTTTAAAAAAAAATATCTCATGAACCGTAAGTTTCCGCAACCTAAAACTTTGCAAAACGCTTTCTTTTAGTGAGTACTATCTACAAAAAAAATATGGGCTTTGAAATCGATGGTCCATATTGGAAAGTTTAGCCGCTCTTTTTTGCCTTGAGGTTTGTTTGGATTAATGTTGGGTTGGGCACGTAGGCACATTAAAAATTATTATTTTATATATATTTTGCTTCCTATCATTAAAAAGTATTTCGGCTATTCTCATACACCAGGTCACATTTGAACACTTGAAAAATTATTAATCGGCTCTTATTTGTGATAAGTGTGACATTATGGACCAAAGTGGTATTACCCCTAATACATCAAATCAAATCTGTTAATCACCATTGCATATAGTTGAGGAAGGGGAGAGATGAGAAGCTAAATTACTCCCAAAAAATACCTGCCTTTTAAAACAACTAAAAAATTAGAGATGGGCAGAATATTTATTTCATATTGGGTATTCGGCAGCTTTACCGAATATTTGGCAAAATCACCGAACATTTGTTAAAATGGTACTCAAATAGGAATGCCCGATTTTTTTGTTTTGAATCTATTTTCTGGATCGTAACCTTGTGAACCAATTCACGTCATCACGTCACAATCATATTGCATTGAATTGATCTTGTTCGATCTAGGAAAATCGTATCGTAATTTTATAAAAATAAATAAAAGCACAGTGTGCATGCAAAATTATTTATTTTAACAATTCCTATTATGGGATCCAGTGAGTTTCTCCAAATTATTATTTTTGAAAAGTATAAAACAAGATTTCCATTATAAATTCCAGCTATCTATACATTAACTCTTCAAAAATAATAATTTTGACAGCGCACTGGACCTAGCCTATTACTATCTGTTAATGTGTTTCCTGCTGGGGAAAACAGCCATTCTGAAGGAACTGATGTTGCAACAATTGTCATTTCTAATAGTGCATGCTAATAGATGCATTCTTTGAAAGGCCTATTCTTGTGATGGTTACTAAATGATTCAGTAATAATCATTAATTAAATCAACAAGAATTATGTATATTAGTGGTAGATTATCATACTGCATGAAATAATAACAAAAAGAATTTCAAAATTGAGATTTCTAGGATATGAATTCCTGTTTGTTTTCTTGGTTAATTTTTGCATAGTTACTCTATTCCAGCTTTTACCCTCAACTTTGTCCATGTAAAACTTATACAAAAAATCCTGCAGATCTTTATTAGTGGTCTTGAGGCAAGAACTCAATTTAACAAGTTCATTAATCCAAAAATCTCAAATTTCTCGATCTCTAATTTTTTGTTATTATCTTGAAAGCTATGTGTGATATTATGGGAAAATGTTTAAAATTAAATTGAAAGTCTATTAATTTTACATAAATAGATCTTTATATACCTTATCCTGTAACACTCCTATTTTTGTTGAAAAATAGTGTTATAGTAAAAAGAAATGTTAAAAAATGATTTTGCATCAAAATTGTGATAGTGTTGTCCTTACACTTTATCACATCCTCTTTTGTTTGTTAGTTAAAAATTAAAAACTATATGTATGTATATTTCATCATTTTATCAATTTCATAAAAAAATCGTTCAAGTTTTACAGATATAAAATACAGCCTAGATCACCCCTGGCATTTGCCACTCTTAAGGGTGGAATTCTTTCTCTAAAGTTACATAGGACCACTTCTGAAAAATAAACTATTTAATTAAAAGGTATTATCAAAATAGATTTTTAAAATAGGTGAAAAATACACCTTATAGGTTACTCCCATTTAAATTTAAAAGCAAAAGTTGCAGCTCCAGTTTAAACAAAATCCTATTTAATGTATTGTGATTGTTATAATAAAAAGTCACACATATTACTCAAAAATGGATATATTTTATTTAAAAAAAATTGCTATTAATACCTACTTAAAGATTATCTGATGTAAGTTGTGATGAATTGAATGAAAACAATTTTTTTACCATTTGTTTATAGCAACTGATTGTGCTTTTCCTCATAAACTGTAACCGCTTCTGAAAGTAGCCACACCTCACTGTATACTACTGGGCGATGATTGATAATGTTTTGCAAGTTTTGTTCAGTTTTGGACACTGTTGTATGTTTGCTGACTGCAACTGGTAAGGTTCTGATGTCTGAGCTAGACAAGCAATTTGGTACGACTTTCCATTGACGTCCGTCGGGGGAGGTGTACTACTCCCCCTTAAAAGGAAAAGTTGCGGAGCCCCCCCTTTTTGAGTTTTTTGAATTTTAATTCTGAGGAAATTTTATTTTTTATGGATAAATATTAAGTGTAAAAAACCATGGGGACCTCTTGGGGGGGGGGGGGGGGAGGGGGAACTCCTTCACCAAAAATAAATAGAGGGACTCATTCAGAGGGATTTCTGTATCTATTATGAGACTGCAACGTCTCCGGCGCTGCGGGAAGAGCAGCCTCTACGCCTTTGCGTAACAAATCGCAGGCATCCAGCCTCGCCTCCGCAGCTTCGGCTTGTTGGTCGCCTTCGGCGACCAGCCTCAACCGCTCCGGCTCGTCCGATGCCTACGATTTATTACAGCGGGCGGAGGCTGCTCTCCCTACGCGCCTCCGGCTCTATAAAACCACTCTAGGGGTAGGAAAGACTCGTACCACGTGGAGTCGGGGTCTATTAATTCAGTTCCTTGACATAAGTTGAACCTAACCTATTTTATTTATTATCTGTCCTAATAGGTGGGCACTGTTTTATACACATGTTTTATACAATTTTATACACATATTGCTTTAATTAATTCTTAGAAATCATCAGTTTTATGTTACGTCCCACAAGCCGGCAAAAAACGGTAAACACTACACATTTTAATTTTAATAGCTCATAATGATAATAATTTTGTAATTTAAATATAATCTGTTAAATATATGTGTATGCATGAAAACTATTTAAATGAAGACAAAATATAATTATTTACGTAAAAAAAATACAATAAAATGATACCGAACGTATGACAACTTAACTGTACGGAAAACGAACATTCAATGGCGAGAATTCGATATAATCTGTGGTTCTGTGGTAAGGATTGACGTAAATATTATAAAAATAATTGATTTTCAATAATTTTTTTCTCAAAAAGTACGCGTTTCCGCATGTTGAAATTTTGCGTGTGTGTTTACAATAGTGTAAACTTTCTGTAAAAAAAATATCAACCCCCAACTCGACGGACGTCAATGAAAAGCTTAGCCAGCAATTTTTATAGCTCATTTGAATTAGGAATTTATTTTCCATATCCTCAACTTTCTCCATATTTTTGTAGCCATATCTTTGGATATGCAGGACTTCCCCAAAACAATATCAGAAATTGTTATCTACTGAAGAGCCGAATATTTGCTAAGAGTGTGACCGGATTCCAAGTACGCATGTGCCCTTTTGTTGCAACTCGTAACCGTTTGTTAACAATATAATATTACACACAACTAAGAAAATCATACCCACAAAAGTTGTTGGTGCTTACTAATTGTGCAAAGTGTAGCAAATTGTAAAGAAAAAATCGTCACTGTGAACGTTTTGTACATATTGACCGCAAAGTTATTTACACCGATTTTCATGGCACATGTGATGTCTTTGAAAAAAAGAGTTTATTTTACGGCACATTGCTGAATATAGGCCAAAACAGAGAACACTACAACCGGGAGGCAAAATATTAAGGCGTAAATATTACCTATATCTTAAAGGCCAAAAATATGAGGTCTGCAGTACTTCCTTTTTCAGCATATTTGCTATGTTTGAAAATTTAGTTAGTATTTTTTTATACATTTTTTTGGTTATGTCTAATCAGTCAAGATAATCGTGGTGGTTGTGTAGAGTCTCAAACACAGAGACTTTTATGTGGTAATGCCACGCTGCAGCTTTATTATGGCTGCAGCACGAATTGGCCGACTCGACCGGGGCCGGGGTAGGACCGCGCCTTCACAGAATACTAGAGTGAAGTATCAGCTGGTGCTTGCTGTGTTTCATTCGGTGAGTGTAGATGAACGGAAGTTTACTAGAAACGAGGCATTCCATCTTAAACGTCAGGCGTGACAACTCATCTGTGTTTTTATTCCTAATCAATGATAGATGTAAACATATATGCATCTATTTACCATTATGTGGACAGTGTGCTATTTTGTCATCCTTATTCTATAAAAAGTCAATGGTATTATAAGAAAACGTATTATGTTGTTTTCCTAGTATGGAATCTCATTACTGCCATTGAATTCAAGCAGGGAATATTTGCACTCTTAGTGAAACGTAAAAAAATATTCCATAATATGTTACCTGACAAACTTGAATCAACACCGAATGGTGTCCCAAGTTGGACTTGTTATAGAAAAGGGTTTAATTGATAAATTTTGGTTTTCATTAACCTAATATGAATCAATGTAGCCTCTTTACTGCTTATCACGATGGACCTCCAGAAACTAAAGTGATTAAAAAAATAAAAGACTTATGATATATAAGCACATCGTTAAAAAGAATACAGTTTGTTGTGTAAAAGATCAAGACAAGCTTCCGAAGAATAAATAAAGTATGTACCTTATTTGGTTTACATCAGATTGTTTTTACCCATGACTAAAGAAGGAGCAATATTTTATAAAAGACAGATTTTAGTGTTCAATTTTTACATTATATAACATAGCAAATTGTGACTTATTGTAGATGTAGGTCGACAGAAATTGCCACAACTGTATCTATCTTAAATAAGCATGACGTAGAGACTACTAAATCATTCCGCTTGTGTGGTAACGAATGTGCGAAATTGTATATAAAATGTATTGATAATCTAACACATTAGCAAGACGTCACACTTAGAATACTTGCTCGAACGCCACTTGCCACGGTCATAATGACTGTGCGCATAGTACTATAAGTCAGTACATCTCAGTGGTATCCCGTTATGCAAATAGCAAGATCTTCACACCCATACATTGTTCAACCATTACAATACTTTGAAAAGTACAAAGAGTTATCATCTCAAAATAAAAAGGTACTAAGTCTACAGAAATACTCTCAGAAAGAATTTCATTAACTGGACAAAAGTAGTAGAGTTTACAGTAGACAAAGAAACGTCTATTTAAAACATTACACTGATGATTCCTAGGTACAGGTATATTACAGTCAAGAGAATGCATGCTAAATTCTTATAGATACCTTTTAGTCCATTCAATAATTATTCTCGAATTAAAATACCTAATGCCCTTCTGACCAAGTTTCGGTCTAGCCATCGGCTCAGGATAGGTTTAGTGCCCAAGTATAGATGCAATCACAGATGTACTCTCTATTCCCTCACTATCATTATCAGAGATCAGGCGCAGGACAAACAACTTTACGTGCTTTCCCAGGCACGGGGGTGAGACACCGCCAACTTTCTGTCTGCGGTTTTTTTGCCTGACCCGGGACTCAGACCCGGGATCTCATGATCAGCAGTCGCACTAAGCCTAAGTATGACGACTTCAGTAATCAGTAATCACGTATTTAATGCCAAAGTTGCAATTGATGTTATTCTATATGTGGGTACTAGTGAGTCAGTAAAAGGGCGTAACTCGAGAACAGTAGATAAAAAGAGATCCTGGGCAAAACGGAACGCGACGATAGGGCGGATCTTTTTTTAGAGCTTTTTTTATATATACTTAGGTGTAATATATAGTAATTTCGGAACTGTAATACATTGAAGCTGTATTCATTGTCTAGTTATATTATCATATAATACTGTCTTATTTCTAGTTTTCCATTATATTATTATATAAAATTTAAATTATTAAATTTAAATTTTCTGATGAGAAAAATCTGGTAATCGGGGTTAAGGAAACGTTTTCTTGTTTTCGAGATTTTTTTAAAAATTGCGGTTCGCCCCTGTTCGGCGTTAGCGACGAATTGTCTACGGCATGCGCTCAAGTTTTAATTTTTGACACTAAAAAAAAATTAAATTTCTTTGGAAAATGTTTTAAAAACGTGGTAAGTACCAATATTTTTATAGAAATATTTTTTTATCTCAAAATAAAAAGGTACTAAGTCTACAGAAATACTCTCAGAAAGAATTTCATTAACTGGACAAAAGTAGTAGAGTTTACAGTAGACAAAGAAACGTCTATTTAAAACATTACACTGATGATTCCTAGGTACAGGTATATTACAGTCAAGAGAATGCATGCTAAATTCTTATAGATACCTTTTAGTCCATTCAATAATTATTCTCGAATTAAAATACCTAATGCCCTTCTGACCAAGTTTCGGTCTAGCCATCGGCTCAGGATAGGTTTAGTGCCCAAGTATAGATGCAATCACAGATGTACTCTCTATTCCCTCACTATCATTATCAGAGATCAGGCGCAGGACAAACAACTTTACGTGCTTTCCCAGGCACGGGGGTGAGACACCGCCAACTTTCTGTCTGCGGTTTTTTTGCCTGACCCGGGACTCAGACCCGGGATCTCATGATCAGCAGTCGCACTAAGCCTAAGTATGACGACTTCAGTAATCAGTAATCACGTATTTAATGCCAAAGTTGCAATTGATGTTATTCTATATGTGGGTACTAGTGAGTCAGTAAAAGGGCGTAACTCGAGAACAGTAGATAAAAAGAGATCCTGGGCAAAACGGAACGCGACGATAGGGCGGATCTTTTTTTAGAGCTTTTTTTATATATACTTAGGTGTAATATATAGTAATTTCGGAACTGTAATACATTGAAGCTGTATTCATTGTCTAGTTATATTATCATATAATACTGTCTTATTTCTAGTTTTCCATTATATTATTATATAAAATTTAAATTATTAAATTTAAATTTTCTGATGAGAAAAATCTGGTAATCGGGGTTAAGGAAACGTTTTCTTGTTTTCGAGATTTTTTTAAAAATTGCGGTTCGCCCCTGTTCGGCGTTAGCGACGAATTGTCTACGGCATGCGCTCAAGTTTTAATTTTTGACACTAAAAAAAAATTAAATTTCTTTGGAAAATGTTTTAAAAACGTGGTAAGTACCAATATTTTTATAGAAATATTTTTTTATAAAGAATATTTGCTGCAATATTTCTTTACGATATCGATGTAGGTACTTATAGGCGTTACTGAAAACGTGAAAATATGGGATATTCGACGTAAGCGTTGTATATTATATGTTAAAAGTTACTTAAAGCCCTAAAAATCCTGACATTATATTAAGTTTGCGCAACGTAATATACTTACGTGCACAAATCCTTTAATCTTGATGCAAAGTATGTCGTCATGTTGACTACCAGGCAGGATTAACTCAGATTACTTAGTATCCTTTTGTTGCGTCAGTGTTGTCGTAGTTATAAAGGGGAAAAGGAATGTTTAGAAATATACGTAGGAATCCATGTGGGGTTCCTGCACTAAATAATGTTCTACGTTTTGTAGGCAGGTCGGAGTTTTTGAAGGATGTACTCGCTGTTTAAACTTATATTCACTGGATAAACCGGTTCTGTTCAGCGTATAGGTACGTAAAACACATCTGCAAAAATATTTTGGCAAATCTATAATATACTAACCTTAGAATTTGAAACAAGCAATTATTAATAAAGTACGTGAGGGTAATACGGTCGCCTTAAGCTTTAACAAAAACACAAAGTCTTATACTATAAGTATTATATTAAGAAAAAATAGCAAACAAGAGTTGGCAATAATTGGGAATACTTAAAAAAATTCAACTTTATAAACACTAACTTAACTAAAACAATACTAAAATCAAAACATTTACTAAAATATCAACTGTCAAAATGGCGTCGATAAAACAGCGTTCAAATGGCCCTATATTATTTGATTGACCGATGAAGAGCTATCGTATCACAGTGCCATTTATGCAAAGAAGACTGTAGTTTTTGGATTATAAGAAACTGACCATATTAATGGGATGACCATATTAACCTCACGTACTATACTTAATATTTAGGGGAACCAAGGACGCCATAAAACACTATTCTTAGCCACCTGCATCCATCGACTTCTATATGCATCTTATCCAGTTGACACTTCATCTAGTACGAGGACCGCTATATTCTGTGAGAGCGTGGTCCTTCCCCGGTCGAGCCGACCCATTCGTGCTACAGCTATACTACTAATATAACTGCAGCATGGCTCTACCACGTATAAAAACTGCTTACCGGTACGATGCTGGTACTCGAGAATTTTTCTTATAGAGTTTGTTGTTACCGGTATCCAAAATATAAGAGACAAATGTCCAAATACACAAACGATACTCGACTTTAAGATATCGTTGTCTCGTGATTTCAGTCACTTTGACTTAATGAGATAGTGACATCTCGAGACTTAAAGGCATAAGTGACTTTGAATCGCATTTTGTCAGATCAAATTCTCTTTATTGTCCTCTATTATATTTTGCTCATTATCTGCAACTGCCCTCACTTGTATGGAAAACTGCCACAAACTGCCAGATATTACAATCATGAGCTCATGAGTTTACCTACCTCAATTCTTTTATTCTTCTAAAACTCGAATTGTATTATAATGTAATTTAGCGGAATTAACTAACACACATTAAACGCAATTAGTGCTCTAATTTTCTGAAAAATCTTAAATAATCTTCCTGAGTATATTCTTCTGCAATAAACCCGGTGTCATTGACTTCACGAGAGGCTCTTATGTAGGAGACTAGTGTTCATTAAAGAAAGGAATGTATTGTAACTCTTAAAAAGTAGTAAAACACTTAGATGCGAGCATTTGGAATTGTTATGTCAAAATAAGTGGGTGGAAGGAACGCGGCGTGGCCTTTCCCATTATAGGGTGACCCGGCCGGTCTGGCTGTTTAATTGAATGAAATGATATTGGCCAGGTGACCAATAAAAACCTCGGCCGCTTCACTATTACTTTATTGGAATCATCAAATTGTCTTTTATACGATATTTCACACTTGATTCTTTATGTGTAACCAATCAGACATTAAATATTTTATAAATAGTTTTATTTCTCTTTCTTCAGATCTATAAATTTTATGAATGTTAAAATTTGTAAAGTCCAACAAACAAGGAGTAAGTATTGTACAATGCAGCCTATAAACGTCTCACGATAAAACGATTTACTTAAAATAATATTTTAATTAAAACTACAGCTAATGCTACAAAAATACGCTTGGGTTAGCCTTAGGGTTAAACGTGGTGTTAATTTGATTAAAGCATTTATTAGCTAACCATCTGGTTAGCTGATCAATGCTTAAATCAGATGGTTAGCTCTCGCTTTAAATTTCACAGTACGCGAGCAAACTGGGTTCGATCCGCGCCCGGCACCAATGAAATTGTTAATTGCAATTTTAAGTACTGATTTACCACGTGCTCAGCGGTGAAGGAAAATATTGTGAGGAAACTTGCATGTCTAAGAAATAAGATAAAAAATATTTCGAAGATATGTGAAGTTCGCCAACACGCATTGTGGCAGTGCCCGCCGCACTGCCACAATGCGTGTTGGCGAACTTCCTTGCCCTAGAACCCTCTCAGAAATGAGGGGAGGCCTGTGCCCAGCAGTGGGACCTATATAGGTTGTAACTTTTAACTCATCAGTTATCAAGTGTCGTTTTTTCGTCGAAATGTTGTAAAACGCAAGCGACTATTCGATTGTATAAAAAAATGAAGAAAATTTACAATCAACTGAATAAACTATAATTACTCATCATGATTACAACCTATCAAAAGTTAATTGCCACGTTTGGCGGGAGAATTGGCAACTGTAGCTTTTATTGTTGTTATGTTGGTAGTACGAAGGTACTGTTGCCCATATCCTGTTGCGTTTTCTTCTGTCGCTTCACGACACATAATTAAAGGTGCAGCGAAATGTAATAGAGGTAATTCTATTAGAAAGAAGAATAATTATATCCCAATCCAAATTCAAATTATAAATATTTGTTGTATGGTTAGAAGTGGAAACTCTTAGAATACTTATGTATGCGACGCATTTGTCCGTTTTCGTTGCGTCTCTCGATTGTGCAGCGCAGTGTTCAGAAAATGAAGGCACATCTCCCCCAATATTCCTCAAAAAATGCACACAAAAATGTACAACCAGTATATGTTGCTATTTACCTGCGATGATGACCTTTTGGAACGAAGGTGCACGAGTAGATACCCTGGCAGTGTGAAGTATTTAAAATTTGTTAAGCGACCAAATCATAGATTTATGACTGGAGTTTTTGTACATTTTAATTCCGTTTTTTTTTTATAGAATAAGAGTGACAAATGAGTACACAGTCCACATCATGTAAGCGGATGCTGTGGCCCATAGACATCTACATTTATCCTCGATGAAGAATCAAATGCAGATGCGTTGTCACCCCTGAGGTCTAAGATGTATGGAATACCTCGTATTCATTAAAAAGGATCTCCGATTTTCTACACTCACCATATGAAACACATCAGCATTTAGCAGACCCATTCGTGGCTCTACTACGTGTAAAGGAAATAAATAAATAAATAAAAATATCGACAGTAAAATCAGAGTATTCTAAGATAGTGAAATTGATCACTAACGCACCTACCCGAGCAAGCACGCACGCACGCACGCATATAGGCTCAGGTATCCAACATGGGTTGTTAAGTACGGTCCTGAATTACCTGCATCGACTTCCTATGCATTAAACAGATCAGTAACACGCAATGGCAAAAATCCGGCCATATCTTCGGAGAACCACCAGAACCGACTTATTTCTTTGTTATGATTGATGCTCATCAACGTAATGAAATGGAAAGATATACATATAAAGCTGGATTATGCGTGATTTAATACTGGTATGGATATAATTGCGGAATGTTTTTTATTTATTACAGTGCGACTTTATAATTGCTAATGTAGGGCCTTCTTACAGATTGTGTAACTGTTTGCCGCCTTATATTTTCAAAACCCATAAAAGCCCACATCTCGTGGTTCCCAAGTTTTGCCTTAAAAATAAAATGTAATATCTTTTGTGTTTACAATACATTTACAAACACGCTTTAAGTCAGTTTAAAATGATCCAGTCAAATAAAAATTTACATTTAATCTAAAACAGAATTTAACTATTCTAATCTGCCCCACGGTAAAATTTTAAATAATGTCTAAGCAGTAAGCAATGAATGAACACCCAGGGAGGGTCGATGTCACGTAATCAGAGAGCTAATCTCTAGTGTCAACTCACGTGCGTGGGTTCGTTTCTTTCAGTACAATACGCCCGCGCCCCTCCGAATATTATGTAAATGGTGTTTCGTGTTGAGATGATCACTGCTTGAATTATAGTTTTATGTCTCGAGGGTTATAATCCTTAAGGGAAAATAGCTTATTACATTACTGATTTCTAGAATTTTAATGTGAATTTATTTAAAAAGTACCTTACAAGAACAGGATTATTATTGTAAGTTATTGCAACCTTTAATTTCTATTTTAAAGGGACTATTGTAGTACCTACCCCTAATGGAATTTAATATTAATACATAGCTTTTTTTCTATTGAACTACCCTCTAGCGTAGATAAACCCGATAGGTTTACATGCTAGTATTGTACTGATATGTGATATAAATATGCTTAAAAATTTAAAAAATGATATAATAAAAGGAGACTTTTACCATATAAATTTATTAAAAAAAGACGGAATCAAAATGTGTCCATATTTTAGTTTTTAATCAAGTACAGTAGCTGTTTTAATTTTTTAAGTAAACACTCATACACTAAAGTAACAAAAGCTTATTTTAGTGTATTTCACCATAAATATTCCTATCATACGATATAATTTTTCAATGTCATAACATATTCATAATAATAGGTAGGTAATGTTTATTTTATTTCTTAAAAAGTCGCAAAGAATTTGAGCCTCCTTTTAAGTATTTATTGCTTGTGCCAGGAGAAACTGCTCTTCTATGCCCAAATGGGTTACTAAAAACTAATGATCGTAAAAAAATAAATAAAGCTAAAGATCTATAAGAACGTGCGTTCGCACGTTTGTTTGTGTATTCTATAAGATATCTTTAATAGTGTTACCACAGGTGTAGCGTCTCAAAGATTTGCTTTTAAGATTAAGATTAGTCCTCACGGGTGACAACGCATCTACATTTTGATTCGTAATCGAGGATGGATATAGATTACAGATGTCTATGGGCCCCAGCATTGGACTATGTGCTCGTTTGTCATCCTTATTTTATAAAAAATATATCTAATAGTTTGTTTCCGCAACATGCCACATTATGATACTACAAACTGTAGTTAGTAGCTTTTCAAATTTTAAGAAAATTTCAAATTCTAATTTTAAGGGAGGGAGAGAAGCTGTTTTATTGTAATACATTCGCAGATAAAATATGACCCTAAGGTCCGATTACAATATGTTATGTCATCTAACTCCTAAAGCTTCAATGTTGAGTATGTAAACGCAGCTGTGAGTAGTGTCAGACATGACAAAGTAAACATGCGTATGTAAATTACCCTTTCGAATTTGAAAGTACTTTGTGGCTTTAATAGTTAGTTATGCGTTTTTTGAATAGTGAAGCTACATAATATCTGTATAAAACAAATTTTATGTAGTGGTGTATGTATAAAAAAAAATTACGTAATGTATTACGATTAAGGTGAGTATGACTGCGTTGGTTTTCTGGCCGTAAGTAAGCGCGACTGTTGATCATGAGGTTCCGGGCTCGAATCCCAGTTCGGGCCAAAATCCGTTATTTGGTTTTGCTGTCAAGATGGTCTCAGAGTAGCAGCCCGGAGTAAGGAATTAGGCCCGCCACATACATACGGAATTTCGTTTCGAATTTCCGGCGGGCAAAACGGGATTCCGTCTGTGTGTGACAGACCCGTTCGTTCGGTTTCGGGATTCCGAAACGGAATTCCGTATGTAGTGTGTGACGGGCCTTAGGCGGTGTTTCAACACCGTACCTTAAAAAGAACCTAAAGCCGTTGGTTTTGCGCCTCTTCTCTTTCGGTCGTATCGGATTGACACGAGAGAGAGGGAATAAAAATGCGCCTGTATTTGCGCACACACTCACGCAACATAATTCTATCCTGCGCAGAGTCTAGTCTCCTAGTCCTGGTCTCCGTTCAGACTGGTCACCGTAATCGAAATTCGGCCTGGAGACATTACAAGGAATATCAGATACGGTATTACAACGGCACATCACGTCATGATCGCGTCTAATATTGCGTACGATTCAGCGATGACGATACAAGTCGGTGTAACGCGACGAATACATGATAAGCAAAGAAGATCAAATGTGGACCCAGTCTTAGGTGTTTCTCACTTTCCATCAAATAATGTACGTTATTTTTTTTCTCGATTACGAATCAAAATGCAGATGCGTTGTCATCCGTGACGACTAGGATAGATTTCCTCGTTTCCAGTAAAAAGGGTCTCCGGTTCTCTACACTCACCGAATCAAACAGCAGCGTTAAGCTGCTATTTTACGCTAGTATTCTATGAGAGCGTGGTCCTTCCCCGGTCGAGCCGACCCATTCATGCTACTACTATACCAGTAATATAGCTGCAGCATGGTTCTACCTCGTATAGCAGCATGGCCTACTACGTATAACTAACCGACTTCAAAAAAGAAGGTTCTCAATTAGACTGTATTTTTTTTAGTTATATACTGAAAATTCATCAAATGTGAACTTATTTCGTTTTTCTCGATAGAGTCAAATTTAAAAAAAATTGTCCCCAAGGGTGGTAAAAACGGGATGATGATTTTAATTGAACTAATATGATGACATTCTAGCTGTTTATATGCTCCGCTTATGATATCAGTGATATCCGCTTATGATACGAGTCCACACAAAAGGGCCAAAATCAAAAGCTTTCAATAAAAAGTGGAAGACGACTTCAAAGAACTAAAAATAATAAAAACAATCCACAGCACACATTCAATATCATGTTGATCAAGACTAGCGTTTGAAGTCGGGATTTTAATTCTACGCAGTTTGTCGTACCGCCGACTTCTGAAGGATCTTCTTGTGGAATTTTTTTTCCCTTTAGTCCTTTGAAGTTTGCTTTTGCTTTCTATTAACACTTTACGACCTAACTTTATAGTCGTTGATTGTCGCTTAATCATTAATTAATTCTATACCTGTCTCTTTCTATTCTCATTTAGTGAAGAGAGAAAGAGTAACTTTAAACATATTTTAAATTGACGTCGATATTTACGATTAATCCGTTAATTTTTAAATCACTAATTCTTTATGTGACGTTTTGTAACATAGGTGTTTGTCTCATGGTTATTATCCACTTAAAATAAGCATAAAGGCTGCGAACTTTTTTAGAGTTCATTGGGGTTAAGTTAAGAACAGCGGTGTGATTCCTTTATTGTCATATGCGAGAATCGTTGTTGGCTTTGTGGTTCGTCTCCACGTTTGAAGTTTAGTTTATTTGTATTGAGTAAATGTTTCAGTATCATTGATTAAAACTACTTTTACGGATTTGATAGCGTTCAATTTTAATTATTTTTAATTCCCGACGTTTCGGGTGCTTTCCAGCACACATGATCACGGGGAAACGTCGGGAATTAAAAATAATTAAAGTGAAACGCGATAAAATCCGTAAAAGTAGTTTTAATCAATGTGTAGTGTTCGCGTAAATATAAGAAATCATTATGTTTCAGTATCGTTAATGCCTTACGACACCTATGGGATTATATGGGGTATTGTGTATAGCAATTATATAATCTTAATCCAGGCGTGTAGTGACAGCGTAAGGGAAACCGTTTTATCCCGTTAGTGTCGTAAAAGATGAAGAACCAGAAAAATCGTATGACATCCTGATCTTATCTATATAGATAGCGGTAAAACTATCTTCTTTATATCATTTCGTCACCCCTGAGGACTTAACTTGGACTGGAGGACCTAAGATGGAATGTCTCGTTTTTAGTAGAAAGAGTCTCCGTTTCTCTACACTCACCATACGGAACACATCAGCATTAAGCTGCTGTTTTACGCTGCTATTCTGTGAGAGGGTGGTCTTATCTCGGTCGAGCCGACCCATTCATGCTACAACCATAATATAGCTGCAGCGAGGCTTTACCACGTTTGAAACGTCTCACATAAAATACCCAGGTAGGGTTGCCACCCGTACTATAATATTTAGTATCGTACTATATTTAAGTCACTTGTACTATATATTATAGGTAAATAATATAGTACGAAAAATACTATATTTTTATCCTTAATTCAGTTGTCGCGCTTTTTATATTATACTGCTATTGGAAGTCTGGAACAAAAAGTTTACGAAAATAATATTTTCTGTCATGAATGTAAAATTAAAAGAAGGAAGAAATAGAGCATGTATTAATTAATTAAAAATGAACTGTTAATCATTTTAATATGAATCTAAATTGCTCAGACTCCCATAACTATTTTGAAGGTAACAGATATATATATGGAAAAATACATAAAGATTAAAAGTAAATGTGTCCTTTTTTTCTCCTGAATTTCTCAAAAATACTATATTTTTGCATCTGTATTGGGAAAAATACTGTATTTGTTAAAAAAAGGTGGCAACCCTACACCCAGATCGGCGTCGGGACTCGGGAAGCAGTGTCAAAGCGAAACGTGTGGTTCGCTTTTTGAGCGTGAAGACGTAGAAGAACTAGATAGGTATATTATGTGACATGGTTACCTAAGTTAAAATCGCTTTTTTTTTTTATAGAATAGGGTGACAAACGAGCACACAGTCCACCTGATGGTAAGTGGTTGCTGTGGCCCATAGACATCTACATCTATCTTCCATTACAAATCAAAATGCAGATGCGTTGTCACCCGTAAGGACTGAGATGGAATGCCTCATTTCCAGTAAAAAGGGTCTCCGGTTCTCTACACTCACCATACGAAATACAGCAGCATTAAGCTACTATTTCACGCTGGTATTCTGTGAGAGCGTGGTCATTCCCCGGTCGAGCCGACCCATTCGTGCTACAACTACTAATATAATTGCAGCATGGCTCTACCACGTAAAAATATTAAATATTAAATAAATAATATTCAAGAACTTTAAACACAACAATATACCTATTCTACATAGTGTTAGCATCTCGTCTGAATTTGTCGCTAGTTGTTATCGTGGTGTAAGTGTAGGTCAGGGTGTATGAATCATTTTATTACATCATTTGCCCGCACTACACGTAGTAAAAACTGCCTTGTGATGGCAGTTTGGCCTATACTATTTTAAATTACACACTGAGTTGTTATATTGTAAACACTTTCTCAACACATTGTTTATTATTAAGTTCCATATTCCTTCAAAATTTGCTTTATTTTTCTGTAGTATTTTATTTCAATCCGAGTTTGAGTTATAATACCCGGTTGACCGAGCTTTGCTCGGTATTTTTCGCTCGATTCTTTTTTTTAATACGTGTGTTTTGGAAATTATATTTAGATACAAATTACATACTGATGAAATATAAATAATATTTTTTGATCTTAGCGACATAACAGAAAAAACGGAACTGGTTATTTGAATAAAAAATCATGAGTGCAATTATTTCAATTTAAATTTTCGTGTTTTTAAAAAATACTAAAAAAGGGCTCGAAAAAATAGATTTTCTCAAAAAAGAAAGAAACTTGAAAAAAAAATTAAAGAGTCGGTCGGTCGGTCTGGGCTCGAACCGGGGTTTTAAGATTCCGTGACCGACCATTATACCAATTAAGCTATTTATAATCATTAACAACCTGTCAAAATTTACCTTCTTATTCTAAGGATATTATAGCAGTTTTTCATTGCCTAAAAGGACGGACAAAAAGACATTTTCTAAAAATAGATCCTAGATAGATCGATTTATTATCCCCGAAACTCCCTGGACACTAAATTTTATGAAAATCGTTGGAGCCGTTTCCGAGATCCCGATTATATATATATATATATATATATATATATATATATATATATATATATATATATATATATACATATATATATATATATATATATATTCTTGTATATATATATATATATATACAAGAATTGCTCGTTTAATAGTATAGGATTAACTTCATATCGCAGTTTTGTAAACAAGAGCAAATGAGGTGGAGATAGACGTTACTGTATTTCTATATTTGCTTTGGTTGGCAACTACTTCATAGTTTAATTGGCAAAATATCAAAAAATAATGTAGGATTTTTTTGTCTGCACTTACCTATGTACTGTGATATGTACTTGGTGTATTATATGAACTGCCAGTACATTAAACCTTGTTTAAAACAGGAAATTATTGTTTTTTGTGATCACTATAATCATACTTACTGAGCGAATACTACGTTTCAACTTATACGAACAAACATAGTCAACTTATTTCTTTTACTCGACTTAATAATCTGTGGCAGTAACGACTTTAGTGTGACCAGCATAAAATGTTATATTCATTTGTGACAACAATTTGAAATTGTTTAATGACCCTTGGTTCTGGACGAAGAAATGCTGTGTCATGCACCCTGTACGTGACTAAAATAAAAACTCACGGGCACACACTTTAAACTTTTCAAGGGTTATGTAAGCACATACCGAACGAATTTATCGAGTTCCTAATGTGAAAACCATAAGAATGAATAAGAAATCGCTTATTTAACGAAAAACAACAATTACCTAAGAAATAAATATATCGCTTTGTCATTCTGGGAGATATAAGTATCGAACATTTGTTGATGGACTCGTATGTTAAGAATAATGGAAAGAGTGATTGTTTGTTTTCACATTTTTATTTAAATAGATAAATAAACTCTAGCAATATAAGAAACAGTTTGGAGCTTTGGAGTGACATGGGTCAACAAATATAACATGGCGTCCTAATTCGTATGACGACTGTTGTGTTTTTATAACTTCAATATTTGTTGTAAGTTAAGGTTAATGTATTAGGCAAATTATTTATAATATTGATGTGATGAACTGGTATTCCATAGGATAAGAAATTTATTTATATTTTTTTGTTAATGCTTATACATAATTTTAAAATTATTGTTTACTATTTTACGAATAACAAGATAGAATCATCATATTTTGAATTTCTAATTTTTAATAATGATATTGTAATAATTAATTACAATAACTATTTTATACGGTTTATACTTGTGATTGGTTAACAGGTATACAAGACATGGATATTAGCCATTGGTATTGGTGAAATATTTCTAATTATGACCTCAAAATCCGAAAGTATTTAGCAAATAAAATAACTATCGAGAGTATCCGTTTCGAGATAAATTCGTTTGGCTTAAATGAGATAGTTTTACCGAAATATACAATCGGAAACCATGAACTCTTTCAGGCTTTTCTATAGTCACTTTTTACAAAACTCGTGGGATAAAATGGGCACGGCCTTGCAGTTCATTGTTATTTATTTACATAATATACTAGTCTGAGGTATTTTACTCTTTTTTTGGCATAGTTCGACTTACAAATGAGCATTTTATACATTTTCATACGCTGATGTTAGCTTAATTTCATCTTTGCTCTTCTAGAGAAAACTCAAGAAATGTTATGTATTTCTGAAATAACAATGATTAAAAAAGTCGTTGCGTTAGTCTAATAATATGTCGTCGGTTTATTAACGAGTTCCCACTGTCCTTATTTTCGACGTTTGAATTATTGTAGGGTGCGTGTATGGAGGAGCTACACTGACTGACGACGTTTACTGACGTTTTTAATTGAGAATATCGTTAGTTTTGTTTCAGGCACATTTGAGGCACCTCTTGTTCAGTAATGACGATAATAAGTAAATTATTATCATCATCAACGAAATCATTGATATACATACGTTACAGTTGTGGTTACATTTCTGTGCTAAATTAAGATAAACGTATAGGGCGATTTAAAAACAAATTTGATTTATTGTTCGGGAGAAACACGTTATATTTTCAAAACTGTCTTACTGACAGATTGACTATAATTTTGAAATAACTGAACATGGAAATGTAACCTATGATAGGTTTTTTCGAATGTAATTTAATCTGTCTGACGAAGAATCTAAAATAGTCCACTAATCGATAATATATTCCTGGAGCAGCACTTGAACGGAGCGTTATCTGTTGTTTTAAATACAATCACGACTTCACTGAACGCTTTCATATCGTTAATGGTTACCCTTTTGTATTATCGTTAGTAGTAAAACAAAAAGACATTACTAAGGACACTATACTTTTGGTTTTATAGTTTTTGAAGAGTTTTAAGCTCGTAAAATTTATCGCTTTTTTAACTCTTTTTTATTATTTACTTCGTCTACATCCTTCTCTCCTCCTCTCTATTATATTTATATTACCTATATGATGTAATATGTATCACTTTTATTTAGACTCCGCTTCAATTATGTTTTGTGCCTTGGTTACATGGTCGTAAATTCGAAGATATATTCCGATTGTACTTATTATTACTGTTACCCTCGACTTCGCGTGTAATGTATGGTTTTAATTTTTTTTTTTGCGCGTAACCCTAATTATTTTTCTAAAATTAAATTAGCCTTAGTTACTCCTTATAATAACAGTTAACTGCCAATAAAAGTCCCGTCAAAAAATCTGGCCGTTTTAGAGATTAATCGGAACAGACGCAGACAGACAAAATATTTAAAAGTAGTGTTTTTGCTATAAGTACCGTATATACTTTCATATGCATTTAGTAAAAAAAAACTGTTATTTTGACATTGCAAGCACACACTTCAATTTGATTGGGTTCATTTGTTATTTTATATATTTTCTTACTAATACTGCATTAGCTTAAGTCAAAATGTTAATAATAATAATAATTAATACTATTATCTTAAATATATTGTATTAAATCCAAATTTATATGAGTACCAACTGTTATAATGTCTATAGGTTTGTTATATATACCTATATTATCACAGCAATTGGCTAGCCTTAACCTTAGATCTGATTACTTGTAATTCGTACTTATGTAGTAAATATATTAATGGAGCTTCATTTACCTGATACATTCTATAGAGTTGTCAATAATGTGGTCGGGAACTTTGTCATTATCTCACTTGTTTATAATAATACTTTGGTCGTTGATCTATGTAAAGAATGTTGTCCTTTAAGTGCATAAGTTGGTATTTTTTCTTATTTTAGTGCACCCTGCCTGTCAATATTTTTCATATTTTTATTTAATTCTTCTTCTGCGTTTGCTAACAGATTTCTATTTACTAATAGGACCCGCCTTTTGTTTTTCCCTAATATTTTTTTTTTTAAATCTTTTCTTGGTGTACATATAAGAATGTTGTATTGTACTTTAAGAGTTAGAAAAAGGGTAAAATAACATAACAAGCCAACACAAAATATTCGGTTTGACCGCGCAATATTTAAATGTATTTTGTGGGTGGGTTTGAAGAGCGTAGACATTTCACACTAAGAAATGAAGTAGTGTTGCTACACGATAACATTATGGGTTGCTATGAGGAGAAGAATTTTACTGGTAACTAGGCATTCCATAAGTTCTCAGGGGTGATAACGTATCCGATTTTTGTTTCTTAATCATAGACAGACGTAATAAATAGATGTCTACAGGTTACAGCATCCACAACGTGTAGGTGGACTGTGTACTTGTTGGTCATCCGCTTATCTATGAAAAATACACCAAATTTAAAAAAATGTAGGTATAGGTATTTACTAGTTTTTCGTGATTTTCTTCGTGGTAAGTGCGGCTACATTGATATGTGTAAAGCTTTAAATTTCTCTTTCTCTCCCATGCGTAAACTCACGTCAGATTTATGTATAGCTAAATCAAATAAATAATAAAATAAGTAGGTTCATACATACGTTTTATTGCAAAAGCGGTCTCACATGTTTTAATGTTAATTATTCTGGACATAGGAACTTTGGTAAAAAAAAAACTCAAAGCTAAACAAAAACCTAAGAAGTACTTACTATTTTAATTCTACTTTTTAACTTTCCATATCGTAATGCAAAGTAGTAACACAACAAAATAAAATATTAATAGGTAATGATATTCTTAGTAAATTAAAAAACAAACAAATTTTGAGTTTCTTCCTTTGCATAACAAAAAAAGAACTTAATTCTTGCATAAAGATTGTTTAACTACACGCATGTAGATTTTTAAAAGACAAATAGAACAATACTTGTTTCTGTACTTAAAACTATATTATTATTGTTTTTGTACTAAAAATTAAATTAAATTAAATTGTTATTTTCTGTAGGTAAAATTACAATAAATTGTTTTTTTCCTGTAATGTTATTAAATAAAGAATCTCCAATCATCTTCATCATCAACGAATAGGACCTACATTTCCCGAACGCCGTCGAAACAGGGATCGTCTGGGCCGATTAATCGACCATTTCTTAACCGATTAATCGGCTAATCCATCGGCTAAAGCCAAAGTACTAATACACCTATTATTTACAGGGGGCGTTCAATATATTCTCGGTATTAGGGTGATTTGCTAATAATGTAGGTTATAAAAAAAGTCATTAGCTACCGACACTATCTGAGGGTATAAATATGAAACTTTGTCTTGATAACTTCATTATTTCTTATGTAACCTTCGGTCATAGACGACGGAAATTACTGATTCGACAATGTTGAAAAATCTTACACCGTGCGGTGATTAAATTCCTCATTAAACAAAGAAAAACTCAAAAAACATCCATGAAGACATGGTGGCCGTTTACCAAGACTCTGCTCCTTCAATGTCAACCGTACAGGCGTGATCTAGTGAATTCAAACGAGGCAGGGAAAGCACCGAAGATGACCCCCGCCTGGGTGGGTCATTCACGGCAGCTACAGCTGAAAGTGTGAAAATTATTGAAAAACTTGTATTAAAAAATGAACGAGTAAGAATTTAGATGTTAGCAGAAATGAATACACACCTTATTGCATGACTATCTCAACCTCACAGAAATCAGTGCAAGATGCGTGCCGCGAATGTTTACTGCGCTTCAAAAGCAGACGCGGGTTGACTGTTGTAGGGAGGTTTTAGAGCTGTGTGGTGACGACCCAACAAGTGTTTTCGATGGGATAGTTACAGGAGATGAAACGTGGGTTCACCACTATGACCCTGAGAATAAACAGGAGTCTATGCAATGGCATAAAAAGGGATCAAAACAGAATATCAGAAGTGTGAAAGCGATTTGCTGACGATAATGAGCTCAAGTTTGCTGTAAATGAGCATTTTTCAGGCCAAGACGAATAATATTTTTGCAAGGTAGTAGAAAAGCTTTTTTCACGAACAAGTAAATGCATTGATGTCAAGGGGGATTGAGAAAAACAAAATAACAAATATTTCATGATTTTATCTTTTTTCTAACATAGCCAAATTTTGTCGAAACCAAAGGGGTAGGAAAGAAAATACGAACTTCCATTTGGCACGATCTTAGCACCATTATATTCTTTAAAAAACCTGCCTACATAGAATTTAGCAAACGTCAAATGTGTGCATTTTTAAATTATGACTGTATTCTGTAAGTTAATTTACGTTAATGATGAGTTTATAACAATTTCCTATGATCTATTTATATTATTTTAATTTTGCGTTATAACTATTTAATTTAATTATATTTGATGCTTCGTTATCTGCTTAATATAAGGACTTTCAAAATCAGTGATATGCAAAAGATTGCCATATTGAAGGTTATCTGTATTATCAATATATATATATATATATGTATATCCTCTGTTGTTTGTTGCTTAAATCAGGCGTCGCAAAATATATTTAAGCGTTTCAGGAAAAAAAAATCTGATAGTAATGGAGTTTCTCCATTACAAAGACCTTTAAAAATAACTAAGAAAAAAATGAATTAATTCGTTCCTGGATGGTTTTGAAACATAATTGAAAACGGGGCCGAGCGCTAGTGATAAATATTTTTGGTAATCGTCAATAATCAATTTCGCTGTACTTATTTGTATATTAGTGTATTTCATTAATCATTAAAATAATTAAGTAAAAGTGCTTTTCTAATTTGTAACGAACACCCCATGGGTATAATGTGCGTGTTCCTTTTACCCTTAAAATTCATTAAATTCCTGTTACGTTAAATGTGGCTTTATTTAGTTAAAATTTAAGGCCGGCATTTTATAGGGTGCAGTTGCAACAGTAGTGTATTTGAGCAATGATGATTTGCAGCTGCGCTGCGGTGCGGTACTGCACTGCACCGCGCTATCCATGCATTGCTCTAAAATACGAGTGCCCATCGAGACCGCACTTGGAATCGATTACTTCCATTGCTAGTGGTGTTCAGTCAACCAGATAGCGATGTATATATGCATGCTCTGCATTCGTTTTAAAGTACCTACTATTGCTACAGCCGTATGAAGTGAGTGCATTATGTTATCGTTTATCATTATAGACTTTAAATCGTATAAATAAAGCTATAAAATTACTTTAGCATAGCCGTTACTGTTCATATACGCTATATGAGTTTTAGGTCGACCGCGATGCCTAGTGGTTAGAGTACCTGCCGACTACGATTCGTGTCCTCGTCCTTGGTTCGATTTCCAGGCGGAGAATGTTGGTTTCCGTGTGTCTGTGAACTACTTATTTATCGAATAATAGTGACAAAAACACTCAGTAAATGGTTGCTGTGGCCCATAGACATCTACAACTATCCTCGATTTAAAAACGAAGTGCAAAAGATACGTTGTCACCGCTGAGGACTAAGATGGAATGTCTCGTTTCCAGTACAAAAGGGTCCTCGGTTCACTATATATACCATACAGAAACAGAAGCAGCAGAATTAAACTGCTATTTTACGCTGGTATTCTGTGAAATCGTGGTCCTTTCTCAGTCGAGCCGACCAAGTGCACTGCAAATGGTTGTAGCCGTAGTAGGCTCTTAATTAAATGATCTTGAAGGCAATATATAGTAGTAGCATTAGGCTCTAAATGAAATCATCCTAAGGATTATATTCTGAAAAAAAAAATCAATCTGGGATACCACCCAATGATGATGACTAAAGTATGGTTTTCCGTATTAAAAAGACAATGGATTCTGTTTTCTTTTAAAGTAACATAGCAATAAGTCATAATGCACTGTTTTATCGGAACCATTGTAGCTTTTGTCTACTTAATATCTGTAAAGATAAGGTATTGTAAGGTTATAATATAATTTTATATGCGTCATGTACAGATAAAAGATAACAAAATGTCGTTATGATAATACAAATAGTTGTAATTTTCTGTTAAAGTAATTTAAGTAATTAAAGTTCTGTCTATGTAAAGTAATAAAATTCCAATAATTTAGATGAGTAAATGATGGAGGTGATTGTGGAACTCGAAATTCTCATAACACCCATGTAACGTCTCAGGGACGAAGGAGTGCCTGAAAACCAGCGCTTCATGGGACCTTAGTTCCATGTAAGCAAAAGCTGAGTCACCTCCGTTTGGCTAAATTTAATTAAGGTTAAATAATTAGTTTATATGTAAACATGTTTTTAAAAGTGACAATAAAGTGATATTTATTTATTAGTACTAAGTCGGAAATGTGACCGTTACCGTTACAGTCTATCGAGAGTACACTGCTGAAAATTAGCCTCCCCCATAGATAGCTTCATAGCCGCCACTACATAGTCAAAGTGGGAAAAGTAAATTTATTTGTTTATTTATAGACAAAATTTTATAACGCTATACAACATTTTATAACCACCTACATTTTATTTTTTTC
Source organism: Parnassius smintheus behrii (assembly GCA_036936625.1). Lineage (NCBI taxonomy): Eukaryota > Metazoa > Arthropoda > Insecta > Lepidoptera > Papilionidae > Parnassius > Parnassius smintheus. Next base: position 26,977,870 of record JAUPFT010000010.1, on the reverse strand, counting down.
GGTGGTTTTATTTTAATTTGCATTGTTACTTTGCATGAATAGCCTAAACCGAATTTATATTTTGCTAATGGATATGTAAGTCTTATAAGTGAATGTAAAATTCTTGACCGCATATAACAAAAACAAATGCTCTTTACAAGTTTTTAAACCATCTTACATAATATGTATCTATATCTTACAGTTAATAACGATTAAATTTACTTATTTTATTTGAATAACATAAATAATACGACTTATCACTTATCATGATTTACTTAATTCCTTATTACCCAATAATGTACGGAAGGGTACCCGATGATAACAGCGCAAAATAAACTGATAGGCAGACATCGAGTCGTCAAGCGTGCGTAGATACGGGTATGGGTTGCTATAATAATAAACCTATATCGATTCAAGTGGAAGTAAATCCACGTTAATTATGCCTACATCTGAGTTATAGCAGTCTCTGATTCTTCAAACGAAAGGTTGATGCACTCGCCGTATTCGAAAAAGCACACGGATTCAGCTTGTGGGTGCTGGGACTTTCTATTTTTTTTTTGTTGAAATTTGAATTCGATGTTCTTCAATGTCGTGTAATTGGGCCTGGGTGTGGTTAACTTCAAATTTTAGTGGTTTTATTAAAATAAGTCTTTTAAACAAAACACTGGTAGCCCTTTTTTTGAAACAGTTATTAAAGTACTTTGTCTTTTCATATTTTTTCATTTTGGTAAGATTCTCGTTACCTTTCATTTTTAACACGCTTATTTTAGCTTCGCGTGTGTCTCTATGTAACGGAATCTTTTAATTAAATTTTGCACTCGTGTCGAGGACCGATGACCATATAATAATTTAATAACTATCCTTGTATCCTGATCAGGATTACCAGGATAACATAAAATAATTGATCAATGGGTGTTGTTTAAGTTACTTTATACTCTTATATTATTAATTAGTACATAATAACGGTTTTTTTTAAATTTGAAACATGGACTACACTAGGATTTTCTCATGTATTGTGGGGACAGTTTACATACATAAATTTCACAAGGACCAACATTCAGACCCGACTCAATTATTTGTAGGCGATACAAATACTTTCAAAATAAATTCCGTGCGGGATTTCAACCCGCGGCCCTTAGCGCTGCAATCTGCAACTCATTGCTAAGACACTGTACCATGTAGCCGTCTTCGTTTCATCATAACATTAAAGTAGGTACTCGACTTAAAATGTAAATTGTAATTGAGTACAATGATAATAGGCGCAGTTCGTGTTTTACCGGCTTGCCGGATTGCTTGTTGTTTTTTTTTGCCTTTAAGATATAATCTAGATCCGAAATCCGCATCTGTTGGCTCCTGGCGGTGCACGGTAAGCTGCACAATCGAGTGCTTGCAGCTGAGAGTGGTAACGAAACTAAAGATTTTATACGTTTGAGTTTGAGCTCACGCTTATTTATGTTTATCACATTGATTGTCTAGTACTATATAGTTTAATTTTTAACCGATTTCAAAACGGAGGAGGTAATCAATTTAACTGTACGTTTTTTATGTGTGATGATCATCACTGATGATGATTCTTTTTTTATGAAAGCTGGTTCTTTTCGTGTGGTCCCATATAAATTTAATCAAGATCTGACCAGTACTTTTTGAGTTATCTTTTATATTGCGTATGTAATTGACTTCGAATACAATGATGATATTCTCATTTTAATTATATTGAAGTCGGTTGTACAAATTTTTTTTAATTTAGCACTTGTGTTTTTCATTTACATCTCTAAAATGCTGTAAAATGTTTCTGTCATATTAAGTATTTTGTATAAGATTGCAAATGTTGATTTACGTACCACACATTTTTAACGATGTTTATCACGCCACGTACCTACCGGTTTAACTTTTTTTATATCAGCTGGTGAAATGAGCAACAAATTATAAAACTGAGCGGCCTGCAGAGAACGCTGGTTCTGTTTCAAGGCAAAATCGAAATGTCTTAAAACGTTTCCATATACGTTTCCATATATGTATTTAAAAGTTGCAATGTCATGTTAACACGATTAAAATTTATATATTGTTACGGCTAACGTTAGTAAACATGATATACCTAACTTTAGCGCACTAAACTTAGGTTTAGTTTAGATGGTAGACTAATGTTATTTCTGCAAATCGTCGCTAGGACAATGATTCGAAAAATTAAACCCCCGACTTCAGAAACTAATATGATAAATTATTTGATTCTGCTTAGTTCTTTAGTCGGTTTTAAGTTTTTATTTAAAGTTTTTTTTTCTTCTTATGTCATACTATATAATGACTGCCTCGTTGGTCTAGTGGTTGTAGTAGTGCGACTGCTGATCATGAGGTCCTGGGTTCGATTTCAGGGTCGGGCTAAAAAAAAATTAAGTTTTTCCGTCAAGAAATTCTCAGTAGTTGCCTGGAGTCAGAAAGTTGGCGGTGTCTCACCCCCGTGCCTCGGAAAGCACGTAAAGCCGTCGTGTCGGTTTACCGTCCCATCGGATTATGAGAGTGAAGAATAGACAGTGCACCTGTGCTTGCGCTTACACTTGGGCACTATAATCCTGTCCTGCGCCGATGGCTAGCCTCTACTGAGGCAGGCCGCCGTGGCCAAAATTCGGTCAAGAGGACATTATTATTATATAATGTTTCTTATGTTAGTAATCAATTATTAAGGGCAAAGAGAAAAAGCTGTTATTTCTTTAAAACGGATGAATAGGCTTTGAAGAAAAAAACATTCAAAGAAAATAGCCGGTACATATAACTCATTATCTGGTATTTTTATAAGAGGTAAATAGAGCAGAAATAGTTATTAGTACCTAAATTGTTTAGAAAAATAAATTTGTGTTTTTTTTTCGTTAAATCTATTAACATTTAGGCCTTATCAATGTCAATAGATTTAATCGGCAACGAAAACCGACTAACAAGTTTTTTAGGCCCTCATCAGACATCAAGTTCTACAACAACTGTAAACTATATAAATGCTAAAAAAGACAAGATAAATAAAATAACATAACTAGATAACAACTAAATAAATGTTGGTTCCTTCAAATTTATATGTTTGTTTATGACGAAGTTATCATGCGCCAACGGTTACGTGAGTTTTCTGCTTTTTAATAACGTCCGGATTCCGGAAGCGTTTTTTGAAGAGGGTCGTAAAAGTAAGCATCTCCGTCGCTGCTAAACGTCGTAAACTATTTTCATTCATGAGACTAGTTAAATAAAGTGATATTTTACATTTCTTAGGGTTGCTGATTTATCAACCTACTAGTTACTCATAGGATAAAATACAACATAAACAAATAAAAAATTGCAGTAATGTGCATATAATATAATAGCTCAGTTATTTTGCTATTAAGTACAGTAAGATTATATAATTCAATAGAAGTAACGACCCGGTAGGAGTAAAAGATGCAGGTGGCTGAATCGTGCTTTGTGGCATTTCTCGAGCGGGCCGTAGATCAGCAGTGGACATGTGAAGGGCTGTAATGATGATGGTAATGATGATCATGCGGTAATATCTATGTGTACTGTAGCGCAGGAGAAATCACTACATCATAATATCATCTTGTGATCTTAAATACGAGATGGGCAGCACCTTATGCACAGCATCTTAAAATAATGAAAAACAGCGTATGCCAAGACGACTGCAAAGTTTTGCAATTATGCCAAATATCACCCCGAGTTTTATATTTCACGTTGTACGGCTTTGTTTTTTTCTTACAAGTAGGCATTTACTAATTTCTTACTTTACTGCATTGCGGCTGCATATTGGTATCGAGATTACATCGTGTTTGTTCTTTTCTTGTGCCCTTTATTTTTAATAATTTATGTAAAGTTAAATATAACTTATAGCTTGTATTAGTTATGAAGCGATTATTGGATTTGTATTCTGCATATAATGTAGAAATAGTCACTTTGTCACGTACACAACTTCCCAGAATTTTCCAATATATTCAATTACTTACACTTTGTGAAAGCAGAACCCGGCAAGGTAAGTTAACTCTGGTTCCCAGTATTGATGGCTTATTGCATTCAGTTGCACAATGCCGTTTAGTGTGACAATTTATTTTTCTCTTTATTGTTGCTTATGCGATTGACTGCCTGGTTAGGCCAGTGGTCATAAACCTCAGAGCAACAGAATACTATCATAGACGCAATTGTTCATCGTGAGGGCCCGAGTTCGAATTTCAGGTCGGGCCAAAAGTTGTTATTGGTTTTTTTTATCAAGAAATTCTGAGTAGCGGTGTCAGGAAGTTGGCGGTGTTGCACTATCGTACCTCGTAAAGTCGTTGGTCCTGCTCTTGATCTCTCTCCGGCCGTGCCAGATTCTTGCCCCGTCGGATTATGATAGTGAGAGAATACATTATGCACCTGTATCTGTAATGGCGCATACACTGGGGCACTATAGTCATATCCTGCATACATGGCTAGTCTCCGATAAGACCGGCCGCCATGACCGAAATTCGGTCTGGAGGACATTATCTGGGGGCACGGCAGTGCCCCCGCCAAGTCGAGCAAAAAAGCGGCACGGCCGTACTATACTTCTCTCGAAGCATTTCAGGCCATTTTAGACCCCCTATAACTTCGTAGTGCATTAAACTAGAAGCCATTTCAGTGACCAAGTAAGCATTATATAAACATGGTATGTTTCAAATTTCATCTAATTTGAACCAGTAGTTTAAGAATTATAACTAGTCAAAGTTTCTTAATTTCGTCACTCACTGACTGACCGATCATCAAAACTCTAAGACACTTCTAGCGGACATAGAAGCTTTAAATTTAGAATACAATTAGTGTTTAGTGTATAGATCAAGTAAAAACTAAAATATTTTTTAATTTCGCTTCAGTTTTCTAGATACACCAACTTCATAAATAACTTTGTAATCCTATATAAATATATAGAATTACAAAGTTACATTTGCAGTGAATGAATCAGTGTACCTGTATATGTATAATAGTTGTAGATAGGTACGTTTTTGGTATTCAAGAAATGGAAGGTACCGGAAAGGTAAAAAAGGACTATCTTACCTACAAAAAGACATGAGATGCCATCAAAAACATAACTTGTAAAAAAAACCAAGTCTCGCAACTCAGTTCTACCGTAAAAAGTTGTGAGATCCATGTAATACCAAGTCGGTTAATTTATTCAGTCCCTACTTAAGGATCCTTCTGTTTTAAGTTATTACGTAATTTGCTAACCTAACAACATTTTATAGTTACCCTATCAATGTTAAAAATCTTTTATGTTTTAAATATATTGATTGACTTGGCCATCGCACCAAGCAATCTAATTTAAAATATGTATTACTTGCACAGATTACCCCTTAAACTTGCACAAATTGTTGTGTTTCATGCGATGGCCTAGTCAATCTATATATTTAAAACATAAAAGATTTTGTGAGTTGCGTGACTTGGTTTTTTTTACAAGTTATGTTTTTGATGGCATTAATTTTTCTAACGTCAATTATACAAATTTTTTTTTCGGTCGAACCCTACACTCTTGAGTTCTGGTACCCCACAATTCCAGTCTGGTTGGTTATTCTCACCAACTCGCCTGCCGGCGTGGTGAATATGGACAAATCCTTCAAAAAGTGCTTCTCATAAAGCAGATATTTATATGAGAATGTATCACCGGTGCAGTGGCTACATGTCGCGAAAAAACGTACAATATGTGCAATGTAACATGGGTTTGTTTACTTTAGACCGTTCAGACTGGAGACAATACTCTGCTCCGTTTGACCTTAATCCAAGTTGCAAAGTATGCATGTGCCTACACTTGTAACTTTATTTCACAATTATCTTTGTCAATTGAAAGTAATTACTCGAATGAGAATGACATCCTCATCGAAAATTTCTTTACTTCATAATTTTTTTCTTTAGTTAGAATTACTAGTGAACTCAAACTTTAAATACAATTATTTGGATGCTTAATTGTATAAACGTTAGGTTTTATTTGTTATTCCTGCACCGAATAAAAATGTATTCTATTTAGGTTAAAAAGATCTCCTGTTCTCTATGCTCATCTTACGAAACAGCATTAGGCTGCTATATTTAAATGGTATTTTGTGAGAGCTAAAGTACTCATACCCACTTGATACTTGCTGACTTGAATGCTGACGTACCGTTTTGACAATGCTAACTTCCTACAATATTGTGAAGAGTTCCATTTACTTTGTGTCCTGGTTTTCTCTATAGCTCTATATCCTTGTCATGTTTACCATACCTGCTAACATACCCTAGATAGACAAACTCATTCTCTTGCTAACTTCCCTTATATGCTTATTTCGCATATCGTTTTACTTTCTTCTTTTTTAAAAGCTATTACTTGCGTCTGCTTAATTGTTTTCTTTGTACGTTCATTAATGTAACCGTCATTTTGCAACTTAATCGTCGGCATCCAAGAGTCATTTGAGAGATAACTCACCTATTTAAAACCCATATTCTCCGACTAAAGATACCAAAGAACTGTCCATAAAGAGATTGAAGAGCTACGAGGAAGCTACAAAATCCTGTTTGACATCTTAATGATTTATTAAAAAATAAATTATGTTGCTGATTGGTATTCCACGTGAGAGAAGGTTAGGGCTAAATTTAGTGCTATAATAAAAATACTATTACTATTTATATCATACAGGTAATAAAATTATTCATCGAGTTTTAACCTGTTTTAGATTCAAATATATAATGTATCCATACATAATAATAACCAATAAAAAAGGGCGTTTAGGTATGTGGTAGAGTGTATGCTGCAGCTATATTGTTGTACCATGAATAGGTCGGCTTGACCGGGAAAAGACCACCCTCTTCCATAATACCAGTGTAAATAGTAGCTTAATGCTGCTGTGTTTCGTACGGCGAGTCTAGACTCTAGACAACCTGAAACCCTTTTACTAGATACGATACATTCCATCTAATTCCTCAGAGATAACAACTCATCTGCATTTTGATTCTTAATTGTGGATAAATAAAGATCAAGTAGATTGTCGTTTGTCACGCTTATTCTATAAAAACTATTGAGTGGAATCACATCTGATCGCGATTCGCATTTAGCGGGATGATTGATAGGTGGCAATCGAATTATTTTAGCTTCTATAAGATACTGTTGCATACTAGCATTTGTTTACGAAATGGATAATATGAGGATTGTAAAAGCGAGTCTTCTAGAAGAAGTAACGACAAGACTCGACAGTCTTCTCTCGATCTCTAATTCATTGTTTTGTTCTTCTGATAGGCACAAGCATCCTTTCTGATACTTTGACGTTGTCAACATGCTAAATCGAGTGGTACTCGACTTAGAATTACTTACGCATTGTAAGTAATATAATGCGAAATCTTATTCGCTTTCGCGTTTTTATGATTATAGAAATTTAGAATAAAGATTATAAAAAGGCGAAAATGCGATGAGAAAAGGTTTATCGATGTGTATGTGTCTGAATACAAAATAGCCATTTTAATAGGTAAAACGCGGCTTGATGATTTACAGAATGTTATTCCACTCTTGAAGTTTTGTTATGTCACTGCGAGATTAACTGTGATTATGTGATATAATTTGCAAAATAGAGACTTATCAATGAAAAACATTTTTGTGTTGCAATGTGAGAATAAATTCGTTGTATCCATGTAACGTATTATACCTACAGTGTTATGGACAGTTTAAGGACATAGGTACTCGTAGGTGGTTTCTGTAAAGGAAACGCTCCGAACGATTAGGTGTTGAATTTGAAATAGTAGACTCAGTAGTGCGTCCGACTTAACAATTTGTGATGTTTATACGTGAAACATTATACCCTCATCACTTTCTCACTAAACCCACAGACGCCATACGAGTAGTCTGATTCTCACTGAACTTCAGGATGCGCTCAGTGTTGTTAACCCTAATTTTAGGATATTGGTAGATGACGTTACCAAAAATTGTGAGCATGTAAAATATATAATCGGTAAATTTCGGTAGATTTTTAAGAATTGATCATCATCATCATCATTACAGCCCTTCACAAGTCCACTGCTGAACGTAGGCCTCCCCGAAGTAATGCCACAAAGCACGGTCCTGAGCCACCTGCATCCATCGACTTCCTGCATGTCTTACCAGGTCGTCACTCCATCTAGTTGGCGGTCGCCCTACACTACGCCTACCGGTACGAGGCTGCCACTCGAGAACCCTTCTCCCCGTCGGTTGTCGGTTCTTCGAGCTATATGGCCGGCCCATTGCCACTTCAGCTTACTAATCCGTTGGGCTATATCGGTCACTCTGGTTCTACTGCGGATATCCTCATTTCTGAGTCTATCACGCAGAGAAACTCCGAGCATAGCCCTCTCCATAGCTCGCTGAGCGACCTTGAGCGTCCTCATACGGCCAGCAGTGAAGGACACGCACTGGTTGTACACTTTAGTTTTCAGAGATTGAGGTATACCTGACGAGAAGATGTGTCGTAATTTCCCGAACGCTGCCCAGCCGAGTTGAATCCGTCGATTGACCTCTCGGTCAAAGTTGGACTTACCTAGTCGGACTATTTGTCCCAGGTAAACGTACTCGTCAACAACTTCGAGCATAGTGCTCCCAACTACTACCGGCATAGGCGTGACATGGACATTAAACATGATCTTTGTTTTGTCCATGTTCATCTTAAGACCTATCCGTTGGGAGACACTATTGAGGTCATTGAGCATAATGCTAAGGTCCTCCAGCGATTCTGCCATAAGGACTATATCGTCGGCAAATCGAAGGTGAGTGATGTACTCGCCATTGATGTTAATACCGTATCCTTTCCAGTCCAGTAGCTTGAAAACGTCTTCCAACGCAGCGGTGAAGAGTTTCGGGGATATAACGTCACCCTGTCTTACACCTCTATGCAGTTGGATAGGTTTCGAACTCTGGTTCTGTACACGGACAGCCATCGTAGCCCTACTGTACAAACACTTCAGCACTTCTATATATCGACAGTCAACTTGGCACCACTGAAGGGACTGTAGCACCGCTCAAATTTCGACGGAATCAAAGGCTTTCTCATAGTCCACATACGCGAGGCAAAGTGGCAGATTGTACTCTTCGGTCTTCTGTACAATCTGCCGCAGGGTATGTATGTGGTCTATGGTACTGAAGCCTTTTCGGAAACCGGCTTGTTCGGGAGGCTGGAAGTCGTCGAGTCTGCGTGCGAGACAATTCGTAATGACTCGAAAACAGCACGTAGACGCGGCTCAGAAGGGAAATCGGTCTGTAGTTCTTCAAGAGAGCGTTGTCGCCTTTCTTAAAGAACAAGACCACCGCTCAGATTGACGTCCGGAATATTATCGGAATAGTGTCGGGTAAGACTTGCTCTTGGATCGTTACTCACACTTGCGTGTGGCTCCAACGATGATGTGTACAGTTGCCCATAGAACCTCTCAATCTCACTCAAAATCTCAGGTGTCCCGGAAACGATGCTGCCACACTCAGTCTTCAGCTTTGACAGTTGGCTCTTTCTGGCAGACAGATCTCTGGCAAAGACTTTGGAGCCCTGGTTCCGCTCGATCGTTTCTTTAATACGAGCAGTATTAAAGTTGCGTAAGTCTCGCCGCATGCATTTGGAGATCTGTCTGTTCAGTTGCCTGTATGCTGTCAAATCTGTTGACGATTGCAGCCTCATCTCCCGTCTAACAGCCATAAGATTAAGAGTGTGATCGGAGAGTTTTTGTGTTCTTCTGCGGCGGGTCTTGCAGAACTTAGCTCCGACCGCATGGACAGTTTCCACGAGCTTGTCATTCATGTCGTCCACTGCATTGCAATCTTCTAGGCACTGAAGGCGGTTACGCAACTCGAGCTGAAAGGTTTCGGGATTCTGCATTAGAGCAAGAGGGGGACGGAGCGTTGACTTCATTAGACGAGACCTCTCCAACTTAACGTTTAGGTTCAGTGTGCCTCTAACCATTCGGTGATCGCTGCCGGTTACAGTAGGCGTCTGGTCGTCATAATGAAGTCAATCTCATTTTTTGCCGAACCGTCGGGGCTCGACCAGGTCCACTTCCTGTGGGGCCGCTTCTGAAAGAAAGAGTTCATCATAAAGAGTCCCTCTTTCTCTATAAAGTCAGTCAGCTGCTGGTCCCTACGGTTCCGTTGCCCTACTCCAAATTTTCGTAACTTCAGCTCACCGCCTTCTCTTGTGCCTAGTTTTGCGTTGAAGTCTCCCATCAACACCGTGTAGTGGGTTTTGGAGGAATGCATGGCTCTAGAAATATCCTCATACATTTCCTCCACCTCCTCATCGGGATGTGCCGAGGTTGGTGCGTAGACCTGTATTACCTTCAGCGAATACCGTTTGGTGATTCTGAGTATCAGGTACGCGACCCTCGTCAACACACTCCCAATCTTTACAACGTTGTTGTCGAGAGACTTGTGGACGATAAATCCGACACCTCCTTGGGACAGATGGTCGCCCTCCCGGTGATAGAACAAGTTGCCGGACTCGAGGATTACCGTGTCTTCCCCCTCTCTTCGGACTTCAGATAATCCAATAGCCAATGCCAGCGCAACTTGTCTACCTCTTCTTCCAGCTCCAGTATCTTCTCGTCAGTTCTCAGAGTGCGTGCGTTTTATATTATTAAGATAATATTAATATTTAAGTAGGTACTTACCTACTTAAATATTATTTAAAGAAATCTTCTACTTAAATATTATTTAAAGAAATCTTATTTATTTATGTTTAAAAATATTTTTGTATTAAGTATTTTAATTGTTCCGAGTGAATCTTAGTCAGGAACAATCTCTCGAGAGCAGGGATTCTCAAAGTGGTCGATATCGGTCTCGTGGGGTCGAAATCGGTTTCCCAGGAGTCGGCATTTAAACGAAAACGAAAAGTTATTAATTACACTTGATATTTACTGGCTTTGATGTTTTTTTTATTTAGTTCCTCACTTAAAATCTAGTAGCTCACTTAAAAACCCCAAAGTTTTTAAAATGGGTAAGTATTTTGTATCAATAGGAAAAAAAGTAAAAGATAGGATTTTTAAAATAATTTTGTTATGGGGGTTTGAGGTAGCAGTTAATTTTGGAATAGGGGTCTCTTGCCTAAAATAGTTTAGGCATCTCTGCTCTAGTGTCCTCTCAATGTGCTTTGTGGGAGTAATTTTCTCACGAACTTGCACAGCAGCGGGAACAGTGGAGACTATTATAGTCGCATTTTTAATAGATAAAATATGCTTCTAGAATTCTTCTGGTGTAGCATCGATATTTCTTTCTATGAAAAGGAGTGTCATGTTTCTTAATGAGCTAAGTCTTGTTTTTGAGCATAGTTTTGAGGCAAAAATACGCATTTAATTAGTAATTATGTATGGAACATTCCTGTAAAAAGCACTGCTATTGCTACTACTACTCTAATATTGTTAATCAAATGTTTAGAATTACTAAAGTTAAGTTCGTAATTTTATTTTTGTGTGCCTTATTCTATAAAAAATAATTAATCTCTCCTTCGAACTAGTCGTTTGTACGAAAATCTCTTTCAGAAATATATGGCACAAAACAGATAAAATGCGATGACGTCGCACGATTAGGACAGTTTATAAAACATTGTTATCAATAAATCGGCATTGCATTACTTTAAAAAATAGGTAGACTTAAGGATAAGGCCCAGTTTACATTTTGAGAAAGTGCAAGTGGCAAGTAAAACTGACAAATGACAAGTGCTTAGTGTGTTTTTTATTCACACTTATCAGCTTATCACTTGTCTCTACCTGTTCACACGCGCTAAGCACTTGCCATTAGTCAGTTGCATTTACCACTTGCACTTACCACTTGCACTTGTCACTTCTCAAAATGTAAACCAGGTCTTAGAGTGATAGATATGACAAGTGGCAACGCTGGCTGTAGATATGCACGGACGAACGCGATAGAGAATATAGAGACATTTACGGGTTGGTAAACTTAGTATTTTATTTTTAGTTGTTAGTTGAAAGACGCTGCAGTTAATGTTGCCAGGTGTCTCGATTTGTTCGAGACGTCCAGATTTTCAGGGAGTATGGTGAGACGTTCCGATTCAACCTTGATCCTGACCCCAAATGTCCTGATATTACATTAACCTTAGAATTAGGCCTCCTGTTATGTCCGGTTCCACTTGCCTGGCAAAATTGGCACTTTTAAAAGTTACAGTCTCACTTCTAGGCGTAGAGCTTCTCTCATTTCAGAAGGAATTATGGAAGAGCCATCCTCCGGTTAAATTTAGGTTTTCTAACGTGTAGGTTTCGTCACGAAGTTTCCTCCGTTCCCTAGCGTATTGTGAAATTTGAAATTCCTAAACCTAAATGTCTCAATATTAGTAATTAAAAAAATATGGGTATAGTCTTTGATCGATAAGTTTAATAGCAAAAATGAATACATCTGTAAGCTGCTACTACATTATACTATTTCTGCTTTAACATTTTCATTATTTTCTCACTAAACTCAGAGCCTGCAACAAAAACTAATCCTTAAACAAGTTTTGGTTTGCCGAAAAATATTGGCAACGTTTAGGTAATATTTTTTGCCAGTGCATTGAATAAAAGTCGGATTTATCCACCTTAACTTGTGACCCTGCGAAGCATCTGCGAAGTAACAAGGTCAAAGGTGCCTACAAAATGCATTGTTTTATTGCCGTTCGTAAAGTTGGGTGGATATGATTTTAATTTCGATAGATTTTAATTTATTTATTTAATTCAAAATTTATGTTTTTATGTTTTGTAAAATATCGGTGTCACAGGCTTATACTCCGTTCACATGTTACACCCCATTTTTCCAGACGGTGAAAAAGGTCATCCAGTAATTTACTGCAGTACCTACCTACTTTTTCGTTATTGCCATGTTTCCGGAAAACATTCCCTGCTGAAATTTTCTTATACCAACATTGTTTTTCTTTATTGCTCTTGGATGACGTCAACGTCACGACCACTAAATGGAATTCTGTGGCGGAAATGAAAAGCCTGCTACATAATAGGGAGCGCTTTCCCTCGTAGAAATTGCGTTTGTTGTTCCGGAAATCCCATTACCACCCACATGCTGCGAATAGAATTTTACTCGCCCTCGTAATGTCTACGTATTGTTTGTTGCATACATCGCTTTTATTTATGGCCATGTGGGCTCGTATATGGTGATCCCACCTCATTTTTATCTATAGACTATAATAGTCCAAAACGTACTGAATCAAAAGTTCAAAGTGGAATTAAATTTTAAATCCTAATCAGGCATTTATTTACTATTGAAAATTCAGCTAGACTTTTAGTTTCGCTTACCTACTTACTATTTTCCTTTTTAAGTAAATGTAAATTTATAAAGTTAATAAGGATAAGAATCCCTATCAAGTTGTCTACTTCTTGTTACATTTACTTATCCATGATCACGTATAATTAAGGTGAAACTTGAAAACATTTTATTTTCTAAGTGTTTTTTTTTGCTACAATTTTTAGTGCTTCTAATATAATCTTGTTGGTGCCTAAATACCTAAATAGTAAATATATTAAACAAAATAATTTTTTTTTATTTTCCGTTCTTATTGCGAGATTGCGTTAGGCAGATACCATAGATTAAATAATGCTTATACTTAGATTTTACAAAAGTCAAACAATTTCAACAAGGTTTTAGGACAAGGAAGTGTCAGCCGCACTGCACGAATGCGTGTTGGCGGACTTCACATGTCTTCCAAATACTTTTTTTTTCTTATTACTCACGCCCAAGGAAATAGTAAGCTGAAGTGGCAATGGGTTATGGTGGGCGGCCCATGTAGCTCGAAGTACCGATAACTGATGGGGATAAAAGGTACGGTCAGTGCTTCGCTCTTATATTTTATTTTTTATCTACGTTTTAACCCTGCCTTAAAACCCTTAAATTAAGCTTTCAGATATTCAGCGTTAACTAGTTTACAGTTACATAATATTTAAAAATTAGAGCGCGCGTTTCGTCAGCTGGAACGAGAAAAAACCGCTCGCGCTCTATCACGAGCCGGTGCGTCGAGTACAAACGTTCGAGTAGCGTGCCAGTGATTGGTCCGCGAAGGTGGCGTGATGTAGAGACACGACCTACGAGCCTACGACGTCTGGCGCCGGTGCTGCCGCCGCAGCGCGTTGCATTTCATTTTACTTTTACACTCCGTGAAACTCACGTCGCGTTGTCACTGTCAGACATTTTAGAAATTAGACGTGGATAGAAATAGTAACCACTGCCGTATTAAAAGATAAAGGTATCTAAGTGTAAAGACGATGATTTAAGTGATCTAAACATAAATGCTAAGCATAAAACCGACTCGACTTGACGACTCCGTGGCGCAGTGGCTTAGTAATGAGTGGCTGCGCTGGTTGGTTGGGGGTTGCGGGTTCGAATCCCTCACGGGACAATTATTTGTATCGCCTACAAATAACTGTTCCGGGTCTGGATGTTTGTCCTTGTGCAATTAATGTTTGTAACCTGCCCTCACGTTACAGGTGAAAATCTTAGTGTAGGGATAACGTTTTTTTTTTTAAATAAAAGAATTGTAATTTGTGTACCTATGAGCCGAAATGAACTTGTGATTTTAACAACAACACTCACTGTAAAATACCTGTCAATCTGACGTTGGTAGCGTCGCGTCGTCTCGCGCCACCGCACCGGCTCGTCCGATTCTCCGCCGACGCCGCGCGCGTCACGCTCACGCCACCAAGAGCGAAGGTCACTTAATGTTCGATGAAGCGACATTAAAACATCATTAAAATTTGATTTGCATAGATTAAACATGAAATCATTCACCGTTACTTACAAGTAATAGGATTCGTATGAATTAGTGTTGCTAAACGTCGTCTGATTGAATGTGAATGTTTTTTTATATTTGTGGTCGAGCTATAAATTTACTTATCTTAGCATTTTTTTAAATTCCTAATAAATTGCACACAAATATGAAGCATAGGCTCTCTGGGCTATCTTTAAAAGTGACCGAGATTTTTTTTTAAACCTAAGTGATAAAAAAATCAGTTTTACAGTTGCATTTGCCAACCGTCCCGCGAGAGCCGGAACGTTTCGTCTAGGGCTCGCATTATTCGTTCAATTTTACTATTTAAATATTTCGAATAGTTCGCGACAAACTATTCGAATTATTCGAATATTACGAATTTTTCGAATGTTTTGTACTTAAGGAACAACATGTCTTTTAACTTACATATAGCACATACTTCGTGGATGTTTTATAGCACATTGACACCTATGTAGAGTTTCAAAAGAAAAATAAGACGAACAAGCTTTGATTTTATACCTGTCATAAATCAAAGCGAACAACATTTTTTTAAATATTTATTGATATAAATCACTAACTATTAGATGTAACAAAAAATAATATGTTTCTGTTATATGTTAAATTTAAGAGAAAAAACTATTTAATCAACTTCTACATATTTTTCTTCTATGAGACATAAATGAAATAAATTCTTTTATTATTATTCATACACATAAAGTTAACATTTTAAAATTACAATAAAATCGACTTTCTTATACCAAACCAAAAAGTAGTATTTTCAAAATTAAGAAAAAAAATTGACTACAATATACCTATGTACTTATGAATAAAAGGTAAGAAATATTTAAAAACGGAAAAGTAAAGTTTGTCAAAAAGTTATTAATCAATACTTCTTGCTTTGATAATATGACCTAAGAAATGAAAGGCAGTCTAGAGTGTCAACCTTTAAGGCGCTACGAAGGTAGCTGCATGTCATCCTATATGACGAAAACACTCTTTCAGATTCTACACTTGTTGGAGGAATCGTTAACAAAAAATTATATGCTCTCATTAAATGTTTTAAAAATGTTTTAAACCTCCAGCCTCACAAGATGCCATTTTTACACGTATTGCAATTTCTAAGTCTTCGTTAGACCTAAATGTAGATGAGGGGGATGAAGTCGTCTTATTAATCAACGTATCATCAATTTGATCTCGAAGCTGCTCTTGGATACTTTTGTCAGCAAGAAAATTTTGAAGCATTCTTTCCCGCTGTTATAAATCAGAAAGTGTGACTTCATCATCTTCATCGAAAAAATGTTGCTGGTCATTGGCTTAAAATATTTCTTATAGATGTAGGTTATTGTTCCAATTATCATCTCATTTGAGGGATTAGGAAATATATCAGAAGGCGGTTCTTGATGAAATTTTAGGTGGTTGTGCAGATACTTTAAAGTCCCTGTCGGTTCTAAAGATCTTCTTTGCGATATGCGAGTTTTAATTGATTCAGCTAGTTCACGGCTTATTGTGCTATTTCTTTCCTTATCATAAACTTTAGGGCGTTTTCACATGTTAATAGATTTGCCTTATGTTCGCAAAATGCTTCATCTGTTGCCTTTATTATGTTCAGCGAGTTGGAAAGATCTTCCCATATATGGATTACTACGGCTGAAAAATGTTCTGAAATATTTTTATTATTAAATTCTCTTTATCTCTATGTTATTTGTAGTATTCAAAAAATTCGAAATATTCGAATATTACTCGAATATTTGTCGCATTTTGTTAATCAAAAAATCCCAAGATTTCTATAGCAACGGGATTATGTCACTACCTACAAAATGGCAACAAGTTATCGAACAAAATGGCACAGATATATTATAAATTATAATTAAATTTATTAAAATTTGAAAAAAAATCCTGGATTTGTATATAAAATGCGAAGAGAATTTTTCCCCAGCCACATATATTAAAATTTAGTTGCTGAAATGAACTTACCTTCGTAATTTATTCAGTACTTGCCGAGCTTATCAGGCGTACATATAGATTGATTTTACGTACATAATTTAACTTTATGTATACATTATCAGGTAGCTGCAATATTTTACAAATTTGCACCATATGATATATGGATAATGACGATGGTTTTAAAAATAAACCAAGTTTACATAAAACCAAAATCTGATGTGATAATAATGTCACGATCAGGCCCGTTCAAACAAATCCAACGTTGCAATGTTGCGGATCGTTATAAGAAATAGACAGTTATGAGAGTAATGTATAATTATTTAATACGTTAAAAAAATAGTCTTGACCGTAAGTGGCTTTATGTATGATGCACATAGCTAGTAAACGCAAGTAAAAATAATCACGCAAACTTATTTGGACTAATTTTCCATCGATTAGATAACACTTGAATTCCGGCCTGCTAGCGCACGTGGGCTAACATGACTGGTGGTTTGCGGAGGCAACCCGGGCTTGCAGTACTAAAATCGCTGTATTTTAACTTTTGATACAGACTACAGTAGGCAAAACTCGCGCTTATGCGTGTGTGCTCAGCGTCAGTGTGTTAATAATCTTTGATAGGCAATACCTTAGTATACATAATAGCTTCGTTATATTCTAAGGCCCATACCATCTTGTTATGGTATGGTATATAATTCTTTCTCTTAACGGTCGAGTAAAGGAAAAAAATAAGACACTTCCTAAACATCGCAGCATGCCTCTATATGTACGTAGACTAATGTACAAGTTGGAACATTATATTCTCTGCCGAAGTGGAAGAAAGTTAATCAACAATTTTACGCTGCACTTTCTATTCGTACTTTGTTGTCGACAAGTGAATGCTTGTAATATTCTTTATAAAATTTTTCACTTTCACCGTAATTTCTCACAGTACACTTTCATGTATATTTTATTTGTTAGGTACATACTTCATGTTATAAGAATATTTAGAATGGTTGTTTTATGAGCTTATGTCTATACAGTACATACAGTATTACAAATTGTGAATACAGTACATGTACGAGGGGCGTTCAATGTGTTCTCGATATCAGGGTGATTTGCTAATAATGTGGGTACTTAAAAAAATCTTTAGCCAACGACACTAGGTACCTGAGGGTATAAAAATGAAATTTTGTGTTGATAACTTCATTACTTCTTATGTAACTTTCAGTCATAGACGACGGAAATGACTGATAATTTTGAAAAAAATCGAACACAATACAGTCATTAAATTCCTCACTAAACAAGCAAAAACTCAAAAAAAATCCATGAAGAAATGATCGCCGTTTACCAAGCCAAGACTCTCCTCTTTCAACGACAACCGTACAGAAATGGTCAGAATGTGAATTCAATAGAGTCAGGGAAAACATCAAAGATGACCCCCCCCCCCCCCGCCTGGGTGGGCCAATCACAGCGGTTACTCAAGAAAATGTGAAAATTATTGAAAAACTTGTAGTAGAATATGCGAGTAAGAATTAAGATCTTAGCAGAAATGACTAACCTATCCGTTGGTACCATTCACACCATATTGTAATTACTATCATAACTTCACAAAAGTTAGTGCAAGATGGGTGCTGCGAACGCTCACTGCACTTCAAAAACAGGCGCGGGTTGACTGTTGTAGGGAGTTTTTATTGAAACACGCTAGTAGTTGTGACAAGACTGACGTTTATTTTTTTTTTAAAAAGATACAAGTCACTCTATATTACCACAGAGTAAACATGGCTATTGCCATATCACACCTAATAGAGCTAGTATCACTATTTATTAATCTGTGCTAGTAGTACACATTATTTTGATAATCTATAACACCTCCACTTATCAAAATAATGGGAACATGGTATAAATTATTTATACAGACTTGTTTATTATATTAACCTAAGTAGGTACACAACTCTATCTAATATTTAATATACATCAATAAAAAATAAGTAAACATCAAACAATGTTTTGTATGCCTAATTGTTTAACAAATTGGTTGTGTTTATTACTACTCAAACCTTTGGTTAAAAGGTCTGCTGGCATTTCAGAAGTTGACAGATAAACTATTTTAACAATATTATCAGCAACAGCCTCTCTAACAAAATGGTGACGAATATCAATATGTTTTGTTCTCCTATGGAACAAAGGGTTCTCTGTCAATTTTTGAGCACCTTGATTGTCATTGTACAGGATAATTGTATAATTACAGCCAAGAATTTCGTACATTAAGCTTTTTAAATAAATTGCCTCCTTACAGGCCTCTGATATTGCCATGTACTCACTTTCTGTGCTTGACAGTGCTACAGTTTGCTGTTTTTTGCACTCATATGATATTACAGCTCCAGAAAATTTAAAACGGAAACCTGTATAAGACTTTCTATCAATATTATTAGAGCCCCAGTCAGCATCAACAAAGCCTTCCAAATTTTTATTATCTTTAGTATACATTAAACCATATGATTTAGTTTTCTTTAAGTATTTTAATATTCGCTTTGCATGCCTCCAATGGACTGCTGCAAAACAATTATTAAATTGGCTTAAATAACTGATACTAAAACTAATATCTGGCCGTGTTAGGATAGATAGATACATTAAGCTTCCAATTAACTGCTGATAAGGATATTGTGAACTAACGTTACCGGACTTATCTAACTTCAAGTTAATTTCAATTGGGGTATCCACACCATTGCAATCTAACATATCAAATTTTTTAAGAATATTATCAACAAATTGCTCTTGATCCAATGATATGCTGCCATCTTTATACATCCTAACCCTCATACCCAAACAATTTTTTACTTGCCCTAAATCTTTAATTTTGAAATTTAACATTAAATCTTTTTTTAATTTATCTGTCATAGTACTATTATTTGAAAATATGAAAAAATCATCGACAAACACAGTTACAAAAATCTGCTCCTTGTTTCTCTTTTTACTATACAAACATGGTTCTAGTTTTGACTTTACATAACCTAATGCTAGTAAACAATCATTAAGTCGTTGATTCCAGGCTCTGGCAGATTGTTTCAACCCATATATAGCACGTTTCAACTTCAAAACAGTATTACTTTTACATTTTAAGTTAGGAGGAACTTGCATGTACACATTTTCAGTTAGACAGCCATTTAAGAATGCAGTTGTTACATCCAGATGGGTGACTTTGAAATTTAATTTAACACTTATTGCAAATAACAACCTCAGAGTTGAGTATCTAAGAACAGGAGAGTAGGTATCACTATAGTCTACACCCTCTGTTTGGGTAAAGCCCTTTGCAACTAAACGAGCTCTGAATCGCACTTTGTTGTCACTTTCATGTTTCACTTTAAACACCCACCTGCACTGAACCACTCTATCTGCCTCCTTTTTATCCACCAGTTCCCAAGCCTGGTTTTCTTCAAAAGCTTTGAGTTCCTGCTCCATTGCTTGTTTCCACATTTCTCTATCTGGCCCTTTCATCGCCTCCTCATATGTTAAATCATCATTCCAAGATTTCTGCTTGTCAGCTATGCTAAGATTTGAGGAACCATACCTCTCTACTGGTTTTCTTGTACGTCTGCATGGTAACTCTTCTGCACTTAATTCACAAACTTCTTCCTCACCTAACGTGTGGTATGAGTCTTCTGATGGTAAGGACAAACTGGAAGACTCCGGAACATAGGTGAGATCATCCAAGTCTGAAGCACTACTACTTTCCTCTTGTATTTCTTCCTCCACTAATTGAGAATCCTGTATATCAGTCTTATATTCCTGCACTATTATCTGAGCATTATCTGGGGTTTCTTCTATTTCCATAATAGTCACATCCCGGCTCATAGTAACTTGTTTAGTTTCTAAGTTGTATAATCTGTACCCTTTTACATTGTCTGGGTAACCAAGTAAGATATACTTGACAGCCTTTTTGTCCCATTTAAGTCTCTTATTCTTTGGTATATGTACCATTACAGGACTACCAAACACTCTGACGTGACTCAAATCAGGTTTTCTGCATGTCCATTTCTCAAATGGTGTAATATCTCCTAGACCTGAGGCCGGCGTCCTATTTTTAAGGTAAACTGCCGAGTTCACTGCCTCTGCCCAAAATTTTTTTTCTAATTTAGCCTCAAAGAGTAAGCATTTAGCACGTTCAACTATTGTCCTGTTGAAGCGCTCACAGAGGCCATTTTGCTCCGGAGTGTACGGGTTAGTCTTTTGATGAACTATCCCTTGAGTTTTCAAATAATCTTCCATCTCTTGGGAACAAAATTCTCCTCCATTATCTGTTCTGAGCACTTTAATTTTATTTCCCGTTTGGTTCTCCACCAAACTTTGGTATTGCTTAAAGTACTTCAATGCTTGATTCTTTTCTCTTAAAAAATATACAAACGACATTCGACTGGCGTCATCAACAAAGAGAAGAAAATATCTAGCCCCGCCAAGAGATTTCGACTCCATAGGCCCACATAAATCTGAGTGCACCACCTCTAACAGGAATTCACTCCTATGATTGGCTGATGGGAAAGGCAAGCGAGACTGCTTACCCTCACAACACACAACGCAGTTGGATTTCTGGATGTTTGCTTTATCTTTATAGGATACACCCTCCACTGCACCATTCTTCATTTTCTCTAAGTCACTACTGTTGATGTGCCCGAGTCGCCTATGCCACAGTCTTGCTTCTGATGTATGTACTGCCGAAGCTGCTAACCCCACTGACTTCACTGTGTTTAGTTTGTACACTCCATTATTTAAACTTGCTACTCCAATCAGCTTATTCTGCTTATTACGGATATTACAACAATTCTTTTCAAATGAAACTGTATTTCCATTTGCTATAAGCTGGCTAACAGATAGGAGGTTAGTTGTGAGGTTGGGTATATACAACACATTTTTTACATGAATGTCAAACTGAGCTTTGTTTACACATGTAGTTAATAGTGTATCGCCGGCACACATAACTGGCATAGATGTTTTATTCGCCACAACTATTTCATTTATCTCGTGTTTCCGCATATCCCGTAAACTGTCACGGTTCGCCGTCATATGGACACTGGCACCAGAGTCAATATACCAATCTTCAGTACTAAATTCTCCATTAAGGAATGCTACACTAAAAGCACCTGCTTCCTTAAGTTTCAATTCAGGACATTGGTTTTTATAGTGTCCAATTTTCTTGCATTTATAACACTTTATTTGTTTACTTCCTGATGACATTTTTTTTGACTTTGACGTTGACGTTTGTCTTTGCTTGGAATGAACAGTGCTGCCACCTTTGGTTCGACTATTCGTCCAAAACGCTGTTTCCGGTCCACTGTTGCCAACATCACAAGACATATCGAGAAGCTTCGTTTTGATGACGTCTGCACTAACGGCCAAACCGGAGTGCTCGATCGCCATTATCATTGGCTCGAACTTTTCTGGAAGCCCGGCCAAAAGCAATGATGCAATCCACTCTTCATTGATTTCAAACCCTGTTCCCTTTAAACGCTGTGCCGTTTCAACCACTTGAGACACGTAGCTTGTCATGGATTCACTATTTTCTAAGCGGATGGATATCAATGTTCGCAGTAGACTGATTTTCCTAGTGAATCCGGTGTCATCGAATAGCTGCCGTAACTTGTTCCACAACGCGTTTACAGTTATCTCCGTCTTAATATGAGCGTACAATGAAGGGTCGATGGTCATAACAAGCTTTGCTTTAGCCTTCACTTGCTCACTGTCACTCAAATCCGGTGAAATATTGTCCAAATCAACGCCTTCTAACACCATTAAGTTTTTTACGGCAAACGCCCAGTTATCATAATTTTCGCGTCCTTTCAACTTTGGTACACTTAATAAATAACTGGATGACGACATGATTTCCAAAAGAAAAATAGGTTAAAACTACTTTAATAACACTTATTGACTTTGAAAATGCGGGACTGGGCCCATAACCTATTGAAACACGCTAGTAGTTGTGACAAGACTGACGTTTATTTTTTTTTTAAAAAGATACAAGTCACTCTATATTACCACAGAGTAAACATGGCTATTGCCATATCACACCTAATAGAGCTAGTATCACTATTTATTAATCTGTGCTAGTAGTACACATTATTTTGATAATCTATAACAGTTTTTAGAGCTGTGTGGTGACGAACCAACAAGTTTTTTCGAAAGGATAGTTACAGGAGACGAAACGTGGGTTCACCACTATGATCTTGAGTGTAAACAGAAGCAATGGCATAAAAAGGAATCAGGCACCCCTAACAAGTCCAGTCACTGCATCGGCCGGTAAAATCATAGCCACAGTGTTTTGGGGTTCCAAAGGAATACTTTTGATCGAGTACACAAAAAAAGATGAAACCATCGATACAGGCAAATACTCAGCCACTTTACGCCGTTTGAGAGATGGAATAAAATAAAAGAGACGAGGAAAGCTGACCAAGGAAGGGCTGCTTCTTCATGACATCGCATCGCAACGGTTTGAGGAAATTAACCACCCACCGTAACAGCCCAGGTCTAGCCGCTAATACGTAGTTTTTTAGTTTTAACCCTAAACTTTAAAAAAAACCTTCGGGGAAAGCGATTTGCTGACGATAATGAGCTCAAGTCCGCTTAAATAAGCATATTCGTGCCAAGACGAATAAAGTTTTTTCAAGGGAATAGAAAGTCTTTTTTCACGAACAAGTATATTGATGTCATGGGAGACTATATTGAAAAAAAAATCATATTTTTTTTCCAAAAACCATATCGAGAATGCATTGAACGCTATTAAATAGTTATTATAAGACTCAAGCTATTAAATAGTTATTATAAGAATACACAATTATCTTTTTTTTCTTTATTTCTTTTTTTTTAAACTTTACCTCCACACTAGGATTTTCTCCTGTATCGTGGGGCAGTTTACAAACACAAATTTCACAAGGACAAACATCCAGACCCGGAACAATTACTTGTATGTAGGCCATACAAATACTTGTTCCATGCGGGATCGAACCCGCAGCGCAGCGCACTTATTGCTAAGCCACTGCGCTAAGGAGCCGTCAAAATTAAATCTTAACGTTCGATGTATTAAATAACATAAATATTTGATCGTTTATTATTAAAAAGAAAAATAAGTGTTTTGTGAAAGGATAAATAACACAAAAGTAATAAACACACGGCTAGGGCTACAACAATGAATGTGCTAAACAGTAGGGGACGCACCATAAAAGAATGATTTATGTTACTGTCCAAGCGATACACGAACAAATATTAGAGATTATTTTTATTATATCAAAGAATTTAATCTATTCATTTTAGAGAGAACAGTTTTTTTGTTCTATGACGTAACACTGGGGTTTTATCTTTAGAAACGGGACGGAAATTTCTTCTGTGTTATTTTAAGTATCAAGTTAAATATAGAATTTAATTATACTTCAGATTTCAACTTTTAATAGCTTCAGCACGTAATGCTGTATTACTTGATATTACTATTTTCCTTTACAGTACCTACAATTTTTACTGGTTTATAGTGAGTTGGATTTAGACTTTTCTGAAGAAGGTGGATTTTTTTTATAAACACTGCGCTCGATCCCCGCTGTTCCACACGGCTCACACATTTGACGATGCTTACTAATAATTTTATACGCTCGTCTGTTTATTTATTAGTTAAGCAGTGCTTTCCTTGCGCCATCACCGCAAGTAATACATGTGGTACCTAGTTTATTTTTCCAGAAAATATACAATCCGTAAAAGAACAATTTTAATAAGATATTGTTCTACAAATTACAGATTGTATGTAAAACGTTTATATTCATGTAATATTTATACATAGAAATATTTGCCGTCTTGTTTTGCATTTGCTTTCCCTTGGATTTCACAACATTCTACAGTTTTAGTGGTTTACACCGTAATCTTATCGGGCATTTGTATGGAGGTGCTAGCCACACCCTGGTGTTGGCACCTTTTTACATAATATTTGCAAGTACTATAATAATTATATAAAGTGTAATAAACATGCTCCATATAGCTAACTATTTATACAAAAAAAGAGGTTAATTCTAAGAGATTTAGTTAAAAAAAACGAATTTCTTATTATATACCTTGTGAAGTTTTATTTCGGCAGGATAATATTTTCTTATTGGATGTCATTGTATTTACTTCTGACACGAGCTGTTTGTGCGGCATTCGCGGGCGCGAAACACCAACTGACCAAATTTCAAAGCCACAGTAGTCTAATGGCATGGCACAGACCCCGAACACAAAAGACTGTGGGTTAGAATCCACCATTCGACTACTGTCGTGAACCACTCCTAACACACGCATTTTAAGCTTACCAGGAGTGGTTAAAGGGAATATTAGTAATGTTTAATAGGATTACTAATATTTTTTATAAAAAAAAATTTAATCTTGTAACAAAATCCATTATAAAACAATACTACAAAAGCAACAATTAGAAGGTATAAAGTTCCCACCAAAACCTCGTGCGATCAATCACTGGTTATAGTTATAACTGGTAACATTTTGAAATATCGTCGATTCTTAAATGTACTAATTATTATAATTTCTTTAGATAATGAGGGAATGTATTTTTAATTCTAAATACCCTTGATCAAGAATTTTATCTACATAAGCGTTTGTTTTGTTATTGCGTGAATAAAAATGATTGCAAACATTTTTGGTGTAATTCAAGTGCTATGAAACATTTTGATAGTTCCGTTTAGTTTATTATTGCATTTTAGCGAATGTGAGACCAATTACCTCAGCAAGGTCGACTATAAATTGATACTCAATATTTTTTTGTTAATTTGAGGCCTCCTTAGACATTAAATGGACAGTCTTGTAAATACGAAATCAAAAGGTTTAGAAGCATTTAATTTGTGCATCATGTACGATTTTCGACTTTATGAATTACATATAATTTTATATTATAATTTAAAACGCATGTGAGTTTGTTTTTAAACTTCAATAGTTTTTTCTGAGAATTTCAGTCAAAGAAGCATCGCGAACAGAGATTATTGTAAGCAGTTTTGATTAAGTATACAACACATTTAATTTAAAAGAGAGTAATGCATTGATTTATATAACATTGATTTACTTATATTTTTTTTATAGGATAGGGTGACAAACGAGCACACAGTCCACCTGATGGTAAGTGGTTGCTGTGGCCCGTAGACATCTACATCTATCCTCGATTACGAATCAAAATGCAGATGCGATGTCACCCGTGAGGACTAAGATGGAATGCCTAGTTGTCAGAGAAAAATTTTTGCAGATTGCCTGGCCTAGTCACTTAAGTTTTATAAAAAAAAACACGTACAATACACATAAAATTTTCGTGGTAATCGCAGGGAGTCCGTAAGGGTGCTCGTTTTGGCGAGCGTCGAGCTCAGAACAAGATGCCTCTGATCTCTATACATTACAAAAAAAAATTCAAAATTAAATTCTGTAAAAGTCTAGACTTTTCTTCTTTATTAGTCTTTTTATCTTCTGTCGGATATTGGTCCTTCCAAGAAAGGACCATGTGTTCCATTTCTTAATAAGATTTGCCTGGTACTAACTCATTGGACTGTCCTATTGGAGGCGTCGTATTGGGCTGTCGTAGGGTTGATCCTCTAACACTAGTAATATGAAACCTAATATTTGAATTCTGTATTTTTGAAAATGAGGCATCCTATCCTAGTCCTCAAGCCTGACAATGCATCGGCATTTTGATTCTAAATCGAGAATGTGTAGATGTAGAGAATGTAGATGCCTATGGGCCACAGTATCCACTTACCATCAGGTGGATTGTCTTCTCTTTTGTCGTTTTTATTCTATATAAAAATACTGGTTGACCCTGCGGGCCATCCCTGGAACTTTCCGCTAATTTCAAATGCAAAGCGCTCCAAATTTCACCAAATTATGACTTTGAATATGAAATATCGGAGTAATTTAAGAAAATAAATTTTTTCAAAATTTTTTGTTAGGTAACGATATCTCACGAACAAATCAACCAATTTTGACCGGACCGGCGGCGAGCCACGTGGTTTTTCAAGGTTAAAAGTTGATTAGATTTTCTAATCGATCGGTAAAGCCGTTTAAAAGTTATTCCACAATAACAGTTTTTCAAAATTTTTGTTTTTGAGATTTCTCAAAATCTACCGGACCGAATTAGTTAAAATTCTTAGGAAATCTAAGTTTGATGAAACGCTTTCAAATCGTCAAGCCGTTCAAAAGGTATAAGAGGTTTACATACATCCACACACGTGTATATACATATACGTCCAGACACCATTGAAAAATTGTCAGGGTGGCTTCCTGTGACCTCGAAACGTCAAAATTTGATAAAAACTCAATTTTCGAAAAGCGGGGTGAAAACAATAACTTCCCGATTATTGAAAATTTTCAATTTTCTTAGCGGGAAGTTAAAAAAATGATCGCCTGAGTTTATTATGTCTGTCAGCAAGGTGCTGCACTTGCGGGTGAGGTTGGTAGTCAAAGAAAAATATTATGTTTCCTTTAATAACGTGTGTAGAACATATATATTTTTTAGGGTTCCGTATGGAACCTTTATAGTATTACTGTGTGGTCCGTCTTTCAAGACCATTTTTTTACCAGTAATGGGTACAGGTATCAAGTTGAAATTAATATCAAATACTAAGGTCAATGATCTTTGGAGGTGTAAAAAGTTCAAGTTTAAAAGTCAACGCAATTAAGAAATACATAATATCTTGATTCTTTTAGATTTATGTCACATATTTTATACTTGCAAACTCACTCATCAAAATCTATAGGGTAATATTTGACCCCGTTGACCTAAAATCAATAAATTCAGCAAGTAGCATGATCGATTCTTTAGATATATGAAATACCTATATATTTCAACTACGTCAAAGGAATTCCCAGTTTAAAATATAACTATTTAAACATTTTATAATTAACAGTTCTATAATAAACGTTATACGCCTATTTCCTCAACCTTGCGGTCATTACGTAAATTGGCATTTATGCTTGTATTTTCCGCTTTCAAACACGCAATTTTATCGTCTCAAGCTATGCTATGTGATTGCTATGCTTTTCTATGGGAACTTCAAACTTTTAGTCTTCAAAGTAGCTCAGATTGAGTAATTGTATAAATTGATAGATAAAAAAATAAAGAATTGCAAGTATAAGCGAAGTAACTAGATAGAACAGGGTGTAAATATACCTTATACGCACCTACTTTAAAAAGTCCGCAATTCTTATTATTTACTTTCATGGGTTTACTCGTTTACTCGTTGATCGGCTATCTGGACACCATTGTATTATGTGATTTAAAATGAGTAATAATAAAGTAAAAACAGAATTTACTATGGTAATAACGTATGCGTACGTTATATGTAATTCTTGTGAGCATTTTAAAATCATTATCATCGACATCATTACAGTTACACTTCCACTTCTGAACAAAGGATCTTCCACTTCTGATCTAAGGATTGCCACAATTCTCGGTCCTAAGCCACTTTTATCCATCAATTCACTTCATGGCTTACCAATTAGTTACTGGTGTCGTACGAAGCTACCACTCGAGAACATTCTTCCCCATTGGTTGTCGGTTCTTCGAGCTATATTGCCGGCCTATTGTCACTTCAGCTTACTGATCCGTTGGGCTTTGTTAGCTACTCTAGTGCTGCAGGATATTTCAATGAATTTTATTAAAACTCCGAGCTCAAAGCAGGCCAGCAGTGATGGACGACTACTAACAAAATAAATAGCCTCATTCTAACAGTTTTTTAGGGTTCCGTAGTCAAATAGGAACCCTTATAGTTTCGCCATGTCTGTCTGTCCGTCTGTCCGTCCTCGCTTAATCTCTGAGACCGTTAGCACAACAAAGCTGAAATTTGGTACCAATATGTGTATCAATCACGCCGACAAAGTGGTAAAATAAAAATTGGAAAAAAGGTTTTATTAGCGTAGCCCCCCTATATGTAAAATGGGAAGTGATTTTTTTTTAATTTCAACCCTAACGTGTGATATATTGTTGGAAAGGTATTTAAAAACGAATAGGGTTTACTACAATCATTTTTTGATAATGTCAATAATTTCGGAAATAATCGCTCCAAAAGTAAAAAACAATGTGTCCCCCCCCTCTAACTTTTGAACCATAAGTTCATAGTTCATAGAAAATATGAAAAAAATCTGAAAAGTAGAACTCTTTATAAGGACTTTCTAGGAAAATCATTTTGAACTTGGATGAAAACAACAGTACCCACTACCGCACTACTACACTACTATACTACACTACTACACTACACTACTATATATATATATATATATATATATATATATATATATATATATATATATATTCTGTGTATAAACTGATAAACATTTTATTTTATAATAGTTCTTATATAATAATAATTTATCTATGTCTTGTTTGCACAGGTGTGCTTGGCGATGTTACGAACGAATTCAAAATCGGCGATGATAGCGCTGGATTCCTGCAGACTGTGTTCGTGGTGGCCTACATGGTGTTTGCGCCGATGTTCGGATATCTCGGCGATCGGTATTCAAGGCGGATGATAATGGCGTTAGGAGTCGCACTATGGAGTATTACAACCTTCGCTGGTTCTTTTATATCGGTATGATTTTGTTTCTCTTTTTACTATCCGAATTAACAACAATAGAACACTAGAATTTTCTTTAGTAACGTAAAAAGTAGTTGTGGGCCCTAGACCATCCATTTGTTCCGTGAGGTATTCAAATCCGCGGCCCTGCAGCCCGCAGCTTAGTGTATAGCAACTGCGCTACCAGGCTAAGTCGATTCGATCGAAATAATTTCAAAATATTTTAAGCGATAGAAAAGGTATATTATGTGATATATTACTGTTTAGGATAATGATCATGTTACGCTATAGTTTCTATTTCGTTTGAATTTTACGATTTTATAATTATGTAAATAGTGGTATTATAACCGGATAATTTTAGTGTGTTTCTAATTCCTGGCATCTTAATATTTTCGACACCTTAAATCAGCCATAGATGAAACACAAGCAGATCCGACGGTATAACAATTATTGTTTTAAGTACGTTGAACTTCGAAGCGTGGAAAATACCGCTTTAAAATTTCCAAACTTTCGATACGTTAGAGCGCTAGATTTTTGACTAATTTAACTCACAAGAAATAATCATGTATATTATGTAAAAATGAAGCCTGTTGTGAAGGAAAAAAAAAACTAACAAAACTTTATTTATTGCTAGTGATATTACGAGGTTAAATGTCTGTAATTTTCGCATCATACTACTTATGTTACGGTTGAAATTATTTACTTTTTTTCATTCATTACAGTCTAAAAAACCCCTGCTTAACATAGCCCTCATCCATAGTTTGCTTCATACATACCTCTTAGTTATTTTTCATTATAACCTTGTTTACTAACTATTAAAATGTAAAATTGGAGGCTCGAATGCCGCTAAAAACGAAGTAAACAATCTAAGAAAAATGTTTTATCGTAGACTTAATCTTGTATAATATTATGTTTATGTACGAGGTATAATTTGAACGAACTATATTAAAATATTTTGTTTACTTATTATTAGTAATATTTTTCTTCTTGATCACGTTGGTTAATTTTTAACGTTTTCTCAGAGTCCAATTATTTTGGAAACGCTTTAAATTTTTGTTAAAAATATGATTTAAAAATTATTTCGTAAAAATCGGTATGAAATGAAGTTTTATATTTTTTAAACCTTTCTAGTTGGTGGCGCGATGTCTTTAATTTTCATACACATTTGTATAGATTTATAAAACGTATAGCTAGATTCTCTTTAGGACTCATAGAAACATCAGCAGACATAAAGACAATAAACTTAAAAAAAGAGGAAAAACATGACCTTTTTTACTCTTCCGTAAGCGGATAAGAAGTTTCATGGAAATTCGTACGCTACTTTTTGCGTTAATCATGAGCACACAATTTTTATAAAGATCTTAGACCATTCAACCAAATTGTATGGTCTAAGATACAGATTTATTATAAGTATAGATTAATTATTACATATCAATATTAAACCTATCAACCTTCAGGAATAGTTAGAATTATAAAAGTAAAACTGTGTTTTCCAACAGAACTTCGCGCTGTTCGCGTTCTTTCGAGGGCTGGTGGGTATCGGCGAAGCTTCCTATTCAACCATCGCTCCAACCATTATCAGCGACCTCTTCGTCGGGAACGTGCGCTCTAAGATGCTGGCATTCTTTTATTTTGCCATTCCCGTTGGAAGGTAAATTTATTTTTGATAGTTTATAGTTTATTTTTGAGATTTCTGGGGTTTATACATAGGTCTGATTGGTTTTTTAAATTTTTTTTCTCTTAACAATCTAGAAAATAATTTATAGGAGGTGGAGGAAATATATGAGGACATCTTTAAAACCATGCATTCCTCCAAAACCCACAATACGGTGTTCATTAAAGACTTCAACGCAAAACTAGGCACAAGATGGAACAGTAAGCTTAAGTTATCGATATCGGGTCTCGCACGCAGACCATCGCTATATATATATATATATTATTATTCTCTTCGATCTTCTGTACAATTTGCCGTAGGGTGGGTATGTGGTCTATGGTACTAAAGCCTTTTCGGAAACCGTCTTTTTCGGGAGACTAGAAGTCGTCAAGTCTGCGTGCGAGACCCGATATCGATAACTTAAGCTTACTGTTCCATCTTGTGCCTAGTTTTGCGTTGAAGTCTTTAATGAACACCGTATTGTGGGTTTTGGAGGAATGCATGTTTTTAAAGATGTCCTCATATATTTCCTCCACCTCCTCATCGCGATGTGCCGAGTTTGGTGCTTAAACCTGTATGATCTTCAACGAATGCTGTTTAGTGATTCTGAGTATAAGGTACGCAACACTTGTCGACACACTCCCAATCTTTAAAACGTATAAGAGGACTTGTACATGATGTATCCGACACCTCCTTGGAAAAGATGATCGCCCTCCCGGTGATAGAACAAGTTTCCGGCTCAACTTGTCTATCTCTTCTTCCAGCTTTAGGATGTTCTCCACAGTCCTCAGGATGCGTGCGTTGTATGTTGCCAGGTCGAGTCGTCTTAGGTGGCAACCGAACTTCCACCGGATATTTAAAAATCTAATGCTAAGGCACCTCCCGCCCCGCCGTTACCATCGTAAGCCAACCGTACCAACCGTAGCCAGGAATAGCGGAGCCGTCGGGGACCGGAAACCTTTCTTTGCATCGTTATTCGTTACCCATGTTTGCCATAGTTGCCACGCTTGCCAAGCGAGTTGACAAACGCAGGTTTTCATTGGAATTTTGCTGATATCACAAAGATGATGCTGCCCATCTTCTGCCACAGTTTCCCACTGTGGACTTACGACACTCACGACAGATAGATAGATACGTTCTTATACAAAGAAAATATTCTAACAAGTGAAAGATTTCGAATTACTTTAGAAAAAAAATTATCACGTTTTTTTATCACGTTCTTGCATTGTCACCTGAATTTAAGCTATATTCAGAATTTCAAGTTTCCAGCTAATCGAAAGTAAGTTTAAAATCAATTATTAAATTCCACCCGGGACGACATACAAACAAGAAAGTGAAGAAATTTATTTGTAAGTGGCGTGCAATTTGGCATTTTCTAAATAATTTGTATGCGAAATTTAGAAACGATTGTAACATCAAAACACATCTCGTGTTGACATTTATACGTGTAAATTGACGTGTTAGTGGCTACACGGGCTCCGCCCACTTCCCCGTTCTATTATGTATGTATTATAGTATTCTATGTCTATTCTCATATCATGTAGCCTCTTACACACATTTTATTGTTATCCAAATTAATAAAATATACGCATTACTGAAACTATTTAATGTTTGGAATATGTAAGACGAACCTATGTCACGAATCCAAGTGACGTGAAATAGTGATATTGTAAACCAATCTAAAGTTTGTGGAGATAAATTAGATACTGACGTCAGTATACGATGTGAGTCAATGGTAGTTTTTACTTTTTAGTGCGATAATTAATAACAAATCGGAAACTGTATTATTAATGAAAACGTTTGAAAAAATAGTTTTCCCTTGAACAAAATACTCTAAAAGAATAGTAGATTTATTATTTTTATATTTGATTAGACCCTTTTTTAATGGAAACGAGGCATTCCCTCTTGGTCCTCAGGGATGACAACGCATCTGCGTTTTGATTCTTAATCGAGGATACATGTATATGTTTATGGGCCACAGCATCCTCTTACCATCACGTGGACTGTGTGATCTGCGTATTGCAATTGTTATATACTTTAAATTTATATTACAGCGGTTTCGGGTACATAGTTGGGTCAGTGGCGGGGGCCGCCGCTGGCAACTGGCGATGGGGGCTTCGCGTGACCCCTTTCCTGGGCGCGGTGGCTGTAGTACTCATAGCATGGGTGATGCAGGACCCTGAACGTGGTCAGGCTGAGGAAAGCACTATGAAACCCACGTCCTATGCGGAAGACCTTCGGGCACTCGTCAAAAAGTAAGTACAACGATACTTTTAAATTAGAGTTATTTGTAGTAATTTAAAGCTTATTTATAATTATTAATCATTACTCGTAATTTTTAGCCGACACAAAAAAAGAGGAGGCTTACAATTCGATTGTATGTTTTTTCTTTTTCTTTTTTGTTTGTAAATATATGTTCTTTACACTAAAACTTAGTCATTTGTAAATCGGTTTTGGAGATTCTTATTTTTTTTTTAAAAACGGGTATTTCTATATAGATATAATTCAGGGGTGGTCCCATATGATTTTGGGGAAAATATTCCACCCCTAAGAGTGGCAAAATAGGATAAGTTTTTAATAGAACTATATAGACGACGTTGAGATTGAGATGTTCCTTTGTCCACTCAAAGTAATAATAAAGAACAACTTTTAATAAAAAGATGAAGCTGGCTTCAAAGAAGTAAAAAAGAAAAAAAAATCACATTATAAGTCTGAATTCAGAATGGGAAATTATTTCATTTTATTTTATTAAATTATTTTATTTTTTGTATGTCACTAACAGGTGTTGCAAATGACTAACACGGCTTAAAATATTATTATTTCGCTTAGTAATTAGTATATTTTATATGTGTTGATTTTGTGTAAGTAATTGGGTTGAATAAAGCGGGGCTTTAATGTTAATTTTGCGCTTCCTTTAGAAATAGCTCTAAAAGGCAAAGTGGTTTGTAAATTTTTCAAAATGCGTTATTGAATGCGTGAAATAGTTAAAAAAATGTTATCAATTCATCAATATTTTAAGCTTAACCCGATAATCAACCATTAATCTCGTTATGTATAGGATATTAAAATTTCTGGAATAATTTTTTAAGCCTAAATGTAACGAAAATTCTAAGCTTAGGGTATTTCACACCATGTAAAAATAATCAAAAAATGAATATTTATGATAGATTTTGTAGAAAGTAAACGAGAAATATTGATTTCTATTTATAAAATTGCGTTATAAATTTTGTATTCTAATTTTAAGAATATTTTTGGATGTGCCTCAAATCTGCAAAACTGGGCTGTCCGCCATATTAGGACTGTCGTGACGTCGCTGATCCCTCCTAAGGGTATT
The DNA here is from genome assembly GCA_036936625.1 of Parnassius smintheus behrii. NCBI lineage: Eukaryota > Metazoa > Arthropoda > Insecta > Lepidoptera > Papilionidae > Parnassius > Parnassius smintheus. The sequence goes on along the minus strand of JAUPFT010000010.1, from coordinate 26,943,706 downwards.
AATGTTCTGTGTCACTGATTAAGAGAACTAGCTAACGTGCTGTGTTATTTCGAAAATTTTTAAGTTAACATTACGATTATTGAGTTTCATTCCGATTTTTATTGAAAAGGCATCATGGAAGACGAATTCGTAAAATCAGAAAGTACTAATCTACCAAGGATAAATAAATTGATGGTGACAAAAATTTCTCCATGTAATCCCAATTTTTGTTCTGCTGAGCTTAGAAATGTTAAAAAATCAGTGTAAGTATGCATTACCAACTTTTCTTTATACAAAACACAATACCAGGTCAGATTGTATTTTGATAAAACATAGTTTAGTAGCTATCATAGTTTAGTTTATCTATAATTACAATCATTAGTTCTAATATCTAAGTTAACGTAATTTATTACAAAATTTGACTTGCGATACCCTTTACCTCATGATGTTTTGTTTTGTATAAACGATATTTAAATAAAATCATACTTACATCAAAATGATCTTCCCAGAAAAATAGTCTAGTTTTTGTAGACAATGTATTCGGTGTCTTCATGCCAGTTTTAACCAAGTATTTCTTATATTTAAATCATTGGCACTTGAATCTATAACTTTCCCGGCGTTCTTATGATCGTATTTTTGCATTCAGGCACAACACAACAGTGATATAAATGATAACTCATATATTAAACATTAAAAAGTATCTTATTCCTTTGCAAAATCGGTATAAATCTAGGACAATGACGTCACGAGTAGAACAGCATGGCGGCTAGTATTATCACGCGAGAATTTGAAACGATAAATTAAGTCCTTTTTATGCCACTATTTGGTTTTAAAAAATTTACGTAAAAATTATACTGGTTCAAAAAAAGGGTTTAATACCCTATTTTGGGCGTTATGCTAGCCCAACATTGACAATAAAGTTTTTCTATTAGCCCGCATCGCAAACAGTAGTGATGGCCGCCTTTTAAATTAATTGAATGCTAAGTGACGTGATAAAATCGAACGCCAATTATCTGGCATTAGAGTGGCAATTTTGTACGTAGTAAAGCCACGCTGCAGCTTTATTATGGTTTTAGCACGAATGCGTCGGCTGTACCGGGGTAGGACCATGCTCTCAAAGAATACCAGCGTAAAATTGTAGCTTAAGGCTGCTTTGTTTCGTACGGTGAGTGTAGAGGCGCCGGAGATCCTTTTTTACTGAAATCGAGGCGATCCATTTTAGTCCTCAGGGGTGACAACACATCTGCATTTTGATCCTTAATCGAGGATAAATATCTTTGGGCCACAGTGTTCACGTTTTTTTTAATAATTTTAAGCTGTTATCAGAAAGATGCTACGGCCCATCTCCTGTTTTAGTTTTCCTCTGGCGCCTCTTACGATCATATGCTTAAAGGTCTTTATTCACTCATTAGTTTCGCTGTTTGGAAAAACGTAATTTTCTTTCAATCCGGAAACACATACTTAATCATATACTAGATGCATGCAAATCTGAAAGATAAATTATTTTTATTAATTTTTTATTTTTAAATTAAGTTACCCTTTTAACCAAACTAGGGATTTCCCTGTATTGTCGAGGCGTTTTACATACCGAGTACAAAAATTGCAAAATATAAACAACTAGAACAAGAACAATTATTCATTTGTCTCGCGAACCTGCAGCCGCGCAATGATGCAGCCATATGCTTAGCTACTGTGCTAACGCGTCGCTTTCGTTTATAATATATACAACACGTAACATAATTAACGCACTTTGAGAAAGTAGTTTGTTCAGAATCGTTTACTGAATCGATTACTATCATTTTTAATATAGGTAATTTATTATCCCAAAAATAATTAAAATTACCTAAATTACAGTCACACTAAATCTATACCATTCAAAACAAACCGAAATGGACCGTAACTTAAGGCAATAAGACTTTTAAGAGTGCAGTTTTATTTGTATTATTACTAATTCTGTCATTCAATAAAAATAAAGAAAAATGAACTGTAGTTCAAGCTCGTTAAAGTCTTTGCGTTCGTGGATTTGTACTGTGGCCACAACATTCTTCCGGAATTGGTATAACTAATTTTGATAAATAATCAGTGCATAAAAATGTTTAACTAAAAATTCAGTGTATGTATTATGATCATAACATAATATACTAATTAGGGTGTCTGAGGGTGTGCGTTAATTAAGTTACATATTGTATATTTAGTAATTTCACGAACTTTAAATCATCGTAATCATTTTAGTCTTTTAAAAATTTAGACGACAGTCTTGCCCAGTTTGCTAAATCTATACTAAAACGAATACAACAAAAACTAAAACTAATACAAAAAAAAACAAGTACTAAACTTTTCTAAATCTAAATTAAAATATTATTAAAATCTAAATTATCGTAATTTAATGTCGGTACGAGTATGTCGGTACGAGTTATGTGCATATTAATATTTGATAGATAAAACCAGGTTCAATCAAAAATATGTCTAATGTATTTTCTTTGGTTGCGTGACCGTTGAAGAATTATGTATATAATATAATATATTCAGTTGCATGTAGCGGGAATTTAATGTTTTCTCATAACACAAGTGTGGGGATGTTTTTCATTCGGCGCACCCTGCTATCGCCACCCTCTATACTAAATTGGTCCGTACTCCCTCGAAAATATTATTTACCTATGCCATGCGTTTAATGGCTCAGTTTGGTCATAGGATCGGTTTTAGAAGTGTTTAAATTTAAAGTTAGAAGCTAAGCAATAAAGAAGTCGAAACAATTATTTAAACAACTTTTTAGAAATATGGGTAACTTTTTTGTTAAAATTACTATTTTCATGTTCGTCACTATGTGTTGACCACAGATTATAAATATTTACCATGTAAAGGAAAGTATATTATTATTGTTTAAATGTAATATTGAAGACATGCTTCGTTGTGCAATCTGTCTCCCTTTGGTTCGTATTAAGTACGGCGAGGACAATATTCATCTCAATACTGGTACCAATTTTTACGTGGAAAGAAAAATTATTTAATATTCAAAAGCTAAATGTAGCCGGGGCTAACTATGACATCGGGACGTCAAACAACTCAGTTCCTTGTAGTTGCTGTAAAGTCGAAATATCGGGAAATAAAAATATCAAATTACACACGAGTATTTGTGTTAATATAAGAAACCATTACAAGAAAATTGTATTTTGTTAATGGAACATGAGCCAGATATAATTTTTTTAAATGATAATAAAACTTTTGTGTTTGCCACACTTTCGGTGCTTTGGTTTTGAAAATTTATTCAAATACTTCTTTATAACAGTGGGATGTTTAAAAGTTTAAAATTTGAAAAAGCCAAGGGATAAATATTTATAAAATATTGACTTATCATTGTTTGTACATTGCAGTCCGTCGTTCATGTTGTCAACACTGGCCTTCACTTGCGTCGCGTTCGTAACGGGCGCACTCGCGTGGTGGGGCCCGCAGTTCATCTACTTAGGACTCACTCTGCAACCGGATGTCAACATAACGAAAGAAAGGTGAGCTTCTTACGAACCCTGGTATTATGGAGTGTAGAAGTAAGGAGTACAGACTGTGTATTAAAAAGTGTCCATAAAAACCTTTAAATAAGGGTGGCGCCACTATACCTACGGGGTAAATTTTAAAGAACGCACCCAAAAATATTAGTGGTATAGACGACTTTTTCAAGGTTATATTTACTAAATAAAATTATTTTAGATTTTAGAGCTACTGAGCAGTTTAGAAGCACACTTTAAATCGTCGACAACAGCTAAGTTCATTTCATCCTAGTAGCTACTCTACTGTTGTGGAGAGTTTTTGAGCTGTTATTTACTGCTTACAGATGACCACTTTTTCAACTATTCTACTATGGGAGTTGGTACTCCTTACTTTTACACTCCATACCTGGTATTACACGAGGTTTGAATTCATTCAGCACATAGACAGCCCACCGCTTAACGTGGGTCAAATGCTAGAGAGGAAAGAATGTAGCCTACAAATTGTCTCGATTGTAAAAATATATTTGTGAATACAGATGGTTGACGTTTGTTCGACGAAAAAAGATCGTATGTATATGTGCATTACAAAACTACTTTTGCAATCAATATAGGTACTCTTTGGTAAACGTTTACATGACAAGAGCTGAACGAAAGTATGAAAGCTATGTACGAAAACATTTTATGGATATTAAAATTAAAATCCAATTAGGAGTCAAGTAAAATTTTACAATTGCCTTCCAAGCGTAGTGAAACTATTGCATTCAGAAAAAAATACGTCATGTCCGTTTGACCTATCTCGATCTCAGGAATTAGTTCTATTTCTATTTTTTTTAAATTGTTGCTCACCGTTAGTCTCACTAAACCTCGAAAACGACTCGAACGATTATGATGAATATTTTTGTGTGCACATGAGTGAGTTCCTGGATAGTTTAGATTCACAATTGGACCCGGTAGCTGGCGCTGTTTTTGAGATCCAGAAATCACCCGTGCGAAGCCGGGCCGGATTTCTATCAGGCCGGCTGAAAAGTTCGCGGCCTAGGGTACTTAACGATGATTGAGCTTGTTACTCACGTCACTAGTTGCAACACTCAGTAGTATTATAAAAGCAACCACTAATTAAGTTTGCGCTCATAGTTTAATTATTTATTGAACATCAAACATTACCATGTCAGCCGAACCTGGAAATTCTCGGAATTTTGAACAACTGATAAAATTCCTCGTAAAGAAGGGAAATACACCGAAAGACATTTTTAAAGAGATGACATCAGTTCTTCAGGATTCTGCGCCTTCATATATGACGGTGAACGAAAAAAGACCGCATATTTCAACACGGACGTGAGAGCTGCGAAGACGACCTTCGCCCGGGTCGTCCTGTCACGGTACTGACCGAAGAAAACGTCCGAAAAGTAGAAAAATAGTTCTGACCGACCGAAGAATTAAATTGTGGCAGATTGCTGAAGAACTGCAGATTAGCAAAGAAAGAGTTGTAGAAATTCTACATGAACATTTGAATATGAGAAAAATTTGCGCGCGCTGGGTACCGAAAATACTCACACCGCTCAACAAGCAACGTCGACTCGCAAGTTGCAAAGATTTTTCGGGGCTAGTCGGCGATAAAAAGGAAGACATTTGGCAACGGATAGTCACCGTAGATGAAATATGGATTCGTCAATATGATCCGGAGTCCAAACAAGGGTCCATGTAATGGATAAAAAAGGAGAAAGGCTGCCAAAGAAATTCAACCTGCAAACGTCTGCGTCCAAGCTAATGGCGATTGTTATTTGGTATAGCGAGGCAATTTTGCTTATCGACTACCTACACAGGGGAACTACGATAAATGGCCAATATTACTCCAATTTATTGACTCGCGAGGCTATTGTACAGAAACGACGTGGGAAACTGACGCGCTGAGTGCTCTTTCTGCAAGACAACGTGTCCGTTCACATCGCACATGTTACGAGGCAAGCTCTGAAAGACACGAGGTTCTCAGAGATCGACCACTCTCCGTATAGCCCAGAACTAGCACCTAGCGATTTTTTCCCGTTTTCAATTTGAAAAAGGACTTACGGGACCGGAGATTTGAAAATGACAACGAAATGAAAACTGCGGTTGATCATTATTTTGAAGAGAAAGATACAAATTATTTTTTGGGTGGGTTAAAGGCAGTGTATGCGATATGTGAGAAATGTATTTCCCTTTACCTTAGGCCGCGGACTTATCAGCCACCCCTCGTAGTTACTTAATAAGTTAAGGGCAATGATAGAGAAGGATGTGTTTATAAATTTTCAAGTAACAAAATTTAATCTTATTTTGAATAATTTACGAAACTATACGCTGAATAGATCTTGAAAATGGACATTACATATCCGTTTTTAATTATTTCATAAACTTAACCTACACATAATATATATAATACACATAATAACTACACATTTCATTGCTTTCCTGTTTTCAGTGTTTTCGTTCTATCTTTGAGTGTAAATAATGTCATAGGCTACGTCGGTATTGTTTTAGAAAAGTCGATCAAATTTTTTACAATTATACCGATTTATGTATCAAACAGATAAAAAACAATACGTGCAGATTCCAATAATTTGTTATTATCGGCACGTAGTACCATTATTTATTCTTTGTTATCGCCTTTAATAGTACATTAACCTCACTTATATCGCATGATACAAGCAGACACTTTGGGTATAAATAATAATAATTATTACTAGTATCTGTTTAGTCTTCAGTTAATGTAAATAGACATAATAGTATATGCATTTACTGATTTTTAAAGTTGCTATGCAAATAATTTTCCAGTTTTTTTTTTATTGAACACATATTATAAATAAATAATAAACAGATACCTATTTCATTTCTTGAAAATACAATTTTTCGTTGTAACTGTAATATATTAAAACATAATTAATTACAAGAAATATTCATAAAATTAATTTTAGTGTTAATATTACTGACGTTTGTGTATGTGCATTGCGTTGTTGTAATGGCATATCGAAATCAATATATTATAATATGTAATTCTATCCCAAATGGAAAAGCAAGCACGCTTAACTTACTTTTAGCTTTTTTCACTTTGTTCGACGAGATAACAGATATAGATAGGTCCATAGTATTCTAACCTGTATAGCTGCATTTAAACTACACTTGCGGTCCTATAAAATCTCATAGTCCTTGCTTATGTGGTAATATTTCAGTTCCTTAACCTTTATTCCTAGAAAAAGTTATAAACAGTGATGCTCAAAATGTAGTTAAACGTATTTTCGATTTATCTGAACACATAATTCTTTGATAGTTATCAAGTATTTTTATTAGTATCTTAGCAGCGAATTCGTTTGTCGTTATAGTAAAAAATCAAAAACAGATGGGAAGAACGTAACCATTAAGCAATTTCGCCCATTAAGAAATTTAATATTAAAAATAAAAGTACAACATTCTCAGTAGTTTATAGCGGAAAATATTTAAGAGGATTGTGAAGCTGTAAATTTTCATGCAATAAGCGATATAACGTTTTCCCTCCCGTAAACATAGTCTAATTATCATAATTTTTGGAAATGTAGATATAATGAAGAACTAGGTCTGTACGTTTTTATTTTAAGGAAATATTGCGTACGATATAAGTTATCAGCATTTAAATATCTAGATTTTTGTTTTAAATACTTTCTCGAGCGTTTTTTTTTTAAATTAAACTAAACTGAATTACTAAAAAAGATAAAGTAACGTGTACTGAATCTAATGAGACCAAAATTGTCTCATTTTGTAAAGTTTAAGGGGGGTAAAAACGTTATCGCTCGAAACAATATTTTAAAAAGAAAATGTAGACAATTCTGCCGACATTTGCAACTCCCTCTATCGCACAACGGCGATATGGAACGAGCGAAGTGAAACAGAATATTTTTGAAAATACCTACACGCGCCGCGTATATCGGCATTTCACAGCTATGAGCTACTCTGTTGTGATGTTTGAAATTAATTATTTCCCTAGTATATTTAAAGATTTTTACATACACAGTTTCTGATCAATAAATGGAAGTCATCGTGGTGCACTTAGAAAGTTTGATCTTTAATTTTATTTTATATTGCGTAACGTATCTATAGTTTTAGGAGGATATCTAGGTTATAAGAAATTTGCAGGGTTATAATAAATGTGCAGTAGGTCGCTGCTGTTGTGCTGTGTCCGAACGACTGAGATAGGTAACAGAAAGAGAAAGCTGCCGCTCGTACTGATTATGCCTATGAAAAATTGAAGAAATATTTCATTGTTTCCTTTTTAAAACTAGACAGATTTTTTTTTCAAGAAACAATTTATGAAGAATTGTGTTGTTACTTTTTTATGTTCGATTTTTTTTGCTTGATGTCTAATAAAGTAGGTATAACTTCGCAGTTTTAGTAATTTTGGAAGGTTCTTAGTTTGAAAAAAATTATTCCGCTGGGTCTCTTGCTGGTTCTTCCCTGGACAGAGATATTATCTGTACCAGAGGTAATAAAGAATCGCAATAAGTATTATGAAATAATTTATACTGAATAAAAATTATTTTATTCTATTCTCAAAAAAAGTAATTTAAAGAAAAAACGTAATAATTTACACTGAAAAAAAATTATTCTATTCTATTTTTTTAAATAAGTATTTATTTTGAAGAAACGCAATAATTTATACAGAATAAAAATTATTCTATTCTATTATATTCTTAAAATAGGTAATTTAAAGAAGAAAAGTAATAATTTACACTGAACAAAAATAAGTAACTTAAAACAAACATAACAATTTACACTGAATAAAATTATTCTATTATATTTTATTCTAAAGAAAAAAAACCGTAATAATTTACACTAAATAAAAATTATTCTGTTCAATTCTATTCTCTAAAACAAGTAATTTAAAGAAAAAAACAAAACATAGGAACGTGGCAATGGTAGATATTGGGTGCGTTTGGCAGAAAAAGGCGCTAGTAAGCGCTTGTAAGCAAAATGACTAAACATTTTTCGGCCAGGACATGTTTGCTAACTTCAGTAGCGCTGACACAATCCGCCATTTTGCTTATTTAATTTGTTTGTTGTGAACAGTAGAAAGTAGAGTAAGAAGTAGTTAAAACTAATATTGCACAAAACAACTTATAAACTCTAATAAGTTGTTTTGTGCAGTATTAGTTTTAAGTAATATAATGACATAAATAGACATATACATGTTATTAATAATTCATGATTTGTTAGTTTTTAATATGAATACTTTACAAATATATATTTAAATTAGGTTAGGTTCCCCGGATAAAACTAACTTCGTGTTCTAGAGGAAAATACCTACTTACTATTTAACAGCGCTTACCGCTTACGATCGCCATTTTGCTTACAAGCGCTTGCTAGCGTTTTTTTCTGCCAAACGCATCCAATGACTGTCGATTCAGGGAGAAATTTGAGATACACGTTTATATTTACTAAATGCCGGGCGGACGTCCTGATGAGATGAAGCATCGTAGTGAGGTAGTGAGCATTGTTTGGCTGGGGCAGCGTGTCGTACAAGTTCGGGCTGGTGGGCATGGTGGCGGGCGCGCTAGGCGTGCCGGCGGGCGCGGCGCTGGCGGCCAGGCTGCGCGCGCGCCTGCCGCACTGCGACCCGCTCGTGTGCGGCGCCGCGCTGCTCGCCTCCGCGCCGCTCGTCTACCTGGCGCTGCTCGCCGTCTCCGCACACCAGGCGCTCGCCTACCTCCTCATGTTCCTCGGCATGTTAACGCTCAACCTCACCTGGTCGATCGTCGCGGACGTCGTCCTGGTGAGCGCAACGCCCGCAACCGCTATCTCAACCGCATCTGGGGATGTTTCGTTCTCCCTTACGTACCGCCGCATGGTGTATGAAAAGCTGTCTTACGGCAAATGAATTACCGCGTTCTTGTTACCTCGATTTCGTCTGTCTATTCGGGTAGAATTTATTAATTGATTTTAAACAAACTTCCCGATTATTTAGAGACTTGAAATTTTGATCATAGCTCAGATCGGATGACAATGTAAAAATACGAATAAATTTAGTAAATTAAAAAAAAATACATATTTAAAAAAACCACCTGTTTGTTTCGTAAGTCGTAAGGTGATAAAAAGAATTTTACATGTACGCCGAATTTAAGTAATACTAAAAGGAGAACGAAACGTTTCCTGAACTAAGGAGTCGAGAATCAGTCACCGTCTATTAAAGTTATTCCAATGAGGCACGTGTTCCGTAACTAATAGAGTCGGGCGTTACTTTACGTATATTAACTAGTTGATTTTTTCGTACTCATGGTTGCACTGATTAGGGAAACTTTCACTTCACACATCATAAATTGTTACCAAGTGTCATCGCCAATCGGTTAATGCCAGCTGTGTATAGCATGCATAGCATACTAAACAATATTACAATCATCGCTAATATTGCATAGATATTTAAATTTTAAGTTACATTTAAGATTTCACGGTAGCTGCCATCCAAGTTGAAGAAAAAAGAGTATTCTAGTGTGCATGTATATAGATTGGTAGCTAGCTCAACGCTACTTACAAATTCATCGCATTGAATCACATTCGTTAGGAATAAACATTTTTTTTTAAATCCGTTGGGATGTCAGCTATCGTATAGATATAGGATATGTTCCGAAATACAACCCAGTGTACTGTCCAATGCAAATGACGTCATGAATCGACGCTGTACTGGTGATTCGTTCCAAAACATAAGATAGTACATGACGTCATACATTAGCGCCATATTGGAAAAGTGTTGACGATTATTTTGTCATTTTGTGCTCCAAAAATCATTATATCCTCCTAATGGAGATACCAGCAATTATTCTACAATTTTTTGTATTTGAATAAATAAAAACAAATTTGGCATGCTTCGTTCAACGCACAACAATTAAAAATTGTTTTATTATGGCCGGATATCCGACACAATATGACGGCGGCACGCCAGTACAATATAGTGTCAATTGATGACGTCATTTGTATTCGGCAGTATACTGGAAACGTTTCGTAACATACCCATAGAGTCGTGGTTCGGTCGCGCGTGGAGTGAGGGCGCAAGACGCGTGCGTGCATGTGTTGATACGAGCGATGTTGCACGAAGGGTGTCGCTAATCTTCGGCGGGATCACGATGGCGTCGGGGCTGGTGGGCGTACCAGCGGGCGCGTGGCTCGGCGCCGCGCTGGTGAAGCGCTGGCCGCGCGCGCACGCCGTCATCTGCGGCGCCGGCCTGCTCGTGTCCGCGCCCGCGATGGCCCTCGGGATGCTAACCACGCAGAACTATTTCTACGCGCCATTCATCTTCATGTTCATAGGCGAAGTCGCTTTGAATCTCAACTGGGCAATCGTGGCCGATATGTCGCTGGTAAGCGCCGCGAGACGGGTTTTCCTCAGTTTTTGGCTTTATTCAATTTTCTATCTATATTGTATGTTCTCGGTTTGGGTTTGAGTTGTTGTACAAACTGAAATTTTATTGTTTTACTAATAGTAATGGAAGTGTGCTGTGTTCAAAATTTATTTTAGAATTCTTACTCAATAATATTTTTCAAATTTTGAATGTTCTAATCGGTGTTATCGATAAAGCGAAAAACATTTGGAAGCCGTGCATTGTCTTTTTATAGTGCTTTTAAAATGGTGGCGGTATCGTAGACCTTAATGCATGCCTAAAATTAGAAATTCATCATCTTCAATCGTCAAATCATGCTTGTTTCACATTCATTAAAATCTTGAAGTCAGTCACTCATGAGTACGTCTGTTGTTTCGTTGTTTTAAATAAGTAAAGAATTAATTATAAAAAAATACAATATTACAATGTATTCTCATTGGAATATATCTTTTAATCTGTAGTTCTTTAGTGACTGATTTCTTTTTGTTAAATAGCGACATCTATTGGTGGTGTTGTGCAATACTACTCTAAACACTATTTTGGTACACTACTATTCACATTAATAATGAATATCAGCAATAGATGGCGCTAATGCCTGACCTTAATTTTAACTAATTCTATTACTTCAAAATATAACAAGAACTTATTTAAAGTTACATTCGGAATGTTTTGAGTAAATAAACACAAAATTATAACATATTTTATGTACAATATGAATATTATGTACTCTAGTCGATTTTGCATTTATAAAACATCTCTTTACCTTTATTTTCTCTTACACTGTCTTGATTAACTACGATAGCGTTGAATCGAAATTGAAGAAATAGAATTATCAATCTAAAAATTCTAACCCCCAATATTAACAGAGACTCTTCCATTTTAATAAGTTTAATATTTTTATATTATATTCACAGTACGTTGTCATCCCACCGCGACGTTCTACGGCGGAAGCTTTCCAAATCCTTATATCACATATGCTTGGGGATGCTGGTAGTCCCTATTTAGTAGGAGTGGTAAGTGATGATCATCAGCCTCATTCGTTTTCGTCACAATTAAAATAAATGATAGAACAATCCAGATATAACTATGATGCATATGGCTTATAGTAATAAGGTGGCGATAGAAAATAATTTATCGTGGTAGATATTACCATACTGTTTGTAGTACGAATGGATCGACACAACCGGGGAAGGACTACGCTCTCACAAAATACCAGACAGTTTAATGCTGTTTGTGCTGAACGAAACAGAAGGCGATGCAAAAAAACTTGATGAAAATGACAATTGAAAAGTCAGATAAAAATTAAAAAATAACTATATTTTGTTAAATTAAAATAGTATTAAGTTACTAAATAAAAGTATTAAGTTTCTGTTGTACCGTATAGTGAGTGTAGAGAATCGGAGGGCAAGCAATCGGTGGTAACAAGGCATTGACTTATATATATTACTTTAGTGCATGCCAAATCGATTGAGAAAAACAGATGACCTTTCGGTCGTTTGTCGTTAAGTATTTACGATATCATACTACGAAATTCGACCCTGGTTACGTCGTGTTATGACATTATTTGTGATAAAACTTATAACAGATGCGCTACTTTTTGTTGTATGAAGAAGTTGTGAGTAAATTATTTAGATGGGCGTATCCTTCATTTTGAAATCATCGTAACAAGGCATTCTATCTAAGTTTTTAGGGTGCGAGAGAATTTAAGGTCATCCAAGTTCATTCTCTTGTTGCGACATAAAGTGAAGAATTTATTTTTTAATTTTTATTTGACTTTTCATTTGTCAGTTTCATAGTTTTTTCTGCATCGCCTTCTGTATTATGTTTGCGTCTGCATAAAAATACATGTTGATTCGGAAAAAATGCCAGGCACTTTTGGATTAAATCTCCACCATAATATGTACTTTTTTGTGCATGTTTTAATATATTTAAGATACACAAAATAAAGAACTAATTCAGTAAATTTTTAAAACATTGCAAATAATAATATAGTATTAAATATGATGTATTTGACAACGGTTTTCCATATTTTCAATTGACTTCAAAAAAAGGGGATCCTCAATTCGACTGTATTTTTTTGTTGTTAGGTACCTCAGAACTTTTTTCTGGGTGAAGCCCATTTTATTCTTTTATTTGAAAGCCGTTGCTTCTCATCTGGTCGATAGTTAATTTAATTGACTTCGACTACATTGATGATGTTCTCATTTTATTTATATTGAAGTTAATTATACAGAATGTTTAATCGCCATCAAAAGCATTCCTAGGTGCAAATAATAAAAATAATCAACATGGCCAATTTATATTAATTTTTGTTTAGAAATTGTATTGCAAACATGTTTTTTTGAATAAATTAGTTTGTAGTATTAATAATTATAATCAGAAAATCTAATGTTTTTATTATGTATTGTGTATAATATACAGTTTCTACATATGTGCTGATTAAAAGTAAATCATTGTTAACGTACTTGATTTATTTTCAGATATCTGAGAGTTTGAAGAAATCATTAGGTTCAGGACATATGGAGACACCAAGCCAGAGTGTACAGTTTAGAGCATTACAATATGCACTGTTTGTAACGTGTTTCGTCGAAGTTATTGGAGGAGCGTTATTCTTGATGACATCAAAGTACATAGTCAGAGATAAACAGAAAGTGGACAGAGCAATTGCCGGTGAGTTAATTTAGAGCAATTTTTTTCTCCGAGTCCAATCTACTTTCTTTTATACTATCTTCACATTGTTTCAGTGTCATCAAAAATAATTTAATCTATAGGCTGGTGAGTGAATACTCATGAAAGCTTGGTGTGCATGAAGTTAGCTTTTCCATCATGCATCACGAGGTCGAAGATGTCACAATGGATCATACATGTTTTATATTCATGATTAGTAATCTACATAATTTTTTTATAGATTCGGAAGCACAGAGTAGCGAGCCCTCACACAGCCAAGCCCATGAAGAGAATTTAGTTGGTGAATAGGAAAATGATAATAATACAAATGTCAGTCTATTTCAAGAGATAGATTTATGAAAGCTGTGAACTTTCATTATCGAATAAGATGTTCCTCGGTCAAATGACTAATTTTTGTTAGATAATGAAATGCCACCATGTGGATTATGACAGCAAATATATAGTAATTTGATTGCAACATGCAAAAGACTGATTCGTAATGCATAGCATATGTGTACGTAGATAAAGTGAGTGGTTCAGCAGCCTGCGTGAAAGCAATTAAAGTATGATAGAATAAATTTTTTGTAAGGCTCTGCTGACAAGTCATCACATTCTGTTAAAACGTATGTGCCTACTTAATTACACTAATTTATTAAGAATATTTTTTTAATTTGTAGATCAAATTCTAATACAAATTTAAATTGGCTTTCACACCCATTAAACTTATTTATTTTACATATTACATGATTAACTTGTTTATGGGCATTTTTAAACTCGCTTTAACTGATTAAATTTGAAGTGTTAAAGTATTAGCTAGGTCATGCAATGTTCTCATTTAACATGTTACTATAACGGATTACACTGAATGTCAATTACCCTTGCACTTGCAATGAGTGCATAGTAGTTAATTCATTGTCACCCATGTTGGAAATATATTACCTCAATCACTTGTTATAAATAAATATATTTTATATCAGGTTTATTTATTTAAATCATTGTTAATAAGTTTTATTTACTAAACTGTTTTAATTTTAAAAATATTAATGTACTAAAACATTCTATGTATTACATTTAACACATTATAATTTTTTCATAATGAAATATTTTGATTATATGATTTTTTTAAATATTTTTTGTAACTTAAATATGTTTAAAATCCGTTTTAATTTTTTATATCCGGCGTCTAAATTGACTATTTAATTAAATAGTTATTTTCAGTAATCGGAATCAATACTAAGTAGTTTTTAAAATATGGGCTTTGCCGAAAAGCTGACGGGAAAGGCAAAGCAATGAGTATAGTAAGATGTAAATAAAATGGTGGCTGGCAGGTAGATTTAATTAATACGATAAAATATCATAACCATGTTGAATAATGAAAGGTTTATCTGGAAATATATTGCCTTTAACAAATTAATTTTTAGTGAATGCAATATACAGTAAAACACATTTACAATTTTTTGATTCAAGTGATCCGAATAGAACATAATGATAAAAAATTTAACAATATTGATTACATGTTTATCATTGTCTCAATGTGGTACCCGTAATTCAAACAAGCTATAATAACAAAATGTAATTCAATTTAATTTGCAATGCAAGTTGAACTAAATTGTATTGTTAAAGACTGAATTATTTAAATTTGTTCTAATAAATTAATGGGTGTTTCATTTTGTAAATAGTGTTGTGTTTAGAATAAATTGAAAAATACAATATAATTTATTTTTCAAAATTGCAGTTTTATTGCTCAAATAAAGCATGTTCAATTATCCTCTTTAATCACATTTGAGAATACACACTAAACATGATGAGAAAATGGCACATTCGGTGGGTCTGTGATGAAACTTATCCATAATATAAGAATATTTGAGTTGTGAGATAGTCACGTAAAATATAAACGTATCAAACTAAAGAACCAATGATAAGGTTGAATCACAGCCACTTATACACGGTGTTAGTGTAAACACAGAAACCAGTGGTTTGGTTTCACTTATAAAACGTAAATTCAATGAATTTAAAAAACGCTATTTTCTTTTATAAAATTTAAAGTTTCTGTCCGACACCGTCCGCAAATTCATGATACCCTATGTGCCTGAGTGACGTAATCACTGTAAAGATTACCGCCCGCGCTAGCTACCTACACTACATTCCAAAAAAACACAATAGGTACACATAACCTGTGATGTAACTTTTCCTTCATACTTTCATCCTGGCTTATGACAGGCAAAAATTGAGGAATTCAGGAAAAATTGAGATTTTACTAAAAAAAAAAAAATGTTATTTTTCATTGAATTTACGTTCTATAAGTGAAATCAAACCACTGGTTTCAAGGATAACGGTGTTTACACTAACACCCTGTATTTTACAATTTTTATAAAATTTTGGGCTCATCTTTTAAGTTATTTTTTTAAATATAAAAACATTTGCTTGATAATATTACTCCTTCACGAAATATGAATTATCTAGCAGGCTTTATTTGTCTTCACATTCACAACTCAGTGTTTACAAACTATTACAAACAAAGAAGTATTTGTCATTATAGATATCTTTTTTTTAATAATTTTAAAAGCTAAAATGAAGTGTCAACATTTGTAGGACTCATTCATTTACAATTATAATAATAATATTAACAAGTATCAGTCATCAACAACAATTATTAAAATAAAATCAATAAGTACATGGCACCATCAATTAAGAATAGTTATTAGCAATTATTTAAAATCAAATACTTATATAATTAAAATCTATAACAATATGGCATCTTAAAGTAATACCCGTCGGTGGAAATATTCAATTTTCATAAAATATGGTCAAATATTTAATGTTCAACATTGTTTTACGGTAACATCTACCTAGATTAAATGGTATATAACTTATTCTTCTGAACCATAACTGTTTGTAGACCTTGTATCATCATTTTGAATTTTCCATGTGTCAATTCTTAGTTTTTTTGGTATTGGTTCACATGAGCTGTATACATCACTCAAGACCCGTTTCACTGTAGCCACGTGCCTTGCAGTGACACTATCAGAATTATTATTTTCCTCATCAGAATTTTGGTACATGGTCAACTGACTGAAGTCTTTTACTTGCATAGATTCTGTGAGTAGCCTCTCTATTTTCATAATCACAACGGAATCCTGGAAAAGTCAAGTAAAAGTTTATATTCACTATTAAAATTTTTATTCTTATAGGAACTTTTGTTGAAGATTATTTTTGTCATGATTTTATTTTAGGTATATTTACCAAATTGGCGAATTTAAGTGATATGAGAGAATCTACCACATCACTTCATTACAGCTAATGGAAATGTCAGAAAAATGGCAAACAATAAAATAGAATACGTAAGGAATGAATTGCTCATTCACAAAAATTATTAACCATAACATACCTGCATCCAGCTATGGTTGAGGATTTCATCAAGTGTGATCCGTTTCTCAACATTCACAGTTAGCATCCTTTTCATTAATAGTTTGGCCGGTAAACTTATTTTTTTCCAATGCGCAACAGAAAACTTGTATTGTCCTCTTAAGATCTGTTCTCTTAGTGAAAGATCTTTATAATCAGGGGAGAATGGCAAGTAACCTGAAAGACTGAAAAAGGTAGAAAAAATTATATTTTACAACTTGTAGATTTTTTATGCCTGAAAAAAATTATTAATTTGAACTATTCTTACGGATTTTATCGCGTTCAATTTACTTAATATCCGATATTTTAATATCCGACGTTTCACATGGTCATGGGGGACTGAGGTGGTTGACGTCTGCATGTCAGAGTTAACTGGGAGTAGCTACAGTACATTTGGTGCGATCTACGCAGAATGAACTTACTGTGTCTTGAAGTGGTATGCTTGGGTTTAGTTTTAATTTTATTAATTACCGGATCCCAAGCAGGCTGGGTAGCCTCCTTCTCTATTGTAATTTGGATGTTTTAATTTCAATAGCCTCATGTGGAAATTTGTAGTTTATCAAATCTGATGTAATGGCGGGGGCCGTCTAGGATATGACCACAAACTGCAGACTTCCACGAGGGTTGGTGTTTCACGTCAGTAATATGTTTTTTATACGGGTTTTTATATTTTTGTTTGCCCTATAAATGAGACCACATCAAGCTTCTACACTCATGCATCTTGTACAGGTATATTACACATGACTTAGTAAGAACTGACCAATCCTTCTTCGGTGGCTTGTAAAATGTTCTAATAGAAGTTCACTTCAAGATGTAGCCAATCTTGTCTGTGTCACCTCTGACATATGGTAGTAAAGCAGGCACTCACTCGACTGTCAACCACCCATGTCAGTGACCGAGTGAAGCTGGCTAGTTTATTCATTAATCATTTCTGCCCATCACAAGTTCACAGCGAAACATAGGCCTCCCCTGTATCTCTTACCAGGTTATCACTCTAGTGGAAGGCCACCCTATACTTTGCTTACCTGTGCAAGACTACCACTCAAGAACCTTTCTTCCCCATTGGTTATTTTTATTCTTCTCTATATGGCTGGCCCACTGTCACTTCAGCTAAGTGATTCGTTCTGCTATGTCAGTTACTCTGGTTCTTCTGTGGATATCCTTATTTATAAGTTTATAATGCAGAGAGACTCCAAGGATAGCTTTCTCTATAACTCTTTGGCCACCTTGAAATTCCTCATACGGCCAAACAGTGAAGGATCACATATCAGATCCATTTATTATCATGCATCATTGGAAACACCCGCAGATTACGTCAAGGTGATGTGGCGTAATCTTTCGAACGCTGCTGGGCTGAATATGCGGAGAAGAAAGAATTCAGTGTTAAATAGACAAACCCGACAAATGGACTATTCAGTGTTTTGTTACATGAAATAATTATGTATTGCGAAAAACATGATAGACGTTTAGAAACAGACTGATTAGGCGACTAATGTCTACGTAGCTACTGTACGGCGTATAGTTAAAGGAGTTGACGACTCAGAATTTCAAAAAAAAGCCAGCGAAAATATTTAATTATGAATTAAATTAATAATAATTTTGGCCGACAGTGTAACTACGCTGGCTCAACCCCCACCATAGTTCATCTGTGCTCACGTTTCGTGCCGGCAACTATACATTATCGATAACGCTTATCGACAACAATAATGCGCATCACTATGCTCGCCCCTGAGGCCCGTGAGTGGGAGAGAGAGAGAGCGAAATACTACGAAGATTTATGACCCAAACTGCACGCACAAAATAATTCTAGTATAGGTTGGTTTTTTCCAATAACATGCAATAACGTATGAACACAATACTTGAAATACCTTTAGGCCTATAATATGAAATTGCCTTATGACTGACAGTTATAACTTATAACATTGCTTTTTTTTATTCTTTGTCGCTGAAGCGATTATGACGCTCTGGTACAACAAAATTCTTAAATAGCTTTTTGGCATCAGCAACGGGTCTGATAAAATACTATTAATACTGCCAATCAATGACAAATGTATATTACAATTTTTCCTTTCTCTGGAGTTCTGGACACATTCTATCAATTTGTGATAAACATCATCGATAACATTGCAAGTTGAACAGTTTGGTGAGGTAGTTTTTCGCATCAAGTATTAAAATTTATTGCATGGAATGTGCCCAGATCTGAGTCTTAATGCTATTACAGTGTCGCGTCTACACAATATTCGGTTGTCTATCCAGGTTGAGCGCATTGGGTACGGCTGGATCGTACGGTACCATATACCTTCTTTTCTCTTTTGCTCTTATATCAAAATATTCCTTCCAATGGTCATAACAATATTTTTTTAATAACGGTATATAATTTTGAAATGAAGGGGTAATATTAATATCAGTGCCTTCCGAAATAGGTTGTTTGGCTAAAATATTAGCTTTTTCATTACCTTCTAAGCCATTGTGCGAAGGTATCCATTGTAAATATACTATTATGGAGTCAGCCTGCAACTTAACTAGACGATAAGAGTCCGCCCTATCAAGTCTAAATACGTTATATTTTCTAAAGTTAAGTGTTATATAAGGATTCAACCATGTTTCCGAGAGCGCGACGATATGAATTTTCTCCTGACACAAGAGTTGTTCAAATTCCGCACAGTTTGATTTAATACTTTGAGCATTCCATTGCAAAACGTTAAGGCTGACTTTACCTATTATTACCGAGTAAATTTTGTAAAAAAGACAAGTTCGAGATATTTTTAAATATCTATGTTATCCATTCAAAAAATAAGTGCACTACATTCTCGATTCTACTTTTTAAAGGCTCATTACTCTCATTAGCGATAAAACTTTTAAGTTGGCTTAATAAATTAAAGAAAGGCATATCAGATTGTTCTTTTTTTTGTTTTGTTCAGACACTGGTTGATAACATACACTACTTTCAGACTCTGTCGACTTATTGCCGTCATGTATACTCTTACATATATACTCTTCTAAATTCGGTTCTTGAATTCTTCTCTTCTTAATCTTCTTAGTTGTGTCATTTTGAACAGATTTTTCTTCCCGACTGTCCAGTTTGTTCTTGTTAATGGGTCTCTACGACACGGCCTGTGCGTAAGTAACTGGTGTAGAATTCTCTTGAACCGGCAAAATAGAGCTAAAAAACTTATTTGTAGTTCCTGGGATAGGTTCCGGCAATTGAGGCATCTTATTTAAATTACCTAAATGGGGCATTGGCGATTGAGTTGGCACATAAGTAGGTGTTTCGGGCGGTACATACATTGCCATAGCCTTCCTGTATGAAACATTAAATTCAGCCATTATTTCCCGTAACTTCTTCTCCTTTATATATTTTGGACACTGACGGTTCAATGCCATGTGATTTTTTGTACAATTAATACACTTATGTGTGGTATGGCTCCACCTTAACTTGCATGTCATATATGCACAGATATGATGGTAACGTAGACCTTATGAAACCGACTCGTACCGATTCACTTTCAGTCCAGCCAGATTCTCTATCCCCCTGCTTTCTGCGTTTGAGCCGTTTCATTTTGGCCACCTCAATTGAGCAAGATATAGATTCTAACAGTTCTTTTTTCTGATAGATCTAATTCGATGTTCTTAATTACACCATAAGAGTCCTACTTCAAATGGTCGCTGAAACCTCCAGCCCAATTCCACAAGATGATCACACTGTATCAATAAATCAGCATCTTTTTCTCCATATAGTTCTACAATTATTTTGTATAAATTGATATATTTTACTCGCACAATGTTTAGGTTCTGATTTTTAAATAACTTGGCAAGGGCAAACTGTTTCGGGAACTTCTCTTTAGACGTTATACATATTTCAATACTACCTCTTATTTCTTTAGATTTCTCTTCTCTGCTTTTCACTTCTTCCCAGTCTCCTTCTTGCTCACATCCTCTAGCTTTTTTTTGTTCGATTTGAAGGTCCGAAGGCGAAGTATTCCTACCTCTTTTGCCCAATATTTGGCTAGATTCGTAGTTTATATGCTCTTCCAAAAGATCAGACACTTCCTCTAGTATTGGTTCTTCCCCCGCTGACTCAGTAGAAAGAAGATCAGCCTCCATTATTGTTCAACTGAACGGCCGGCCCCGCTTGGCCAAGCCGTAAACGCAGGTAAAAAATTCCTAAGCCGATAATAACCGTGCGCGCAACGATACACGTACGAACGGCTCGAGCGCCACTTCGCCACTGAATATTGCTTTTCATTAATCACTTTTCCCATTGCGTTTCTTTTGTATTGCCACATAAGATGAAAATTACTAGAAAACCAACCTCACTTCAGAAACTATTAAGTGGTATTTTATTCTTTTCTGTTTTAAAGTTGGTTTTAACTTTTAATTTACAGTTAACATTTTAATTATAAATTAATCAAGTAAAGAAGTGCATAATAGAGTAAAATCAATAGTTCTAGTACACTTGTCATGATTATTCACAATTACAAACTAAGCAGTGAATATAAAACATAAAACTAACAATATACCATAAACTATTACTATACTTGAAATGTAAGTTTTTGACCATTTTCTAAAAATAAATTCATTTTAAAATAAAAAATGCAAATTAATCTTTGATTTACTGGTGACATAGTCATCATCATCATTACAGCCCTTCACTATTGCGAGCTTTATGGCGCAGTGGCTTATTATGAAGTGGTGGTGATGAGGGTGAAACAAGTATTTGTAACATCATTACCATCATTACAGCCGATCACAATTTCTCCCCAAGAAAAGCCGCAAAGCACGGTCCTTAGCCACCTGCATTCATTGACAACCTGCATCACGTATCAGATCTTCACTTCATCTAGTAGTGGGGCGCCCTACACTTCGTTCACGGTTACGAGGCTGCCACTCTAGAACCTTTCTTTCAAATCGGTTGTCGGTTCTTCGAGCTATATGGCCGGGCCATTGCCATTTCAGCTTACTAATCTGTTGGTCTATGTCAGTCACTCTGAATCTACTGCGGATATCCTCATTTCTAAGTTTAACATGCAGAGAAATCCCGAGCATAGCCATCTCCATATCTCGGATCCATAGGTCATCACTTGTGACATGGTAAGAGACCTGAATTAAAGTTTTTACGCATTTTTCGTAACAAACCAGCATTTCGCGTTAAAGAAATATAATTTTTTTAATGAAGGGGTGTCTGTAGTGTGTTTGTAAGCGGTGGCAGTGATCTGCGAGCTACATTTTGATATTTTTGCGCATATGAAAGCACCATACACTACGCCTTCTTAGCATATCTTGTATTTATGATCTGAGGAGCTAACAATATAACAATTTTCGTATGCACACAATTTTTCATAAGCATAAAATGGACAAAAGACAACTACTTCTCTTTTAAAACCATCATCTCACACTGAAATCTCCCATGACAGAAGTTTGGATCTAACAAGAGATACTGATCAGATTATTGCAAAAATAGTTTCTTTTTTGTTAATTGTAACGTACAGCAACAATTACGAGTACGCCATTTAATAGAATCAAATGTGAGTAATGGAAGTTTACTCGTCAAATCTGTATTTCATAGCAATCTATATACCTAAATTAATTACCAAACAAAGAAAATAACTCCTAAGCTCCACACATCGACTTCCCGTCCATAGCAGTTCTGTCCATTTGCTCTTAATACTTCTGGTGCCAAATACAAAGGTGTTCCACACATTGTCTTCATGAAGCTATTTTCACCTACAAATTTGCTTAAGCCAAAATCGGTGATTTTCACTAAGGTTTCTTCTTCTTTACTCTCAAGTAGCACATTTTCAGGCTAAAATGAAACAAGAAAATCAGAAAAAAATCTCATTTCATAGAATTTGAGGTAATATTAAGTTATTACTTTTAGGTCTCTGTGAGTGATTCCTTGAGAGTGTAGGTATTTCACAGCCAGCACAATTTGCCTGAAGAAGAACCTTGTAAGATGTTCCGATAGCTGTCCTTGTTTTGAGATTCGGTCAAATAGTTCACCACCCTGCATTAGCTCTAACACAATGTAAACTGAGTCAGGAGAGTCAAAAACTTCTTTTGTTGAGACTATGCAAGGCTGTAAAATAGAAAACAAATAATTACAAAATGCCTTAAAAATTAAGTTTTAATATTTTAATTATACAAATGACGTCATAATCATGTTTAAAAATATTTATACATATTAATAAATTGGCCAACTTTATGAAGTTACAATTCTGCGACAGTTTTTATCAATTCAATATTTTTGAGTCGATAAAAACCGTTGCCGAACGACGGCTCCGTGGTGCAGTAGCTTAGCAATGAGTTGCGACGCTGAGGGCCACGGGTTCGAATCCCGCACGGAACAAATATTTTTATGATCTACAAATAATTGTTCCGGGTCTGGATGTTTGTCCCTGTGCAGTTTGTTTCTAAACTGCCTACACAATACAGGAGAAAATCCTAGTGTGGAGATTTCGTGTGTTTAAAAAAAATATAAGTAGAGAGCATAACATTATTATTAATTTTTCAATCAATATTACAAAGCAGAGTAATGCATTGAGCAGAACTTTTCAAGAAATTTTGAGACTCATTATGAATTTGACATGACATGACTACTTAATTATCACTAAACAGGATTACAATGGCTTGTGGCACTACCACACAAGAAATACTAGACAGTTTTTATTTAATATCCATTTATAGGTGATAATAAATGCACACTCTAAAGTGAAAATTAAATAATATGGATGACCGAAAAAAGCGTCGACAAAGTACAAGTTTAGACCTTAAACCAAGAACAAAAACTACTTTTATCAAGAAACAACCCCCAACAAATAACTTTAAGCAATATTAAGATAGCAGTTCAACGTGAGCAGAAGGGTAGAAAGGTGCTGAAAACTTTTCTTTCTACATAAAAAATACAGTCTTCCTAATTCTGAGAGAGCTATTGAGCCAATAAGTCCGCCGCGCTGCTCCAGGGTGTTTTTAGGATAAAGGTGACAAACGAACACACAGTCCATCTGATGGTAAGTCCTATCCTGTTGGTAAGTACTATCCTGATGGTAAGTCATGTCCTGGTAGTAAATCTTATTTTACAATTGTATCAGCAGTCTCCACATTTCACGGAGCATATGGTATTAAATCAGCACTTAAAACTGCAAATTAAGAATTTGATTGGTGTTGGGTGGCGATCGGACCACTTAGCTACCCTTTAAATTAAAATATTAAAGTGGTTTCATAATAATGAGTCCTTGTTTTTTTTTTTGGTAAAAATATTGATTTGGACAAAGGAGCATTTCACTGAAATAAGAACAGTCACCACCTTACTTTTTTATAACACAAATAAGGGGGTGAAGATGAGCACACATTTCACCCGGTGGGAAATGTGTGTTAGGTGCAAACCAACACCGATGGCTACGAGTAAATGGTGGACGTAAATATTGCGATCGTCCAGCGCCGATTCAGATTTAGCAAAGGAACATGAATGGGGAGAGTATAAGTGTACAAATTTTGTGCATTTCAAAACCTTAGAGAAAACATCAGCTCATCAAATGCGCTTTTTATACTGTATGTGATGTCGATTTTTTTAAATTTGCTAAACATTATACTAACATGTCTAAGTGCCTTCATAATGTTGACTTCATTCGCAATTTTTTGTGGGTCATTCAGATGGTTGATTTGTCCATTTGGGAACCTACTTTTCTTAATTATTTTCATGGCATACTTTGTGCATTTTGTCTGAAAAATTAACATGAAAATTATAATCCATAATAAATAAATAAAAAAATTACATACTAGCTAGACCCGACCGCGACTTCGTTCACATGGACAAATGCCGATTCTAAAAATTCTTTTACCACTAAAAAGCTATTCTATCACTGAGCAAGTCTGAAGGTTTGAGTAAAACGTTTAGGGAACACTCATTGTACATACTACAGCACATTCCACAGAGTGGAATTCTTTCAGCCAAGAATGCCCCTATCGTCGATTGGATCATTGCTTGCCTTCAGGTGAGCTAAGTGGTCAAATGCCAGGGGACAATAATCAAAGAAATTATGATACATACTTAGTATGGATTATAAAATCTTTACCTCAAAGTTTGCCTGTGAAAAATATCGATTTTCGGAAGATCTCACTCGACACAAACCAACATAATATAATTGCCCATGAGAAGAGCACTCTTTTCTCACGTCTATTTCCACCAACGAGAAAGTTTGTACTTTAACAGGGAACAAAAGCAGCTTTAAAGGTATAGCTAGGTCTGTCGGTATCATTGGAATATGTGGAATGTATGCAAGCTGTCTGGCTTCAGACCCAGTGAAGATGGTTGCAATTATCACTTTATCTTTCACTTTTTATTTTTGTTGAAATTCTTGTGCCATTGCCATTGCACATACTGGGTGGGCTTGAATTTCCCAACATTTTAATCAGGGTAGCAACTTTTGAGATGTGTGATGGCAGACCCGCCATATTATAATTCAAAATTCTTGTGGAAAGTGACAATATCCACTTCGTTTAAGGTACATATATATATATATATATATATATATATATATATATATATATATATATATATATATATATATATATATATATATATATATATAATGCATACTTGTATATTAAACCTATATAACATATAAAGATTAGTATTAGAAATCTTATCATGGTGGTAGCTTCTAAATAAAAAGTGTGTGTTCAATATGATTTAAAGAGGAATTTACATCTCCACAAACAATGTAGTATAAATGTAATTTTAGTTTCTACAAGTGTATTAATTAAATTTTAGAACACAAAAGCTGTTATTTTCACTTAATTATGTTAGTGGGACATAATTTTTTCCTTGCATACTTTTTTGTAAATATTAGTAAGTTCTAAATATGTCATAATTTTCGCAGTACATGTCAAGTAATAAATTTTATAGCCAAGTTTGTGATACCTATGCTTACAATATTGAAATTTCTTTAAGGATTCCTATTTAAAAAAATAAATAAAGCCTATGTACTCACTGGTAATGTAGCATTTTATAAGTGTAAGATTTTTTTATCGATTTATTATTTTAGAGTTTATCCACTACAAACAAAATTTTGTCTTTTAATATTAGTACAAATATATCATACTACTAATATATCCATAATATTAGTACAAATTTACCTTATCATACACTAATTTTACAACACCACAACCACCTTGCCCTAAAATCTTAGATATATAATATTTTTTTGAGATTTCTTTGGGAACTTTGTCTTGCTCACTCTTTAACAAATCCTTGTATATAAGAACTGAAACATACAAGAATTATAAAAAATTAATTCATGAAGGCTCTTTTCTAAAAAAAATTTAGAAATAAATTGTACTAACACCATTAATATTACCAATATTCTTGTTAACACCACGCCAAGTAAGCTTAAAACGTTTGTGTTAAGAGCGGTTCACAACAATAGCTGAATGGTGGAATCAAACAATTATCAGAATTTGCAGTCTGCATCTGGCATTAGGCTAGTGCCACATTATACAATAATTATTATTTAATTTTTGTTGTACACCTTAATAAAAGGATTACAAAGTGCAGACTAATTTTTTGAATCGAAATAAATACTGGTTTATAAACAATTAGTCTGGTTATGTGGCTTTTTAGTTTTAAGAGCATACAAAGTAGTTAATTGAATATTTAATAACTGCCTTGAAATTTATAAATTTCAAGACTGCCATAAATTGTTTAACTTGTATATGCTAGAACACATAGATTCTACATGGAATTCAAAGCTAGCATTCGGTCGCCAATCTATTCATTTATAGCTGACCTGTGCAGCTTCACTATTTGGGTAAAAGAAAAAGTAATCTATGAGAGAGGCAGGGGAGTTCAGCAGTGGACTTTTATAGGCTGCAATGGAAGGATTTTTTTTCACACTACAAATGAAGAACATTAAAAATAACGATAATTATGCAACATACCAAACAATTATTTAATTCATATTACATAAAACTCAAGTTACTATACAATGCATTGGGTAAATTTCTATCAAACTATTTGGTCCATACACCAATAAAGCAGCCAATCTGCTTATTTTTTATAAAAACTTAATAAACATAATGATTTCATACTGGAAATAAATTTTGAACACAATAAAACATTGATTATGTCACTTGGGAATAGTGTCCATCAACCAATTAGTGATAAAACTATCATAAACCAAAATAAACCAATTCTTAGAATTGGATAAGCAGTTCCAATTATTACCTTCTTCAGACAAACTTATGAACAACTGTATGTCTTTGTAATATCAGTGTTCCTAGATAGTTTAAAAGATTAGATGTTGCAGCTTAAAAATTTAACTTGCCCATTTATTGGACTTAAATCCCTTTAATTAAACCATAGAATAATATAATACACAATAGAATGGCTGTCAACTTTATTTTATACATGGATTGGCATCCCCAAACCCGATTTGCTGTGTTGACAGACTGAGTAACACATTTTAGACTTTTGATTAATGTTCAAGATCATGATTATATTTATATATTTATTTAATTATTATATTAATAATACATATTTATAATTTTAAAATTTTATAATTTAATAATACATATTTATTTGTAAATTGGGTGCAATTTGGCATTTTCTAAATAATTTGCATGCGAAATTTGGAAACGATTGTAACATCAAAACACATCTCCTGTTGACATTTACACGTGTGAATTGACGTGTTAGTGACATTTTAGTGGCTACGCGGTTTCCGCCCACTCCCCCGTTCTATTATATATGTATTATAGTATTCTATGAATTAAATACAAGGCATGAAATGTTGAAAAATAGTTTTGTTTGATGGAATTTTTATTATTGAATATGTTATAGTGAATAAAATACTTACTTTCTACTTTAGGATGAGTCACACTTATTTTATCATTGTCATCTAGTACTCTGCTTTGTCCCTTGCCAATTTTTTCACCATTAACATATGTGCCATTAGACGATAAGTCCGTAATTATCGCTGGGCTTAAATGTTCTCTGAAAGAAAAGCTCTTATAATTTAGAATTTACATGAACTTAAAATTTTATTTAAATTTATTTTATAAATGATAGGTAACCTCTATAAATAAAAGCAATTGCTGTATGTTATCCTTGCTAAAACTCGAATATAGCTCGACTGAATGCTAGTATGATATAAATTGTGGATTTATGTTTTTTGTTTAGTTTCATATAAATGTTTATGCTTGTGTACTGTAATTTCTTTACTTCTCTTAAAATAAGAATTGGATTGATATCTACCCAAAACAGTTGGCAAGCCTACATCTTCTTAACATATCCTAATACTTATTTAGATTTTTCACTGCAAATAGATAAAATACCTAGAGCTCTATAGGCATGGTATCTCAAATAAAAAATAAGCTAAAATCAAAGATGTTAAAAATTAATAAAGATCCACATTATAAAATAAAATGTGTCTTACATAGTTTGAAGAGCATCTCCTGCCCTCCTTACTAATCGCAGCACCACTACAGTAAGAAAAATAAACCATCATTGATGAAACTCTGTGCCTATCAGCCAGCCAGAGTATGGCTCCTTTAACAAACATTTATTTAGTATGTGTGCATGCATGCATGGGGGAGGAAAAAATGGCGGCTCATGTGTTGCTGACATGTCTGCACGTCGCAGCATACAGGGCTAAATATCTTAGCACGCCAAAAATTGCTTGCAACATCACAGAACTGTTGAACTTCTTCGGGGAGATTTCACAGCTCGAATAATCACATTATTCCTGCCCACACGCAAAATACGCACTTAGACGTGGAGTTGTGGAAAACAGCCCATCGTAAACTAAACTACTGTTGATAATACGACATGTGTTTCACTTCTAAGCAGATGAAGTATACTCAAACAGATGAATATACTCTGTGGTGGCTGACTATTAAGTTTAGCTTAGCTCTAGTTGTCCAGTGATCTCCAAGTGGATAAGACACATCATTTTATTTTATTATATGGATTTTAACTAATTAATTTCTAACATCTTTAATAGAATGGATATTTACAAAGTAATGGTTTCTGATTCTATTAATTAAGTTTAGTTTAGTTTTAGTTTAGTTTACGACGGGCTGTTTTTCGCAACTCCACGTCTAAGCGCGTATTTTGTGTGTGGGCAGGATTAATATGCTTATTCGAGCCATGATATCTCCCCGAAGAAGCTCAGCAGTCCCTTGATGTTGCAAGCAACTTCGGGGAGCGATCCCGGCGTGCCGAGATGTTTTGCCCTGTATGAAGCAACTTCTGGACATGTCAGCAACACGTGAGCCGCCGTTTCTTCCTCTCCCATGCATGCCCTGCACAGGGGGCTGTCAGTAACACCTATGGTGAACAAATGTTTGTTAAAAGAGCCATGTCCTGTGATAGCACTTGTTACTATCCTGATCTGTGGCTTGTTCAGTCTCATTAGAACCTTCTAAAGGTTCTATTAATTAAGTTAAACTCATTCAAAAGCACTAGATATTAATATTGACATGTATGTAGTAGCAGTGTAAGAGGAAAGGAAGTCACAAATGCAGTCTTCCTGATAACAGCTCAAGATGATAAGAAACTGTGCTTGCCAACCTGCCTGGCAAGAATGGCAACTATGACATAATCCCTGCTACAAGGTATAATTCCCATACATGGTAGTTAATCCTTATATGTAGTAGAGCCAAGCTGTACCTACATTATGATTGCACCACATATGGGTAAGCTTGACCATGCAAGGATCACACTCTCACACAATAATAGCTTTTTTAAATAGATGGGGCAAACTAGTATGCGAATCACCTGATGGTGACTAATAGCAGCTTAACGCAACTGTTTTGAATGGTCAGTGTTCAAGTGAAACGAGGCATTCCATCTTATTTCTCAGGAGTCATAACATATCTGCATTGTGATTCTTAACTGAGGATAAATGTAGATGTCTATGGGCCGCAGCATCCACTTGCCATCAGATGGACTGTATACTCATTTGTCTTCCTTATACTGTAAAAAAATCTATGAGGGAGTCTTTGTTCAGCAGTGGATATGGCTGTAATTAAAGAATCAAGAAATGAATATTTGACAAGCCTTTCTACTTTGTTTGATGGTACAGAATTCCTGTAAATTAATAATACTCACAATAAATTTCTCTTAAGAAGGAAGTGTTGTTTACTAACACTTTTGATAATATCATCATTGAAAATATCTTTTTTTATGACTAATGTGCAGTCTATTGCTCTTCCGAGAGTAAATTCAGGTTGTATGAGATCTGTAAAAAGTTAATTTTTAAGGTATAAAAACCGAAGGTAGTTAGCCAGTGTAGAATATTTATTTATGGTAGTTAGTTAGCCTTGTATTAAATATATATGAGTTTATAATATGAATTTACCAATATATTCTTTGCCAGTATTTTTCCAACAATTTTTTTCGTTTAAGGATACTTTTCTTGGATAAAATCGACCCCAAATATTAGGTATAAATAATGGAGTGTTTGGTTGACTCCAGTCCACTTGTGATTTTTGAGTTTGTGTTTGAGTATTTTCAATGTCTTGAAGTAATTCGTCTCCCATTTTTTATTATTTCTAATTACCAAAGATTTATATTACTAGCCACTGTTTCAACATTTAAAACGCGGATGTAGAGATTATCAAAAACGAATGTTTAATTTTTTGTTTTGTTTAGAGCGGCAAAACAAATTCCAAGTATCCAAGTTCAATGCTTTGTGTTTGGCTTTGGTTTGGCCTTGGTTTAAAAAAGTAGGTACATGTGGTTTAAAAAATGTTAAAACAGTTAAAATCAAACTCAGTGCTGCCATCGTAAAAATCTGAGTTACGGTATGTCACAGTAGTAATTAGTAAAATATGGCAAACCAGTTCCATATTTTATTAAGGAAAACAAGTAGTAAAATTAAAATTTTTGTACAACCGACTTCAATATAAATAAAATGAGAACATCATCTATCTATTCGAAGTTATTTAAATGCACATTATTTAGGATTACTCAAAAACTGCTGCTCAGATCTTGACCAAATTTATATGGGATCACACGAGAAGCACCAGCTTTGAAATAAAAAAAAAGAATCATCAAAATCTAGAAAACATACAGTCAAATTTAGCACCTCCTCCTTTTTGAAGTCGGTTGGAAACACAAAATTGCCGTATATTTAATTATTAATTTAAAAAATGTCTATTTCTCATTTGTTTATTCTCCGTAAAAGTTCTTATCGTTTCTATAACTTCAGATTCATGTTTATCTAGTGAGTATTTGTCCTTGCTTCTCATTTTTTCTACAAACAACTTACTCTAAATATTTTATGATTTCAACTACATTGATGATGTTGTCATTTTATTAATAATGAAGTCGTTTGTACTTTTTTTTATTTTACTACTTGTTATTTTGCTGTTATCAGAAAGATGCTTCTGCTCATCTCCTTAGTTTAGCCTTAGTTTCCCTCTGTCACCGCTTACAACACCCATGGAAAGATATGTTTTTATACCTTCACTACACGAGGTATAATGTAGCAAAATAACATTTTACGAGTACATATAATTTTAAAATAATCACGTTTTTACTTTAAAAATGCCTAATAATACTCATTAAAATAATCAAAAATACAAAGTAAGAACATAAACTTAACGTAGGTGATTATTTGCAATTTGATCAATATTAGCAATTGACACGCGCTAGTACCCGTTGCTAGGCTTGGGTATCAATATATCGAAATATCGATATTTTTAATTGCAATATGGAACTCCTACATAGGCTGCACTAATAGTATCGGGAATGGAATATTTCCACTGTTCCCGTCCTGTGTTAAAATCTTTTTAATTGAAAATTCCTTGGTTTTAAATAAATAAATAAATAAATAAATAAATAAATTTATTCATAAGAAATATGGTACAAAGATGTTCCTATAAAAATAATAATGATTCACATATTTCACCAATTTTGGTATATGAAAACTTATTCACTAATTAACTTATGGTTAGAATATACAAAAATTTTAGTGAAAATAAACATGCATCACTTTACAATCTTAATATTAATCGTTTAAAACACAATCAGATATGAAACTGCATTTTATAGTCAATAGAAACGTTATTTTATTTTTAGCAGTTCATTTACCGAATAAAACTGTTTTTCTAAAAGCCACTTTAATAAATTACGTCTAAATCGATTATAATCTAATTGCCTTATTTCATTTGCGATTTTGTTAAACACTTGAATAGCCATCACATAGCAATTTTTTGAGTACAGGCTAGTTTTTAATGAAGGTAAAATAATTTTATCTGGGTATCTGGTACTATACGTTATACTACGTACGTACGTACGTATATGTTACTGTATCTTTTAATCTAGTAAAAAACTGTGGATACTTTTTTACCAATATTTAAAGTTCAAAAAGGTACATGGATGGTAGCGTAAGAACACCCAATTCTTTGAACAGTGGTTTGCAAGAAACTAGTGGCCCGACACCACAAATTGCTCGTATACACCGTTTTTGCGCTATAGAAGCACGGTTTACATCATTCGAGTTTCCCCATAATATGAGACCATATCTTAATACAGCAGCGACATACGCATGATATGCTATAAGAGAAGTGTTTCTTGACGAGATTGAAGTTAGCCTTCGCAGAGCAAAATTAAATTTAAATATTTTAGAACAAACTTTATCTATGTGATTTTTCCAATTACAATGTTTGTCTAAACTAATACCTAAAAATGTGGTACATTCAGTAGCAGTAATTTTTTCACCATTATACTTAATATCAAGTAATTGCGGTTTACTTTTAACATTGTAGAATTCCACAAATTTAGTTTTGGATAGATTTATGCTTAAATTATTGTTTTTATCCATTTAACAACATTTATAATAGTATTATTTATTTCATTTTCATATACTTTATTACTGGAATTAATATTTATTTTCGGTATTAAAATAGAAATGTCGTCAGCAAATAATATTGTATTATGTTTGATGTAATTTGGTAGGTCATTTATGTAAATTAAAAACAGGAAAGGACCTAAAACACTCCCTTGTGGCACTCCGTAATCATTTGGTAAGTATGAAGATTTATATTTTAAAATGTCTTGCCGTTTTTTATCTTTTTGTTGTACTTCAACACATTGTTTTCTATCTTTTAAATAGCTTTGTATCCAGGAGTAAGCTGGCCCTCTTATACCATAAGCTTTAATTTTTTTAAGAGAATATCATGACCAACACTATCAAATGCTTTGCTCATATCAAAGTACACTGCAGAAATTGGTATTTTTCTGTTTATATAATCTGTTACGATTTTTATATGGGAAAAAGTTGCCAGTGTCGTAGATTTTCCTTTTTGAAAACCATATTGCTCTGGTTTTAATATGTTAAACTTGTTAAAAAAGTCTAAAAGTCTTTTTTGCATAACTTTATCATACAATTTTGATAATATTGATATTAATGTAATTGGTCTATAGTTATTAATATTATTTCTGTCACCTTTTTATGCAATGGTATCACAACGGATAATTTCAATTCTTTAGGAAAAATACCTGCTTCAAGCGATTTATTAATGAGAAAACATAATACATCTATGATTTTTTCTGGACACCTCTTTAAAACTTTTGTTTGTATTTCATCACAGCCAGTAGATTTTGTGTTTTTAAGTGATGAAATATGGTTCTTAATTTCCGTTATATCACATGGCCTTAAATAAATACTAGATTGATTTCTTAGACTAGTTACGCTTAATTTATCCGCACTATTATGTGATATTATGTCTTTAATGGAATAGATGAAGTGCTGATTAAATGTTGTAGCTAGTTCAACGGGATTTAGTATATTTTGATTATTGACTGTGAGTCTATCAATGAGATTTTGATGTGTCTGACTATTTTCTTTTATTAGGTTCTAAGTGGCTTTAGTTTTATTTTTTGATTTAAGTACGTATTTGTGATTCATCTGCTTTTGCGCCAGTAAAATAGTTTTTTTTAGGATATTTCTATAAAGTGTATATTTATTTTTGTTCTCGTGAGTTTTATTTTTATAATATTTATAGCGAAGTGCACGTTTGGTTCTACAGGAAATTCTTATACCATTTGTAATCCATTTTAATTTTTGATCAAAATTATTTACTTTGACTCTATTTATGGGAAAGCACAGCTTATAAATTAGCACAAACGTGTCATAAAATTTTGTAAATGCTTTTTCTATGTTATCCTCCGCATATACGTCCAAGAATGATAATGATTTTAAGTGATTGCAGAAACTGCTAATATTACTTTCCGTGTATTGTCTTCTAAATATATAATAATGCCCAGGAGACTTTGTTGTATCGTTTAATAAAAAACTTAATGTTTGCCCCGTGTGATCTGATAGACCTAATTCATGGACTTTTCCGATAGCTCCTTGTATATTACTTGCCATTTGGTTTATACATGTATGTTGTCTCGTTGTTTCCGTTATATGCATTTGAAATCCATAGCTTTTTAATAAACTTCTTAATCTATTAGATTTATTATTCAAAATTAACACATTTACGTTAAAATTGCCAGCAATTATAATTTTTTTGTTTATTTTTTCACGTAGCTTATGTAATAAAGCATCAAGTTTCGTAAAAAATGTACTTATTTCCGAGTTTGGTGTTCTATAAATACAAATAATAATACATTTTTGTTCAGTCAATTCTATACCGCAACATTCAAACTCAATTTCCTTTGAAAACGGTTGTAAAAAATCTAAGATGCGATACTTGAAATTATGTTTTACAGGAATACACACACCACCACGTTTTGATTGTTTTCTTGAGAAATTGGCAGCCAGTTTAAAGTTTTTAAAAATTACGTTATCTTCATCTCCATTTTT
This sequence comes from Parnassius smintheus behrii, assembly GCA_036936625.1. Classification (NCBI taxonomy): domain Eukaryota; kingdom Metazoa; phylum Arthropoda; class Insecta; order Lepidoptera; family Papilionidae; genus Parnassius; species Parnassius smintheus. The sequence goes on along the minus strand of JAUPFT010000010.1, from coordinate 26,908,984 downwards.
TTACGAATGTTTCTGTTAGACAAATCACGTCTATTGGTTCTTCTGAGTAATTAAATTCTGCGATGCACGCCTCAAGTAAATCTAATTTTCCTAGTAATCCTGCTATGTTTTGGTGAAATACTCGCATATAGGAATTTCCTATTTTATGAATTTTATCATTTATTAAAATACTGTTTCTACAGATGTCTAATGCCTTAATTTCGAAATAAACTGTTTTTTTCTATGATTGGAAAATAAAATGGGATAGTTCCTTTTTTGAACTTTATAGGTTCCTTAATGTCACTCACACTCTCTATTCTATCCAATTTAACCCCAGATTTTTCATTTAAAACATTACGTTTTGTTTTGTTTTGTATATTTGCGAAATAGTAAGGAATTGTACCTTTCTTATGTACTTTATTCATTAATTCAGAACATTTAATTAGTGTTGAACGCTGTTTAATAATATTTTTTAGTTGGGAATAGTCTAAAAATTGTTGATCATAATCTGTACAATCAATTATACGGTTAATTCTTTTACAAGTTTTGAATAGATTTTTATAATAGGAATTTTCTTTTATAAAATAACAGTTTTTATATTGACTACATACTTTTATAATATTGGAATTTATCATCCCTGTATTTAAATGTCTACTATTTAAAACATTTACAATAGTTACAGTATGTTTTCTTAGTTGTTTTAATGTTATATATAATTCTGATGAAACAGCTAGAGGATTTTTATCGTTTTCACCAACACAAATAATAATCTTATCTGACTGACCATAATCCTGATTGAGAACACAACTTTTTAGTACATTTTCAGTTGAGGCATCAGGTTTTGTATAACCTATTATATCATATTCCTTATATTTACTATGTTCTCTCGAACGAAGCAACGATGAGGCTAAGCCGACACATTGTTGCGTTCCAAATATAAATATTTTTCTTTTTTTAATATTGCAGTTTGTTTGACGTAGATGCTGAAGATCTTCCTCCAACTTGTTTTCTAGTTCTATGTTTTTGTTTTTAGTCATTAACAGGTTATTTTTGTCATCTATCCTGACGTCTTTTACTGCCGCTGTTGGCGTTGCTAAATCCAATTTATTAGATGTTTGCGTTTCTAAATCTAATTTATTAGGTGTTTGTGTTACTAAATATAAATTATTAGGTGTTTGGAGCAGTACGTCGTTTTTCTGAAGTTTTATTTTTTTAGGACTCTTTGATGAACATATCATAAGTAATCTTTTTGTTTTTGCTGCTAATTTGTCAACCTCTTTTTGTAGTTCTTGTTTCTCAAGAATAAGCTTTTCTATTTCCATATGCACACTGTCTAGTTCTAGCTGTAGTTCGGAGTTTCTTTGTTTTAACTCAATAGATTTATCATTTACTAATGTTGAAAGATCTGGTAAGCCTTTTATTATGTTTGAATTTTCGGATGATAAGGAAGTTTCAGGGTCCGAGTACGTTTCTATATGTGTGCGATTTTTAACTCTGTTTTGGAATTCATTGGTGGTTAATAGTTGATTACATAAGCTTTCAGTTTCGTTTTTACTTTTATGCAGCATTTTATGGTGTGAAACATCATTTTTTGAGATATTGACTTGTTTTTTCACGCTATGAGAAATATCATTATTTAAAAATCGAATACCATTTATTTATTTAAAAAAAGATTCTCGGTCTTGTCACAAGGTTTTATCAAACTTGTTTAGTCGTTGAGAAAATGGAATTGACTCGAGAAAATTCAAGAGCGATGATTTATTATGACTTTCGAAGTGGTTTAACATAAAAAAAGTGTGTTGACCGGATGATTTCTGCATTTGGTGATGAAGCCCCATCCAAAACCACAATTTATCGCTGGTTTGCTGAATTTCAACGTGGACATGTCAAGCTCAGTGATGATCCCACCCTGCAGTCGTTCAAAAACTGCAGTCACCTCGTATCATATAAACATCGTATCAGGTGACGAATCCTGGATATACGCGTATGAACCCGGAACAAAAAACCAGTCACGAGTTTGGGTGTTCAAAAATGAGTTAAAGCCAACAAAAATTGTTCGTTCACGGAGTGTTACAAAAAAAATGGTGGCCACATTTGTCTCCAAAACCGGCCATGTTACGATTATTCCTCTTGAGGAACAAAGAACGGTTAATGCAGAATGGTATGCTAGCATTTGTTTGCCACAGGTCGTTTCTGAACTCCGTAAAGAGAACTGCAACCGCCGCATCATCTTCCATCATGACAATGCTAGTTCTCACACCACACACAGAAGAAAAGAGTTTTTAGAGCAAGAAAACATAGAATTATTAGACCATCCACCGTACGGCCCCGACCTAAGCCCTAATGATTTCTATACTTTCCCTAAAATAAAGAATAAATTACGTGGACAGAGATTTTCATCACCTGAAGAAACTGTGGACGCCTACAAAACGGCCATTTTGAAGACCCCAACTTCCGAATGGAATGGTTGCTTCAATGATTGGTTACATCGTATGGAAAAATGTGTCAAATTTCGTGGAGAATACTTCGAAAAGCAATAAATATATTTTTAAATAGTAATGTTGTGTAACTTCCTTGATTCCCGAAATTTTCAGTGCCGCCCTCGTACCAATTACAAAAGGATTCTAAGTGTTTTTTTGTTGTTCTACTACATCAAGCAAAACATGACGATATATCGATATTTCTCAAGCGAAAATTATCGATTTTGTTCAAAACTATAGATACGATAAATATCGATATTTTTTTTCACATGCTCATCCCGTTGCCGTTGCCTGTTTGACGCAGTGGAGGCCCTCATATATGTAGTGTAGAAGTAAGGAGTACAAACTGTGTATTAAAAAGTGTCCATAGAAAACCGTTAAATAATGGTGACGCCACTATAACCACGGGGTAAATTTTAAAGAATGCGCCGAAAAATAGTAGTGGGATAGACTATATAGACTTTTTCGAGATTATATTTACTAAATAAAATTATGTTAGATTTTAGAGCTACCGAGCAGTTTAGCAGCACACTTAAACCGTCGACAACTGCTAAGTTCATTTCATCCCAGTTGCTACTCCAGCGCTGTTGTGGAGAGTTTTTGAACTGTTATTTACTGCTTACAGATGACCACCTTTTCAACTACTCTACTATGGGAGTACTCCTTACTTCTACACTCCATACCCTCATACTTACCACTATGGAGTGTAGAGGTAAGGAGTACAGACTGTATAAAAGTGTCCGTAGGAAAGCGCTAAATAAGGGTGGCGCCACTGTAGCTACAGTCTAAATTTTAAAGAACTTTTTAAATAATTTTTATTGCACAGACTTTCAACATAATTCTTTTTACAACAAGTTTTTATTGCTTTTAAACTTTTTATTTTCTAAATCTCTCTCAATGTATTTCACGGCGATTTATCATACCCTGTAGCTACTCGAGCGCTGTTGTGGAGAGTTTTTGAACTGTTATTTACTGCTTACAGATGGACACATTTTCAACTATTCTCCTATGGGAGATTGTCCTCCTTACCTCTATACTCCATGCTCACCACACTTCGCAGTCAAATGCACGTAAAACTGATGTCCATTAATTGTTTGAAAAGACCAGATTCTAAATTTTAAAATGGAAATACACAATTTTACAGATACATTTTGTCGTTTGAAAGAACTTCACTCGTAACCATTGGCAGGGCGCTTCGTGTACAGGTGATATGAAAACATTTGCATAAGCATAAGCATGTCCCTCACAAACCCTATTTCTCATTGCACTCCTTACATAACATACTGAATGTTATACTCGTGTTATCCTCATTTCCTGCGCAATTTCAAACATAGCTGAGCCTGAATATTTTTGGCTTATTAAAATCATTTGTAGGATAGGATATACGTTACACGTGACTAGAATTAATCTCGTATGGTAAAAGGATAGACACGTGACTGCGCTGATTCCTCGTGTTAATTAAAAGTTCCATAAACAATCATAACGAATTCCAATTTTAAATGAAAATATTATGAAAATACAATTTAAAAATATCTAAACCGATTTTTTTTAATTCGTGATTTACCTATATCAATATTTCATTCATTTAAAGCAATCAAAAGTCTAAACATAGACCTACAGATAAAAAAAAACAGATAAAAAATAGACCTCCTGCATAGATTACTCTCTAGAGTGATATTTGTTATATTTGTAACGCTTGGCATACAGGTTGGCAATCCCAGTTTTTATTATTGAAGTGAAAATTTCTTCAGGCACGTTGGACACTTTTAGAATGGGGAAAAAGCACTGAACTCGCGTGACAGTCACGCTCAGATACATTATATACATACAAAAATATGTTTACAAATTTGTGGAGGCCTACGACTGATAGATCGTCTTTTTATTATTGACTTGTTATCATGATGATGCTGTTGCCCATCTCCTATTTCGTTTCCTGGGATGATAACATTGAATATAAACGCTAAACGTAAAGTATTTTTAACAAATTTCTAAAAGTCAAAATAATAGTGTAGATGGTTGACCCATGCATCTTTCGATTTTATTTTAGTGTGTTTAAAAATTTATTCTACCGAGAAAATATTTTTATATTATAATATTAAATATTAAATCGTTTGTTTGCTTGTATGTAATAAGATATTGAAGATGAGAAGAAAACATAGATAAGTATAAAATTCATATTTTTTATTGTCCTAATGATGCAGTCATCCAAAAGCCTACAAATACTAGAGGTATTCTCTTAACTGTGCAGCATTTATTATCAGTGCACTCAAGTTAACACTCATAATAGGTAGAAAACTTCTTTGAAAGAAAATACGTAATATTTGCCTTACAATACAGTACAGTAGGAAATACAAAAACAGGAGATCCCACTGCCAATATCGGAAATACAAAAAGGTAAGTTTAATTGTTAAATATAATAAAAATGTGAAAACGGATGTAATACTTGTGTTCTTGCTTACGCAATTAATCATTATCACTAATAAAACAACGTACTGCACTATACATTCAATATAGGTAAATGCAGTTCGACTATAAAGTAATATGTCCTCGTCTATCTTCCAGGCAGAATTTTTCGCCATACTTCGGTGTACGGAAATCAATCTGCAAAAACCCTACGTCACCATATAATTTACATAAACTCTGATAGTCAAGCAGCACTGCTAGCGCTGAGGTCAAACTTAGTGAACTCGAAGCTAGTTGGAGACCGGTTTTAAGATGGGTTCCGGGTTACGAGGGTATTGCAGGCAACGAATTTGCCGACAAACTTGCACGGGAGGGCTCAAAGTGCACACAACTTGGACCTGAGCCGTTTTGTGGAATCTCAAGAAGCCTATCCCGATTGACCCTTGAAACTCTTTATCACAACAAATGACGTAAGATCTGGTCTGACAGGCCACCACACCAGGCCTAAAACATTCTAAAACCTTAATCTGGATTTTTGATCGTAAATTCGCTTCAGAAGCCCTGGGATTAAGTAAAAATAAATTGCGCATTCTGGCAAGAGCCAAAACTGGACACTGTTGTCTTAAAACGCACGTATTCATCCTGAAACTAAGCAACTCAAGGATGTGTCAGTTCTGTTCCAAAACGGAAGAAACGCCTCTACACATCCTAACCGATTGCGGACCCTTAATGCGCAAACGTAATACTCATCTGGGAAACTATGTAGATAGATAGATAGATAGATAATTCTTTATTGTACACCAAATCAATACATAAACGAAAGAAGAAGAAAAAAAATAGTGTTACAATGGGCGGTCTTATCGCTAAAAGCGATTTCTTCCAGACAACCTTTGGATGGACAGGATCGCAAAAAAATAGTAAATTGTGTGGTTTGGTGATGCAGAAACAATATTTATAAAAATATCCATATTTTATATAATATAATTAGAAATAAACAACAAATAAATACAAAAAAAAAATTTAATTTTTCTAAATATTTTTAATAAAAATTCTATGTACTCCGCTTAGAAGAAGTGAAATTGCTCACGGCTAAGCAACTCCTTCTATTCATTGAAGACATAGGGATTAGCCGTGAACTATAGCCATAGCGGCGATCACAATAGATCTTATAGGTCGCAGTGATAATGGTCTGTTTCCCTAGACCTGCATAGCTGCTCGCACTCGTCACCATCACATACTTGAAGGATAAAATCAACAGCAGCACAACCCATTTCAATGTAACACAGGACAGTCTCTCGGCAACACGATCTTCCTTGCCTGCAGCAAAAGAACCACCACAACGGACAGAACCACGATACTATCTTATATCTATATGACTTAATTGTGGATTGGAGTAAGTCACAGGGTTTTAAAGTAAATCCATCAAAAACAAAAGCAATAATAATAGGCAGTCAAAAATTAGTTATACATTTTTCTTCTCTACCTGGTATTGTTTTCGATGGGACACCTGTGCCATATAGAGACGACGCGAGGTGAGTAGGAGAGTGTTTGCGTCGCGTCGGTCGGATCTCTCCGACCGACGCGATATTGTACGTGGTAGAACCATGCTGCAGTTATATTAGTAGTATAGTTGTAGCACGAATGGGTCGGCTCGACCGGGGAAGGACCACGCTCTCACAGAATACCAGCGTGAAATAGTAGCTTAATGCTGCTGTATTTCGTATGGTGAGTGTAGAGAACCGGAGACCCTTTTTACTGGAAACGAGGCATTCCATCTCAGTCCTCACGGGTGACAACGCATCTGCATTTTGATCTTTAATGGAGGATAAATGTAGATGTCTATGGGCCGCAGCAACCACTTACCATCAGGTGGACTGTGTGCTCGTTTGTCACCCTATTCTATAAAAAAAAGTAGATTAAGCAATTTCCTACTTATAAAAAAAAAGTGCGCTTGCACAATCACTCCTTTTACAATTCTCGATTATACTGACACGTGTTATTTCAATTTAAATGAGGAGTTACTTGAGCGCATTCAGAACTTTTGCATACTCTTCATATTAACTTTGAATCCGAAAATATGACCACGTTTCTGAATAGAGCGAAATAATCAAGTTCCGTCTTCGCAGGAATACTCATATTATTTCTCTTTTATACTATATTCTATTCAATCCCACTTCCCCTACTTACCTTAAAGAGCGGTTTAAATTTCTTGGTGATACTCACTGTCGCTCTCTTCGCACCGATAAAAACGTCACCGTAAAAATTCCATCCCATAACACTTCTTTCTATTCCAAATCTTTTTTTTAATGAAGCAGTTAGGCTCTGGAACTCTATTGGTGTCTATTGAAAAGTTTAAAAAACTTGTCAAAGCGCACTTCTTTCCTTCTTAAATAGTCATTCCTCTAAAAAATTACTACCTACTTATTTTTTCCTGCATTAAGGCTTTGATTAATTACTTATTTAATCCTTTTTGCTCTCGTATATGTATGTCTATATTTTTATATTTAAAATGTATTTATTTATTATATTATGAGGGTATTCATCGATTATATCATTATATTTATGTGGCATGTATTTTCCAAGAACCTACGTACACCTTTACCCTTTCTCACAGGTCACTTTATCCTCAGGAGTAGTTGCCTGGTAGAAATCGCTTCTAAGCGATAAGGCCGCCAATGGTACCTTTAAATATTTTTTCTCTCATATGCATTTTTGGTATGAAATAAATTGTATTTTATTCATTCATTATCTTAGGTCTACTACTACGTAGAATGACTCACACGAAATCCTCCGCGCTCAGTACCTACAGTGAACTTTATACTGCACAAACGAGTGGGGGGTTTCTCGATATACCCTTTTCCCCTCGCCATCATCAAGGATCTCCTAGGTGTGCATTTTTCGTGTCTAGCAGTGGTCACATACAACCACCGGTACGACATACTCTGCCGATCGTTGAGTCCGTATACTCCGAAAGGCGTGGAGGTCACCGGCCCCTAGGCAGAACCTTAGGAAAGGAGGATGGCCAAAAATGCGCTCCGTGCTTTTAGTGCCTAGTCGAGTATTCAGAGTGCCAACCCTTTCGTAACGAAAGGGGCAGGCAGTGCCCCAAGTGTCGAAGCCAACCTTCTCCCACCCCTTACCTCTCACGTCGCTCGTCTTACCGCCTGGCACGTTTGGTAAGTAAACATAGGGCACAACTGAACATCACACATGAACAGTAGTAACTGTAACCAACGTCATGTGGGATAAGAGCAAGCCCCTCCCCCACCTCACGCCGCGTCGAAACTAGGAAACCGCCGGAGCATCCTGGCGTGTTGCATCGACCGTTGGTAATTAGGGACATATCTAACCCGGAACTGGCCAGGGTAGTACCATCATTCTCTCATATTCCATCAAGAAAGCCTTCATCGCTGAGAAAGGAGCCCACACTGAGCGCCGCGCCACGCCAGCCGTACCTGAGCATACGAGCGGTCGGGAACCGTCGTCCTTACCGCAGTGGGTGAGAAAAACGCCACGAAGACACTCGCTACCGGAGACCGAGGCATCGCTTCATGAAAAGAGACAATTCATCGGCTCATTCAACTCGTTGGAATACTCATCAACATCATCCTCATCTGAGGATGAAGAGCGCCAGCAACCGAATAGGCCCAGGATTAGACATACGCCGCTTAAATCGCCATCGCCACAGATGCCAATCCCTCCCCATCTCACCCTACCGCCATAGTATCATGAATACGGTCGAGTTAGAGCAAGGAGGAGAGGAATCGTATGGGTGAAACTCAACCACCTATGCGACACTAGCACTATCAGCCGGATAGTCATCACAGCAGTACCCAGGACCAAGACGGCTCGGGTCCCGAAGATAGCAGAAGAAACCAAGAAAAAATACCCGCCTATAGTAGCAGAGTGCCTTTCAGACTAGACGAAGCATTTCGAGATACTCAACAGAAAGTTGGGTCACCAACCGAAAACTCGTCTGTTCGGGAATGGTGTAAGATTCACATCATAATATACAGACATACGCTGCCTAAATCACCATCGCCACAGATGCCACCCCCCCCCCTTGTCTCACCCGACCGCCATAGTATCATGGATACGGTCAAAATACTCGCCTATAATGGCAGAGTGCCTTTCAGATGATGTAAGATTCACATCATAATATACAGAGATATCTAATAGAGATTACCGAGAAGATACCAGCCATGTCCTGGTACTGCTACTCCCCGGAAGAGGATAAGCCCACAAATATGGGCATACGGGAGCTGCCAGTGGACACGGATCCAACCGAAAAAAATGATTCCCCATAAGATATGTAAAGGCAATCCCCCCCCCCCCGTAGAGGCAGACCTGTGTGCATCTACTTTGCACAGCTGGACGACCTGAGCCGGGAGCGACTCAATCAGCTCTATCAGACTGATAAGCTGCTATTTATGAAACAAGTTATTATAGAGGCCTGGCAAGCAAGACTGGGTCCGGCACAATGCCACCGCTGCCAGGCCCTTGGCCACGCGTCTGCTAACTGTTTCAGGCCAGTGAAGTGTGTTCGATATGCCGGGGACCACGTCGCAAGTAACTAACCCAAGGGTTAGAGATGAGGAACCCAAATGCGCTAACTGCGCAAAAATCACACCGCCGATGATTGCCGCTGCCTAGTCCTGAGGGGGACTGCGAGAAAGCGGGGAGAGTCAAATCAACACTAACAACCCCCAACCCCGAATCAACTAATAAAATAACTCGTAAACTGTTTCAAACTATTTCAAAATTCCCGCGCGGTCCACTTTTCTAGCCAGGTCATGACCTCGTAGCATATATATAACGTCAGCACTTGGCAGTTTGCTTTCAATTCGAAATACACTGGACTGTCAAAATTAATGAAAGCAAGGAGTTGATTTTGTCGTCTCTCTCGCACGCGTTGGCTTTTTACCAGGCTTTCGAGAAGACAATCGCTCCCTTTCTAACACGTGGCAAAATGTTCTCTAATGAAATATAACTACGAAATGTTTATATAGCAATTGCAATGAAACCAAAAGCTGGGCTTTGCCCTGAAGTTGTTTAGGAGTGCGTTAGCGAGTGGGGATGCAGGCGATACGTTTGCAAGTTCACTTCAAATTTCAATGTTTAAGTTTGTTTTTGTTGTGTCTGTTGAAAATTTATGCTTTTTCAAAGATTTTTTGTGAAAATGGGAGGATAATAGTGTTCCTTGCGATAAATATAAGTGGGTTAAAGTGTTAATCGGCGAGGAAAAGGTAAAATCTTTAAAAATAAAAGTTTAATGCAATAAAAACTCAATACTCATATTACCATATGAGTTAAAAATATCGTTTTGAACGGCAGCATAAAATATGAGATACCTAGTGTAACGCTCCCCCCTCTATATATATAAAAATAATATTAAATACTAAATATATTATAGTCCCCTTTATAATAAAAATTATATATTTATTTGCGACCAAGATTAATAGGATATGTTTTGATCTTTCTAAATGATCTTTCTAAAGGTTTAATAATAGGCCGTTTGAAATATTTTGGCGTGATCGTCTGCCCCACGTGGCATACGACACACGCCGTGCACGGTGAGCGCCAACTATTTTGATGCACTCCCCCCGAAGGGAACGCTAATTCGGGAACTGGACCGTAGTCCACAGCAAAATAACTGGCGAACCAGTAAACGAGGCTTGGCCCCTTGTTAGTGCGTAAGCACAAACATCGACCGAAGTCGCGCATGTCAATACGTGTAAACACCATACAGAATACGAACGAATCCAGCCACAGTGAATGTATGTCACACGGTTTAGGCAAATATGCACACTGGCCGTAAACCCTCCGTGAGCGCCACCTGCCAGACCGCTGCTCCTGCAAACGTGATGTAAGTGTATGCACCAATTGCATGATCAGCACGGCTACTAGCCGCAGAGCGTGTCATGAGTCTACCGCTCACCTCAAGGGAATGGGGTCCCACGTTGTGCGGCTTTCGGCCACAGCCTTGAGAGTCTCCTCAGATCCTCCCGCCAGCTACCACCCGTATGAGGTTGACACATATGCTCCACCAACCAATACAACGGCAGATATAGCCAAAAGGCAGTTATAAGATAAGAGTAATAATTCGCCATCAGAAAGGGTTTGTGTCACTGACGTTGAGTAAATGTATTTTCGATCATGTTTGTCTCACCCACCAACAAGTTGCCTTCAATCATTCAAAGGCGGGAAAGTTACAGAGATATATTATTATGTTGTTATATAACACATCGTGGAGGGCAGACAGTCTGCAGCCCCGTAATGAAGGGACCCGACTTGGGCAAAGATACTTAGGTGTGACTCAAACCAAGACGCAGAGAGCGCCATTGAGAATAGCGTCCCACCAAACAACCATCGCAGAGACGCAATTCTGCAGAACGCAACAAGCATCTATACGACTATCGTCGGGCTTACACCATTCCAAGGTCCCCCATACATCACAGCAGACATCACCACCCGTATACCTCCATCGACCAGAACCACAAGAGTGCGTCGAATCAGGCGCAGCATACCCGCAGATCCATCACAAGACGCAATACCGCAAGTAGCAGTAAGCATCAATGCAACTATCATACGGATGGCGCCCCCTCACAACACACCCACATGATCCCTATCGACTTTGGTAACAAAGTTTGTATTGTTGTTATATAAAAAATATCACCAACGTATCATAGTAGCACGCTACTAAGACGCCAATGAACAAAACTCCACGTATCATAGCACTAATGCACTAAGACATAAAGTTGAGTATGCCTGTTACACCTAAAAGCTGTACACTTGAAAGTGCTACCAAACACACTCATCCCAATCCGAAAGATAGACGACGCATCGCTATGCGCTACGACGTCGCCCACAAACGGTATGGGTGTGCGATGTCCACGGGAAAGCCGTATTGCTACAACAAACCCGCTTACCACCAGCACTAAGATGATATGTCTTGGACACATCGGTTAGCGAGTCCAAGTTTACCTCGGACCAATTGCTCGTGAAGCAGCACACACGCCACCATAATATTCCTTTTGAAGTCCCTAATAAGGACTAGTTATTTTGCTACAGTACTAGGAGCAGTCGGGCACCCGACCACTCCATACAATGCTTATGCATCAAGGAGACCTCCTATAATATTGCTTTTGTATCATAGACCTTACTTTCATAAGTCATGCATATTATATAGGATTCGAACCCACGACCCTACTATTGTAATGCAAATTCATCATGGAGATCTTCTATAGTATTGCTTTTGTATCATAGACCTTACTTTCATAAGTCATTCATATATAGGATTCGAACCCACGACCCTACTATTGTAATGCATATCAATCATAGAGACCTTCTATAGTATTGCTTTTGTATCATAGACCTTACTTTCATAAGTCATTAATATACAGGGTTCGAACCCGCGACCCTACTATTGTAATGCATATTAATCATAGAGACCTTCTATAGTATTGCTTTTGTATCATAGACCTTACTTTCATACGTCATTAATATATAGGGTTCGAACCCACGACCCTACTATTGTAATGCAAATTCATCATGGAGACCTTCTATAGTATTGCTTTTGTATCATTGAGTTTAATATCATAAGTCCCTAATATAGGACTAGTCATTGTGCTACAGTACTTCAGGCAGTCGGGCTCCCGACCACCCCATATATATGTACAACTGCAGGAATGTACCTCCGGCAGCTCCTCCGTACAAGACATCTATACATGAACACCTTCAATAACTTAGGAAAATTTTCTTTTATACGTGAACTCCTACCACAACTTAGAAAATTTCTTTTATACATGAACACCTTCCACAACTTAGGAAATTTTCTTTTATACATGAACACCTTCCAAGACTTAGACCATTTTTAACAAATTTTCTAATTATCTTATAAATGTTATTTATCTATATTTTTATAATATTTTCGACTTGTATTTCTATTATTTATCTTATTTTAATTATTTTTCCAAGTTTTTAAATAAATTTATTTATTATGAAAGACAATATTTTGCCTTTAATTTACTATGTTATTGGTCTAATGACTGAAATATATTTTATTAACTTTATGTTTATTAATGTAATTTTATTGTTTAATATATTTCTTTTAAGACTATTTTTGACGCCCCGTTATATTGAATTTAATTATTAATAATAACATTAGACCGTCACACTAGGTATAAGTTAAATTTAATAGCAAACTAGCTGCTGCCCGCGACTTCGTACGCGGATGATGTTGTTTATGCCAGCGACAACGGGGTCGTCAAAATCGAAGATCTGAAACGTCTCATGTCAAATTCTAAGAGCCCGGGGACGGTAAAACAACGTGATGCGCTAGATGATTCGAGACGTTCCAGATCTTTCATTTTTGCAAGTCAACACGAAATGCCCATCAGACTAAACAACTTTTGCTAAGACGTCATTCCTATATATGTTATAATGTCGCTGGGCTTTGGAGTTCCACAACAGGTGTTCCAGATTTTCAAATTTATTCTCACAGCAGAAAAAACTTCACGTGGAATATTTATGCTATGGCACCAGTTTTATATCTCTTATACCTTAGCTGGTCTGTTGCGGTTCTGCATCATGTGTTCCACTTTCCAAAATAAATTTTAGCCTATATGTTACCTAGACTTAACACCTATTTCAACAAAAAACTTTTCATCCCGTATATTGCACCGTCCGGTGCGGAATGCATTAAATCTCAAGGGTACACTGAATTAACAATAATATTGTAAATCATTTAAAAAAAATCTTTATAAACTATAGCTGTATTTTGAATACCAGCGTGAAATAGTAGCTTAATGCTGCTGTATTTCGTATGGTGAGTGTAGAGAACCGGAGACCCTTTTTACTGGAAATGAGGCATTCCATCTTAGTCCTCACGGGTGACAACGCATCTGCATTTTGATTTGTAATGGAAGATAGATGTAGATGTCTATGGGCCGCAGCAACCACTTACCATCAGGTGGACTGTGTGCTCGTTTGTCACCTTATTCTATATAAAAAAAAAAAAGCTGTACCCTTGGCTTTGCCCACGTTCTCGGTCACGCGCAAGTCGTATCTCACGCTCCTGACTGGTCTCAAGTGATCGAGTAGTCTCAGAGCGGATATTCTGAAAACTCAACCTGATCCCTCTGTAAAACCTCTGTAACCGTTTCGGATGTGCGAGATCCCGGTCGATAGATAAACGCATTTCTCGTTGTTCCACACTTTCCTGAGATCGAGAAGCAGTAGTGCGGACTCGTTTAAATTCTAGTCGTAATTGGCGCTGCGTGCTAGTTTCTGCGGACAAACTTAGTGCATTACGCTCACGGTTAGCACCTAGCCATTGTTCACGCTCTGCGTGGGTTTGAGAGAAACTACTGCTACTACTAACTAACCTGCGCATCTTAGAAACCCTTGAGTTTCGAGACAGATTGGGTCTTTGTCTAAAAGGCATTGCTAAAATTCCTTCCTAATCCGATACTAACGATATTCAAAACAATGAAAAGTAATCGAATAAGTACGTAAGAATTGCTAGTAAGTAGAAAAATAATAATTATTCGCAGGAAAATTAAACACATCAACCAAGACAGACAACAAAAGTGACCCCCGATTCTCTAGGATGAGAGCGGTCCATCGGCACCTATAACATCACTTTTTGGGAACGAAACCATAGTGCGATCTAACTCGACGCCAACGCCATCTAGTTAGTAAACGGAAACTACATATTATTTACCCAAATGAATTAATTAAATTATGAATTAAAACTAAATTGTCGTTAATTTAATAGACAAGTACATTATTTTTGCATTAAAAATATGGTAACAGCAGCAAGGAACAAAACTAAGAATTACATACTTAAATCAATTACCTGCAACAAATGTGCTTGGTAAGATATAACTTAGAACCAAAAGTTTGACCTGACTTCATGATAGTGTAACTTGTTGTACCACCAATCAATCTGTTTAGTAATATTGGTGTGAAACTCTCCATACAATTAGACAGGACATGTAAAGTTCTCAGATTTCCTAATGCACATAAAAAGTGCAAAAATTAAACAAAAATTACGATTTTTCAAAACAATATTATGGGATTTCTCAGATTTCCTAATGGATATAAAAAGTGCAAAAATTAAACAAAAATTACGATTTTTCAAAACAATATTATGGGATTTAAACTCGCACCATTTAATGCGGTAAACGGTCGCCTGACCTTACCGCTAAATTCCCCGTTGATATATTGATAAACAGCTGTTCCCTTGCAATTTATAATATTACTGCCCCGCTCCTTTATAAAAATAGCGTGATTATTATGAGAGTTAAATTTTTATATTTATTTTAACTAATAACATGTCATTTTGTGCATTCAATATTCATATCTGCTTATAAGTTAAACATAATAATTTCGATGTTTCACATCTGCCAGGCGTCCCTTTTTTATTTTTTACGTAGTTTATTTGTACTTTGTTAATGCTTTTCTTTTGTTCATGTATTTTATTGTATTTAAATATCCTTTTCTTTCGCTCAAGCAAACCCAAACGGCTCTTTTCAAAACCACCAAAGGTATGCAATTGTATATGTCAAACAATCTATCTAGCAGTAGTATGCCTTCTGTGTGCTTTGTTAAACACGTCCTCGACAGCACTGAATATGAAACTGAAGAGTGGAGACAGATCAAGATTGGTGTATTTTTATAAAACTGAAAAAAAAAAAAACCATATCTTGGGCTTACCCTAGTTTGGAGCCCTAGCTTCGCCACTGGTTATTATCAACCATGTATTAATTTATATCATAATAACCCTTTTTACACAGTTTTTGTTTAATTAAATATTTAAACTTGGTAATAGACACCTTGTATATTTTCTGGGACTTTGTTTTAATAGGGTAATCATTGCCCCAAGAATAAATTACTGACTGTGGAATCGAGAAACTTGAGACGAAGTAGTAACACGAGAGTTTGTTCCTAGTGTTTTCAGAGTTTATATCGCTTTTTTTACCTAAAACTACCTTTGTTTTCGTGAACATACATCAGATTTTATATATATATATATATATATATATATATATATATATATATATATATATATATATATATATATATATATATATTGAGAGGCCAAAGTTTATATATTTATTTCTTTAAATTTTTATCTAAGAGGTTGAGGTTGTAAATAGCTCTTATGCAAAACAAAAATAGTTTCTAAATCAGCCGCATTCCCCCATAGCAAAATCCCATATAACATTACGATATGGAAATAACTGAAATAAAATAATTTAGCTGTCTCGACACTAGTACGACTGATCAACCCGCCGGGTCATGATCTATATGAAGACGCGGAGAAGAATAACTATGACGTTTTAGGTCCTGAAGAGCCTACACACGTTCCGACAGACCCATGGAAACGTCCGGATGTACTGGACATCGTGGTCTCTGGGAACATTAACAGCAACATGAGCAGCACGGCTTCACGGAGGGATCACTCTACAGCTACACAGCTGACTAGAGTGCTGCACCTACTTGCGGCCGAGTACAACCGCGGCCGCATATCGTTGGGCGTCTCGATATAGAGAAGGCGTTCGACAGGGTGTGGCATTCTGGATTACTCTATAAATTGGAAGAACAGACCAGTATCCCTCCTGCTATATTGCGGCTATTGGCGTTATTCCTCGCAGACAGGAAGTTCTACGTCTGCGTAGAGGACGCAGTGACCGCAACAAAAACTATCAGAGCCGGCATTCCACAGGGTAGCTGTTTGTCTCCAGTCCTGCTGCACCTGATCGCTAAACATTTCGAACTTTAAAATGTACCACAAATGTTACGTGTAGTAAATCATATTTCGCATGAACTATCAAATTATAACATAACTCAAGCAGTTTTAATTCCACTGAATGCAAAACTATAAGTCATCTTATTACCTTCAAAATTTCTTTCAATATCTGTTAACATATTTTGATACATTAAGAAATTATAAAATTACCTGTAATTGTACCTTTAAAACACTGAAGTAATATGTTGTACTTACGTACGAACGTAGAACAGCTATCTCAAACAAAAAATGTGTGCTACTCTGTGTTCGCGCGGTTGGTTTTTTATCATAGAATAAACATACCCGTAGGTAATAGTAGATTGTATTATTAAATAAACATGACCCATAGGTAATAGTAGATTGTATTATTAAATAGGTAAATTATATCGAGAACAATATTTAAATTTTGTCGTTTATTTTATATATTATATTTGCTTATTTAATATAATATTACATAATATTATATCACAATTACATTTTAATGATATTTTTATCTGAATATTTTAAAAGGTATCTAAGTCAAATATAAAAAACATACCAAATGTATGTTTAACAAAACTTGTTAACATAACATTTAAATTACAAATATATTTATTTAAATTAGAATAAAAGTCGTTCATGCTGGGTACGCGAGAGTTAAAAATGGACGAATTTATACCACTTTGACTTTGATGTGGAAACCTAAATATAAAATAAAAGAATAATAAGCAGATTTAAACACGAAAAATTTTGCCAAATTATAATGACTTACATATGTTTCTACAAAAAAATGTGTATAATAATATATTCGTCCTATACTTAAGTACCCACAGAAATGTCGCATCTGAACATATTAATTTCATAATCTATATTCCATGACACGAGATGGCTTCTTGGGAATAATTTATTTTATTATTATTACATAATATGTTTTTATTGATTAAGTATCTTATTAACCGATGAAAAGTAATTCCTTGGTTTTTACTGACATTTTTTGAATTATTTGTGCAATATCTAAGTACACACGACGACATATTTTTATCAAGAGATTTTTTTTAAATCAACACAACACGTGACAACTCTATAAGCGCCTAGCGAGTGACTGATTTAAGTGCGGTGTATGCACCGCAGTTGAGTGGAACAGAGTAGCTGAATGCAGTGTCGCCTCTAGTACGTAGTACATAATAGCGCAATGCTTTAATATAAATGGAACAAAAAGATTCTGAATTTTGGCTAAAACTTTTCACTTTAATCTTTTACTCTACACTTAATGGTACGTCATTTCGTAAATAGGACAGCAAGTTTTAGGTATCAACGTGAAGCCCATAATAGCCTTTCATAAACGTGAACCCTCACACTATTTTTTTTAGAGGATAGGGTGACAAACGAGCACACAGTCCACCTGATGGTAAGTGGTTGCTTGGCCCGTAGACACCTACATGTATCCTTGATTACGAATCAAAATGAGGATGCTTTGTCACCCACGAGGACTAAGATGGAATGCCTCATTTCCAGTAAAAAGAGTCTCCGGTTCTCTACACTCACCATACAAAACACAGCAGCATTAAGCTAATATTTAACGCTACCAGCGTTAAACAGCGTTCTGTGAGAGCGTGGTCCTTCCCCTCTCGAGTCGACCCATTCGTGCAAAACTATATTACTTACATAACTGCAGCATGGCTCTATCACGTATAAAATTTTATTGTTGTTGTTGTTGTTGTTGTATAAAATTCGAAGATTAAATTTAGGCAATAACAGAGACTTTATTCCACTTCTGATATAGGAAAAACAACAAGAGGAAATCCCACTTCTGATCTCGTAAATACTTGTTAATTGTTAAAAATATTAAAAATGCGAGAGCGGATCTTCAACTTGCTCTCTTGCATACGCAATTAATCGCTATGACGGTATGGTCGAACTGTATTTGCCTATACTGAATGTATGGTACACTACCTACGCTTTGGCTATAGACGTCCGGTACCTTATTTTAATTTAGTTTTAAGTTTAGCAGGCTTGTCAGGTTTAAACTTGACCCTTTTACGCTGTTTTTGGATGTCGGAAATGCATGTTGAATTAATTACACACTAGTGTGACGTGAAGGACATAATTACATAATAACACCAAAGTATGCAAACCAACAAAAACACTACTCATTTTAATGTAAAAGAGGGCAGGCTCTCAACACGATTTTCCTTGCCCGCAGCAGAAGAACACCACAACGCAACAGACGTTGTGGAGTGAAGACGGTATCGTGATACTATCTTACCACTACTACTACGTATAATGACTTACGCAGAATCCTCCGCGCTTAGCACCTGTAGTGAACATTATACAACACAACCGAGTGGGGGTTTTCTCGATATACCCTCAATTCAATCTCGCCACCATCGATATGACGCTCCGCTAGAGTGACGCAACCTCTTGCTCACTCTCGATTCCATCAGTATTTTATAGACGCACCGACATATATATAAAATGTAAAGCTAATGCGTTAAATGTGTGACGACTCTACCTTTTGATTGCATTGCGCTGGTACTGTAGATAGCACAACGCAATGACAGGGTCGAAGGTGTGAGGCGTTTTGCACTGCTATCGCATTAGAATGTGGAACATAATATGTTGCTTCAATAAATGCTTAAAATAATGTTTAATGAAAATGAACATACTATGATTTATAGAATCTAATAACACTCAGCAGGAATCTGTACTCAAACGTCACACGCACGATATCATGTTATTGAGGTTAATGAAATGAGTAGCTATTCAATAAATTTCCCATTTTGTTTGGTACCTTCATGCTTACAATATGATGTCTTGAATAACACTTGATTGATAAAATTTATCTAAATAGGATCCTGTATATTTTCAATAACGGCGAAGAGCTTTGTAAATATTTCTTGATTACAGTATTATTTATTGCTTTCCTTCCAAATTTATTACAGGAATATGCACATATTACTCTCCACTGAGAGGGGTTAGCAGCAGAAACTAAAACTTTTTTATTCAATATGGATTATAAATAATACTTATTGAAAGTCACTTATTTTTATTACTAGTGGTTTGCCAAAAATACCTCTATCCTAGGAAGAACCAGCGACAAACCCAGCGGGAGAACTTAAAGAAAAAATAAGAACCTACTTTTTTAAAATAAACTACACGTGATAGAGCCATGTTACGGCTGAAGTACGAATGAGTCGGCTCTTCCGGGGAAGGACCAAGCTCTTACAGAATGCTTGTGTAAAATAACAGTTTAATGTTGCAGTCTTTAGTATGGTTAGTGTAGAGAACAAGAGATACTGTGTACTGGAACCAAGGCCTTCCATCTTATTTCTCACGGGTGACAACAATTTTGATTCTTAATCGAGGATGGATAGAGTTGTTTATAGGCCATAGCATCTAGTTATAATCAGATAGAACGTGAACTCATTTGTCACCGTTATTTAAAAAAAAAAACATAAAGCACCTATTATTATGAGTCAAATAGACCTTCATAGATTGTTATATAGTATAAGCAAAGGCAGTAGATTAGTTTTAGTCGGTATCAGGAAGACGCCGCTGCCCATCTCTTGATTTGTTTCTCTTTATATATATATATATATATATATATATATATATATATATATATATATATATATATATATATATATATATATATATATATATATATATATATATATATATATAATCGTGATCTCGGAAACGGCTCCAACGATTTTCATAATAATAGATATATAATAGATAATAAATCGATCTAGCTAGGATTTATTTTTAGAAAATGTCTTTTTGTCCGTGTTTTTAGGCAATGAAAAACAGCTATAATATCGTTAGAATAAGAAGGTAAATTTTGACAGGTTGCTAATTATTATAAATAACTTAATTGGTATAATGGGCCGTCACAGAATCGTAAAACCCCGGTTCGAGCCCAGACCGACCGACCGTCTTTTTTAAATATTTTTTTTCATGTTCCTTTCTTTTTTGAGAAAATCTAATTTTTCGAGCCCTTTTTTAGGATTTTTTAAAAACACGAAAATTTAAATTAAACTAATTACACTCATGATTTTTTATTCAAATAACCAGTTCAGTTTTTTCTATTATGTCGCTAAGATCAAAAAATATTATTCGTATTTCATCAGTACGTAATTTCTATCTAAATATAATTTCCAAAACACACGAATTAAAAAAATCTGTGTGTAGATCCACTACCCTCTATCATCCACTGCATGACTTATGACACCCACATAGGGTAGTGGATATTCTTAAACCGCCACTACATGATCCACCCGCTTGCCAAGAATATTACCGGCTTGCAACACATCATTGATATGCAGAAGAAGCAGCGCTGGTGATAGCACGCAGCCTTGTGGAACACCAGCATTAATAGGCTTGTAATCGGAGCTTGCACCGTCTACAACGACCTTGATGCTCTTTATGATCCTTGATGATCTGTAAGAAAGCTGGTGATACAATTGCACAATTTTTCGGGAAGCCCATAGGAAGCGAGCTTCCAAAGAAGCGCTTTGTTCCAAACCCACTCAAAGGCCTTCGAAACTACTAACGACCAATGCCTCTCCCTTGGACTACTACTTGGACTTCTACTGCCTCATAAATGTGACTTGTGGTTGTCCAGGGAGAGGAGTGCTTTGTTGCTGTGTGAACCGCACATCCGGCATAGATCACTCAAACCGCGAGGCTGTCGCCAGTGTGCTCCCTCCGTCATCGAGAGTCGAGTTCGATGCAAAGAAAGAGCCAAGCAGATCGGCTTTCTCCTTTGCGGCATGGGTCAGTGAGTCGTTATACCTGTGTAAAGATGGAAGAGATATTGATAGAAATTCCCTTGGACAGCCTTGGCTAGAGACCAGATTGCATGGGTTCCAGGGAAGGTGAACTAGTTTCTCGCCAATTCTGCCTATGTGGTCTGACTTTGCCTTAGCAATGACTCATTTAAAGGAACCGGAGACGAAATTATACTTCTTTTTTAGGGCACTGGTACATCCCGGGAAGTTGATGCGTCAGCCCAGGCCCGGTAGCACTCCTGCTTATAGCATGATGCTATTTTACCGGAGCGTTTGAACCATGGCTGAGATCTGCCTCCGATGGGCATCACGCACGAAGTAATAAAAAGTTCCATACTCTGAAGTACAACATCAGCGCCAGAATCAGCAACAACTTTGGAATCGTCCGGCGAAAAGCAAACCCGCTCCCAAAGGTAGAATGCAAAGAAAGACCGCATCCTACGAGAATGAATTATATTGATCACTTTACACTTTTTGCATGACTCTGTTTCGCAACATCCATATTTACGAATAATGATTTGCCTATGAAAATTATAAATAAGTATATAATTTATTTGAAAACCTTATAACGTTTTCGTTTCGTAAATTAACTAAAACAACGTTATACTTGGCCAAAGATGTTTAATAAAGGTATGTAGTTTGTTTTGTTTAAGTTCTACACAAAGCGTAAAAGCTAGTTTACAACAATGATTTCCCTTTGTTTGTGTAGACGTTTGTCTACATTTATATTTTCAAATAAAAAGTACACATTTCTCAATCTATGTAACACTAAATTCGTGCAATTCATTGTTGTGTTGCTAGCTAATACAACGACCAAATGAACGGTCGACTATAGCAATTATTGTAAATGGTTTGTCAAGGAAATAAAAACGCATGGTATCGTTGTGTGGCCAACTTAAACGAGTGCCAAATAAGTAATCGATTAAAACAAATGAATAATTTATTAGAAATAAAATTAGTGAAAACATTGCTTCGCTCAACATTACTTTGGCGAATTGTGGTCGCCGCAATGAAATTCGATATAAATGATTCCGCCAAACGCGCACCCTATTTCTTGATTGTTGTTAAGTCTGCTATTTCCTGTATAGGACAGTTTTTATACTCCTTGTCTGCGACAGTAAACAAATAATGACAATAAAACATTTTTGTATTTTTGAGAATATACTTATACAAAATATTACATACCCCTTTAACCTCGCATACCACTACTGTCTTCATAGAGTGAGACGAAAATCTTCTTTGCAGGAGATGTAATAGTGCCATAAGTGTTCGCGTAGAGGAGACGAGTTGGTACTTACCTAACTCTTGGGAGATTTACAGCTTATGCGATAAAATCAAAATTAAGTCAAATTTAATTAAGAGAGTCAAGGGTGTAAAACTAGGACTCTATCAATGGCTATGTATCAAATCTGATTAAATGAAATTTTAATTATAAAGAAAAACGACTGATTTACCGAACCGACCGAACAGGGATTTTTCTGATACAACAGTAAATCCTTTGCATTGTTCTGCTCTAAAAATATAAGATAGCTAACGTAATACATAATTTCACAATTACAATACTATAAGAGAGCTAATATAATTACAGGCTGCAATAAATGCCATGTGGGTCCTCAGCGGGGATACTGCATCTGTGTGTTTTCTTTGTTTCGAGTTCGCTGAAGAAGTCCATGGGCTACAATAGTCACTACTATATATATATATATATATATATATATATATATATATATATATATATATATATATATATATATATATATATATATATATATATATATATATATATATATATATATACATCACAGTGTTGATTCTACGTCCTTTCATTTCGCATTATTGTAGCGCCTACCACTTGTAGGCAATTTTTATACATTATGACAACGAATATTGGTCCATTAAACAATTTCTAAGATAGTCTTTAACTCATTTCTTTGAAAATTTACCATATGTCGATATACAAATATTCGTATATTGCCCGACGGAGGGAAACCAATCAGGACTCCCTTCCATATTACAAATTATCCAGAATCCCTGTAATATACATTGTTTTTAATTCATTCTCCTGCTTAACGCAATTCCTTTGTATGGTGCGACGTTGCCACTTTTATTAGTTATTCCGCTTTATAGTATTTTATTTATAGTAGGAGATATTTTGTTTATGTAGGTATTCGATAGACTCCTATAGTCTTTTTTTTCGCAGGAGACAAAAATAACAGATCTTTATTAGATTCGTTTAGCACGAATAATACAGTTTTTATGATTCTGGTTCATTTAAGATTTAATTTTAGTCATTTAAGTTTCGTATATTGTTCAAAATAATGAAATAAATCCAGAATGTGCAGTTATGAAAAATACGCAATATCATTTTTGTCTCCAGCGAAAAAAAAACAGATAGATATCATGATTAATTTACCAACTAGTTATTCGTTTACTAAATACGAAAAAATATCTAGGATTGCCCAGCCGTGATACATTATAGATTGACTATATTATTATTTATTTTACTATTGTAAATAAGTACAAGTGTAGATATTAACCGGTTTAATAGAAGTTAATTTTCTTATATTGTGACTAATAACCTAATATGACCTTGGGAAAAAACTCATTTTAATATAAGGTTTTACTGCATTAACTGCCAATGGGTTGTTAATTTCTACAATAAACCGTGGCTATTGTTGCTGACGTGAATAACTCCGAAAATATAATTTATTTACTTGATCGTATTGAGTTTTGGTGCTCTCACTGCGAGTTAACTTTTTATGATCACTATCTTAAGGATGTAGGTCTGTAGTCTTAGGATATTTACCTAATCTGTACAAAATTACTCTACTTAACTAGATTCATTTTTGTGAAAGGCTATTTTTGTTAAATTATGGTATTATGTTTGGTTTGCAGTTAGTTGAAATACAATTTGTTTGTGTTGTTGTTATAAATATTGGACGCTATATTACTAAAAACATGCATATCGTGCTCTGATTGGCGTCCGTATTGTGACCTACGCACATTGAGAACTTTCCACGCTTATGCTTGCTTGCATTTAAGTTTCTTTGGTTATATTCAGGTAACTTAAGTAAATAAACTTGTGTAATGATTTTGTGGCCGGTGGAAGGAAAAGGGGAGATCTCCCGTCGGGCAAGGTGTTCTGCCCGGGGAGCGGCCGACACTCCGTATGATAGTTCAGAGATGTTCTATATATACTGTTTATGATTCGGAATGTTGATAGCGTGATTTAGGCTTCGGTGTGTTTTCGCTTGTGGCGCGACGACAGCGCCGCTACATCACCCCCCTGCTCAGACCGGAGGTCGATAGTGCAGCCTCGTTGCCGACGAACGTACAAGTGCCAGGAGATTGCCTTGTAGTCTGCGGTGAGTCGAGAAGAAGGCAAGTAACCTGCGAGAGTGCCGTGAAGCAGAGGCGAGCAGTGAGGCTCAGAGCCATGCCGAATACTGTATAGCGCAGAGAGTAGCTTGAAGGAACAGGAAGCATTATTATTCCAGTGCTGCAATGAACTTTGTGAAGCTAGATGGCTTGCAGGATATGAAGACTGCAGACGATATCTGCTCGAGAGCGAATGGGTGGGGTACTCTATGACGATGATGAAGCTTGAAGTTTCCGAAGGTTGTTGGTTGCGTGTTCAAATCTCTCCGTGGGTGGAAATGTAGCTAGACTACTTGATGTATGCCTTTGTACTTTGCATTTCTGGCATTGAATGCATTGCTTCGCCCAGTTGCCAACATCCACTTACATTGAAGGCCAAAAGAATTTTTCAGTGATGAGTTTTCTTGTTGTTCTAACACCTGGATGACTGATGTTGTGCAGTGCATTAAAGACTTCGCGACGACATTCTTCTAGTAGGTATGGTCGCATGCTTGTCGTTGAGGCTTCACAGTATATAGGTAGATGGGTCATTGGCATTGTAACTTGCTTGATGGACAAGTTACCTTGCTTCGATAGATGTTTTATGTTGTCACTATCTTTGTCTTGTGCTGCGGCGATCTTATAATAGTCGATTGATGTAGGGCACGTTACACTGTCGATTGGTACGCGACTGAGTGCGTCGGCGACTATGTTGTCCTTTCCACTGATGTGACGTATGTCGGTCGTGAATTCACTTATGAAAATAAGTTGTCTTGCTCTTCGTGGTGTTTCCGATAGTGATGGTTTCTTTGGAAGTACATATGTTAATGGCTTGTGGTCGGTAAAAACGATCAGGTTTCGACCCTCGAACGTTTTTCTGAAGTGCTTAATAGCCATGTAAATAGCGAGTAGCTCTCGGTCGAATGTACTGTAGTTACGTTGAGTATCGGAGAACTTCTTCGAAAAATAGCCAAGTGGTTGCCATTTCCCATTGCTGTATTGTTGGAGAACGGCTCCTGCTGAGAGATCGGATGCGTCGCTGAAGATAGCAAAGGTTGCTTCGTGTGATGGGTGAGCGAGTAAAGCTGCATTTTGGATCGCAACTTTACAAGCTTCAAATGCCTTCGTGGCTTCATTGTTCCATTCGATTGACGTTTTATCTTTTTTCTTCGTGTTGTGAAGGTAGGCGTGAAGTGGTGCTTGGATTTCAGCGGCTTTAGGTATGTGTTCTCTGTAAAAATTTATCATCCCAAGAAAACGCCTTAGCTCTTCGATAGTTTTAGGTTTTGCATAATCGATACCAGGGTATTCTTCGAGGATCTTGTGATACGGTTGTTGAACATCTATGCTTCTTATTGTGGGCAGATTGGTTGCTTGTACAAAAGACTGAGATGCAAGATTGGTTTTCCCGTCGATGATTCTTCTATTTTTGATGTCGACGATCAACTGGTGATGTTGAAGAAAATCAGCACCGATGATTGGTTTGCTGACTTTAGCGACGATAAATCTCCATTTGAATGGTCGGCGTAGATTTAAATCAAGTTCCATTGTTTTTTCTCCATATGTAGGAATCACCGTATTGTTTGCCGCATAGAGTTGAAAATCCAGTGGCTTCAACTTCTGTCCTTGCTTCGGCGGTAATACTGAGATATTTGCTCCGGTGTCGATAAGGAAAGTAAGCTTGCTTTTTTATCTGTGACGAAAAGACGGTAGGACTTTGCTGTTACGCTGGATCCCATCGCATTGAGCGTATTAGTTAGTTCGACTGCCTTCGTATTTTCATTTTTGAATGTACATGGTTCTGTGCATTTTCTTGCCTTGAACCCGAAACGTCGATGATAGTAGCAGTAAGGGGATCTTGATGTTGAGCTTATTCGACTTCTACTTGCAGAGCGGTTGCGACGAAAAAGTGGTCTTCGTTGTTGCTGATTGCGCTGGTTGTACTGTTGCTGGTAACTGGTGTGATGCTGGGAAGCTTGAGTGCAGCGACTTCGTGTGATAACTTCCGAATTTCTTCGACAATTGATGTATATGTGTTCGCCTCTTGCTCCATAATGACGGCTTGATTACACTGATTTTATACAACGTGGGGCTACAATGGCGACTTTAATTTAACACACATATACGTTTTCACACTTTCATTTCATGACGAAATTATATTGCCATTAAACGTTATTATTTATGGATATATATAAAATTTTAGAAAATAGCATGTTAGAGCAACCTGTACTTAAAGAACTGTCGCGCAGCGGTCATTTGCCGGGGTCACGGATCATAACATTGCGTCATCGAAATTAAAACGAATAAGCAATACTATTGAAGGAAAGAAGATTTGTCGGCGAGCGGCCGGCGCAGGAGACACCTGCTCCTCTCCCGCACCCCGCCGCACTGATATCGAAATATTTTTATAGTACTAGCTGAATCCGTGTCCTTGACACACTTGTTCATAGCAGTGCGCATAAATAGGTCGACTAATATTTAGGTGAATAATTCCGCGAAAAGACTGTACCTATTGTTTTATTTATTAATTTTTGTGTAATTAGGTTATGGTACTGCGATAAAAACGCTTTGTTTTGGTTTTTTTCCAATCTAGTTGGTACATTTACACCTCTTGCGATACGGACGCTTTTATTTGTGTTATTAGTGCTTGTGTAAACCTGTGATCGTGATGGCAAATACACATCCGAACTACACAGCAGCTGAATATGCGGACATGATCCTAATTTACGGAGAATGTCAACAAAATGCCGCCCTTGCGATTAGAACATATCGCGAGAGATATGGCGATACAAGACAATGCCCTACTCATTCTCGCACTATTGTAGGAGCTCTTCAGCGCATCTGCGAAAACCGACCAGTGGATCCTAGGTATCAACGCCCTGATCGACCGCCTACACGACAATACCCAATCCATTTAACTGAAAATGTGATACGACACTTCGAAGACCAACCCAAAACTAGCCTTCGCTAGAGTGCTAGGCATTTTCAAGTCCATCACAGAACCGTCCATAGGATATTAAAGCGCGAAAAGTGGCACCCATTCAAGTTTAGAAAAGTACATACTCTGCTATCGCGTGATAAAATAATAAGAGTTAATTATTGTCAGTGGTTACTGAGAAAAATTGAAGAGGACAGTGACTTTCTTTCTCAAATTTGTTGGACTGATGAAAGCACGTTCAACAGAAACGGCATGTGGAGCCAGCACAATCTGCACCACTGGACACCAAAAAACCAAAATCCGCGCGTTTGGCGGGAGTCAGCCCATCAGTACAGATTTTCGGTAAATGTTTGGGCAACTATTCATGGTGACAACATCATCGGACCCGTATTCATTGATGGGGCTTTGAACGGCGAAAGGTTTGTTAATCTATTAAATAATACGGTGTCAGAATACACAAACAACCTAAACGTCCATCGATACCAACGAATGTGGTACCAATTAGATGGCGCGCCTGCACACTCTGTAACTAAATTGTGGCTGTAATAGTGGCTAAATGACACGTTTAGTGCACAATGGATTGGTAGATTTGGACCTCGTAGGTCAGCAAGATCGCCAGACCTCACGCCACTCGATTTTTTTTCTGGGGGTGCATCAAAAACGATGTATACGCGGAGAACGTGGATTCGGTGGAACAATTACGCCATCGAATAATAAATGCGTTTGAGAAATTGAGGATAATGGCTATAAGTGACAAATTTTATTATCGAATGTGCGAGAAAACATGAAACACCGTTTAGTGCTTTGTATCTGCCAACAAGGTGGCCTTATTGAAAACAAGAAAATTTAAAATAAAGACAAATTAAAGCAGTGATTAGTGATGACAGTTAACAAATAGTAACACGAGAGTGTGATATGATACGTGTTTGACTAAGCATCTCCGCTGTAGGTACCACTTAGGACACGCGCCGCCACGCCGATAAGTTTCTTTGATAAACAAAACACTTTGCGCGGTTGCCAGCCCGCTAAACGCTGCGTTGCCGCTCCGAGTTAACGTAAAACAACTAGGTAAGTATTTTCATGAATGAATTTTCGCAAGGGTGATCCCAATTTTAGTTACTTTTTTAAAATTTAGTTTGTTTGAAAAAAATAATTTTTCAATTTACGAGTAATTTTAACTTTTCAAAGTGAATATGATTAATGGTCACTAGCCCTACCCGTGTATTAAATTAAAGTCGCCATTGTAGCCATACGTTGTATATACTGAAGTCTTCCTTCTCAGTGTTCGCCACGGGTTTCCTTCGCGGTGTTCGTACGGGTTTCCTTCGCGGTGTTCGTACGGGTCACCACTGTAATAGTGGTACGTCGCAGGGTGTTCCTTCTTGGTGCTCGTACGGGGTCACCACTGTGGCCGGTGGAAGGAAAGGGGGAGATCTCCCGCCGGGCAAGGTGTTCTGCCCGGGGAGCGGCCGACACTCTGTATGATAGTTCGGAGATGTTCTATATATACTGTTTATGATTCGGAATGTTGATAGCGTGATTTAGGCTTCGGTGTGTTTTCGCTTCTGGCGCGACGACAGCGCCGCTACAATTTCTTATATTTACGCGAACACTACACATTGAAATAATACTAGTTTTTACGGAATTTATCGCGTATATTTAACTTTTTAAATATTAATTTAAAAAGTTAAATATACGCGATAAATTCCGTAAAAACTAGTATTATTTCAAACTTGTGTAAGTTGATTAATGTACTTGACATGGACATTGAACGAAGTATTTACCCATATACGGACGTAAGAATATCCTAAAATATTCGCACTAAGTTTTATTTGATGTCCACTTCTTCGATATCCGATGTCCAAAGTTGTTGTTGATTATTGCATTTTACTATTTATTTATGTTGACTATTTCTTTAGTGCTCAAGGCATATTTTGGCATTTTTGTCGGTTTATACTGTACTTAGTGCTAGTAGATAATTTTACTTTCCAATTTGTTTTCGTGTCCTTAGATTTAGCTACATATAATAATTAATATGGACGTCCGAATATCTTAAACCATTCATACTGAATGTTATTTGACTTCCATATTTTTGACTTTTGTTATATTTCTATATGTGGACGTCAGATTATCTGTAAAGTTTCATACCGCACGATATTTGACATCCATATAGCCATGAATATATTTATATTTTAATTTCTTGTGTATAAGACACACATTAATGATCATTACTTTAATGACATTTTTCGTTATTGTTTTATTTTTATTTCAGTGTAGGGAGCCCATGCGGTATGAAATAGTCACTTTGGTGTTTCATAAAATGCTCCATTCTAGAAACGATAAAACGCTTAGAAAACCTTTCTTATTTCTTTTTTGATAAATATTGCCGTTTGTATCGGTTTTTGGGGCACTGTGTGCGCCAAAATTTCAACTTTAAATAACTACCTGTGTACACATAATAATATGGACGTCCGAAAATCCTAAAACTTTCATACTGAATGATATTTGACGTCCATATTTGTGAATTTTGTTATATTTCTATATGTGGACGTCAGATTATCGGTAAAG
The DNA here is from genome assembly GCA_036936625.1 of Parnassius smintheus behrii. Lineage (NCBI taxonomy): Eukaryota > Metazoa > Arthropoda > Insecta > Lepidoptera > Papilionidae > Parnassius > Parnassius smintheus. Next base: position 26,878,693 of record JAUPFT010000010.1, on the reverse strand, counting down.
TTTCATACCGCACGATATTTGACGACCATATAACCATGAATATATTTATATTTTAATTCCTTGTGTATAAGACACACATTAATGATCATTGCTTTAATGACATTTTTCGCTATTGTTTTATTCGTATTTTAGTGTATAGGGAGGCCATGCGGTGTAAAATAGTCACTTTGGTGTTTTATAAAATGTTTCGTTCTAGAAATGATAAAACGCTTAGAAGCTTAGAAAACGTGTGTGAAAAGTTAAATTGTATTTCAACTAACTGCAAAACCAAACATAATATCATAATTTAACAGAAATAGTCTTTCACAAAAATGAATCTAGTTAAGTAGAGAGTAATTTCGTACAGATAGGTACAATAGTCGCACTCATCCTTAAGATGTAGTGAGAGCTCCAACACTCAACACGATCAAGTAAATACATTATATTTTCGGAGTTATGTCAGAAACAATATACCATGGTCTATTGTAAAAATTAAGAACCTATTGGCAGTTAATGCAGTAAAACCTTATATTAAAATGAGTTTCTTCGCCAGGCCGTATTAGGTTATTAGTCACAATATAACAAAATAAACTTCTATGAAACCTGTCAATATCTACGATTGAGTCCATCTTCCTGTACTCAATCAGAAGGTAACTTATACTCAAACAGAATTATGGGTTGCTTACGAAATACCTAACAAGAGTTCTTTTAGGCAGATTAGTCCCAAATGTAAAATGTTAAAACATAGTGCAGCATGAAATAAACCGATAAGCCGACGTCCGCATCTACATTTATAAAAATATAACTAAATTCAAAAATACAGGTGTCAAATATCATTCAGCATGAAAGTTTTAGGATATTAGGACGACCATATTATGTGTAGGTAAATGTAAGGTTAAGAAAACAAGTTTAAAAGTAAAATTACTAGTATCAAGCGCAGTATAAACCATATAATAATGTCCTGCAGACCAAATTACTATCACGGCGGCCTGTCTCAACGGAGACTAGCCATCGGCGCAGGACAGGATTATAGTGCCCAAGTGTATGCGTAACCACAGGTGCACTCTCTATTCCCTCATTCTCATAATCCGATGGGACGGTAAACCGACACGACCGGAGAGAGATCAGGCGTAGGACTAACGGCTTTACGTGCTTTCCGAGGCACGGGGGTGATACACCGTCAACTTCCTGACTCCGGGCAGCTATGGAGAATTTCTTGACAGAAAAACTCAATAATTGATTTTTGGCCCGAACCGGGATTTAAACCCAGGACCTCACGATCAGCAGTCGCACTACTACAACCACTAGACCAACGAGGCAGTCATAACTATATATCACCAAATAACACGTTGGCAAGGGTGACGGAACGGCAACGTCGCATCTCCTAATTTTGTGCGGAAGTCAAATACGGCCACAAATGAAAGTATTCACAAATCGACAGCAGCGCTATTATTTTTGCAACGAAAAGTAGCGGAACTACGTAAATATTCAGTACAGCAAGATTGGAAGGAAAATGACGTCCAATTTTTTTTTTAGATTTTGACATTTCTGTGATCAGCATGACAATTTGCGACCATTGCGCTAAGTCTCGTATTTGACGTCCGTATATTGGATGTCGCGTCGTAACTAGGTTGACGCCACATTATATGCAAAATTCGCCATAGTGGACGTACAATAAGTTATGGGATGTATATATATATATATATATATATATATATATATATATATATATATATATATATATATATGTATAACATAAGCTAATTATTGTTTAAGTAAACAATTTTGCCAAATCATTGCACTTACAAGGGGGTGTTAAATAGTTTTGACAAGAGAAGCTATTAACGTAGGCGTTTATTATTCTTGGACGCTAATCATATTATGAAAGCGTGTCCAACTTTAGGAAGTTGAAGTAAACTTTTAACAGAATTTAGTATCATGATGAAGTACTTGGTGATAGTAAAATGTTAAGACACCGAGGGATATCGATTAAGTAATTATGTATTGTTAACACAACTAAGGCTTTCATTTAAAGGTTGGGGTTATGTTAAGAGTATAACGTGATTAATTCCGACATATCGGAAGGCATAACATTCTTCGGGTCTTCCGACACACAGGAGATAATGTGCTTATTTATTTGTTTGGTTCACCAACAAATGTTTTGCTAATACCTATGCTAAATTCTAAGACAAAAGAAAGAAAAAACATGCTTCTTTATACAGAGCTAGCTTAAACTAAGCTCCACCACGTGGAGATATCAGTTAAAAACTTTTATTTTCCGGTGATTTATTACCGTACTGTGATTTATTACCGTGTAGTGGCGGTGTATAAATTTCCACTACCCTGTATAATCCCGTTAGTGTAGTAGGAGGCGACAGAGGTAATCAGATCAGGAGATTGGCAGGAGCGTCTTTCTAATAACGACTAAAAATAAAAATAAAAGCTGCGGTTATCAATCCACTTGCAAAGCGTGGTAACTATGGCAAATATCTCGTAATCGTAGTCGTAAATGGACAATGACGGGCAATTATCCTATAAATATGAGTCAATCAATAGAGCTTCGTTCAGCTGTGGCTTTTTATATTTTGTAACGATGACTACACTCATTTGCATTACGAAATAATCTTCTAATATATAAAAATAAATTTTTGTTTGTTCGTATTTTATGTGCTGCCATACCGTTCATCAGATTGCGGTAAAACTTTGTCAATTATGGGCATAGTTGGAGATGGGCAGCAGCGTCTTTCTAATAACAACCCACTTGCAAAGCGTGGCAACTATGGCAAATATAGATTTTAATAGACTGTAACGGTATCAACACATCTTTGTTTCTATTGGGATTACTACGGTGTTTCGCTGTGGAATATCCCACTGTTACTGTGGGTTAGCGTTAGTGGAACATTCTCGCTGGGACATAATGTTTGCTGTATCTGCTTTGACTCGGCAGGAAAGTAAAGTTCTACTTTATTATTTAGAATTTTGTTACATACATCACTGACACTTTGCACATAAGCAAGGAGGGTTGGTAAAAGGAAGGTTTCTTATAGTAACTAGCTCGTGTGCAAGCTATTGAATATAAAGGTAAATTTAGAATTTTTTCTATAGCCATCTTAAGATTAATGTCAATTTCTTTTATAATATCTGTATCCATTTTATATATAACTTACTCATTGTATATTTTTTATAGAATAAGGGTAACAAACGAGCACACAGTCCACCTGATGGTTAGTAGATGCTGTGGCCCATAGACATCTACATCTATCCTCGATTACGAATCAAAATGCAGATGCGTTGTCACCCGTGAGGACTGAGATGGAATGCCTCGTAACCAGTAAAAGTGGTGTCCGGATTTCTACACTCACCATATGAAACACAGCAGTATTAAGTTGCTATTTTACGCCGGTATTCTGTGAGAGCGTGGTCCTTCCCCGGTCGACCGACCCATTCATGCTACAACTATAATATAGCTGCAGCGTGGATTTACCACGTATACAATATTTGACTCGAAAAATCCATTAAATTTAAATAGAATATTATTTAGTTGTTGTTTGTTGTATTGTTAAAAAATCAAATGTTTTGTTAGCTAGTTGATAATATCATACGTGAAAGTTCCGTATTTTAAGCAATATCAAAAAATATAAAAATGGTTAATGACTGTACAAGTCTAACAACATTTAATTTATATTCGGGTTTCAGTGAAAGCGTTTAATATTCTGTTACTGTCCCTGCGCCTGGAAATCGTTCTAAATTCCTGTTTGGTATTAAAGTATAGTCCAACATGAGTGATTTGCGTTTTTTTTTATTTGGCTGGGAAATTATGTATGTAAAACGTAGCGTGCGTAGATTTAGAAATAATCAAAAATCTTTTGGCTTCGCTTCTATTAAAAATATCTGACAAACCAAAATATTATTTTATTAGCAACCATTAAAAAGTTTAGCAAAAGTGTTATTTATTTAAAATAATAACATTTGTAACAAATAGTTAATGTGTTTTTTTAGTCTTTCGAGTAATAAGAATACAAATTTAAAAAACTGGTCAAGTGCGTGTTGGGCTTTGCACAATGTAGAGGTAGAGTTCCATAGTGCCCGTCATTATACGTGAAATTGAAAGTCTTTATGATACCATGAGCATATTATGGGACGAATTATGTCAGACTCGCACCGACTAAACCCCATGATGTTCCACCTTAGTCGCATATTGGCAGAACCTCGGGAATCGGTTTTCAGACACATTCGCGTTCCCACCAGCGCCTGCCACCCCATGTCAGCCCCTTCTTAGTGCACCAGGAATACAAGGCGCGCCATCCTCCGCGACCTCGAACTTCACCCGCGTAACGGATCTCCCTCTCCCCCGAGTCCTATACGCGGAGGCCATGTGGCTAGGAAAAAACGAGCACTCGGAAATACTAGTTTTCTAGACCCCAGAGGTGAATCTTGTCCGTGGCTCCGCCGTCAACCACTTCGCTTATCAATGACGATTATCTTACGACAATCCTTAGGCAAGCGTAGAAGATCATGACGATGCAATTACCAAGTGATGTGGTCTTGTACGTGCGCTGTAGACCGAAGATTAAGTTTTCTTAACATTCGCGCTAGAAAACTTCATCGGATGGGGTACCAGCATAACAACAACAACAACAAGAAGTAGGTATCAACGATAACCGATAGAAATGTCTTGTTGATTCATGATTTTATATTATTATTTAAATATTATTAAGCTTTGACTTTTATTCATATTGCAAATGTTATTCAAGTATTCATTGTAATTATATTTTTATCAATTTAATAACTAATTTCAAAGTTATAGTTACAGCTTATATGAGTCTCACAGCTGGGCGCAGACCTCTCATCTCTGACAAAAAATACATTTCCTAGCCCTAAGCTAGGAAATGTATTTTTTATTATTTCTCAGACATACAAGTTTCATCACGATGTTTTTCTTCATCGCCGAGCACGTAGTAAATCAGTATTTAAAATTGAAAATAACGATTTCATTTGTGCCCGAGGGGATTGGACTTGAGTTGCTCACGTACTGTGAAACTTACAGCAAGCATTTAGCATCAGAGCTACCACGACTCTAAAAAAATACTTGAAATTTTGTTACCACCAAAGGAGAAAGAGTAGTTCGTGGAAGTAGGCATCAAGAATAATGTGAAATTATGATGTAGTATTTTTATAACAATACTTATTACAAGCTTATGCGATAATTTTATTTCACGTCCTTATAATTCATCAAACAATTGCTACACTGCGCTGTGTAGAAAATATCGTAGCAAATTACGTAGATGATTATTTCTTTTTGGTAACTGCTACAAATACAGTAAATAAAAATAGCGTAAGCAAGTTTTAAAATGTATTACAATTGGCAAATCTACTCCGTCTATTTAAGTCATATAATTCAAATCGCTATACTAAATTAGAATAATGTTCATCATTTGTATATAATAAGGCAACAGAAGCGTTATCTTCTAGATTAAGAGCCATTGAACGGCTCAATAAAGCTGCAATTTATAAATGTCATTGATAGTAAATTTGACAGGCCTGTTGGTCTAGTGGTTAGTGACCCTGACTGCTAAGCCGGAGGTCGTGGGTTCGATTCTCACCCAGGACAAATGTTTGCGTGATGAGCACGATCATTTGTTCTGTGTCTGGGTGTAATGTATCTATAATATTTATGTAAGTATTTAGAAATAAATAAGTATGTTTATCAGTTGTCTAGTACCCATAACACAAGCTCTGCTTAGCTTGGGACTAGATGGCGTTGTGTGATAGCTGTGGAATATTATTATTATATTATTATTATTATTATTATTATTATTATTATTATTATTATTATAGTAAATATTATTATACATACAGACTGGATTAGAGCACTCGCTCTAATCCAGTTTTTACGTTAAATTAAATTTTCTATTACAGTAATTAAAAACTTGTTTTCAACTGTTCTTTAGTATTAGTCATCATCATCATTACAGCCGTTCATAAGTCTACTGCTGAACATAGTCCTACCCCAAGTAATTCCACAAAGCGTGGTCCTGAGACACCTGCATCAGTCGACTTCCTGCATGTCTTAACAGGTCGTCATTCTATTTAGTGGGGGGCCGCTCTACACTTCGCCTACCGGTAGGAGGCTGCCACTCGAGAACCTTTCTTCCCCATCGGTTGTCGGTTCTTCGAGCTATATGACTGCCTCATTGCCACTTCAGCTTACTAATCCGTTGGGCTATGTTGATTATTCTTATTATAGTGAAGATATCTTCATTTCCAAGTTTGTCACCAAAAGAAACCCCGAGCATAGCCCTCTCCATAGATCGCTTTGTTTGTTTTGTTTTGTTTTTTGTTTTTGAAAACGTTACCCCTACACTAAGATTTTCTCTTGTATCGTGGGGGCAGTTTACAAACATAAATTGCACAAGGACAAACATCTAGACCCGAAACAACTATTTGTAGGCCATACAAATACGTGTTTCGTGCGGGATTCGAACCCGCGACCCCGAGCGCAGCGACTCATTGCTTAAGCCACTGCGCCACGGAGTCGCTGCTGCTCATACGGCCAGCAGTGAAGAACCACGTCTCAGATCCATAAGCTATCACTGGCAACACGCACTGGTTGTACAATCTTCAAGTTTTAAGGTATGATTGGCTAGGCAAATAAAGATTGTTGCCGGACATATAAATATAGGCAGGGTTGACCAAAAAATATATTCTATATTCCATACTCCATACACCATTCGTCTGCACATAAAATAATAGTTTCATTTCTCCGCCACTAGACCACTCGGAGTCTGTAAATAGTGGACCAGAAAATGTGTCGTAATTAAGAAAATTATAAAAAGAAATTGTACTTGTCAGTCTATCCGTCACGATCTTGTCATTTTTGTCATCATTGCAGGTGTCTGTCGATGTTACTTTTCACAAACTTTTATTGAATATTTTAAGATGTCAAAGCGGCAGACTTATTACTTACACTTTTTTTTGGTCACTTTGTTATACCTTTCACACCTGAGCGTGTCTATGAAAACCGTCGTTCAAACTAAAAATTCCCCATTTCATTGTAGGTACCTCACGTATAGAGAACCAACTGAAAAAAACCGGCCAAGAGCGTGTCGGGCCACGCTCAGTGTAGGGTTCCGTAGTTTCTCGTCCGTCACAATAAGTGTTCCCACTTATGAGTTTAAAGGTGGGTATCCATTATGTTCGCGCCCCAGCAGCGCTCCGCGCTCCTGCAACTGCTCCCGGTAGGGTAGTGGGTACTGTTGTTTCCATCCAAGCTCAAAATGATTCCTAGAAAGTCCTTATAAAGTTCTACTTTTCAGATTTTTTTCATATTTTCTAAACTTATGGTTCAAAAGTTAGAGGGGGGGGGACACATTGTTTTTTACTTTTTCCGAAATTATTGACATTATCAAAAATTATTTTAGTAAACCCCTATTCATTTTTAAATACCTTTCCAACAATATATCACACGTTAGGGTTGAAATTAAAAAAAAAAAATCACTTCCAACTTTACATATACGGGGCCTACCCTAATAAAACCTTTTTTTTCCAATTTTTATTTTACCACTTTGTCGGCGTGATTGATACACACATTGGTACCAAATTTCAGCTTTCTAGTGCTAACGGTCACAGAGATTAAGCGAGGACGGACAGATGGACAGACAGACATGGCGAAACTATAAGGGTTCCTAGTTGACTACGGAACCCTAAAAACGTGTAGCTTACTAAAATACCATAAGTCTGCTGCTTACTGACTCTTAGAACATGAAAGGCTAAGATAAAATGCCTTAAAGCCTTTTATTATATTGATAGCTGTGTGATTCTCCATTCATCTAAAGTTATGGTTTTCTCTACACCGTAGGTACATTTATTTATTCACAGCATCGATAATAAATTTTTTTTTTATATCTTATCTACTGAAAAGGCCAGGCCAGACCACCAAGTGTTGCGGTTGATCATGGGCGGCGGTAGTCACTTAACATCAGGTGAGCCGCATGCTCGTTTGCCCCCTCTTCTTTAAAAAAAAACCTAGTTAAGGGTAAATATAACCTCAAATGGCTTAGCAAGATTCTCCGTTATGGCGAAAATATTGCGGCATTAATTTTGAAATAAATATATGGTAAAGTTGAGGATTAATGTTAAGGACTATGTTAGACGAAAACACGATTCCGTAAAATTTTCTCTGTAGAAAAAAATCCAAACTTACCTCCAAACTGAACAATAAACCGCTGTTATTCATAAAATACTTTAAATAAAATCAGAAACTTTGCATACTAACTGAACTAACTATAAAGCAGTGCTTATGTTATTTACTTTTTTTTAAATATTATTATTTTCACTGTAAAAAGAAATTACCTAAACTATCGGCGTCTTGAAGCTTGATTCCTGCCGCCCGGTTAGTATCACTTCGGCTTTTGAAGGGGGAAGTTGTGTCGCTTACGATCAGAGTACACATTACGCAACAGGACAACGTAAAATTAAAATGGGAAATAACCGTAATAAAAATAAGAAGCGACTGGGTTGGCGTTAAGAAACAAGCATAAATACGACAAACCTAATGAAATAAGTATCTAACGAGCTATCTACTTACAGTATTAGTGATTACAAACATTTCGGTACATAGCATACGACGCGCGGGGAAGTGGGGGCGAAATTAGAATTTGAGCTGACTTACTATTATTAATTATAAAATTGTTAAACAATTAGCCACTTATATAGAGAGAATTGCATTTCCACATATCCTGGCCATCTCAATATTTTTCTTTGCAAATAAGTTTTTATCTAATAATGTTAGCATTTGGTCCTCAAAAATTGTGTTATTTATTTTAAATAAATCTGTATAAGACTTTGTTTTGCCTAACCTAGCCGCAGATACAACTTGTTTATTGTGACGGCAAGTTCTAAATTACTCGTATGTTCTCATAAACATACCTGTGTGGTAGAGTCATTCTCTCAGAGTACCAGCGTAAGATCGCTCAATGTTTCTGTATTTTACAGATAACGAGACATTTTTTTGATTCTTAATTGACAGATGTAGGTGTCTACAGGCCACAGCGTCCACTTACTTTCAAGTGGACTGCGTGCGCTCGTTTCTCTATCTTAATTCTATAATAGATTCCTACATCATAATCTCCATTATTATTTTAATAGTTCTACACATACATATACATACACATACATGTATATCCAATCGTCTTTCTCTTTAGAAATTGCCACCGCCTTAGATATGTTTTCGCCTGGAAAATTATTCCTTCCTCATTAGGCTTTTTACGCTACCACCACACGACACGAACATTATTAAAAAATCGTATTCTAAAATTAAATACCACCGGGTACAGACTGAAAGGAGATTACAGTACAGAAATATATGAATGGAACGGATATTTGTTTTGCAAATGTTGCGTCGTGCATATCGGCTATTAGCCGATCGTGTTGCGGCACAACTGAACGCTCAGGCAAATAGGTTATTTATTTTCAATTAGTCTTACCGTTGAAACGCCTTTTAATGTTTTATTATAAAAATAAAACATAACTATCCTAAGTAACTAGCGTATGACTAATTTGTCAATCTTTTTAAAAAGTCATGGCATAACTAAAGTATAAACACTTTAGATATAGATATATTTGTAATATTGTTTATTTGAAGAATAACTAGTATCAATGTATGTTTAAAATAAAGCAGAAATTAATTAAATCAACAGAAAATACGACTTTGTTTCTGCATTCGATTAAATAGTTAAAGAAACAAACTCATATGTTTTCTAAATTGTTTAGAGGTATAACTACACAAAATTGGGCATATTGTTAACATTTAAATTCCTTTCTTATACGCTTACATTCTTTTTCTATTTAGTTGTATTTTATTATTTAATTCAAAATAAAACACAATAAAACAAACGTAGTATAGTCTAGTAAGAGTAGACTATTAGTAGTTCGTGTCCACTTTAATATAAAAAATAATATTGGTTTAACAAAGAAATAAAAATCATTCACAGCATCAAAAACAAATTATACTTATTTCTAATCGACTACAACTATACTATAATAAGGCATAATAACTGTTTATTCTACTGCACCAGTTGAACTCTGAGCTTTCAGATTTAGACAAGAATATTTTTATTTCAGTTTAACTTTATAACATAGTATGTGACGGTTTACTTTAACTTCTTTCTTGGCATCGACGTTAAGCTTAATCTTTTAAGAAGCTAAGAAAGCAATATCGGTGGCTTCCATTTATAGGGAAAGTGCAAAATGTCTTAAAATAATTTTCCCACAATTTAATATTGTAAAAATGAATGTAGTATAGTCTAATAAAATATTATGGGAAATGGATGATCGTGCGACTTCATATCTTATGAAATCATTTTCTTCGATATATTTTACCGATTTGGTTTACTATTACGGTATTAAGAAAAAGAAAAATTAAAAGTAAAATACACTTTCCCGCCATTTGCAATTGTTTTTATGTCCGCCAAAATGAATGAATCTAACGAAGAAATTTGATACATTCTGAAATTTTATTACAAAAAAGGGAAAAATGCGACTCAAGCTGCGAAAAGACGTTTATGGACCTAATGCATGTATCAGTAAGAGTGGCATTAAGTTGGTTCAAGCGTTTTCAGTCCGAGAATTTTGATGTCAAAAATGTAGCTCGCTCTAGTCGTCCACATGCGGGTAAAGTCGATGCCATTTTTGTAAAAGTGAAGCGAGATCGGGATATTAGTAGTTACACATGCCGAAAAGTTAAGGATTAACCACAAAGCACTTTGGATCTATTTGAAAAAGTCTGGCTATATAAAAAAGTCCGATATTTGTGTACCACACGAGCTCACTGAAAGAAACATAATGAATCGTGTAATAACTTGCGATTCTCTTTTGAAACGTAATGAAACCGAAACATTTTTGAAAACATTGAAACCCGGATTAACACGCAATAAGGTGATGCTGTGTGTATGGTGGTATGGGACGGGCATCGCTTATTGTGAGCTTTTACCGCCGGGCCAAATTATCGATTTGGATCTCTATTGTCAACGACTAATAAGACTCAAGCAAGATATTAAGAAAAAACGGCCGGAATCGTTCAACATAAAAGAAGAAGTGTTACATTATGATAACGCCAGGCAACACACATCTTTAGTCACAAAGCAAAAATTGAGAGTATGGTTGGGAAGTGTTAATGCATCCACCATATAGTCCTGACCGTGCACTCTCAGATTTTCACCTGTTTCGGCTCTTCAGAATTCTTTGGGTAGTGTTAGGTTACCATCAAAAGAGGTTAGTCCAAACTACTGATTACGCACGGGATTATGTCACTACCTACTAGATGGAAACAAGTTATCGAAGAAAATGGCACATATATAATATAATTAAATGTAATTAAACTTTGGAAAAAAATGTCTTGAATTTGTATATAAAATACGAAGAAAATTTTTTCCCCCGACCTAATAATACCTGTAACGTACAAACATCTGGAGAAATTCCAATGAAGGGAAAAGAAAAATATCAAAAATTAACGAATAAATCCATTGAAGTAATATGTACTTACGTACTAGAACAGCTATTTCAAACAAAAAATATGCGCTACTCTGTGTTCGCGCAGTTGGTTGTTTTATCATAGAATAAACATAGGTGGAATGATCAGTAGGTAATATATAGATTGCACTGTTAAATAGGTAAATTATATCGAGAACAATTTTTTAAATTTTGTCATTTATTTTGTATATTACATTTGCTTATTTAATATTACATAATATTATATCACAACTACATTTTAGTGATATTTTTATCTTAATATTTTAAAACTTATCTATCTCAAATATCAAAAAAACATACTAAATGTATGTTCAACAAAACTTGTTAATATAACATTTAAATTACAAATATATTTATTTAAATTAGAATAAGAGTCGTTTATAAATACTGGGCACGCGAGAGTTAAAAATTGACAAATTTATTCCACTTTGACTGATGTGGAAACCTAAAATAAAATGTAAGAATAATTAGCAGATTTAAATATAAAAAATTTGGCCTAATTATGATAACTCATACCTTTCTACAAAAAAAATGTGTATAATAATATATTCGTCCTATACTTAAGTACCCACAGAAATGTCGCATCTGAACAAATTAATTTCATAATCTATATTACGTGACACGAGATGGCGTCTTAGGAATAATTTGTTTTATTATTAATTTATAATAATTTTTAATTGATTAAGTATCTTATTAACCAATGAAAAGTAATTCCTTGGTTTTTACTGACATTTCTTGAATTATTTGTGCAATATCTAAGTAAGCACGACGATATATTTTTATCACGAGATTTTTTTTAAATCAACACAACACGTGTCAAATCTACAAGCGCCTAGCGAGTAACTGATTAAAGTGCGGTGTACACACTGCAGTTGAGTGGAACATAGTAGCTGAATGCAGTGTCGCCTCTAGTACGTAGTACATAATAGCTCAATGAATAAATCAAATGTTAAACTTCTGAATTAATGTCAGAACCAAATGCAACCATTGACTACAAACACAGATCATAGATTAATCGCGTTCCATAATCTGTCAAAATAAACACTGGATGATGCTACAATTAGAGTAATATCTAAGGGCCTCAATTATGCAATAACACCGCGCAGATTACCGTACGAAGAAATTATCTGTAGTGTCGAGGACTGTTTATTTAAAAACAATAACATTTATGTTACGTCGAAGTTGTCCGTTATCGCCAAAATGTTCATGGAAGACTTTGAGGAGAAAGCCCTGCTTAAAATGCCCTCTTGTAAATCCAAAATTCTACAAGCGGTACGTAGACGACACTTTCACAATTCTACATTTAGCCTTTAGATAAAGTAACTGCATTTTTAGATTATCTTAACTCTATAAATTCTAAAATTCAGTTCACAATGGAGTTAAAGGCAAACAATTCTTTAGCTTTTCTAGAGGTGTTAGTAATTCGGAATCTTGATAACACCTTGAGCCACACTGTGTATAGAAAAAAGACTCATACAGATAAATATTTGAACGGTGATTCTCACCACCATCCTTAACAGTTAGCTACCGTGAGTAAATCTTTGTTTCAGAGAGCACGGGGAATCTGTGACAGTAAACACCTGGCTACCGAGCTCCAACACGACAAACAAGTTTTGCATGACTACAAGCTTTGGGCCCCGCGCCTACGTCATAGTGAACGATTCACTCGTTCACTGTGACGTAGGAGCGGTCACAGTCGAGCACCTGTTGTACTGCTGATTGGCTACATCTTGAAGTGCGCTTCCATTAAAACGATCTTCAAGCCGCCGAAGAAGATTGTTCAGGTTTTACTATCAGTCAAGTGTAATGTCCCTCTACAAGATGCAGGAGTGTACAAGCTTGATTGTGAATGTGGTTTCTCTTATATAGGTCAAACTAAAAGATCAGTTAAAACTCGCGTTATAGAACATATAGTTGATGTAAAGAATCGACGCTCCGGGAAGTCTGCAGTCTGTGGAGACGTACAGGATCGCCCCCGTCAATACATCAGATTTAAAAGACCAAAAATCATCGCCAAAGAACACCGATTCCTTCCAAGTATGATTTGCGAGGCTATTGAAGTCGAAAAACATCCATCCTATAATTAATAAAATTTAATCCCAACCCAAGCAATAGAACTGCAAGACTTCAAGATACTGTTACGCGCTCAAGTCGACGACATACTAGCGCCATCTAGTGTCAGGAACGAGAGCGAGTAGAGCGTTGCAGAAAATGACGTCACAGATCTCTCAACCGACAGCGCCATCCGAAGAACTAAGTTTCTAGAAACTCTATACTTGCACACTCGTCCCTTTGCGCGCATTTACTTGAATATTCGGGACGCTTAGTAGGTACTTCGGGACGCATAAGTTCATACTGTGTAGATCGGAATAAAAATTAATAATTTTAATCTGTGGTAACCGCGGTTAACTATGACATCTGGAAGGTGAACATCTCAGTCCACGTGACTATGGGTCGTAGACAGAGAAACCTATAGACTAATTATTAGCGTGGCCTCGAGTGAGAAAGGACGATAACGTAGTTTTAGGTTATACAATAATCTTTATGACTTTTAAACATATTTATATTTTTTTAATTGTTCTATGAACTGAACTGAACAAGATTCACCAATCTTAAGCTCACAAAATATTTTTTTCTCACTTAAACCAACTTGTAAACTCCTTAGATCGCTACGAACTGTCAAAGTTGTTTAGCAAAGTGTAGTTTGCTAAACAAAAAAAGCCGGCACGGATAAAGGGACAAACAATCACACTGCTCTGTCCCATTTTTATGCAAGACGTATGCATAAATCTATCTTTTTCGTGTGCGAATGCGAAAGAAGGCATCAATTTGTCTATAGGTTTCTCTGTCTACGCTAAGGGTACTGTAAAGTACTCAAAACGTCAGGTTAGTAAAAAAGTTAATATACGCGATAAAATCCGTAAAATCTTGTATTATTTATATTTCAATGGACCTTTAAGCACAACACCACCACCACGTGCTCGGCGGTGAAGGAAAACATCGTGAGGAAACTTGCATGTCTGAGAAATAAAAATAAAATATTTCGAGGACATGTGAAGTTCGCCAACACGCATTGGGGCAGCGCGGCGAACACTTCCTTGCCCTAAAACACTCTCAAAAATGAGAGGAGGCCTGTGCCCAGCAGTGGGCCGTAACTTTACTTTACTTTTTCAGCACAATATTATTTAGTAATTCCGTCGATATACTCAATGATTTTTATTCGTTTTCGAAAATCAAATAACGTTTATCTAAAATTTGGTGAAAATAAGGCTCTTCTCTATTAATACAATTTTTTTCATTTTATTATTAATCTTATATACCTTTTTACTATGATTGTAATGAGGACCACGCTCTCACAGAATACCAGCGTGAAATAGTAGCTTAATGCTGCTGTATTTCGTATGGTGAATGTAGAGAACCGGAGAACCTTTTTACTGGAAATGAGGCATTCCATCTCAGTCCGCACGGGTGACAATGCATCTGCATTTTGATTTGTAATGGAAGATAGATGTAGATGTCTATGGGCCGCAGCAACCACTTACCATCAGGTGGACTGTGTGCTCGTTTGTCACCTTATTCTATAAAAAAAGGAGTTAAAGAAAAGAGCTTCCTTCAAGAAAAGAGCTTACTCCTTTCTAAAGGGCCGGCAACGCACCTGCAATTCCTAGTATTGCGGTTGTTCATGAGCTGTGGTAGTCACTTAACATCGGGTGAACCATATGCTCGTTTGCCTCCTCATCTATAATTTTTTTTTATTATGAATCGTTTTCATATCGTCGTCACTTAGAAAATTTCTGAGTTTTATTATTTTACCAAAATATATTTCGTGATTAGTTTATAAATGCTGAAAAGTAGACAAATACTATGTTTTATCACTTTCGTGAAATTAATTTTTTTTAACTTATTGCAAGCCGCTGCTTGGTCACAATACCACCTGGTGGTAAGTGATGATGCATCCCCAATACGGTAAATCGAACTGTGTTAGCGTAAAAAACCCTATTCACTTTTGCTTTGAAGACGCCCGGGTTCACATCACAAAATAAGAAGCAAACCGTTTGGTTCTAATGTGTGGAATATCGAAGGCAAAGGAGTGACGACCCGCCGACCGTCTGGTTGTGCGATGGTGGAAAGGAGAGAGAGAGGAATTAAAGCGTGTAATTCCTACTTATAACCACTGAAATGCCTCCCAGTAGTTATTGGCTGGCTACTCTGCGCCTGTGCTCGAGGCTGACAAGATTGGTTTCAACCAAATCATGATTATCAAAGAGCCTCTTAGCGTCACGTCTCTCCACTGAGTCCAATGCTGCTAGGTGACATTTTGCAGCACCAGTCGATATTTGACAGCAGTACTCCATGCACGACCGGGCTGAATTTGCCCCGGCGTGAAGTACCTCCGTACCCTTACAAGGAAACCTAGTTTTAGTTGCGCTGCCTCGTAGAGGCTGAGGTTATCAAATATTTAATTCATAACAAGTATTTATCAAAGACAAGTAATCGATTTATCAGCGCTACATTCACTTTAAGATCTAATATCTTAAAGTACTGCTATAAACATATCTGGGGGCATGGCAGTGGCCCCGCCAAGTCGAGGAAAAAAGCGGCACGGCCGTACCATAGTTTTCTCGAAGCAGTTCAGGCCATTTTCGACCACCTGTGAATAAAACTAGGAACCTGAATTTTTAGAGACATTTCAAATTTCATTCAATTTGGACTAGTAGTTTAATAATTATAACTAGTCAAAGTTTCTTAATTTTGTCACTCACTGCCTGACCGATCATCAAAACTCTAAGGCACTTCTAGCAGACATAAAAGCTTCAAATTTAGAATACAATTAGTGTTTAGTGTATAAATGAAGAAAAAACTAAAATATTTTTCAATTTCAATCCAGTTATTTAGATACACCAACTGCATAAATAACTTTGTAATCCCATATAAATATATAGGATTATAAAGTTACATTTGCAGTGAATTAATCAGTGTAGCTGTATATGTATAATAGGTACACTGATAGATATAGATAGGTGCGTTGTTTGTATTCAAGAAGTAGAAAGTACCGGAAAGGAAAAAACGTAAGACTCTCTACAAAAAGAAAAGAGATGCCATCAAAAACATAACTTGTAAAAAAAACCAAGTCTCGCAACTCAGTTCTTCTACCGTAAAAAGTTATAAGGTCCATGTAATACCAAGTCGGTTAATTTATTCAGTCCCTACTTAAGAGTCCTTCTGTTTTCAGCTATTACATAATTAACTAACCTAACAACATCTTATAGTGACCATATCAATGTTAAAAATCTTTTATGTTTTAAGTAAAT
The DNA here is from genome assembly GCA_036936625.1 of Parnassius smintheus behrii. Lineage (NCBI taxonomy): Eukaryota > Metazoa > Arthropoda > Insecta > Lepidoptera > Papilionidae > Parnassius > Parnassius smintheus. The sequence goes on along the minus strand of JAUPFT010000010.1, from coordinate 26,861,873 downwards.
AGATTGACTTGGCAATCGCACTAAACAATCTAATTACTTGTGAGATACATTGTGTTTTCATGCGATAGATGGATTTTTAAGTTGTGTTTTTGATGGCGTTAAGGTTTTATATTTACAGACTGGAGTCACAATTCACTGGTAATTCTTTTATTATAAATCCTGCAAATCTTCTTAATGATATTCGGCTCAAATTAGTTGCTTCTTAAAGAACGTGGTAAACGCAGAGCTTGTTACTGATTATGAAACATCAATAATAACTTACGATTACCCGTTTCGATTTAAACAAATCCAAGTGCTGATAAATTTGCTTTGAAATGACAATAAACAACGTTCAGGGCATGGATCTCATGAGCAGCTGCTTTTCACTTCGTCGAATTGAGACGCGCTACGGTCTCTATAAATCAGCGATGTAGACAATTTTTTTTACAACCCAATTTAAAATATCTAACGTTGTTTAGGAAGAGGTTTTTTGATACAACAACATGAGTATAATATTTTAATTCATACTCATTGATATACAAAAAGGCTTTTTGTATATCAATGTTCATACTTCAAAAATACGAGGGAAACCTTTTTTGACAAATTTGATTTTTTTTCTCAGTGAGTAAGAAAGCTATTGACTTGAAATTTGTCATACAATCTGGTGTAAGAATTTCATATCTATGTTAAACTAGCTGAATCCCGCCCGCTTTGCTAGGCGCACGATAATGGACGATAACGATGTTCCTTGTCATTTATGGCGTATTTATGTAGTTTTCTCTTCTGATTGGGTTATGTAAATATATAAATGAAAATGATAAATATATATTAATATGGTAAAATAAATAAATGATCATTCGCATTATCATTTGCAGCCTTTTTGAAATCATCGAAGAAAGTGCAATCAGGAAAGCATTTCTTGGAATTCACTTTCTGATTGTTCTTTACAAAAAAACTGCAAGTAATTAAAAATGTTTTCTTCACTTCGGGTACTTAAATATTAATTATGTTGATTTATGTGGAAACGTTAAATACATTAATTTTATAATGAAATAAATAATGACACGTCTGTGGAGAAACATTTAGTTTATTGAATATATTCAATATCTTAATTAATGCACATTGAACAATATTTCATATAAATTACCATTAAGTGTCTTGGCGCGAAATTGCTTGTGACAAAAATCCCGTCTAGAATTGTAAAATTGCACTAGTTTATAATTTAATAACACTTTTTACGTTAACTGTACTATTACGTAAAAATGTTTGTACATCATCTGCACGTAGCTTATATATAAAACAGAAATAGATACATTAACTGAGATTGAAAAATATATTGGTTGGAATATTAAAGATTTGGTAATTTTCAATACAATAACATTTTCTTTTAATTATTTACATAATGTAAGTTACATATTAGTGGTAGTGAATAAAGGGAAACTTACAGGGAACAATCCGAAACAATTTCTATTTATGCTTAATTTTGTTACACCACAATTAGGAGCATTACGTCATTTGGCGTCGAGCGGAGTAGTTTCTATCTGTTCACTTGCGGAAACAGGAGATAGGGTTGAAGTAGCACTGTCGGAAGCGAACTTGCCTCTTGTCAGCGCGCCATTGCTTCGCTAAGCGACCGTCTAGGGCGCGTAGGCTCCAGCCTCGCGGTTCAGCCTGAGGCCACGAGCGACCAACGCGTCCAAGCCTAAAGAAAATAAAAAATTAAGTAAAGGAATAATAATACACTTTCATATACACTCGTAAATGAATTTATTAAACGGAATTATTTAGGTTAATTGCGACGCATGCAGGACACAGCTAGTATGTTATAAATAACATTGCATCCAAAACTATCGTCAATGTCTCACCATATCACATTAGCCTTACATTGAACGTGGGTAAATTAATTAAGCAAGCCTCTTTTTTTTAAACGTTACCCCTACTCTAGGATTTTCTCCTGTATCGTGGGGGCAGTTTACAAACATAAATTGTACAAGGACAAACATCCAGACTCGGAACAATTATTGGTAGGCCATACAAATACTTGTTCCGTGCGGGATTCGAACCCGCGACCCCCAGCGCAGCCACTCATTGCTAAGCCACTGCGCCACGGAGTCGTCTTTTTTGCATTTGCACGGAGTCGTCTTTTTTATTTTTTCATCAGTGGTATTTAATAATACGTCTGCCGTAGCTGAACTTATAATTTCCGACAGTATTAGATTTTTGTTCAGATGAAGTCAATGGATATGAATCTTCACTTACAAACTTAAAAATAAAGAAGTTTGTTTTATCACGCTCGGATGTAAAATATCGTTATTTTCCCTACACCATGGGACATAAGAAACGGCAAAATTTATTTTTCTAAAGAATTGAATGAATATTGTATGATAAAATAGGATACAGCGTGAAATCTTTAAATTATATTAATTACCTTTCTTCAGCGTCGAGTTGTACAAGAAACTTGCGCAGCGCTGCCGCAGTAACAGGGTCCCATGGTGCTGTTAAGTCAGAGCCTTCAGGACTTTCCGCTCTAGAGACTATCGTGTTTTCCGATTGCTCGTCATCTGACTCCTATTAAATTAATTCGACAGATAAGAAAGAGACAAAGTTTTGATAATTATATATTGGCAGTGAAAGCTATATCAATATGCATAATCAAACGTTTATTACCATTGGGACAGCGATACCAGCCGTAAAGAAGAGCGCGAAGATAGTTAGAACGATGGCTAAGCTCTTGTAAGATGCCGCGGTGTTCATGTTTAAATTTGTGCAATTGCTCTAGAAAAAAAATTTACGTTTATGATTTATAAGCCATTAACCACAGTGGCGTAATTTTGATTGGTGTCCTCAACTCAATAATTTATTTATTTATTCTTTATTGAACCTAACACAATGTATAGAAAAAAAGGCGCCCTCAACCCAATATTTAATTAATTAATTAATTTATTCTTTATTGAACCTAAAACAACGTATAGAAACAAAAGGCGCACTTAATGCTAAAAGCATTCCCTTCCAGTCTTTGAAGAGAATGCTTACAGCGGTAGAAAAAATTATATATTAATAAATTCATAAATGGTGTGTCAGGATTATGCCAAACTGAAGACTGTAGTCTCTGCCTACCCCTTTGAGCGACGTGTGACCTTATGTATATAGGTATGCAGTACGGTTCTGAGTTATCTGAATTACAATGCATTTAAATCTTTTGATTCAATACACATTTCAATAGTAAATTAAAATTATTAACTTCAATAATAACAAAAAAGAAACAATTTCTCTCAATATTTTTCAGTTATTTTCATATTTCAATTCAAATAGATCCATAACAAAAATAGAACTGTAAGCATTAATTACAGTTATATCCCGCGGCCTGTAAAACCGCATCGCATTACTCTTTTTACCGTATTAGTCCGAACAAATACAGACCATGTCGTTTGCAGCCGACATAAAGCAGAACCGCATACAGTTTCATTACGCTGTTATTTATTTCAGTGATACCAATACTCCTTATGCAAGATATTAAAAGCTTAAGTATATATGTAACAGATAACACTTTCCTTATTTATATAAAAAGTTTAATTATTGCTTGAACAAATTTTGGGGAAATGCAAACATAATTATTCTTTATCGATAAAATTGAAAATATATTTATTTGTCAGAAATAAGTGTAAACATACGAAATTTAAAAATGAGCAAAATTAACAGAGAGATAATTTATGATATAAAACAAAACAAATTCTAGCTTAGGTACAAGTAACTAGTCAAATAAAATATAAAAAAAAATTCAACGAAAAATAGAAATCGTACACCATGTTCCCGACAAACGAAGTTAGCGACTCTACATCGTTCTACGTTAAAAATCCAATTCCAACGCAGACATCTTAAAGCTGATGTGACAGGTCAGTACGAAGATAAGCCACTTTATCACATATATAGTTATTATAACAAGATTGATGCTATACAGCATACCGTACTCGCGCTTTAGATCATCACCTTTTTATATTTAGGCTATGCCATTAATGTAAGTAAGTGATTAATATAGTTTAATATACAATTAAGTAATATAATAAAATAAATAAACATATATACGTGTAAACAATAAATATTTTTACACATAGGTACAAACACAATCGCGGTAGTTCAGGAGTACTATTATTTATTCTGTGGTCCAGGGACCGAGTGCTCGCTCTCAATTTCACAGTACTACGCGTGTAGCCCAGGTTTGATCACCGCTGACACTAATGACATTGTTAATATTTTAAGTGCTCATGTACCACATGCCCAGTGACCCAGGAAAACATCATGAGGAAACATGCATGTCCGAGAAATTGAAATAAGATATTTCGAATATATGTTGTAAAGTCCACCAGCACTCATTAGGGCAGCACGGTGGACCCTTCCTTGCCTCCCTAAATCCTCTCAGAAGTGAAAGGAAGCCTGTGCTCGGGATGGTAAATGGTGAGGAAGCAACAACTCGTGCTTTGTGAAGCTGCAAGCGGTCGGCACGGAATACCACATCATATACCAAGCTTTTCAAAGGCCAGTTTAGCCTTCCTTTCCAAGTGGTGACTCCGGAACAGTATGTCACTCGATATGTCACCGAGGAAGCCGATGCTGGTTGCTACAAAGCGAGTGCCCTAAAATTGAGGAGATACGATATAGACGAATTCCCTTAGTGGTATCTTCTTACTTTTAGCGGTAAATACGCAAACCTGTGACTTCTGAGGGTTACATTAAGCTAGAGTTAGTCGCTTTCGGTTCACAATATGTCTTACTAAGAACTCGACTTCAGACTCTGAGAAATATTAGCACGGCCGGTGTATAAAGCATCGCCAGTGCTGTTGTTAGCATATCAATGAATGTTACTACTATGCAACATATCATTGATATGCAGAAGCAACAGGGTAGACGAAAGCACGTAGCCTTATGGAACACTAGCATTGAACATGCTAGCATTCATAGGCTTACAGTCAAAGCATGCACCGTCGACTACGACCTTGAAGTTCCGATCCGTAAGAAAACTGGATACCCGTTGCATAATGTACAGGGAACCCTGTAAGAGGAAAGGTTCAAAAGAAGCGTTTTGTGTCGATACGATCGAAGGCCTTCGTTACGTCCGTACTAACCACCACGGCCTCATGGTCTTGACTGTCTCTATCCGTCGGTGAGTCGTGTTTACAAAAAATCACCAGTTGAATGTCTAAAGTCGAGTGACTTCAACTGTATGTGTCTATATATGTCATTAATTATTACTTAGATGTCCCTAATACTAATATAGGAAAGGTCTCATTAAGAGAGATTACAAAGTAAAAAAGTCATTTACAATGAAAATGGTTGTATCGCAAGCATATTAATCAGAATAGGGACAGAGTTGGTATCTGCGGAGGACATAAGCTGAATCACACGGTTGTTTTGCTATTTATTATCTCTTTCACAACACAACAAAACCAATATGTCAGATACACGATAAAACAAATACATCATACGCCTACATATTCTCGCTCCTTTTTATTGTCACAATCAATAATATCTAATTACAATCTTTATTCCGCATTACATCGAAAACAAACTTTTCTTGGTTGGCTTAAGTTATAGTGATTTTAATTTAATAAACATTTTAGTAGGAAAATCTACTAAAGTTTGGTGACCTCGTTAAGTACAGCCCATACAGTGGTTAAGTTATGGAAATCTCACAACAATTTTACAATTTATATTTATAGGTCTGGAATGATCGACTATCCCCGTAGTTATTATTTTTATTAAATTAAGCTTAAATTTTTTAAGGGAATATTTAATTTTAAATGTTAATATTCATGAGAAATCAGTTTTATTTTATGTTTATTATTATTAAGAAACATATAAATATTTAAGAATATTTTTATCCTAATAATCTAAAACATACTATCTAGTTTTAGTAAACTTCAAAAAAGAGGAAGTTTCAATTTGACTGTGTGCCCTTTTTCCTTGTATACCTATATGTTACAGTAGTTAGAGTGTTACAATAGTTTTTTTAAATATATAGATACATTAATTTCGAGAAAAAATCTTACCACTCTGTGATGGAATAGAATATAAATTTTAATTTCATCCTTTAGACAACATTCTATTTGTTAATATGAGTTTCTTTAATCCACTCATTTGAGAGTAAAAAAAAAACAAGAATGTGCTTTTATGCATGCGTTACTTGGGAAATTTTTCCATACTCAACAGGCGTTGATATACGAATAGCCGATGTTCTTAAAACTAATAATGCTGCAAATAATCGTCAATCTGTGATTCAAATTTAGATTTAGCGTTCATGGATGGATTTGCCGTCGTCAGTCGGTTGCCAGAGCCTCGTTAGTTAATTATCAGGGAAAAGTAGAGAGATAACGAACTCAAAGTCAACGCTCGTTTATTATTAGTATTTTGGAATTAATAAATTAAACAAAATGTACAAACCATTTTTATAAAAGAGCTGTCAGACACATAAAAGTATTGCTGGTATCAAATATTGAATGATAAAGGGCTACGTATTCCGTCCTAATATTTTTCATTCCCCGGGGCTTCATATCACAAAACCCGCCTAAACTGTGTGGATTTGGAGTCACCTTGAAAAATAATTGGCAATACGAGACGCTACTTATCAATGAGCTCTTTCAATTTACAATTCATAAAAGTTGTACTGTTTATAATCACTGATAGGGGCTACTACAAATGTTAGAATCGTTACAAGTCTAAAAGAGTAGGCAAAATTTGGTTGCGTGCCCCTTAAGATATTAAATATATTGAACTTGAAACAAACGAACAGCTGGTATATTTGTATTGCACCGGAAGTATAAGACTACACACTAAAACTCACTGTTTATATTATTAAAAAGGTGCGCTATAAATAAGAGTTTTTTGAAAACAGTACTGTGTTGTTTAATTTATTACACATTTTCAACATTTTAAAGCCTTTCTACCTTAGAAATATGCGCAGTTTTATCAATTTCTAACGTAATTAATCTTTAATATAATTATTATTTCAGAAAGAAAAATCTCTACACTTTTCTTACAATTTAATGATTTGCTATGAAATCTGTCAAATATTACACCTCATTCCAAAGTGCCGCCTTAGTGGCAGAAAAAGTCGTGGAAAATCGTAAAAACGTTATATCATTCGAAAGGTTTTATCGACTTTTTCATTTTACTAATATGAGGCAGGTAAATTATCGTCAACCATGACACTAATTTCTTGGTTATCATATAAGGTTTTGTATCTGCCATACTTTTACTTCATCGTTATTTACTTTAGTGCTGGACTTTCTCGTGATTCATTCTTTATGTCTAAGTTTCCACTATGTAAGCGCAGCATCAACACTGCGAGCTGTCTTTGTCGCGTTAGAATAAGAAAATGAGGTCTCCATACTTAACTCAAATATTGCATGTACAAACAATTGAAAGTCAAGCAATAGAATGTAAAAAATATTTGAATTTAGAGTGTTATACTAAGATTTTGTGTAAAAAGTCACGAATCGAATGGTCCGACCATGCAAGTTTAATTTTGATTCAAAGTAGCTTCTCCATTAAATCGGCAACTTCATACTTTACCCTATTTATATCGTTTGAAAAAGAAAAGAAGGCTTTTGCGATTTCTCTCTTGTCAATTTCTGCAGCCGAGCAGCAGTGCACCCACAACTATGTTTCGGTTTAGAGATTTAGTCTACTATGTTCTTGGGCATGCAAGCAATTGCATTCAGGGAAACTGCTAAGTGCCTGGTGTGTCACTTTTATATAAAGAAAAACATAATATTTCACAGCCCCTGTTAAGTAAATGTAGTTTAATTTAGTTTAATATAAATATTAAAATTATTAATAGTATGTTATTAGAAGACGATTTAATGTGTAAAATTAAAAGGAATGGATAATTAAAAATTGGTCACGTTTAAAAAAACAAACAAAAAAGTTATTCGTGTTTGACAAATTAAAAAAATCTCTCTCTCGTATAAATACAGCTCGACGCTCGCCTCTCACGTTGAATATGCTTTAGTTTAAAAAGTTGTCTAATTCTTCATCGGCACCACTGAAATCGTTGATCGCAAAAATTTTATGTTCTAATTTACCATTAGCTGGGCGGTGAAGGAGTTCACTGTAGTGATGAGGCATCCTGCATATCAAAGAAACTAAATTAGTTTTTTTGATATGCAGGATTTGGATTGTGGCAGAGAAGGTCAGTGCTCAGTGAATTACTGAGTTAATAATAATAAGTAATTAGGAATAATCAGGACGTTTATGTAGTTTTTTAAAGTGAAAACTTCATTAGGCGAATTGGGCACTTTTGAGATGGGGATAAAGGACTGAACTCGCAAGACTTTCACCCTCAGATACATTTACACAAAAATAATGTTTGCAAGTCTGTGAAGCTAAGAAGTTTTCAATTCTGGTACGTGCAGTCCTACGACCGACAGCTTTTTTTTAGTTTTATTTATGCAGTCTAATTATTTTTCCAATATTCTTAAGATTCCATTTAAGTAATCGTTGGGTTCGATTTTATTTAAAAAATATTTTCCTTTAATATCACAAAAGATATAAACATTACGGAGAATTAAAAACGACATCTTATTAATATGCAAAGTCGTTCGCGTTAAAGGAATGACGGCATAAAGTAATACGACTTACGAGTACGTCTCTCTCGTAGTTAAATGCCGATCAAGATGCATAAACTCTACCCGTAAGCTTTTAACGATACGCGTTCAAACTGCCATAAAGGAAGTGGATGAAGAGTAGGATAGTGTTGAGTTAACATAATTGAATTTAGATCCTATAATCCCGTTCTGAAAATGTATGCATCAAATACAAACATTTGGTATGATATACTTAAAGAATAATGGTAAATTTTCTACTAAACCTACATTACCAAGTAATAATAAGTAGTATTTTTAAACTTTCCACATATTGTTTCTCAATATACCTTTATTAAATACCTAAATAAGAAAATTTCACTTAGTAGTTGTAAATTTATAAATCTAACGGTTTATGGATTAACTACTAGAGATTACTACGTAATGTTGTTGCAAACAGGAAATTTTCGTACTTTTTTTAGTGTATAATGTGGGCAAACGGATATGCGGATCATCTGATGGTGACTAACGCTGCTCATGTACGACTGCAACACCAGGGGAATTGCTGATGCGTTGCTGGTCTTTTAAAAAAGAGTAGACTCTTTTCTCTTTTTGAATGGTTATTTATGTCTCAATACTAAGCAAATAATTCCCTTACCCTGATAGAAGTCAGTTATTTTAATATTACAGGTAGCCACTATAATTTAATTTATGTTTATAGATTAAGTACCTTGATGTTTATTAAGGAAATGTAACATGTACTTAATACTTTGATGATAGGAAAAAGCTTTTTCAACATTTTCTACTTGATTGTGTTTGAAATAATGATATTATGAAATTTATGTTGCTTTTCCCACACGGTAGGAAAATCTGATTAACTTACTAAGTCTCTTTCTTATGGGCGTTATATGAATAGTGTAATTAAATACTATTAACCAAATATTTTTATTTGTTATTTTGTATTGGCGTAGGAAAATCCTCTACCCTTATAGATTATGGATAATGTCAGAAAATAATCATGGATTTCGATAGATGACATCATCTCGCTTAGATCAGAAGCAGATTACCCAGTCGTCAAAGGTGTAATTTTTAAGCTATTGCATAGCTTCTATCGCGGGCCTTGAGCACGGGGACCGAATCCAGAAATTCCGTAACGAAAAAACCTCACGCTCCCCACTCCGACGGGTACGGAGGTGTGGCTTGATGGCCGTGCATTGTCTAACGTCGTTTCTTTTCAGCAGTCTTCGACACGGTGTTTGTGTGCGTGCAACTAGACGTCTTGTACGACTCTACGAAGCTCGAACGAATCGAGACGAGCTGCTCCGAAATCGGACGAATACATAAGCAACTGTTTATGAGAAAGTATATAGGTGTATAGGAATTTATGTAAAACAGTGAATGGCTGTACTTGTAAAATTTGTGTATAAAGTGTTTTGAATATGAATGAACAAAGTGCATTTATTATTTATTTATTTAATAAAAGAAAAAAAAATGTTTTCTTATCGGTCACCACGCTCAAAAAGTGTAACTTGAATTAATATCAAAGAAAAAGAAATACTGCATAAATAAAATAAATAAATAATTATAATTGCATAAGTTGATACAAAATGCTATGCAATAGCTTTACCGCGGCAGTCCCCGAGTGCCACACGTCTTTTTTTTTTAAAAGAATATTAAAAATGCTATAATCATTACTAATATTCCCCTTAACCACTCGTGGTAAGCTTAAATTGCTTGTGTTACGAGTGGTTCACGACTGTAGTCGAATGGCGGAATCGAACCCACGACTTTTTTGAGTGCGCGGTCCGCGCCCTGCCATTAGGCTACTGTCACTTAGATTTGGATTGTAGTCTTCAATAAGCCTGCCTTTCGTAATGATTGAAGCAAATCTTGTCTACAATGGGAGAGGCCCATGTGCCTTTTACGGACTGATGAAGAAGAAAATATTTTTAACTTCATTTTCAATATATTTCCGCCATCTCAAAAAAAGATCATTTATGCTTTTGTGATAGAACTCTAGGGCATAGCATTTTGTATTTAGCTTAGTTGCATTATGGTTTTAGCACAAACTAATTTGCTTGTTAAGGGAAGGATCACGCTTTAACGTAATATCAACCAAATAAACAATATTATGTGGTAAGCAAAGAGGTCCCCATTTTAGTTTTACTTATGTAATGAGGCGATTTTATTCTTAACCGATAAAAGATTTTTACTAAAAACTGGCGATTCGCCGCGGCTTCGCACGGGTAATTTCTGGTTCTCGACAACAGCGCTACGTACCGGGGCCAATTGAGCTTTTGAACCATCCAAGGGCGCACTCAAATATACACAGAAAAAATTTTCGAAATCGGTCCAGCCATTGGCGAGTTAAACTGAAAAAAAAAAACTGTTATCCTATAAATATTTATTTATAATCTACGTTCATTTTGTACGCCATTTTCGCGTGAATGTTATTGTGTTGATTTTTGGATTTTTCTAGTGTTTTAGTTTTAGTTGAAAGTTTTTGTGTATCATTTTACGTAAATAATTTTGAGTAGTATATATTGAAATAATTGTGATTTTCACGCTGCCGACATGTATGTTCGCTTGGTATATTTTTTTTTGCTATTAGAATACAATAAAATTATTTTGTAATGAAGTAAAACCTAATTTTTATTTAGACCACAAGATACCGAATTTTGTATAGATTTTATAATGCTAAACTTCTGCATAGAAAAGTAGTCTCTAAATATAAGCTTTAATGGTTTTAAGTGCTGTGGGTGCATGCGACCGCTCGGGATTAGCCGGGCGCATGCGACTGCATGGGATTTTATAGCGCTTGAAGGGTTATACTATATAGAGATAGAGGTAAGCCTTAATAAAACACTTTTTTTAAGGTCAGAAAAGTTACTCAATCACTTCTACAAGTACCTACTGCGGAAAATCATGTAAGAAGCCGGTCGGTCGCTGTGGGTCTGTGTGCTTGTTTGGGGTGGGCTGTGTGCTTGTTAGTTACAAATACTTGTTTGAGTAACTTTAACACTTCCGCTTCACTAGCCTTTCATATTTACGAGCCAAATATTCATGATATTTATTTTGTTTACTTTATATAACAGGAAAATCTAATATAATCAATAAGTCATTCCTTACGGGTATTAAGTCACTTCGATTTCATACGCCTGGAATATCGCATAAAAAGCAAATCTGATTTTTAAATGCGGCCACGAAATACATTATATATATTTAGGAGTATAATAATTTTCTTATAACGTTATTTTACACCAATGAAGTGGTTTTTCATGTCACATAAAAGTTCTTGCTTTAATAAAAACGTCTTTAGTAATGTTGTATCAATTTATGACAGATTTTCCACCAGTTTTGATTTGCTTTTAACTTTTAACTTAATGATTAATCATATTCGGTGCATGTGAAAAAATATTTAAATAATTTTATTATATTAATAAAAAATAGATTTTTCTTTTTAATTATTCTATTATAAGGATTATATCATGAATGATATTAAAATATACTTAATTGAACTAATTATGGATTATAGTTTATATAAAACATTTGAATTGCATTCCAAAAACATTGATAGATCAAATTTATCTTGAAAACCAAAAGTTGCATTTAATTTCGTTTTAAAAGAATGAGTTATTTAACTCCTTTTTTATAATAATTGAAACCAAACAGATGCATGTCACAGTTAATGATATTATTGAAAATTATAATCCAATTAAATTTGAAATATATTACAGTTAAGCTAACTTAATTTATTGTGATTAAAATCAATAAAATTTCTATTTTTTTCTCCTTTATTATTTCATTAAAAATTCATATAGTTTAAATAAAACTCTACATTTTCATTGTAAAAATATTTTTTTAATAAATATTTAAAGATGATATAATCTTTTTTCTTCCTATAATTGCTTGTTAATATTTTAATTTATATGTAAAATAATCAAAATAAAAACTAAGTTAGTCATTTAAAACAAATTTGTAATAGTTTTACGGATGAAACAATTTTATAAAGTCTTTATCGACTGTCCTTTTTACCACGGGTCTGTAAGCCAACTGACTTTAAGGTGTTCGGTTTATAGAATAAACTAGATTATTAGGTCAGATAGTTGCAGTCATCTCTCGAACGTTACATTAATTATTATAAATTATATCATTTGATCGTGTATTTTAGCGAACAGAAAGACCTGAACGACGTTGCGGTGTAAAAGATTTCGGTTTGTGTTCGATTTCAAATTTATTACGCATATAAATATTAAAATTAAAAAAGCAATATAAAAAATAAAATATAAAAAGTATATTGGAAAAAAGAGAAACAGGGACAGATTTTTGGATAAATTTTCCCGAATTGTTTGGTCGTCAGGTTATCTTTCAATAATCGGATAGGGTACACCGAGTGTAAGCGGGGCAGGCAACTGTAGAAAGAGTTGTCATAATTCCCTCTTACACCCACAGGATTGTTAGTATTTGGAGAGTTAGAGTCGAGATCATAATGATGGCAGTACAGCAAATAAAAGATTTAGCGTTAAGGAAATCACATGAAAATATGTTTAAAAGGGAATAGAAACATTTATTATTAAAAACGATATAATTATCGATCATTTTTGTAATTTGTTTTATATGAAGTAGAGTTTTCGAAAGAAAAGATTATATCAACTGTACCGATAGAGTAAACGCCGTAAAAAATGAAAATTAGAATTATGTGAATTAATTAGTTCAATCACTAACAGTACAGCCTATTAAAGTCCACTGCTGGACATATGCCTCCCCCTGCTTCGCAGGCAGCTTGGCAACCGCATTTTTTTGTAAGTTTGAATTGTTATTAGGAAGATGCTGCTGTTAATTGCTTGTTTTCTCTTACACTACACGACGGTGTATCTTAGTTTGATGATATTGATCCGATTATTTCGAAAAATTGTGCAATATTAACAAATTATTAAAATTAAAAGTTTTTATAAATCTGCAATTTACTCAATACGCAATTATAATCAAGCTTATTACGTTACAAGTTCATGAAGTGTAAACATTTTTACAAGCTCTTAGCTTGTATTTGTTGTATGTTTATATTTTAGCAACTCGTTAAAAATGTATGTTTATCCCGTATCAAAATTATTATATGTATATTCTGAAAACTGAGAATACTTATTTAGGAAACATAATACGCGTTCTATAACTTTTGTGATTAAAAGTTTTTTACGTTTATATATAGAGAGCCGAGGTAACTCGATCAACTCAGGTTCGATTCCTACTGGCGTCAATGAAATTAAATAGATGATTAACTAATTTTAAGTGTTGATTTACTATGTGCTTGGCGCTTAATGAAATATCGTGAGACATTGAATGTCTGAGAATTAAAAATAATATTTCAAAGGTGCAGATGTATTGTCAATCCCTGAGGTTTAATATGGTATGCATCGTTTTCAGTAAAAAGTTTCTCCGCATCTCTACATTAACTATACAAAACACAGCAGCACTAAGCTGCTATTTTACGCTAGTATTTGTTAATTGCTTAGTCATTCGTAATTGATAATTTTCGTCTCATTTTATTCGTGCTACAACATGTATGTAATAACTAAAAATTGGCTCCATGACAATTAAAGTAAATAAAAATAATTAATTCTTCAGAAAAGAAAGCATTAAATCATTTTTCGGTCAATTCGTGTTTAGATAACATTTATTTATCAATATTAAACACCTATGAAATTTATAATAAATAGCCAACATAAACGCCAAAAAAATGTTTTTTTTTCAACATAGCCATGAATATGTATTGAATATGTAAAAAAAGGGAAATATTACAACAATATAAAAACTATGGTGGGGTTATTCTTATAGAATAAAATACTTTTTTATGTACATAGTTTTTAAACACTGCCACTGACCCAATTTATTTTGAAAGTTTCTTACTATATCCAAACCCATAAATACATGTTATAGGGTATCACCGTTAATAAAAGTTTTGCTATTAAGCCATAATAACATATACGAATAATGAAAAATCTCAAATAAAATAATTTTATTAGTGTAAAAAGTTTTATCAAGTTATAAATAAATAAAACAATAGCTTTTGTTAAAAAAGGATAATAAAAATATCTTACCACAGTCACTGAGTAGAACGACAACGTGTCAATAAAAGGATGTACTCCGATTGTAAATTATCACTTCAGGTGAATATTGCTTTTGCTTCCGTATTACCCCTTGATGGTTTTTGAAAGCAAATGAAAGCTAGAGGGTGGTCGGCGCGGTTATATAGTGACGGGTTGCTTGCCCGTGTCCTCGCTGCGTAGGTGACGCGTAGAGCTATCGCTACGGAGTAGCTACGCTCCGCGTGACACCGTATATAATATTATATCAATTTGTATATTATTGCTGATATTAATCTTTGTGTAAGTGAATGCATCTTCAAGCATGACATGTCAATTTTATTTCTAAAGCTGAAGTAATTTTATAAGACGCTGACATTATATTAATTATGACAATATAAGTTTGATATACAAGGTGACAAGTTTAGGTGTTGACATTTTCTCAATAGACTGTAGCCATCGATTTTATTGAGAACAACATTTATTAAATACAAAATAACATAACCCTTCGTAAATTTCTCGCGAGCAACCTGGGTTCAATCCCCGCAGGTACTAGTGAAACTGTAAGTCACAGTCAACATTTTTAAACAGTGATAAGTATAGGGGGGAGGGAAGTTAGGAGCGAATTAAAACTTGACCTTCAAAGTCTTCCACTCCTGGAAAGTCCCCAAGCACGATTAAGAATCAAAATGCAGATGCGTTGACATCCCTGAGGACTAAGATATGTTGCATTGTATTCAGAAAAAGAGTGTCCGGAACTCTACATACGAAACACAGCAGAATTAAACCACTATATTCTTTGAGAGTGTGATCTTTCCTCGGTCGAGACGAACAACAACCATAATATAGCTGCACCGTGGCTTTACCACGTATAAAATATTAAGATTTAAAGACCCGACGTTTAATCTATTGTAACCGCGGTTAACTATGACATCTGGACGTTGAACATCTCAGTCCTTCCCGTGACCATGGGTGCTGTAAAGCTCTCGAAACGTCTGATATTTAAAAAGTTAAATATACGCGATAAATTCCGTAAAAACTAGTATTATTTCAATGTGTAGTATTATAGTATATTATAATAGTAAATATAAGAAATCATTAAGATTTAAAGAATTTTTTTTAAAATCCGCCTTAGTCTCTTCGAGAATGCGCCAATACACACGATTATTTTAGAAAGGTGTCAATATTCACTACCCTGTGCCGGAGTACAGAGGTGAAGTTCACGCACTGCTGCTTTCATTTACCAGTCAATGGGATTTGGGTGTAATATTTTAGATGGATTTTTCGCCATCACACAGTTCGTGCGGGTGAGTTTTACACTTAAGAAATTGGTATAATATCTCGACACTCGGCAGGTGAGAACATTAGTACGGAAAAAACATTTCGAGGTAATTTTGACCTACATATCTTAAAAATCTTCTTGAGTTAGGGTCTGAAAAGTATAGTATAGATTATACACAGAAAGTCCTTTTTGGTTCGTTTTACCATTGGTTCAGAATTTCGGTCCCGACAAGAACCAGCAAAAAATACAGCGGGAGTTTAAAAAAAAAGATCAGTTTGCAAACATGTATTATACGAACTTCACGATTCATATTAGAAATAACTTGATAACGACCACCTCTTTCTCAGAGGCTAATATCGATATATAATACAGATATAAATGAAATTTGAAATATATCTGCTACACTTAAAACCAGTTTTTAGATAGAACGCATTTTCCCTAGTTAAAACTAGTTTTGACGTAATGCAACTATAATTAATTGATGCACAAAATTGAATGTCAGGTAAAACTATTTCTTACTAGACAAGACGCGTTTTACCGAAGCGAGTCAGTTATAACTGTTCCGACCGAGGTTAAACGACCGAGGCTTTGGTTCTGGATTTGATTTGATGGCGTTAATTTGGAATTTGGCTTGCCTACTGGACCTGAGAATGAGCCATTTTTATAGATAAAATAGGTTGAATCTGTACTAAAACCAAATCAGAACACCCTGATTTCACGTAGTCTTGTCCGCCCTACCCCTAGAGTGTTTTTGTAACGCCGTAGCCGCGAAGGGAGAGCAGCCTCCGCTCGCTGTAGCAAATCGCAGGCATCTGTGCGAGCCGTAGCGGCTGAGACTGGTTGCCGAAGACCAATAAGCCGGAGCTGTGGAGGTGAGCGTCGGTTCCTGTGATTTGGTACGTAAGGGTTTAGGAGCTGCACTTCCATAGCCGTTTCAGAAGTAACTGTGTCAATATTTCAAAAATTAATGACATCCTACTATTAACTTAAATGTGAAAAGGGCATCATATCAGTTTTTTAATCATAACTATAGGAAAATGTAAAGTTTTTCAATTAGTTTGAAAAAAAATGTTACATTCTTTTTAATCAAATTATTTTTTTACGTGGTGGAGCCACGTTGCAGCTATATTATGGTTGTACCACGAATGGGTCGGCTCGACCGTGGAAAGACCACGGTCTCACAGAACAGCAACATGAAATAGCAGCCTAATGCTGTTTTTTTTTAGTATGTTGGGTGCAGAGAACCGGAGACCCTTATTCCCGACAGTCAAACCGTCTGAGGTTAAGGTTTCCACAGCATAAGTCAAATTTTTTTAGGTCGTCTTTTACGATACAAGCTATACAACTTTGGAACAACCTCCCCAACGATATTAAGAATGCCACAAATAAAAAAGTCTTCAAAATTCTTCTCCGAGAACATTACCTGAAGGAAACTACTAATTAACATTATTTTCCTTAATTTTTGTCTTTCTTTTCTTCTTTTTTACTTCAAATATTTATTTCATTATATATTATTCAAACATCATATTATATATATCATATTGTATATTTATTTACGAAATTTATAAGCATGTATATATATATATATATATATATATATATATATATATATATATATATATATATATATATATATATATATATGTATTATTGTATGTATATTTATACTATATGTGTATATATTTAAATGTAATGTGTATGTATGTACTTTGCATATATGTATATTTTAATGAATGTATATATTTTAATGTAATTATTTACGTATAATGGTCGCACCTGCCAACAATTGTCCTTGGCAACCAGGGTTGACTGGCAGAGAATGCCACATGGCATTAAGTCCGCCCTATGTACCCTTTAGCTTAAGGTGTTACGTTTAAGTTTTTAAATAAATAAATAAATAAATTTACTCGAAACACAGCATTCCATCTGAGTCCTCAATGTGACAATGCATTCAGCATTTTGATTCCTATTAGAAAATAGACACAGATATTAATGCTATAGCATCCACTAACCATCAAGTGGAGAGTGCTCGTTTGTCACGATTATTCTTAAAAAACTTTGATAATTAGTTTATACCTTAGAGGTTTTAATCAATACATTACATTTAACGTCTCATCAATACATAAAATTTATTGTTCATTTATACAATTTAGTTGGATATAAAACTTGCCATGTTGTAACATTATATATTAACGTGACAATTTTTTTTTAAATCAATTGACGAACGTTGTACATCCCTTAAGTTTTGATTTAAGAATGTAAAACGTGTGCAGATCTCAAGTATTTTATCGGTGAAGCCGGGGACAGCTAAGAACGCCGTTTGTACGGAACTTGGCCCTCTTTTCACATAATATATGTTTATGATAGGATTCCTTCTTACACCCCAATATACAAATACAATATACAAAGAAAAGTGCGTAGAAAGTTATTAATAACTAACTAAGATTTGTTAAACATTTTTACATATCTTTATTACGTGATAGAGCCATGCTGCAGTTACATTAGTAGTATAGTTGTAGCACGAATGGGTCGGCTCGACCGGGGAAGGACCACGCTCTCACAGAATACCAGCGTGAAATAGTAGTTAAATGCTGCTGTGTTTCGTATGGTGAGTGTAGAGAACCGGAGACCCTTTTTACTGGAAACGAGGCATTCCATCTAAGTCCTCACGGATGACAACGCATCTGCATTTTGATTCGTAATTGAGGATGGATGTAGATGTCTATGGGCCATAGCAATCACTTACCATTAAGTGGACGGTGTGCTCGTTTGTCATCCTATCCTATTTTTTTTCAACTTTTGTATCAACTTGACTTTGATATTACGTGGTAAGTATATTTACATCCATAATTTTGATATAGTGTATAAACAATAAATAAAGGTATTATGTTCCAATAATCACTATATGACAAGATGATACAGTCTAATAACAATTTTGGTTATGAATGACAGGCAACGATTATGCTTCGGCAAACACAGATACGATAAAAATGACAAATTACTGCGATATTATTGCCTTCCACTAAGCCTCGGCTGCAGGAAAAGGTAAACTTATATACGAGTATAATAATTGTTTCCTGGAAAATTAACTGTTAAAAGACAAATTAAGAAATTATAACATATCGACCATTACTTATCTTCCCCGTCCCACGATTTGAAAACATTAGAAGCATTTTTTATTTTTTAGAATTATTTTTAAGTAAACTTTATTTGGATTAAAGAATTTCAATAAAATTATAAGTTATTACTACTTAATGATTTCTTAAATTTACGCGAACACTACACATTGAATAAAACTATTATTTACGGATTTTATCGCGTTTAATTGAACTTTAATTTATTTTTATTATCTATTCCCGTGACCACGTTTCGAGTGCTTTACAGCACTTTGAGTAACGACTCACACTTGCGTGTGGCTCCAACGATGATGTGTACAGCTGCCCATAGAACCTCTCAATCTCACTCAGAATCTCAGGTGTCCCGGAAACGATGCTGCCACACTCAGTCTTCAGCTTTGACAGTTGGCTCTTACTGGCAGACAGATCTCTGGCAAAGACTTTGGAGCCCTGGCTCCGCTCAATCGCGTCTTCAATACGAGCAGTATTAAATTTGCGTAAGTCTCGCCACATGCATTTGGAGATCTGTCTCTTCAGTTGCCTGTATGCTGTCAAATCTGTTGACGATTGCAGCCTCATCTCTCGTCTAACAGCCATGAGATTAAGAGTATGATCGGAGAGCTTTTGTGTTCTTCTGCGGCCGGTCTTGCAGAACTTAGCTCCGACCGCATGGACAGTTTCCACGAGCTTGTCATTCATATCGTCCACTGCATTGCAATCTTCTAGGCACTGAAAGCGGTTACGTAACTCGAGCTGAAAGGTTTCGGGATTCTGGATTAGAGCACGAGGGGGACGGAGCGTTGACTTCCTTAGACGAGACCTCTCCAACTTAACGTTTAGGTTTAGTGTGCCTCTAACCATTCGGTGATCGCTGCCAGTTTTCACCCTTGCGATCACTGAGACATTACTGAACAGTTGGCGTCTGGTCGACATAATGAAGTCAATCTCATTTTTTGTCGAACCGTCGGGGCTCGACCAGGTCCACTTCCTTTGGGGCCGCTTCTGGAAGAAAGAGTTCATCATAAAGAGTCCCTCTTTCTCCATAAATTCGGCCATTTAGAGGTAGAGTCTTGCTGCAGCTACAATATAGTTGTAGCACGAATGGGTCAACTCGATCGAGGCAGGATCACGCTCTCACAAAATACCAGCGTAAAATAGCAGATTAACGCTACTGTGTTTCGTATGTCAACCTTATTCTATAAAAAAGCGTGCAACAAGCTTTATATAAAGCTCTTTTAAAATATAAAAGTACCTGGTTGACCGAGCTTTGCTCGGTATTTTTCGCTCGTTTTTTTTTAATTCGTGTGTTTTGGAAATTATATTTAGATACATATTACATACTGATGAAATATAAATAATATTTTTTGATCTTAGCGACATAACAGAAAAAACGGAACTGGATTGAATAAAAAATCATGAGTGCAATTATTTTAATTTAAATTTTCGTGTTTTTAAAAAATACTAAAAAAAGGGCTCGTAAAAATAGATTTTCTCAAAAACGAAAGGAACTTGAAAAAAAATTAAAAAAGTCGGTCGGTCTGGGCTCGAACCAGGGTTTTACGATTCTGTGACCGCCCAATACCAATTAAGCTATTTATAATCATTAACGATTTGTCAAAATTTACCTTCTTATTCTAACGATATTGTAGCAGTTTTTCATTGCCTAAAAACACGGACAAAAAGACATTTTCTAAAAATAAATCCTAGCTAGATCGATTTTTTATCCCCGAAACTCTCTGGACACTAAATTTTATGAAAATCGTTGGAGCCGTTTCCGAGATCCCGATTATATATATATATATATATATATATATATATATATATATATATATATATATATATATATATATATATATATATATATATATATATATATATATATATTTATATACAAGAATTGCTCGTTTAATAGTATAGGATATAGTTTTGCTCAAACGCCATCAAATAGAAAAGTTCTTTATTTAAAATCATATTAACATATTTACCATTGATGATGTGGTAAAGTCATGTAAATACAATGAGATGCGTTTTCACTCCTTAATAAAATATCAGTGTGAACTTCAGCGCTTAATATTAGTATCTTCAGAGACAGTGAGTGTTAAAATAATAACACTATTGAGTAGTTTTCATATAAAATCTGTAACAGAGGCGAGGTAAAATGTATAAAAATAAAGCAAGTAGTAATAAAACTATTATTTACGGATTTTATCGCGTTTAATTCAACTTTAATTTAGCCATCCAAGAGCGGGTCTTATCAGATACTATTCCGGTGATATCCCGGACGTCAGTCTGAGCGAGATTAGAATGGCTCTCCAGCACCTTAAAAACGGCGTCCCCGGGCGAGGATGGAATTACAGCGGAGCTTCTGAAAGCGGGTGGAACACCGGTACTTGAAGTCCTACAGAGGCTCTTTAATTCCGTCCTCCATGGTGGCACTACTCCGGAGGCGTGGAGCAGAAGTGCGGTGGTCTTGTTCTTCAAGAAGGGTGACAACGCCCTCTTGAAGAACTACAGACCGATATCCCTTCTGAGCCGCGTCTAAATGCTGTTTTCGAGAGTCATTACGAATCGTCTCGCACGCAGACTCGACGACTTCCAGCCTCCCGAACAAGCTGGTTTCCGAAAAGGCTTTAGCACCATAGACCACATACATACCCTTCGGCAAATTGTACAGAAGTCCGAAGAGTACAATCTGACACTTTGCCTGGCGTATGTGGACTATGAGAAAGCCTTTGATTCCGTCGAAATTTGGGTGGTGCTACAGTCTCTTCAGCGGTGCCAAGTTGACTGTCGGTATATCGAGGTGCTGAAGTGTTTGTACAGTAGGGCTACGATGGCTATCCGAGTACAGAACCAGAGTACGAAACCTATCCAACTGCAGAGAGGTGTAAGACAGGGTGACGTTACTTCCCCGAAACTCTTCACCGCTGCATTGAAAGATGTTTTCAAGCTACTAGACTGGAAAGGATACGGTATTAACATCAATGGCGAGTACATCACTCACCTTCGATTTGCCAACGATATAGTCCTTATGGTAGAATCGCTGGAGGACCTAAGCACTATGCTCAATGACCTTAATAGTGCCTCCCAACGGATAGGTCTTAAGATGAACATGTTTAATGTCCATGTCACACCTATGCCGGTAGTTGTTGGGAGCACTAAGCTCGAAGTTGTTGACGAGTACGTTTACCTGGGACAAATAGTCCGGCTAGATAAGTCCAACTTCGACCGAGAGGTCAATCGACGGATTTAACTCGGCTGGGCAGCGTTCGGGAAATTACAACGCATCTTCTCGTCAGGTATCCCTCAAAACCTGAAAACTAAGTTGTACAACCAGTGCGTGTTGCCAGTGATGACATATGGAACTGAGACGTGGTCCTTCACTGCTGGCCGTATGAGGACGCTCAAAGTCGCTCAGCGAGCTATGGAGAGGGCTATGCTCGGAGTTTCTCTGCGTGATAAACTTAGAAATGAGGATATCCGCAGGAGAACCAGAGTGACCAACATAGCCCAACGGATTACTAAGCTGAAGTGGCAATGGGCCGGCCATGTAGCTCGAAGAACCGACAACCGTTGGGGAAAAAAATGTTCTCGAGTGGCAGCCTCGTACCGGTAGACGAAGTGTGGGGTGACCCCCCACTACATGGAGTGACGACCTGGTAAGACATGCAGGAAGTCGATGGATGCAGGTGGCTCAGGACCGTGCTTTGTGGCATACCTTGGGGGAGGCCTATGTTCAGCAGTGGACTTGTAAAGGGCTGTAATGATGATGATGATGATGAAGACTCTACCGTGTAAAAGTTAGATATGCTTGCCAGTTGAGCGCATTCTTGTAAAGTACAATTTATATCCGCAGAGAATTAAACAGACTGATAAAGAAGAATTTTTTGACTAGGCTTTAGGCTGATTTAATAATTAT
Organism: Parnassius smintheus behrii; assembly: GCA_036936625.1. Lineage (NCBI taxonomy): Eukaryota > Metazoa > Arthropoda > Insecta > Lepidoptera > Papilionidae > Parnassius > Parnassius smintheus. The sequence goes on along the minus strand of JAUPFT010000010.1, from coordinate 26,838,921 downwards.
TTATTGATTAGACTTTAGGCCGATTTAAGAACTTTAGATAACATGAAAGTCCGTGCATATCTTTTGTCTGTCTTTCAGTTCTTTTATCAACACCATTATTACGGCCCTTCACAAGTCCACTGCTGAACACAGACCTCACCAAGGAAATACCACAAAGCATGGTCCTGAGCCACCTGCATCCATCGACTTCCTGTATATCTTATTAGGTCATTAATCCGTCCAGAGGGGAGCCTTTCCTCAATTCTTTAGTGTTCTTATTAGTCGGGAGCCTCTTAACTGTTTTATAAATTTTAGGTATGTACTCTACTAGGTTTAACGAAGAAAGTAAGAAATAAGCAGCAATGAAATAATAAACAAAATGTCGGCAAACGATTTCAATCGTAATTGGTGTGCAAACTTTTCACCGCCAAGTTATCCATTCAAAGAGAGGCCAGGCGTCTTTACATATAAAACTCATTAAAAATATTTCTCGGTAAAATTTGTTCGACGAATCGTCCGGTGCTCAGAAATCTTTAAATAACACTGATCAAATTAACAAAGTTATACAATGCGGAATAGGAAATAAGGTAACCTTTAAAGTCTAAATTAATCTTATGGTAAAAACGTTTAATTTTATGGGATGACCTTGATCTTGTATATAAATTTAGGTATAACGTTCTCAATGTCCCAAAGCTTATTTTTGATACGGAAATTTATTGATCAGGTTTTCGTAACAATAATCTATAACAAATAACTTTAAAAATAGGCCATTTCTTACGTTATGCAAGTGGAATCCTTATAATTTACATAGTTAATTTAAAATGTTCTGTACTTTCCCTACCTTTACAGCAAAAGAAACAATTTTCTTTAAATTTTCATATCAAGCGAGGGATCATATTCCACTTTTAGAAATTAGACTTGTTTTTAAAATATTTAGCTGAAAATTACCTTTCGATATTTTCTACCTAAGTACCTAACAACCTAAGTTTTAAACTAAACTTAAAACCTGAAATAGCTACCAATGAATCGATAAAATTATTAGGAAAACTGCAGCATTCAGACTTAAGCAATGTTAGAGATACTCGTAATCTGAACGTGGACCCGTGGACCGTTTACCATTTTCAACATACACTAATTTATTAAATTCAATATTTCTACAGCAAACAGTTATTATTAGTACTTTCTGTATGTTATTATTATTAAACAGCTTTTAATTGCGTTTTTTGTTTTGCCCTATACGAGTATGAGAATGTTCAATTTATGTAAAAATGTAATTTGAATACTAATTAAACGAATCACAACAAAGTGAGGTTAGCCTGCGTACATAATATTTACGACTAAATAAATAGAGTTTTGGTACCTTAAAACGTTTAGAGCAAACATTGTACCCTCGTGTACATATTTGATTATTTTGTTTAATGTAAACATAACATAAGTAAGAAAAACTCAAGTACAGCCTCTCCATAGCTCGGTGAGCGAGCTTATGCTTCCACATATGGGCATCTATAAAGAACTACTACTCTGAGATCCATATGTCATCACTGGCAACACGAAGTGGCTATAAACTTTTCTTTTCCAGTTTTGAGCTATGCGAGACGAGAAAAAGCGACTTCTGAAAGCTGCCTAGTCGAGTTGCATCCGTCGATAGACCTTCCGATCGAAGTTGGACTTACCAAGTCGGACGTTTTATCTTGAGTGCTTCCAACAACTACCGTTATATACGTATGACATATGTCTTGTCGATACTTACGCGTTGGGAGACACTATTAAGCTCTTTGAGCTTTGTGCTCAGTTCCTTTAGCGATTCTGCGATAATCGCTGTATCGTCGGCAAATTAGAGGTGAATGATGTACTCGACGTATATTGTTACCGTTTACTCTCCAGTACATAAGCTTATTGAAAACATCTCCAAACGCAACAGTTTTTGGAAGATATGTACAATATCATCCTGTCTTACAACTATCTACAGTTTGATAGAAAATGTGAAAAGAGAGGTCAGAGTAGAGTCTTGTAAAACTTCCCGTGGACCTCTTTATCTTTCCACTTCCTCCTCTTTCTGGTCTGCCGGTCAGAAGCGCTCAGTTCTGCCAGACTTTCAATATTCAGCAGTGGAATTTAATAGGTTGTAAGGGTGACGGTTGTATAATTATATTCCATATTTAATTTATTATATTTAAAATTTAGAAACTATTCCAACATTCGATATTTAGGTCAACTGAAAATAATATGTTTCTATATACAACTAATGTGATATACTGAACAAATAATATAATTTTATTTAATATAAATAAAAAGAAAACTATAAAATAAAAAAGAATTGCGCATCTTATAGTATATACTATGCAGTGGCGGTGTAAGAATATCCCATATCATCCCGTGGGTGTCGCAAGAGGCGACAGAGGGAAAAAATCAAGAGATGAGCAGCAGCGTCTTCTTAATAAGGACTAAAAATAAAATAAACTCCGGTTGCCAACCTGCCTGCCAAGAGCATGAGACAATCTATGGGGGGACCTATGTTCAGTAGTGGACTTTAATAGGCTGTTGGGGTAACGGTATCTTTTTGGTAGCCTATTATCACGTATGTATCAAAATGCAGATGCGTTGACACTCCTGAGAATAGGGATGGAATGCTTGTTTCCCGTGAAGAGGGGAGAACCTTTATTAAGGTACAGTGAAAAGGTCATTAATTGCTTCCATAATTCAATTTAATCGTTCACGCGACTACTAGCGTCATTTTGGAAATATCGATAAAAGTTTGCTAACGTAATCGTAGCGAGCAAATTGTTTTCTCCCTCACCCACGGGATCCGCTTCATTTTTAACAAAAATTTATTCCGTTTTTGCAATAACTCTCCATTATATTATGAATACAATAAACGCGTAATACTTCTCTCCCTAACTGCAACTTTCAACGAATAACTTAATTTGCAAAAACATTTTTTTTGTATTTGATGACATGATGTTTAATTTTAATGGCGATGCAGTAATTTAGCACTACAAATCTCGTTTAGTCATAATTTATAATAACGAACTCTCGCGTTTCGGGTCCATTATCTTGTAAACAAGGTTACTCAAGAAAATCCACGAGGGGTCGTTTGTTTTATACACATTTTAACCTTGACACAAACAGTTTTGAATAAAACGCGTATTGGCATTCTATCAACATAACTTACAAACAAATATCAAAATAATATGGTTAAAGCCCGTGATTGACCCGTAATGATTCAGCATAAATATTTCAAGATTATTTTAAATGTATAATATTAAGGATTATTATAAATCTATTCTAATGAGGTAAAATTAAAATGTCAACACATTTTGTTATATTCTACTGCCATAAAATTACGCAGTAATATATTTGTTGCGCAAGCTGCACGAAATACTCAATTTTGCTGTAAGCAATACATAGTATAAGTATTTCAATAAGTTAAAAAGTTTCGTTAGGCCAGTAAGGCATATTATTCCATGTACAAATATATATAAAAATTAATTGACCGCCGTGTTGGTCTAGTGGTTATTATGCGCGACTGCTCATCATGTGAACCCGGGCTAAATTTCCGGGTTAGGCCAAAATCGGATATTGGTTTCATATGTTATTTTCTGTGCAGAAAGTCCAGTATCTTAAGTAAAAATTAGGCGCTGTTTCACTCCCGTGCCTGGCAAAATATGTAAACCTGTTGGTCCTGTGACTAACCTCTCTTCCTCTACCGTAACCGTTACGACCTATTATTGTACACCGCTGAAAATACATCTCCGCCGTAAATCATTCCATCTTAGTCCTCACGGGTGACGACGCATCTGCAATTTGCTTCGTAATCGAGGAGAAATGTAGATGTCTATAGGCCACAGCAACCACTTACCATCAAATAGACTGTGTGCTCATTTGTTACCCTATCTATAAAAAAAAGATTATCTCATAGTGGGATATCTGACATAGTTTCCGCGCTTGGCAAACGGTTTTGAAACCGCAGTTTTTTATTTTTGTAGTCATAAAGAAGACCCTGCTGCCCATCTATTTTCAGTTATATCGATTGCCGTCCCATTGGATTATGAGAATGAGGGCATAGAGAGTTCACATGTGCCTTCCTATATACTCGTGCACTATTACCCCGTTCTGTGCAAATTGCTGGTTTTCGTTGCGACTGGCCGTAGTGACTGAAATTAAGTATGCAGAACATTATTATTATTATTATTATAACACACATTTGTAACACACATCTGATCCATGTGATTGATCCGCGTGGCGCTTCCTTTAGAATATTTAATAGGCATTTATTGAATTAATAGAATCAGGCGTTACTTTGCAGAAATCCATTATATTAAAGTTGGTTTAGTGGTAAAGCCATGCTGCAATTATATTAGAAGTATAGTTGTAACAAGAATAGGTCGGCTCGACCGGGGAAGGACCGCCCTCACACATAATACCAGCGTGAAACAGTAGCTTTAATGCTGCTGTGTTTCGTATGGTGAGTGGAGAGACCGGAGACCCTTTTTACTAGAAACAAGGCATTCCATCCTAGTCCTCACGGGTGACAACGCATCTGCATTTTGATTTGTAATCGAGGGTAGATGTAGATGTCTATGGGCCGCAGCAACCACTAACCATCAGGTGGACTGTGTGCTAGTTTGTCACCCTATCCTATAAAAAAAGTATTCAAAAGCCTTTTTTATAATACAAACCTGTCAAGCCAACCCATAGTGGCTTGACACATTAGTATTATAAAAAAAGCATAAAAAAGCCACCTAATGGTGAGTGGCATTTGCTGTCCAAAGACATCTGCAGCCATCTTGAAACAAAGATGACTACAGTTGCGTTGTCACCTTAAGAGGTTCATTTTAGTCACCCTTAGGTGACTAAAATGGAATACCCTTCAGACTGGAACACAGTAGTGCAAACACCACCATTTAGTGGCAGAAATAAGCAAAAGTGTGGTGTGGTACTTACCCGACGGAGAAGGAGGCTTAAGCAGAAAAAGGGTCCCGCCACCGTGTACGAAATCATCCAGGAAGACATCATATTGTGTCATAAATACCCTAAATGATGTCTTATTTATAAAGTTAATAAAGTTTTATGTTAAGTTGAATACTACATTTATACACAGCAAGCGCAATAATTTATAATGGATTCCTAAGTGCTTTTAAAGGGGTCCGTTGCGAGCTCATGTATGTATAGACACACATTTGTTGCTCAACTCTGTTACCGGTTTTTATATTATTGGACTAGTGACTGAAACTATTTTATTGGACTATACCAAATAAGTCGTTTGCGCGTGTTTTAAAAATATATATTCAATATAAATTTACATTATGTAGTTATGGGGGTAGTGTAACGAAAGAGAAATCATATCGCCAGTGTAACTCGTAAAATACTAGCGGTAGTGCCAGAAAAATCACGGCCTCCAAAATCTCGGTAATTTTTTTTATAAGTCACGTCAAGCACAAATTAGAGATCTAGCACTTGCATAAACTTTTTCAAGACATCTGATGATGTGAGTAAGCGTGACAATATTTTTTATAGAATAAATAAACGACACAGTCCACCTGATGGTAAGGGTATGCTGTGGCCCATAGACATCTACATTTATCCTTGATTAAGTATCAAAACGCAGATGGATTGTCACCCCTGACGACTAAGATGGAAAGAAAATTAAAAAAGGGGCTCCGGAGATCCGGAATCTCTCTCCTCACCATACAAAACACAGCAGTATTAAGCTCTATTAAATTTTGCGCTGATATTATGTGAGAGCGGGGTCCTTCCGCGGTCGAGCCGACCCATTCGTGCTACAACCATAATATAGCTGTAGCGTGAATCTACCATATACACATTGTTATTATGGACAATATTAATGAATACTTCTCGTGATGGGCGCGAATCATACCCAACAATGCAGTGTTGCAATCCAAATACGAACCGAATGCATTTTGAAGTCTCTCAAACTTTTTAACAAGTCCTCAGTTACGTCATAGCTTGCGTTAGCATAATTAAGAATGTGAAGGAGAAGTGATTGTGTGTTTATGTAGGAATGGGAAGAAATGATTTCGATCTTAGGGCGACGCAAAGAACTGAGCAATGAAGAGGCATGTCGGATTTCACAACAAACCCAACCTTGTAGTAGAAAAACGTTCTCGCGTACTTGTATCCAAATCACCAACGGCAAATGTAAGTGATAACATCTTTGGTTTTAGGTGATACTACTACAAATCAACTATTTTTAAATATTTTCCTTTATTTATTCTGCCAAATTTCATGGCTCAAGGTTAACGGGAAGTACCCTATAGGTTTTGATGAGTGTGTTTCATAATTAGTTACATAAATCTTTTGATTGCATTGACTCAGAAATTTGAATTTTTTACAGCCCCAAGGGACCATTGATATTAGATTTGGTATTATTTTTAGATTTATTGTTGTTCGCCCGATTACTATATTCAAGAAACGTTCCTTTCCGTAACCACCCATTTTATTCGAGGTGTATGTAAAAACAGTTTATATTATAAAGTAAACTGTTCATTCAGCAATTTTACGAGTTAAAATGAAAACAGATTAAATGGTACACAAATGGTTTCGCTGGCATTGTGTTTAAAAAAAAAAAACAGTTTTTCGTTCACTTCTTTTATTGCGAAATGACTAGTAAAAGAAAACGAAGCGTTTTTAAATATAGAAACACGGCATTATTAGATAATGCAATTCAATGTAGTTTATAACAGTAAATTATATACTATTTTCTCTGAATGTCTCCATTACATTCCACTTAACTACTTGCGGATTGTTAAAATGATTCCCATACTACGTAGTTGCTTTTCTGTGGGATATCATTAGATTTTTTCTACTTATGTCTTTTAAAACACAAAGTTATAAAAGAAAAATATTAATACTAAACCATTCACATTGTTTTTTTCTGTTTGGCTTTCCTTTTCTTAATTATTTTATGCCAGTGCTTGATTAATATCCCGAATGATTGTCAGTGGTGATGCAGCCGAAGAATGCAAATCGCAATGAGAGCTTAAAAAAGCCCATTATAAGCTTATAAGCTCTTGGTATGAAGAAACTCATGTATAATTAATTTGATGTTGACATAATTTTTGTTTGATTATTTACGAAATTATTTATTGACAGTAATTTTAGATGGTCTTTTTATTTAACATTATAAAAGAAGACTTATTTTAAGGGATAATACGATATAAACGTGTGAAACAAGTTCTGCTTCAAATTTGACAAAAACATGAAAACTTAACGGTTGGATCCGAGGCACAGTCCATAACGCGAACGATTTATCGAACTAGGCGGCTTGTGAAGTGGCTATTATGACGGTCGTAATGAATTATTGCCGATAAAATCTAAACGCATGTGCTCATAAATCTGTGGGGCGTAGAAATGTCAAAGCACTGTGCTACAATGTGCTTGTTGGATCAATCAACGGAACTCATATTTGGGCGATTAACAAAATGTGATACAATGAACGTTAATAGAAAATTACTGTTATGTAATTTACCCTCATTGCCTCAGTAAAACTTGTAAATGGCTAAGAAATTCTTGCACTTTTACAAATATATTAGTGCCTTAAAATAGTAAATTATATAAAATATGAATATTATTTATTTTATAAATTATCTTAAACGGATATTTATCTTGCCTTTTATGAAATTGAGTTTTCATAACAAATAGTAGTCTAACATATGGCAGATGGTATGTACTCTTCACAACTTACTTGAAGACATTCACCTTGTTCTCGAATGCAATGGCTAAGAAATTTGTTGGTATCAGACCTGTATATTGGACAGGTATAAGCTAGCTAATTGGACGGCGAGCCAATATTAAACGTCGGCATTTAATTTAATGCCTAAAGAAAGCTTGTACAAATCGATTAATGTAGCGTCTAACGACATAATTAAAAATTGAATTCCTCTGTGACGCTATATAACCCTGAAACTTTTAAATTAAGCGTATTAAAAGATTTTTGTAAGCTTCTGGACTGGAAAGGATACGGTTTTAATATAAATAACGAGTACATCGCTAACCTTACCGAGGAAATAGTCACTGTGGCAAAATTGTTGGAGGACCTCAGTGAACCCAATAGTGTATCCCAACAGTTACGTCTTAAAATGAACATGGATAACACAAGGATCATGTTGTGTTAGGTTCATGTTACAACTACATTAATAGTTGATTAAAACTACTTTTACGGATTTTATCGCGTTTATTTTTACTTTATATTATTAATTCCCGACGTTGCGGGCGCTTTTCAGCACCCATGGTCACGGGGGACTGAGATGACTGACGTCCCGATGTCATTGTTAAACCCGGAGTACCTTCAGCTTTTTTAATTATTGTTTATGGTCCGATCTATGCAAAATGAACTGACTATGTCTTGAGGTCTTGCAGTGGTATGCTTGGGTTTAGTTTTAATTTTATTGATTATAGGATCCCAAGCAGGTGGTAGTACCCAGCCTCCTTCTCTATTGAAATTAGGATGTTTTTTAATTTCGCCATCGCCCGGAACGTTGATGCTTCACATCAGCCAGCTGATGTGAAGCATCAACGTTCCGGGAAGTCTGCAGTTTGTGATCATATCCTAGACGGCCCTAACCATTACATCAGATTTGATAGACCACAAATCCTCGCGAAAGAACACCGATTTCTACCAAGGATGATACGTGAGGCTATTGAAATTAAAAAACATCCTAATTTCAATAGAGAAGGAGGCTGGGTACTACCACCTGCTTGGGATCCTATAATCAATAAAATTAAAACTAAACCCAAGCATACCACTGCAAGACCTCAAGACATAGTCAGTTCATTTTGCATAGATCGGACCATAAACAATAATTAAAAAAGCTGAAGGTACTCCGGGTTTAACAATGACATCGGGACGTCAGTCATCTCAGTCCCCCGTGACCATGGGTGCTGGAAAGCGCCCGAAACGTCGGGAATTAATAATATAGAGTAAAAATAAACGCGATAAAATCCGTAAAAGTAGTTTTAATCATGTGTAGTGTTCGCGTAAATATAAGAAATCATTACATTAATAGTTGTTGGGAGCAGTACGATTGATTAGGAACGATTGTTGACGAGTATAATTACTTAAGGCAAATTGTCGTACTAGTTAAGTCCAACTTTAATCGAGAAGTCACTTGACTTGTATTTGTATTCGTAGCATTGAATCTACCTTAAATATCGCACTGCTCCAGTTGAAGATTACATTCATTATGCGATTCACATAGTCTATCACAGATCGGATTATTTTTTAATCCGGATGCCCGAAGCGAACATCTGGAATTTTACGATTTCGAGCGTCAGTGCAGGACAAATTCAGTAAATATTTACTTGCGTTTTGGCTTCAGCTTGTTCAGTTTTTGTATATATTGAGCTTTGCTACAGATTGGTTCGTCATCAAAGGAAATAAGATACTCCAACGCTTAACGCCTTACGAGCTACACAAATACTATTATAAATTATAGCATCTGTATAGCTCGACCGATTCTCTATAATACGATCTCTCTATCCTCCGCAGCCGAATCTTGGTTGGCAGCGGAGTCATAGACCAGATCCGCCGCTAGGATCAGGTGAAGGCTAGTGCTTCTGAGTGCTCGTTTGCCGTGGCTCCATGGCCTTCGCGCATCGGACACGGGGGCGTCCCTAGTGCAGGTGTAGTTAGAGGCCGTGAAGGAAGGTGCGCCATGTTTTCTAGCGCGCTTTACCTGAGAAGGAGAAGGGAGAAAAGTAGTCTTCTCCCGAGGAGGCACCGCTATGGGGCGGCCAGCACTAGTGGGGCCGGGCACGGATGTGTGCGAAAGCGTTTCCGTGGCCCTGCAAATATGCGAAGAAGGAACAATGAAGTTGGAACACCATGGGGTTTTAGTCGGTGCGAGTCCGATATAACCCGTCCTTGCCCCGGCGAGGTGGATATGTGTAGGCATTTAAATTTCTTCCATTTAAAACAGGGTACCTGATGTGACACACAGTTAACTGCCTTGACTTTCTGCTGACGACCGATCCAGACAGTTTCAATGTTTTAGTTACCTCAGCCTTGAGAACTTCTGACCACTGTCTAGTGAAATCCGTACCGTTATATTCCCCACCTAACTACGATTTCTACAGCATGCGGCGAAGGTGGCAAAACAAGTCAGCAGATTGGGATCACATGCGGCATTTCTTTGCATCTTTTTCCCTGGCGGCTGGTATGCTTCTCGTCTGAAGATCCGTCGAGCTGCGCAAGCACCACAACCAATGTGATACGTCAAGCGATGTAGTATTTCATACTCTTTGCTGACGCGCCCATTAGTGGTAAAGCTCTGTGGCCGTGGAAGGAAAAGGGAAGATCTCCCGCCGGGCAAGGTGTTCTGCCCGGGGAGCGGCCGACACTCCAAGTGATAGTTCGGAGAAGTTCTATATATACTGTCTATGATTCGGAATGTTAATAGCGCGATTTAGGCTTCGGTGTGTTTCGGTGTGTTAGTGGCGCGACGACAGCGCCGCTACAGCTCGCTCACGGTTCAACGTCGAGTGCGCTCATGCTGAAAAGCACAAGCACGCCATATGCTTATCCTGGGTAGATGCACGAGACAGCAAAGCTCCGGATGTTAGCCTTAAGAAAAGAGCCTTTAACCAAATCGCCAAGTCTTGCAAAAAGGCAATACGGCAACCCAGTTTTGACTGCATTAAACGCATCGGCACAGAGCTCTCTGTCAAATCATCTGTCAGTAGAGCATTTTGGTTTTTCGCCAAAGTGGTCGGGAGAAACTTCTGTCGATCTACACTGCCTCCGCTGCTAAAACCAGATGGCTCACTGGTGCAAGCGCTTAAGGAGAAAGCGAACGTATTTGCTTCTCTTTTTGCTTGCAATTCACGACTCGACAGTAGCAACAGTGTACCATCTCAATTACCTCACTGCAATTACCTTTATGTCAGAGGTCCGTATCACCAACAAGGAGGTTCTTAAAACTTTATGAAGTCTAGAGGTGAAAAAAGCTGGTGGACCTGATGGTATACCAGCTACAGTTCTAAGGGTCTGTGCACCTGAGTTATCCCTTGTGTTGACGCATTTGTTCCGCCTCTCACTTAGGATTTGAGCCCAAATCTTGGAAGCTGGCCAATGTGTAGCTTGTGCCTAAAAAGGTAGCCGTAGTGACCCTGCAAACTATCGTCCGATTTCAATTACCTCCATACACTGCAAGATTATGAAGCATATATTGAACGCCCGCTTAATTGCATACATAGAACAGAATTAATCACTTTAGTGACCGACAATACGGGTTTCACCGGAATCGGTCAGCTGGGGACCTTCTAGCGTATGCCACACATGTATGGAGCGAGGCACTCGAGAACAGTGGGGAAGCACTTGCTGTTTTCCTTGATGTCTCGAAGTCCATTGACAGAGTTTGGCACGCTAGTCTTTTGGGTAAGCTTCCAGCGTACTGCTAATCTCCTGATCTGATTGAATGCGTAAAGGACTTTCTGAGTGCACGTACTCACCGAATTTTCATCAATGGCTGCTCATCCCATCCTGTGGCCACTGACGCCGGTGTTCCTCGGGGGCCGTTTTCTTCGCAACTCCCTTCCTGCTGCATATTAATCTGCTTATGCCTAGTATCTATGGGTATTCAGACGATAGCACAGTTATGGAGAGATACCAACTAAGTGCCTAAGCCAGTCGGGATCGAATCCAGTCCGAAAGAGAAGCCTACTACGAATGGGGCAATGCCAATCTCGTGAGATTCAATGCCTCCAAAACACAAGCATGTCTTTTTACTGCTAAAAGGAGCGCGCTCACCCTGGCTCCTACTTTCCGAAATGTATCCTTGGAGTACACTGATCGCTTTTAGTTGTTAGGGGTTGAATTTTGACCAAATCTCAACTATGGGCGGTTCATTATGTCCAGAGCCAAAGCAGCCGCTAGGAAACTTAGTGTTTTTGCAAGGGTGCGGTGTTACTTCACGCTGGGGCAAATTCTTACCTTACATAGTCCAGCCGTGCATGGAGTACTACTGTCACATATGCCACAAAGCGAGTTAGTAATAACTCGCTTTGTGGTAAACGTAAAACGTAACTCAACAATTTCAAAAAGTATAAATATGCAACATTCCAGCAACGATTATATTCAATTAAATATTAAGTGAGAAACTAATGAACTCGCTACTTTTGATGTGAGATGTCTAAAATGTTATAGAAGCGTTTTGGTACGAGTTAGAGCAGTATATAAATAGAGCGATTGTAGTAAATATTTAACTTGAACAGACAAGTAAACATCACTACATCTATCTTCAAAGTGCAAATGCGTTGTCACCCTAGAAGACTAAGATAAGGAGTGGCTCGTATCCAATAATGAGTGATCTCTGCACTCCGATTCTCTACACTCAACACACGGAATTCTTTTACATCAACGTTAGGTTGATTCGGACCACAGTCATGTCGTCGCCTTTTCCATTTCCATTCAGGTTGCAGACAGAGACTGCACCAACATACCTGCCTATACCTGGCACTGTTGTTAAAGTAAATCATCTTTACAATGGTAAAGACCGTCCAGCATACATGGAAGAATTTTATTTCTTACAATCTGATGAAGAAGCAGAAGTAAAAATAGTAAAGGAATTTGACTATTCTAGTTCAGAGGAACGTGATGAACACACTATTTTTAATTACAACAGATGAAAATCTAGATTTATTTAAATATTTTGACAGAGATTAAGTTTTTGTATCTGGGGAATTAGAGCAATCAAGGCGAGAAGGTCAATTTGTCAATACGCAATAAAGTACAAAACTATGGTAGCGTGAAGCAATATAAGTTGTAAACACAAATATACTCCCCCAGGTGTCATATCTGATTAATGTTGTTTGATGAATTGCGTAAGCATTGAGCAGCACGCTTGCTAGATTTTTATTAAGTATATGATAGAACATGTCATCTGCTGTGTGTTATTATAGAGGCAATTGAATTGTAAAATAAAATAGAACCAAGTGCAGTATGGCTTCACTCATATCGAGCCAAAGTCCAATTAATCTAACGGAAAAAATTAACAGCATATTATTCAAAACAAGTTTTCTGGCTACATAAACATAATGTGCGGATAAACTTATCAAAAACTGAAATAATAATCTTCTTACCCTTATCAAAAACCCTCAGAACAATAATTAAGGCATTGAAGTAGTACTAGGTAAAACGTACATTGTGATTGACAAAAGAGTATTAACTAGTGATGTACCAGTACAAGAAATTAATGCCTATATCGATACCTAATAGTATTTTTGTCTATGGTAAAATCATGAAAGCGTGGATTCATATCCTCAGATTACGGCATGGTGTCTGTGATTTTCAGAGTATAACATGGCTATCATCATTATACTAAGGCGGCGCGGTGGGTGGCCGTAATTTCAGTAGCGTTCGAGATTTTTTTTAACCAAACTACTGAAACAAAGTCGAGCGCTAGTGAATCTTGGCCCCGCAACCTTATTAAAACCACAGAATACTTTTCATACAAATTGGAAATAGTGAGATTAATCAATACAATAATGAGATTTCAAAAAAATATTTTATTATTTCACACAAATTCTATTTACAATACATTATAATACGAAATAAATAAATAAATTATTGTCCTTTAAAATAATTGCTTTATTTAAAAATGTCCTAATTTTTTTTCGGCAGAAAATTTTTGGTAATGTGTGAATCCTAATTTTTAAACATTTTTGCTGATGAACTTTATTGATGAGTTTTATGATCGTCCAGTAAATCGTTTTCAAACGAATGCTCGTCACTGAATATAGATGTTGGCAATATTATCTGCGATATTTTATTAATCATTGTAAAATATAATCATGGTCAGAATAATTCTCGGAATTAATTGTGGATAAATGTTCACATCAGGCAAGTCAATTAGTCTACCATTTCCAGTAGATGAATTTAATAATTGTTTATATTTTTGATTATTGTATTTAACATTGTTATATTTTCTAGAGGAAGACAATTCCCCGTAGAACCACGTTCTCACATAGGTGTAAAATAGTAGCTTAATGCTGCTGTGTTTCGTATGGTGAGTGTAGAGAACCGGAGACCCTTTTTACTGGAACCGAGGCATTCCATCTTAGAACTCACGGGTGACAACGCATCTGCATTATGATTCGTAATCGAGGATAGATGTAGATGGCTATGGGCCACAGCAACCACTTACCATCAGGTGGACTGTGTGCTCGTTTGTCACCCCATCCCATAAAAAAATAAAATCAGCAAATTCAGGAATTCCGAGTAATTTACATAATTCCAGAGCGTCTGCTACTGATGCGCTGATAAACTGGGTAGCTAAACGCACCTTCATTTTCTGCTTTACATAGTTTATATGTTCATTTTTTACTTTAATACCCAAATTAAGTCCTTCACTGCTTTGAATTTTGTCTAACAATTCCAATAAATGCCAAGAAATTGTTTACTCGTGTATGGAAACAAGAACTTTTGTCCCTAAATGTGTTATTTATTAATTTGATGTTACGGCAAGGATCTGGCCACAGATATACTACCTTATCATCATTGGCTTTAAAAGAATAATTGACATTGTACTCCAAAATACTGCACATGGCTTTATTGGTTAAAGCACCGTCAAAAGTGAGCGAGACAACTTCAGCTCCAGAATTTTTAGTAGTGAATATACATTGCTGTACCAAAAAAAGTTTTGCTGTGCGGTGATTGAGTCGATAAAACAGGTATTTTTCAGGTGTCATTTACGGCAGTTATCATGAAAGTTAATTCTTCTTTAGCAAGTCGTGCATCTTGTAAATCCAAGTCACATCCGATATTGACATACTCAAAATATTTTTTTCTGTCCCATTTGGCCAACTTGCGAATAGCCATTTCATCGAATGATAACGCTACATATAAATGTTTTATTATTATTTAATTTTACCCTTAATTTAATAGTTTCAAATGCCTCTGTAGTGAATCCTGGGTAACATTGGATACATTGGTACCACTTACATATTGTTTTTGGGTGTGGTAAAAATATCTTTTAAACCATTGCGCACATACTCATATACTCGTGGTGATAAATTATTTAAAGTGAATGCGAATTTTTCAATTTCAAAGAATATTTACGCTTATCTTCTCCCATTTCTTTCAGTAAATATTTTTCAATTATTGGATTATTTTTACTGAATCTAATGTAAGTAAATTTTCTCTTTCCATTTTTTTCTACATTCAAAAAATGTTCAAATCTTAATTTTTAATCCAGATTTTAATTTTTTAACGTCTTGTCTTTTGATGCAAACAATTTATTCTCAACATTAGACGTTTGGCAATATTTTGCAGTTTTTCTAAATCTTGTTTTAATTGAGACACACGACGTGTCGAACTAAATGTAACTGTAGTGGTTAATTTCGCACTAGAATCAGTTGTGCTGGTTGATGTTGCTTTGGATGGTGTAGGTGCAATTGTCGGTATTGCACTGGATGTTGATGCAATATTCTTTTCAGACATACTGGGTGTTGATGCATTCGCCAGTGTAGATGCAGGACTGCTATAGCTCTGGAACAATTTCGTTGTTTTATGTTATTTTTGTATCATAGTTAATAAATAATAATAAACAATAACGAATTTTGAGAAAGATTTTCATAAAAATATCAACACAATCAAAAACATTGATGTACAACATAAACAGATATATTGTAAAAAGTATCTTACTGTATAATGTTTGTTATCCCACAGATATATTGAAGGTATAACATTTAATTTCAGCCTGTGCCATTTGTGTTCAAAATGTATAAAGCAGCCACCTTTAAAATGTCTTTAATATATACGATGGTGCTTTTTCCACTCCCAATTGCGACGTGCAATAGCGTCGATCTATTTTTGTCTTAAATTGATGTTCATAGGAAAACTGTAATTTAATCGTAAAACTATCGATAATTTATACTAGAGAAATATTTTTCCAATACTACTGCCAAAATTTTAACTCATATTTTGTTGTTAAACTCAATTTATTAAAAAGATTATTCGATTTTAAAAATGACAAAACACGTGAATTTCTATCAATTGAAAATGCTCGTAAATCGTGTTTCAAATGTTGACACAATGACTTACCGGTGGAAGCTAATGTTTTTGGAGTCGTTTTCTTTCCTAGAGGATTGTGATTTACATCCCACTATAACGCAGGACATTGTACGTTTTATTAATTTTACGATTCACACTTTCACAGTGCGAAGCATTTATAATTTCTAAGCGAAAACTTAATTATAACACAGTCTGAAAACCTGAAGATAAGACAGCGTATTATACGAACAATTTAGGATGAACTTAGCCATAGACAAAAACTTTTTTAAATCTTTCTTTTTAAAGTAGTACCATAAAATTAATTAAGGTATCCACACTGACATTTGCCAAATATACATTGGTACCTATTGACTATATTTATCTCTTTCTGAAAAGTTTGAAAAAAGAAAGAGATGTATATATAGCTGTTAGACAGGCTCCTTCTATGCTTTAGATATTGTTCTGAGCAAAAAGCAAAGAAATAAAAATAGATAATGATGGCTTCACTATAGATACAGTTAACAAGCGCATACTACTAGGCCTAATAATAGATACACATATTACTTCGAAACCACACATAGAAAAATTAGATAGAAAGTTAAGCAGCTTTATGTACGCATTACGAGAAGTAAAAAAAAAACAACAGGTATAACCACCGCGATAATAACCCACTACGCACGCATATGCATGGCTCAGCTACGGCATTGTCCTATGGCGATGCAGTACTGATGACTCAAGTTTATCAACTAAACAAAAAAAAATACGAATCATAGCTAATATACGAACTTACGCCTTACTTTAAGAAGTATAACATTTTGCCTACCCTATATCTATATTTTGGAACTATGCAAATTTGTCAAAAAAAAAAACAAGCTTCTACACGAAACGAGATGACATCATGTCTAGGCATATAAGACAGAGAAACTTGCTGCCAACTTCAAAACTAAAATCTCATTCTTCCAGCCCACCATGTCTATATAAGTATATAATAAATTACCCGAATATATAAAAAACATTAAAGACGAAAAACCATGTAAAAAATTAAAGCAACTACTTATAAACAAGTGTTACTATAAGTGTACCTACTTCTGATTTTTTAGAAGACAAAAATATAATACAATATAGATATGTAAATATAAATATGTTAGGTAATAACGAAATACCATCCTACTAAATATATTTCAATAAAAAAATTTAACAAAATTTAAAATGATTCAAATAATTTAATAAAAATTCAACTGTGCTAATAATACTAATTATAATAATACCTTAAATGTCAAAATCAATTCATTAATAAATAATAACAATTATGATAACCGCATTTCAAATTCAATGTGTGTATGTTTAAATAATGTAATAAATGTTAATATTAAATAATTACTTAACAATAATAGTAATAATAATAATAAAACAAAATAAATGTTTCACCTTCATAATATCAGGGTCCATAGAGATACCATAAAACTATGTAACGCCTTTTGTAACCTATGGATTGCAATAAAGTTTTTAAGTGATGAGTATTATAATTTCTATTTTGTGACTAATTTGTAAGTTCGATTTTCTTTCCACAAAGAGACTTCAGAATTAATTAAATAAAAACTTATAAAAACATTTTGCAATTAAACGTCGAATGAAATTGTTTTAGAAACTAAAAGTACATATAAAGACAGAAATATAGAAAGAAAGGACTAATTTTACCTAGCTCACTGACTGAGGATCGAAGGTAACCGGTAAGTAGCCGGTAAATGTCCTAATGGTGGGCATTTTAATGCGAAGAAATTATTAGAATAGGAACAGTTTGTCACTCCGCGTTGAGTAATGACGTGAATAGATGTTTTCAAAATAAATTTTTTTCTAATAAATACAGGGTTTCTCCACATTAGCATGAATGTTTGTATTTAATAATTTCAGTTTAGCGGTTACGAGGCTTAAACACATATTTCTTACTAGAGCCTCCTGTCGAAGCTTTACCGACTCAGGTAAAGCAGTTTGATTTATCGGTAATCGATTATGATTTTATATGAAACACAGCAGCATTGCGGCCCTTCTTCAAAAGAATTGGGGTAGGTCCGCACACCCATTCATTTTATATTATTAAACTGTGAAGGCAGCAACAAAAAACGAATAAATTCCTAATGATACCAGAATTTGACGTTTGCTTTGGAATCTTGTCAGCCTTTCTTAGCACCAGGACTTGTTATTCGAAATAACATTAAGTGATAATGACCGAGAGATTCGAATTCAGGTCATTCTCGCTCGGATATCTTCTGTATACCAGCACGCACTTAGGGAGCACTACGCTCGTTGTTAGTTAAGTTGTCGACGAGTATATTCACATAGGGCAAATAATCCAACTAGATAAATCAACTTCCACAGAGATGTCTTCCACGGATTCAACTCGGCTGAGCATCATCCGAGAGATTGGAAAGAAAGACAGACATATTTATTTGGCCATTTCTTAACAAATTTGCACTGCATTCTCAAAATAAACATTAGGTATAAGTAATCTTACAAATAGATTTAATGATAGACTAACAATGAAAAATAAATAGTTTTGACAAAAAATGCAGATAGGTACAAAATAAATATAAAAAAGTGTATAATTTTAGATTACGAATTTTACAATTTTCAATTCAATTTTACAATCAGTGCGTGTTGTCACTGACGACGATGGAGGGACGACCTGGTCAGATAATATGCAGGAACTCGATGTATTCAGGTGACTCAGGACCGTGCATTGTGTCTTACATTGGGGAAGGCCTATGTTCAGCAGTAGACCGAAGGGACAGACGTAGTAACAGAAGGGATGTTACGATGTTACGATGATGATGATGATATAACTACTCTACTAACAACGCAGTAAGTTTATGGAACTCACTACCGTCTAATATAAGAAATTCCGAAACATTATTGGTGCTGCTATTTTCGTCATTAATTGATATAAAAATACAGTATATTTTCGATTGAACACTATTTCATTCGATTCTGAACGAACTAAAGAATATTCTGTAGCATTATATTCACTCGGTTATATAGACATCATCAAATATAACAGCCATTCGCTTTTGCATGCCGGTACGGTGGGTTGCGTAATCGTTGAAGTTTTGTGATTGTGATTTTAGTTGGATTTTCTTTCAAAAAAACTGTAAGTAATGTTATTTATCTTTACTACGTAATGTTTTTGAATGATCTAAGTTACAACAACAGTAACTTTTTATGTTTCAATTGATAAAAAAGTAGAAACAAAAAACCTCTACGCGAACAATTCGTAACGATCAAGATTTCTAATAAGATAATAATAGTATATTTCTTATTCGAATACCATAGTAAATACTTTTACTAGGAATTGCTAAATGTTATATTTATATGATTGTGTAAGAAAAATAAAGGAAGACACTATAATATATACACAAAAAGGTTTTGAAAATGATGTTACAAAGCGCGCGCAAACTGTCTATTGTCGAATTTTTTTGCAAATGTTTGCAAGTGAAAAAGTAGAATTATTATAATTATTACATGCATAATTTTGATTCATTTAGGAAGAATATGTTTTATTGATTGTAAGGACATAAAAGTAAAATAAAAACTTACGATATTTCATTCATAAAACAAAATTTATTGTCAGTAACTACACTTTATAAAGATCCGTTAGAAACAAAAGAGCTGTACATAATAAAATAAACATTTAAATGTTATGGTTATTGTTTCTACTTATCGAAAATCTTATCGGCTTTAAATAACTGTAACTAAAACCTCTTTAAACACAAATGAAAGGTCGTGAGAAACATAAATATTTAAAACAAGTGCCGCCAGCTGAGGTGACGACAGATGGCCCGGTACAAAGCTGTTTTTTGTTATATGGCGGCCGCAGTAAGGGAAAGGTTAAGAAACGTCTTAGAGATAACTTCTTTGCATCCTGTTAATTAATTTATTATTATTCTATTATATTAGTATTAGTTTATATATACCTATCATATGTAACTATCGTATTTATTATTTTTATCTAATGATTTATTTTATTTTAACTTAATGTTTTATTTTATATAATTTTCGTAACATTTTGTATATTATTTATTCATTAGTAGTAGTAATGTATGCACTAAGTTTGCCACTTAAATATAATTTCCTTTATGGGTCTACTGGAAGATATTTCAGCAAATTATGGAATAAGTAGAACCTTTGTACAAACTTACGATAAGACTGCTTCTGTATCTTGATGTGTGTACATAAATAAATAAAAAAATAAACAATGAAGATGAAGTAGAATTTAAAAAGTAATAAATAAAATAAATATACCTCATATTATAAATAATTCTATCCTATTCTTTGATTTTTACATATGCATCAGTATTTGCTTAAAATAGCCTGTGAGCGATAAGTACTTGATTCCGTAAGCAATCTAACGAGCATATGACGCTCCCCTTGTTACATGCTCCGGTGGCCGAGCGAGCCTTGAATAAACAACAATTTTAACTGAGATTCCCCCAGAGATTCTCATATGTTAGCGATACCTCTTTATTCAAAATCCAATAACTGAACGTAAAATTTTCATCAAGTCATCGCCTATGTATAGTATAAAGATATTTTCATCAGCATAGTACCATCATGAACCATCCATCCATGGCGTAAAACTTTAATAGTAGAAAGGTTTTGTATCCATTAACACGCTTGACAGGCGAGTTGACAGTAGCATAGATTTTTATACGTGACAGAGCCATGTTGCAGCTGTTTTATGGGGAAGGAACACGCTCTCGAAGAATACCAGCATAAAATATCAGCTCAAAGCTGCTGTATTTCGTATGGTGAATGTAGAGAACCGGAGGCTACTTTTACTGGAAACGAGGCGTTCCATCTTATCCTCATCGGTGACAGGCACCTGCATTTTGGTTCGTAGTTGAGGATAGATATAGATGTCTATGAGTAACAGCACTCACTTACCATCAGGTGGGCTGTGTGCTCGTCACCCTTATTCTATAAAAACACACTCTCACGCCTTTGAAACTGTTTCTCGTCACCGGTTTGAGAGTTTTATTATCACCCATTAGAAGCCACACGATCTTCGGGTACACCTTACCAACCTTAGGTTACCATGCCTCATAAGACAGTATAATGATGGATTTTTCCTTCAGTTACTACAGACAGTATAAGAGAATAATACTTCATCCTATTTCATACCTGTCCGGGTGTCGTATATGGCGACTATGAGAAATTCTATAAAGATCTAATAGCTTTCGCAACAGGTCGGTATAACTAACACTATTAACAATACGTACGATATAACATTCTGTTAACGCTAGATATAAAATACTCTGACCGACGCGGCGACGACGGGGGCAGTGTAAAATTGAGAAACGTCTATTTTTATAGTTTAAGGTTGACAAGAGAATGCATATTCCACCTGATAGTAAGTGAATGCTGCGACCCAAAGACATTTACATCTATCTTCGATTAAGTTCAGAGTGCAGATGCGTTGTCATCCCTCTTGTCAGTCACTGTGAACATTTTTTTGAAGTCGACTTTTATTTTTTATTGAAACTTTAATTTTAACACTATAACGAACAGGCTTTTCCGGCATAAGTCATTTCAAATCTTGACACCGGTGTTGGAAAAAGGATGAACTTACTTGAAAGGTGATTTTATTTGGACAGTGTTCGAGTAAAAACCAAAGTTCAGCCGACCGAGGGATAAATCGTTCTAAGCCATATTTTTGAAGTTATTATAATAGGGAAGAAGGTTCAATATGTGCATTTTTAGTTTAGTAATTTCTGTGAAATGGCTGAACTAATTTAAATTATTACTTATTTATTAAACGTTATTTACTATATGTACCATTTAGTGGCGGTGTAGTAATATCCACTACCTCATATCTAAAAAACTGCGGTCGCCAACCCGCTTGAAGAGTGTGGCAACTATGGCAATACTAGGCAATCTGTGGGGCAGGCCTATGTTCAGCAATGGAATTCAATGGACCGTAATGGTATCAAAATAGGTATCAAAAGTTTTTCCTGAACGGTGGCTATGTTTAAGTTTAAACAAAGCAGTCTGCCCCAAAAGCCGATACGGTGAAAAAATAGTGAACAAAGTTTTTATTGTAACTGTTTAGACGACATTGTTATTGTTACCTTAAGCTTGTGATAATGCTTAATTCTCTCAAAGGGATAAAAATTAAACTTGGTATAAAAAGTCAAAACTGGCATTTAATTGAAAATACATCATTTGATAAGTTTTTTTAATAAGAAAATAACTAATAACACTACTTAGTTATTCTCTTAAAATATTGTGTATTAGAATAAGACATGATCTTAAGAAACTTGTATCTAAAGAAACTTATACATGTGTTTATAATCGTTATACCTATGATATCATACATAATAAAAATTAGGTATGAACCTAATTTTCTTGGACAATTATTTAAACTTTAGACATCAAATATATTGTCGTAAGGGATTCTCCTTTCTTTGAAGATATAATCACACTGAGGACTTTAGGGATAACTCCTCACTACAATTACAATAAATAAACGCTATGTGATATAATAACTTATAAACTGATTGAAATACTCAGCTGCATTATCATTAGAATAACCTATCTTTAGAATAACCTATCATTTTATTATAAGTTCTGTCTGGAACTTCTTGACTCCAGATTGTGATTTCCAGAATACCAATAGTACATGGAAAAGTCATTTCATTTTAGTCCTAGGGGTGATAATGTGTCGATAAGTGTATAGGTCTGTTTGAAGTTGGTAACAGGCGTCCATGAGCAGCATAGTTTATACTTTTTGGTTGCTGTTACTTACATAATGATTTTCACAGGTGTTTTCACTGACTCTCAATTGGTAACGACGGTCAGTCATTTCTAACTACATTCCTAATAGTATGAGACAAGGTGGACGGGATATTGAATCCTATTGAGTACTAGATAATAAAGAAGTATATAGTAGCTGCAAGTAATGACAATAAGTTAAAAAATCATTCATGGTTTATAAAATTTGTTCAGCATTTCCTTCCTCGCCACAAAAAATGTTACCTCCGTAGAAAATGCGACGCGTTGTTGTAGGAAATGCGAAGCTTTCGGAGCGAATGCTTAAGTTAAATACCACACCAAGTACCCTGTGAGGACGTGACATAGTTATTTGTTCGAAATTGGAAAATACGATAACGGCTAATTACATCCCACTGCTAGGCTCAGGCTTTCACGTATTCCTGGAAGGATTTTAGAACATGGAAGTGTCGGCCGCGATGCCACGAATTGTGCTGGCGAATTCCAAATGTCTTTGATTTTTTTAGTTTCTAAATCTGGTTTCTTTGCGTTATTTTCCGTCGTCCGTCCGTCCGTCCTTCGAGAATGTGGTAAATCAGTTGCTAGCGTATTGTGAAGTATACGGCGACCACGTAGCCCTTGAGCTATCACGGTGCACGGTTCACATCAATGTCTATGTCAACATAAATATTTACATATTATTATTATAGAATAAATAAAATTGGTGATGAACATATACTAAAATTACTATTAAATATTGACAGAAATAAAAATAAATAACAATAAAAGTATTACACAAATTGCAAAAATAAAAATATTGGCAAAATAATTTCCTCCGTTGCATGGTTATAAGTCTTCAGTCATCTCAGGTTACCACAACACAAGTTCTCTGAAGGATATCGCTTCTCTCAATCAACGCAACTATCAAATTACGTAACATGTCTTATTTAGCTCCACTATTGAAAACAACTGACCATAATTTTATAGCTTAGTACTTTAGATATTAATTTATTATACACAAATGTAAGCATACAGAATTGTTTCCTTTTCTTTTTAAGTCTAGTTTTTATAATTATCTATATCAACAAATAATTTTTAATACAGTCTTTTTTACAGCATTGGGTGACAAAAGAGCACACAGTCCTCCTGATGGTAAGTGGTTGCTGCGGCCCATAGACATATACATCAATCCTCGATCCCGCATCGAAATGCAGATGCGTTGTCACCCGTGAGGACTAAGAAGGAATGCCTCTTTTCCAGTAAAAAGGGTCTCTGGTCCTCTACACTTACCATACGAAAGACAGCAGCGTTAAGCTGCTATTTTATATCGCAGAAACATTTACATAGTAATGTATGTAAATACGTCACGTTAATCTTCTGAGATAGCAGCCATTTTGACAATTTAGTACTACTTTATACTCAAGAACAAAACGTGAATGTCTGTATAACGCATGACATTCCGCGGATAATATAATTATACTTACGAGACCATCTATCAAAAATAAGCACCGCTACAGTACAACTTGACAATGCAGAGAATAGGAGACATATTAGGGTTTACAAAGAAAGGTTGTTTCGTGTTCAAGCAAATTTATAATATCTGTATATACTACGCCTCCAGACTTTCAAAATCTACATGGATATATGCTTTTACAAAAGTGTACCGTCATTCACCGGGTATACATTTCTATGAAAAACTTTCCCATATTCACAACTCTTGGCAGACAGATCTGCAAGTGCATAGCTTTCTCGCTTCTCTCTCTGTTAATGCTACTCCAAGTTACTTTATAGGATTTGAATTGGTCATTTTTGAGGGATTGCTTTGGCATCATAGTCCGGTACACCGAATATTTGAAAAAAGTTTGTATGTTTGAACTTTTAATATACGTAATTTGGAATGAATAATATAAACTTTAAAATATGTCATCTACATAAAATTATTTTTATTACAAATAATAGGTCCTTACATATGAAATTGGCCTTTTGTACGAGAGGAATATAAAGTAATTTTTTTGTATAATATATTTTATATTTAATTAATCAAAGTATGCACCGTTGTTATCTACGCACTTTTGCCATCTCATGGGTGGTTCATTGATCCCTTTACTAAAAAAAACTATGGGGGCGAGAATCAATAAACTCTTCGAAGGAATTTGAATTGGCGAAGTTGAATTTTTTTCTTAGTCAGAAGTTGTACAAATTCCGGAATAAATGATAATCTGTTGGAGCAAGGTCCGGGTACTACGGTAGATGTCGTAGACATTCCAATTGTAGCTCATCTAACTTAGTGGTTGTTTGCTGTGCAGTGTGTGGTCTTGCGTTGTTGTGAAGCAGCAGTGGCCTAGAGCGGTTGACCAATCTCGGTTCTTTAACAGCTAGTTCTTCCTTCATGGTTTGCAGTTCCTGACAATAGATATCTGGCGTAATCGTTTGGCCAGATATTAGAAAGCTGTAGTGAACGACACCGGCGCTAGTCCACCAAACACTCACAAGTAACTTTTCCTGAGTTAATTTTCGTTTAGGGCAGGTTTTGGCTGAGTCTCCGGGGTTCAGCCACTGCGACGAGCGCTTTCGATTATCGTACAGTATCCACTTTTCATCACAAGTAATGATTCGATTTAAAATCCCTTTATTTTTGTGTCGGTTAAGCAAAGTAACACAGCAGTCGACGCGTGTTTGCAAGTTCGATTCACTCAATTCATGAAGTAATGGGTACTTAGTACCCACCGTTCAAGTTTTTTTACTTTCCCGATTTGCTTCAAGTGGATTAATACAGTTTTATCACTTACCCCGAAGCCTACAGCTATCTCTGAAGTGCTTTGTGATGGATTCGCTTCCACAATAGCCTTTAATTCTTCATTTTCCACTTTGGTCTCCGGCCATCCACGAGGTTGGTTCTGAAGGTCGAAATTTTCAAAACGAAAACGTTGAAACCAAATTAGTACCGTGCTTTATTTTGCAATACCAGCGCCGTTCACATCATTAATTTTTCGAGCTATTGCTGCAGCACTGGTGCCACGGTAGAACGCGTACTCGTAAATGTACCGATATTTCAAGTTTTCCATTATACGGTAATAAGCGACGCCAAAGAAAAAAATAATGAGGAAAAAACAAATGAATGACTGTTTTCAAAACTCAAATGTACCAGCTAAATGAATTTAAAAATTTGAATTTGGAATTCTTAACCAAAGAGGAGATATTTCAGATCAAATTGGTCAGTACGACAAAATGCTAATTTCATATGTAAGGACCCAATCGTATATTTTATAGATTTAAATATTTTTGTGCGGTAGAGCGATGCTGCAGCTATACTAGCCATACATAGCTACAACTCGAATATAGCACCGGAGTAGGACCCCGCTTTTGCAGAATACCAGCGTGAAAAGGCAGAATAATGCTCCTGTGTTTCGAATGGTGAGTGTAGTGAACCGGTGTCCCTCTTTAGTAGTAACGAGGCATTCTATCTTAGTCCTCAGGGGTGACAACTCATCTACATTTTGTTTCTTAATTGCAGACAAATGTAGATGTCTATCAGTCATAGCATCCACTTACAATATACACGTTCGTAGCCCTTATGTAAAAAAGTGTAAAAATATTATCATGTAACCAACGTTACATAGGCAGATCAGCGAAAGGGAGGAGTGAAAAAATTTGCGCGACTTCTGAAACCGCAATCGCCAATCCGCCTATCAAGCGTGGCGATTAAGGCGAACAAAGTGTTATAATGGGAGAGGATAAAGAAATATCTTCTATTTCTTGCTATACCATACCATAGAAGTAATTTGAAGCGACAGTAGCCTAATGGCAGGGCGCGGACCGCGAACTCAAAAGAGGTCCTGGGTTCGAATCCGCCATTCGACCACTGGCGTGAACCACTCGTAACACAAGCAATTTAAGCTTACCACGAGTGGTTAAGGGGAATATTAGTAATGTTTATAGCATTGCTAATATTCTTTAAAAAAAATCTAAATGTGTATGTAAGTTGCAACCAAGGGTCATAATTAAATGTAATTTCGTTGATAATACTTACTTATGGCTCTTAATTCTTAATTACTTTAAATTTTAAGGTTGAAAAAGTAAAGCTCCGTGGCGCAGTGAGTAGCTGAGCATGGGGGCCGTGGGTTCGAATCCCGTTCGGAACAAGTATTTGTAAGGCAATACAAATAATTGTTCCGGGTCTGGATGTTTGTCCTTGGGAAATTTAAGTTTGTAAACTACCTCCACGATACAGGCGAAAATCTTAGTGGGGGGGGGGGTAACGTTTTTTAATAAAAGAAAAAAATTGGCTGTAATTTTACTCCTGAGCACAGGCCAAATGCCATTTCTGGAAACGTCTTGACGCAATGAGTCTGCTACATTTCAGTGCGTTTTGCTGGAATTCTCTCGGACTCCAGTTCTCGAAATGTGTGAAAAGATCTGCATGTCTATGGAATAAAATTTTCTCCAAATATTTTATTCTTGAAACATGCAGGTTTTCTCACGATATTTATCTTAACCTATGGGCATGTGGTTAATCAGTACTTAAATTACTAAGTATTATATGCACTTTTTATTTTCAATAAAATATTAAACTTCAGTAAATAGCTTACATTTATATTTATTCAGAGAAATGTGATGCTTTCATATGGTCTATTCCGCTGTTACTTTTGTTTGTTTGCTGAAAGAAACGGGTGGCCGTTAGAGCATAAAAGCCTGACATCAAATAGCTGCCTGCATACGTTCGTGTCTGTTAAGGAGAATATGACAGTATAAAAGAAACCTCATTTATTCCTAGTACAAAATATAATAAAATAAGTATTGTATAGTATCTTATCAGATATTATTGTAAAATTTCTTTATGTGGTGAATAACATAATATTATTATCGATGTTGATTATAAATAATATCAAGTTATTTTTTATGCCAAAACTCTGAAAAGTACTTCATAACATACACTGTTGTCACTCGCATGAGCGAGGGAGGGACATAGGTATTATATTTTATACGATGCTTTAAAGTAGATGTCTGTATCATTTTTGTGTATTTTGTGAAAAAAGAAATACTTTCGGGCTTCTTTATTTTGTACTCAGAAAAAAATATTATGGTATTTTATTGCTTTTAAAATCACTTATTAAGATAATATTATTTTAGTAGCCGAACTCAGTGACTGAACAGCTTTTTACCTTGCACAGTCAAATATAGCAAGCAAATCTCAGAACTAATGAAGAAAAATATACTTATTTGGATAATTAACAAACTTACAATAACGTAATAACTTAAAACAATTACAAATAGCATTTCCACCATCGCCGAGAAATTATTGAAGTTGCAGTTGCCATACTTGGCGGGCGGGTTGGCAACCGCAGTTTTTTTGTATTATTAGGAAGATACTGCTGTCTCTCTCCTTGTTTGTTTTTCTCCGTCACCTCTTACGACACCCACAAGACGGCATGGGTTAGTGGATATTCTTACACTGCCAACAC
Organism: Parnassius smintheus behrii; assembly: GCA_036936625.1. Classification (NCBI taxonomy): domain Eukaryota; kingdom Metazoa; phylum Arthropoda; class Insecta; order Lepidoptera; family Papilionidae; genus Parnassius; species Parnassius smintheus. The sequence goes on along the minus strand of JAUPFT010000010.1, from coordinate 26,810,709 downwards.
AAGTAATTACTATGTACAATAAAAAAATTCTTAAAAAAAATACAAGAGAGCAGTTAAATCTGCGCGAACTAAACTGTTAAAAAATTGTAATGTTGAAGATGTTATTAATATTTAGCAAGGGTCGACATGAAAACTAAAAAGATGTGTCTTGCCCACTTAAAAAGCATCTTCCTCTCGCCCAAAATTGCGTGCAGTATCAACGTCGCCACTTCCCAACACCACTAAACTATGAAATAAACAACACTACTAAGCAAGGCATCATTGGGAGAAATAGAGCGCTTGTAGACGTTCGTTTTTTTTTTCAACGGACAACGGACCGTCAATAAACGGACATCCTTGTATACTTACATATAATTTTTTTACCGGATAAATGTGAGCTTTGACTGCTGTCAGAGATTGAAAGAAAGAAAAGAGTGTGAAACGTCGATGTCGAGGAAAAAAACTCTTATTGGCTTACTATTTGTACAAGAAAAAACAAAAAAACGTAAAAGGTCATCGTGGGTGCATTCTATATTTTTAGCAAGGGGAAAATATTGTGCATTACATACTCTTTTCACGAAGTTGGAAGAAAGTGAACCTAAATTTTATAATTATTTTCGGATGCAGAAAGAAAACTTTCAACTTTTATTAACTGCCATATGTGATAAAATAACCCACGAGGATATTGCGTAAATCTGTTTCCCCGGCAGAGAGATTAGCGCTTTGTTAGTATATTACGCTAAGGTATGTTTAAGAGAAGAATCCAGGAAGATTTCAGGAAACATGTGCAATTTTGTCACACACACGCTCCGTTATACTTGCACAAGCCTTCAGTTCCGGTATACCGTTCAGGTATACCGCTACGTAGGATGTGGCCGCCATAACACCGTGCATGTACATGTCTAAACACAAACAAGGGCCGACCGTCACTCATGATTTGCAGCAATTTATTTGGGCTGGAGGAACATTCAATATGTATGTGTACAAGTGGGTAAAACTAACTTCCTGAAAAATTAATTGTTTGGCCAGTGACCGCACAAATTTTTTTTTCTATTTTGCCGCCTTTCTAATTGTGGCGCCCGGGCCGGTTCGCCCACAAGTAAAGCTATGATTAATATAAAAAAGTGATTCTTCTTTTACCTTGTGTATGTGCGTGCGTGCGTGCGTGATAACTATAATTTAATTTCCAAAATAATGTTACGTATTTGCATACAATTATGAATAGAATTGTAAATATCCGAATTATAAGTTTTTCTTGGGCCCGTCTAGGGAATAACCATAACATGATTACATTTAAATGAACTGTTTTGAAAATATCTAATTAATTATACAAGAACAACGAATCCTAACATAACATCAGCCGCGACCTTCAACATAAGTGCGCAATTTGAAGTTATTTCGTGAAAATTTTGTTTGATGTTTAAAATACCTATAAACAATCTTAGTTACGGTCGACCGTGGTCACTGAATACTAATTAAAATTTAACTAGAAATTAGCAAAAGTCTGTAATGAACTAACTTTTGGACTAAAACATGAGACCAAACACGATTATCAAATGCTTTGTGATAGTAATTAAGTGGGGACTACTGATTTAAAACTTTTTTTCCTTAATTTTGAATCAAATAAAAAGGATCTTTTTCGATATTATATTTAGCATTTTAATAGATAATTAAAAAATTCTTATTAATAAATGTTATAATTTAAATGAATTTTTGACGATAAACTAACGACAAAGTAAGAATACTTCGACTAGGTACATTGTATTTCAAAATAAATTAATTTATATAAAGTAATATTGAATTAGATAATACGAAAATAGTTAGCCCTCTAGTGTCGCTATGCCCTTGCAGGGCGTCACGTGTATACCTATCAAAATTGTACTATCTTAAATTTTTAATGTGACATGCAATAAACAATTTGAATTTGATATTTATTTCTTTTTCAATTAACCCTTTACCATATTTTTTATGAAAGCGTTTGACTGTTGCTCCACCTGATGATAAGTTATGATCTTGAAAGAATTAAGTTATGATATAACCGTGTCTGGTGGTGTTATCTTTGTAAAAGACTAGGTATTCACTCTTGCTTTGAAGACGCCCATGTGACTGTCTCCTTTATTTTAGTATTTTTCAAAGAATAGCTAAATTTTATATTTAAGTTCAAATATATAAATAATGATATATTCAAATATACAATTAATGCAGATTTTAACATATGAGTAAATAAGGTTTTCTTGAAATTATCCCAAATTGATTTTTTTATAGAACTGAACTCACTCATATAGTGACAAACGATGGTAAATGGATGTTGTGACCCATAAACATCTACATCTATCCTCGATTACGAATCAAAATACAGATGCGTTGCCACCCCTGAGGACTAAGATAAAATGCCTCGTTCCCAGTAAAAAGCGTCTCTGGTTATCTACACTCACCATAAGAGACACAGCGGCATTGAACTGCTATTTTACGCTAGTATTCTGTGAGAGCTTGGTCATTCCTAGGTTCCCCGGTCCAACCCATTCGTGCTACAACCATACAAAGCTGAGCATGGCTCTACCACATATAAAATTGAATGTGATTTGTGGACGACAACTATGCGTATGCGCGCTCTTTTGTGTGCGATTCAATTCACGACGTTTTTACCTACATATCGGCCCTTACGAATGTGTACGAGCGCAGTAAAGCGGTAGACATTATATATTTACGAAAGACAATCAGTTAAAATAATGCATTACCACGCATTTTGAATTTAAAAGCTAATACGTGGTAGAGCCATGCTGCAGTTATATTATTAGTACAGTTGTAGCACGAATGGGTCGGCTCGACCGGGGAAGGACCACGCTCTCACCGAATACCAGCGTAAAATAGTAGCTTACTGCTGCTGTGTTTCGTATGGTGAGTGTAGAGAACCGGAGACACTTTTTACTAGAAACAAGACATTCCATCTTAGTACTCACGAGTGACTACGCATCTGCATTTTGATTTGTAATCTAGGATAGATGTAGATGCCTGTGGGCCACAGCAACCACTTACCATCAGGTGGTCTGTGTTCTCGTTTGTCACCCTATCCTATAAAAAAGGACAGAATTCTGTGATTTCTTTGAATTATTCTTTCTTCAGTATTCGCCTTTATTACAAATTCTGAAAGTTATGTGCAAATTTGGCCGTATATTGCAAAATAACTCTGTATAATATTGAATACCTTGTTGGTTAATGAGTACGGCTCCTGATCAAGTTACCCCGAATTGAATCTGGAATTGCTCGAATTCCATATTGGGTAAATAATCAGTTATAAGGTTTTTTGTCAAGAAGTTCTCTGAAACAGCTTACAGTCAGTAAGTTGTCGGTGTTTCACAAACGTTCTTCAGAAAGAACATCGGAAAAACGCTTGGTTCTGCACCTGATCTCACGCTGATCGTATCGTATGTTCCATCGGACTGTGAGGGAAAGTACACCGCGGTATAGTTGTTAGTGCTCGCTTGCATGTAGGGCTGCCAAAGAATTTCTTGATGTTCCGTCCCGCCAGTAAACGCCGGCACTTGTAATGATAATAATAATACGACGTCCCATAGGATGCATCATCCGAGATCGTCAGTAATGAGGCTCTACTTGCCGCGAAAGCATGGTGGTCGTGGCTTCCTGAGCGCGCTCACCATGCATAATCGCAAAGTGTGCAGCCTCCGTCATTACTTCCTGGCGAGATCGGATGATCCATTCTATAATGACATCATTTCTAGTGATAAAGGACTTACCCCTCTATCCTTAGCCAACGAGCAATGGCAAGACCCGGCCGTACAGAGCATTTCCGACCGGGAGACCGTATGGAAGGAGAAGGAGCTCCACCGGAGGTACTACAGGGCTCTACATGAGCCCCACGTAGATACAGCCGCCTCCCTCAACTGGCTACCTCGGTGACCTCTTCGGGGAAACCGAGGGTTTTGAATAAAACTAAATTTACGGATTCTATCGCGTTTATTTAACTGATTTTTACTTATTTTTAATTCCCGACATTTCGAGTGCTTTACAGCAACCATGGTCATGGGGGGGGGGGACTGAGATGTTTGACGTCCCAATGTCATTGTTAGCCCGGCTACCTTCAGTTTTTGAATATTAATTTTTGGTCCAATTTACGCAAAACGAACTTACAGTATCTTGAAGTCTTGCAGTGGTATGCTTGGGTTTGGGTTTAATGATCCCAAGCAGATGGCAGCACCCAACCATCTTCTCTATTGAAAATAGGATGTTTTTTAATTTCAATAGCCTCGCGTATCATCCTTGGTAGGAATCGGTGTTCTTTTGCGAGGATTTGTGGTTTATCAAATCTGATCTAATGGTGAGGACGATCTTGAACATGTTCACAGACTGCAGACTTCCCGGAGCGTCGGTGCTTCACGTCAGCTATATGTTCTTTTACGCGGGTTTTTATGGATCTTTTTGTTTGACCTATGTAAGAGAGACCACATTCACAATCTAACTTGTACACTCCTGCATCCTGTAGAGGGATATTACACTCGACGGATGGTAAAAATTGACTAATTTTCTTTAGCGGCTTGTAGTATGTTTTAATGGAAGCTCGCTTCAAGATGTAGCCAACCTTGTCTGTGACTCCTCTGACATATGGTAGTACAGCAGGCACACGCTCGACTGTGGCCGGCTTCACTCGGTCACTGTGACGTAGGCGCGGGATCCGAAGCTTGTTGTTTTGTAACACTTGCTTGACATGCTGCAGCTCGGCGGTCAGATGTTTTCCGCCACAGATCCCTCGTGCTCTCTGAAACAAAGATTTACCCACGGTAGCTAACTGTGAAGGATGACTGTGAGATGACTTGTGAGATTCACCATTTAAATATCGGTTGGTATGGGTCTTTTTTCTATACACAGTGTGACCAATAGTGTTATCAGGATTTCGAATGACTAAAACATCTAGGAAAGCTAAAGAATTATTTGCCTCTAACTCCATTGTGAATTGTATTTTAGAGTCTATAGAGTTTAGGTGGTTTAAAAATGCAGTTACTTTGTCAGATGATAAAATTGTGAAGGTGTCGTCTACGTACCGCTTGTAGAAACTTGGATTTACAGGAGCAGTAAGAAGGGCTTTCTCCTCGAAGTCCTCCATAAATATGTCGGCGACTATGGGAGATACAGGTGAGCCCATCGCCACACCATCTACTTGCTTGTAGAACTCTTCCTTCCACAATAAATAGCCAGATGTGAGGCAATGTTTGAGTAATACTGCATATTCAGCAGGCATGTTGTTATCTTCTAGCTTCCTAGTTACAATTGAGATGCAGTCTTCAATAGGTAGGCATGTGAATAGTGACTGAACATCAAAACTGAACATAGTTTCATCGTCAGCGAGATGTAGGTCTTTTATCTCACTAACAAAATGGTATGAATCCTTTGTGTGTGCTCTGGTATGTCCCCTCAGTGGTGACAGTACTTTTGCCAAGCTTATAAGTTGGTGAATCGATCTGGCTCACTATAGGACGTAGTGGAGTGGAGTTTGGTTTGTGTATCTTCGGTAACCCATACAACCTTGGTGGTTTGGTACATGATGGTATTAGCGAATTCACGTCGAGATTTAATTTTTCGGAGTATTTCTTTATTAAATCGCTAGTTGCTTTAAGCGTGTTAGTTGTGGGGTCTGTTTTGACCTTTTTATATGTACTTTCGTCCGATAAAAGCTGTAGTATTTTAAAACTATACTCTGACGTGTCCATTATTACCGACCGTTTCCTTTATCGGGGGTTTTGTCTGTGCAATACAGGATCAGGTTATTAAGACCAACAACTATCGGAGATACATCCTAAAGAATGGCACTGTCGACGTCTGTCGAGCTTTTAGCCATCCCGGGGAGTCACTCAGGCATGTCATCTCTGGTTGTTCGTCGCTTTCTAACTCTGAGTACTTGCACAGGCACAACCTAGTAGCCAGAATTCTACACCAGGAGCTTGCTCTGCAATACGGTCTCGTGGACCGAAAATTGCCGTATTACAAGTACTTGCCGGAAGCCGTGCTCGAAAATGACCGCGCCAGGCTCTACTGGGACCGGGCCATCGTCACAGACAGGACTATTCTTGCGAATAAGCCTGATATTGTGCTGATGGACAGGGCACAGTCAAGGATATTTTTGGTCGACATTACCATTCCGTATGACAAGAACCTCGTAAAAGCCGAAACAGATAAACGAACAAAATATCTGGACCTAACTCACGAGGTGACCGATATGTGGGTTGGTATGCCGGTCGAAATTATTCCTGTAGTCGTCTCTGCGAATGGGCTAATCCCAGTCAGCCTCTCGGGTCATCTGAGGCGACTGGGACTCCGTGACGGACCGCTCCGGCCTCAAATGCAGGAGGCAGTGCTCCCCGATACCGCCGGCATCGTCCGCCGGTTTCTTTCCCTGTCCCTCTAACCCTCGGCCGTTTGGTCTCCTCTGCCGAGGGCTTCCATTTGGTTGAATCTTATTTAGTTATGTATTTTTTGTATTTATTTTATTTTATTGATATTTATGTATATTTATCTTTCCATTTTAAATTATAATTATATATTTATAGAACCCAACCAGATGAGAAAATTATATAGATACCACAATAATAATAATAATGTCCTCCAAACCGAATTCCGGCCACAGCGGCTAGCCATCGGCGCAGGACAGGATCATAGTGCCCAAGTGTATGCGCAAGCACAGGTGCACTCTCTATTCCGTCACTCTCATAATCCGTGGAACGGTAAACCGACACGACCGGAGAGAGATCAGGCGCAAGACGAACGGCTTTACGTACTTTCTGAGGCACGGGGGTAAGACACCGCCAACTTCCTGACTCCGGGCAACTACTGAGAATTTTTTGACGGAAAAACTCAATAATAATTTTTTTGGCCCAACCCGGGATTCAAACCAAGGACCTCATGATCAGTAGTCGCACTACTACAACCACTAGAACAACGAGGCAGTTGTCTAGTATGTAAGTAGTAAGATGAAGACGCAGAGTCATGCATCAATTTTTGTAGTCAGTGTTGTAATATATATTCTTACTACCTACTCGGTAAACCTCTCTTGTTATCTGGAAATATTTTTTTAAATAATTTTAGGAGTAATTTCCTATACAATTTCATTTACACTCGCTACTGTTGTTTCTTTCTGAAACACCGCCATTACGAAATTAAAGAATTGACACTTGTATAAGATTGGTAAGCCGTGCAGTGGCTGTGCCGTGTAAGAAAATCCACTACCCCATACGATCCTGTAGGTGTCGTAAAAGTCGACAGAGGGAAATTTAAACAGGTGATGGGCCGCAGTATCTTCCTGATAACAACGCGAAATAATAAAAAAACTGCGGTCGACAACCCGCTCGCCAAGCGTGGCAACTATGGCAAATTCCCCCTTACGAGGCAACCTATGGGAGAGTCCTACGTTCAGCAGTGGACTTTAATAGCCTGTAACGGTAACAAGAGAGAATTTATCACATTTTTACAAGATATGTACGAATAATAAATACCTAAGACGTTCGCAAATTACGAGAGCTTAATCAAGAATCAGCTGAACTTTTGTAAGCTGTAATTGATAAGATTGGTAATTGATACTTGTAAAACGACAATACCAAGCGTTCATTTCTTTCTTTGGCTCGTAAACGTCCACAACTAATGGGCCTTTCTCATCATCCTAATGTGCTTTAATCGTTACGCTTGGCGTTTGATCGTTGTAACAGACGTTTTGCACCTTTGACTCTACTACCCGTCAACGGTTATACCGCCATCAATAACAATTAGATTTTTCCGATATATTCCACAGTCGCCTTTTAAAAGCCGCATAGAAATGTTCATTTCCGCCGCCCCCACACGTCAAGTAAGTTCATATAAAATATTTCCTGTGGTAAGGACTTAAGATGAGGACCCAACATTAATTGTTTGTCAATCAGTCACGTTTAAAGAGCTAAAGAAGATGAAAATATTATATGGTTTAATGGTAGACTATTTCATGAATTAGGTCTTAGGATATTTTAGTACCAACGCTGAATCTCCCTCCCTATCTCTTTCTCTCTCTCACACACACACTATATTCGCGCATATATAATATATACTTTCCTTACATAAATAATATTTTATTTTCCTAATTTCAAAACGAATCACCATCATTTACAACATACCTTGGCTGTTGTTTACTCTGGCTTGGTCTGTATTGATTCTCTTTCCACTACAACTTTTTATCAGATATTATGAACTTAATTTTCTGTCTTCCATAGGGCTTGTTAATGCAGACGAAATTTTTAGAATAGAAATGATGAAAATAAAAACAAATTGTGTATTAATTTGCGGTTCCTATCCATATATGTCATTTATATTGTCTAACATATCTGCGCGGTATAGGATGGTGCCACATAGGCACCCATATTCGAAAAATTACGTGAAATTGCTTACTGTCATGGCATCGCATTTGCTTTTATTCATCTATTTATTACATCCTATGAAAAATCTACTATTAAACATATGCCTCCTCGCAGATCGTCTTATAGGATGGATGTTAGTCATAGTTTTCTAATACCAGGTGCGTTGGCAACAGTTTTGTTTTCTGAAATTCTGAGTTCTTAAGAGGAATATGCTGTTATCCATCTCTTATTTCATTTTCCCTCTATTGCCTCTACAAAATTCACGGTACGATATGGGGTGGATTCTTACCACCACTAAACAATTTCCACTGAAAATGCTATAATATGATGTAATACTTAAAAATTACGAAAGAAATGTCCATTTCAGCAAAGACAGTAGGTAATATTATAGAAAAAACAAAGGGCCGGGTAAGAAATCATCAACTATTTTTTTTAAACAAATCCATTACTTTAATGTGTAAATAATTTGGAATTTGTGATTCCAAATCTAATATAAGAAAATGAATTTCAAACTTTAATATGGCAGTAGTGCCAAAGAACGACTATTTTGTAGATAAAAACCTAATAAGTGTTTACACATTTGTAATATTAGTTACATTTTACAGAAATATGCGTACCTCAAAACCAGCAATATATTTAAAAAAAATCACTATTACTTTCACTTACAGCCAAGATAAATAAATAAATTGTCTAGAATTCAAAACTTCGGAACATCATTTTGTTAAAGTAAACTGTAAATCATCAACGATGTTCTCTGTCATTACAAAAGAGAAGTTTTCTTCTGTAAAGAAAAATTTTACGACGGATGATATGTGGTTTCATTTTCAGGCAAATTTGGGACAGAACTTTGGTTAAGAACTTAACTGTTCTTATTTCAGAGAATTGGAAAGTTTATTTTATCACCTTTGTTTTTCATATATCATTAATAATTTTATAAAAGACTATTACAATAACTTGCCTTAAGGCGCAAAAAAGGATAAAAAACATTTAGTTTAAAATTTACATACGAATTCATATACAAGCATATATTAATAAAAATGGTTTTCGGAATACTTCAATGCATTTTAATTATTAAAATACGTAGAAAGTAGAAACATGACAAAGATAAAAATTGTAAGATAAATAACATTATCAAAGTTTGAATCATTTTAACCACGTTACATTTTAATGAAATTGTTACCTATTATACCTATAAATGCCGTAATGTAAAATAAGAAACAAAATTTAGCTTAGTATCGCTTGCAGAAGATAATAAAATAATTGTTATGTAACAACTCGACGTTAGAAGCATGTTACAGCGTTGAAATAGCAGCGTAGGACTCGTCCTCGACCAGAGCCCTGCCCGCGCCGTTGAAGAGCAGACTGTGGGCAAATATGAATAATCATTTATATCATTTTTTAATCATTTATACAGCACTGAAAGGGCAAATATGAATAATCATTTATATCATTTTTTAATCATTTATACAGCACTGAAACTTAAATTATATGAAATGGAATGTTTAAAAAGCCTGTCCGACATATTATAAAAACTTTAGCATAGTCGACAATTTCAATGACTATATTCCAATAAACCAACGACGATTTTTTATTTCGTCAACTTGTTCGACAAGTTGTATTACTCTGCGACTGCTAATGGACTTGTTCAGGAATGCACAATCAGCACTTCACCGGGAAGGTGGTAAGAGCAAGGCTGATACCCTGATACTGGTAATGCTGCTCCCGATCACCAGCCTGCTGATTTTTGCCATCAGTCGGTCGTTAGAGTCCAATCAATCAAACATCATTCGGCAGTATGTACCAAGTGCAGGTATATCCTGGCGAATGATGTTTACAGAATTTGGAGAAAAAGTTGAAAGTTGGTAGATCCATGCTTTAGCTATATCATGATTTGAGCACGAATGGGTCAGCTAGGCACGGTCAGGGAAAGACCACTTTCTCATAGATACCAGCATAAAGTAGGATCTTAATTCCTTTGTGTTCTGTATAGTGAGTGTAGAGAACCGGAGGCCTTTCTACTGAAAAATTCGATCTACAATACCAACTAGATAACGGGTCACGTACAAAATCATAGCTAAATACTGTCCGCATGAATATAAACTATGAAAAGACATAAATTAAATAACATTTAGTGTGAAATCGACCTTAAGTTATAATAAATAAAGTTCTTTTTCCCGTTATTGCCTTGCGAGCTACACTCTCACGTGCAAGAGCTCACGTCTCATGTGCGCTCTTATTTACTGAGATGGATTTCTTGCGCCGACCCGACATCTAGTTGGTATTGTTGCTCGAAGACTGAAAAGAAGACATTCCGAATTCGCCCTCGGGGGGACAATACATCTGAATTTTAATTCTCATTCGAGGATAGATGTAGATGTCTATTGGTCGTAGCATCAATTATCATGTGGATTGTGTGCTCGTTTACACCCTTATTTATTAAAAAAAACATTCTTCCTTAAAAGATATCGCGGTTATGACCATAGTTCTAGTACAAACTCCATACTAAACCTATGGTGATGACGACTATGGCATTTTATAATAAGTACTTCTTTGTTGTACCTGACCAATGAGTATCTATATTACGAGTCAGTGTTAAAGGTTAGTAAAGTAAAGATAGACATAGACATATGTTTAATTAGAATCAATACACTCACAAAATATATATTTAGAATTAAATTTACACGAAACACGTATAAGGTTCAAAAAGGAGATAATAAATAAAAATTATTCTCAACAAGAGTGAGTGATGTGATACAAAAAGAGATTCCATCTCAGCATAATATGAGACCGCAGGTATGGCAGCAGCGCTGATTTTCAGCGGAGGCCTGATAAATATTGATTTCTGTTGTGCGTCCGCGTCGTAATAGGTGCTAACTTTCCATTTCAAAAAGAGTGAATCAACAATTCATTAAAAGTATATATTTTCAAGTATATACATAAATGTAAAAAAAAATAAAAATATGCACATAAATATATACAATACATATATATTTATGAATTCAAATTTGTGAAATATCCTGCCAGGTGCTAAAAGCTGCTAAAAGGTGTTTTTAAATGAGCTTTAAAACCGCTTACAGATTTAGTTTCCCGTGTAGGTGATGGTTAATTGTTTTTTATAGAATAAGGGTGATAAACGAATACACAATCCACCTGATGGTAAGTGGATGCTGTGGCCCAGATGCCTATGAGCCACAACATCACATTTATTTACACATTTATCCTTGATTAAAAATCAAAACGCAGATGTGTTGTCACCCCTGAGGACTAAGATGGAATGCCTCGTTTCCAGTAAAAAAGGGTCTCCGGATTTCTACACTCACCATACGAAACACAGCAGTATTAAGCTGCTATTTTACGCTGGTATTCTGTGAGAGCGTGGTGCTTTCCCGGTCGAGCCGACCCATTCGTGCTACAGCCATAATATAGCAGCAGCGTGGGTCTACCACGTATATATATTTTGCCACATTCAGTGGCCATATATCTAAAATTGCCACGAAACGCGGCTGTTTGGTGACATGGGATTGCCATGATTGGGATTACGTACTAATGCTTCGACCACCATCTGCTCTTCATTTTAATTTCTGACAGAGATAATTTTCCGGCCTTTCTAATTTTATGCATCCGAACGGAAGCGTAGCTAAATGTAAATATCGCCTCAAAAACATCCTTCATATGTCCGTCTTATTAATATACTGATGTACATGATTATATCGAGGGATATTAAAAATATATCTTGCACATGCGTTTTGGACCCTTTGTACTGGACCTATTTGTTTTAGCAAACAGTCTATAACCATACACAGTATCTGCCTTGTAAGTACGAGTGACTCCTACTATACTCATAGCCGGACGCGAACACTGAGATAATCATGCATTTATAAAATACAGCATATATACTTCTCTCTCATTTATAAGAGGGCTATGGAGCGATTATAGTTCGCCTTAGGTACTGCTCCAGTGCATGTTAGTGGACATAACATGTCCTCGAAATATTTCATATGTCAGATTTTCAGGTTTCTTTACGATTTTAAACTTAATAGCGGTAGTGAACTTTCCACCGCTACATCCTTCCTTTTATTAGGTACATATTCCGTTCTTCTCTAACCACTAAAATTAGAGAATTTTTATATGTCCAGAATTTTTAACGCGGATTTTTATAATTTTCATATAAATTGTTTATTGATAAACACAGGCAAGGGCTGTGATAGTAATATATAGTTTTGGTTTCTGAAAGTTAGTTTTTTCAGTGGGTCGAAAATGACCCTTTGGTAGATAAAGTTGTAGACTAGAATGGACAATGGGGTTATACAATATGTTAGTGAGGATCTGTCAAATATAATTTACGACAGTATATTCTAAGTCTATTATTTGCAATGACTCTTGCCACCAATCACCACCACCCTCACATATTACAGTAACGACAGGAGTTCGGCGTCCACAATCGTCTGATGGTGAAGACGAGGAGATGTTATCACCGGCACAAGAATATCAAGCGCCATTAAAACGAAATAGCCCCAATGTCAATTACCAAAAGTTTTTTAGTATGTAAGTTTAATATAATGTATAACATATAACACCCTAACTATAGGGGAAGGAATGTTGTGTATGTACGCGGCTGCGTCTCCGCTCAATTATATTGCTTGCAATTAAAGCAGTACGTTGACAGTCGTCAAGTGTTTCACTAGTCTCCTGCGCTCCGTATCGCTAACTAAACACTCGTAAAGGTTGAGATGACAATTTCTTTGGCGATACCTGTTAATCTTTTCTTTTTAAATTAAAGCTTATATAATATAAGTCTATGATTAAACAATGACGAAAATGTATGTGGGTGCAACTCCTTCTTTGTTATTATAAGAACAGATAAATAATTATAAAGAGTTTTGTCATTTTTCACCCATTTTATACATTACAATTACCTGATAAATTATGATATCAGAATACCTCTTAACAAACAAGAAAATGTTATATTTAGTTTTGTCCCTCTAACTCAAACAAGTTAATCTTTTTTTCTTTCTTTTTATGGACATATGGACACTAGGATTTTCTCCTGTATCGTCAGGGCAGTTTACAAACACAAATTTCACAAGGACAAACATCCAGACCCGGAACAATTACTTTTAGGCCATACAAATACTTGTTCCGTGCAGGATTCAAACCCATAGCTGTCGATACTCATTTACCAAATAACATTTTCTCTATAAATACAAACCAAGTCACTGGTCTCCATGCTAGAAACGCGTAGCGGTGCTGCACGCGGTCCATCGCGCTCTATGTCGTAGCGCTGTCCGCCCCCTTCGCGTAGCGCCCTCTGTAGCGCCACTAGCAACCGATCGAGCACCAACGCAGCGCGCTTTTCCGGAATTATCACTTGCTATAAAAATAAAATATTGCAAATATAAAATATTGTAAAGAAAAATAAATCAGGAGTGTCACAGAATAATGGTTGTATTAGAATTTAGAACAACAATGTTTAGATTGCCACAGCTATGTCGGGATAACAAGCCTACGTCTCACTAGCGCTAACGTTTGCACTCATACACCGCGGATGGTAGAGGAGATAGGTATAGTCCTTGAGTGATAATAGCCGTCACTGGTAGCAGTCCGGCCTGGACGGCTGGTTAAGTCCAATCGCCTAGGGGGTGGAGCGGCCGGGAAAAGAACCCCGAGTTGGTGTTGACATATTTTATTAAGCGTGAACGTTTGCTGTAAAAGAAAAGGAATGTCTCGACATTCTGGCTGGCTTATATACCTATGAACAGAAACTAGTATTGAACAGTTTACCGATTGAACGAGGTTTACAAGTTAACAGATTAAATAAGTTAATATCGTACTACACAAGAGATGAGCCATAACGACTACTCGATGCCATTTTAGAACATTAAGTAATTTATTCTACTTATTAATATATATATATATATATATATATATATATATATATATATATATATATATATATATATATTTAATCCTTATATAGTTAATTCCTTTATAGTTAATCCTTTTTATTATAAAAAAACACACCACAACAGCGTGGAAATGTCATCTCCGCTTACTTAAAAGCTCTCAGAAAAAATTGGTTGACATGCGGGCCATCCCTGGAATTCCCGCTAATTTCGAATGCAAAGTGCTCCAAATTTCACCAAATTATGTTGCGAAATCTCGAAGTTATGTAAAAAAAGGCTTTTTTCAATTTTTCGCCATATACGAGTGTCTTATTTATTTTTATTTAAACACCAGTTATTTTGGCGTACTTGTTTTGAATAATTTAAAGTCTGATCTAGCGAGCTATGCTAGTTCAAACTTCCCGGTCCCGTGTCCAGAAAATAGGTTAATATATTTTTAAAACTATAAAAACTTACATCACTGACATCATTCGTGTTTAAAGTTTGCGAGTAGTCTTCGGGAAGGGCAGCTGGAACAGCGGGTGAAGCGAGAGTAGCGGACACTACTACGGCAAGAAGTTGCACCAGTAGCATTATTGGACACAACACCATCATCACCTGTAAACGGAATGGAATAAAAACTATAAAAACAAATTACATATATAATTTACATTACATAATATACTTAAAATACGCGGGTATAATGTGTTATATACACATTATACCCGCATCCTTTCAAAAAGTCGCCCTTTCATACGGCGTTCGGCCTGCGGATTTGAATGCGTATAACCAAGCTACTCGCCCTAGCAGTGAGGAGTCGATGGGTTGTGGGATCACAAATCTGGAGAGGGTGGAAGAGGCTCATGTTTAGCAGATGTCTTTTATAAGCGGTTAGAAAGAAAGTAAAACTGAAACTAAAGAGATCACCTTTCTTCGTCGTATAGTCTGTGAAAGGTACATGTAAGCACGATTTTAAAATCATTTGGCTTGTAAAAGAAATCAAAACGGGTTTGCAAAATTACAACCTTATAGAATAAAATAATAATTGACTCTGCGATATCGTTGTGATGGACCAGATTTTTTGCGACTAAGCTCGGTACCTTCCCTTAAAAGTTTTAACCCCTAAAAACTAGACTCCTATATTTTTAAAGTATGTGTGTACTCGTACGTGCGGGTGTGCGTGCGTGTGCATTTGCACATCACACCCATATCCGTAAGAGCAAAAAAGCAGTATTTAATACAAATTAATAAAAGGTACTTACGTAATTTTAAAAATACCATGTTATGAAATTGTACTAAGCCGATCATCGAATAAAAGAGAAGAGAAAACAAAATATAGAACTAAGTATTTTTATCGCTGTTTTCTTTTAAAAGATAGCGTTAAAGTTTTTTGATGCGTTATAATAAAACAAATAAGTTTGGTGTAATATAAAGCACAGGTTTTTAAGATAACAGTCATCATATTCCTCAGTCCACTTATAAAATTATTATATTCTTTAGCCCACTCATAAGGTATAAAAGAAATACTAACATATAGTGTGTAGTAGAATTAAAGTCTCGAGTTTAAAAAGTGAAATCAGTGTATTCTTTTTAGTTCTTCGAAGTCGGTTTTACTTTTTGTAAAAAATTTTTTTCTTATTCAGTTATTAATCCATTGTTGATCATAGTTTTCTCCAACTTCAAATATATGTAAATAATCACTATTCTTAGCAAGCACAGAATACCAGCGTAAAATAGCAGCCTAATAATGCTGTGTTACGTGTTGTGAGTGTAGAGATCCGAAGACCCTTTTTTACTGTAAACGAGGCATTCCATCTTAGTCATCTGGGGTGACCACGTATCTGCGCTTTGATTCTCAATCGAGGGTAAATGTAGATGCCTATAGGCCACAGCATCCACTTGCCATCAGGTGGAATGTGTGCTCGTTTGTCACCCTTAGTCTATAAAAAAGTGGGTTGATAAGCGAGGATCATTGGACCTAGTAATTGATTGGATTGGACCTTGGCACTAGTAATGCTGCTTGCTCCCCTGTCACTAGTTTATGGGACTTTTTATCACTCCATTAGTTTTCCACAATCACTCGGTCATCACTTAAGAGATATTACAAATTGTTAGATGTGAAATCTACGAGTCCGCGTTGAAACAGCACGACAGGATTTATTTTCTGCGAAATTATCACAATATCACGAAGTCTAAAATTACCTATAAAGTTTACATTTACATAGGGTTGTGTACAGTGGGGAACAAATACACTCCAACAGCGTTTAATATTAACCCAATTCCAGAAAAGCCATCCATTTTCTACAGTCATGAGTTTTATACGGAGCTTTTCTTTACTCGCTGAGCGACTGAGTTTGTTGAATCACAGGATAGTCAAGGACCATTTCGGTATCATACCTGATGTATACTCCGGTCAGGGCAGTACACATTGGCTGAAGATGTTCGTGCTATGTTTAGTAGAATTTGACCCCCACACTAACTGAATTATTAAATTACTATTCTGCTTCTTTCTCGAAGTCTTTCTTCTTGAACAACTCCAAAAACATATTGATGGTGAAATTTAGTTGAAAGCATATTGAAGCTTCCAACTAAATTTTCATTCAAAACTATCAAAAATATTATACATAAATTAATTGAAGCGACAGTAGCTTGATAGTACGGCGCGGACCGTGAACTCAAAAGCTATGGGTTGAAATCCACCATTCGAGTAATGTTGTGAACGACACGCACCTAACAGTTTTAAGCCAACTTAGAGTGATTAACGTAAATATTAGTAATGTTAATAGATTCTCTGCGTGATAGATTTCTCAGCATGATAGATCAAAAATGAGAATAACAGCAGCAGAACCAAAGTAATCGACATACCCTAACGGATCATTCAGATGAAGTGGCAATGATCTGGCTTTATAGCTCGAACAACAGATAATCAGTGAGGAAGAAAGGTTCTTTATTAGATGGGATATCTATTAAGACTTGCAGGAAGTCGATGGATGCAGGTGATCCAGGTGTTTTGTGGAATCCCTTTAAAGTCGATGAATGCAAGTGGTCCAGGTGTTTACTGGAATTCCTTGGGGAAGGCCTACGTTTAGCAGTGGATTTGTGAAGGGATGTAATGATGATAATACATAATCGTTGTTGCGTCTGTTAGTGATAGCGTCACTTCTAAACGACTTTCCCAATTAAAGTCATATAAACAAATACTACACATTTAAATGTTACTAGTTTTTACGGATAATATCGCGCATGTGAACTTATTTTATATTCTTGACTTTTCGAGTACTGTATAGCACCCATGGTCACGAGGGGACTGAGGTGATCAATATCCCAATTTTATAGCTACCTTCGGTTTAAAATTATTAATTATTAGTCTGATCTACGCAGAATGAGCTTACGGTATCTTGAAGTTTTGGAGTTGTATGCTTGTGTTGGAATTTATTAACTATAGGATCCCAAGTAAATGGTAACATTATGAAGTAAGTGCGCAAACTTCATAGAAAACAACGATTATTTCAACTTAAAGTCTTCAAAATCGTTCAAATGAAACATTGACATTCAAATGAATACTATTATTGAGGCATAAGAAAACAGTACCTGGATGACCGAGTTTTGCTTGGTTTTAATTAAAAAAATATTATGCAATTAGTTTAATTTAAATTTGCGTTTTTTATACTAAAAAAGGGCTCGAAATAATAGATTTTCTCATAAAAGAAGGGAACTTAAAAAGAAAGGAAAAAAATTCGGATCGAAGACAGGACGCGAACCAAGGCATTACGATTTCGCGACCGCTCGCTATCCACTTGAGCTATTACAATCATTAACACGACGTCAAAATTTACCTTCTTATATTATAGCGGTTTTTCATTGCCTGAAAACACAGACAAAAAAACATTTTCTAAAAATAAATCCTAGCTAGATCGATTTATTGCCCCCGAAACTCCCTGGACACTATGAAAATCGTTGGAGCCGTTTCCGAGATTCCGTTTAAAGGTATAGGATACATAAGGCTACATACCCGTGCGTGTTTCGGGACGGTACTGTCGTCTACAAATCACGAAAAAGGAAATATGCCTACCGATAAGGATATGACATGAACGTTTCACATGACCTTTGTCTTCTTCATGTTAATCTTAATAGCCATGTCCATGTACTCGCCATCAATCCTTGTATCCTATCTAGTCCAGTTATTTAAAAACGTCTTTCTAATGCAGCGGTGAAGAATTTTAGAGTTATAACGTCACCCTGTTTTATATCTCCCTACAGTTGAATAAAAGTTCCTCTCTCGTTTTGTACTCAGATATTCGATATACGTAACCATACTGTACAAATACTTCAGTACTTTCATATACTGACGGTCAACCTAGTACTGCTGAAGAGACTGTAGCATTGCCCATGTTTCAACTAAATTAAAGACCTTCGCATAGACAAGATACCCCAAACATTACTTTAGATGCGCGATTATTGAAATTACTCCGAAAACATTACATAGACGCGGATCAGGTGGGAAATCGGTCTTGTCACCATTTTTGAACAACAAGACTACCTTTTCTACTGCATGCCTCTGAAGTAGCGCCACCGTGGAGGACGGAATCGAACAGCTTTTTGAACGATAAAATAATCGTTGTTGTAAAACATACCAAGAAATAATGTTTTTGGTATATTTTACAACAAAATTTTTTGTTTTATAATAAAACCGGCACATGATACCACCACATGCGTATAATAAAACATTACACCGTCCTCAATGTGTCAACTTGTTATTTCACGTACACGAATGAGGGCCTAAATCGCTATTCAAAATCTTGAGTGTAGTATATCTTATTAGAAAAGGACACCAGTGAGTTTGAAATTAATCATTGGTTATATCCAGTCATTATTTTAAATAATATCTTGTTATTCTTTTAATATTGAAAAAAAATTAAAATTATTAGTTACTAAACGTCACACACTGTTACTATGGGCCAACCTGGCTGGCCGTCATAAAAGTTCACTGCTGAACCTCCCCCATAGATTGGCACCACACAGTTCCGAGCCATTTGTATCTATCGACTAGCTGGGTGTTTCATCAGGTCACCACTCCATCTATTTGGGAGTCGTCGAACACTGAGTTGTTCAGAACGAGCCTGCCCATCAAGAACTTTTTTTTTCATCGGTTGCCGGTTCTTCCAGCGATATGGCCGGCACACTGCCACTTTCGCTAATGACTCTTGTTCTTCTGCTGATACGTATACGTCCGTAACGAGGGTATCAGCAGCAGGGAACAAGATCCCGCAGAGAAATTCCGAGCATAGCCCTCTCCATCGCACGCTGTGTAACTTTGAGCTTACTCATACGGTCAGAAGGGCGTACGCTACTCACGTTTTAGTTTCGTAAGTCATCATTGGCAACATGCAGTGGTTGTACACTATAGTACTTAAGATTCTGAAACTACAGACAAAAATATTTGTCACCGTTTCCCGAATGCAGTCCATATTTGCCATTGATGTAAACACTTTATCCATTCAGATTCAACAGCTTGAATACGTCTTCCAATTATGAATCTGTGATCGCTAGGGTAAAAACCAGGAGCAATCACATAATGGTTTAAGTTATAGGTACTGAATCACAATGCGATGTGAAGGCAAGAAATTAAACTCGCTAATGCAGTTTAACAACTTTCTCACTCTTTATTGTATTGAAGGAGTCTTAGTAATTATGTCGCCTAGGTCCTACCATAGTTTGTACCTATACATAGGTAGGGTTCGTGTTACGTGTTTCCAGTTAAAGACACGTGAATGGTGTCTTCTTCTATTAATATAATATGATATTACTAAACTAATTAGATATTTCTCATTCCATAAAGACACGTGGTCTCCTTATATGGGGGATATTCTTTAATTAAAATATTAAAGAATATCTCCCATATACACACATTAACATTGTTACATTGTTTTAATTGCGTTGTAGTACCTACACTACAATAACGTCAAAATAGACAGCTCCCGTTTAATTAAGTCAATGCTCAGACCTCCTTGTGGGCTGGTTCAAAATCCCAAATTATTTCAACTCGAGCTACAAAATCATGATCAGTGCCAAGAATATTGCCACATGCTGGGACGATAAAATTATAAGTTCAGAGAAACTTATGTTTCGTTTGGTGAGTGTAGAGAAAGGGAGAGCCTATTTACTGGAAATTAGGCATTTCATCTCAGTCTTCAACGCATTTGCATTCTGATTCTTAATTGAGGATAAATATAAATGTTTATGAAGTACAGCATCCATGTTGACTGTGTGCTCATTTGTCATCCTTCTTCTAATAAATAATCCGTCGGTCTTAAATATTTTGCTCCTCCGTGCAATATATACGTGGTAGAGCTGCGCTGCAGCTGTACTATGGTTATGGTACGAATGGGCCGGCTCGACCGGAGAAGGACCACGCTCTCATAGAATACCAGCGTAAAATAACACTTAACGCTGCTGTAATTCGTACAGTGAGTGTAGAGAACCAGAGAACCTTTTTACTGGATACGAGGCATTCCAATTCAGTCCTCGGGGGTGACAACGCATGTGCATTTTGATTCTTAATCGAGGATAAATGTCTATGGGCCACAGTATCCACTTACCATCAGGTGGACTGTGTGCTCGTTTGTTACCCTTATTCTATAAAAAAAGTCGCAGCAAAATATTCATTTCTCTCTTAATCTAATGGCTACTAGACTGAAAGTGAGACTACAATTTTCAAATGATACGTCGGCTTACGGGCTATCGAATAGGCAGATCTTTAAGCGTATGCGGTTGGGACTAACTTACAGCTCGTATTGAAGATATAATTGAGCATAAACATGGCTCCAAAATCTCCACTAAATATCTGTCTACCGCAATAGGTCAATTGACAAAGTTAGAGATCGATTTTGGCTGCATCATTTCCAAGGTGCCGGAAATTTTGAGTGATATCACGGAGCATTATAGGCATAATTGTACACGT
The DNA here is from genome assembly GCA_036936625.1 of Parnassius smintheus behrii. NCBI lineage: Eukaryota > Metazoa > Arthropoda > Insecta > Lepidoptera > Papilionidae > Parnassius > Parnassius smintheus. The sequence goes on along the minus strand of JAUPFT010000010.1, from coordinate 26,789,497 downwards.
CGTCGATAGAACCACACGCAAATGTAAGTTACGATCTAAGAGGAAGTCTCATTTGACACTCCTCCGACAATGTCCCGAAAGTTAGTCTGAGGGAGATAGGAATGGCTCTCCTGGCAACTTAAGAATGGCAAAGCGCCCAGTGACGTTAAAATTAGAGAAAAAACTACAATAATCGGATGGAAAATGGATGCTAAATAACAAAATAAAAGCCCTTCAGAAGATGATGAAGTGGAGCAGAATTGTAATAGTTTTATTCTTCAAGAAAGGTGATAAAACGCTATCGAAGAATTACAAATCGATATCCCTTCTGAGCCACGTTTATGTGCTGTTTCCGAGTCATTATTAATCGTCTCGCACGCAGTCTCCACGACTTCCAGCCTACCAAAAAAGCCGGTTTTCGAAAAGGCTTCAGTACCATAGACCGCATACATACCCTCCGGTAAGTTATACAGAAGACTGTGGAGGATAAACAAACAAATGTTTTAACTCACTTCTCTTAACATCTTTAAACCTGCTCTCTACTAACATATAGCCTCACAACGTGGTCATTGGTCAACCTTACGGTTTTATTGTTGAAGGGTAGATGGGCATTTCGTAGCGGTTTGTTGTTGATTTATAAATTGTATTATATAAAGTAACTCCGCCCTACTTTTGTCCGCAACAGGGAAATCACTAATGTTATATGCCATCAGCTTTACATGTCGAAGCACTGCCACTGAAGTTAACCCGCTAAGCCCTTTTAATGAATAGCAGAATATCAACAGCTATGATTACAGAAATTGTCATCACATAGAACATAATATAGGACGGAATACATCGCGCAAGTATAATACAAACACAGACTGCAGTCTTGCCAGAGTGTCGGATGCTCGCTATTATATCACATTTGATAAACCAGAAACCCTTACAAAAGAACACCGAAGTATGAATCGGGAGGTTATTAAAATTAAAAATCATCCATTTCAATAGAGAAGATGGCTTGGGACCTATAATTCAGAAAATTGAGTACAAGCCCAAACATGAAGCAACACTTTAAGATACCGTAGCTCGTTCTCCGCAGATCGTACTCAAAATTAATATTGAAAATCTGAGCGTAACCCGGGTTAACTATGACATCAAGATTTCATAGTCTAAAACCTTAGTTCTTTCGTGATCATGTTTGATGTAAACAACTCATAATATCGGGAATTCAAAAATAAGAATAAATAAGTTAAATTAAACGTGATAAAATGAGCTTGGAATCTGTTGTGTTGTTGTATAGTTAGGTTCCATGAAATGAATGAAGGAATTTAAAAAATATGATACTAGTGAGGAGATAATTTTATCATTTTCCATAATTAACTCTTACAAGACGAAACGTTGCGATGGATTCAGTTACACCGCGCCGTTACCACACGGCTTATTTAGTTTCACTACTTTAACCTATATAATACTTTATACGAAACAAGCAATTTTCTCTATCCATCTAATACCTTTAAACGAGCAATTCTTGTATATATATAATCGGGATCTCAGAAACGGCTCCAACGACTTTGATAAAATATAATGTCCAGGGGTTTCGCGGGCAATAAATCGATCTAGCTAGGATTCATTTTTAGAAAATGTCGTTTTATCCGAGTTTACAGGCAATGAAAAACTGCTACAATATCGTTAGAATAAGGAGGTAAATTTTGGCTGTTCCTTGGTTATTAAAATAGCTCAAATGGGATATCTCGAGGTTGCCTCGACATCGTAGTACTCTGGTTCGAGTCCTGTCTTCGGTCCGACTTTTTTCCTTTTTTTTTCAAGTTCCCTTCTTTTTTGAGAAAATCTATTATTTCGAGCCTTATTTTTAGTATTGTTTTAAAAACACGAAAATTGAATTTAAACTAATTGCACTCATGATTTTCTATTCAAATAACCAGTCCAGTTTTTCTATTATGTCGGTAAGATCAAAAAATATCATTCATATTTCATCAGTATGTAATTTGTATCTAAATATAATTTCCAAAACACACAATTTCAAAAAAAAATACCAAGCAAAGCTCGGTCATCCAGGTACTTATTATAAAATGTCTTGTTGTTTATTATTCATAACCTTTGTTAAAAACTAATTTAAAGTCGTGTTAATAGTTACGAATTTGAAATTGCCTATTCCCGAAACTCCTTGTAGGTAAAGTTATCTTCAAATTATGCTTAAATGTAATTGTTAACACTTTATCTACGAAGTAAAGTTGGCAAAGCCTCGTCGGTCTTCTACAAGTACTAGTGGAAAATCGTATTCTTTCACTCAGTGCAAATAATGGTACTATAAATCCGTGAGATAATATTATTTTGATGACAATTAACGTAACATCATCCAAAGTGTATTAAATTGTTTTACCTGCTTTTTAATTTTTTCCGTTTTTATAAATTACTGTCTTAAGTGAGGATCAATAAGCTGCTAGTAGGCCGAACCACACTTTCCTACACGAAAAACTAATCCCTTAATATATGTATACCTTAATGTACGCAAAATCAATTCCTTAGCTAATGTGCTAATTATTTCAAAATTAATTCCATTCATATTTATCGATAAAACTTTGCTATTGTAGTTTATTACATTTAGAAATCTTTGGAAATAAAGTAACACAAATATAACTTAAAAATAAAGTAGGGAGCATCAGCTTTCAAATTTATAAGAAAAAATTACGTATTTGTAACATTCTGAAATTTATATAGACCTGCCGACCTGATTGTCCTATGAAAGGGGAGGGAGGTGTTAATTTAAATTGCTTATTGATCGTAATTTTATATACCTACCTACCATTAGTTCGGATAATACATACACACACACACACACACATATATATATATATATATATATATATATATATATATATATATATATATATATATATATATATATATATATATATATATATATATATATATATATATATATATATATATATATATATATATGTACGACACCACACTGTTCAATGCGAAAAAAGAAAGACGAAACGAAAATAACCGGCTTTATTTCTATGATAGAGGGAGAGAGACAGACAGAGAAACACGCGCACGCCGCACGGCTTACAACTATAGCAAAAAGTGTCGTTACAACTTTTGGTCTTAATTTTTTCCGTCTAGCCCCCTTTCGCAACGCGCGATAAGGAACTTCGTTCCAATATTTTATTAAAGAAAAAGTCTACTAACGATCATTTCATTGCCAAGTATTATTATTATTCATTCATTTCTACAACCCTTTTTGTAGATACAGTTTTTGTTTAACGGTCAAACTTGTTACATATTGCCCCATAAATACACAAACTCTGTGTTATACGCTTGTGTTTATTCCTGGTATTACAAACTTGTTTTTATTTCTTTTAATTACGGTATTCATATTTTTCCTACTAAAGCTTTGTCTAGCTGTAAAGCTATGTCTTTGTACATAAAGTACATAAATACCTACAAAAAAAGTACATAAATTACAATTATATAAGAAATATTCTGGAGCTTCGAGAAAAAATTTCATATTTCTAAACTAGCTCGCAAACTTGCGGTGTTGATCTCATCTGTGTCATTCAATTGTAACAGCGTCGACAAGTTTGCAATCCACGAACAATCATGTAAGAAAAGTGCTGGTAGTTTGTACCGTCACGGTTCTCTGAACGATGTTATCCGAAGAGCTCTCGTCTCTATAAATTTTCCCTTAGTTTTAGAGCCTTGTGGAATATTAAGAGGCGATAACAGGAGACCCGATAGTATGACAGAATGGTAGCTGGTATAGCTTTGGTCCCTTAAGATCTCTCTCATACCGGTTACCTCTCGGTAAACTCCTAGTGTGGGATGCTATGTGCGTATTGCTGAACTCAGTAAGTGGCATAAATATGAGTCACTCATATGATGACTTGATGACTTTTTGTGCTGTTTACTGTAGAGAGTATTGGTATTGGTATTGGTGGCCTAATCCTTAATTGCTTTCGACTTTACTGTATGATATTAAAATACTTTCGATAAAAAGTTTATATACAGATAAAAAAAATATTTTATTCTATTTTCGAAATTTAAAAATACAAATAATAAACAAATCAAAAAACAAAATATGGCGGCAAAATTGTTAGTAATTCGTTACGTTAAGGAAAATTAAAATTGTTCTACTGATACTAATTAATGAAAAGAGATTAGATAGTTTTCCTTTTTTAATATAACGTGCAGTGTTAATCTTCAGAGTCATCTCACGTCGTCATTTGAGTCGAGATAAAATGTTACGAGCCGTTGGCATGTTACAAAATAGTGCTATTCAACGCGTCGATGCTGAGGCCCTACACACGAGCCAAAACGTGAACATGGTACCTCATATCGCAGCAAGACATTGATAACTTAATTTTAATTATGAATAATCGATGTCGATGTATAATTAATGTAAGAGGTGGCAACACTGATATTAGTAATTAGATTTTATAAGTTTTTCAATTTTAATAGTTAAACATATATATAGTACAACATAAATAGTTTTATATGAAGAAATGAATTTTTTTTATAATATTAATTTTCTGCGACGATTAAAGAAAGTTACATTTTTTTTAATCAAAAAAATTACGAAACGTTTTTATTTTTACCCGACTGTCAAGGCAGGGTTATGTTTTTCGCGCGAAATTATATGCTTGTAAATTTCTTTATTACCTCGTATCTTCCAAACGGCTGGATGGATCTCGACAATTAATATATCATTTTATTCGTCTTATTGACCCAAGTACTCTTAGATAGCTTTTAAAAATTAACAAAATGGCGGAAATTTGGCGCAAAATAATAATACGTTAATAAAAAATAATTAACCAAACCTATCGAATAGGATATCAAAATAAAGGAATTTAAAAGGGGATTACATACATATATATATATATATATATATATATATATATATATATATATATATATATATATATATATATATATATATAGTTTGTTTATTTCTTCATTACCTCGTACCTATCTTCCAAACGGCTGGATGGATTTCAACAATTAAGGTATCGTTTTATTCGTCTTAGAATCCCAAGTGATCTTTGATAGCTTTTTTTGAATAAACAAAATGGCTAGTTTTTGGCGTAAAATATTAATACGTTAATGAAAAAATAACCAAACCTATCGAATATAAGTTGTATGGTTAAATTTAATTAGGAATTATAAGTTGCTTTATAAAGTTTTTAATAACTGGTTTATAAAATGTGCAACGTTTGTGTCGGACCTCGTGCTATTATATGAAAAAAAAAAATAGTTATTAATATCCGTTGCCCAATAACATTTAAAACAAAACAAATACTTAAATTGTTTTCAATAAATTTTGAACCGTATGCTTTGAAGTATTGAATAAAAATGTAATAAATATATACCGTTTATTCCAGGAAATATACATCGACCTTTCTATGTCGCGTAGTTATTGAAAAATCGTCAAAAATTTTTACACAAAAGACAGACACACTAAAAACTCTTAAATAAAATAAATGATTAAAAAAGTCAAAACCCCAACTGTAAAAAAGACAATTTAAAAGCAATGCACTAAAAAAATCGAAACAAGATTGAGAATACAAAACAAAATTAAAATAAACTATGAACAAAGTAAACTCTACTTCGGCTTAACAAACTATATGCGCTGAAAACCTAAGTAAAATAGCCTAAATAAAATATTAAGATTAGTTAGTAGCAGGCGGGGCTCATTGCAAATTACAAACCGAAAGATAATGGTTTCCGCTTGCTACTAAACTTAATATTTTACTCGGGCTATTTTACTTAGGTTTTCAGCTCATAATATAGTTTTAATTTAAACCGAAGTAGAGTTTACTTTGTTTATAGTTTATTTTGATTTCGTTTTGTATTCTCAATCTTGTTTCGATTTTTTAGTGCATTACTTTTTGTCTTTTTTGCAGTCGGGTTTTCGACTTTTTTAATTATTTATTTTATTTATTAAAGACCCTAAAGTAAACATCATTTTTCTATTTACTACATCAAAAAATTCTTCATAGGTTTTTAAATATTTGATGAAATATAAAATATCCCTGGATTCTGTTCATGTGTTTATATAGTATACGGATAATAATCCCTGGGAATGAGGTGATCGCTCCCACACTCTTTCAAAATGGGAAAACGTTATATTTAATTGTACAACTTTTTTTAAAGTCCCGCAAAGTTTTTTTGCTGGAACCAGTGGTAAAAGCATAAATGCATTCTTTAGGTAATCTTGTGATCTTGTCTGCGCTGTGAAGCCTAGCTTAGCTTTCAGAAAAAAATTTTTTTTTGAAAAATAATATGTTTGCAAAAGTAATTCAAAATTTAGCAACATTTTTTTAACTATTCAATAAACATTTATAAATACATTTATTGTTCCGCTTTAAAAAAAACTGCTAAGTTAAATTCAAATAAAAAATTAATGTTTTAGGCATATGAATTATATCGCATTAATATTTTGTTCAACATTTTTACATTCTTTCCATTTCGTTACGTAGTTGTCGTAAGGGGCAACTATGAAAAATGCCAGGAAGATCTTATGGATTCCGATGGGTGGCGAAACAACTATATCGGTTACGCTACGCGCAAGGTACCCAGACGAGTGATGGGTGTACTTTTAAGGTGCTAAAAGCCTGATACTGCTATCGACAATCCGTCAGCCTACAGTAATAATTAAGGCAAACTCTGCCCACAACGACTGTGCGTCGTCTCCATACAGTCGTAATTCCACGCAGTAAAAAGTACGATGCATACGGCAAAGAAGTGGAGTGGACAATTTACCAGTAGGATAATTTACTGGTGTAATAATTTTGTTACACTATTTATAATAATTCACTAGCATTCGTCTTTCATCCGATTACTATGTAGTGTTATGTAATACACGAAATCACTACCTTACTCTGCAGTAATCACTAGTCAACATTTGCGACATTTAATTTTTGTATCCTTTCTGTATTCGGTATTCATTTATATAAATTTTATGTATATTTATTTACCTATTTATTATTATGTAAGTCTATCATGTTTATATTTTATATATTAGTGTATAAAATATTTTGTTATTATGTATCGGTTTACTTTACTTATGTATTATAAACTAATTTTATTGTAATATGTAACACCTCCCACTGTCCATTAGTACAATTTTCTCCTAATCTTAAGGCTGTCTGGAAGAGACCGCTTTTTAGCGATAAGACCGCCTTATTGTACCTACCTCTTAAATATTACTTTCTGTAATCTGTTTTTTTATAGTTTTGTGGTGTACAATAAAGTATATAATAATAATAATAATATGTGTCTTCAAGGCAAGGGCGAATAGTCTTTTGTTATTTATTATTGCACTTTTCCAACTCCGGCTTCACCACTTACCATATACAATTAAGATCATTACAAGAAGGTGGTAGTAAAGCACTGACTTACAAAAATTATTAACTGCGGTCGCCAATAAGCCCGCAAAGCTTGGGGATTAAGACAAATCATTCAGTAGGAGAGACTCTTGTCCATCTGTGGACTGTAACTGATTGATGATGAAAAAACTTGTCGAATTAATTGTGTAGAAGTCACTTTACTTTACAAAGGAAATATCGATAGTCTCACTATTAAAATTATATATGAGGACCCAGAGGCTTTTGAGGAAGTAAACACGTTATGCTTATTAATTTAAATATTTAAAGTCTAATCATAGGAATTGATTTGTTCCAATAAAATATTTTTTCATCGACTATCAATCCCATAAACATGATTGAAAGTGAAAAGAACAAAAAAAAAAAAAGATAAAATAATGTTGCATACACTTACACATAATGTTTTATACGTGGTAGAGCCACGCTTAAGCTATATTATGGTTGTAGCATGAATGAATCGGCTCGACCGGGGCAGGACCATGCTCTCACAGAATATAGCGTAAAATAGCAGCTTAATGCTGCTGTGTTTCTTATGGTGAGTGTAGAGAACCGGAGACCCGTTTTACTGGAATCGAGACATTTCATCTTAGTCCTCAAGGGTGACAACGTATCTGCATTTTCATTCTTAATCCAGGTTAAATGCAGATGTCTGTGGGAGACAGCATCCACTTACCACCAGATGGACTGTGTGCTCGTTTGTCACCCTTATCCTAAAAAAAATCTACCCTTTTGTTTAGAAACTCTATTTGGTAAGCGTCACGAAACGACAGCCCTCTATTACGGTGTTTAAGGCTTTATTGACATATAAATGACAAGGACATAGTTGATTCAAGTAAGGATAAAAAGCTTTCCATTTGCCTGTAACGACTTAAGTGCGGTTTTCAAAAAAATGAATGGACAGCAAAGTAATATTATGTATAATATACACTTACAGTACACATTTTTATTTAACTTGGTAGAGCCACGCTGCAGCAATATTATGGTTGTAGCATGAATGGGTCGGCTCAACCGGGGTAGGACTACGCCCTCACAGAATACCAGTGTAAAATAGCAGTCCAACCATACTGATGTGTTTCGTATGGTGAGTGTAGAGAACCAGAATTTTTTTTATGGAAATGAGGCATTCCATCCCCATCACCTCAGGGGCTACAACGCATCTGCATTTTGATTCTTAATTGAGGATAAATATAGATGTGGATTGTGTGCTCGGTTGTCACCCTTATTCTAAAAAAATACCTTTATTACCTTTAATTTCCCAATCGCTTCACCATCAATTGCTGTAATAATGTGTATTTAATGTGTTTTTACTTTACTAGATGTATATATATATATATATATATATATATATATATATATATATATATATATATATATATTATTAAAACTCTCGAAATAAAACTAGCAGATGATCTTCAAACGGATGAGCATATTTTCTTCAAACATAACTAAGAACACTCTCAATTAAGACATCTTTAAAAAAACTTAATCGGTTCATCCATTCAAGAGCTATGATGCCACAAACAGACGAACAGATTCACAGATACACACTACAAACTTATCACACCACTCTGTTTTCGTCGGAGGTTAAAAAGAGTTTTTTTTAAGCGACCACACAGCCCACCAAATAGTAAGTGTTTTCTGTAGCCCATAGACGCCCACATTTATTCTCTATTATTAGAATGCAAATACATTGGAATCGGGTTCTCATCACTCAACCACATAGCACAGCAGGACGGATCAACCCGACCATTTCGTACTGTAACCGTTGCAACGTGGCTCTTTTAAAATTTACCCTATAAGAACCGACGCTTTAGAGCATTCATCTCTGATAGAATATTTTATATGCACATACAAATATATATTATTCAAAAAATAGACTCTTAGGTATACTCATGAGTGATAATAAAATTAAAATGTGTATACATATTAAATATTAAACAGAATGAATGTTACATATCTTAATTAATTCTTGACTAAATAATATTGATACAGCAAGTGATCATATAAATCTAATTAAAATATATTATATTTATATTTATACTTACAATAAAGCACAAGCGTTGTCAAGGTGAAAACTATGTTTTTTACTTTAATACACTTTTAACAAATTGCAAATATAGTTTGTGAAAGTTTCAATCGCTAGTTTTGTTAGCTCCGATCAGCCGTAACTTGACGGAAGCTCAGAATGTTATGTTGGGCGGTAAGCGCGCCGCCTAAGCATTTATAAGACCGCCCAGTAAGGCCGCACGTTATGACCGTCACACACTACGTTGATTAAAATAGGTTATATTCTGTATTGTGGTAGTAAACAAAACATTTGTATATTTTTAGCACATGCGAAACTTTTCCTTAATAAGCCTTACGCCTATGTTATTTAAGAATAGAATAACGCCCTTGTTTTTTTTTTAAATATTTGAGACTTATTTAATAAAGTATTATTTGATTATCTTTTGTAAGAATATTATAATAACACGTTTCGTTTAAACAAAATATTTAAATAGTAGGTAGGCACATTAATTCCTTATAATGATTAATTTTTAGTAAATATTTCAATTCATTTTTTAATTATTTTAATAGGTTAAGAAATTTTAATTTTTTAAGAAAATGTAATGTATGTACATAAAATCATACATAGGTTTGATAATAACAAAGATGTTCATACTTTATTCACTACGAACAAACTCAAGCTTGTAATATCAGTTACATTACTCCGGACAAGAGAATGGTCCGACGAGCCTAGAGGGTCATCGACGGAAACCTGATAGAGAGGTCAGGAGAAGGTCCAACAGGAAAGGTGTATGATCTTCCACATCTGAAATCCGCGTAGGCGACGTAACCCGTTGTGTCCGACCATATACCAAAGCAAAGTCGTAAACAGATTTCCCCGCATGATCGGTTAAACGTGAACCAAGCCATTCGGCGTGATGTGCGTTAAAATCGCCAAGGATCACGGTCTTTGTGGATGGGATCTGCTGTAGCACAGAATCTGTAGCCATTCGGATGTGGTCCAAGCGTCGGTCTGTTTCGGTAGAACCACTACGGGACCTATAAAGGCACCCTTAGACGTGGGGATGGTCGTCGCTGTATACGCGCAGCCATAGGAAGGACAGGTCCATACCTTCAAGACTGCCGAGTCGTCGAAAACGGATGTCCTCTCTGACGTATACGCAAACTTCAGCCCGGGGTACAAAGGAATGTTCTAATTTGTACCCCGGTCGCTTTAGATGCCTCCACAGAATTAGTAATTTATTTATGGGGCAATGTATACGCTTTTACAACAAACTCCTACAATATATTCGGTTTGTCCATTAATAACTTTAAACATTTTATTAAATAAAAACTTTAAAAAAGGATAATTATAATATTAAGGAACGTATGAATAAAATTAAAGAGGTGAGAGAGACAAAATTATTTACTTATTCACATTCACATATTTTACAAACACACCTAGTATATAGGCGGACTAAGTGACTAAGTTATTATCTATCAATCTACCTTGGAGTGATACATTTATATATAAATAATAATTCATTTGTAAGGTAAATAAGAAGGTTATTCGTTAAGCGCAAGTTTCTCTCATGAGAACAAAGGAACTGAAAGTAAGGATTTAAGTAAGGTAGAGGATTGGAGACATCAGGATAGAATAAAGGGCGGTCAATGCAGGCAAACTGCCATTTTAAATTGAAATCGACACGTAGACACAGTCATACTTTCGAAGATTGAATATGAATTGAGTGCAGTTTATTCAGAAGGCGGTCATATTTGTTTAGAAGTATTGCACATTCAGGTCAAAATAACACACATCAGCACAGTCGATTACAGGAAAAATTAAACGTTGCTCTAACATTGTCTTGATTCCAAATGGTAGAATGTTTATAGGCAACAGAGAGAACGCAGGGTACCGGTGACCTTCTGGCTAACGACTGCTTAGGTTTTCCAACTCCAAGTGGAATCAATGAATAAACCTAGACCCTTCACAGTAGAACACAATTGGATCACGTTACTGTTAAAAATATAGGATAGGAAGTAGAGCTACTGTTTCTAATCTCTGGATTACCTGACGACTACCAATTTTTATGGCCTGACTTCTCGATGGGCACTGATCTGAAACCTGTCAAACCATTTCTTAAAGAACTCAAGGTCAGTGTTAATCATGTCCAACTCTATAGAAATATTGTCATATTTCTATAGAGTTGGACATGATTAACATTGGCTTGTGTACACAGTTGCAAATCCTCGGCATATAGATGATACACACACAGAAGGTTTTGGGTAATGAGATTAATAAATATAGAAAACAACAAAAGAGATAATATACCGCGTTGATCGACACCAGCATTTATGTCAAGCGAGCTGGATGATGGTTCATCGATGCGAACCGACTGCTGCCAACATCGAAGATAAGATGAAAACCAATCTAGTTCTTAGGGTGAGACCATAAAAAGGGATAAGATGGAAAGCAGCATGTCATAACGGATGGCATTAAAGCCGTTCAAAGGTCTACCAAAACTAACACAGTAACTTAAGTCTTTCCTATACATGCCCTAATATGACCAATTACTCTTTAGCAGTGCGTAAACGTTACTTTGACGGGGCTTGAAGCTAGACAATAAGGGACTTAACAACTTGTTACAAGAGATAAATTTTGAAAGCTGCTTGTGTACACAGGCTTTAAGAACTCTGGGTAACAGGTGAAGAATGGATATATGTAAGTCGATAATAATTAGGTAAAGTGGAATTTGGGATTTTGAAGGGAATAACGTCAACCTTACGCCATAGTGAAGGAAAATCTCCAGAATCCAAGGAGAAGTTAATGATGTAAGAGATAACAGGGAGAAGATGGTTAAGTGTATAGACAATCATCCGTCGGCTGATAATGTCGCAACCTATAGTATTGGATTTAAATGGAAGGGACTGTCTTCTTGATCTCATTCATCGTTAGTGGAGAAAAATGAAAGAAATCAATGTCGGAACGAAGTAAACCTATTAAGTGTTCAACTTGTTTTTAACTTCTGCCGTTTCGAGCGCTTTGTAGTACCCAAGTTACAGAGGATTGAGCTTTTAGATGTCTTTATGTCATAGTTTTTCGGAGTACCTTCAGCTTTTAATTATTAATTTTGCTCCAATCTATGCAGAAAGTTTACTGTGTCTTGAAGTTTGGCAGTGGTTATGACTGAATTTGGATTTAGTTGAATCTCAAATCTTAAGCAGGTTATTGCAATTAAAAACATCCCTATGGGATGTTTTTAATTGCAATAGCCTCACGTATCATCCTTTGTAGGAATCCACGTCCTATCGTGAGGATTATGGTCTATCAAATATGATGTAACGGCGGTAGCCATCTAGGATATGGTCACAGACTGCGAACTTTCGGAGCGTTGTTGTTTCCAACGTCAACTTAACCTATGTTCTTTTACGGTTTTTATAAAACTTTTTGTTTGTCACATACGTATATAAGAAAGACGACATTCTCAATCAAGCTTTTACACTTCGGCGGCTTGTAGAATGATCTAATGGAACCTTGTTTAAAGATATTGTCAATTATTTTGTGACACCTCTTACAATTGGTAGTACAGCAGCACACAGTCGACTGTAGCCGGTTTCATCCGGTCTCCCCCCCCCCTCCGAACGGGTTCCCACCTTGTCATGGTGGTTATTGTATGGCCGTGGCTTAGTAACCCGCGGTAAACAAAGGGGACTCCTCATGGCTGGCCCGAAGTGTGTACGGACTGCCCGAGGTGGCCACTTCGAGTGGGCTTAACGAGCCCACTTCGGATGTATGCTGGTGGGCAATGGCGAGAGTTGTGTCCTCTCCCTCTACCGCTGCAGCCGAAGTGAAGTTCCGGAGGAAGAGGAGTGTTGGTATGGCGAGGTGCCACTCGCCCTATCCTTCGCGACTCAAACGGAACCACACCGCTGATGCTGTGGTGGTGGGGCTGCGGGGGTTGAGGAGTGTCGGGGCGCTGCTCATCCTACCCTCCGCAGCCAAATCTTAGTTGGCGGCGGAGCCTTAGACCAGATCCGCCGCCGGGTTCAGGCTAGTGCTTCTGAGTGCTCGTTTTTCCCGGCCCCATGGGCTTTGCACTTCGGACACAGGAGCATTCGATGCGCAGATGTAGTTGGAGGCCGTGGAAGAAGGCATGCCATGAGTTCTAGTGCGCCTTACCTGAGAAAGAGATGTGAGTGGAGTCATCCTCTCCCGAGAAGAAGTCGCCATGAAGCGGCCAGTGCTGGTGAGTTCACGGATGTAGGCGAAAGCGTTCCCGTGACCCTGACAATATGCGACGAAGATGGAACACCATGGGGTTTTAGTCGGTGCGAGTCTGACATAACCCGTCCTAGCCCCCGCGAGGCGGGTATGCGTAGGCATTTCCCTATGTTAATAAAAAAGTTTCATTTGGTCTCTGTGACGTAGGTGCTATACCCGAAACTTGTTGTCGTGCAAAACTTGCACGTAATGACGTGCTCGGCAACCAGGTGTTTGCTGTCGCAAAGCTCTTGTGCTCTCTGAAACAAATAATTTCCCAGTGTAACTAACTGTAATGCATGATGATTTAAGCGGACGCGCCATTTGAACATCGGTATTAGTAGTATGAGTCTACTTACTATACTCAGTTTTGATCTATAGTGAGCATTTTCTGTATATATTACTCTACTCTATGGTGAGCATAGATCTAGTACTAACTGACGTTAGAATAGATTGGCAATGGAAAAGAGAAAGAGGATAGTGTACGCGTATGTTAGAAAGGGAAAAATAGGCTTGACCATTCACGTTCACGATATCTGCCTACATCGAGCTAGCTTCATTCGTGAACAAAAGAGACCCCGCTTGTATTTGCAAAATCTCAGGTTTGAAAGTAAAAATTAGAAGAGTTTGATAGACGTAACTAATAATCCTTCATTTTTATACATTTAACCCGTTGCTACGATTGAAAATTTAGCTGTCCAAATGCTGTGTTTTAGAACATATAGAAAACAATTTGTACTTAAATGGATGGGAAAAGTTATCACATTTTATAATAATAATCATCTGAATGCGAAGCAATTGAATTTAAAATAATTACAAATATGTGAAATCTGCAAATTTTAACCTCACTTTTGTAGAGATTGACGTAATCGATAATATCGCATCGAAATGTCCTTAATATGCAAATGTACGCCTTGCACGCCTTACTGAAATTAGTATTTATTAAGTATTCCGTAGCTAAATATTCTAATCACATTAAAAATATTTTTATAGAATTAAGGTGACCACCGAATGCACAGTCCAGCTGATGGAAAGTGGATGCTGTGGCAGACATTCAAAAAATATTGATGTTCGACAAAAATAGTTAAAAATAATAAATTTAGAAGAACGGGTTTCCAAAAGAAAACATTCGATTACATGCAAGTAAAATGTTTTCTCATAGAGGTGCCCACTGTGTAGTCGCGGTGTAGGATTATCCACTACCCCACATCATCCCGTGGGTGCCTAAGAGGTGACAGACCGAAACGGCAGTGTCTTCCTCATAACGACAAAAAAAATCTGCGTATGCCAAACCGCTTGCCAAGCGTGGCAACCATAGCAAATATCCCCCTATGAGGCAATCTATTTGACAGTTGCCTAATGGCAGGGCGCGGACCGCGTACTCAAAAAGGTCGTGGGTTCGAATCCGCCATTCGACTACTGGCGTGAACCACTCGTAAAACAGGCACTTACCACGAGTGGTTAAGGGGAATATTAGTAATGTTTATAGCATTGTTAATATTCTTTTTTAAAAAAAAAATAAAAAAAAACTATGGGGTGGACTTTAATAGGCTGCAACAATAACGTAAAGATGGATTAAGAAAAAAAAACTCCAACACATCCAACCGTAAACTATTTTAGATACAATTACACGTTAAAACTTAATTTGTTATTAGAATAAAGAACGTAGCGAAATCGCAAAAACTCTTTAAGGAGAACTTCCAACATTTTTACAATAAAGCGGTTCTCTTTGAAGGATTCTAAAAAATTGACATCTTAGTCTTGCTTAATACCTTTTTAGTACATGTTTCTTATCACACTTTTGTTTAGTTATTAACATTTAATTAACATTTAATGTATATACACATCATAACACGCATACATATTTTTTTAAGAACAGCGTTTCATTCAGTGGCTATGTATTAACAATTTTTGAACTAAGAGGTGGGATCCTACTTTTGTCTCTTACCTAATAATGGTTTAAATACAGGCCGTAAGGCATTCTTTTATTAGTCCGTAGACTACGAGCATCTTTGTTTGAAAAATAGCTGCTTTTATGGATTGCAGTAGCCACTTACTACCTTTTAATGTCCAATTGTGAATGTATACCTACGGGTTAAAAGACAAATGTATATAATAGATATATATTCATTAAACTAATTACTTAACTATTGTTATATGAAACATAATTTATTTAGTTATATCTCATCATGCATTTAAGTTTACATACGTGGTAGAGCCATACTGCAGTTATATTAGTAGTATAGTTGTAGCACGAATGGGTCGGCTCGACCGGGGAAGGACCACGCTCTCACAGAATACCAGCGTGAAATAGTAGCTTAATGCTGCTGTATTTCGTATGGTGAGTGTAGAGAACCGGAGACTCTTTTTACTGGAAGCGAGGCATTCCATCTTGGTCCTCACTGGTGACAACGCATCTGCATTTTGATTCGTAGTCGGGGAAAGATGTAGATGTCTATGGGCCACAGCAACCACTTACCATCAGGTGGACTATGTGCTCGTTTGTCACCCTATCCTATATAAAAAAGTTTTTTTTTTTCAGTCGCTTTATTAAACTTCTCCATGTACGATAGACGATATCCTCTGACATTGTGACACCGCACATTCGCGTTAAAGCAACTGACTAGCTAGACTAAGCTACCCGCTGTATGCAACATCATTGTCCTTGTCCTGTATCTAAACTGACGGTCATTGCAAAGCTGACGTTAAAAGGAGCATGTACACGCAAAAATAAAAATGTTTTATCATCATCATCATCCTTACAGCCCTTCACAAGTCCACTGCTGAACAGAAACCTCACGAAGTCAATAGAAATATATAAACATATTTTTGAAATAATGTTGTGTAATTTTTTTATTGACGGTGGGCTCAGGTTTCTTAAATAATATATTAATCTCACACATACATTACTATAATTACATGCATAATAGAATAGGGGAGGGGGCAGAGCCCGTGTAGCCACAAAATGTCAATAACACGTCAATTCACACGTATAAATGACAACACGAGATGTGTTTTGACGTTACAATCGTTTCCATATTTTGCATGCAAATTATTTAGAAAATGCCAAATTGTATGCTATTTACAAATAAATATGTATTAAAATCTGTCTGTCAAAACAGCAATCGGGTTTGTAGTAGTGATAACACGACGTAATTGCTTGTGTGTGTGCTCCGGCGACGCCTCTCCTCGTACAAAATAAAGTTGACAGCCATTCTATTGTGTATTATAGTATTCTATGATCTCACCGAATCTAAAGTCAAGTTTATGGGATCCACGCATAGACTAAGCTTTTAAAAATTCGACTGGATTAAAGTTTATGAAAGAACCATTTTAAAGGCAATGGAACTTTAGTTTATATTGATAATGATATACATATAACTACTACTATTGTATAAAGAGACACTCCATTAATTATCGGTTAAGTTACAGGAGAGGACAGACAAAAAATAATAAATAGTGTGTATTAACTTCTCTATCGATAAAGAAATATAGTCCCATTATAATTAAAAAAAATTATGTACATATTTAGCCTGGAAACAGTCTTATTCTCGTAACTACATATACATAGTAAAACTCAACGTTCATCTTCACTTATACTCTTCACTTATACTATTCACTTCTAACTTAATAATAACAAAATTCAACACAGATTAAACTATCATAATATCTATAAAGAAAACTAGATTATCTCGGATCTTTTCTTAAAAAGTCGTTTTTCTTCATCATTGTCACGCCCCGTAAGTCCACTGCTGAGCAAGTGCTAACGTGAAAAGTGTTCCCTTCCTTCCTACCTTCTTTCTTTGATGATCACACAACCAGACGTTTCGCAAGGTTGACGCCTCTTTACGCTGGTCTGGATATTCAGCGTAAACGAGATGGCTACACTACCATTTAACAAAAGCCATTAATATCTTTTTGGCATATCTCATGGTCGCCTCTTACAACACCCAGGAGTCGAAATGGTGTGTTGGATTCGCTTAGGCCACAACCAGACGGCAAAAATTTCTTATAACCACCTGCAATCC
Organism: Parnassius smintheus behrii; assembly: GCA_036936625.1. Lineage (NCBI taxonomy): Eukaryota > Metazoa > Arthropoda > Insecta > Lepidoptera > Papilionidae > Parnassius > Parnassius smintheus. The sequence continues at coordinate 26,771,849 of JAUPFT010000010.1, read as the reverse complement.
ATACATCTATTACAATCTATAAAAGTCCACGGCTGAACATAAGCCTGCCCCTTGCCTCATAAAGGTGATTTTTTCAACAAACAAGTTGATTACCTTAAAACTGTCTTGTCCTTTTACGTAATGCGGAACCAAAAAGAAATCATTATAAAATTATAATATTGCATTGCATGCATTACAATTTTTTTCTACCCCCAAACACATCCGACACTAGTAAGTTAAAAAAAAGCTTAATGTCCCTTTATTTATAAATAAGGAAGGAGTGTTCCAACATTTTCTTATAATTAGTACGAGTTTGAGGACTTCTATTAAGTATAAAAATACTTGCGGTAGAAGGCCCTCGCCCTCCCTTAACTAAGTACATTTAACATAAGAGAAACAGTGTGCGGGTGTGTGTGCGTACGTACGTGCGTGCGTGCGTGCGTGCATGCGTGCGTGCGTGCGTACGTGCGTGCGTGCGTGCGTGCGAGTGTGTGCGAGTGTGCGTGCGTGCATGCGTGAGTGTGCGCGAGTATGCGCGCGTGTGCGTGCGTGTGCGTGCGTGTGCGCGAGTGTGCGTGAGTGTGCGCGCCTGTGCGCGTGTGCGCGTGTGCGTGTGTGTGTGTGTGTGTGTGTGTGTGTGTGTGTGTGTGTGAGAAAAAGATAGTGAGTGAATGCGTTTATAGGATAAATTCTAATAAAGCTTCAGTTCGATCGCTTAAGTGCCTTAAGCCGTCGTATCGTATGTCTTATATAATCGTATGTCTTTAACGGATATATTTGCAAAATTTTATTAATTTAATTATATAAGTGTTCTGATTGTTTTCATATTGATTTTTCGCAAAGTTGGTTTTCGTGCATATAGGAACTACGCTATAATTTCTTCTTCTAAAAGACAAAGACTTATGTTTTTTTTAACAAAGTGTGTAATATGTACAACTGCCTCACCGAAATCAGCCCACAAGATGAATACAAAATGCTAGTGGAGAACCTATATGATTTAAAATGTATAACTTTCAATAAACATTTTTGAGCTCTCTTCAATAAATTTACTTTTATAAGTACCCCCCCAAATAGTTATACAATATATTATAATAGATTGAGCAAGCGCTACATAAATTTGATTTAAAAGATCTGGACAAGCAACATATCTTACAGTTTTAAATATCCAAGTGAGTTTTCGAACTCCACTAGACACTAATTTGACATGTTTGTACCAGGAAAGTCGTTGATCCACCATAACGCCCAGATACTTTGTGTATGAAACTTTTTCAATAGATGTACACGTACTGTACGTGTACCGCTGGAAGGATTGTAACATTTATATATTTTGAGCCTAAAATCATCCTTTGGCTGTGATAAATATTACTCTCTCTCTCCCTCTCTCTATACCCTTCAGACCGACAAACAGCAGTGATTGCACTGATATTTGATAGCATAAAGAGATACTGCGAACACATTATAATTACAAATGAATAATATATATGTATAAACAAAGTATAAACTTTTAAAAACCCTCGCCAAACTCAAAGCACTCATGTTGTTATTTAGGACGACAGACCCAATTATCGGCACTTTAAGAGGATGTCAAATTTCTGATAGGTTTTTATATAAGAAACTAATTATATCATCCCAATTTTCGGTTAATAAGATGTCCTGTTTTATAAAAATATTCATAGAAGTTTTTAAGGGTTTTAGTAGACTGATAAAGAATTTGAAATGAGGTGGAATCGACCTCTATTTAGTGGCACACTTGCAGACTGTTACTGGCACCAAATTACCCAACTACTAGCAAAGATTACTCGACGCCTGAAATAAATCAAAACTTGTTACGAATAAATACTACGTCCGTATGCGTGTAGACATCCCCCTAAAGCCTTGAATTTTTTTTTCACCACTTCTACTATCTATCTACATCGTTTTGCCATTCCTGTACACCAATATAACTAGGAAAATAAAGGATATATAACACCTCTATTTATATTTTCCTGTCCTAAACTTGTATTCTCCTGTACATTATATATATATATATATATATATATATATATATATGTATATATATATATATATATATATATATATATATATATATATATATATATATATATATAGTACCCGGTTGACCGAGCTTTGCTCGGTAATTTTCGCTCGGTTTTTTTTTTGATTCGTGTCTTTTGGAAATAATATTTAGATACAAATTACATACTGATGATATACGAATAATATTTTTTGATCGTAGCGACATAATAGAAAAAACTGAACTGGTTATTTGAATAAAAAATCATGAGTGCAATTATTTTTATTTAAATTTTCGTGTTTTTAAAAAATACTAAAAAAAGGGCTCGAAAAAAATATATTTTCAACTGCTACAATATCGTTAGAATAAGAAGGTACATTTTGACAGTTTGTTTATGATTACAAATAGCTTAATTGGTATATTGGGCGGTCACAAAATGGTAGTACCATGGTTCAAGCCCAGACCGACCGACCGACTTTTTTTAATTTTTTTTTCAAGTTCCTTTCTTTTTTGAGTAAATCTATTTTTTCGAGCCCTTTTTTAGTATTTTTTAAAAACACGAAAATTTAAATTAAACTAATTGCACTCATGATTTTTTATTCAAATAACCAGTTCAGTTTTTTCTGTTATGTCGCTAAGATCAAAAAATATTATCGGTATTTCATCAGTATGTAATTTGTATCTAAATATAATTTCCAAAATACACGAATTAAAAAAAACCGAGCGAAAAATACCGAGCAAAGCTCGGTCAACCGGGTACTATATATATATATATATATATATATATATATATATATATATATATATATATATATATATAGTATATATATATATATACATATACTATCCTGTACATAGTTATTATCATGAGATCATGTGGTCCTGGGTTCTAATCCCTTATCGGGCCACAATTAAGTGTCAAGCAATACTCAGCCTGTAGTCAGAAACTTGGTGGTATTTCACCTCCATGCTTCGGAACGTATGTAAAGCCGTTGGCCTAGTAATATAGGTCTTATCTTTTGTTTTATTTTAGATTAAGGAATCATAAATAAAAAGTGATATACCATGTTATAATTTAGCTGTCACTTTCATAATTGACGTGATATTGGCAAATTTATATTACTGCTATCATCATCACCATCATTACAGCCCTTCACAAGTCTACTGCTGAACGTAGGACTCCCCCAAGCAACGCCACAAATCACGGTCCTGAGCCACCTGCATCCATCGACTTCCTGCATGTCTTACCAGGTCGTCACTCCATCTAGTGGGGGGTCGCCCTACATTACGCCTACCAGTACGAGGCTGCCACTCGTGAACCTTTCTTCCTTATCGGTTATCGGTTCTTCGAGCTATATGGCCGGCCCATTGCCACTTCAGCTTACTAATCCGTTGGGCTATGTCGGTCACTCTGGTTTTACTGCGGATATCCTCATTTCTGAGTCTATCACGCAGAGAAACTCCGAGCATAGCCCTCTCCATAGCTCGCTGAATTACCTTGAGCGTCCTTATACGGCCAGCAGTGAAGGGCCACGTCTCAGATCCATAAGTCATCCCTGGCAACACGCACTGGTTGCACACTTTAGTTTTCAGAGACTGAGGTATACCTTTAAGTAGCCAAAAAAATATGAAGAGGAAGACCTAGAAGTAGCAGCAGTAGCTTTCAACGCATGTCTGTCATTACCGTTTTAGCACAATTATTTGAAGCGTAATTTACAAGATTTTTTATAAATACACTTTCTCTATAGATATACTAGATTATTTTTAAGGAGTTTAAGAATCGAGTCAAATGTAAGTTTGTAGTCTCTGTTACGTAAGTATGTAATTACTCTAAGGTCTCTGTATACCTCTCTGGGTGACAGGTGTGACAGCTTAAGTTATTATTATAATTTTTCTTAAAAAAAACAATCTCTTTGTTTTAAGGCCAATATAAAATATCTTTTATCGCTGCTTATTTAAACGTTATGTAACACAAGTCGATAAAAATTTGCAGAACAACGTTTCTTATATAGAAATAACTTAGCCTGGCATAATTGTATTACGAGCTTTGACTTGCACACGAGCCAAGTTCGTTGACACTTTTTAAACGAAATTCATTATTCCACAACTGATTAATAAACTAAACAGGTAATTCTTAATTTTTTAGTTTAAACAAATAATGTATGTGTAGTGGCGGTGTAAAAATTGCCATATGGTGGACTGTGGATAAGAGGTGACTGAGGGAAACTGAAGCAGGAAATGGGGAGCAGAATCTTCCTCATAACAACTCAAAACTGTAATAAACTGCAATCTATAACCCGCCTGCCAAGCGTGGCAGTTATGGCAAAATCCTTCCTGTGAGGCAATATATCATAAATGTTTATTCTGCAGTGGACTTTTACAGACTGTAACGGAAGGATGGACTATGTTCAGCAGTGGACTTTCATAGACTGTAATGGGTAGATAGATGGATAGAATTAGCAATGTCATTAAGAGCATCCTAAATTGTTGACGCCGAGTGTAGCACCACACCGTAGCTCACTTTTACTATATATAGGACCTCGGCTCGGCTCGACCGGGGAAGGACCACGCTCTCATAACGGTGCATCTGAATACACTCTTATAAATAGTTATTAATCTTATTATTCTTAAATAAATACATTCTAAAATAACTACTATTAAAATAATAACAAATAAACTATATACGCTATATTATTTTATAAAATTGTAAACTCTCGATAGCTTAAGTATAAACCTTAGTGGTTTTTTAAATGCTATCACTACAAATATGTGTAATGCTTGTTCATAGGAATAAATAAATAAATGAAAAAAAAACATATTAATTTAAAATATTATTCTACGGAACCTTAAAATAGTTAATTTAATCCGCGCACCGTTAAACTGTTGCTTACCCTATTCTATAAAAAAGGACAGATTTTAGCATTTTATGTTGCTAATTTTAAAATACATATTCAATTTCATCAGCTAGCAAAAATTCCTTTCTGGACATGTGCTTTTCCCATTGGAGTGATTAGTTAGTGTATATATCAGCTTTTTAGCGGGAAAAAAGAGACGATATACGAGTAGTACGAGTGTCATTCCAAAAAAAAAAAAACACCTAGTAGATAGATACTTTAAAATTATTATATTTTTTCTTAATTAATAATATTGATTTTTTAAAATATTCACCTTGAGCATATTACCTACTCATCTTTCCATACATTTAAACCGGTTAAAAAATATCTTTGGGCGAGCCCTTTTCTTAGGACACCTCGAAAAAATTATGAGTAACCAGTACGTCTTCTTTACTTTCAAACCTCTTGCCTTTAATCTTTTTATTTTCTAGTAACAGGTAAAATACACAAGTTAAGGGAGTATGATAATATTTTTTACGTGGTAGAGCCATGCTACAGCTATGTAGTAGTGGTTGCAGCACGAATGGGTCGGCTCGACCGGCGACCACGCTCTCACAGAATACCAGCGTAAAATAGCAGCTTAATGATGAGTGTAGAGAACCGGAGACCCCTTTTTACTGGAAATGAGGCTTTCCATCTGAGTCCTCGGGTCTGGCAACGCATCTGCATTTTGATTTTTAATTAAAGATAAATGTAGATATCTATGGGCCACAGCCTACACTTAACATATATTAATTTGTCTACTATATCATACGATCAATATGTCAATACATATTGACGGCATTCCCGCTTTACATGACTTCCTCCTGAATATATGATAATTGACACTGTCAAAACTCACACTGAGATCCAAAAAACATGTAAAAGTATTAGTTTTCCGTTTAAAGAGATATTAAATATTTCCAAATAAGGCTTCGCCAGGTATTCATCGCACTTGACTGAAAACACTGGAGAAGTTTATACATACTCGTAGTTCCACCACGTTTTGCTTTTATGAATGACCAAAAAAGCGTTGTGACAAAATTTAATCCAAAGGTAATAATTTATCTTATGAAAATCAAGTACGACGATATCTTTATTGTAAAGGAGCTTGACATCTTTTACCTCCATCCAAATCAGCCCCATCCTCCTTTTGATATAACTATATATCAAAAGGAGGGAGGAGATGTTCCTCAATTGACCTGAGTGCACCTAAGTAATGTGGATATAACCAGATCAGGAGTTCTATTATATATCACAGGAAAATATTTTTGTTTTAATAGTGCCCCGCACACAGCAACATTATGTTCAAAACACCATACAGTCGATTTTCGCTCTGTTTTGGGACCATAGTTACATTTTTCGTCGTCAGCCAGTTTATTCATTTCATTTATTCAAGCAACCAAGGCTCATATTTTGTTAGTATTATTTATAAACTAAACTTATAGCTATGTTAGTAAGCATAATATTATTATTACATATAATTATGCGAAGTATTAAAAAAAATACATTTATATTTGTATGTGCCATTTTCTCACCAATCCACCCGATATGGCGCTACAATGGCACATGTATAGGCAATCCAGCCTGCTAGCAATCACTTTTAGGATACTATTGTTACTCCCCCGCACCCTGCGCACCAGAGACGCGCATCTCTTGCGCATGGTCGCGTAAAAACAGTCCACTCGCGCTTCCGCGAACATCCCTGATGCACTACAGAAGCGAGGCAGTCCCAGCAGCATCCTAAATGCGTTGTTATATTGTACTCGGAGGGCGTTGTAAGCCTTCTGAGTATATCTAGCACACAGGCTGCACGTGTAAAATGACGTGCAGTAAGCTCTAAATAGGGCTATTTTAACTTCCCTTGAACAGCGTGCAAACCTGCGAGCTATCATGTTCGCTCTGACTGACAACGCCCTCCGTTCCCTCTCAATGTCATCATCATCCCTGAGACGAGGGGTCAGAACATGGCCAAGATATTTATACCTAAACGCTCTTTGTAAAATATTACCATTAATTGAAATAGATGGTACTAAGTCATGTTTCTTACTCCCGGTCTCAAAGACCATGACGTGGCTCTTTTTTACATTATAATTCAGACCATGTGTGAGGGCAAAAGCTTCACAAATCTTCACCAGTCTTCGTAGGCCGCATATAGATGCACTCAACAACACCATATCATCTCCGTAACTGATGTTGTTGACGCAGACATCGTCTATGTGACAGCCGACTCTGATGCTGTTGAGTTCACCTATCAGCTCATTCACATACAGGTTGAAGAGCGTGGGTGAACTCAAACCCCCCTGTCTCACCCCGCACTCCAAACTGTATGATCTAGATAGGGCACCTTCCCATCTCACATTATTGACCTGGTTCCCGTACTTTGGATAATACTTGAAAATACTTATGAGTTCCAAAGGTAGTTGGATCTTCTCCAGTTTATCCCACAGTAAGTCGTAGGACACAAGGTCAAAAGCCTTTGACAGGTCTAAGAAACAAGTGAAGACTGGCGTTTTGCGTGCCGTGTAGTAAGGGACAGTGTGCTTGAGACACAACACCGCGCTTTCTGTAGACAATTTCGGTCTGAACCCAAATTGACTGTCGTATGGTTTTATGTATTTATTTAATTGCGAATTAAGCACACTATCAAACACTTTTGAAATGACAGTTGCTAACGATATAGGTCTATAGTTGTTTTTATCCGCGAGATCGCCTGTTTTATTCTTCACTATAGGCACTACAACCGTACGTATCATGTCAGGGGGCATGTATCCATGTCCTAGGCAGAGATTAAATAATAAATAAAGTACCCTAGGTAGGTGCGGGCCAGCAAACTTGAGATGTTCGATACTGAGCCCATCGTGGCCAGGGGATTTACCTCTAGACATAGATTTAACTACCTGATCTATTTCTTTATTTTTTATTGTAAGCGTTATTTTCTTTTTCTGTCTGCGTTAAATTTCTCTATCATAAATTGGCACCAATTTACGCGATGGTTTTTTTGTTCATCGTGTGTATGACATTATCTCGAACAACACTTACGGACAAATAGTTGGTCATAAATGATGACTTGCATTGCCACTGATTCAATACCTAATATTTTTGTTCAATATCTACACATGTTTTTTGTAATTGTCGGTTTCCTTAAACAAGTTTAAGACCTCGGTTGACAGCAAACCTTTCCTCGTTTTCTTCTTTAAGCAGGACGGGAACATCATCTTATGAATTCAGCAAATAAATTAAAAACTATTACTGGTGAACAAGCAGACTCGCCAAAATTAGTAGTAAAAAGTTTATAACATTATTGGGGCTTTTAATATTTTTAAAGTCATTATAAATTCCTCTATTGCTGCAGTGCCTGTACTGCTGTACTCTACCTGTACTCCCAATCTAAAGGAATATGTAGATAGCTTGTGTAATTACAGGCTGTGAGGTGTAAGTTCTCTTAAGCGACAGCGAATGTGTGAACTGCTGCGTTTGAAGTTGGTTACAGATGTATTTTGACTGCTCTATCCACTTCCCATTAAGTGACCTCTCTTTTTATTATAAAATAAGGGTGACAAACGAGCACATAGTCCACCTGATGGTAAGTGGATGCTGTGACCCATAGATATCATTTATCCTTGATTTAGAATCAAAACGCAGATGGGTTGTCACCACTGAGGACTAAGATAGATTGCCTCGTTTCCAGTAAAAAAGGATCTCCGGATAACCTGTAAGATTGTTTGTCAATTCAATCTATAATTAAAATTTAAAACGATAAAATAATAATTACGAGCGCCTCCATGACACTTTTCGCACATAACGTCGTAAAAGCTCAAGCAAGTTCTTAAACAAACATCAAGTACCTATCAGTTCAATGACGTTTTTCGCTATAATAAAGCATATGTTGCTATAAAAGGATTAGGATTATAGAGCAATGTTATTGCCCACGCTACTCGATATGGGTCGAATATTGCATAAAGTCATTAAATTCTTTCATAAGTATCTACAATAAGCTTTATATTCATAGACAACCGCTATCGTTATTAATGCTGAACTTAATCTAGGCAGTAGTATCACAGACACCATATAAACTATATAATGAGCTCTTTGAGTTATGGTGGTATATTATGACCTTTGGAGTAAATTAATTGACGTAAACTTTTGTTTATCAATTTAAAGAAATTTGCTTGAGTTCGTTAAGCCCGAGTACTCGTTTTTTTATTATAGAATAAGGGTGACAGTCCACCCGTTGGTAAGTGGATGCTATGGCCCAAAGACATACGAATACATCTATCCTGGGTTATAATATATATATATATATATATATATATATATATGGTCGGCTCGACCGGGGAAATACCACGCTCTCACCGAATACCAGTGTAAAATAGCACCTTAACCCTTTTACTGGAAACGTGGCATTCCATATTATTCCTCACCAGTGACAACGCATCTGCATACAATGCATTTTGGTTCGTAGTGGAAGATAGTTGTAGATGTCTATGGACCACAGTATACTTACCTATCAGGTATCAGGTAGACTGTGTGCTCGTTTGGCACCCTTATCATATAAAAAGTCAGTTCATTACATTATTGTCAACGTAATACCAAAACCGTATCTCGAATGCCTTTCATCAATTCAACTTAAATGACTTCTTACGACTTTTTAATAATACTGTGTCTAGATACGTTTTCTTATACTTAACCCAGTTAGCATCTCTATTTAGCATTTACGTTACTTAAGAGTATTTTTGTTAAAGATTTACCTATCTATTATTCTAACTGCTACAAGTAATAATAATTTTGTAATATTTTTGTTAAAACGTGACAATTTAGTTTAAAAATCAGTTGATAGTTGGTGGATGGTAGGTGTGACGCTTTTTAGTTTATTCTAATACATGATGTTATACGGAGTAGTTCAACTATGGGTATGAACCTGTTTAGGCAGAAAAGGATAGGCCTTACAACATAGTAATGAAATAATCAATATACTTCTAAGGTTATATTGATTATTTCATTATAGTTTTTACATGGTAGAGCCATGCTGCAGTTATATTAGTAGTATAGTTGTAGCATGAATGGGTCGGCTCGACCGGAGAAGAACCCCGCTCTCACAGAATACTAGCGTGAAATAGTAGCTTAATGCTGTTGTGTTTCGTATGGCGATTGTAGAGAACCGGAGGCCCTTTTTACTGGAAACGAGGCATTCCGTCTCAGTCTACACGGGTGATAACGCATCTGAATTTTGATTCATAATCGAGGATAAATGTGGATGTCTATGCGCCACACTTACCGTCAGGTGGACTGTGTACTCGTTTGTCACCCAATCCCATAAAAAACATATGTACAAATAAATAATCACAAGCACCCTACCCAAAATAGGTAGATATGTTTCCTACGTCATCGTTATTTATTCAGGCATTTTTATATAATCGCCAGAAGATACTCTCGTATTTCAACCTTAATTTATAAGCGTGACACAAATTGGATTCTACGTTCGCTGTACCTTTTAAAGTATACGTCGCGCGTCGTAGCAAAGTAGCTATTAAAAGATATTTTTATTTTAGGTACGTATGCTCGAGCAGAGGTCACGATAACGTGGGAGGGACACGTCTGGTAATGCAACAAGGGGCTACCCCGTTGCTCTAATGTACTGGCAATGTTTCTCAGCATGGGGTATATAGCGTTTGACCACTCAGCAGCAACGAACATTAAAAGAGTGAATGCTGAGCTCACATACATAGCGATCTAAGTTTTCTACTTGTTCTTGTAATTAAACAGCAATTTCATAATTGCTTTTTAAAAAATTATCATCAAAAAACGACAATAAAAATAAAATTTATGAGGTTTCTCTTCTGCTGAGGTCTACAACTCCGTCGGGGTTGACACGTTTTACTAATTTGTGCTTATAAGAGTTGTCACTAAATTTTTGTTTGCGGCACTGCGAGTCGCGGGTTCGTATATCGCACACAGCGACTATTCATTAGCCTATAAATAATTATTCCAGTTCTGGATGTATGTTTATGTCAATGTATGTATGTAAAATGCATTACATATTTAGGAAAATCAAACCAAATCATTCATTTGTAATCCAAGTGTACATAATTGGTCTTAAATTAAAAATGTGCTTACAACTTGGACGCCCTTTTCAGGCACTGCAAATTTGACGACGACACCGTTTAGCATAAAATTTAAAAGTACCCGGATGACCGAGCTTTGCTCGGTTTTTTTAAGTTACATTTATATACAAATTACATGAATAATAGTTTTTGATCTTATTGACATAACAGAAAAAACTGAACTGGTTGTTTGAATAAAAAATCATGAGTGCAATTAGATTAATTAAAATTTTCGTATTTTTAAAAAAATACTAAGAAAAAAGGGCTCGTAATAATAGATTTTCTCACAAAAAAAGGGAACTTGAAAAGAAAAAGGAATAAAAGTCGGACCTAAGACGGGATGCGAACCACGGAACACCGATATCACGCCCGAACAACATCGCATCTGAGCTATTACGATCGTTAGTAACCTGTCAAAATTTACCTTCTTATATTGTAGCAGTTTTTTTATTGCCTGAAAACACGGACAAAGGGACATTTTCTAAAAATAAATCCTAGCTAGATCGATTTATTGCCCCCGAAATTCTCTGGACACTAATTTTTATGAAAATCGTTGGAGCCGTTTCCGAGATTCCGTATACAAGAATTGCTCGTTTAAAGGTATAGGATCATTGATTTATATAACAGTAATAACCACGTCAAAGCGTTGCCACTGCACATATGGCCACAGCCATATGCCTAGCTAATGTGAGTTCATTGTTCAATGTGACGCCGACAGAGTCGAGCCGCGACAAAAATGGGTAAATGCGTAGTTAAAGAATGCTATTCAAGGTCACAAAAACGTAATAAATCAAGCGGAATCACTTTCAACACATAATTTTTAGTTCTTGTTTTCATATAAACGTAAAAATCCTCAAATAATTAAATAAAATTATGAAATATTGCCATTTAGGTTCAATGTTGCCACTTTTCCGCATTTGTGATTATCCTACATTAATAGGAGACTATATAATTAATGGAGTAAGTTAATTTGTTACCTCTGATTTTAATTGTTTTGGAAATTATAATAAAAACTACGTTTTAACTTTCATACAAAATAATTAATTATTCTTATTTTAGTTTATTCATGAATTATCTATTTAATATATTTTATTACCTATTATTATATTAATAATTTTATATTATTTATAATTTCATATAAATTTTATATTAATTATATTTTATTACCTATTTTATATTGTTTGATTTATTAGTACCATAAAAATTATGATTAATGATGTTTTATTTCATCATTATGTTTACTATTCATCTGATAAGCTGTGTATCCTTCTTTTCTAAAGGGACGTAATAAAGATTTTAAAATAAAATATACTTTTTTTATATAAAAATAATTAACTTCAGCTTAAAAAAACTCATTTTATTGCGTATTTTAGGTAAAATTTCATATAGTAAGCCACACCAACCCGCCATTGCATGTTTGTGTGTCTATCTTTATCTAATCTTAGCGACGATATTGTTTTCGCAACTTGTGTAAATGCGATAGATATATGTTTACTTAAAATTGTTATTAGTTTCAAAGCTACGTCGTCGCGTTTGGATAGTGGTTACACTTTTTTCGACGCGCGGTAATGTGGTTTGCTCCTCTAGTGTTGTATAACTCAATGTATAGGATATACTAAGAAGCTAGATAAATATAAAAATACATTATAGTGTAATTTTTCTTAATACTCTTCCACTGATTAGATAGAGACCGAGTCTTTTAAATATTTACAGAGACTTGATTGAAATTTGGTTAAAACTCATATGTTTTTTTATTTCCTGTGGTAAATTATTATAAATTTTTATTGCCACATAGTAAGGGCTGTATATAACATTTTTGTTCGCGACTGTGGTTGGTTTGTTAGGTGTATTTATGTTATGTGTATCTTTAATCTTCTTGAAAATATTATTCTTTTTGTGGACAAACAGACACAGGATAGGATAACTGTAGTGGACTCTCGTACAATTCACACAAACAGATATTCAGATACTCACACACACACGCGCACTTATATAATATATAATATACTATATACCCTTCTTATCAGCTGGCCGACGTCTCGTGGTTTCGTTTTCGCGCGGCATCGTCGATACAAGGCCATATTTGGTAAACGATATTGAAAAAATAGATGCAAGACCATGGGTATGTTCCGAAACGTTTCCAGTACACTGCCGAATACAAATAACGTCGTCAATAGACACCATATTTTACTGGCGTGCCGCCGCCATATTGCGACGGATATCCGGCCATAATAAAACAAGTACCCGGTTGACCGAGCTTTGCTCGGTATTTTTCGCTCGATTTTTTTAATTCGTGTGTTTTGGAAATTATATTTAGATACAAATTACATACTGATGAATTATAAATAATATTTTTTGATCTTAGCGACATAACAGAAAAAACTGAACTGGTTATTTGAATAAAAAATCATGAGTGCAATTATTTTTATTTAAATTTTCGTGTTTTTAAAAAATACTAAAAAAAGGGCTCGAAAAAAATATATTTTCTCAAAAAAGAAAGAAACTTGAAAAAAAAAAATAAAAAAGTCGGTCGGTCGGTCTGGGCTCGAACCGGGGTTTTACGATTTTGTGACCGCCCATTATACCAATAAGCTATTTATAATCATTACCAAACTGTCAAAATTTACCTTCTTATTCTAACTATATTGTAGCAGTTTTTAATTGCCTAAAAACACGGACAAAAAGACATTTTCTAAAAATAAATCTTAGCTAGATCGATTTATTATCCCCGAAACTCCCTGGACACTAAATTTTATGAAAATCGTTGGAGCCGTTTCCGAGATCCCGATTATATATATATATATACATATATACAAGAATTGCTCGTTTAATAGTATAGGATTTTTAATTATGTGTGAGCTGAAAGAAGCATGCCAGAATTTGTTTTTATTTATTCAAATATAAAAATATAGAATAATTGCTGGATGGAGATACCATTAGGAGGATATAATTATTTTTGAAGTACAAAATGACAAAATAATCGCCAACATTTTTTCAATATGGCGCAAATTTATGGCGTCATATACTGTCCTATATTCTCCAAACCGACTTGTCATCGTGGGGAATCATACTGTAACCCTTCACCAAATACAGAAACATATCGAGATTTAAAACAAACCCTCAAAATTTGCACCTATAATGTAAGATCACTTGCATCAACAGAGCGATTCCTTGAATTAACTAGTGCTTTAAAAAGTATAAACTGGGATATTCTAGGCCTCGCAGAAATCCGAAAAATGGGATGTGAGATCGAAGAATACAACGACTTTATTTTTTGTTACATTAGTGAAACCAAAGGACTACATGGAGTGGGATTTCTGATCAAGAAAAAATATAAAAACAACATTGCCAACTTTATAGGAATCTCAGAAAGAGTAGCACTCTTACAAGTAAAATTTGAATGCTTCTCCTTATCAATAATTCAAACATATTCACCGACTGAGAGATCAACTAAAGAAGAAATTGAAGAATTCTACAATGACGTTGAATATGCTTACACCAAGACCGAAGGAAAGGTTATAGTCATGGGAGATTTCAATGCTAAAATTGGTTGTCCACAAGCAAACTATTACCCAATAATGGGAAAACATGGTTACGGAATGTGCAATGAAAGAGGTGAACGTCTCTTAAGCTACGCTTATCAACACAAATTGTCAATAATGAACTCATTTTTTAAAAAGAAGGAGAACCGAAGATGGACATGGTTATCGCCTGACCAAAAGACTAAAAATGAAATAGATTTTATATTGATAAACCACCATAAGCTTGTAACTAATATGGAAGTACTAAGCAAACTCAATTTCTCTTCAGATCACAGATTAGTGAGAGCAACACTACGCCTAAATCGTCCAATAAAGAGCAGAAAAACCTACACAACTCAACTAAAAATCCCCAAGACAGAAGCAGAAATCAAAAATTACATTGAAAATCTACGTGCACACACGGAATATGTAGAAACAGAGCGCATCGACACCCAAACATATTACAATACCCTAGAAAGAGGTATAACAGAAAGCTTAAAAGACAAAAACACTACAAATCCTCATCAACATAATATTTTCTCTGATGACACGGTCCAACTTATAAGAAGGCGCTCGGAACTACTACACATAAAGAATAAAACCAAAGAGATGAAAGAAGAACTTGGCAGAATATACAAAGAGGCTAATAGATCAATCCGTAAGGACTACAACAATCACAGATATGAGATTATTACAAGAAACATCGAGAATTTTAGGAGTGCCAAAAAAGCCTATAAAGAATTAACTACATTCAAATCATGGTTTCAGAAACTTGAGCACAACTCACAAGAAACAAATTCTAGAAGAGATATAATAAGCCAGGCAACAAGTTTTTACAAAAGCTTATACACCAAACAAAATAACACTGAAATGGAAACGCAAGCAACCCACAAAAATACGAATGACAGCGTCAGACCAATTGAAGACTCCGAAGTTTACGAATATGTCAAAAAGCTGAAGGCTGAGAAGAGTCCCGGGCCAGATGGAATATGCAATGAAGCCCTAAAAATAGGAGCACCCATCTTAATCCGCCATTTAACGCAACTATTTAACATGATACTAGACGAAGAAAAAGTACCAACACAATGGTGTACATCAAAAAAGGAAACCCTTTGAACATAGGGAATTATAGACCCATAAGTCTGATGGCAAGTATATACAAATTATTTTCATCCGTAATACTAAAGAGAATATCCGACGACATTGATAAACAGCAACCAAAGGAACAAGCGGGATTCAGAACAGGCTTTAGTACAATGGACCACATACAGACATTAGAACAGGTTATAGAAAAGTACAGAGAATATAATAGACCTCTGTATGTAGCCTTCATTGACTACAGCAAAGCTTTTGACAGTATCAGTCACTGTTCCATCTGGAACGCATTACAACAATCAAACATTAATTCTAAATACATCAAAATCTTGAAATATATTTAAGAAAATAGTACGAGCAGAATAAAATTAGAAAATAGAGGAGACGAAATAAACATAGAACGAGGCGTCAGGCAAGGAGATCCTCTATCGCCAAAACTCTTTATAGCAGTCCTTGAAAGTATTTTTCAAAAACTAGAATGGAAAAACAGGGGAGTGTACATCAACGGACACTATTTAAACCATCTGAGGTTCGCTGATGACATTGTAATAGCTGAAACCGCCAAAGATCTTGAGGAAATGATCACATCACTTGACTGCGAAAGCTCCAAAATCGGGCTGGAAATGAATACAGGAAAAACTAAGATAATAACCAACAATCTTGAACGCCCGATAGCGATAAAAGGCAACAATATAGAATATGTCAGCGAATACATCTACTTGGGTAAACAAATTTCGTTTAAAACGTCAAGTAATGAAGAAGAAGTAACAAGAAGAATTTACTTCGCAACGCAACTTGGAAGAAATTTTGGGCATTAAGAGAAATCCTAAAAGGGAACTACAACTTGCACATGAAAAGGACAATATTTGATACATGCCTATTACCCTGCTTGCTGTATGGCTGCCAAACTTGGGTATTCACAAACAAAATTAAACAAAAAATCAAATGCAGTCAAACAGCAATGAAAAGAAGAATGTTGGGAATTAGAAGAATACATAAAATTAAGAACCAAGTCATTCGTCAAAAAACCAAACTTACAGATGCCCTCAAGCACGCACTCTTATTAAAGTGGAGATGGGCTGGGCACATCTCACGATACTCAGATAGAAGATGGACCATTGAGGCCACACTATGGAAAGGACCAAAGGGGAAAAGGAATGTCGGTCGACAATTAAGACGGTGGGCTGATGACATAACATACGTTCCAGGAAACGACTGGATGAAGTTAGGCAAGGACAGGGAGTCATGGAAAAGGATAGAGGAGGCCTTTACCCAAACAGGGGTCCATATCTCATAAACAATACTAACATTTATTATTAGTATTTCATTCATAAATTTAAACTATAATTACTAACACATACAGAAATGTAAAAAGAAAGTGAAGATATGGAATAAATGGCTTTATTATTATTATATACTGTTCTATGTTTTGGAACGAATCACCAGTATAGCGTGGATTGATGACGTCATTTGCATCGGACAGTACACTGGGTTCTATTTTGGAACATACCCCATATATGGTAATTTCGTAATGGTAATCGTCCAGTCGCTCAGTTGCTTTCTTGCTTCAACGCGGAGAGATTGTCGCTTTGTCTCACGATCTAAGATTACTTACGTGTGCCTTCTTGGTTTCTCTCTACCTCTGTACTTCTTCCTTATTGTAAAAAATTACGTTGCATTCTCCTTCTGTCTATTTATTTCAGTGTGACTTTATATTTGTGTGTGAACATAAAATTGCGAGTGTTAGCAGAGAATTATCTTTTATTTGTACACCTCCTACGAACACCTACCAGTTATCACACCCCACTATATTGTGACTTCTACATAGGTTAACCGTTTACTTTAATTGAGAACCTAGCTGACATCGCTGACAGAATTCATGACCTTGTACCATCAGCACCCCAGATAGCGTCCACTAGCCAACCCATTACTTCTGTGGAACTAATTACACTGATCTTGCCAAAGAAGTCACCGCTCCCAGAAAACAAGTTGAATCGCTTAAACTTAACCAAAAGAATAGCAGATAATGATCACGCTCGAGACGTATCATACGAAAACACCGTTCTACGTCAAGATCTCAGTCCAGCTAAAGGAAACACCCTACTTGCTGGTATCACTTCAAGTAAGACAACAGAGCAGACAAATGCGTCCGACCATGCAACTTCAAGTCGGAAAACTCCATGGGCAATCGGTAATGGCGATCGACGATTGCCTCACATCTACTAGTCGCTTATTCGTCACTGACAATGCCTCGAAGACTCAGTTTTTGGTCTTACTGGAAGCGACCTTTTTTTATAGAAGAGGGGGCAAACGAGCACGCGGCTCATCCGATGTTAAGTGACTACCGCTGCCCATGATCAACCGCAACGCCAGGGGAATCGCAGGTGCGTTGCCGGTCCTTTAGAAAGGAGTAAGCTCTTTTCTTGAAGGTCCGCAGGTCGTATCGGTCCGGAAAAATCGCCGGTGGTAAACTATTTCACAGAGAGATCGTACGTGGAAGAAAACTCCTTGTGAAACCTACAGTGGTAAACCACCAAGCACCCAGATGGTGGTGATGGTGGATGGTATCGGGACGTTTGCCGCGTAGTGCGTTCACAAAATTTGGCGGCTGAGATTAATCCGAACAATTCCTCAGAGCACTCCTCGTGGTATATGCGAAAGAAAATGCAAAGAGATGCAACCTCTCTTCGCAGCGCCGGTGAATCGAGCCGATCGGAAAGCACTCGGTCGTCAACGATTCGAGCCGATCTGCACTGGATGCGGTCAAGTGGAAGGAGCTGGTACTGGGTAGCTCCAGCCCAGAGATGGGAACAGTATTCCATGTGCGGCCGAACCTGCGCCTTGTAAAGTTGCAGGAGGTGTGCTGGCATGAAATACTGTCCCGCTCTGCTGAGCACGCCAAGCTTTTTAGAGCCCAACTTGCCTTTCTCTTCCAAGTGATCACGAAACTGCACGTCACTCGTTATGTCGACGCCAAGGATTCCGATAATGGCTGAGGCAACAAGGGGAGTGCCTTGAAACTTAGGAGATACGACAAAGGGGTTCTTTTAAGCGTTTAACGCGCAAATTTGTGTCTTATGAGGGTTATTAGTCGCCCCCAATCCGAGACTCTGTTCAGCACAGACTCGACTTCAGATACAAGTTTGTCCCGGTACTCGGAGACATTTTCCCGAGATATATTGGCACGGCCGGTGTACACAGCATCACCAGTGATAGCAATTAATGTTACGGGTTTGCAACATATCATTGATATGCAGAAGAAACAGCGTAGGCGATAGCACGCAGCCTTTTGGAACACCAGCATTAATAGGCTTGTAATCGGAGCTTGCACCATCTACAACGACCTTGATGCTCCGATCTGCAAGAAAGGTGGTGATCCAATTGCACAATTTCTCGGGAAGCCCATAGGAAGGGAGCTTCGAAAGAAGCGCTGTGTGCAAAACCCGATTGAAGGCCTTCGCAATGTCGAAACTAACGGCCAATGCCTCCCCCTTGGACTCTACTGACTCCACCCATCTATGAGTTAGGTAGACCAGAAGATCACCAGCTCGACCACGGCGAAAACCTTATTGGCGATCACTAATCAGCTGGTGATCCTCAAGGTACCTCATGAGCCGGCAGTTTACAATGGACTCCATTGTTTCGGAGAACAAGGAGGTGATGGCGATAGGCCTGTAGTTGGACGGATCTGAGCGGTCGCCTTTTTTAGAGATCGGATGGACGAAAGTCTTCTTCCATGATTTTGGGACTACGCTACGCAACTACGACTACGCAAAGCAAGAGTACCGGAAAAGATGCGTTAAAACCGATGCCAACTCTGGAGCACACGTCTTCAGCACAATTGGGGGGATTCCGTCAGGCCCACACGACTTGTAGATGTCCAGGGAGATGAGTGCTTTGCGAACCGAGTGCTTTGTGAACCGAGCACTGTGTGAACTGCACTTCCGGCGTGGAGCACTCACACCGCAGGATGATCGGCGGCATACTCCTCCCTCATAGAGCTATCGAGTTGGACACAAAGAAAGAGCCTAGCAGATCGGCTTTCTCCTTTGCAGTAAGGGCAAGTGAGTCGTCCTCCCTGTGCAGAGATGGAAAAGATGGCTGACAGAAATTCCCCTGAGCAGCCCTGGCAAGAGACCAAAATGCACGGGTTCCAGAAGGAAGGCGAACTAGTTTTTAATTAATTCTGCCTATGTGCTCCGACTTTGCCTTGGCAATGACTTTTTTAGAGCGCTGGTGTTTACATCCCAGGACGTTGATGCGTCAGTCCAGTCTCCGTAGCACTCTTGCCTATAGCATGATAAAATTTTACAGGGGCGACCAAACCATGGTTGAGATTTGCCTCCGATGGGCACCACAGAGGAAGGAATAAAAAATCCCATACCCTGAAGTACCACATCAGTGACAGAATCCGCAACAACGTTGGGATCGTCCGGCTAGAAGCAAACCCGCCCTCAAATGTAGGATGCAAAGAAAGACCGCATCCTATCCCAATCGGCTGACCTATAGTGCCAAACACGGCGGCAGCCTGCAGAATACAACTGCGATTTCAGCGTGAGTGGCACCACACTCCGGACAAGACAATGGTCCGAGGAGTCTAAAGGGGCGTCGACGGAAATCTGATATCCGTCCGGGTGAGAGATCAGCAAATGGTCCAACAGGGAAGGTGCATGATCCTCCACATCTGGAATCCGCGTAGACGAAGTAACCAGTTGTTTCAGACCATATGGCAAGGCAAAATCATGAACAGATCTCACCACATGATTGTGTTGAATGTGAACCAAGCCATTTGGCGTGATGGGCGTTAAAGTCGCCGAGGATCACGATCTCCGCGGAGGAGCTCTACTGTAGCAACGTATCTGTAGTCATTTGGACGTAGTCAAAGAGTCGGTCTGTTTCGGCATTACCGCTATGGGATCTATAGAGGCACCCGTAGACGCGCGGATGGTCGTCGTTGTCTACGCGTAGCCAAAGGATGGACAGGTCGGAATCTTCAAGACTGCCGAGGCGAGACTCGAGAATAGATGTCCTCTCCGATGTAAACGCAAACTCCAGCCCGAGGCACAAAGGAGTATTCCAGTTTGTACCCCGGGTAGGAGAGATACGAGACATCAGCCTGAGAGGACACCTGCGTCTCAGTTAGAAAGAGCAGAGCCGGCCTCGCCGTCTCGAGATGGTAGTGGACGGCGTTTAGATTAAAATGAAGTCCCCTGATATTGCAGAAATTCACGGATAGCGTGGCAGGGGTCGCCTTGGTCTTGTTGCTCCGTTTGCCCCGAGCAGCTGTAGTCTTGAGCGGAATTTTGCCGCCCCCCCCCCCAGAATACGCGGGGCAGCCTGAGCACCCATGCTCAGGAGTGGAGAAACATGGTCGTGGATGCTCAGTGAGGGATTCTCCAGGGGTGCTGTACCCTCCTGAGGTAGCGTAACATCATTTAATTCCGCTACCATGTTGATGGGGGGGGGGGATTTAGGCCTCCGGCCACCTGCACCCACCAGAGGAAACGCGAAAGCAGAGCTTACACTTCACGCCGGTATTCTGTGAGGTCGTGGTACCACCGCGGTTTGAGCCGGCCCATACGTGCAACAGCAAAGCCGCCGCGTGGCTCTATCACTGATAAATACTGACCTCTGCGTCTTTCCACGGTCGCAGCTACGGGAACGTCGTGCCCGGACCACGTATCAGCTAAGTGCAGCTAATGGTTCATGTATTAACACTTATGCTTATGTGTATTTAAATTTAGACTTTGGTTTACGTTGAACATTTTCGTGACGTTTTGTAGTTGCAGAGGTAAGTAAAGCTATCATAGGTGTAGATTTGTTAAATCACTATAATATTATTGTATATTGTTGAAATAACCGTATAGTTGATAACACCACATCTGTAACGGCCACTGTCTCACTGGTTAAATTTAATAATATTTCATCAATAAAAATCTTAACTGGTGAGACAAAATACCATAAAACTTTGTCAGAATTTCCCGAGATCACGCGACCAGCAGGCATGCACAGCACCAGGCCATACAACACAGTACACCATATCCGCACCACACCAGGCCCACCAGTATCTTGCACACCACGTCGCCTCGCTCCAGATAGACTTACAATAGCTAGACAGGAATTTCAGTCTATGCTCAATAACGGAATAGCCAGACCATTGGAAAGGCCTTGGTCTTCGTCAACACATTTAGTTCCTAAAAAAGATAATGGCTGGCGTCCCTGTGGAGACTATAGGAACCTGAATGCCCGTACGATACCCGATAGGTATCCAATCAAGCATATTCAGGACTTCGCACACAGTATTTCAGGCTGAAACATCTTTAGTACGCTAGACCTTGTCAAGGCTTATAACCAAATACTGGTTCACCCTGAAGACATCCCAAAAACCACAGTAACAACACCTTTCGGCCTGTTTGAATCTGCTTTCATGAATTTTTGATTAAAAAACGCGAGCCAGGCGTTCCATAGGTTCGCGGACGAAATGGCTTTTGTTATTGCTACGCGACGATTTCTTAATATTTTCAAAAGACGAGGCTCAACATAAATCACATTTGCGAAAAATATTTAGCATACTGAAAGAATATGGCATGGTAATCAACACGTCTAAGTGCGTTTTCGGTGCCCGAAAAATATCTTTTCTAGGATATAGCATCTCGGTGTCAGACACCAAAACACTTGACTCAAAAATTGAAGCAATTAAAAAATTTCCACTGTCTACCAACGTACGTCAGCTACGACGTTTCTTAGGCATAGTCAATTTTTACAGACATTTTTTTGGCACGTGCGGCAGAAAAGCAAGCTCCGCTTAACGATTTATTCAAAGGCAAATAATCAATTCGCCATATCAGGCTAATCTTCTAAATCTGCGAAAAGTCTTTCTGACGAATAATTGTTCAGATGGGTGCAATTAGTCACTTATTCCGATTAAAAAGCGTAACATACTAAGACATAAATATATGTGGCAACAGGTGTCTACCCCTGACTGTTTGCGTAAACTCTCAGATATCTTTGAAAAACGTCGTCTACATCACGGGGAAACAAATGATCTTAACTTAACCTCTCTCTGTATGAAACAAAATTATTTCCGGTTTAATAATACTTGCTCCTTAGCCAAGTCATTGTATTTGAGCAACAAAATAAAGACTGCTTCTAATAAAATTAAAATGACATGGAGTATAATTAATAGTGAAACTGGTAAGGTCAACTCTCGCAATTCAAACTACCAGTTAAGTTTTAACAATAAATTAACTAAATCTGATCAGGACGTTGCAATCGCTTTTGAGAAATATTTTACTGATATTCCGATCTTAACCACTAAGTCATTGAATTCTTCTCCTGCCGAATCATTACTTCAACAAAATGTAAATGTGTGTACAAAGAATTTTACATTTCATAAAGTAGTGTCATCAAAAGATATTGTAAAATATTTTAAGACTATTGATATTAAGAGAACCACCGATCTGTGGGGGATTTCTGTTAAAGTTATTGCGTCTATAATAGATACAATCGCACCTCAACTATCTATTATTTTTAATACTAGTATCGAATCTGGTGTGTTTCCTGATTTAATGAAGCATAGTAAAGTAATACCTTTATTTAAATCTGGTAGTACATTGGACCTCGCTAATTTTAGACCAATTTCTGTACTGCCAACACTTAGTAAAATTTTTGAAAAAATTATTCTTGATCAAATGTTAAATTTTTTAATGTAAATAATTTACTTCATAAAAATCTATTTAGTTTCACAAGGGGTCGCTCGACAACTGATGCTGGTGTTGAGCTGATTAAATATATATTTAATGCATGGGAGAATTCACAGGATGCTTTGGGTGTGTTCTGTGACCTATCCAAAGCCTTCGATTGTGTTCACGATGAAACATTAATCAGGAAACTTCAACACTACGGTGTAAGAGCGATGCTCTTAAATTAATTATTTCATATTTAAGTGACAGAACGCAAAAAGTTGTCATTAATAGTATGAGTTCTTCTGGGTCGATTGTACAAATGGGCGTGCCTCAGGGCTCAATTCTCGGCCCCTTTCTGTTTCTTGTATATATTAATGACTTACCTTACATAGTAGGGGATAACCATGACATAGTATTATTTACTGATGATACTTCATTAATTTTCAAATTAAAACGACAGTTATTAAATTACGACGAAGTAAATAATGCTATAGCTGAGTTAGTTAATTGGTTTAATGTTAATAATTTGCATTTGAATGGAACTAAAACTAAATGTATGAAATTTGTAACTCCTAATGTTAAACATGTCAATACTAATGTAATTTTAAATGGGGAGGTACTGAGTCTTGTTGATACCACCATTTTTCTTGGAATCACACTGGACGCAAAGCTTCAATGGCTCCCCCATATATCAAAACTAGCTAGCAGACTTAGTTCTGCAGCATTTGCTGTAAAAAAAGATTAGAACTCTTACCAATGTCGAAACAGCTAGAATAGTTTACTTTAGTTATTTCCATAGCATTATGTCGTATGGTATTTTGCTATGGGGACACGCGACTGACACTGAAATTGTATTTATTTTACAGAAGAGGGCTATTAGAGCAATATATAATTTAAAACCAAAAGAGTCGCTGAGACAAAAATTTAAGGAAATTAATATTTTAACTCTGGCCTCTCAATACATTTATGAAAATGTAATGTACGTACACAAAAATAAAAATAGTTTTTCGAAAATAAGTGATATTCATTCTGTAAATACTAGGAACAGACACAAGCTAGTGGTACCAGTTACTCGACTACACCGAGTCAGTAATTCATTCTTGGGGCGATGTATCCGCTTTTACAACAAACTCCCAGAAAATATACAAAATTTATCATACACAAAGTTCAAAAATGTTATTAAACTAAGTTTGTATAAAAAGGGTTATTATAATATTAAGGAATTTATGGATGATAATAACCCCTGGGAAGGGTGATCGCTTCCAAGCTAGTTCTAATTTGTCTTGTGTTGCTAATTGTAAACATGATTGTAAGCTATTATTTGAAAAAAAAAAATAGTCCCGCTGGGTTTCTTGCAGGTTCTTCCCAGGACAGAGGTTTTTTTTTGCGAACCAGTGGTAAATGAAAAAAGTGTCTTTCAATAAGTATTTGTTATAATCTACATTGAATAAAAAAGTTTCTGTTTCTGTTTCTAATAACCGTTTCTATCTACAAAAAGAAGGGTTAGCTATGGGGTCCCCTCTAAGTCCACTTATGGCGGACATTTTCATGGATAAATTCAAATAACAACATATAGTTGTTAACCAAAATATCTTATACTATTATCGATATGTAGACGACATAATTATTTGCTGGACTGGAACAAGGAGACAACTAGATGTTTTTCTTAATAAAATAAATAGAGTCTACTAAAAAATTAAATTTAAGCTTGAATTGAAACAAGATTGCTCCCTTAATTTCCTTGACTTAACAATATAAAGAAAAGAGTCGTTGCAAGTTTTTCAAATTTATCGAAAGCCAACTCATACCGACACGGTCATCCCCGCGTCATCCTGTCATCCATGGCAACATAAATTAGCCGCCTTTTAATTGTTACCTTAACCGTCTGTTCACTGTTCTATTAAGTAAAGAAAATTATTTAAAAGAACTTAATATAATTTATCAAATTGCAGTCTCTAACGGTTTTTCAAAAAAATCTTATTAATAATCTTATTAAAAAGAAACCAAAGCATGTTGTTCGCAATTCTTTGTACGCGGTTAGATTTCAAAGTGTCCGGCGATATGAGAGCAGTTTGACCTACTTAGGCTCCATATCGGAAAAAAAAGCCAATACTCTTAGAAAAAACGGCATTAACGTGGCATTCAAAACAAACAATTCGCTTAGGAATATTTGTAATAATAAAGATGCCACGCAGACTGGTCGCAGTTTCGGGACGCACTATAAAGAGCATTTGGCCGCGTACAGAAATTGCAATCCTGATAAATCCCATTTTGCTAAACATCTCTTGGACACTGGACACAACCTAGCCAGCGACCATTCCTTTGAAATCTTAAATACTTGTAATAAGGGGCTGCGACTGTGTGTGCTGGAACAGTTGGAGATTTTAAAAAAATAATATTGGTAGCAATGCACTGCTAAATGAACAAACAAATGTTTATAATTCACCTTTGTTAAACATCTTTAGGGCTAATCTTTAACAATAATTTTAAAATTAATAATAATAAACAACTATAATAATATCAGCCGCCGTAGAGTCTACATCACCTGAGGATGCCTCGTATAGAGACGATACACGTGTCGTATTATCGTCGATGTTGTGTCTTTTCTGGAGTAGTGGTGCTGGGATTAGTGGTGAGAGGAATGTTGCATGCAATTGAGGGAGGGCAGGAGGTGTTCTTCAATCCAGATAAGACACACCATTGTAATTAGTAACCAGAAGGTTGCAAATTAATTAATTTATTTATTTATTGTAACTATTCGAAGGTATAAAATTCCGTATATTCAAAGTTGCGAACGATGATTATCACATTTTATGTTGCCAAAAAATAAATATTCGAAACAAAATATATCAAAGTTAGATAACGTCTAAATTTTTAAAGTTAGAAGGTTTACAAGTATATAGCAGAAATAACTCAATCCCAAAAATTTTAACTACGAATCAACAAACAGGCGAATAGTCTTTCAGCCGAAAATAAATATACTTGAACTTCAGAAGTACAAATCACCCAGGAGAGAAACCACTTACTAGGCACCAGGTCGTCAAAATTGTTATTTTAAAATTAAATTTGAAAGTAAAAACGTAAAAGTAAAAAAATATTTAATTAGTTCTTGTTTTCTGATAATTTCGATATTAATTCGATAAAATTAAATGTGTGAAAATAAAGTGTAAAACTTCATAAAATAAGATATATATATATATATATATATATATATAATGTTTGATTATTATACTTCTTTCTTTCATTTTTGTTCAAAATGATTATTTATTCCATAAATGTATGTTTTATAAAAAGCATCGAAAAATCGATATATCGTACATAAGCTTCGATCTTTTTAATGAGTTAATGAGTAATTAGTTAACTCAAGTTCAAATTAACACACTTCGAACTAAACTCGAGTTACGCAACTAGAGTTAGTAGGACGAAACACAGTAAATGATTTGTTACATTTACTTTAAAAATATCGATTCATTAAATATATATACTTTTTTCACTTGTCCATGCCTCTATGACTGAGTAAGGGCGTAAAATCAGGGTAGTGTAATAACTGACGTCCCTAACTAGGGGCTACTCCCACCCTTCATTCGGGGCCCTGATTCAGGGTGGTGTAATAGGGGCATAATATGTCAAATATCCTCCATAAGTGGCAATCTATTGGGAGGCCTAAACCTACTGAATGAATGAATGAAAAAAATCCTAATATTATAGAGATAGCACATTGAAGGCAGCACTCACTATTTAAAGCGAGACACGCACACTGATGTGGCCATGTACGATGCAAATCTATAAGTAAAATCTGTTTTATGAATGAAGTCCCACGAAAAATTTGCGAACTAAAATTTTATGTATGGAACTATGTTATGAAATTTGACACCAGTCAAACTTCGCAAAAACTGTCGTGCCTATAGATCTAGTATAAGTTCCAGTTTGGAGTTTATATTAAATCTATGATGGTGCCGCGGCTAAACGACTTCTTTCATGAAACGGACTATAATAAGCGTAGAGAGAAAATGAACTATCTTTCTATGATAATAGATCTGTGGAGTATAGTATAATAAAATATTTAATATGTGAATCAAAATTCTGTGAGCACATGCACATGCACAGCATGCATGCGTCAACATCATAATAGTCTATGGTTGTGAGTGCTTTACTATACAATTGAGGTTTTTGCGGAAACTTGGCCGTCGACGGAGTGCCGCTCCTGTTTTGTCGTTTGAATAATAGTTTGAAGTGGGTTTTGATTCGTAAAAGCGATTTTGTGAATTAAGTGTCTGCAAGGGTGAACTATTGGAGAAAACGACGAAACAAGTGCTTTGATGTTGATATAAACCTCAAGTTAATTTAATCGCTAAGGCGCCTTATGAACTTGAGAAGCTGTTGCCATCAACAGTCCACTGGGTAGAGCTGTCGTCAAAATCTCACAAAACCTTCGCAATGTGATGCATCAGCTTATTGTGAAGAAAAATATATGAAATGAAGATTCTGAAAGAAATGATAGGCTCAGACGGGCTAGAACCCAGATCCGTAAAGCCAGTGAATAAAATAAAAAATACTAAATACGTAGACAGAGAAACCTAGGATTCTCTGTCTACGACTAAATAATATATATTTATTAATCTATGGCCTGAGTGCTTCTTTTTAATAGGCATGTCGATTCACTCTTAAAAAAATCGATCTCTGAATCGATTTGAATCGACGGTACTTGAATCGATTATCGATTAAATCGAGGATTAAAAGATCGATTTTCGATTAATCGCGACATTTACAAACATGAAATTTCAAGAATTTTTGATTTTTTTCTTTAACTTCTAAACTGTTTTTTTAAATTTTTTTTAAATAAAATATTCTTAGTCTTATTGATTGACGTTACTAATATTCCTTTTAACCACTCTTCGTAAGCTTGAAACGCTTGTGTTAGGAGTGGTTCGCACATAGTCAACTCGATCCCTTTTTTTACAAAGTGATTCCACGTTACACTTTTATTTGACATTTTAGGTTAAAAACAACAACAATACTTTAACAGAAGTGCAAACTGCAACGTACATTTCTCGATAAATCTGTTTCAATCTAATAACTCACTATTTATCATATCGAAATGAATGCTACACGAACACAATACTGGTTATTTCCTTACTATAAACCTCTATAAACTTCAACGTACGGTATAATATTTATTTACAGTATCTAGGTATTTAAAAAGTACTCTGTCTGTACTTACAGCTCACAGCATGTATATTTTTGATAATAAATAATGTAAATTCACAAGTCCACAGTTCAAACAGGTTCACATCTATATTATATTATATTATATTATATTATATTATATTATATTATATTATATTATATTATATTATATTATATTATATTATATTATATTATATTATATTATATTATATTATATTATATTATATTATATTATATTATATTACATTATATTATATTATATTATATTATATTATATTATATTATATTATATTATATTATATTATATTATATTATATTATATTATATTATATTATATTATATTATATTATATTATATTATATTATATTATATTATATTATAGTACAGCAGGTTAATAAATATAATATAAAAATATCACTCGGTCGATCGAAAAAATATTTATAGTTTGGGATGTAATATATATATATATATATATATATATATATATATATATATATATATATATATATATATATATATATATATATATATACATCTCAGTGGAAACGGTTCCATTTAAAAGTACGGTGAGCGCTATTAATTTATATCTCAAGATATAATATAAATTACATTATATCCCTTAGTGGAAAGTGGGCTTAAGAATTTTAGAAATGAAAATGAAATGACAACTTTTTGATATTGTTGGATGCGTTCATAAACATTTATTTTATTCAAAAATATATATTGCGTTCAAATTATCAACCAAGTACGACCGGTTGTTTTTGCGTCCTCCAACAGTAAAAAATTAAAAAAAAACTGTGGTATCTTACCCCACCCAGTTTGCGAATTTTAGCTAGTTCTTGTATCAAATGAATCAGTCCGATTCAAGAGGTTTTTAGATCGATTTAGTGAATCGATGCGGTGCTTCGAATCGATCTAAAAAATCGATAATTTTACTCCAAAGAATCGAATCGAAATCGACATGCCTACTTTTTAATCTGTTGGATAGACCTGGACGCGACACGGGTGTTTTTCATAATTTCATAGCTTTTGTCATTTTATTACTTACATAAAATGTAAGAATATTTCCCATTTCTTTACATATTTACGGTGATACAATAATAAAAAGGAATAAACGTTAATGGCTCTCATGGAATTTATTTCAGGGCACGGAATAAATCTCCGACCGCTACATCCGAAAAAGATAAAAAGAAGCCAAAAGACAAAAAGAAGAAAGAAGAATCGGGTTCCAGCAGTAGTGATAGCAGCGGCAGGTGGGATAATAAAGTTTTACTTTCTTATTTGTATATTTTTTTTAATAACTTACAGGTTATAATTTTCAAAACGGCTTAAACATAAATGTTAACAAATGCTTAGTGATTTTATTTAATTTCTACTTATCTAATTCACAAAGTGAAGTATTCGTAAGTATTTAACACTATATTTATTCTTTTAATTGCTAATACACTTTGTTTCTTTTCATTTTTTCCTAGAATTAAGAATCATGGGTCAAACAATCCTCTCATATTTATAGATGATGAATAATGAATATTAAGATTTATGGTATTAATTATAGTAATAATGGTATAATATGGATTATATTATTTGGTAAGCCCAACTTAGACCAAGTTTAGATCCATCTCAACTTGGTAGTGTTTGGAAAATTATTCGGGTTTGGTTTGAAATTAAGTCGCCTGAATTTGAGGATTCTGTCACTGTGGGGGGTCAAGCTGATCTATCTGAAGCACCCCCATGCGATTTTTGCTGCCGGAGTAGCGTCAAAGTATTTTTATTATTTTTAAAAATCTTGGTAAATCACTAATTAAACATGAAATGGAACATGCATTTAACTAAATTCTAACGTTTTTGACGTTGCATCCGGCAAAGTCCTGTTAAAATGCGAAAAATGAATAGCTAGGCCGGCTATTTGGTTGACAGTGACATATACTTTGTGTCATTCCGTTGTTTCCGAGTTTAAGTGAATGTGCTCCCTAACATTTATATCTGCCTCCACCTGTTTTTCAATGACTTCGCTACTCCTCTGAATCCTTTTACAGTTTACAAATACTTGTAGATATAAATTATATATATAATTTGTATATTTTATAATTAAGTAATTACAAAAGTTAATATTTTGGTGTTTAGTGTAAGAGCAAGCAAAGCGAGCTCGGGATTTAGGGTACCCCGACTCGAACAGGTTAGGTTAGAAGGGGATATAACAATTTTTTATAAACCACTCAGAAGTAAGGAGCCCTGCAGAGCAAGGCTCTGTCGACCGGGCTTCCCTCGACTGCTCTATGTTGAGTTGTGTGTGGCTTCCCTCCCCAATTCTTTCCCCCCATAAATCACGTTTATAGTCAAAAACATTACGAAAACAATCTCAAAATGAGATTTTTAAATTTATAAAAAAAAATTAAGCATGTCCGGCAGAGGGAGGAAGTGGCGGGCGACTCTACAACTCCCTATTCCAAAACCTAATACAGGCGACTTAATTTCAAACCTTACCCTTTAACAAAAATATATACAGTAAGATTAGAATAACTCCTAAACTAGGTATAGGTTTAGTACAATCATAGTAAAAATAGAATAGTAGGCTAACTTTTAAGAATCTAAGAAATATACAGAACGCCGCTTATATGTGTGCGTGTCTGGCATGTGACAGTACAGACTTGTACGCACAAGTCACAGCTGACTAGAGCTTTGTTGACTTATAAAATTTTGCTAGCAGTCTTTTTCTCATTTTATTATCTCTTTTTGTAAAATAAATTAATATAAGTATGCGTTTTTTCAAGTAAATTAGCTTTGCATTAACTTTAAATTAATTTTAAACATTAACTTTAAAATTAATTTGATCTGATCTGATTTACTCATATTTTAGTTATTTGGCGATTATTGTGATGTAAAGCTGGAATTTTTCTTGATAAACATTGAATCTTTGAGAGGAAACTAAAGAACTTATTATTTTTTATTAGGTATGTACCGTATGTATTGTTTGTAAATATTATAACTACTTATAAAACTAAATGAGACTTAGCCATTAAACAAAGTCAGTGGCAACTCTGCAGCAGTAGGCATTTAAGTTTCGCGCGGCACAGGAGGATCCCACTAATCTGTTTTTACTATGGTACAATGTAGTGGCAAGGGGGTTGGCCATATAGCTTTAACTGGCAACTTATGGGGATGGGGTGTTTTCAAGCGACAGCTTTGTACTGGTGAATGGAATGTAAGGTGTCCACCTACAAGGTCTCATAACAATCTGGTAAGGTATGCAGTAAGTAGACAGATGCAGATAGATCAATTCTTCAGGGAAGACTATTTTTCAGCAGCAAAAGAATGGTGTGCTCCAGTAGTGCTTAAAATGTTAATAATGACAACATTTTTACAATTGTTTTAACATACTAAACCCTATGTAAGCTTTTGACAATAAGTATACTTTAACATTAATTAGTAACAAGTTTTGTTTTCCAAGTAAAAACTTCTTAAGAATTGTTCTGATTTCAAACTCAATGAAACGAGAAAGCAAATCTAGAGACAAACATATATACATACATCTACAGCATTTAGCCTGCAAAAAAATGAGATAGGATACAGTATGCAGTTCCCTATTATCTCATTGTTAATAAATTAATAATAAAAATTAATTTTAATTGTTAGTTTATTATAAAAATATATCTGTGTGTGACTGCGCACATGTTTTTTCTTAATATAGATTTTAATATTTTATTGATTTGGTTAGATTTATAAAGAAATTTGTCCATTTTGATATGATTTTTTTGTATGCAGTTCATCTGACAGCAGTTCATCTCGTTCTTCGTCTCGGTCATCATCAAGCAGCTCAGGCAGTTCATCACGCTCTTCCTCTTCCTCCAGCTCATCCAGCAGTAGTAGCAGCAACAATGATCGGGCTAAACCGAAGAAAAAGTATTAACCTTATTTTTTATGGCTACAGAAATAAATAAACACATAATCATAGTTATGGCTATGTCATCTTTTTTTTATAAAATTGAGGAAGACAAACAAGCACACCTGATACTGAGTGGATGCTGTGGTCATAGGCAAAATCTCCATGAAAAAATCAATCTTAGATGGAATGCCACATAACCTTTCTCCAGTTGTTATCACTATATAAAACAGCAGCATTATGCTGCTATTTCTGATTTTTATGTTGATTTCATGCTATTCTGTGAGACTATGGTCATATACCAGTTGAACTGACATGGCTATCAGGATTATTTACTTATGTGGAGCCAACCAGTAAATAATCCTGATAGTTCATATTTTCAATTGCATTGGTTTCATCTTTGCCAGTAAGATGAGTTTGAATGAGTTTTGTTTATTATTCTTATATCAGTAGTAGTTGTAAGAAATGTAAAGAACAACTTTGTAGGTACTAGGTTATGTAATTTATGATGCAAGTTACAATATAGTGGTATCTTATGTATGTTTGAGAATCTAAAAATAAAATATATCCTAGGACATCACCTCATAAAAGCCCTGTAAAGGATCGTCGTGAGCCAGAAAGGGAAAAAGCCAGAGACAGATCACCAAATGCTGATAAGAAAAAATTGACATTGCCAGTCACAAATGATAAATTAAAGGGCAAGGAAAAACAGGAACGGTAAATATATTTTTTCGCTTTTCACTTTTCTAATATTTGATAGGTGTGCAAAGGCGAAGCCTCTATACAAGCCCAAAAGCCCGGCTTGCCTCATTAAGATGAATCAATCAATTATATCAAGTAACAAAATAACTCGTAAACTGTTTCAAACAATTTCAAATTTCCCGCGCACAGACCTCGACCTCGTAGCCTTACGAATACTGCTGTCATACATATAAGGAGAGTTGAATTGAGCCATTGGTTGTCTCCCTCGCACACGTGTGCTTTTTACCGGGCTTTCGAGAAGGCGATCGCTCCCTTTCTAACATGTGGCAAAATGTTCTATAATGAAATATAACTACGAAATGTTTATATTGCAATTAGTATGGAGATAAAAAGCCCGTCTTTTTAGTGACCATTAATTTTTTTCCTCAGAGCAGGACGCTTTTAAAATTATTATAGTTCTAACACTTTTGACTGCCTTCTTGGTCTAATGGCAGTAAACGCAATTGCTGATCATGTGGTCCCGAGTTCGAAACCCGAGTCGGGTCAAGAATCATTTATTGGGATTTTCCATCACAGAATTCTCAGTAGCAGTAGTATTACACTTAATATATATGTTAGTATTATACTTACTCCGTTACCAAAATTCAATCTGGAACCCTTTAATATAGTTTTATAAATAAAACACATAGTAGCTTGAGTCTTTTAATGATCAAAAGTGAATTCTGAACATCAAATAAATACTAATTGGAAATATATTATGTTATTTGATAATTTATTGTAGATTAATTAAAAATTGTCACTTCGTAACTTTAAATTCAAAAGTGTAGCTTTTCAGAATAATCACGTAACTAGACAAGCTATGCAAACCTGGTACGCGCGATTTCATAATGATGGCACGGGTGGTGACAGGATTTGCATGATTGTCATGCTTTTGTTTGTTAAAGCGGGACATTTTTACGTATTTTGGGGATAGCGCGACACAACCTTTAAATCGGGAACGTCCCGCCTAAAGTGGGACGTATGGTCACGTTAGGTATGAAGTTAGTCGAGAGAGGAGGCGCGCGGCCGACGCCGACAGCCGACGATATGTTAGCAAGTTCACGTCACATTTCAATGTTTAGTGTTTGCATTGTGTGTTGAGCTTGAGCGAATGTATTGCGAGTTTAAAATTCATGCTTTTTTAAAGATTTTTAATGAAAATGGAGGGAAAAAGTGTTCCTTGTGATGAATTGAGTGTGTTAAAGTGCTAATCGGCAAGGAAAAGGTAAAATCTTTAAACTTTGTTGAGATAATATACAAGGTCAAGAGTGTATTTCAGACTTATCAATTATCGCAATTAAAAAACAGTTATTGGTACAATTAAAACGTTCACCAACATTTTACGTGTACGTAATTAAATCTTTCCTTAAGAAAGCGAGACAATTCCACTTATCTTATCATATCTCTTATCCCTTAGAATGTAAATAATTTCTTTTGTACATAGTTTGTTTGTACTTTGTTCATGTTTTACTTTTGTTCATGTATTGTATTTGATGTAAATATTTTTTCTTTCGCTTAAACAAACTCAAACGGTCTTTTTCAAAGCCACCGAAGCTATGCAATTGCTGATATGTAATATAAATAAAATCTATCTAGCAGTAGTATGCCTTCTGTGTGCTTTGTTAAATACGTCCTTGACAGCACTGAATATGAAACTGAAGCGTGGAGACAGATCAAGGTTGGTGTATTTTTATAAAACTGCTAAAAACAACAATCTGTATTTTTATCAATTTATATCTTGGGCTTGCTCTAGTTTAGAGCTGTAGCTTCGCCACTAGTGCAAAAGTAAAGGTAATATTTTATATTTTTCAGATCGCCAGGTCGCAAAAAACGAGAAAGATCGCCTCCGCCAAGACCCACTCGTATACATATTGGACGTTTAACATTGAATGTGACAAAGGAACATATTAATGAAATATTCTCAACCTATGGCACAATAAAACTAGTAGAATTTCCAATGGACAGGCTGCACCCCCACAATGGACGTGGTTATGCCTATGTGGAGTTCAGCAATGCTGATGAGGCAGAAAATGCTATGAAGCACATGGATGGAGGTAAGAAACTAGGCTTAAATTGTTTAGAGACTATTCTTGTTGTTTAACCCCTCAACTGGTGCGGCCTATGCGCGCCTCACCCCCGCGCGTCTGGCGGACCGCAGGGTCAATACCAGGTTAGGTGGATACAAATACATTCTTTCACGGATTTCTCGATAACTTTGTATGAATATCTATTAATATTTTTGTATTTGGAATCTCCATAAAGTTTCCTAGAGATTAGTATGTAAATATTCTAATGTTTTTACATACATCTTATGGAAATTAAGGGGGAAAGAAAAATTTCAATAATGTTGTGTAAAATTAGGTATATTTTTGAAATTTGAACAGTTTTATTTACAGTTTTTCTTTTATTTTATATATAAGTCTCTTAATTATAAAATAATTCAATACACATGTTTTCTCATACACATTTTTTACACCAGCGCTATTAGAAAATACAGCATAATTCGTCACACGCGCGCACTCTTAAAAAACATAAGAGAATAATTTTACATCAATATAATATTATAAAATTTTTCAAAAAAAATCTATGCAACTAATACAAAACATAAAAGTAGGTACTGTAAGACGTATCCATACCATTAACTTATCGCACCGATCGGCTTATGACGTCAGGTGACGTCGCATGAATTCGAACGCGACTGGCGCTGGAACACTTTCGTACGTCACGACCATCTTTACTATTTACTTTAAATTTTTAATTTATGCACCTATATTCCGATTAGAGTTTAGTAGTCACATAAAATATAATATATTACTCACAACACAAAACAGTAAACAGACCGTTTCCGTAAATATTTGTGGTAAAATAATGTAGGTTTGTTTTTTTATGGCGGTCGCGAGCGTGGTATTTTTACTTCTTATGAAATTTTGAATACAAATATCAACAGAAACGCAAACAGAAAGTATTTAACAGTAGATTACTAACCTAGACGTTAAGCTCGTACTAGACTTTTAAACAACTCGTGTTTTGAGTAAACATTTATTTACTCAAAACAAGAGTACGCTTCAAATATACTTTTCGTCACTAGGTCGAACATAGCTGTCGACCGTTTAAAAAATTCTTCCGTGTAAGCCGATATTATTGGCTCATTTGTTAGCTTATTTTTTCCCATATACACATGGGTAAGAATAAGATGGAAATAATATCGTCACTTATTTTTGCTATAGAACTAGAGGTGAGGCGATCGTCCCGATTCAGGACTGCCACCAGACGCGCTCTTTTACAAATCGGGATGAGCACCAGCTGAGGGGTTAAGACAACATTTTAGTATATTTAACTTACTCTGTCTTATTACAAAAAGTGGTTATTACTTAGTCTCAGGTTTAAACTAGAATCGCCGCTAAGGGACTTCTATAGTTAAAAGGACTCTTCTTAAACCATAATTTAAAGACAAGACTCTCAAAAACACAATTTATTTGTAATGAGACTGATTACCAGTGTACCTGAGCTGGGCTGCACTGTGAATTGTATTTACACATACGACAAGTGTAAAATGTACCCAAGAAAATATTACAAGATTATATTGGTGTGTGGTGGAGGCTTAGGACCACACTCTCACAGAATGCCAGCATAAAATAGCAGCTCAATACAGTGTGTTTCATATGGTGAGTGTAGAGAACTAAAGACCCTTTTCACTGGAAACAGGACATTCCATCTTAGTCCTCAGGGGTGACAGTGCATCTGCATTTTGATTGTTAATTGGGGATAAATGTAAACGTCTATGGGCCACAGCATCCACTTACCATCAGGTGAACTGTGTGCTAGTTTGTCATTCTAAGTCTATAAAAAAATAGTTGAGATACATTACTTTACTAGTAAGTTGCTGCCTTCTATGCTTCACCTTATTCCACCAAACCGGAGTATATACCAGAATAGTTACTATTTCACTTACATATTTATTAATTATATATTCACTTTTCTTCTAACTTTCCTTAGCCCCATGAAAGATTTATAAAAAATACATGGATATATTATTTTCAAATTGTTCTATTGGCACAAGTCTTTCTTCGATTAAGCTGGCCCCATTGGTTGGTTAGTTGGAAATGTTTAAGTCATTTTATAGTAAAATATTTAAAGGTATTTACTTTTATGTTGTGTTAATTTTACTGAATAATAATGGCCATGTAGTGGTGATAGTAAAGAAACTATTGGAATACACCGTACCATACAGTGTGTGTGTTGTAAGAGATGATTGAGGGAAACAATCTAGTAGAGTATATACCAGAATAGTTACTATTTCACTTACATATTTATTAATTATATATTCACTTTTCTTCTAACTTTCCTTAGCCCCATGAAAGATTTATAAAAAATACATGGATATATTATTTTCAAATTGTTCTATTGGCACAAGTCTTTCTTCGATTAAGCTGGCCCCATTGGTTGGTTAGTTGGAAATGTTTAAGTCATTTTATAGTAAAATATTTAAAGGTATTTACTTTTATGTTGTGTTAATTTTACTGAATAATAATGGCCATGTAGTGGTGATAGTAAAGAAACTATTGGAATACACCGTACCATACAGTGTGTGTGTTGTAAGAGACGATTGTGGGGATCTAGTAGATGAGAACAGCATCTTCTTGATAACAAATTAAAAACATTTTTGCTAAATCCAAATGTGCATGCCTTAAGCGTTCATATAATATGAATGTAAATTGTTTAAAGTATTTTAAATACAGACAAGTTTTCATATATAACCTTATTACTAATCCGATAGTTTTATGCCAAACGTCAATAAAAATGTTTGAAAAATCCAAAAGTGCAGTGATTTTTTAAGTATTTGTTCACCCAGGCATTATCGTAAAAACTAGTCTTTTTACCTGACTTGTTAATATATTACTCATCAACTTTATTTTGTTTTCAAAAAGTTTTTCATTGAATCGTAACCAGTATTTTAATTTAGCATTCACCAAATCACACCTTCAGATCACTCTGTCAAGTGTGATTTGACATTCGAGTTCTCGTTTTTGTAACTGATAAATGAAAATATAAAAGGCATATTATTGAATTAGATACTTAATCGGCTACATACGTATTTAGATTCTGTTTTTCCCGAAAGTAAGCAAAAACGTTTCAAATTAATTAACTTTTAGTCCACCGAATATTGCATGCTTACTTCGTGCTGGACAAATATGCTAAAAGCCTTGTAACGTCGGAAATGATCTCCTTAAGGTATGAATTAATTTGTAATGGTGCAGGTCAGATCGACGGGCAGGAGATCACTGCGGCGCCGGTGCTGGTGCCGTCGCGGCCGCGCCGGCCCTCGCCGCGCCCGCCGCCGCGCCACGTGCCGCCGAGACGACACTCGCCACCACGGTACGTCTCTTACTCTTACACCAAACACTTATGTGTATACATACAATACTAATACACAATAGAATGGCTGTCAACGTTATTTTGTACGACGATAGGCGTCGCCGGGAGCACACATACAAGCAATTACGTCGTATCATCAGTTAATCATTACTACAAACCCGATTCGCTGTGTTGACAGACGGATTGTAATACATATTTATTTGTAAATAGCGTGCAATTTGGCGTTTTCTAAATAATTTTCGTGCGAAATTTGAAAATGATTGTAATGTCAAAACACATCTCGTTTTGAATACGTGTGAATTCACGTGTAAGTGTCATTTTAGTGGTTACATGGGCTGCGTCCACTCCCCCGTTCTATTATGTATGTATTATAGTATTCTATGTGTGTATACTTACTACTATGTATGCTTTTGTAGACTGGCAATTCAGAATTAAACCTGTACCGCAGGTGATACATGCGCGGACGCGGGCGGGTAGCTGGCACGTTAAACATGCCACGCAATTGTATTTTAATTTACGACAGTTACTATTTTTATGCAAATACGAAATAAAGTTACATTACATTAAACGAAATCAGGGGTAGACTATCGGAAACTATGTTCGCGATTTACAAAACAAAGGAGTTGTCTTTTCGCCCGCTTACAGTTGTCTAAAGAAGTTACGGAGAATTAACGGTAACTTCGTGCGCCATGTATTAAAACCGCAGAACCCGTCTAGAAGTATACATAGAATTCTTTGTCTTAGACATGCATAGCTTCCAGGTGAAGACTTAGTATCCCAGCACCGAATTCTGCTGGCTGACATCTGCTTAACTGTTCGCCTCAACAAACATAAGGATCGTCCCCCACCCAAAATAA
Organism: Parnassius smintheus behrii; assembly: GCA_036936625.1. Classification (NCBI taxonomy): domain Eukaryota; kingdom Metazoa; phylum Arthropoda; class Insecta; order Lepidoptera; family Papilionidae; genus Parnassius; species Parnassius smintheus. Next base: position 26,732,537 of record JAUPFT010000010.1, on the reverse strand, counting down.
AGTGGCATTTGTTGCATAAGGAGGAGTATGCAAGTGAATTTAGAGAGCTAGTTGTAAACAAGATGATAGAGATGGGTGATATGGAAGGAATGAGTGTGAATGAGTGCTGGAAGGAAATGGCTGATTGTATCCGAAGTGTGGCAAGGAAGGTGTTAGGAGAAACAAAAGGGAAGCGTATGATAGATAAGGATGGGTGGTGGTGGAGTAAAAGTATTAGAGAAGTTTTGAGAGAAAAGAAAAATGCCTTTAAAGAATGGCAGGGCGTAGAAGACCAGAATGAATCAATAAAAGAAAGTAAGAGAGAGGCGTATAAAGAATGTAAGAAGAGAGCGAAGAAGGAAGTTGCTATTTGTAGGGCAGAGGCGCAAGATAAATTATATCGGTCCCTTGAAAGCCCCGAAGGTCAAAAACGACTTTTCCAAATTGCAAGAGCGAGAGAAAGGAATGGAAGAGATGTTTCACATGTAAAATGTATAAAAGATGATTCTGGAAAAATTTTGACTGACGATGAAAGTATAAAGAAGCGATGGAAGGAGTATTTTGAGAAATTGATGAATGAGGAGAATGAATGGAATGGTATGCTTGAAAACCCACCAGTGAATATGGGCTTAGTGAGAGAAATTAGTGTGGAAGAAGTAAAAATGGCTGTTAGGAATATGAAGAATAGGAAGGCAGTCGGCCCAGATGGAATACCAGTAGAAGTGTGGAAGTTGCTGAGTGCGGATGGATGGAAGTGGTTGAGTTTATTTTTCGGTAAATTGTTGCAGGAAGAACAAATACCTGAGGAATGGTGCAGTAGTATACTGGTCCCCATTTTTAAAAACAAAGGAGACGTTCAAAACTGCAGCAGTTACCGGGGAATAAAACTCATGTCACATACTATGAAAGTCTGGGAAAGAATAATAGAGAGAAGAATGAGAGAAGAGTGTGAGATAACACAAAACCAGTTCGGATTCATGCCCGGTCGAGGTACGACAGACGCCATTTTCGCATTACGCCAATTGTGCGAAAAGTACAAGCGCGTGCATAAAAATCTGCACATGGTTTTTGTCGACCTTGAAAAGGCGTACGATCGGGTTCCCCGTGAGGTTTTGTGGTGGGCGTTAAAGATGAAAGGTATGCCTGGGAAGTATGTGAGGTTAGTCCGTGCTATGTACAGAGCATCCCGTACATGTGTACGATCTGCCGCGGGAACTACGGGCAGTATCGATGTGGCGGTAGGGCTGCACCAAGGGTCGGCATTGAGCCCTTACCTCTTCCTACTGATTATGGACGCTTTGACGTCGGACCTGCAGGATGAGGCACCCTGGTGCATGCTCTTTGCCGATGACATCGTGCTTGTCGGGGAAGAAGGCATCGAGGTACAGGACTGACGGGGTGGCAACAGAGGCTGGAAAGTGTTGGCTTGAAGATCAGCAGATCCAAAACCGAATATCTGTGCTGTGATTTCGGCGGTCTTTCCAGTCCTGTACCCATGTCGTTGGATGGCGCTATACTGCCTACCTGCTCAGATTTCAAGTAACTCGGTTCCCTCATTCAAGGCGACGGCGGGATAGATAGAGCTGTGCAGCATAGGATTAACGCAGGGTGGATGAAATGGCGACAGGTCACAGCCACAACGTGCGATCCCCGAATGCCAATAAGGCTGAAGGGGAAAATTTACAAATCGATCATCCGACCTGTCGTCATGTATGGAAGTGAATGCTGGGCCGTCAAGAAGAAGGATGAAAATAGACTGCATGCGAATGAAATGAGAATGTTACGATGGATGTGTGGTGTGACAAGGATGGATAAGATAAGGAATGAGTATATAAGAGGAAGCCTGAAAGTAGCGCCAGTGGTAGAAAAGGTGAGAGGAAGCAGATTGGCATGGTTTGGGCATGTGATGCGGAGGAATGAAAGTCATGTCACAAAACGAGTGTTGAATATGAATGTGGAGGGACACACGGGCAGAGGAAGGCCGAATAAAAGATGGATCGATTGTGTGAAGAGTGATATGAGAATGAAAGGAGTAAGTATGGAAATGACGGCTGATAGAGAGGAATGGAACAAGAAGGTTTACTGCGCCGACCCCAGATAATGGGAAATGGTTTAGAGAATGATGATGAGACATGCATAACTCGTGTTTGAACCAGTTGAAATATACAGAATGCAGGTCACATAAATTTAAGCCGCTGAACTGTAGCTCAATGGCGGCTCTATGGCGCAGTGACTTAGCAATGATTTACCGCACGTAACAAGAGTATTTGTATGGCCTACAAATAATTGTTCCGAGTCTTAATGTTTGTCCTTGTGAAATTTTATTAAATTTACGTAAACTGCCTCCATATTATAGAAGAAAATCCTAGTGTGGCTTAACTTTAATATTTAATTCATTACTTTAATGGCAACTATTTTTTTAATAATAATTACAATAAACGTCAGTCACGTCACAAATCTTTGCATTGTTCCACAGTATCAAATGCCAAACAAATGTCATTTTGGTAACCTTCCTTGTATTTTACTTTTTTTTCTACTTTAGTTGTATTATGTCTTAGATCACTGGATGATTTTTTTTAGTTGAAATTGAGATTATGGGAGTAATATTGAGCTGTTTATCTATTGCTGTATTGTTTAGTCACAAGTGTTTTTATAAATAATGATTGTATGCTTCTTGGGTTACATGAAAAGTTACGTTTTAATAAAGATTGCCAGTTGCTTTTATAATTGAGATCATGGTTCTGAATCGTTTTGTAGCTCAGTAGATTAAACAGTAAATGTGAAACCTCTTGCACTGAAGGAAAGAATGAAAGAAATTTGTATTTGAAGCTACTATGATACAGAAGTCCTATTAACAAAAACAGGTATTCATTTAATTATACGTGTGTTGAACTGAAGCAACAAAAAGGCTACCTATTCAGCGTAATGCTACGGCACTGTTACCGCAACGCTGTTATTCGACGATACTAGCATGACGATTCAGGAAAATCCTCTCCACAATGGGAGACATATGTTAAGTTGTGGACATTTATGGGCTGATGAAGAAAAAAAGGCTAATGACTCACGAAGCGTTTTTCACTACTATATTTGAAAACTCACGAGATCACAGTTTTGTGTGGTTTCGTGCTCGCCGCCATGGCCTTCACGCCCGCAAATGGATTAAACAGTTAGATTATAATATATAGAAACAAGATATTATCAGTCTTCTAAATTATTAGTTACCATCATTTAAGTGCATAGATAAATTTATAGCTTTTTGTTTCTTTTTTATAAAACAGAGGTTGATTACATTATCTTTTAGTTTATGTAATAGGTTACGTATTATTTAAACTAAATGATTACTAGAAAAATTCATTATTATAAAAGAAATCAATATTATCATTTTACTAATCATTTGAATGCAACAAAACATCTTACTTAGGTATTAGATATTCGGCCGAATAGTACGTAGATATTCGGTATTCGACCTAATAGGATAAAGGTACCCGAATAGGTCGAATATTCGTTACAAGTTTAATATTTATTAATTATATCCTCCAGACCGAAATTCGGCAACGCGGCCTGCCTCAATAGAGGATAGCCATCGGCGCAGGACAGGATTATAGTGCACAAGTGTATGCGCAAGCACAGGTGCACTCTCTATTCCCTCACTCTCATAATCCGATGGGACGGTAAACCGACACGACCGGGAGAGAGATTAGGCGCAGGACCAACGGCTTTACGTGCTTTCCGAGGCACGGGGGTGAGACACCGCCAACTTCCTGACTCCGGGCAGCTACTGAGAATTTCTTGACAGAAAAACTCAATAATTGATTTTTATGGCCCGACCCGGGATTCGAACCCAGGACCTCATTATCAGCAGTCGCACTACTACAACCACTAGACCAACGAAGCAGTAAGACACACTACACTTAATATTGTGCGCGTGTCAAAGTTCCGCTAGTTGCGGGCGCGGGAGCATATCGGTGAGTTGTTAGTGTGGTTTTACAGTGACGCTTTCGCCAGCGCGGTTGATAAGCGTCGTGGGCCACGTGCGTTGCGTCGCTTGGATCGTTACATACCAAGTGTACCAACACGCGCGGATGGTCTGCGCTGGCAGCATTCAGCCGCGCGGTTCCAACAGTATACAAAACCGCGCGACTCTAAGCTCGTTTTATAGTTTCGAGCGGGTCATCCGCGCGTTTACGGGCCGCGCTTACCACCCGCGCTGGCGAAAGCGTCGCTGTAAAACCACACTTAGGCTACAGTGAAGTCGCGTGGCGCAGGTACAGACGGCGCAGCCCGCCGCGGCGCCGCTCGCCGCCGCGCCGCCGCCGCACGCGCTCGCGCTCGCCGCGCGCCGCGCCGCGCCGACGCCGCTCCAGGTCCTCCTCCTCTTCCTCGCGGTAGTTCATCACGCACACTCCTAACTACGCTACGCACACTATAGTCTATTTATTATAATATTACGCAACAGACTCCAGAACTGAAAAAAATGGCTGTTTATCCCCCTATTTTCTTGAAAGACATATCCAACGATACCCCGCACGATGATATAGGTTGGTTAAAAAAAATCATCCCCTTTTTACCAGTATCGTAGGTACCTAAAAGAAAAATATTTTTATGATTTTGTTTATTACGACATTTGGGTTACACTTGTTACGATCGCATTACACGTATCATTTTGTTTTTATAAAAATACTAAAAAGTTTTCAACATCTTTATTTACTCATATCCTCTAAATGCAAAATATACTTAGTTTATTACATTAGATGTAAAACACAACAATGATAATACTAAAATATAAAGGAACAGTCTTAAATTATGCTATAATAAATAGACTATAACATGCATGCAACACTAGACGCTGACACACTCACAGATTCGTCTATTAATCCACCTCAAAACATTTTACATACCTACATAATTTGACATACATTTGCACTGTTTCTTACGCAGACTAAGAGTGGTTAATTAATTTATAATCAAATAGATTTTTAAACACAATAGCAAAACACATAACTTTAGCTGTAAAAAAGCATTACTTTGGAAATATATGTCAATAGCTCCTCCGGTCTGAACCTCAATTGTAAAAAAAAAATACATTAAATCTAACTTCAAATCCAACAGGTGAATGCTTGCAGCCAGTACTCCATTAAAATTCTGACGTTAGGACAAAAGGAACACCCTGTTTAATTACAGAAATAAGCTGTATAGTCTGCAATATGCTACACAAGTAGTTTTTTAGTCATTGGACACTATCATGACATATATCTCCAAATCAAAAATATTCAACAAGATAACATTACACATTCCAGAAAATTCAGCATAGGTAAGTATAAAACAAACCCATATTAATGAACAAACAAAAATAACACTGATTAGGATAAAGCACAATAAGCGACAGGTAAGTATGACCTTGTCACATTGCTTTACTCCTTATTGAACTTGTTGAGCTATTAAAAATCTATATTAACAGGAAATTTCTTGTTATAAAAGCTTGCAAAATGGGAACTGAGCAGAGTGAGTGATCAGTGCTAATAAACTGGTAAAAAATGACTAAAAAGGTGCAGTGATAATGTATTATGTATGTATAATTTTATTTGTAAAAATCAACGGACTATTGACTTTTGTTAATAAACATTGAGAATAATCCATTTTTTATTTTGGTTCCCAGATGCAAAGAACCCGTGTTAAATGACAAGTAATGCAAACAAGTATTGTAATACGAATTAAAATGTACAAGTAAAGGTTCAAATAAATACACATTTATGTTTTAATACGTTTTTGAATTATTTTAGAAAAATGTATTATAAATAACAGAAAGTTCATCCAATCATTCTATAATTTCATCTTCATTGCTGAGAGATTCTTCAGAGCCAGTCTTATTGCCAATTATTTTACAATAAGTCAAATAATCTGTTACAAGCACTTTCCTTTTATACAAGTAGCTGTTATCTAAAAGAGACATCTGTTGCAATGATCTGTAACAAATTATTAATAAAATTTAATAAAATGTCCCGTATTTAAAAAAGAATATGATTTATTGATATTAATAAATTCCATATGAAAGTGTTAAATACTTTTAACAATACAATACAATTCGTCAAAGTTACTAATGTCTTCCAAACCGAATTTCGGTCACGACTTTGCGCAGGATAAGATCACAGTGCCAGAGTGTATGCGCAAGCACAAGTGCACTCTATTCCTTTATCATCATTGTTCGATGGTACGGTAATTCGACAATATCAGAGATTCCAGCGAAGAACCAACGGCTTTACGTGCTTTCTGAGGCACGGGGATGAAACACCGCAAACTTCCTCACTCAGACCTGCTACTGAGAATTTCTTGACAGTAATGGTGGTTAATTTAGCGCTTAGCGCCATATTATAGCGCGCTATCTCTCCATAACACGTAACGCGTGCTATGTAAGTAGTCGCCATGGCGCTATTAAGTATTAATATCTAGTGGCAAATAGTTCTAGCAACAGCGCTGTTGAGAGAAGACGTGTGACGCAAATTTGATCTAGTAGCACGCTATTCATCGCGCGCGACCTAACTTAGTGCTAGACATTGCTTGGTTAGTGGTTACTAAGTGATAGAAGGACATAGAAAAGTGACGCTCCGGGAAGTCTGCAGTCTGTGAACATGTTCAGGATCGTCCCCACCATTACATCAGATTTGATAAACCACAAGTCCTCGCAAAAGAACACCGATTCCTACCAAGGATGATACGTGAGGGTATTGAAATTAAAAAACATCCTAATTTCAATAGAGAAGATGGTTGGGTGCTGCCATCTGCTTGGGATCCTATAATTAACAAAATTAAACCCAAACCCAAACATACCACTGCAAGACTTCAAGACACTGTAAGTTCGTTTTGCGTAAATCGGACCAAAAATTAATATTCAAAAACTGAAGGTAGCCGGGCTAACTATGACATTGGGACGTCAAACATCTCAGTCCCCCCGTGACCATGGGTGCTGTAAAGCACCCGAGACGTCGGGATAATAATAAAAATAAATTAAAGTAATTAAACGCGATAAAATCCGTAAATAATAGTTTTATTCAATGTGTAGTGTTCGCGTAAATTTAAGAAATCATTATAGAAAAGTGTATATAATAGTGTATGTAAATAGTTGATTTTTATAAATACAATCAATAAACTTTTAAATACACCTTTTTATTTGATTTATATTTTATAATAATGTTAAAATAACGTTTACATCAATTATAATAAAAAATAATTAAATTCGTTTTAAAAAGCACATCCCTAAAAATATTTTTAGGATTATAGAAATTCGTAAGCCTGAATTGTATGAAAAATTTTCGTTCATTAGTTTTTCTTTACCGCTTTATTTTATTTTAGTCTAAAATGCGACTTATTACGAAATAATGTTCTTATATAGCACGCGGTCTATCCAATGAATGACATGTAATGTGCGAGATATAGCGTGCTGCAAAACTTAACGCGCTTGCCGACCTCCTACACGCATTCTTATAAGTAGCGCGCTATAACATAGCGTATTTATTAGAAATTTATAGTTTATAGTCTGTAGCGTGCTATTTATTGATTTATAGTCGTTTTGAACAACTTTACTTGACAGCAAACCCAATCATTAACTGTTTTTGGTTCGACGGGGCACCCCATATTCAGCAACCGCGTTTAAAACACTAGACCAACGAGGCGGAGTTAAAAGTTCATTAACCCACCAGTTTCAAGATTCGAACTATATAAACCACACATTCTCTGTAAACAATATTCCACAACTATCACACACAACGCCATCTAGTCCCAAGCTAAGCAGAGCTTGTGTTATGGGTACTAGACAACTGATAAACATACTTATATATTTCTAAATACATAAATAGTATAGATAAATTACACCCAGACACAGAACAAATGATCGTGCTCATCACACAAACATTTGTCCTGGGTGGGAATCGAACCCACGACCTCCGGCATAGCAGTCAGGGTCACTAACCACTAGACCAACAGGCCAGTCGAAATACTAAGAATGTTGTAGTTTGACAATCATTGCACGGGTACCTCTAGGTCTCACAGCACTAATTTCGACCCAGACTGACTCTTTGACCACATACAAATGGCTGCAGATTCAATCCGCAGTGAACTTGACTGAAGTAATTCAATCGGCAGTTTTTAATTGTCACGAACCCCAAGCTCGTAACAATACTTCCATACATACGGGCAACCTAATATAAAGCGTGTTAAAAGAAATACATACGGATATTGAACATTCATGTTTTTTGGCCCCCTCACAGGATTCCAGGCAGATACAGGTGACTTGTTAGCAAGCATCAATCCTGCTACTGCTATATACAACCCATATTCTTGACAATATTTTTCCTAAAAAATTATAATAATTAAAACAAAATAACTTTTACGTTGTAGAGCGATGCTGCGGCTATATTTTTTGTGGTAGAACTAATATGCAGCTATACTAGTAGTATAATTGTAGCACAAATGGGTCGGCTCGATCAGTGAAGAACAACGTTCTCACAGAATACCAGCATAAATAGCAGTATATTAACGCTGTGTTTCGTATGGTGAGTGTAGAGAACCGGAGACCCTTTTAACTCAAAACGAGGCATTTCATCATAGTCTTCAGGTTTGACATCTTCATTTTGATTTCTTAATGGAGGGTAGATGTAGATGTCCATGGGTCACAGTATCCGAAATATAGTAGCATTTAGCTGCTAATTTACGCCGGTATTATGTAAGAGCGTGAGCCGGTCACATCTGTCACAGAAGTAACAAGCGTTAGAGTTGAGGTCTCACGGAGTGCAGACAGCGCTAAGGTAATCGTAACGTTATACGGCCTCTTGGCTAGATTGAACTATCAACGCAAGGCGGTTGGTGGAATCTGGACACATGTAGCGGTAAGATCGAGATAAATGCAGCACCTTATAAGAAGCCTAATTCCGGCAGTGGATTGCTACAGAATGACATGATGATTATGATATTAAGTCTAAGCATAGATGAAGTAATGGTCTTATCAGAAATGTAGAAAGACAGCAGCATGCTAGTGTATAGTGATGCACAGCCAGTTTGCGTGAAAAATATTTTTTTTTTATTGAACGATGGTGAGAAAATACGGAAAACGTAATTTCCCACCATCAAACTACGAAATTATGTTAATTGAAAAATACATATTTCAGAACTTTATAAAAAACATATATATTATTTTTCTAAAAGATAAAAAATGGTTACAGAAAACCATATAGGGTAAAGGTGCCTTGAACGTAGTCCGCACTGAAAGTTTTGCGTAAATTATAATTATATGAATATATTCATTGTTTTTCGAAGTATGTTGCAAACCGGTAACATTCATTGCTATGCAGACGACAGTACATGGAATACTGTTCTCATCTCTGGGCTGAGGCTCCTCAGTGTCAGCTCTTTTCATTTGATCGCATCCAGACAGAGCTGTTCGAATCGTCGGCGACCGAGCTCTTTCCGATCGGCTTGACTCACGGCCATTGCGAAGAGATCTCGCATCATCTGTGTGCGTATTTTATCGCATCTACCATGGGGAGTGCTCTGAGGAATTGTTCGGACTAATTCAAGCCGCACAATTTCATCATCGCACATCGCGACAAAACTCGCAATAACATCCATACCATCTGGATGACTGGCGGTCTACCACCGTGCGATTTAAAAGAAGTTTTCTTCCTCGCACAACTTCCTTGTGAAATCGACTACCACCATAGATTTTTTTGGACCGATACTACTTAGAGACCTTCAAGAAAAGAGCCTATTCCTTTTTAAAAGACCGACAACGCATCTGCAATTCCCCTGGTGTTGCAGTTATTCATAGGCGGCGGTAATCACTTACCATCAGGTGAGCCGTATATGCTTGTTTGCGGCATTTTCTATAAAAAGGGTTCTTTCAAAAAAATATGACCAATGGTCTGGTGGGCATGTTTTCAACGTGCTGATTGAACGCCGTCACTGCCTCTTCGGAGCTTGTAAAAGAAGCCTCTCATCAAATCTTTAATTTTAGGAAAAACAAAGAAATCAGAGGGTTTTAAAGGTCCGGACTGTGTACGGTGATGGGTTACCAGCTCTTTTTTTAGAGGCCAAAAATGTTTTTGTTTTATTGGCGGTGTGCGAAGAAGCATTGTCGTGGTGCAAGAAGATGCGGTTTCTCGGTCTTCTCTCTCGTACTTTTTCAAGAACAGCGGGTAAAAAAATGGTGATGTACCACTCGGCATTCACTTCTTTGATCTTCAAGTGGGACTGTGTCAACGGAACCCGTGCGCGAGAAAAAAAAATTCAATCATTTTTTTCGACGTTCCTCGCCGGCTTCAATTTTGTCGGTCAATTTGTTAGCAATATTTGTTGGCAATATTTTAACATTCTTTGGCGAAAATCTCTGCTTTGAGCGACTGTTTGACGACTATTAACCGTTGGTCTTAGAATATATTATCATACATACGCTGGTTTGCGAGAATAGCGACGGAACTAAAAATGATTGATTTTAGAGAATAGCATTTTTTAATTTCTTTGTAAATATTTTAGTGCATACCGCAAAATGTAAATGATTTATTGAAGGATTGACTTTACTGATTAAAGAAAAATTTATCGTAGTATCAAAAAACATAAAAACATTTTAGAACTTTTATTACAATTATTTAAAAAATCTTTTTCTGACATCAGTCGTTATTCATGAGACTCCAAATTATAAAAATCAACTTATGCCATTTATTTAGCTTTAAAGCCTCTTAAAAAATACAAATTTAAACTTACAACAGTGTTTAAAAATTTTGTACTTATAAGTATAACAAATAAAAATTGTTTTATAACATACAATAGTAACTTTTAATATAGGTATTACAATAAATGAAATGAAAATAAATGTGAGTTCTTCAAAATTAGCAATAAAAAATATAAAACAGGAACATTAATTCTTAAAAGGAAATCTAAGTAAATTAGATCATTTAATTTACAACCCCTCATAAAATTGTCGATGATAGTTTGGAATTATATTTTGTTAACTAAATCTACTAGTCCTCTCTTCTTATTTTCTGAGATTCCGTTCCTTTTTTATAAGCAGATTGCAATCTGTAATTTTCGTCCAAAGATTTTTATGCACAGCTAGTAACTTTCACACATTTAAATTTATTTTCACCGTAACATGTTTTATAGAAAAAGAACCCTTTGTGATCAGCATCTACTTTTAAAATCTTTATATCTGCCATTTTCACACTCTCATTATCAGTATTTTTATTAAAATTTCTACCCACGTCAGAAGCTAGCGACTTTAATTTCTAAAAACTTCTATGATCCATTTCTACGACTTTGTAAGGAGGTCCTTTCTTTTTTGCAGTGCGAATAATTGAAATGTACTGCTCCGGTGTATAGATAGGGCCCGATTTCAAAGTCTTTTTGATGTTTCTTTCAATGACAGAATGCACACTGTCACCTTCGTTTTATGTGTGCTCTTTTATCAAAAATATATGCGTGATACTATTAAAATGAGCAAAAGCAGAAACAGCATACATGTACATACTGATAATAAATTTATTCTTTTGCTGTCCGCAGCAGTTGTCAGAATAAAAATTATATCTAGTTTGGCTTCAGTTGTGAGATCTCTGCCAAGATTTTTTAAATATTCTAAAACACAGGTCCCTATTTCTATAGTCCTCTATTTGCTTCTCCTTCATGCCACACGTAGCAGAACGCATTTTTATTTTTCATCTCATAGATCGTAAAGTTTAAGGTTTTCACTTTTGAAACATAGTAAAAATGAGATACAACTCTCCTAGGACATGGCATCACAGCTTGTAAGTCATGAACTGCTACAATAGTTGATTCTTTATCTTCTGCTTCTTTCTTGTCCTTAACCTTCTCCATTCTTGAAAGCTCTTTTTTATTTTAGATGGTTCTTATATTTAGACTTCAGTCGATTTTTATCTTCTCCATTTGCGTTATTGTAGGCAACACAATCCTCACATGATCCTTCTTAGGTTGGTAGAATGCTATATTAAATTCTCAATTAAATATTCTATTAAACATGATATAATTAGCACTTTTCTCTCTTTTTTCTTCACAATGTTTCACATAATCTCTATAAATTTCTGCAATAGTCTTACTTCCATCAATATATTCTTTCTGCGTATCTGCTCGACTGTAATGGCTTTCTATTTTTGCTATCGTATTAATGAAATTTCTCAAACTATCTTTAATATTATCATCTACGTGACAGTGATTGCCATGTTTCCCTCGAAGATCCTCCACTATAATGCCTGAAACGTCACTTCTTGATTTTTCGGTAACTGTTCTAATAAATCTATCAGATACATCCAGCGTAGACATAAAAAAAACTCTTACAAACTCAAAATTTTACGCTATCTTTGTCTTTAAAGTAAATTGCGTTATTATTTCGACGTGTTCCTTTTTTATATTGATACGACGGGACAATAGAGGACATATTGAATGCTACAAAAGTTCTTTTACTTTGCAAATCAGGTAATTTATAATATGCGTCAAAAATATGGCGTCAAGTCTCATCATCAAACATTGTGTTACACTTTAACTTGCATTTTTCTGTACATCCTGGTCCTAATCGTCTCTCTCGTATAACTTTATTATTTTTGCCTACATATTCTTTCCTGCATTTCGTAGACGTTTTGCTACATTCGATATCCAAAGTTCTGGCTGCATTTTCCTTTTACGTGTAATATTTTGGTTTGATTCACGTGAAATATTTTCTTGCTCATTCTCTTCTACCGTTTCATCCGAATCTGACGATAAATCATTATCATCAATGTGACAATTAGGATCTGCGATACTATCATCCGATGAAAAATCTCTTTCTTCCTTTCCTTCTTCACTTTCAGCATTCATATTGGTCAATTCAATAGCTTTTGGTTCACTTTCTATTTGTGAATTACTTTCTACTGCAGTCTCATCTTTCATATTATCATTTACTACTGAATCTATACTTACCTTATTTTCTTTGGTTTTATAATATTTATGTATTTAGAAATATATAAGTATGTTTATCAGTTGTCTAGTACCCATAACACAAGCTCTGCTTAGCTTGGGACTAGATGGCGTTGTGTGATACTTGTGGAATATTATTATATTATATTATTCAAGGAATTTTGGGATAGAAATTTTCTATCCCAAAATTACTTAAACACAGACGCATTTCGTAATAAGAAGCAAAACCATGCCCATTTTTTTCAAAAATAACGATGTTTCTTATTTACGACAAAATAAAATCCGTTTATTTTTCGTGAATATAGACTCAAGTTACATAAAGTCGGTATAAAATACAATATCATAAGCAAGCACCCATTTTTATTCAATAATACAGGCGTAAATAGAAATGAGACATAAAAAGATACTTACTTTTATCAGGAACAACGACGGATCACTAAATGTGTCTCTATTCTTGAAAACAAATCAACAACTGTTGCAACCAAACTGTAAATACGTCGGTATTTTCGAGAATCTACCGTACGTTCACTCTGTTGTCATTGGCTCAACTGAGATGAGCCTTTATTTGTGATTACGCTTCGGGTGTTTTGTCTCAAGTGAATAATGACGCTGTCTCTTTCTAACGAAAGCTAGCGCGAAATTGGCGTTGCGTCTCTGTTCACGATAAAATATCTAAGATTTATGATTGTTTGGCATACAGAATTCAATTTGACAGAATTTTGAATTACGTCGATATTCTTGCAAACCAACGATATGTTTGCACTTACTCTGAGCCCTCTGTCATACCTTGACGACGTCAATAAACAACATAACTTGTGCAAGCGACATATGTTTGAAATTGGCAGTATGAAAAAAAGAATGCATATAGTATTTTATCTACGCCAAATCTCACATTCCTCCGTGCTTGCTTATGCTTAAAAAAGGTACAAAGTTTTCCATTCAAGTATTAGTATAAGCATTACCTTACCCTCCATTCTGCAAGTATATAATCAGCGTCACTAAGTGCTGATACAGCTTTATCAACATCGCTGATGGATGAGAAATGTGGTAAGTAGTTTTCTTCAAGAAAATTGATGAATGTACTTGGGCTGCTTAGAAACTGTTCTACAATATCTTCAGGAGAATGTGACAATTTTGCTCTTCCGCTTTCATCGATCAAAACTAAAAAGTTTTAAGTACGTTTATATTAGTTACAATGTGCGTGTATATCATAGATATAAAAAAAGAAGAACATATGCCCGGTAGTTGAAAATGTATCGCAAACTGGTATCTCCAGTTGGCCCCTACCATGCGCCAACTACTACTACTACACATAGAGATTAGTAAAAATATTTTATAAATCAGAACGTACTACACAATCAATTATAAACCTTATCCCAAAAAACAGCGTGCGTTTACCATGCACCGTAGTACTTGCTCCTATAGCTATAGATAGCCTACGTTAGTAGATCTGCACAAGCACGTCACTAACTCGTCGCAAGTTACAGCGAACACTACGCGATACTGTTACCGTTACAAGTTTCCACTGCTGAACATAGACCTCCCCCCCCCCCCCATAGATTACCTCATAGAGGAATATTTGCCATAGTTGCCACAATTGGCAAGCGTGGTGGCAACCGCAGTTTTTTTTATTTTTAGTCGTTAATTAGAAAGACGCTGCTTCCATTCTCCCGATTTGTTTTCCTCTGTCGCTTCTCACGGCACCACGGATATGGGGTAGTGGTTATTATACACATATATATATATATATATATATATATATATATATATATATATATATATATATATATATATATATATATATAAATATATATATATATATATATATATATATATATATAAATATATATATATATATATATATATATATATATATATATATATATATATATATATATATATATATATACACCGCAACTACACGGACCATCACAGGCGATGCATTCGCATAAATAAAGTATCGTTTTGTGATATTTAAATTGCTTGTTCACTCCTTTAGCGACATGTTTAAGTATTGGTTAAGGAGCAATGTATTTAATAAGTACAGTCGCTGTGATATTTTTAAACAAAAGTAACGTAGTAAGAACAAGAAATATTTTATTATTTGTTGTTTTTCGAGATTTTAAAATACATATTATGGTAAGTAATACTATAATACATAATTATGGTAAGTGAGTCCGTGATTTACAAAGTTTTTGTTTTCGCTTCGGTTTTTACAAGTACCATTCACGGCATTCTGATTTTCACCATGACGGTCCAAAGTGCACTACTTCGCGGAGACGGTCATTTGCGTAGAACTTGAAACTTTTTTTACATAGCGCGCGGACATAGACACGCCCCCTTGCCACTTCTCTTTTTATATTTGTTTTTGTTTTATACTGTCGATAATGTCTGTGTAAATAAAAAAATTGCCAGCTAAACTTTTCAGCATTGACTAATGTTATTCTTTCATCCCCATATAAACTTAAGCTTGAAAAGTAAAGAAAAGTAAAAGAAATTATATGATTTTAATTAAGTAAACAATGTTGAAGCGTTAAAACCAGGTACAGTAATTGGTTATGTACATTTTCTAGTACCTCTATCTGGCACACAAGTCAACAATGATAAGCTACAGTAGCCTAATGGCAGGGTGCGAACTGCGGACTCATAATGCCGAGGGTTCGAATCCGCCATTCGACTACTGTCGTGAACCACTCCTAACACACGCATTTTAAGCTTACCAGGAGTGGTTAAAGGGAATATTAGTAATGTTAATAGTATTGTTGGTACTTAAGAAAAACGTGCAGACTAAAAGTAACACAACAAACAATTAATCTTTACCTTATCAATATCAATTGTTATTTAGTGGTTGTTTTTATTTATTTTATTAAACAGCCTCTTTTAGCTAACAACTTCTATTTGATTGACAAAGTTTTAGATTTAATTAATGTTTTTTCTTCATTACATTATAAAAAGTTTCGTATTAAATATTTAACATAGGTATGTAACTATTTAAATTAACTTAAACTTCTAATAATGGCATGTGATAAAGTCAGGCTGTCCCTTGACTTTGGTGTTTCCAGATTCTTCTATTGGTCCTGATAAGCTACTTACTCATCTCAATCATTTTGATAGATCATCTTAATGTGTCTGTTCTGCCTTTTCAACATTTCCCTTTTCTAGGATACCAGTTGAAGATTAAATTAATATAAACACATCAACAGAATCTAGGGATATTTTATATTGCATCAAATATCTAAAAATAATGATAGGTTATTTTTAAGGTCTTTCAATAAAAAATAAAAACATTTCCAAATTTTTTTGTATTAAATAAAAATTGTATTTTTTTAATCGTCATAAATAATATTATGAAAAAAAAAGTTAATTTCTTCTAACAAAGCTATTAATTTAATTAAAAAATTTAAAATTCTTATAAAATCTAATTATAAAGAAGGAGTGTTGCCACCTCTTACATTAATTTACACACCGACATCAATTCATCATATTATAATTAAAATTAAATTGTCAATGTTTTGCTGCTATATGAGGTCACATGTCCTTTACAAGGGTGTTCATAAAGTTGTTGTTCCGTCGTCAAACTTGGCGGGAAATCTCTCAAAGCTTTTTGTTGTAACTTATCAATACAACATAACATAATCCACAGTAACATAGTAACATATCCCAGGTAAAGTTGTTCAAAACGACTATAAATCAATAGCACGCTAGACTATAAACTATAAATATCTAGCGCGCTATTAAATACGCTATGTTATAGCGCGCTATTTATAAGAAAGCGGCGTGTGGAATGCCGGCAAGTGTTGCAGCACGCTAAATCTCGTAGCACGTTACATTACATGTCGTTCGTTGGATAGACCGCGTGCTATTATAAGAACATTATTACGTAATAGTCGCATTTAAGACTAAAATAAAATAAAACTAACAAAGAACCAATTGACACTTTTTCATACTTTTCAGGCTTACGACTATCTATAATCAATGTAAACGTTATTTTAAGAGGATACCTTGAAAATGAATTGAAGTTTTGGGGGCGTGGCTTATTCCTTTGTCGGTGAAGCTAACGGACGACTGCAGGAGTGTCGAAATTAAAGTGATGCAATGACTTCATACTACGCAAATTATGAGATAGCCATACCGAGTAAGCGCTCGGAAAAAAACTAAGTAAGCGTTTTTATTTATTTTAACAAAACTTCGTTATGTATTAAAAACTGGTTTATGAAAACTTAGATATAATTATTTACTATGCCTTAAAAATTATTCCATTAAATTATTCGTAAGAATATTGTGGTGTCATCGAGAAATGTTAACCTTTTGAGCGCCAAAGTCGTCTATACGTGACCAGCACCCGCGTGCCCTGAGCGCCAACGACGTCTATAGTTGACAAAAACCCCGGCCCAGAAAAATATGAAATATAGACATTGGAAAATTATACCTGGTATTTTAATTCTACACCCCTCAAAAAAGAATAACTCAGCAACATGTGAGTATAAAAAACAAGTCTCCTAGAGCCACAAGTACTAAGAAACATTGAACTAAAAATAATGAATTTTTATCTAAGCAAATACTATGTCCAGCACGCCAAAGTCGTCTATGTTAGACCGCTAGTGTTGTAATGCGTTAGGCATAAATTTATTGAAAACTGTTCAAAATTAAGCTCAAACGTGTTATTTTTTTCTATTATTATTGATATTTAAATAAAACAAAAGGTGAGAAATATAAAACTATAATTAGCTACATGAATTAAAAAAAATTAACTAATTATCTTCGCATAATAAATCTAATGTCTCAACTCTGGCGCATCCTTAGCGCGACATCGAAAATCAGTTCACTGGGCGCCGTGCTCAAGTATAGACGACACGCTGATGACGTCATAAGCGATTAGCGGGAAAATTAGTGCAGTGCAACATGAACGATTCCTCAGAACTCATTCGGATTTTGGAAAGCGTCGACGATGATGAATTTTCGGAAATTTAAAATTATCGTGAAACCAAAGTTTTTCGTTTTCGATTAACTCTACCTCAATGAGGTAGGAATACACTTTATAGTCTTTTTACGGTTAATTTCTTTTTTATAGCATAGGGTAATAAACGAGCACACAGTCCACCTGATGGTAAATGGTTGCTGTGGCCCATAGACTTTACATCTATCCTCGATAACGAATCAAAATGCAGATGCGCTCTCACCCGTGAGGACTTAGATGGAATGCCTCGTTTCCAGTAAAGAGGGTCTCCGGTTCTCTACACTTACCATACGAAACACAGCAGCATTAAGCTACTATTTGACGCCGATATTCCGTGAGAGCGTGGTTCTTCCCCGGTTGAGCCGACCCATTCGTGCTACAACTACTCTCCCGTAATATAACTGCAGCATGGCTCTACCACGTTAGAAAATTTGCTTTGGACAGCTAAACATTTATGTTTTATTATTCCATAAGATTTTTATTATTTTAAGACTAATATTACCTATCATTTATTAATTATTTTCAATTGTTGTTTTCTATATTAAGTACTGATTGAGTTAAAGACCAACTGTCTTACTACAAAAAAGTTAGACATCTGTTCAACACGTGTTTAGCAAATTGGTTACTACAAAAGAGTGTTTAACGGTGGTTTATGGATGGACACGGCTTAGATGTTGTTTAAATTTAAACAGCCGCAAACCCTTGTTTTACTAGTGTCCAACCTTTCTTTCCGTCAGTTCAGTATTTTTATTTATTATATATAGTTATACTATGTGGAAATGTTCCGAGAATTTAATGCGGTTCGTGTGAGGGTTAATCCGTTTGAAAAATACGACTACGCCAAGTTTAAGAAAAAATGTGGATTCAGCAAACTTTTTGCTAGAAAAATATTAGATCTTGTGAAAGAAGATATCCCGAGTGATTCTTATGGTAACACAATAGATCCAGCAGTGCAAGTGGCTCGTGTATTACGGTACTGGGTTAGTCATCAAGTAAGTTCGATTCATACAAAATTAAACTATGCTTACGTGTGGCGTCGGTAGCTTCACCCATCAGCCTGCATGTTTGCCTATTATTTGCAATTTTATTTGTTTTGTTCATAAATAAAATAACTCATGAAAATTTAACAAAAGGCATATATATATATATATATATATATATATATATATATATATATATATATATCTTTTACTATCTCTCTTACTACTAAAATAATACTACTAACTTTTAGTTAGTAGTATTAATTTGCGTAAAACAAAACGAATGATCGAATGCTGAACGAATGTATTGCAGTGTGACCTGCAGATAAAATTAAACGTTGTCTATAGAGGCACGCGTTAAACACGGTTTAGTGGTAGCGATATTTAAACTATTGTTTAACATGTGTTTATCATTTAAGTCCGTGTCTAACTAAACACATGTTGGACCAGTGTTTAAATGCTTTTTTGTAGTAATACTGCAAGATTTTAATATTTTATGACTAGACCTAGTGCAAATGATTATTTACAATTGTTGATTAGTGAATAATTATATACCCTTTGTTGATTTCTGTAATAAGTACTGATTTTTTTATTCCATGACCAAGATTTTAATATTATAAGACTGATTTTTCTAGTGCGAATAATTACCTATATACAATTGTTGATTAGTGAATAATTATGTACCTTTTCTATTTTAATAATATAAAATTACAAATAATAAATGTGTTTTCTTTACTTAAGAGGGCCCTTCCCGACCCGTCTATCGTCAACGCGAGTATGGTTAAAAAGCATGTTGTTTCATCCAGCGCAATGTTAGAAAAAGAAGGAAAGCGAAAAGAGAGAGATAGCGCCTGAGCGCTCGGTTGGCGTTCGGTAACATTTGCCGCTGACTCGCGGGCGGTCGACCGCTAGTCTGTAAGCCATTCATGATCATGACAATAATATTGAATTGTTCGCACGCGTCTCGCTACTATGGCCCCTAAAAAACTTTGTTACACTTTACAAACAATGCATAAAACGTCAGAAGTGATTGAAAATTTAGAAAAAAAAATATCCTATACTATTAAACGAGCAATTCTTGTATATATATATATATATATATATATATATATATATATATATATATATATATATATATATATATATAATCGGGATCTCGGAAAAGGCTCTAACGATTTTCATAAAATTTAGTGTCCAGGGATTTTCGGGGATAATAAATCGACTTTACAAAACGACTCAACGAATAAAATCGAGATATAATCCTTATCCAAACAAACTCGGTGTTATATTCACTAATGCCAGGTTCGTATTACATTATAAAATCACTAAACCTTTCGCAAGCCAAATCAGTGTCCGGTATAAAAAACAAGATCGTTGTAGTAGGTAAAATAGAATAAACCAAAAATAAAATGCAACAGCACATTCGCTTACGCGCAGTCAACGAATTCTATACCTGCTAACAATTCGCGGGAGGCCCGAGAGCCGAGCGCGGGTGCACCAGCGTCTCACCCCGCCACAACCCCGCACGACTCGTCCCCCGCATACCTCACCACCACTTGACTAACAAGCGAGTGAGAACGCGATAACAGTCAACGAAAAATAGTGTGCGGAAATTTCATAAAACTTGATCCAGGAAATACGTGTTTTTCAGTAAGTCTTACTGATAAACACGTATACGTATACATACACTTAGAAACTCCATTAAATTTTCAAGTTTTCTATCAAAATATTTTTATTGGTTTTATTATTTATGAGTACATTATGAACGGCCAAAGTTCAGGTAATTTTGTGCAAAAAAGCAGATTTTTGTAGGCTTATACTGAATTTGTTTCTCCAAATTTTGATTTTTTGTTTTGACAGAAACTTAGATATAGTGCACAAAATACCTATTAAATCAAAAATTTCAAAGAAATATCTATTACAACGCCATAATCATGTACGAGCGTTTGTATGAAAAGTAAGACGGGTTGGCTGCTCTTAAGGTATGAAGAGCAATTTTTCATTTTGCGTTGTGCGATTTTCTTCCTCAATCTCAAAATCATTTAGCAACATCAGTATCATATGAAACCCCCTTTATCATAAGAGCGTAAGACTTTTCTTCTGTGATTCACTTGGCCTACGCCTTGCCATAAAATATTTTGAATAGATGTCTGTATATTTTGGTTAGATCGATTTTGAAATCGATACACAACGTGCGACACGGCTACATCTCTAAGAAAGTTTCAAAAAGAAAGGTCAGCTACGCCGTTATCGTCCAGTCGTGACAGTGACGTCATCACGATGGAGAGTAGTGTTATGGTTTACTACTATTTTATTGTTATTGTTTGTTTTTTATTTATGTACAAAGTACATATATAAAAAGAGTGGAAGACAGCACAAGATTAAATAAAACATACCCGATTATAGTCATTTATTGTATAAAAAACCAACAAAAACAAGTTATTTAGTGTTATCGATATATCAACTCTTGGCAGCACTGTTTTTTTCGTAGGTATTTTTGTTTACTTTTCGCTTTGGCGTACAGGACACGGTAGTGAGTTTTTAGCGTGGCGCTCAAAAGGTTAATAATTAGCGCCTAATTTGCAATTTTTTTTCTATCGAGAAAATTACATGATATCGTGTTTTCCTTTTATGCAATTCAAGATCATATAGTCAAAAATCATATACCAAAATTTTGGTTAGTAATCTATAAAACTTATAAATACAATGTTCTTCGTTCATTTATAAATATTCATACAGTATACACTAACTAAACCACTTCTAACACTCAATTAGGTCGCGCGCGATGAATAGCGTGCTACTAGATCAAATTTGCATCACACGTTCACTCGCTACAGCGCTGCTGCTAGAACTAGTTGCCGCTAGATATTGATCGCGCCATAGCGTCAATAGCGTCATAACGCCATGGTGGCTACTTACATACATAGCACGCTCTATGCGCTATGGACAGATAGCCCGCTACAATATGGCGCTATGCGCTATATTAATTACCATTAGTCCCAGGCATGCTCGACAGGATTTAAGTAGGGCGACTGTGCGGGCCAATCCAAAATTTGAATATCGTGGTCTCAGAGAGCGGCCGACACCAGCCGCGCCGTATGGGAAGGAGCATTATCGTGCATGAGTAAAAATTCCTGATCCATTTGGATTCTGTGTGGGACAATAACATACCCTACTACCTCCTCGTGGTATTTTTGTGCAGCATATTGTCTTAGATCCAAACGAGCTAGGTTAAATTAAAAAAGAAAAACAATCTAATCCCTATTCTTTAATTAATATCAGTAGAACAATTTTAATTTTCCTTGATGTCACGAATTACTAAGAATTTTGCCGCCGTAGTTAGTTTGTTTTTCTTTTTTTTATTTACATTTTGAAACTAAAAAGATTTTAAACCATAAAGTTGTAAATAATTTAGGATTAAGGTATCCCTAGATTCGGTTGATGTATTTGTTTGTAATTGTCTCTTCAAAACTACTCTTAATTCTTTTCTCAGTAATAGGCTTTCCATGCTGGGAAGGCAGATTTATATACCTTTGCATGATCACGGATATGTTGCTGATTGGTTTTCACCAAACCTTCATTTGAAGAACTTGTTGGACAACCCCATTATTACTAATATTGTAAAATTAATAATTGTAATTCCAAAAATGCGCATTATGAAAAACTTACCTTTTGGATTTAACACTCTCCCCACACCGTGTAAGATGCTGATTGTTTGATCTTTACCAAGTGACATAAATTTATTTGTTGCCTTTTTCTTTCTTGTTTTACCTTTTACTTTACTTTCTTTGACAATACTGGTTTCCAAATTATGATCTATACCTATTGATAATAAAAATGTAGAAAAAATAGCGATGAACAAAAATGAAAACAGTTATTTTATGTCTTACCTTTTAAGCTTGCAAAATGCAGATTTAAAATTGCAGATCTAACATCGCCCGCTGATGAATTTACAACTGAATCTATGATATCTGTCGTTGGAATGTTATACATTGTGGAATATTTTTTACTTATAATATCTGATACTCTTTTTAAAGCAAATCTCAAGCCTGTGACAGATACACTATTGAAGCTGTAAAGTAACATTGCATATTAAAACCTAAGTGATATACTCAATTTGCACAAACCATATCTAGAAGGGTTTAAGAGGTAATATGCAAACTTTTTCTGCAATTTCCAACACCACAGCGTTTACCGCAAAAAAGAAACCCTTTGTCTTGTCTACTCAATTTTAGGGATATACACCTAGCTACCTCAGCCAGCATCGGCGTAATCTGCGTCTATATATCGAGCGACGTTCAGTTTCACAGTTACTTGGAAGGTAAGCCAAAATTGGCCTCTAAAGCTTAGCTTACTTAGAAAACGGGACAATATTTCATGCGGTCACACTGTTTGCACCGTTACAAGGCGCAAGTTCAGCCTCACATGGAATACTGTTCTCGTTACTAAGCTGGAGCACACTGGTGCCAGTGAAGGGCCTTAATCTACCGAGATTAGCACAGAGTTCAGTGGAGATGCAAAGAGATGTAGTACCTTTGTATTTGCTTTCGCATTTACCACAACAAATGCTCAGTAGAATTGTTCAGATAAATTCAAGCTGCCAAATTTCACCATCGCTTTTTGCAACAAATTCACCATATCATTCACACCATCTGAATGATTGACGGTCCACCACTGTGCGATTTATTAGGAGTTTTCTTTTTCTCAGAATTGGATACTACTAGCTATTTTTCTGGACCAATATGGCTTAGATACTTTCAAGAAAAGAGCCTACTCTTTTTAAAAGGTCGGTAATGCACCTTCGATTTCCCTGGTGTTCAGTTTCTCATGGGCGGCGGTAATCACCATCAAATGAGCCGCATGCTCGTTTCACATGCACGCTCTACCCAAAAAAACACCTCTGCTCAGAAACTGGTGACAGATTGCATTGGACATAGATAGCACTTTCAATGCAAAAGGGCCAGCTCTGCACTTGTCAAGCACATCTTTCAAGTAATATATTGCTGCTAGCATGTTCCTGAAATGTCGATGGTCAATAAAATCTTTGCTGTTTGTGTATCTAAGTCATATAATTTTTTCCAGATCGTATATATCATTATGGAAAACAATCTTTTAACTTTATTAGTTTGATTAATTTGGTAGGGCCCCAAGTAGAGTTAGCCCAAATTCATGGTCCACCCTTGACTAAATCAATCCAATTATCTGAAATCTGTTTATTGATAAAAATAAGGATTTTCAGTGATGAAAATAATTCCTTCACCAAGGATGGATAGGTGTTTACCAACCATACAGCTGCTAACCTTTAAGTTGATCAGATAATCATGTGATAACTCATGATTCGGTCTTCATCAGCTCTTAAGTTACTACTGGACATGAGCCTCCTTCTGTTGTTGGGAGGAATTGGCTAAACTGTACCTTGTTGACTGCAGTACAGATATCTTGCCTGGACCCAGCTGCCATCATCGGTCTGAGTATTTTACACCTGGCATACATTGATGGTTATTCTGCCATCTATTAGCAGCCTCAAGTTTTCCAAAATTAACAAGTCTTCTCTTAAGATACACATTGAGCAAAATGTTCTGATTACATCACCATCACATAAAAGTAAAAAAAGTAAAGTTACAGCCTATATACGTCCCACTGCTGTTCACAGGCCTCCCCTCATTTCTGAGAGGGTTTTAGGGCAAGGAAGTGTCCGCCGCGCTGCTCCAATGCGTGTTGGCGAACTTCACATGTCTTCGAAATATTTTTTTTCTTATTCCTCAGACATGCAGGTTTCCTCACGATGTTTTCCTTCACCGCCGAGCACGTGGTAAATCAGCACTTAAAATTGCAATTAACAATTTCATTGGTGCCGGCGGGGATCGAACCCGGGTTACTCGCATTCTGTTATATTTACAGCGAGCGTTAACCATCTGAGCTACCACGGCTCTTAACCATCTGACCATCACATGTGTAATAGAAATAAATTAGAAAATACCACCACAAATGATCACCATGTAATGGCGATTCAATAGAATCCACGACCCCATACCATTCCGTGGGTGTTGGTAAAGGCTACAGAGATAAAAAATTGCAGTTGCCAACATGCTTGCCAAACGTGGCAACTGTGGCATATTACATTATTAAGAATGTATAACAAAATGTTAGCTTAAAAAAAATACTCTATTTCCCTAGATAACACTTTAAAATGATGGTGGCTATTGCGTCCAGCTGGATCTCCCATAGATACTAATGTTTTATCTAAGATTTTGTCTAGTTAAAAGCTCATATGATATTTGTTAGTTAAGTCTTACAAATATTTTATTTAGGCACAGAGCTAGAAAAAAGCTTTAATAATACTTACACAATATGTTGTATGAGAAACTGTTCTTTTAGAGATGTTGTAAATATGTTTACTGCTGCATTTTTATTGTCTGTATTAGTCTCTGAACAGATGAATACAATTGGAGACTTTGCTCTTCGAGTATATTGCCTAAAAGGAAATCATTATTATGTTTATATACATAAGTAAATAATATATATAAACACCCACACCTGTCACCCAGAGGGGTAGGCAGAGACTACAGATTTCCATTTAGCACGATCCTGACATACCTCTCTTGCCTCTTCCACATCCATATACCTACGCATACATGCTCGTCGGATAAGGGTACTCTTACTTTGGCCCATTTTTAGTATATCGCCAATTTGGTCGACAAAATAAAATTGTTATGTAAACAATAGAATACCTATTATTTTAATATATTTTTACAAATTAGGATATTAAAGGTGATTATTTTATTACAACTCACTGTAAAATGTTAGAAAATTCTGATGGTGTTCTTAAGAATGTATTAGGGAAGTCTTCAACTAACACCAATTTATTGCTATTATTATCTAATAAAGATGTAAAATTGGCAGCACTTATTATAAAGTCCAAAAACTTTTTTGATTGTTTTTCTTTGAACTCATATTCACCTGAAACCAAAATTACAAGTCAGGGTAAATTCATAAAAGCCATACAATGCAACCATATAAAACTTACTGTATGAACTTTACCATAATCTGTTGGTAATTCTATATCTATAGGCGTTATCCATTCTGTGATTTTTACATTATATTTATCTGCTAATGTACATACTGTAGCAGTTTTTCCACATCCTACAGGCCCACTTAAAAGAAGTATGTTGCAAGTGTTCTTACAACTTTCTTTTATCCAATTCTCAACTTCCTGTATCTTTTTGTTATGTACTGCTAAATCTTCTATATTAACTGGATCAAAATTTTTCATCCAATTTTTGTGGTTAATAGTAGGCATCTTAAAATTTGCATTTCCATTTGAACCAAGTGATTTCTGTTGATAAGTTTCAATATAAACATAAATTTAATCACATGAAAGTCTATTGTTACCATTACTTTTTGTTTCAAGAGTATAGTAACTTTTATTCGGAAACATGTATCACTATTAGTTCCTAAACGTGGGTTTGACCACAAATATGTAAGTTATGTAAGTATCTTGCATACTTTTTTTTCTAGATTGGCAACTATCAATGGATTTCTGTCAGCATTAAGTATGCATAAAAGTTACACAGTGTATCAGGCTAAAGTTTATGTAGATGGGTTTTCTTTTTCTAATTTAAGTCATAAGTTGTTTTTGTTGGAATTAATAGATAGTTTTAAAAAATACTCTACCTTAATGTTACTAATGGATATAAAATCAAATAGTTTATACAAAAGGAGTGTAAACTAAATGTAAAAAACTTAAAATTTACAGGATGGAGGATGTTATTAGGAAGAAAATAATTAGAGATGCTGCAAATAGTTGTTAAAGCGAATAGTCAAATACCGATTAATCGCCATTCTCAGTGGGGAATAGTCAAATAGCCCTTATTAATCGACATAAAAAAGGAATGTGAGAAAGAATGTATTTGTTATCAAATAATAATATCACGCTTGTAATGGTGTTGAACTTACAAATCATTTATTTGTTACTTTAATCTAAAATTTTACTAAGGTTATGAAAAAACAAAACACTGAAATTAAACGTATCAGTCTCATATTATACTGATTTTACATTTTTAAAATGCTGGCAGATGGCTTTCTTGTACCTATTTAATAAAAGTTTAACTATTTTTAAGTCTATAGTTTTTTTGTTTTTTATTTTAGATAACTTTTCGCCGCAATATTCGGCGAAATATATGTAAGTATGTATGTATTATTCGGTTTTCAATGAACAACAAAAAAAAAATCGAGTAAAGCCGTATATTGAATAATAGCTAAAAATGATATAGGGAATATGAGAGATTGGAGCAGTAAAAAAAATTATGATTAATCTTACCTTAGCTAAGACCACACTCACAAATTAAGCTGTCTCAAATCTTAAGTTTTACATCTTAAGTAGAAAATGTAGGTGTATAACATAATATTGAACTATATAATCAGTGAATCAATCTTTTGAAACATTTCAATTTTCAATTAGGTAAGTACATAATGCATTCACGCAATTTGACATCTAACGGACTTTGGCAAGGAAAAAAGGTCATAAGTATAGGTTGTATAACATAAGGGTAATATTCAATATGGTCCCAGAACTAGATGCTTATTTTGCCTAGCAATCGAGAGAATCGTTGTCACATATACAACTAAAAACAAAGCATCCTGTGAATTCTCCCATGCATAAGATATATTTAATTAGCTCAGCACCAGCACCAGTTGTCGAGCGACCCCTTGTGAAACCGAATTGATTTTTATGAAGTAAATTATTTACACTAAAATTTTTTTACATTTGATTAAGAATAATTTTTCAAAAATTTTACTAAGTTTTGGCAGTGCAGAAATAGGTCTATAATTAGTGGGATCCAATGTACTACTAGATTTAAATAAAGGTATTACTTTACTATGCTTCATTAAATCAGGAAACACACCAGATTCGATACTGGTATTAAAAATAATAGATAGTTGAGGTGCGATTGTATCTATTATAGACGCAATAACTTTAACGGAAATCCCCCATAGATTGGCGGTTTTCTTAATATCAATAGTCTTAAAATATTTTACAATATCTTTCGATGACACTTTATGAAATGTAAAATTCTTTGTACACGCATTTACATTTTGTTTAAGTAATGATTCGGCGACGGCAGGAGAAGAATTCAGTGACTTAGTGGTTAAGATCAGAATATCAGTAAAATATTTCTCAAAAACCATTGCAACATCCTGATCTGATTTATTTAATTTATTGTTAAAAATTAACTGGTAGTTTGAAATGCGAGAATTAACCTTACCAGTTTCACTATTATTTAAACTCCATGTCATTTTAATTTTATTAGGAGCAGTCTTTATTTTGTTGCTCAAATACAATGACTTGGCTATGGAGCACACTCTTTTAAATATTTTGGAACTTTTTTTACATATTCCCTAAATTCGACGCTAGGATTATAGGACCTTTCATTGTAAAGTTCATATAACCTTTGTCTACTCTTATAGACTCCTACTGTCGCCCATTCATTAAATTCCTTGCGATTGTTCAAGGAGAATGTTTTAGAAGTGAAAGTATTATTAAATTCATTGCAAATAAGCTTAAATAATGTCCCATACAAAAAATCTGGATTATTTTGGTATGAAAGTAATGGAATTTTTTTTTACTATGTTACTTCTAAACTTCTCCAAGCGACATGCATTTACTGGAACAAACACTACTTTTTTATCTACTTGCTTTTTGTGAACATAAGGTAACGAAACTAATTATCCACAGTGATTTGACAATTTTTGAATCCTACATTTATTGAACACATTGTTATCACAGTTGCGAATTTTTTCTCTGCATAAAAATTTAAAATCTCATTTTAAAGTCAATGTTTATATTAAGAAATGGTAGATTATTAAATAAAATTTTCTTGATTAAATACATGCCTTATACTATTGCCATACTATTGAAATTCAAGTGTTGTTAAATTATCCCTATATTGTGTTGATGTGCTGCTTTACCAGTAAGAATTGAATAGGCAAATGGAATGTTTGAAATAAAGAATAATTTTAAATTTCGGTATCCAGAATTCATAAAAAGGAATGGAAATGAAAATGTAAATACCTCCTCGTATACCTTCCGCTTTTTCTCCTGAATATTCTTAGACTCTTTTGGTGTTTCATTTTCGATATCAAATACAGGTTTAAACCACTTTTTGCCCTGTAAAAGTAACAATAAGAGTTTTCAATGTTGTAGAATTCAATGTTGTAGAATAATAGGACTGAACCTAGGCGGTGAATATAAATCTTTTTAAACTGCTGATAAGTAAAATATTAAATTACTTTTTGCATTTTTTCAAAATTCAAAACAAAGTGAAACAAAGTCGATCTCACATCACAGACTAGCTAGTACCACAGATAACTATATACTAGTCGGAGAGCTAGTACCGTAGACAGAGTTTCTCTGTCTACGGCTAGTACACAGACATAGCTTACTGTGTATATCTACCTCAGAGTAATTACGAGCATAGAGAGAGACCTAAAATAGGAACAAAATTCATAAAGCTGATCTCTTTATACATATTATGACGTTTAACATAGTACAATATAAGATAGCTATATTATTCTCACCATCTTTCCTTTACAAGGCGGTTGCCGTATTTCCATTCCATAGATTGAACCTCTATTGAAGTGCCATTAGCGAAATAAAAAACGTTGATTATAAATTCATTTAGTCTGTGACTTAGTAGTAGTTATAAATAATATATAATAATAGCCATGGTAGCTCACCCGGGTTCGATCCCCACCGGCACCAATGAAATTATTAATTGCAATTTTAAGTGCTGATTTACCACGTGCTCGGCGGTGAAGGAAAGCTTCGTGAGGAAACCTGCATGTCTGAGAAATAAGAAAAAAAAAATATTTCGAAAACATGTGAAGTTCGCCAACACGCACTGGGGCAGCGCGGCGGACACTTCCTTGACCTAAAACCCTCTCAGAAATGAGGGGAGGCCTGTGCCCAGCTGTGGAACGTATATAGCTGTAACTCTACTTTACTTTTAGTAAATTTAAGAATTTTTATTAATTTGGTCCGTAAAACTTATTTATATCAACGGACGTATATGGAAGCTTCATCTGACATCTTACAACGAAACGTAGTTGAATAATGCAGAATTTCGTACTATCTTTGCATAATTTAAAATATATCGTGAAGAGTTCACTATGAAATCTACTTCAATTCAGCCGATATATTTCTGCCAAATTATCCTTAGACTTACATAGGCTGCACTAAAAGTAGGTATCAGGAATGGAATATTTCCACTGTTCCTGTCATATTAAAATCTTTTTAATTGAAAACTCCTTGGTTTTAAAAATCGAATACCATTTATTTATTTAAAAAAAGATTCTCGGTCTTGTCACTGTTAAGAAGATACACGAAATATTAAAAAGAAATAGGTATCTTAGCAACGTCACTTGTTGATTGTTACGTTATTGTAAAACTATAAAATAAAACTTCTATTAATTTTTTCTTATATTGTTTATTTAAAACTAATGTATATGTTTTAAATCTTAACATGGTAGCAGAGCGAAAAAAAGCAATTAAACTTTGTGAATAAAAAAGTTCTAAATCTAGTATATACATTTGGTTGAAACCAATATATATATATATATATATATATATATATATATATATATATATATATATATATATATATATATATATATATATATATATATATATATATATAAAGTATTCTGAACCTTATTTGAAACTTTTGAAGATGGATAAATCAATAGTTGAAGCGTCAAAGATACAGGTAGGATACCTAGATTCTAAGAACTGGAAGACGTGGAAGTTTAAAATTCTCATCGTGCTTAGAGCTATACCCGGAGCAATGGATATCATAGAAGGTAAACGATATATGCCCATGCTATCGGATACAGCTACAGCTGACGAGAATCAGAAATATGAGAATGAATTAAAAGAGTTTGTGAATGTAGATAGATAGTACAATCCTAGTAATATTTACTACGAACATGTCTGAAGAGACACTGCAGCAAGTCATGCGTTTCACTTCTTCGAAAGAGATGTGGGATGAATTAAACCATCTTTACAATGGGGAAACAGAAGATAAAAGTTACGAACTTTGTCTTGATTTCTTTAAATATCAAAAGGAAAGCAATCACAATATGGCTACCCATATATCGACTTTAAATAATATTTGGCACGAATTAAATAAAAATTTAGAGTCAGCAGATAATCTTCCTGATATTTTACTGATTTGTAAAATTCTTGACACATTGCCAGTTCAATATTTTGGATTCAAAAGCAGTTGGCTCTTAATGACAAAAAAGGATAAAACAATTGAAGATTTAACTTGCCAGCTATGTGCCCATGACAAAGCTTTGTCTGTCAGAGCAGATGTTGAGAATTGTGCTGAGGCACTATACGCAAAACCAGAAAGAAAAATTAGCGGAAAAGATAAGAACTGGAAGAAATTTTTCAAATGTGATTACTGTGGAGAACAAGGACATAGAGTAAGGAAATGCAAGAAGTGGATCAGTGAAGGAAGGCCACCTAAACAATTAAGCGTGAATATAAATCAAACTAACCAAACGGTTTTATTGATGGACAATTTAATAGATACGACAACTTGGTATGTGGATAATGGCGCTACCAGTCACATAACCAATAGGGGGATTTTTTCGAAAATTTTGAATATTTTAAAACTTCCCACACCGTCACAGGGGCTAATGGGCAAAGTATCGAGGCTGTTGGAATTGGTGCTGTCCGTACTGAAGCTTATGTTAAAGGTGGAGTAAAAAATATTTTACTAAAGTATGTTTGGTATGTACCTTCGATTACAAAAAATCTATTTTCTGTGCTTGCCCTTCACAAGTCCACTGCTGAACATAGGCCTCCCCCAAGGTACGACACAATGCACGGTCCTGAGCCACCTGCATCCATCGACTAAGTGCATGTCTTACCTGGTCGTCACTCCATCTAGTGGGAGTGTCTAGTGGGGGGACGCCCTACATTTCGCCTACCGGTACGAGGCTGACACTCGATGACCTTTTTTCCCCAACGGTTGTCGGTTCTTCGAGCTATAATGGCCGGCCCACTGCCACTTCAGCTTACTAATCCGTTGGGCTATGTCGGTCACTCAGGTTCTACTGCGGATATCCTCATTTCTAAGTTTATCAGGCAGAGAAACCCCGAGCATAGCTCGCTGAGCGACTTTGAGCGTCCTCATACGGCCAGCAGTGAAGGATCACGTCTCCCATCCGTAAGTCATCACTGCACACTGCAGGCAACACGCACTGGTTGTACAATCTAGTTTTCCTGACGAGAAGATGTGTCGTAATTTCCCGAACGCTGCCAAGCTGAGTTGAATCCGTCGATTGACCTCTCGGTCGTAGTTGGACTTACCTGGTCGTACTATTTGTCCAAGGTAAACGTACTCGTCAACAACTTCGAGCTTAGTGCTCCCAACAACTACCGGCATAGGTGTGACGTGGACATTAAACATGATCTTTGTTTTGTCCACGTTCATCTTAAGACCTATCCGTTGGGAGGCACTATAGAGGTCATTGAGCATAGTGCTTAAGTCCTCCAGCGATTCTGCCATAAGGACTTTATCGTCGGAAAATCGAAGGTGAGTGATGTACTCGCCATTGATGTTAATACCGGATTCTTTCCAGTCCAGTAGCTTAAAAACGTCTTCCAATGCAGCGGTGAAGAGTTTCGGGGATATAACGTCACCCTGACTTACAATTCTCTGCAGTTGGATAGGTTTCGTACTCTGGTTCTGTCCTCGGATAGCCGTCGTAGTACTACTGTACAAACACTTCAGCACTTCGATATACCAACAGTCAACTTGACACCGCTGAAGAGACTTTAACACCGCCCAAATTTTGATGGAATCAAAGGCTTTCTCATAGTCTACATACGCCAGGCAAAGTGGCAGATTGTACTCTTCGGACTTCTGTACAATTTGCCGAAGGGTATGTATGTGGTCTATGGTACTAAAGCCTTTTCGGAAACCGGCTTGTTCGGGAGGCTAGAAGTCGTCGAGTCTGCGTGCGAGACGATTCGTAATGACTCTCGAAAACAGCACGTAGACGTGGCTCAGAAGGGATATCGGTCTGTAGTTCTTCAAAAGAGGGTTTTGCCCTTCTTGAAAAAGAAGACGACCGCACTTCTGCTCCACGCTTCGGGACTAGTGCCTCCATGAAGGACGGAATTTAAGAGTTTCTGAAGGACTTCAAATACCAGTTTTCCACCCCCTTTCAGAAGCTCCGCTGTAATTCCATCCTCGCCCGGGATCTTGCCGTTTTTAAGGTGCTGGAGAGCCATTCTAATCTCGCTCAGGCTGACGTCCGGGATATCTTTGGAATAGTGTTGGATAAGACTTTCTCTTGGATCGTTACAGACACTTGCGTGTGGCTCCAACAATGTGTACAGCTGCCCATAGAACCTCTCAATCTCACTCAGAATCTCAGGTGTCCCGGAAACGATGCTGCCACACTCAGTCTTCAGCTTTGACAGTAGGCTCTTACTGGCAGACAGATCTCTGGCAAAGACTTTGGAGCCCTGGTTCCGCTCAATCGCTTCTTCAGTATGAGCTATATTGAAGTTGCGTAAGTCCTGCCGCATGCATTTGGAGATCTGTCTGTTCCGTTGCCTGTATGCTGTCAAATCTGCCGACAACTGCAGCTTTCTAACCGTCTAACATCCATGAGATTAAGAGTGTGATCGGAGAGTTTTTGTGTTCTTCTGCGGCGGATCTTGCAGAACTTAGCTCCGACCGCATGGACAGTTTCTACGAGCTTATCATTCATATCTTCCACTGTATTGCAAGTCTTCTAGGCACTGAAAACGGTTTTGTAATTCGAGCTGAAAGTTTTCGGGACCCTGGATTAGCGCACGAGGGGGAAGGAGCGTTTACTTCACTAGACGAGACCTCTCCAAATTAACGTTAAAGTTCAGTGTGCCTCTAACCATTCGGTGATCGCTGCCAGTTTTCACCCTCGCGATCACCGAGACATCACTGAACACTTGGGGTCTGGTCGTCATAAAAGTCTATCTCATTTTTTGTCGAACCGTCGGGGCTCGACCAGGTTCACTTCCTATGGGGCCGCTTCTGGAAGAAAGAGCTCATCGTAAAGGGTCCCTCTTTCTCCATATAGTCGGCCAGCTGCTGGCCCCTACGGTTCCGTTGCCCTACTCCAAATTTCCCTAACTTCAGCTCACCAACCTCGCACAAAATATATTAGCATTAAGTTATTCTGTTTGCCACGTATATAAGAAAAAATATAATATCGTTATGCAATATAATTAAAGGTTTGTAAAAGTTTTGAAAAATAAACATAAGTGTAGAGATTTTATTGCAGTTTTACATTCTCAACATAATGATGTAAAATCGTTAATAAATTATTATTAATTGTTAATATATATTATTATTTCACATCTCTGGATGATCAGGATTCGATAAACAATCAAAAGTATTATAAGTAAAATTGATCATTGAGAAGTTTTTTTTTAAAACAAAAGAATAAGGTAAGAATACAAATTACAAAATGTAAATAAAGACAGCATTCGACAATTAAAAATTATTTTTATTAATTATTTTAATGGTACTTGAATAAACATCTTTATACGTCTTTATTTTATTGAAATTTTTTTTCCTGTAGATATTACTATAAATGTACTTTACACGGCAACAACTAAGTATATGTATTCGTAGTCATAGTCAGGAGACTGAGTAGAGTAACGTCAGTGTGGTAGAGCCATGCTACAACTAATGGGTGTGCGCGAATGGGTTGGCTCAACCGGGGTAGGTTTCGTATAGTGAGTGTAGAGAACCGGAAACCCTTTTCACTGAAAATAAGACATTCCATCTTAGTCCTCAGGGGTGACAATGCATCTGCATTTGATGCTTAATAAGGGTTAAATTAAGATGTCTATGAGCCATAACATCCACTTACCATCAGGTGGATGTCTGTGTGCTCGTTCTTCAATCCAATCTTATTAAATAAATTAAAAAAAAACGTGAGGCCTTGTTAGTGGCAGACACCGGTCGCAGATTGTCAGGGCTGAGCATCAGTACCGTCACATTTTAGTCTGGTATGGATCGACGTATGCGAATGCATCAAATTGGTTTGATAAAAAAATATCCGCTACACACAAGCGTGTTTAGGCGACTGTAGTCCGCACTTACAAATGTTGGTTGGACACAACCTGGCTAGCGACCATTCCTTTGAAGTCTTACATACTTGTAATAAGGGGCTGCGACTGTGTGTGCTGGAGCAGTTGGAGATTTTAAAAAATAATAATGGTAACAATGCACTGCTGTATGAACAAACAAAGGTTTCTAATTCACCTTTGTTAAACATCTTTAAGGATAATCTTTAATAATAATTTTAAGATTAATAATAATAAATAACTATAATAATATCAATAAAACAATAATAATGATTTCTTATATTTACGCGAACACTGTACATTAGGATATGATCGCAAACTGCAAACTGCAGTTTGCGATCATATCCTAGATGGCCCCAACCATTACATCAGATTTGATAGACCACAAATCCTCGCGAAAGAACACCGATTCCTACCAAGGATGATACGTGAGGCTATTGAAATTAAAAAACATCCTAATTTCAATAGAGAAGGAGGCTTGGTATTACCACCTGCTTGGGATCCTATCATCATCATCATCATCATTACAGCCTTTCACAAGTCCACTGCTGAACATAGGCCTCCCCCAAGTAATGCCACAAAGCACGGTCCTGAGCCACCTGCATCCATCGACTTCCTGCATGTCTTACCAGGTCGTCACTCCATCTAGTGGGGGGTCGCCCTACACTACGCCTACCGGTACGAGGCTGCCACTCGAGAACCTTTCTTCCCCATCGGTTATCGGTTCTTCGAGCTATATGGCCGGCCCATTGCCACTTCAGCTTACTAATCCGTTGGGCTATGTCGGTCACTCTGGTTTTACTGCGGATATCCTCATTTCTGAGTCTATCACGCAGAGAAACTCCGAGCATAGCCCTCTCCGTAGCTCGCTGAGCGACCTTAAGCGTCCTCATACGGCCAGCAGTGAAGGACCACGTCTCAGATCCATAAGTCATCACTGGCAACACGCACTGGTTGTACAATCTAGTTTTTAGAGATTGAGGTATACCTGACGAAAAGATATGTCGTAATTTCCCGAACGCTGCCCAGCCGAGTTGAATCCGTCGATTGACCTCTCGGTCGAAGTTGGACTTACCTAGTCGGACTATTTGTCCCAGGTAAACGTACTCGTCAACAACTTCGAGCATAGTGCTCCCAACAACTACCGGCATAGGTGTGACATGGACATTGAACATATCTTTGTTTTGTCCATGTTCATCTTAAGACCTATCCGTTGGGAGGCACTATTGAGGTCATTGAGCATAGTGCTTAAGTCCTCCAGCGATTCTGCCATAAGGACTATATCGTCGGCAAATCGAAGGTGAGTGATGTACTCGCCATTGATGTCAATACCGTATCCTTTCCAGTCCAGTAGCTTGAAAACGTCTTCCAATGCAGCGGTGAAGAGTTTCGGGGATATAACGTCACCCTGTCTTACACCTCTCTGCAGTTGGATAGGTTTCGAGCTCTGGTTCTGTACTCGGATAGCCATCGTAGCCCTACTTTACAAACACTTCAGCACTTCGATATACCGACAGTCAACTTGGCACCGCTGAAGGGACTGTAGCACCGCCCAAATTTCGACGGAATCAAAGGCTTTCTCATAGTCCACATACGCCAGGCAAAGTGGCAGATTGTACTCTTCAGTCTTCTGTACAATCTGCCGCAGGGTATGTATGTGGTCTATGGTACTGAAGCCTTTTCGGAAACCGGCTTGTTCGGGAGGCTGGAAGTCGTCAAGTCTGCGTGCGAGACGATTCGTAATGACTCTCGAAAACAGCACGTAGACGCGGCTCAGAAGGGAAATCGGTCTGTAGTTCTTTAAGAGAGCGTTGTCGCCTTTCTTAAAGAACAAGACCACCGCACTTCTGCTCCACGCCTCTGGAGTAGTGCCACCATGGAGGACGGAATTGAAGAGCTTCTGAAGGACTACAAGTACCGGTGTTCCACCCGCTTTCAGAAGCTCCGCTGTAATTCCATCCTCGCCTGGGGCCCTGCCGTTTTTAAGGTGCTGGAGAGCCATTCTAATCTCGCTTAGACTGACGTCCGGGATATCATCGGAATAGTGTCGGATAAGACTTGCTCTTGGATCGTTACACTTGCGTGTGGCTCCAACGATGATGTGTACAGCTGCCCATAGAACCTCTCAATCTCACTCAAAATCTCAGGTGTCCCGGAAACGATGTTGCCACACTCAGTCTTCAGCTTTGACAGTTGGCTCTTTCTGGCAGACAGATCTCTGGCAAAGACTTTGGAGCCCTGGTTCCGCTCGATCGCTTCTTTAATACGAGAAGTATTAAAGTTGCGTAAGTCTCGCCGCATGCATTTGGAGATCTGTCTGTTCAGTTGCCTGTATGCTGTCAAATCTGTTGACGATTGCAGCCTCATCTCCCGTCTAACAGCCATGAGATTAAGAGTGTGATCGGAGAGTTTTTGTGTTCTTCTGCGGCGGGTCTTGCAGAACTTAGCTCCGACCGCATGGACAGTTTCCACGAGCTTGTCGTTCATATCGTCCACTGCATTGCAATCTTCTAGACACTGGAAGCGGTTACGTAACTCGAGCTGAAAGGTTTCGGGATTCTGGATTAGAGCACGAGGGGGACGGAGCGTTGACTTCATTAGACGAGACCTCTCCAACTTAACGTTTAGGTTCAGTGTGCCTCTAACCATTCGGTGATCGCTGCCAGTTTTCACCCTTGCGATCACTGAGACATCACTGAACAGTTGGCGTCTGGTCGTCATAATGAAGTCAATCTCATTTTTTGTCGAACCGTCGGGGCTCGACCAGGTCCACTTCCTGTGGGGCCGCTTCTGGAAGAAAGAGTTCATCATAAAGAGTCCCTCTTTCTCCATAAAGTCGGCCAGCTGCTGGCCCCTTCGGTTCCGTTGCCCTACTCCAAATTTCCCTACCTTCAGCTCACCGCTTGGGATCCTATAATTAATAAAATTAAAACTAAACCCAAGCATACCACTGCAAGACTTCAAACCACAGTTAGTTCATTCTGCGTAGATCGGACCAAAGACAATAATTAAAAAAGCTGAAGGTACTCCGGGTTAACTTTGACATCGGGACGTCAGTCACCTCAGTCCCCCGTGACCATGGGTGCTGGAAAGCACCCGAAACGTCGGGTTAAAAATAAAATAAATAAAACGCGAAAGAAATCCGTAAAAGTAGTTTTAATCAAAACAATAATAATAATAATTTGGCGTAGGGAAGTGACGACCCCATCACCCGCTGACGTAACGGTTATGTGACAAAACGGCTACTTCAGCGCAGTCAGTCAGTACCTTGCCAAGAGGTGTTAGTGCCGTGCCTCGGCAAAAATTGAAGGTGCAAAGGGCCGCTTGTGCACATGGCCCACCATGCAACGGCGCCGGGTCTGGGCGTCTCCCGTTAAATGACGCCCACAAAAATGGATGATGGATTTGACTGGAATGCGCAAAGGGCCGCTGCCTGGAGGACGCCAGGGCGCGTCTGGAGCTGGCTCTGGACGCGACAGCATGCGAACCGCCAGCCAACGAGCGCGAGGTGCTGCCTGACCACCCAGAAGCCCCTCGCATCCATCATCCCCACCAGCTGGCTTGGTGTCGGTAGGGTCTTCACGGGCCCAGCAATCGGCACCCGCCACTGGTGGAGCACGCCGCATGCGTTGGACAACTCAAATGAACAGCAACACATTTCGGGCGTATTTTAGAGCGAAAGGGGAATAAATTGGAGGTTTTGCGTATCGGACAAGGATGCATTGACTTTTTGCTGAGCTGGAGCCATCTGTAACCGTCACCGAGCAAAACCTGGCAGACCGAGTTCGGTATATTATGCGCTCAAATATATAATCAAATATATGTTTTTTTTTTTTTATAGTAAAAGCCTTGAGGACTAAGATGGAATGCCTCTTTTCCAGTAAAAAGGGTTTCCGGTTCTCTACACTGACCATACGAAACACAGCAGCATTAAGCTGCTATTTGACGCTGGTATTCTGTGAGAGCGTGGTCCTACCCCGGTCGAGCCGACCCATTCGTGCTACAACTATACAATTATAGCTGCAGCGTGACTCTACCACGTAAAAATGTTACCGAACTCGAACGGCTACAACGTGAGGCTGTTCCTTCATCGGATGAAAATGCCTACGGCTGAGGATGTGGCGGCAACTTGCAACTTGCAGAGCAACCGGCAAACGTGGATGCCGCCCTGAATACCCCAGTTTTGGTTGATTCAAACGATGATGGAACAGTCGCCCAGGAACTGGAAATGGAGCAAATGAGGAGTAAATTGGATGAGACGATTTTGGAAACGCGCAGTACGCCTCTCGAAAATCGGCCATGACTTACGGGCATAGCCCTCAGCAAGCGGAATCGGGCTATCGTGAGAGCTCTGAACCCAATGCTGGTGACCTATTTGGAAGCCAGCCGGAACCTTTGCGAGACGAACTCAATTATCTTTGGCGCCGCACTGGCAGTTTGCCGTATTATAGGCGCCAAACTTTCCACGGCTGGACGCACTACTGGACAAAGTAGTGCTATCCCAGCCTGAATGCCCCTGCATGGAGAACAAAAATTGAAGAACGTAACGCAAAGGTTAGGGCCCTCATCGGCAGACAGGTCAGGCAGTACAAGGCCAAGGATTGTGCGCACCGTCAGGATGGCGTTTGCTGGGACAAATGTTAGTTTGGCCCAGCCGGATATAATGCAAAAACTGACGGAGCGCATAGATGACCTGAAGCAGAGAATCGCTGCTTGGGGAAAGCGGATTCGGCGATATACCGAGAGGGCGACACGGTTCAACCAGAATCGTCTCTACCAGAGTGATCAGAAGAAGCTCTATAAATCATTGGAGCGACCAATGGTAAGTGGAACGGGCCCAGTACTGAATCAGACCGACACGGTCGCATTCTGGCGCAGTCTGTGGTCAGAGCCCGTAAACCACAACGAGGGCCCTTGGACGGAAGTTGTGGTGAGTCAGTGTGGGGTATATTACATCCATGGCCCCATTATCATATCGCCGGATGACGTAGCTGAGGCGGTCTGTAGGGCCCCGAACTGGAAAAGTCCGGCGCTTGACGGGCGGCATCACTACTGGCTGAAGGGGTTCATGGTGTGTCATGTCTGGGATCACTCATTTGGTTCCTAAAGATCAGGGTGCCACAGACCCGAGCAAATACCGCCCCATCACGTGTCTACCGACCATATACAGGACACTAACATCCATTTTGAGCGCGAGAATCACTCGTCACCTGGACTCAAATCAGGTGATGTCGCGCGGTCAAAATGGATGTCGGGGCGGCGGTCGTGGAACCAAGGAACCACTCCTCATTGACGCGGTCATTGGCAAAGTGGTGAAACGCAACCGTCGGAACTTCTCCGCCGCCTGGATAGATTACAGAAAGGCATTTGACTCAGTGCCCCATACATGGCTAAAGAGGGTCCTCGAGCTGTACAAGATTGACTGTACAGTTCGAGACTTCCTCGAGCAGTGTATGGGGCAGTGGAGTACGATCCTTTGTCATCTAGGCGAACGGATGACGGCTGCGGAAAGCCGCATAAGGATAAGATGGGGTATATTCCAGAGCGACTGTCTGAGTCCAATCTGGTTCTGCCTCTCTTTGAACCCTCTCAGTACTTTACTAGAAGGCTCCGGGAGATTTCAGCTTCGGAAAGGAGGTACAAAAGTGACCCACCTTTTCTATATGGATGACCTCAAATTATTCGCCTCCAGTCGCTCCCATCTTATGGGATTGCTAAACATCTCTTGTGAATTTAGCAATTCTATTAGAATGGAGCTGGGGACGGATAAGTGTGCAATCCTCCATGTTGAAAGGGGAAGGGTTGCTAAATCTGAGGGCATAGACTTATCTATGCCCGTCAACTTAAGGACCCTTTCCGAGGCTGAAACATACCGATACCTGGGTATGTCACAGAACATCGGTATCGATGAGGCTGGTATGAAACAGTCAGTTTGCGACGTGTTTTGTGCACGCTTGACCAAAGGTGCTTAACAGGCTTTTTTCCTGTGTGAATAAGACACACGCATATAACGGCTGGGTCATGCCTGTCCTCATGTATACCTTTGGCATATTCAGGTGGAATCAGACTGAACTAAACGCCCTAGATAGAAAAGTCCGCACTACAATGACGTCCCATAGGATGCATCATCCGAGATCGTCGGTAATGAGGCTGTACTTGCCGCGAAAGCATGGTGGGCGTGGCTTCTTGAGCGCGCTCACCATGCATAATCGCGAAGTGTGCAGCCTCCTTGATTACTTCCTGGCGAGATCGGATGAGCCATTCTATAATGACGTCATTTCTAGTGATAAATGACTTACCCCTCTATCCTTAGCCAACGAGCAATGGCAGGACCCGGCAGTACAGAGCATTTCCGACCGTGAGACCGTATGGAAGGAGAAGGAGCTCCACGGGAGGTACTACAGGGCTGTACATGAGCCCCACGTAGATACAGCCGCCACCCTCAACTGGCTACGTTTCGGTGACCTCTTCGGGGAAACCGAGGGTTTTGTCTGTGCAATACAGGATCAGGTTATTAAGACCAACAACTATCGGAGATACATCCTAAATGATGGCACTGTCGACGTCTGCCGAGTCTTCACCATCCCGGGGAGTCACTTAGGCATGTCATCTCCGGTTGTTCGGTGCTTTCTAACTCTGAGTACTTGCACAGGCGCAACCTAACAGCCAGAATTCTACACCAGGAGCTCGCTCTGAAATTCGGTCTCGTGGACCGGAAATTGCGTATTACAAGTACTTGCCGGAAGCCGTGCTCGAAAATGACCGCGCCAGGCTCTACTGGGACCGGGCCATCATCACGGACAGGACTATTCTTGCGAATAAGCCTGATATTGTGCTGATAGACCGGGCACAGTCAAGGATATTTTTGGTCGACATTACCATTCCGTATGACGAGAACCTCGTGAAAGCCGAAACAGATAAACGAACAAAATATCTGGACCTGGCTCACGACATGTCGGTCACCACATGTGGGGTGGAATGCCGGCCGAAATTATTCCTGTAGTCATCTCTGCGAATGGGCTAATCCCAGTCAGCCTCTCGGGTCATCTGAGGCGACTGGGACTCCGTGACGGACCGCTCCGGGCTCAAATGCAGAAGGCGGTGCTCCTCGATATCACCCGCAACGTCCGCCAGTTTCTTTCCCATTCCTCCTAACACTCGGCCGTTTGGTCTCCCCTGCCGAGGGCTTCCATCTGGTTGGGCTTTTATTTATTTACTTATTTTTGTATTTATTTATTTTAATTATATTTATGTATATTTATCTTTTCATTTTAATTTATAATTATATATTTATAGAACCCAACCAGATGAGAACACTATATAGATACCCCACATAATAATAATAATAGTATTTAAAAATATTAATCATAACACTAACGATAATTAGTCGCAGGTTTGGGGGGAGCGATTGTGTCGGCGTGTATAAATAGCAGCTGTTTCGGCTCGCCGCTCTCTCTACAGTCGGACTTAGACAGTCCCGAAAAAATCGACACCGCGGTCGATTCACTCTCCACCCTTATTAAATCCTCCCTTAAGGAAAACGAAAGGGTCGTCCCGGTTGCTAACAATAGTGGGCTTCCCCTACATATTAGCAACCTATTAAAAGCCACAAAAGCTGCTTTCCAGTGAGCAGCAAAATATCCCACCCCCGAATATAGGCGCGCAGCCAATCATCTTCAACGAGTACTCCGTTTCCGCCTCTCTGAATTTTGAGACCTCGAAAAGAGTAAACTCATGGAGAATATCTCTCCATCTCATACAGCGTACTATCAGATGGCCAGAGCCCTCCGCATAGACGCTATCACCCACACTCCCCCTCTCTCCCGTCCCGACAGCAAGGTTGCCTTCGAGGACGAGGAAAAGGCTGAGTGCTTTGCAGATAGCATTGCCGCTCAATGCTCTCCTAGCTCTCAACCCGTCGACCCCTCACACGTCCAGGCAGTGGAGGATGAGGTCCGCCGCCGGAACTCACCCCCCACGACCTCCGAACCTATCTCTGTGTCCAATGATGAGATTTCATCCCTCATCAAAGGACTTAAGCCTAAAAAGGCTCCGGGCGCGGATGACATCTCCAACCAAGCCCTAAAACACTTTCCTGAGCAGGTGTTAACTTTTTATCTATTATCTTCAACGCCTGCTTCAACCTTAGTTACTTTCCCACTACGTGGAAAGAGGCAACTGTGATTGGAATTCCCAAGCCAAGCAAGCCTCTCAACCTCCCCTCCAGTCATCGCCCCATTAGCCTCCTCAAGGCAATGGGCAAGCTCTTCGAAAGAGTCATCCAAACACGTATGAGGCGCTATCTGTTTCCCACAGACGGTGACCCTCTTATCATTCCTCATCAATTCGGCTTCCGAGCCCAACACTCATGTCCCCAACAAATTCACCGCATTGTGGAATATATCCACAGCGGTTTCTATCCTCGTCGTCATAAGACCATCGCGGTCTTTTTCGACATAGCTAAAGCTTTCGATAGAGTCTGGCATACAGGCCTTATCTACAAGCTCTACAAAATAGGTCTCCCCGATCGTCTAGTACGTCTCGTGGCCTCCTACTTAAAGCATCGTACCTTTCGTTTTAGACACGAAGGCACGCTATCTTCACAGCGAACTATCAAGGCTGGTGTCCCTCAGGGCTCAGTACTTGCTCCTCTGCTGTACATCCTGTTCACCAACGACATTCCCATCCCGTCGAAAGGTGTTCAGCTCTCCCTCTTCGGAGATGACACTGCTATCTACTGCAAAGGCATCTCACTACCCTTCATTCGGAACAAGATCCAAAAGTCAGTCGATGACCTAGGAGCTTGGTTCAAAAAATGGCGCATCGATGTGAACCCGGAGAAGAGCTCCGCCGTTCACTTCGACTATAAACGACGCCGTCTTAAAAACACTCCACCAATACGTATGCTAGGGACCCCCTGTCCCCTGGCATACGACCGCCAAATATTTAGGTGTCACTCTAGACACAGGGCTCACTTTTAGGCCCCACGTCAAAAGAGTAACCCGTCACGCACGGTTCTATCTGAGTAGGCTCAACAGTATGTTGGGCCGACACAGTAAAATGTCCCTTAGAAACAAGCGTACCCTTTTTAAGGTCTGTATACGACCAGTCATGTCATACGGGCCCCGTTTTTGCCCACGCCAACCCTAAAATCATTAATGAACTCCAAATAGTTCAAAACCTCTTCTGTCGTCGAGCTGCGAACGCACCTTGGTACGTCCGTAATGCTGACCTTCATCGGGACCTAGAGCTCCCCACAATCCAACAAATTCTCCAAAAACTCTCTGAGAACTTCTTCAAAGCCTCAGAGTCACACCCAAATCATTTAATTCGTGAGGCAGCTACTTATGCAGCCCCACCCCCCTCTCGCTATCGAGTCCACAGGCCGAGAAACTCTCTCTCGGACCCGCCTAATAAACTAACAAACGACCTGAACTGCCTCCTGGCGGCTCAGGCCAATTCTAATTAAATTAAATTATTATATTAACTAATATTAATTTGCCTTCGTAGGCACTCACTCAGCGGCTCGTAGCCGCCTGTGCCCTCTTTTCCCAAAAGAGGGTCGCTCACGATAAGGCACAATACAGCTTAATCAGCCGGCTGCCTGTCCCCACAGGCGGTTTTTAGAGGGTATCACTTAGGGTCCCCGGTAGGACAGTGAGTCCCTCATAACCACGATAGACCAGCTATCGTGGTATGCGTAATGTATTTTCCGCCTCCCTACGTATAGGGTAGCCCTTTAATTGCTTCGGGCGCAAAAAAAAAAAAAGCTCGCCGCTCACTTAGCGGTCAGCCGCCGTAGAGTCTACATTACCTGAGAATGCCTCGTGTGTCGTATTATCGTCGATGGTGTGTCTTACCTGGAATAGTGGTGTTGGAAGTAGTGGTACTGGGACTAGTGGTGACGGAGTTAGTGCATGCAATTGAGGGAGGGCGGGAGATG
This sequence comes from Parnassius smintheus behrii, assembly GCA_036936625.1. Lineage (NCBI taxonomy): Eukaryota > Metazoa > Arthropoda > Insecta > Lepidoptera > Papilionidae > Parnassius > Parnassius smintheus. The sequence goes on along the minus strand of JAUPFT010000010.1, from coordinate 26,687,577 downwards.
CTCTTCAATCCAGGTAAGATACATCATTGTATTTATTCAGCGGAAGTTTGCGAAGTAATTTTTATTTTTTTACCGTCATTTTTAAGTAAAAAACTAAAATTTATTATTTCACAGCGCCTGCCTTATATTTTTTGATATCTAAACAAATATTTGACGCGCAAAGAAATAATTACTACCGATAAACATCATATTTTACGCGCAATCGATTATTACTCGCCTATAGTCGCATTTTTCATAATTATTTTCGGGTACTAGACAGTAGCATTCTCTGTCTACGATAGAGTACATTTTTAACCATTCGAATGTCGGGGTCATTTTGGCCAATATGGCGCATCTGTCGAGCACTTTCCGAAGTACTAAGTAAGTATATAACAACTATACTAAGTATATATATATATATATATATATATATATATATATATATATATATATATATATATATATATATATATATACGAGTATATATATAAATAATCGTATATCAATGAAAACGTTATTAAATAAGCTATCAGATTATGCATTACACTGGCGCTTACCTGGCTAGCACTTAAGGCCTGTATTCACTTTGATTAGTGCGAGTGCAGGTGATTAGTAATTGCGGTTAATTATTTGATATATTACTAGGTATATAGGAATCTCTGAAAGGGCTCCAACGATTTTCATAAAATTTTGTGTCCAGGGAGTTTCGGGGGCAATAAATCTATCTAGCTAGGATTTATTTTTAGAAAATTTCTTTTTGTCCGTGTTTTCAGGCAATGAAAATCTGCTACAATATGAGAAGGTAAATTTTGATCGTAATAGCTCAAGTGGATATCGAGCGGTCGCAAAATCGTAATGCCTTGGTTCGAGTCCTGTCTTCTATCCGACTTTTTTTCCTTTTTTTCAAGTTACCTTTCTTCTCTTTTGTGAGAAAATCTATTATTTCGAGCCCTTTTTATATTTTTTTAAAAACACGAAAATTTAAATTAAACTAATTGCACTCATGGTTTTTATTCAAATAACCAGTTCAGTTTTTTCTATTATGTCAATAAGATCAAAAAATATGATTCATGTTTCATCAGTATGTAATTTGTATCTAATGTAATTTCAAAAAAAAAACGAGCAAAGCTCGGTCATCCAGGTACTTTGACATTAACGAATGATTCAAGTTCTTAATGTAGACGACATTTCAATACCATAAAGTGTATCGTTTAATATTTATATTATACAATACAATACCCTTTATTGAACACTAAGAAAACAACTTTTCAAGAAACAAACAAAGAGAAAAACAAAAGGCGGTCTTATTGCTATGCAGCAAATTCTTCCAGACAACCTAAATAGGAAATAAAAATAAGTGAAAAGTTAAGTAATGGGTAGAGTGCACTATAAATAATATTATAATCTATAAATATAATAGTAAATTAATAAACATGCCGGAATTTACTTAATTGACAGACTAGTGATCATAAAACGACAGGAATAGATAAAAGGAGGATGGATTATTCAGAAGGGAAGATAATGTTTTTTAACTTGGTTTTTAAAGGAGGCTATTGTTTGAGCACGTTTTATAGTTGATGGTAAGGAATTCCAAAGCTTCACTCCAAGAACTGAAAAAGATTCACTGTAAAATGCGGAAGAGTGCATGGATATAGCAGGGAAAGGTTTTCTAAGGATCGAAGGGAAAGTTTATGAGAGGAGTAGAGAAATCTGAAACGTTCTTTAAGGTAGGGAGGACTTATATATTAAATAAAACGCAGTAGAGAGCGGAAAGGATACGAGTATTCCGATGAAGACTGATTGGAAGCCACTTGAGCTTAGTGCGGTTTTCTGATACATGGTCATATTACGAAGTCCAAATATGAACTTTATACATAGATTTTGGAGTCGCTCAAGTTTAAGTTGCTCTTCGGTAATGTCTAGATAGCTTATGTCAGCATAATCGAGGATGGGGAGCAGTAAAGATTGGGCAAGCATAATTTTGGTGGAGATGGGTAAGAAGTAATTCATTCTTCGGAGTAAACCTGCTAAAAATAAGCTGCAAACATTTTACGAGACACTGCGTTGATTTGAGGAGACCAAGAAAGGCTAGAATCTATCAAGATTCCCATAATATTTATAAGAAATTTATTATTTATAAGAAATTTGAACACCATTAAAAGTTATAGGGTTTAACTGAGTTTTATTTAATTTGGAGATTATTCTTGAACTACCAATAATAATAGCTTGGGATTTTATCGGATTAACAGTTTACCCATAATATCTACTCCAGTCAAGAATACACGCTAGGTCCTTGTTTATATCACAAATTGCTTTTGGCAGATCCTATACGGTGGTTTGTAGATATATCTGGAGATCATCACCATGCAAGTGGTAGAGAGAAGATATTCTGGAGGTAATCACGCCAATGGTAAACACGCCACCTTGTGGAAGGCCAGCAACGGTATCAAGCCACGAAGATATTCTGTCTTGTACCCGAACACGTTGGCGACGTCCATATAACTAACTACGAAACCAGCCAATTGCAGTTGGAGATATGTTAAGAGAACGCAGTACACCAATTAGTATATCATGATTTACATCATTGAAGGCATTGCTGAAATCCAGCATCACCATCGCTGTGACTTGGCGGTTATCCGTTCCGAAACGTATGTCGTCAGTGTCGGCGACAAGCATACAATCAACCAGTGACGAACTGTGTTTTAAGACTATTTCAATTCCTTAATTAGTGTACTGTCAATCAACCAGTGACGAACTGCGTTTAAGACTATTTCAATTCTTTAAATTAGTGTAGTTAGCGCCTGCGACAAATATAATTTACCAAGTGACGAACTTTATTTTAAGACTATTATAATTTCTCAATTAGGGTAATTAGCTTTTTAACTCTTATTTAGCCTTTAATGATAATTTTGTAAGGAAGTTTTTTAAGCAAGAATTTGTATTGTAAATACTTATAAAAATGTAAGTTTTGTTAAACGCTTAAAAACTGGTGTTAGATTAAAGGTTTATACGTAACATAGTGTAAACAAAAGGAAATAAGTAGACTAGACATCTGTTTTAATAAATATAAGACAAAATGTATAGTAAATTAGCAATTTTGTAGGGTTTTTGTTCTATAAGTTTTGTATAGAGGAATTAATAGTTTTATATTATTATTTTATGTTATAGAACATAACTAGAGCAATCTATCAATATATAATTTGTAAGGGTTTTTCGAAAATTTTCAATAAATAAAGGCTCCTAAGGTTTCGGCTCGAAGTAAAAACAACGCGCGAGATAGGGAAAACTGCGCAACGCCCGTACGGTAACGCCGCCGGGTATATAAGCCGAGCAAATTTCGGCTCAAATCGCAGTCGCAGCACAGCCTTCGAAGAGGCTACAACTACAAGGAAAAAAGGAAGCCGAAACCTAAGGAACAAGAAGCTACCTAGAATAAAAGCGTTTTAATTGCCTCCTCCCGGCTGATCGTCTATCTCTCTCTCTCTCTCTCGGGGTCCTAGTAGGGTCGTAGTATACATACGCATTCAGGGGTGCATGGGACGTGCGTCATAAAGTGGGAGATTGTCCCAGGGCGACTGCGGGCACTGGACGTGTCCCTGCCGTCCGAAACAGTTGGTCCTTTGAAATCCGGATCCCTGCTAGAAGTATATAGAAGAATCCGTTCAAGATGCCGGTTACCAGGTCACAGAAGGATGCCCCCTCACGTCCCGGGTCCCGTCCCTCAGATAAGGACGCAACAGGTGAAATGTCAGGATCAGAAGGGGTCACGTCTGCGTCAGCGTCAGCATCATCAGGAACAGCAACTACGTCAGATTCTTCAGGCACTACGACCACAGAGGATACCACAACGACAGAGACCACAGTTGCAACTGCCACAACTGTCACCGCGGCGGCATCCAAGGATGAAACCGCACTGAAGGAGACGACCAAGGAGACTCCAGAGGATATTCCAGTCAAGGGCGTTCATGGCTCTGCCACAACCCTTAAGCCAAAGGGGGTCAGTCGTCGCGCCAGGTCTACGAAGACCACGAGCTCCTCAGCCAGGAGACGGGAGCTGGAAGCCAGGGAAGAAGGAGCACGCATGGAGCTAAAGCAAGCTCAAGCTGCGGCGTAGCTAGCACGCATCAGATTAGAGCTGGCACAATGTGAAGATGAGGACTCCGTGGATGAAGACCAGGAAGACAGAACAGCACAGGTGCAGAACTGGATCGAGACATCAGTAATGGAAGAAAACAACATGGGAAAACACGAGCAACGAGGTCAGCACCCTCCAGACGAACCAATTGTGAAGCCTGAAAAGAACTCCTCAACGAAAAAAGATACGAGCGAAATTCAAGCGCTGACAATAGCATTAAAGGAAGCCCTTACCACACGAGGAGGACCAGTAGCTCAGCCGAAGTATATCCACGAGCTACCCTACTTCGATGGCAATAGCAGCGAGTGGTTGGCCTTCAAGGTGGTCTACGAAGATGACACTTCCTCGTCGACTGCCAGAAGTTCCAGAAGACGTCGGTACAAGATCGATGGGCAACAGTAAAGAAAAGTCACGTTTGCTTCAAATGTCTTCAAGGAAAACATCGAAAGGAGAGCTGCAAGAAACCACCATGTAAGGAATGCAAGAGGTGGCATCATTATTTGCTGCACGTCGAACCAGAAAACAGGACCTCGGGAGAGAAGAAGGCGGGAACACAAGAAGAAGTAGCAAGCGTCATGACATCAGTAAATGCGGTCAACAACGCAAGGGCATACCTGAAGATAGTTCCAGTAGAAGTCTTCGGGCCAAAAGGATCCAAGAGAATATTGGCTCTCATGGATGAAGGGTCAACAGTGTCACTTATTGACACAAAGGTGGCAGAAGAAGTCGGCGCTAAAGGCAACAAAGAGGAGCTGGTCATCGAGACAGTAGGAGGCAGACAAATCAAGAAGAAGGATTCTCAGACGCTGGACCTTGTAGTGAAGGGGGTTCATCAAGGAAGCAAGAAGACCTTGAGGAGAGTCCGAACTATCAACGAGCTGAAGCTTGCACCACAGTTCCTAGAGAAGAAAAGGATAGAAGAATGCCAACATTTGAAGAAGATCGCCGACTCTCTTTATTATAAAGGGGAATCACCACAGCTGCTCATCGGTCAAGACAACTGGGAGCTAATAGTGACTCAAGAAGTAAGGAAAGGGAAACCAGGAGAACCAGTTGCTTCAAGAACAAGACTTGGATGGGTGCTTCACGCATCAGACACCGGGGCTGTAAGAGTAGTACACTTCATGAACACGTGTCTACATGTCAGCACACCAGATGAGGAGATGCATAAAGCCATCAAGGACCACTTTGCAATCGAGGCGCTTGGTTTGCAGCCACGAAGACCCACCACAGACTCAGAAGGAAGAGCACTCGCCATCCTAGAGAAGACCTGCAGAAGACTTGAAGATGGACGATTCGAAGCTGGACTCTTATGGAAAAATGAAGATGAACGGATGCCTGAGAGCTACTCATCTGCAAAGAACCGGTTGTTCAATATTGAAAAGAAGATGGATAAGGACCCTCAGCTGAAGGCGGAATACATCAAGCAGATCCAGCATCTTATCGACAGCAAGTATGCAGAAGAAGCACCTATGACACAACAGGACTCTAAGAAGAAATGGTACCTCCCTCATTTCTCCGTAGTACATCCACTGAAGAAAAAGATAAGGATCGTCTTCGACGCTGCAGCCAAGTCAAAAGGAAGAAGCCTCAACGATGCTCTACTGCCAGGACCAGATCTACTGCAGTCACTCTTCGGGATACTACTAAGGTTTCGACTGGGCCCGCTAGCAGTGGCAGCCGATATCAGAGAAATGTTTCTTCAAGTTCGCATTCGACCAGAAGACAGAGATAGCCTGAGGTTTTTGTGGCGCGGGGCGCGTCGCGACGTGCCTCCAAAAGAGTACAGGAAGGCATCGGTTATCTTCGGCGCAACATCATCTCCGAGCACCGCAATCTATGTGAAGAATCAAAACGCAGCGGACTTCAAAGAACAGCATCCAGAGGCAGCAAGGGCGGTCGAGCTAAACCATTACATGGACGAGTACCTGCACAGCTTCCACTCAGAAGAAGACTTTAGAAAAGTAACGACGCAGGTGGACTTCATACACAAGAAGGCAGGCTTCACACTCAGGAGATGGGCGTCAAATCAACCCGAACTGCTGCAAGACTTGAAGATCGACTCCGTTGAGAAGACAGAATTGGACCTAAGCGAGAAGGAAGAGAAGACATTAGGTCTGCGCTGGTTCACCAAAAAGGACTCCATCGCCTTCAGGGCAAACCTCCGAAATACACCGGAAGAAATAGCAAGAGGACTCAAGGTGCCTACGAAGAGGGAGGTTACCAGCGCAGTAATGTCGACCTTTGATCCGCTGGGTTTAGCATCACCAGTTCTCATCCAAGGCAAGAAGCTGCTTCAGAACATATGGCGAAGTGGCGTCGGTTGGGATGACGAAATAAAAGAAGGGGAGTACGAAGCATGGAAAACCTACCTGGAGAAGATGAAGCTGCTCCAAGACCTGCAAGTTCCGAGATGCCTGGCTCCACATTGCACCGAGGGGGAGCTACACACTTTCGTTAATACGAGCGAGCTGGCGTACGCAGCGGCAGTTTATTAGAGGACAGAAGGCAAGATGGAACCTACCACGTCAGCTTAGTGGCAGCAAGAGCGAGAGTCACTCCACTGAAGCCAGTAGCCATCCCGAGACTCGAACTATAGACAGCCCTCCTAGGAAACAGACTGGCTCATTCAGCTGAAGAAGAATTGGACCTAAAAGTAACAAAGAAAACATTTTGGACAGACTCCAGCATCGTACTTTCCTGGATAAAAACAGACCCGAGAACCTTCAAGACGTTCATGGCTCATCGCTTAGCGGAGATAGAGGACCTCACCAAACCGTAAGACTGGAGATGGGTGCCTACAGCGCAGAATCCTGCAGATGACGCAACACGCGACGTGCCAGAACACTTCAACTGCACTCACCGATGGTTCACCGGACCCAGCTTCCTGAGAAAAGAAGAAGCACATTGGCCTGCACCAAGAACTTTCAAGAAAACAACCACCGGCGAAGAAAGGGCAGCGGACGTCGCAGCAACAACACAAACATTTCATCCATCACCAGACCCGGAGAGATTCTCTTCATGGAAGAGGCTTTGGCGGGCCACAGCGAGAATACTGCAGTTCTTACAACTCTGCAGAAAAAAGGAGAATGTCAACGTCTGCAAAAATAATCCCACCTGGAAAATGACACAAAGAAAAGGAACGAAGACTGTAGAGAAGCAACACAGATCTTCAAAAATAACAGAAAGGAAATATATTCCGATGGACACCGAACTACTCGAGAAAGCTGAAACTCTTTTGCTGAAAAGAAGCCAAGACAACAGTTTCAGTGAAGACATCAAGCGCCTTCAGCAAGGGAAGCAATTGGAGGGCAGCAGTAAATTGAAAAGGCTCGACGTAGTGCTAGAAGAGGGTCTCCTGCGACTAAAGTGAAAAATCGACGCGATGCAGGATGTGATCAGGGACTACAAACGACCCATCGTGCTCGACAGCAAGGACAAGACAACACAATTCATCAAAGAAGAATTCCACTGCCGCTTCAATCATGGAAATCACGCGACGGTGATGAATGAAATACGACAACGCTTCTGGATACTCGGTCTAAGGTCAGCAATCAAGACTGTTCAGCATCAATGTCAATGGTGCAAAACGAGAAAAGCAAGACCTCAAGATATACCAACAGGCAACTTACCGGCGGAAGGGCCGATGCACGGATATCACCCTTATACGTGCACGGGCGTGGACTACTTTGGACCGATGACAATCACCGTGGCAAGACGGCGCGAAAAGAGATGGGGGACTCTATTTACATGCCTCACAAGGGCTGTGCACATTGAGCTAACTCCTTCGCTCTCCACCGACAGCATGATCATGACGCTGCGACGATTCGCCGCAAGAAGAGGGATGCCTAAGAAAATCTACAGCGACAACGGGACTAACTTCGTCGGCGCCAACAAAGAAATAAAAGAAGCGCTCGACACCTTGCAGCAAGAAGACCTCACCTCAGAAGCAGAGAAGATCGGCGTGCAATGGAAATTCATCCCTCCAGGTGCGCCAATTATGGGTGGCGCATGGGAACGTTTGGTGCGATCAGTCAAAACCGCACTAGACGCCACACTTCACGAAAGGTATCCACGAGAGGAGGTACTCCACACTCTCCTCTTAGAGGCCGAGCACATAGTCAACTCTCGACCTCTCACACACCTCTCTGAGAACCTTGAAGAAGAAGCACTATCACCGAACCACTTCCTCATCGGGCGGTACTGCGGCGCAGCAAGAATCGGCAGCTTCAACGACAACGAACTCGTGGGCAGATCCACATGGAAGGCCACGCAGCAACTTGCTGATCACTTCTGGCAACCTTGGCTGCGAGAATATCTAACCACTCTCTTGCCAAGGAAGATGAAGGCAAGAACCAGCACCACAGACCTGCAAGTTGCGGACATCGTGCTGATCGTCGACCACAACCTACCAAGGTGCACCTGACCTGATGGGCGAACAAGGATCGTCGACGTCGAGACGCGCGGAGGTGTGCTGAGAAGACACAGTTCGAGAGTAGTGCTGCTGGTGCCGGGAGTATCGCCGAGCCAGGTAGGAAACCACCGGATCGACCAGGCGTATTGGACAGACCCATCGCCTATCGCGATATATTCAACCCGGAGAGGACGAGAGTAGTCTCGTCTTACTCCCAAATACCGACCCGGAAAACTTCGTCGCCGGGTAAGGAGGCCGCAGCTAGGGTTGCACTCTCCCCCATCGTACCTGAGTGTACGACTGGGCGTGAACCGCTGCCCTCTCAACCTCAGCGGCCCATGAAGACGCCACGAAGGCACACACCTCCTGAGACCGAAGCCTCTCTCTACGAGAAGAGGCAGCGTGTTGGACATTCATCTGAGCCATCATCAGCGTCTTCGGATGATGAGGAGCCCCAAGCAGAGACCAGGAGGAAGGTCCACACCTCACCTCCTAAGTCACCATCACCACCGCAACAGCCTCCATCCATCTCACCGGACCGAAGAAGTCACGACTCGGCCCAGTTTGAGCAAGGAGGTGAGGAGTCCTACAGCTGGGGCTCGACAACATATGCAACCCTAGCTGCATCAGCTGGAAGGTCATCCCCGGTACAAATTACCAACCCGTCCGGGTTAGCTCAGGATGATGGACAGCGGCCATCAACGAGCTACGCCCACATGGCTGCGGCCCCAGCAGTACCACGACCACAATCGGCGGAACAACCTCAAAAAACTGAGAAAGAAAGGGAGAAGAGATATCCGCCGATTGTCGCAGAATGCCTCCCGGACTGGACCAGGCATTTTAAGGTCCTTAATGAGAAGTTGGGCCATCCACCTAATGCCCGTCCGTTCGGGAAAGGAGTTAGGTTCACTCCACAGAGCCCGGATGAGTTCCGTACCATACAGAGGTACATGGTAGAACTCTCCGAGAAGGATAAAACCATGTCGTGGTATTGTTACACACCGACAGAGGAGAAGCCCACTAAAGTGGGCATCCGTGGCCTGCCTGTGGGCACCGACACAAAAATGATTGAGGAGGCTATTCGGGCAAAGGGCTTCCCCATCAATTATGTGAAGGCTATACCACCACGTAGGGGCAGACCGGGCTGCCTCTACTATGCACAGCTGGAGCATCTGAGCCTAGAACGGCTACAGCAACTTTACCAACTCGACGAGCTCCTCTACATGAGAGGAGTCGTCATCGAAGCCTGGCAGAGGAAGACCGGACCGGCACAATGCCACCGTTGCCAGGCTTTCGGACATGCCTCCGCTAACTGTTTTAGGCCAGTGAAATGCGTTCGCTGTGCCGGTGAACATATTGCCAGCCTTTGCCCAAGGGGTAGAGAGGAGGAGCCTAAGTGCGCAAACTGCGCCAAGAACCATACGGCCAACGATCGCCGCTGCCCGGTCCTGAGGAGGATAGCCAGGAAGCAGGGGATCGTCTTACCTGGGCTACTGCCGGAGAACCCAAAGAGGATCCCCCAAAGTCGCCCAAAGGCCGTCACCATACAGGAGGACGGGTGGGCTACCATCACCAGAGGGAAGGGTAGGCAATCAGTCCCCCCCCCACCCCCTCCTGTAGTACCATCAGAAACGGTTGGTCCCACAGACCAAAGGGCAACCACCGGGGCGACTCTCCGACCTCCTGCCAACGACGCCACTGAGAGGCAACCCTCCAGGAGGAAGAGGCGGAGGAACAGGAGTAAGAGAACGGAGCAGCCTCCTCCTCAGGCTGTGACCTCTACCCCTACTACCACAGGACCGATAGCCTCGCAGGCGCAGGTTGCTGCAAAAATATCAGCACCAGCTACGGCAAGTAGAGCGCCAGAAAGGGCCTTACCGGAAAGCAGAGCCCGCTCCACACATAGAGCGCGCTCTGTGCAAAGGAAGACCGAAACCAATGCCCCGAGACCAGTGCCTTCACAAAAGCGTAGTGCAGAACGCAGACCACCAACTTCCGACTTCGAGACGGCCGATGCTATTCACAGATTAGTAGGCATAGCCATCGAAGTCGGAACACAAGTCCTGGCCGACATTAGGGCCGGGACAGATCCCGTTACCGCCGTCATGAAGGCGCTGGCAACATTACTGGCAAGGCATTATGGAGGATAATAACCTGCGCCTGCTATACTGGAACCCGGACGGGATTCGTCAAAGGATCCATGAACTCCGCACTCTCACCCAGCAACAGGACATCCAGGTGATTTTGCTGGGTGAAATTAAATTAAGACCTTCAACGCATCTTAAGCTGCCTATCACATATACAGGAGAGACGAGGTCGATCCTCAAGGGGTCGCTTACAGAGGGACAGCGATCCTGGTGAGGAGAGACATCGTCCACCAGGAGCTGGACCTGCCAGACTTCCAGACGATGCGTTCAATCGGCATAAAAATGGAGGCGGCGGGCGAGGAACTTAAGATCTTTGCAGCATACCGCCCGCCAGGGACTCCATTTCACTCCTCAGACATCCGGACGGTAATGGAAGGTACAACACCCACCATCATCGCCGGGGACCTGAACGCCAAACACCCGGCGTGGGGGTCCAGAGTGATCACCCCGCCGGGTCGTGAACTTTATGAAGATGCAGAACACCATGATTACGACGTTCTAGGTCCCGAGGAACCGACGCATATCCCTAGCGACCCTAGGAGGCGTCCGGATGTATTAGACATCGTGCTCACTAAGAACGTCAACTACCCAGTAGTGGTAGAAGTGCTGTATGACCTGAACACGCAGCACCTCCCGATTCTGATAACCCTTGGCACTAAGGCAGTGACCTCACCGCCCAGAGCTGTCAAGACTAAGATTGACTGGAGGCTCTACCACCAACACCTGCAGGAGAGACCTCCAGTCCATACACCAATTAACTCAGCGGACGACGTAGAGGCCGCTGCAACCAGACTAACCACGTGTATCCAGGAGGCCCTCAACGCGGCCTCTACGATCGTCCCTCTCACGGGGAGAAAAGAAGAGCTGCCGCTAAGACTACGCGTGCAGCTCAACCATAAAAGAGCGCTGAGAAAGCTCTGGGCGCGTACTCGCTGCCCTAGAGTAAAACGGAGACTCAACACCTTGTCAGACGAACTGTCGGTTGCAATACAGGCCCACAGAGGAGAGGCCTGGGAGCGGCGCATATGGAAGGCGGACGAACAACATGCGTCGCTCTATACATTGAACCGACAGCTAACGAAAACACGACCACCTGTTTGCCCGCTGACTAACAACGCGGGCATTCAATGTTACGATGCCAAGGGCAGAGCGGATATCCTAGCTGAGCACTTCGAGGAGCAGTTTATGCCGCACCCAGCAAGTGCGGAGTTCCTGGAATCCCATACAAGGAAAGAGAGCCGCGTGCAGGAGCTCCTGTCGTCGCCCGCGCCACCGCTTGCAGGAGAGTGGTTTATCTCCCCCGCTGAACTGCGGAGGACAGTAACCCGCCTGCAACCGAGGAAGGCGCCGGGGCACGACGGGATTACTAACGCTGCACTACGACAGCTGCCCAATAGAGTCCTTGTAGAGATAGGTCGGCTCTACAACGGAATATTGCGGACATCCCACTTCCCGGAGGACTGGAAGAAAGGCAAAGTTATCGTCTTGCCGAAACCCGGGAAGGACAGGCGTAGAGCAGCCAATTACAGGCCGATCACGCTACTACCGCATATAGCTAAACTGTGCGAAAGATTACTGTTAAGACGTCTCCGCCCGTGCATCCAACTTCGGGCGGAGCAACATGGATTCAGGAGGGGTCACTCAACAGCAACACAGCTGACCAGAGTGCTGCACCTGCTTGCGGCCGAACACAACCGAGGCAGCATATCGTTGGGCGTCTTTCTCGACATTGAGAAGGCGTTCGACCGGGTGTGGCACACAGGATTACTCTACAAGCTAGATGTACAAACAAGTATCCCTCCTGCTATATTGCGGCTAGTGGCGTCTTTCCTGGAAGGCAGGAAGTTCTACGTCTGCGTAGAGGACGCCGTGTCCGCAATAAAGACCATAACAGCTGGTGTGCCACAGGGCAGCTGTCTATCTCCAGCCCTGTACGCGGCGTACACAAATGACATTCCTACCCTGGCAGGACACTTGCACGAATGGGAGGACGACGTCGAACTAGCGCTTTTTGCGGATGACAGCACATACTTCACGTCGTCCAGAAGAGCCCACATTGCAGCTGCCAGGATGCAACGTCTGCTGGACCAGCTGCCACCATGGCTGGATGAGTGGAGGATGGCCGTCAATGTTAGCAAGACGACCGCTCTACTCACTCGCCGCTATAGAAATTTACCACCACCGCTAATCCTCAGAGGCCAGGAGATCGCATATGAGAAGGCCGTGACCTACCTTGGCTGTCGGATTGACAGGATGTTGCATATGACAGCGCACGTCGACTCTGCTATACGCAAAGCTCGATGTGCGCGGGCAATGCTCCGCCCTGTCCTGACATCCAAGTTACCGACAAAGTCGAAGTTAACCATCTATAAAACTTACATAAGACCCCTGCTAACATACGCTGCTCCGGCCTGGTATGCACTCCTGAGCGATCGTCAGAAGCGGCGACTTCAGGCCCAGCAGAGTTTGTCATTACGAACTATAGTCGATGCGGGTCGCTACGTCCGTAATGACGTCATAGCGGCCAACCTTAAGATGGAGAGCCTGCATGAATTTGTGGTCCGGCTGGCGCGCGGTATGTTTGACCGCGCCGACAACGGGCCACACGAACACCTCAACGGCTTCGCGCCGTTGCATGCAAGGCCGCCGGACGGGCGACCTTATCCAAGAGAACTCCTCCCTATATAGATTAGGGAGTTGAGTAAATCCCACAATGCCGCGGAAAGGCCAACTCGGACATAATAATTTGTGTTTAAACACAAACTACAGATAACCACCCTTTGTTATAAATTAACCGACCGCGACCAAAGTCGCTCAAACAACGCCTATAACACCTAGGCGCCCAGGACCGGCACACTGTAGTGTGCCGTGAGGAACATCCGGGTAAAGGGGTACACCCCGAGGCCCGAGACCTGCATGGCTATATGCCTGCAGAAGACAACAACGAGGCTCAAATCGCAATCGCAGCACAGCCGTCGAAGAGGCTACAACTACAAGGAAAAAAGGAAGCCGAAACCGAAAAGAAAAGCGTTTTAATTGCCTCCTCCCGGCTGATCGTATATCTCTCTCTCTCTCTCTCTCGGGGTCCTAGTAGGGTCGTAGTATACATACGCATTTAGGGGTGCGTGGGACGTACGTCACTAGCACTAGGCAAGGAACGTACGTCATAAAGTGCGAGATTGTCCCAGGGCGACTGCGGGCACTGGACGTGTCCCTGCCGTCCGAAACAGTCAGTGATTTTTATTAATGCTGTAGTCGTACTGTGTCCCGGCCTAAATCCGGATTGATATAAATTGAGGATATAATTTCTTGTGCAAAATGAATTTAATTGTTGTTGGACAAGGCGTTTTAGGACTTTGGACAGAAAAGGAAGAATGGAAATGGGACGATACTCGGAATAACTCGAAGGATTGACTTTTTTGGGCAAAGGAATGATTTGAGCATATTTCCATTGGGAAGGGAAGGAGGATGTGAATATAGAAAAATTTAGGATAACGGTAATAATAGGTGTTAATATATCAAGTAAGGGAATAATCATTTTACGACTGATATCGTCACTTCCAACACTGTCAGAATGGATAGAAAGTATGTTTCTTCTAACATCACACAATCTGCAAATTGCCTAAACACAAATGGAGGATAGTCAGGAGTGGGTAACGTTGAAAGTTGAGTTGTAGTTGACTTTGCAACATTATCAGTGCAAGAAGCAGAAGAAAAGTGCTGATTAAGCAAATTTAAATCTATATCATTCTGAATCGAGATTGAATGTGATTTCCCAACTCCAAAAGACCTTAGGAATTTCCAAACATGGCTTGGATCTTCGTTTTGAACAGATTTATGGATATGGCGTCGTCGTAAGTCCCTATACAACTTATTGCATTGATTAAGTAGGATTCTGTACTTTTCCCGAATTATGTCATTTGTAGGATCTGACTTGTGCCTGGTCCTTACAGCATTCTTTTTCGCTATAAGTTTCTTAAGCTCTTCGGTTAACCATGGGGCTGGAGGATGGCGTACACGAACTGGACGAACAGGAGCATGTACATCGTAAATCTTAATAAGGAGCGAGTTAAATACTGCTACCTGCTCGTCAACAGTACAAACGTTTGTTACAGCCCTCCAATTCATATTCACATCATCTTCTCGTAATTTGTCCAAATCCATTTCCACAAAATTACGCTGCAGAAGTATCCTTGATTTGGCTTTGGGTGGTCTTTCCTTTTTTTTTTGTTTTTTTTTTAGAAGAGGGGGCAAACGAGCATGCGGCTCACCTGATGTTAAGTGACTACCGCCGCCCATGATCAACCGCAACACCAGGAGAATTGCGGGTGCGTTGCCGGCCCTTTAGAAAGGAGTAAGCTCTTTTTTTGAAGGTCCCCAGGTCGTATCGGTCCGGAAAAATCGCCGGTGGTAAACTATTCCACAGAGAGGTTGTACGTGGAAGAAAACTCCTTGTGAAACGTACAGTGGTGGACCGCCAAGCATCCAAATGGTGTGGATGGTATCGGGACGTTTGCCGTGTAGTGCGTTCACGAAATTTGGCGGCTGGGATTAATCCGAACAATTCCTCAGAGCACTCCCCGTGATAGATGCGATAAAATACGCAAAGAGATGCAACATCTCTTCGCAGCGCCAGTGAATCGAGCCGATCGGAAAGCACTCGGTCGTCGACGATTCGAGCCGCTCTGCGCTGGATGCGGTCAAGTGGAAGGAGCTGGTACTGGGGAGCCCCAGCCCAGAGATGGGAACAGTATTCCATGTGCGGCCGAACCTGCGCCTTATAAAGTTGCAGGCGGTGTGCCGGCATGAAATACTGTCCCGCTCTGCTGAGCACGCCAAGCTTTTTAGAGGCTAATTTGGCCTTCCCTTCCAAGTGACCACGAAACTGCACGTCACTCGATACGTCGACGCCGAGGATTCCGATACTGGCTGAAGCAACAAGGGGAGTGCCTTGAAACTGAGGGGATACGACAAAGGGGTTCTTTTTAGCGGTTAACGCGCAAACTTGTGTCTTCTGGGGGTTAAACTGGACTAGATTTAGTCGCTCCCAATCCGAGACTCTGTTCAGCAAAGACTCGACTTCAGACGTTTTCCCGAGAAATATTGGCTCGACCGGTGTAAAGAGCATCACCAGTGCTGTCATCTGCATAGCAATGAATGTTACGGGTTTGCAACATATCATTGATATGCAGAAGAAACAGCGTTGGCGATAGCACGCAGCCCTGTGGAAACACCACAGGATTATAGTGCCCAAGTGTATGCGCAAGCGCAAAGGTGCACTCTCTATTCCTTCACTCTCATAATCCGATGGGACAGTAAACCGACACGACCAAAAAGAGTCGGGTGCAGGGCCAACTGCTTTACGTGTTTTCCGAGGCACGGGGGGGAGACACCGCCAACTTCCTGACACCGGGCAGCTACTGAGAATTTCTTGACAGAAAAACTCGATAATTGATTTTTTGGCCCGACCCGGGATTCGAACCCAGGACCTCATGATCAGCAGTCGCACTACTACAACCCCTAGACCAACTAGGCAGTCTGGAATGGGATGAAGACATAAAGAATATATGAATTGAAGTTTCGTTACAGGCCAATGGCGAAGCTAGGGCGCCAAACTAGGAGAAGCACAAGATATGGTTTTGTTTTTTTAGCAGTTTTAAAAATACATCAATCTTGATCTGTCTCCACTCTTCAGTTTCATTATCAGTTCTGTCGAGGACGTGTTCGACAAAGCAAACAGAAGGCATACTACTGATATATATAGATTGTATGACATATCAGCAATTGCGTACCTTCGGTGGCTTTGAAAAAAGTCGTTTGGGTTTGCTTGAGCGAAAAAAAAAGATATTTACATACAAAACAATACATGAATAAAAGAAAAGCATGAAAAAAGTACAAACAATGTTCAAAAATAAAAAAACAAATTATATTCTAAACCGAATCGTCTATCTTTCTTAAGAAAAGACTTAATTACGTCCGCGTAAAATGTTGGTGAACGTTTTTATTGTACCAATAACTGTTTTTCAATCGCGATCATTGATAAGTCTGAAAAACGCTCTTGACCTTGTGTATTTCTCAAATAAGTATGGATGCGCTTCAGAGATGAGAAAGCACGTTCCACGGAGTAACTTGTGGCTGGAATAGTTACGACAAGAAAAGCTAACTTTAAGAGCTGGGGAAAGGCCTTTTCAAGACCAATTTCGTTTATAAAGTCAATGAGTTCGCATTTTTAATAATTATATCCGGGTGCCAACTTCCTGAACCTCTACTGTCTACGGTAGTAGCGGCTTTTTTGAGTAACGAAACGAAACTATCTATCGAATATCAATAGCGGCTTTTGAAACACTCTATTTTAATACAGGGTTCTGAAACTCTCTATTTTATTAGCGGCTTCAATAGAGTGTTTCACGACGTGTTTAATTGAAAAACGTTGCGAATGAAACGATGTCCGTTTCACGAGAAAATTGTTTGTTACCGTTTCGTATAGAATTAGACATGGTGTTATGGTTAAATTTATTTATTTGTTTAATCATTTCGCACGGTTTGATAAAAATATCACTTGAAAAGATTTAACGATAAACGATTTATTTAATAATTATGATTATGATAAATTCACCCACAAGTTCAGCATAAAATATTGAATATAAGTTTGATTTTATAGCAAATAATTATTGCAATGCTTATTTTTAGATATCTCAAACCTACATTTTTATGTAATAAATCAAAAGAATACATGTATTGATGTTTTTATAGAATATTGGCCTTCATGGTTGTAGTATCTTTTTAAAAAAAGTCCCAAAGTACACTGGCATTACTTCGAGATATTTTTGAATACTATCACATAAAGTTTTAGTATTATTTTTACACTTAGTTACTTAGACTAATTACTGTACAATTATTATTATTAACACTAATATATACAATTGTATTTAGTTGTTATTTTACTAAAGATATTATTATTATTTCACAAAAAGAAAACAAAAATATTAACAAACGCGCCTAAAAAGTAAAAACAAACCGTGTCATTAAACTTAAACATAAGACTAATTTAAAGCGGGCCAAGGCCACTTAAATTATAGAATTTGAACCATTTTTTGTAAAAACATGCACACTTACTTTCTCATTTCTAATATCGCATCTATACGAAGGGAATAGAGTCATAGATCAAATGCAAAAGCACCCGCGCTCACTCGACATTCGACGACCGGTCGTACTTCTACCACAGCGTAAAGAGTCGGTTTCTTTACTCATATGTTTCTACTTCAACAGCCGAAGCCGTCGCCGATGCGTCGCGAAAATAGCCGAATAAACGTTGTGTTATTGTTACTGATCGCTCGTTCGTGATTCGTGAATCGTGTTACTGAGTAAAACATCTACTGTAATAGATAGTTTCGTTGCACTGCAAATGCAATAACCCGCTACCCGCTATTGTGTGAATAGATTGTTTCAGTAACTAGTTACGTTTTGTAACGACTACTCCTATCAGCGAGACAGTTTTTTGAGTTTTGGCGGGAACTTGGCCGTAGACGGATTGTCGCTCCTGTTTTGTCGCTTGAATAATGGTTCGAAGTGTGGATTTTGATTTGTAAAAGTGATGCGATTTTGTGAAGTAAGTGTCCGCGCGTGTGAACTATTAGAGAAAACGTCGAAACAAGTGCTTTGATGTCGATATAAACCTCAAGATATTTTGATCGCTTGGGCGCCTTATGAACTTGAGTGGCTGTCTGTCCGCTAGGTTGAGCTGTCGTCAAAATCTCCCAAGGGCTTCTCGATGTGACGCATCAGCATATTGTTAAGAAAAAGAACATAAAATGAAGATTCCCAAAGAAAGGATAGGCTCAGAAGGTCTAGAAACCAGAGCCGTAAAGCCAGTTAATAAAGAACGAGACAGTTTTTCGTAGACATCACAGAGTACTTTCTAATATACTGAAAGTAGACATTATAGTGATCTTAGACCGTCTGTGACCGCAGTAAGTAATCTATGGTGACCGTTTTCGAAGTATGTTAGAGATAAAAGGTATCCTCTTAGTAGTCTGTGGATAAAAGTAGGATGGGTTATAGAAGTTGAAAGTTTAAAAAAATCTATTATTTACTGAAAAGTAAGTGAATATATAAACTATATTACAGAATAAAAATTATTAAAGTTAAATTATAAAAAATACAAGTTTTGACATGAATAAATACTTTATAGCTTCGTAAATGCTCCTTCAGCCTTCTGTTACCACAGAGTACATTATATATACCTGGAATAGAGTTGCTAGTCGATTCCGTGGTACAGAGACATCTATAGTGGAGTTGTCGAACTAAACGGACGATATATCTATCTATAAATATATTATATAGTACAGCCCCATCCCTGGTGTACTGATTATTTTTAATTAATTTTACAAGATCACATAATTCTGCAACTAACTAGTTTTGTGCATATAGGCACAAAACTAGTTAGTTGCAGAATTATGTAATCAAAGGTAAATCACATAAAAGAAAACTCAATTTAAAAATAATAATCATCTTTATTCAGGTAATTTACACCCATAACCAGTAAAAAAATTAAGAATTAAGCAATCTACACAATTTCAGAAATAAATAAATAAACGTCGATCAATCAATATATTTCATCAAAGTAACAATTTTAAATTAATAAATCCAACAGTAATTATAAGTAGGCAGTAATGACAGTATACAAAGTAAATTAATCGAAATAAAATAACATAAAATTTAGTTTATTTAGTTTATCTTGGTATTTTAAATAATAAAGCAACTTATCTACTACACAAAAGTTATAAGAAAAATAAAATAAGATGCACAAATTACAAAAAAATAGTACAATTGACAAAAAGTTGACAATTTTTATAAAAAAAAACTTAATAGTCCAATATCTTGAAAACGGTTAGGTTTGATGTATGGTGTTTCATAGTCGTAATAGTCGGTAATGATGCAAATTACAACCCCCTAAAGGATCTAAGTCGACTTAACCAATATAATTTATATTGAAATATATATACAGGGTTACCCCGTATATATTTCAATATTTATCTACTATATTCCACTTGGCACTAACATTTGATGTTCCCTGGTCACATACAGTAGCAAGGATTTTAAAGCCAGACCCCTTCAATTTTCTTATATTTATTTTAATCATTAAGGCTAATTCAGCTTTTTTTGTACTGCAAGCACAAAATGAATATGATATCGGCTGTTTATAGTTTTTAGAATACCTCTATTCTAAGTTCAGTCCTCACTACATCACCATTGTCAACTAAACCAGTAATTGAAATAATACTGGTTTTTACGGATTTTATCGCGTATATTTAACTATAAATACCCGACATTTCGAGCGCTTTACAGCACCGGAACGTCAGGTATTTATAGTTAAATACACGCGATAAAATCCGTAAAAACTAGTATTATTTCAATGCGTAGTGTTCGCGTAAATATAAGAAACAATTATGTAAACCAGTAATCCTGTCATTTTTCCTGTCATAACCAATATGTGGTGTAAAGGCCATTTCATCAAAAACCAGTGTACACAATTTATCATTGGCTTTCATTTTAGATAGATGCTTGCTTCTTAAGCTGGTAAAATATGTTTTCATTTATACCAGGCTTAATATTGGCCTTAGATACCATCCTGCTTAAGGTTAAAGGTGATGGCAGAACAAATATTTTTTGCAGCATCCTGTAGGCTCTTGGCCCATGTTAAAAAAATGTAATGCCATCACCTTTTCATCAGGTGTGAATTGTCTGTCCCTTTTGTGTTTACCACATTCTCGAAATTGTAACATCGTAAAAACTATAGCCATTGAGGTAAAACTTTTAAATGCTAAATGATTTCTTAAATTTACGCGAACACTACACATTGAATAAAACTAAATTTACGGATTATATCGCGTTTATTTAACTAATTTTACTTATTTTTAATTCCCGACGTTTCAGTTCACGACGTTACAGTCCACCCCGTGACCATGGGTGCTGTAAGGCACCCGAAACGTGGGGAATTAAAAATAAGTAAAATCAGTTAAATAAACGCGATAGAATCCGTAAATTTAGTTTTATTCAACTTTTAAATGCTTTCAAGAAAGTAGTATTTTCTAACAGATTCATTTTCTTCTTCAGTCTTTTTGTTCTTTCTTCATACTTTCTTATTTCTCATTTGCTTTATTCAAGCTTTTAAGTTTCTTTTTTAACATTGTAATTCTTGTACTAATTTGAGTCCTTTTGGGCTTAGTCACCTTCAAGCCTGAAATTAAAATGACAAAACATTATATTTATATAGACCAAGAAAATTTGTACTATAGTTTAGTAAAAATAAATTTAATTGTAGCAAGTTGATTGCATTTTGAATCATAATTTGGAACATAGTAGATAAATATTGAAATATACAATATGATAGGGTTACAGGTTAAGTCGACTTAGATCATTTAGGGGGTTGTATTTTGCATCATTACCGACTTTTTCGACCATGAAACACCATACACGAAACTTAACCGTTTTTAAGATATTGTAAATTTTAGTAATGCAATAGTGGAGTACTTGTGCAGGCGAAACATGATGAAATATAATGGCAAAAGTGATAAAATATGTTTACTTATTAAAGTAATTATTAAAGTTAACATTTTGGTGTTTTATTTGGTACAAGAGCGAGCAAAGCAAGCTCGGGACTTGCGGCACACCAACTCAGATAGGTTTGGTTAGAAAGATTTGTGGTTATTTTTTCATAAACCACCCAGAAATAACGGGGGCTCCATCAACTAAACTTTGGTATTGCTTCGGTGAAGAGGGGTCACGCCCCCTCCCCGACTACCTATTAAGGTGATTTTTCTTATAAATTATTTTATAAAATTTTGATCTTTAACATTTAATATAAAAATACCATGCATCTCATGGTGGGGGGACAGGTGGGGGGCGAATCTATCCCTTTCCACCTCCCCTCCCCCCGCCCCACAACCCCCTATTAAAGCAACTTGATATTAAAGCTTTACCAGAACCAGCACAAAACCCAGTGGGACTTTATTTAAATAAAATTAATTTACAATATATTATCCTCAATTTAATTTATACAATAAAATCAATTTTAACTTACTGGATGTTTGAGCAGTAGTTGTCTCTTGCACATAACTTGATTTTGAAGCAATTTCTTGTGTATAACGTGTTTTAACAACAGCACCTGTAAAATCAATATATACAATGAATGATTATATTGTACTTGAAATATATTGACAACTTAACAATAGTACAAAGAGAAATGTGAACTGACGGCTCTAATAAAAATTCTAACCTTCTTGGGTTTATTAATTGCAAAGATTAATTCCTCTACTACCAATCAGCAAAAAATTACAGCATAAACATATTAGCCATGTAGAATTTGAACGACTAAGAGTGAAGGACTACCAACATCTTTCAACAGACAATATCAAACAACAAATACCATAAGTAGCATAACAAAATAAAACAAATAAAAATGAATTCTTAAATTTACGCGAACACTACACATTGAATAAAACTATTATTTACGGATTTTATCGCGTTTAATTACTTTTAATTTATTTTTATTATTATCCCGACGTTTCGGGTGCTTTACAGCGCCCATGGTCACGGGGGGGACTGAGATGTTTGACGTCCCAATGTCATAGTTAGTCCGGCTACCTTCAGTTTTTTAATATAAATAATAATAATAAAAATAAATTAAAAGTAATTAAACGCGATAAAATCCGTAAATAATAGTTTTATTAAATAAAAATGAAGCTAAAAGTTACACATTCCATTTTATTAAAATGGAAGTTTATTATTAGTATTAGTTGTACAATAGAACACCTGTGAAAAATATGCATACTATAATGTAAATTATGGATCTTACAGCAATGTCGAATTTTACAAAGACTGAGGCAAATCAAGTAATTTCTCTTATAACGATTTCTTAAATTTACGCGAACACTACACATTGAATAAAACTAAATTTACGGATTTTATCGCGTTTATTTCACTACTTTTACTTATTTTTAATTCCCGACGTTTCGGGTGCTTTACAGCAACCATGATCACGGGGGGGACTGAGATGTTTGACGTCCCAATGTCATAGTTAGTCCGGCTACCTTCAGTTTTTGAATATTAATTTTTGGTCCGATTTACGCAAAACGAGCTTATAGTATCATGAAGTCTTGCAGTGGTATGCTTAGGTTTGGGTTTAATTTTGTTAATTATAGGATCCCAAGCAGGTGGCAGCACCCATCCATCTTCTCTATTGAAATTTGGATGTTTTTTAATTTCAATAGCCTCGCGTATCATCCTTGGTAGGAATCGGTGTTCTTTTGCGAGAATTTGTGGTTTATCAAATCAAATGTAATGGTGGGGACGATCTTGAACATGTTCGCAGACTGCAGACTTCCCGGAGCGTCGGTGCTTCACGTCAGTTATATGTTCTTTCACGCGGGTTTTTATGGATCTTTTTGTTTGACCTATGTAAGAGAGACCACATTCACAATCTAACTTGTACACTCCTGCATCTCGTAGAGGGATATTACACTTGACGGATGGTAAAAATTGACTAATCTTCTTCGGCGGCTTGTAGTATGTTTTAATGGAAGCTCGCTTCAAGATGTAGCCGACCTTGTCTGTGACTCCTCTGACATATGGTAGTACAGCAGGTACACGCTCGACTGTGGCCGGCTTCACTAGGTCACTGTGACGTAGGCGCGGGACCCGAAGCTTGTTGTCTTGCAATACTTGCTTGACGTGCTGAAGTTCGGCGGCCAGATGTTTTCTGTCACAGATCCCTCGTGCTCTCTGAGACAAAGATTTACCCACGGTAGCTAACTGTGAAGGATGATGGTGAGATTCACCATTTAAATATCGGTTGGTATGGGTCTTTTTTCTATACACAGTGTGACCAATTGTGTTATTAGGATTTCGAATGACTAAAACATCTAAGAAAGCTAAAGAATTATTTGCCTCTAACTCCATTGTGAATTGTATTTTAGAGTGTATAGAGTTAAGGTGGTTTAAAAATGCAGTTACTTTGTCAGATGGTAAAATTGTGAAAGTGTCGTCTACGTACCACTTGTAGAATCTTGGATTTACAGGAGCAGTAAGAAGGGCTTTCTCCTCGAAGTCCTCCATGAATATGTCGGCGACTACGCGCCTAAAAAGTAAAAACAAACCGTGTCATTAAACTTAAACATAAGACTAATTTAAAGCGGGCCAAGGCCACTTAAATTATAGAATTTGAACCATTTTTTGTAAAAACATGCACACTTACTTTCTCATTTCTAATATCGCATCTATACGAAGGGAATAGAGTCATAGATCAAATGCAAAAGCACCCGCGCTCACTCGACATTCGACGACCGGTCGTACTTCTACCACAGCGTAAAGAGTCGGTTTCTTTACTCATATGTTTCTACTTCAACAGCCGAAGCCGTCGCCGATGCGTCGCGAAAATAGCCGAATAAACGTTGTGTTATTGTTACTGATCGCTCGTTCGTGATTCGTGAATCGTGTTACTGAGTAAAACATCTACTGTAATAGATAGTTTCGTTGCACTGCAAATGCAATAACCCGCTACCCGCTATTGTGTGAATAGATTGTTTCAGTAACTAGTTACGTTTTGTAACGACTACTCCTATCAGCGAGACAGTTTTTTGAGTTTTGGCGGGAACTTGGCCGTAGACGGATTGTCGCTCCTGTTTTGTCGCTTGAATAATGGTTCGAAGTGTGGATTTTGATTTGTAAAAGTGATGCGATTTTGTGAAGTAAGTGTCCGCGCGTGTGAACTATTAGAGAAAACGTCGAAACAAGTGCTTTGATGTCGATATAAACCTCAAGATATTTTGATCGCTTGGGCGCCTTATGAACTTGAGTGGCTGTCTGTCCGCTAGGTTGAGCTGTCGTCAAAATCTCCCAAGGGCTTCTCGATGTGACGCATCAGCATATTGTTAAGAAAAAGAACATAAAATGAAGATTCCCAAAGAAAGGATAGGCTCAGAAGGTCTAGAAACCAGAGCCGTAAAGCCAGTTAATAAAGAACGAGACAGTTTTTCGTAGACATCACAGAGTACTTTCTAATATACTGAAAGTAGACATTATAGTGATCTTAGACCGTCTGTGACCGCAGTAAGTAATCTATGGTGACCGTTTTCGAAGTATGTTAGAGATAAAAGGTATCCTCTTAGTAGTCTGTGGATAAAAGTAGGATGGGTTATAGAAGTTGAAAGTTTAAAAAAATCTATTATTTACTGAAAAGTAAGTGAATATATAAACTATATTACAGAATAAAAATTATTAAAGTTAAATTATAAAAAATACAAGTTTTGACATGAATAAATACTTTATAGCTTCGTAAATGCTCCTTCAGCCTTCTGTTACCACAGAGTACATTATATATACCTGGAATAGAGTTGCTAGTCGATTCCGTGGTACAGAGACATCTATAGTGGAGTTGTCGAACTAAACGGACGATATATCTATCTATAAATATATTATATAGTACAGCCCCATCCCTGGTGTACTGATTATTTTTAATTAATTTTACAAGATCACATAATTCTGCAACTAACTAGTTTTGTGCATATAGGCACAAAACTAGTTAGTTGCAGAATTATGTAATCAAAGGTAAATCACATAAAAGAAAACTCAATTTAAAAATAATAATCATCTTTATTCAGGTAATTTACACCCATAACCAGTAAAAAAATTAAGAATTAAGCAATCTACACAATTTCAGAAATAAATAAATAAACGTCGATCAATCAATATATTTCATCAAAGTAACAATTTTAAATTAATAAATCCAACAGTAATTATAAGTAGGCAGTAATGACAGTATACAAAGTAAATTAATCGAAATAAAATAACATAAAATTTAGTTTATTTAGTTTATCTTGGTATTTTAAATAATAAAGCAACTTATCTACTACACAAA
Source organism: Parnassius smintheus behrii (assembly GCA_036936625.1). Classification (NCBI taxonomy): domain Eukaryota; kingdom Metazoa; phylum Arthropoda; class Insecta; order Lepidoptera; family Papilionidae; genus Parnassius; species Parnassius smintheus. Next base: position 26,661,985 of record JAUPFT010000010.1, on the reverse strand, counting down.
AGTTATAAGAAAAATAAAATAAGATGCACAAATTACAAAAAAATAGTACAATTGACAAAAAGTTGACAATTTTTATAAAAAAAAACTTAATAGTCCAATATCTTGAAAACGGTTAGGTTTGATGTATGGTGTTTCATAGTCGTAATAGTCGGTAATGATGCAAATTACAACCCCCTAAAGGATCTAAGTCGACTTAACCAATATAATTTATATTGAAATATATATACAGGGTTACCCCGTATATATTTCAATATTTATCTACTATATTCCACTTGGCACTAACATTTGATGTTCCCTGGTCACATACAGTAGCAAGGATTTTAAAGCCAGACCCCTTCAATTTTCTTATATTTATTTTAATCATTAAGGCTAATTCAGCTTTTTTTGTACTGCAAGCACAAAATGAATATGATATCGGCTGTTTATAGTTTTTAGAATACCTCTATTCTAAGTTCAGTCCTCACTACATCACCATTGTCAACTAAACCAGTAATTGAAATAATACTGGTTTTTACGGATTTTATCGCGTATATTTAACTATAAATACCCGACATTTCGAGCGCTTTACAGCACCGGAACGTCAGGTATTTATAGTTAAATACACGCGATAAAATCCGTAAAAACTAGTATTATTTCAATGCGTAGTGTTCGCGTAAATATAAGAAACAATTATGTAAACCAGTAATCCTGTCATTTTTCCTGTCATAACCAATATGTGGTGTAAAGGCCATTTCATCAAAAACCAGTGTACACAATTTATCATTGGCTTTCATTTTAGATAGATGCTTGCTTCTTAAGCTGGTAAAATATGTTTTCATTTATACCAGGCTTAATATTGGCCTTAGATACCATCCTGCTTAAGGTTAAAGGTGATGGCAGAACAAATATTTTTTGCAGCATCCTGTAGGCTCTTGGCCCATGTTAAAAAAATGTAATGCCATCACCTTTTCATCAGGTGTGAATTGTCTGTCCCTTTTGTGTTTACCACATTCTCGAAATTGTAACATCGTAAAAACTATAGCCATTGAGGTAAAACTTTTAAATGCTAAATGATTTCTTAAATTTACGCGAACACTACACATTGAATAAAACTAAATTTACGGATTATATCGCGTTTATTTAACTAATTTTACTTATTTTTAATTCCCGACGTTTCAGTTCACGACGTTACAGTCCACCCCGTGACCATGGGTGCTGTAAGGCACCCGAAACGTGGGGAATTAAAAATAAGTAAAATCAGTTAAATAAACGCGATAGAATCCGTAAATTTAGTTTTATTCAACTTTTAAATGCTTTCAAGAAAGTAGTATTTTCTAACAGATTCATTTTCTTCTTCAGTCTTTTTGTTCTTTCTTCATACTTTCTTATTTCTCATTTGCTTTATTCAAGCTTTTAAGTTTCTTTTTTAACATTGTAATTCTTGTACTAATTTGAGTCCTTTTGGGCTTAGTCACCTTCAAGCCTGAAATTAAAATGACAAAACATTATATTTATATAGACCAAGAAAATTTGTACTATAGTTTAGTAAAAATAAATTTAATTGTAGCAAGTTGATTGCATTTTGAATCATAATTTGGAACATAGTAGATAAATATTGAAATATACAATATGATAGGGTTACAGGTTAAGTCGACTTAGATCATTTAGGGGGTTGTATTTTGCATCATTACCGACTTTTTCGACCATGAAACACCATACACGAAACTTAACCGTTTTTAAGATATTGTAAATTTTAGTAATGCAATAGTGGAGTACTTGTGCAGGCGAAACATGATGAAATATAATGGCAAAAGTGATAAAATATGTTTACTTATTAAAGTAATTATTAAAGTTAACATTTTGGTGTTTTATTTGGTACAAGAGCGAGCAAAGCAAGCTCGGGACTTGCGGCACACCAACTCAGATAGGTTTGGTTAGAAAGATTTGTGGTTATTTTTTCATAAACCACCCAGAAATAACGGGGGCTCCATCAACTAAACTTTGGTATTGCTTCGGTGAAGAGGGGTCACGCCCCCTCCCCGACTACCTATTAAGGTGATTTTTCTTATAAATTATTTTATAAAATTTTGATCTTTAACATTTAATATAAAAATACCATGCATCTCATGGTGGGGGGACAGGTGGGGGGCGAATCTATCCCTTTCCACCTCCCCTCCCCCCGCCCCACAACCCCCTATTAAAGCAACTTGATATTAAAGCTTTACCAGAACCAGCACAAAACCCAGTGGGACTTTATTTAAATAAAATTAATTTACAATATATTATCCTCAATTTAATTTATACAATAAAATCAATTTTAACTTACTGGATGTTTGAGCAGTAGTTGTCTCTTGCACATAACTTGATTTTGAAGCAATTTCTTGTGTATAACGTGTTTTAACAACAGCACCTGTAAAATCAATATATACAATGAATGATTATATTGTACTTGAAATATATTGACAACTTAACAATAGTACAAAGAGAAATGTGAACTGACGGCTCTAATAAAAATTCTAACCTTCTTGGGTTTATTAATTGCAAAGATTAATTCCTCTACTACCAATCAGCAAAAAATTACAGCATAAACATATTAGCCATGTAGAATTTGAACGACTAAGAGTGAAGGACTACCAACATCTTTCAACAGACAATATCAAACAACAAATACCATAAGTAGCATAACAAAATAAAACAAATAAAAATGAATTCTTAAATTTACGCGAACACTACACATTGAATAAAACTATTATTTACGGATTTTATCGCGTTTAATTACTTTTAATTTATTTTTATTATTATCCCGACGTTTCGGGTGCTTTACAGCGCCCATGGTCACGGGGGGGACTGAGATGTTTGACGTCCCAATGTCATAGTTAGTCCGGCTACCTTCAGTTTTTTAATATAAATAATAATAATAAAAATAAATTAAAAGTAATTAAACGCGATAAAATCCGTAAATAATAGTTTTATTAAATAAAAATGAAGCTAAAAGTTACACATTCCATTTTATTAAAATGGAAGTTTATTATTAGTATTAGTTGTACAATAGAACACCTGTGAAAAATATGCATACTATAATGTAAATTATGGATCTTACAGCAATGTCGAATTTTACAAAGACTGAGGCAAATCAAGTAATTTCTCTTATAACGATTTCTTAAATTTACGCGAACACTACACATTGAATAAAACTAAATTTACGGATTTTATCGCGTTTATTTCACTACTTTTACTTATTTTTAATTCCCGACGTTTCGGGTGCTTTACAGCAACCATGATCACGGGGGGGACTGAGATGTTTGACGTCCCAATGTCATAGTTAGTCCGGCTACCTTCAGTTTTTGAATATTAATTTTTGGTCCGATTTACGCAAAACGAGCTTATAGTATCATGAAGTCTTGCAGTGGTATGCTTAGGTTTGGGTTTAATTTTGTTAATTATAGGATCCCAAGCAGGTGGCAGCACCCATCCATCTTCTCTATTGAAATTTGGATGTTTTTTAATTTCAATAGCCTCGCGTATCATCCTTGGTAGGAATCGGTGTTCTTTTGCGAGAATTTGTGGTTTATCAAATCAAATGTAATGGTGGGGACGATCTTGAACATGTTCGCAGACTGCAGACTTCCCGGAGCGTCGGTGCTTCACGTCAGTTATATGTTCTTTCACGCGGGTTTTTATGGATCTTTTTGTTTGACCTATGTAAGAGAGACCACATTCACAATCTAACTTGTACACTCCTGCATCTCGTAGAGGGATATTACACTTGACGGATGGTAAAAATTGACTAATCTTCTTCGGCGGCTTGTAGTATGTTTTAATGGAAGCTCGCTTCAAGATGTAGCCGACCTTGTCTGTGACTCCTCTGACATATGGTAGTACAGCAGGTACACGCTCGACTGTGGCCGGCTTCACTAGGTCACTGTGACGTAGGCGCGGGACCCGAAGCTTGTTGTCTTGCAATACTTGCTTGACGTGCTGAAGTTCGGCGGCCAGATGTTTTCTGTCACAGATCCCTCGTGCTCTCTGAGACAAAGATTTACCCACGGTAGCTAACTGTGAAGGATGATGGTGAGATTCACCATTTAAATATCGGTTGGTATGGGTCTTTTTTCTATACACAGTGTGACCAATTGTGTTATTAGGATTTCGAATGACTAAAACATCTAAGAAAGCTAAAGAATTATTTGCCTCTAACTCCATTGTGAATTGTATTTTAGAGTGTATAGAGTTAAGGTGGTTTAAAAATGCAGTTACTTTGTCAGATGGTAAAATTGTGAAAGTGTCGTCTACGTACCACTTGTAGAATCTTGGATTTACAGGAGCAGTAAGAAGGGCTTTCTCCTCGAAGTCCTCCATGAATATGTCGGCGACTATGGGAGATACAGGTGAGCCCATCGCCACACCATCTACTTGCTTGTAGAACTCCTCCTTCCACAATAGATAGCCAGATGTGAGGCAGTGTTAGAATTTTAAAATACTACAACTTTTATCGGACGAAAGTACATACGAAAAGGTCAAAACAGACCCCACAACTAACACGCTTAAAGCAACTAGCGATTTAATAAAGAAATACTCCGAAAAATTAAATCTCGACGTGAATTCGCTAATACCATCATGTACCAAACCACCGAGGTTGTATGGGTTACCAAAGATACACAAACCAAACGCTCCACTACGTCCTATAGTGAGCCAGATCGATTCACTCGATCGATCCACTATTGTGGAAGGAGGAGTTCTACAAGCAAGTTGATGGTGTGGCGATGGGCTCACCTGTATCTCCCATAGTCGCCGACATATTCATGGAGGACTTCGAGGAGAAAGCCCTTCTTACTGCTCCTGTAAATCCAAGATTCTACAAGCGGTACGTAGACGACACTTTCACAATTTTACCATCTGACAAAGTAACTGCATTTTTAAACCACCTTAACTCTATACACTCTAAACTACAATTCACAATGGAGTTAGAGGCAAATAATTCTTTAGCTTTCTTAGATGTTTTAGTCATTCGTAATCCTAATAACACAATTGGTCACACTGTGTATAGAAAAAAGACCCATACCAACCGATATTTAAATGGTGAAACTCACCATCATCCTTCACAGTTAGCTACCGTGGGTAAATCTTTGTTTCAGAGAGCACGAGGGATCTGTGACAGAAAACATCTGGCCGCCGAACTTCAGCACGTCAAGCAAGTATTGCAAGACAACAAGCTTCGGGTCCCGCGCCTACGTCACAGTGACCGAGTGAAGCCGGCCACAGTCGAGCGTGTATCTGCTGTACTACCATATGTCAGAGGAGTCACAGACAAGGTCGGCTACATCTTGAAGCGAGCTTCCATTAAAACATACCACAACCCGCCGAAGAAGATTAGTCAATTTTTACCATCCGTCAAGTGTAATATCCCTCTACAAGATGCAGGAGTGTACATGTTAGATTGTGAATGTGGTCTCTCTTACATAGGTTAAACAAAAAGATCCATAAAAACCCGCGTGAAAGAACATATAGCTGACGTGAAGCACCGACGCTCCGGGAAGTCTGCAGTCTGCGAACATGTTCAAGATCGTCCCCACCATTACATTCGATTTGATAAACCACAAATTCTCGCAAAAGAACACCGATTCCTACCAAGGATGATACGCGAGGCTATTGAAATTAAAAAACATCCAAATTTCAATAGAGAAGATGGATCGGTGCTGCCACCTGCTTGGAATCCTATAATTAACAAAATTAAACCCAAACCTAAGCATACCACTGCAAGACTTCATGATACTATAAGCTCGTTTTGCGTAAATCGGACCAAAAATTAATATTCAAAAACTGAAGGTAGCCGGACTAACTATGACATTGGGACGTCAAACATCTCAGTCCCCCCCGTGACCATGGTTGCTGTAAAGCACCCGAAACGTCGGGAATTAAAAATAAGTAAAAGTAGTGAAATAAACGCAATAAAATCCGTAAATTTAGTTTTATTCAACTTCTCTTATAAAATGAAATACTAACTTTTTTGTTCTTAAGCAAATGAGTACTGCACAAATTTGGGCATCCAAACTTTAAATATGATATTCTAAGATTGAATGAAGTGAAAGAATGGGATATCAAATTGAAGATCATCATAACTTTAAATAGATACTAAAGGACAATATGATTAAAAAATAATTAAACATATTCTACAATATAGTATGTTGGTGTAATATATATTCTCATTAGTACTGGAAAAGATCTTTAGATCACTATATATTTGTTATTACAACATAAACTCATGTTTCTTTCCAGTTTTACTCTGAGCATGTTTAATATTTATAAACTGGTGTAGATTTTGATATTCTATGAGCTTTGAAAAAGCCTTAATTTATAAGCTTTTTATTATCATTTGAATCAAACTGTTAATAAGAAATAACAAACTTTCCATAAAATTGCTTTGCATGTCTTACATAATATTTGGAAGTTGAAAATTAGTATTGCAGAAAATAGTTTAACAATGATTCAAAATTTATACATTCAATTATTCATATTTGATAGTAAAATTAATTATTTGAGGAACAAACTTCCATATTAACTTTAACATTCATAATATTAAGAATAGATCATTACAATGTTAATGCAAATTTTTACTAACCTTTCATATGCAATGCTGGTATTGCAATATTACTTAACATTTTACTCCGGTCCAGTACTTGGATTCAAAAGGTGTATGACAAATTCTTCGGTACTTAAACACATACATATCATCTAAGCACAGAAAGTTTCCACCAACTGTTTGAACCCGTGTACAAAAGCGTGTTGGATCTTTTGTAGAATTTGGAAATTTGTGAAGTATAAAGCCATCTTCACCTACAAAAAAAAATTAATATTTTAGAAGCGTTTTTGAAAAGTGTAATGAAAGTAGTATAAGTAGTAGTGCTATAAGTATACATAGCAAGGTACTGACTCTAAGGGTGGAAAAGTGAAGCAGAACTCTTGGGCTACCTGCGTCTGTGCTAGGTATCACATTGTTGCCCAAGGTGACACTGACTTATATATAAAATAGAAAGAAGAAATAATATATTGACTGGTAAAACCTGTAAATAATTAAATTTACTCACAGCTCTTAATACATCCTGAAACACAGCAAATTTTATCCGCGGCCATCACTAAACAATACGAACTATGTCCGAAGGAAAGATAATCGAAGTCCCTATCACGTGCATGGGCCACTATATTAAGCAAAGATAATCAAAGTCCAAGAATAGCCAAGTCGTAAGAAAATATAGGAAAAATATAAAAAAATCAAAACATTCAAAGCACAATCGTTACGTCTCACAGTACGTTTGCACTGAGAAACATCCAACATGTAATGTTTTGAAACAAATCGCATAAAATAAATCACACTACATGTTTTGTTGATGGTGGCGTTCGCACTCACAAAAACTGTGTAAAATTTTCAACAGATATCAAGATATGTTTTTAGCTGTGTTCGCATTGAATACAACATAGACATTTTATTTGTTTATCTATAGATTTGTCAACGTTAGCGTTCGCACTGTTGTTTTTTTATATTTCGCGATTTGTTTTAAATCGTGTTTTTCTGTTATCCAATTTAGTTGGTAAACATCACAAAACATTATCAACCCTAGCGGAGACGAATGATAACTTAATACAAAATATAAATGTGGTATCATCATCATCATCATCATTACAGCCCTTCACAAGTCCACTGCTGAACATAGACCTCCCCCAAGGTATGCTGCAAAGCACGGTCATGAGCCACCTGCATCCATCGACTTCCTGAATGTATTATCAGGTCGTCACTCCATCTAGTGGGAGGTCACCCTACACTTCGCCTACCGGTACGAGGCTGCCACTCGAGAACCTTTTTTTTTCCCAACGGTTGTCGGTTCTTCGAGCTATGGCCGGCCCATTGTCACTTCAGCTTACTAATCCGTTGGGCTATGTCAGTCACTCTGGTTCTACTGAGGATATCCTCGAGCGTCCTCATACGGCCAGCAGTGAAGGACCACGTCTCAAATCCGTAAGTCATCACTGGCAACACGCACTTGTACACTTTAGTTTTCAGAGATTGAGGTATACCTGATGAGAAGATGTGTCATAATTTCCCGAACGCTGCCCAGCCGAGTTGAATCCGTCGATTGACCTCTCGGTCGAAGTTGGTCTTACCTAGTCGGACTATTTGTCCCAGGTATACTCGTCAACAACTTCGAGCTTAGTGCTCCCAACAACTACCGGCATAGGTGTGACACGGACATTAAACATGATATTTGTTTTGTCCATGTTCATCTTAAGACCTACCCATTGAGAGGCACTATTGAGTGAAACTATTAAATGTGGTATATATCTCCACAAATTCCATCTTTATCATTAATCGGATTATCTGCAATTCTCTCGTGAGGCGGAAAAATTTAGTCCTTTTTTTGGGGTATTTTTTTAAGTTGCCTGTCCCAGAGCTCGATATAAAAGAACATAATAAAATACAATACAAATTTATAATTATTTATTCAATTAAAATACATAACTTAAAAAAGACACGTAGAAAACTGTTTATCAAATAATTTAGTTTGTCACTGCCATCTTCATAATGTGTTTTAAGTGACAAGAAATTTTTCTTCCACATGTTCTACGAATTATATATATGAGAAAGAAATATGAAAGCATGTACCACCTTTCTCTCAAAATTTTACAAAGCTAACCATAGTTTAGGCTTATTCCAATAATCTGTGTTTCCTTTGAGATACATAGGGTTACTTTGTGATAACGAAGGTTCAAGATAACTAATATAGGCCGTTAAAGACAAATCAATTTTAAAAAATCTCAAACTTTGTATACTTTTTATCTCTTAAATTCAAAATGCGCAGTAATGCATTGTGATTTTACTGCACACGCAAATATTCGTAAAGAGTAATAATAAGCTTGTCGCCATCCCGGTGAGTCACTTATGCATGTCAAAGTACTTACACAGGCACAACCTAGTAGCCAGAATTCTACACCAGGGGCTCGCTCTGAAATACGGTCTCGTGGATCGGAAACTGCCTTATTATAAGTACTTACCGGAAGTCATGCTCGAAAATGACCGCGCCAGGCTCTACTGGGATCGGGCCATCATCATAGACAGGACTATTCTTGCGAATAAACCTGATATTGTGCTGATGAACCGGGCACAGTCAAGGATATTTTTGGTCGACATTACCATTCCATATGACGAGAACCTAGTGAAAGGCTCACGAGGTGACCGACATGTGGGGTGGTCTGCCGACCGAAATTATTCCCGTAGTCGTCTCTGCGAATGGGCTAAGCCCAGTTAACGTCTCGGGTCATCTGAGGCGACTGGGACTCCGTGACGGACCGCTCTGGGCTCAAATGCAGAAGGCGGTGCTCCTCGATACCACCCGCCGGTTTCTTTCCCTTTCCCCCTAAGCCTCGGCCGTTTGGTCTCCCCTGCTGAGGGCTTCCATCTGGTTGGGCTTTTATATATTTATATATTATTGTATTTATTTTATTTTACTGATATTTATGTATATTTGTCTTTTCATTTTCATTTAATAATTATATATTTATAGAACCCAACCAGATGAGAAAGCTATATAGATACCCCTCATAATAATAATAATAATATTTATTGAATCCAAACATACTTTACATAAAAACATAAACTTATAAAATTACATTGATAAGACGTAAATCTAACTCAATAGTATATTAAGGTATCTTTAACAACCGTGCTAGGTCACAGACCTGTATTACAGCTGCTAAGCCCTCCCCATTAAATACATACCAAATAGAAAAACAAAAACATAAAGACAATTTCACCGCAATCAAGAAATGAATAAAAGTTCTAATACGACAATTGGCTCAATACTATTATAGCTAAATGTTTAGTTGTATGGTACAAGAGTAAGGCATGAGAGATATTCTATAAATGTGTCACATATAAGTGTATATTAATATTCAAATGTCATAGTAAACGTTTACAAGAACTTATTCTATATTTCACATAAAAATAATTGAAACTTAGTGAGTAGTGACTCAGTTAATATTTCATTTTCTTAAAACAATAAAATATAATATGCAAAATGTTCATTTAATATTGGAGATTTGTTAATCATAAACCAATATTACAAGTTTAGAAGTAAGTGTAAAATTAATATGTAGATGCCAGTGTATGCCAGTATATGAGTATGAGTGCGTGTGTGTGAAAGAAGGAGTGAGTGTGTGTTGTTATTTTGCTTAACAGTTTGCATTTTTAACTATCTATATTTAACAATTTTTCAGTTTCCTCGTAAGATAAAGATATTAAAAATTAGTTAGAGCTTGCTTATATTTGAAACATGTTAGTCGATCGGTAGGCAAAAACGTTGTTGCCCATAAATCGGATTCAATTTGCGATAGTTGCAAATAAAAGAAGAAGCTTTATTTACTGATATTTAAAAAAAAACTGACTATTTGTATTTAAGCTTAAGTTTCGAATTTGATTACTCTGAAAATATATAATATAATATGTAGGTATATAATGGCAACAATATTTATCATTTTATTAGTCTGGACCCAAAGGGTGTTAAAAAGATTGTTATACTAAGCCTACAATGTTGGGTCTTGCAGGCTTAGTATTACAGTCCAGACGGAATGTAACAGCCATGCATCCGACATCGCCTAGTATATGTATACTGGCCGCCTAATAGCAGGTGATTCTAAGGTACAGAATAACATTTCTCAAACTTGCATAATACTAGAACACTACCGAAGGGAGGAGACAAAATTTCTTTATCAAAATTAGTTCTGTCTATCAAGTCATTAGATGAGTTAAAACAAGAAAATAAAAATCAATACAGATTACAATATTTCAATTACCTATGTAAAAAAGGACAAAATAATACAGATGATTTACAATTATGAATGTATTGATAATATCATGCACAATTAAAAACCCTAGCATGTCTACAATACCTAAAATAGCAATATTTGAATCAAAAACAAGTTAAATAATAAATAAGCTCATGTACACAAGAGCAGAGTAAAACCAGCAAATAATAATTTCATTTTGATAATAAGTGGTTGTCTATTTATTTCCCTGATTTAAAATAACCTTATAATTTTGTCTCTATATTATATGCTTGCAGTTACGACGTAAACAGAACAAATTTTATTCAAAACTACAAAACTTAATAGAGAATACTTGATTACAAAACACAATAAGTAATTAATGTTTATACTCGTTTGGGAAAAGCCTCTGTCCTACGTAGAAAACAAAGTCCAAGCGGGTCATTTAAACAAAATGTTATTTAGAATATAATGTTTTACAATTAAATATAAAAACATTTAGAAACAATATTAATCACCCCATTCCCAGGGGTTTATCAATCGTATATTTTATTGTAATAACCTTTTTTTGAACTTTGCTTAGTTAAAAATTTTCAGTTTTTGATAGGCTGCATATTTTATGACTTGTTGTAAAAGCATATACTTTGCCCCATGAAGGAAAACTAATTATTTGAAGTAGAATAACTAATATAACTAGCTTGTACTTGTTCCTAGTATTTACAGAATATACATTACTATTTTTAATAAAAACTATTGTTGCTTTTGTGTACATTAAATTAACAAAAACAAAAAACAAAAATTATTAAAAAAACATACATTAAATTTTCGTAAAATTACTAAAACGCTATAGTTAATATATGTACTTCTAAAAAACTTTCTTGAAAAGACTCCTTCGGACTTAGGTTGTAAAGTGCTCTTATGGGTCTCTTCTGCAAAACACAGTTATTTCAATGAGAAATGCATTAAGCCCATTGCAAGATCCCTTATGTAATAAATATGGCATATCAAAGTGTCACTATCTCTTTGTTATGGAATGCAAAATATAGTCGTTGCACATTTGCACCCAAGATAGAGAGAACTTGTAAATTTACTCCATCCATGTCACAAACTGTTGCAGATATATTCATCCCAGCCTGAGAGCCTGGAAGTTATGCCAGCTATGACTGATTCCAGACCCGAAATCAAAAATTAAATATGTTTGAGCTTTTATAATCAAGTCCCCCCCGTGACCATGGGCGCTGTAAAGCACCCGAAACGTCGGGATAATAATAAAAATAAATTAAAAGTAATTAAACGCGATAAAATCCGTAAATAATAGTTTTATTCAACTTTTATAATCAACTTTAATTTCAACTGTTGAAATAAAATGAAACATCATACAAAGTACTAATAATTACCTCTTTTATAAGTACAGTAAGTTGATTTGTAGTTAAAAATGCATTTGAAAAATAGTGGGCAATGGGCTGTTTCAGTCTTCCTAATACTAACAATCATAAATACTAATGCATATGATACAATGACTGAAGATGTTCCTTGTGTACTATGATCCTAATACACTTCAATCAAATCTTCTTTTGGATAATACATCACATTTTTTTAAAGACATTTCATCAAATAACAATATAAATTGATTGTCCGATGATTTTATAGTATTTAAAAAATCTGCCAGGTTTTAAAAACTGGTTGATTGATTCCAACAGCAAAGAGTACTCAGTTAACCCTTTAATAGAGCCTGACTAGCCTGCAACAGGTGGGTGACCTTTTATAAAGCCACAAGGCTATGATTTTCATGTCATGTAGCTTTTTCTTTCAATTTCTTGTTTGAACTTGTAATTACAGCGCAAATGTTGATGTTATTTTCTTGGATAATTTAGTTACTGTATTTTCATTAGTTAAACACTTAATACAATTTTGGCGTTTAAGGTTGTGATTATGTAATTGGAAGAATTTTCTCATGTATCACTTTCTTCGTCATGCAGCACAGTTTTTAGTCTCTATTCCGTATTCCACTGCGAATCACTTTCAAACACATTGCACGCGCGTCCAGAACCTCGATTTCTTTCTTTTTTTCTTGTACATACAACTTTATAATTTGTGTCTTTTTTGTTGTAAATGTACAGTACACTCATCACTTGATTCCATTATTCACCTCTTCATCACGTGAACCCATTATTGTTGAAAATCTCTAGTATATATATACAGTAATCTATGTTGAAAATTCTCTGACTCAATTAAAAAGTGTCTACAAATACACAACGTCAAACTTATCTTTAAACATAACAATATTTCTACAAATTTGTTTTCAAACATTTTGTTTCTGCAGATATATAGATATAATATAGCTATAATATGTAATGTACATTAAACTGTCAAATATAATTCACTAAAAAATGTTCCTTGACTATGCGAACGCTTTTTGATACATTGACAGAAAACAGTGTTTAAAACATGTTTTTTTGTGAAAATCGCGTCAGTGCAAACGCACGGTCAGAAAAACAAAACGCCAATGTCAAATCAAAAACAAACAAAATGGTGGTAGAGGGTGGTCACGTTTAGAAATTAAAACACCAATATGCCATCTTCCAATTAAACGAATAAACTAGACTTAAAGCAGCTTAATCTTAATAAAATTAGTTGTTTAACTCATTTTCGGGTGAAAATATCTAAATTCACATTATTAACACGTCGATTTAGTCAATGTGATACGATCATTTAATTTGATTTAATTAACTAAAACAACGCACTTCCGAACGTAAACTTACTCCAGCGCTGTCCTTTGGAGAGTTGAGGAACTAAATATGCAATGCCAGTTTCTATAGAACAGAAAAATGTTCTAACTACAAAGGCCCTGTCTGTTACGTAAATTGTTTTATTTCTAATAACTTATGTTTTAAAGTGAAATTATCTCTTTCATAAGCAAATGTATTAGTTTTGTAAGTGAATGTTTCGTATTAACTATATCCGTCATTAGAACATAGGTGAAATATTCATTAGAACATAGGTACCAATTACGTATTTGATTTTCCAGATAATGCAGGCTATCAAAGCTTTGGGAGCTACAGCTCCTTGCACAGTCCTTTCTACTTTAAAGAAGGGAGCTTTTGTACCTGTAGTAGGTCAAATTCGTCAAACTCATTTGCCGGCGCCAAACCCAAATGAGAGACGTCCTTATTCTCCTTTTCAAGATGCCAATAATATGGCAGAATATGCCGTAGCAAGGCTTGACGACTTACTTAATTGGGGAAGAAAAGGTTCCATGTGGCCTATGACTTTTGGACTTGCATGTTGTGCTGTAGAAATGATGCACATTGCAGCTCCTCGTTACGACATGGACAGGTAATGCAAAATGTTTTGTCTAATTAATTAAAAACAGGTTTTTTTTTAAATATAATTGCGTGATTTTGTAAATTTACATTTATTTCAACTATATGCTACATTGAATCCGAAGCTATTGATGATACAATGAAATAATATTAAAAATTATTTAACTTGTATTTTTCATTATCAATGTACTATTTTTATTTAACTTTTCTATTTTCGAGTTGCACTGCCATACAAGCCACCCTTCAATTCAAAACTCTCATTCATCCAAGTTGAGCTTAAAAATAAATTACCCTTGTGATGACATCCCCTCCTGGTAGAGCCAACTTATTTATACTGAAACCACAAATATTATAGCTACAGCGTTGCTCTACCATGTTTATTCAAATCTTGCTATCTTGAAGAAACATAGGATATAATATGTGTCGTTAAATATCAAAATCCGTTACGTCCGCTCTAAGTGAAACGGGGGAAATTAATGTTATATGTGTTTTAATGTAAGATTTTGTAATTTCTGCTATTTTGTACAATCAGACTATTTTCTTAGAAATTTGCATATAATGTAATTTTAAAAAACTAATATATTAATGATAGGATAAGCTAAAAAAGCAGGTTAAAGTTTGGACATACCACATTTTGATGTGTATGAGCTAAATATATCGGTGTTTGAAATAAGTCATACTGGACTTACCTAAGTTTGATTGACATCATTGTAATAGGACATATTCAGAGCAGCTCACTTGTTGTATTTTAAGAAATACATCAGTATATTTAATTTTATAAATGAAACAATGATTTTAAGTGAATCAAAATACACTATTTATTTAAATAAATTCTAAAACCTCTTCCATTTCATAATCTTGCGAATTATTTATTATTTCCTCTTCTCTCTCTTCAGTTAGGTCAACATTGTTTTGTAAAATATTTTTATAAAATTGAATTTCGGGTACATGATCCCATTGAAGTCCAAAATAGCATTACTACAGATACAAGTAAACATGTAAATCTTGTGTTAAGTGCATTTCAAGTGCAAGGTCAACACCAGATAGAAAGCAGAAGAAAAAAAAACCGGCCAAGAGCGTGTCGGGCCGTGCTCAGTGTAGGGTTCCGTAGTTTCCCGTCCGTCACAATAAGCGTTCCCACTTACGAGTGTAAAGGTGGGTATCCATTATGTTTGCGCTCCAGCAGCGCTCCGCGCTCCTGCAACTGCTCCCGGTAGTGGGTACTGTTGTTTCCATCCAAGTTCAAAATAATTTTCCTAGAAAGTCCTTATAAAGTTTTCCTTTCCACCGTTACGGTAAGTGGTAATAAAGGTTATTTTATATTATTTATAAAATTTTATATTATCACTACTCAATAAAATGATAGTATCAATTTTCAAGCTGAGTATGACCTTGTAGTACAAAGTCAGTCTTTTTCCTTGCTTTATCTGGTTCCACCACATTTAGACCAAAACTGTTTTCACTCATTTTGTTCAAAATAATTAAATAAAAACTAAGAGGGCAAAGTGTTTCGCTTCCGATAACTCATGCGAATAGCAGCCATCTTTGCGCTATACTTTACTCTGATTGGCCGGTGAAGACATGCTTGAAACACTTGTCAAAGGACTTACCGGGATATGAAAAAAATCGTCGGTTTTGACCGTTATTTTCGTAGAGTTTTAATTGACTTACCTCATTTCAGTAAAAACTAACTTAAGATTTTAATTTTAAATTTGGCGCCATTAATAGTTCAATTTTGAGTAGTGGTAGTACTTACCGGATTTCAATATTTAACTACACATATGTCACACAATATTTACAATTTGTATTAACTTTATTTTCATATTTGCATAATTTCAATTTCAATATTTGCATAATGTATATCTTCATCTACACTTGCATAATATGCTGTAAATTGTTTTCACCAATATACCCATCTTTTTTTATTCAACTGCAGAATGAGATGCATATTCGGCCTGAATGTGATTTTTTTAATGAAAAACGACAAGTTATAAATACATATAGGTGTACCAATGCTTATATGTGTGTCAAAAACTACATTCAAACTGCAGGGACACACATTTGTGTCCATAAGTTTTTAGAGGCACTGCTGTGTATTCCTTTGTATTGGTTAAGACAGTGAATAAGTTATTAAGTTTTTTTTTTATTCTCTGAGTATTTAAAATCTCAAAATATCATGAATTTTTTGTTTCAAGATTTGGCGTCGTTTTCCGAGCATCTCCAAGACAGTCTGATGTGATGATTGTTGCTGGTACATTAACAAATAAAATGGCTCCAGCTTTAAGAAAAGTGTATGACCAAATGCCTGATCCACGATGGGTTATTTCTATGGGAAGTTGTGCCAATGGTGGTGGTTACTACCATTACTCATATTCAGTTGTAAGGTAAGATAATAATACTACTTTCATAGCTGGCAGGTCTCTTATCTGCTTAGGGAGTTTGTCTGGTTGATACAACACTGCCAAATGCACCCGTTGCTGTGTTCTGTGTTTATTCAATGTCTGAACAAAGGTCAGTTGCTCAAAGCAGATAGGAACAGTTGAAGCTAAACTGATGCCGAAGATTCTATTCCACCATACTAACAAACTTAAGACCCTTACCAAAAATTATTTTAAAAATGAATGGGTATTTATAAATATAATATATGTTAAATCACGCTATCAAAGTTTCCAAGTGCTGCGGTGTATATATAGAATAGCTCAATATTATCATATGTGCTTTATGAAACACAATCATTTTAAAAGAAGTTAAAAAATGAGATCTATTAGTAATTTAGTTTGTTTCAATTTAAAACATATCCTTTAAATTTTATTTAAATGTACAATATAATACTGAACCTAGCTGATAGCACCCTCTAATGTATTTTTCGGTAATTTATAATCCCAACGATATCTTTAGCGGAATCGAGGAACCTTCCCTTGTTTTGTCACAGCCTAATAATTTGTCAGAGTGGCTCATCTATGCCCTATGTAGTATACGAGGGTATGGTGCTCAAACCCAATAAGTACGAAATTGTCAGTTTCGAGATATTAATGTTTAAATTTTAAGGATAAAAATACTTATGTTATTCAGATTATATCGACCTATTGAGTATTTGTGGTAAAAGGTAATATATTGAACTAGTGTAAAACAGTATTTTAATGTTTCTGAGGTGGTCCATTTTATCAAAAAAAAAAAAGTTACAGAGTGCATTGACTTATTGGTTTTGTCTAAAAAAATTAAACATATAATGTACTTTAATAAATGGAAATGGAACTTAAACATATAATGTACTTTAATAATAAATTCTTCATCCCTTTCGAAGGCTGTTGGTTTGGTCTATCTAGCTGCTGTCAATACGTTTTTCCACTCACCTACACTACTTATTGTTTTTTTACCACATTGATTATTGTTATTACAAATCCCACATGAATCAGCTTTATTCACAGCGTCAGTTGTAACATCTACCCAAATACATAAAGTCACTTTGAAAAAATTGAGGTTGACTTGGGTTTGTTCGTTGTTCTTTCTGAAAAAGTATTTTTTTTTTAGTACAGGCTGAATCTTCAGGCATGTGAGAGTAAAAATTTTCTGTGATACAAAGTTCATATTGTAATAATTACGACACAAAATGTTTCGTTCACCAGGAGAAAACTTTTGAGTACATTTAAATGTGCATTTATCACATTAAATAAATAGGCTTTGGCACTTTGGCCACTCTAGCAACACCTTTTGTAATATAAAATAATCCCACAGCTTTTCTCACCTTACAAATTTTTCGTTTCCACTCTCTTGATTGAGCTCTCTTTCGTCGCGTTAGGGTTTTGACGGATAACCAAACTCTATTCCAAAGATTCTCAAGCGCCAACATAACAAATTGTTTGCCTGCTTTGTTTTGATATTCTTCAGAAATTATCACATTACAATCAGAATCACTGTTGTTTTGAATATGTTCATCTGAATATGTCATGTGAGTAGGATCTTTATCTGGAAAGTAATTGTCAAATAGATATTCTTTCTCACTTGATACATCTGACGCATAAAACAAATTATCTGACTCGTAGACGCAATTACCTCAGGAAATTGACCTCTGTAAAATATAAAAAAAACCTAAAGAATACTATTTAGTAATGATAACACAGAACTCAAAAATGTAATTGTATCAATACAGATAATCATATCAGCCAAAAGACGCCCACTGCAAGGCCACTCCAAAGAATCTACACAATGCCCTGTCTTGCGCCGCCCACATACTACACGGATATAGTAATGTTACGAGCTTGGGATTCGTGACAGTAAAAACTGCCGATTGAATTACCAAAATTGACACTTTAATTCTGTACTGACCCGGGTCGCGGTCAATACCAGTCTTATATAGGACCTTTTCTATTGAAAAATCTAGAATGTTCGAGTACATACCCGTCCCGACCGACTAGGTATAGAAAGTTCGCTCCTAGTTCTGCCACTCGATACTAGATGGTGCTAGTAGAAAAGTTCTAGTATGTAATTATTTTATAAAGCTCTCCTAGTTCTGCTAATCGATACTAGATAAAATAGTACACATTACAGTAGAGATAGAATGTAAGTATTCTGACGAAGTCTGATAGGAAGCCACTTGAGCTTAGTACGAAACTCTGAAACATAACAATAGCGAAATTCTGAAAACGCTCAAGTTTATTTAATTGATCCTTAGTAAGATTAAAATTTTAATATGGTATATACAGAATTTACACCATTTATCTGGATCCATCGAATCCTATTGCTAAGGAATACGAAAAACGAAGAACCTGTTTATTAAGGCAATAATATTTAAAGCAGTGACAAGTGATATATGCAATTAAATGCTTTGGATTAATCACAAAACACACCTAAAGCATTCTGTGAATTATTATGCTAAGGGCTGTAAATGTACTGAATTAAATACACCGCTGCGCTGCATGACTTATGCAGCTTAGACTATTAGTAAATATTATGCAGTTACTACACTTTCGCTTATTTAATATATGAAATATTATCTCGTGTCTTGTCCCGTGGTCGTCGTAAGAGGTGACTATGGGAAAAGCCAGAATGATCTTAATCATCTGTATATGTTGAAAGTAAAACACTTCGAGTGGCAAAGAGGAGAAACCACAAATCTGTGAGACGTTGGCGCGATTGTCAATCCGTCTGCCAAGTTACATTATCACGGCAAATTCTCCCTACGATGGGATCCTAGCAGTGGATTACGGACTGACAAATATAATTAACAGTTCACTGCAATTATTAACAGACAGTTCAGTGTTCAATTACATTATAATATAGATATGTAATTTTTTTAACAAATTATATTTATGTACTATGTTTTTTCTTTCTGTATAATAATTCAATGGCATATCAGTTATCATTGTTAATTACAAAAAAAAACATTTACTTTCAGAGGCTGTGATCGCATTGTACCAGTTGACATATATGTACCAGGTTGTCCTCCAAGTGCTGAAGCTTTAATGTATGGTATTTTACAATTACAAAAGAAAGTCAAAAGAATGAAGACACTTCAGATATGGTATAGGAAATAGACAATTTTTTGAAGCAAATGAAAAATAAATCATTGTAATTCATCTCTAACAGTAAATATAATCATGTAGCAGCAAGCATGTTACGTTTTTTATTGCGATATTACAGTTTTATTTATATAACATTGTGTTATATTTTTCTTAAGTATTCAGAGATTTTTTCTTCACAGACATTTTTCTTCTCTTAGAGATGATTTTTTTAAACCTTGAAGTTTTTGTTAAAGTTGTTTTTTGTAAAGTATTTATTAAAGTTGAATTACAGAAATCGGTTCGTAGATAGAGAAATTATGCCCGAACATACGTAAAAAGATAAAAATATAAGCAGACAAATAAAAACCCCTTTTTAAAAATGTGTAAGATATCCGGGATTTTAGTCTGATAATAACTGATAATAATGATAGTTACTTAATTATCAACACAAATCTATCGTAGATAAAACTGCTCGTTGAACATTGTTAGTCTACTACTTCTTCTTCTTTAAGTGCCTCTCCATTACTGAAGGTCGGCAGTCATCCTCCTAAATTCTTTTTTATTCAGAGCTAGCCTGAACAGATCTACTTTCTTTATCCCGGTCCATTTCCGGATAAAGAAAGTGGAACTACTACTCAATATCAAAAATATATAATTTATAAAACCCAAAACAAAAAGAGCTGATTATCTTCAAACGGGTAAACAGAATTTCTTGAAACAACTGAGAACACACACTAGACACATTTTAAATGAAAAAAACTTAAACAAAATGGGGTTCATCTGTTCAGGAGCCATGACGCCACAGACACACACAGATAGATACACACTACTAACTTATAACACCCCTATGTTTTCGTCGGGGGTTAATAAATAATCGTTACACCAGTTTTAGTCTATGAAACAACTTATCAAGACTGAGTTATCTCCAATATTGAACAGCATATGGAAAATGAGGCAAACATGCTACGGCTTACCCTATGGTAAGTGTTCGCTATGACCATATGCAAAACCAGAGGACTTGCAGGTGCGTTGCCGGCCTTTTAAATACGAGTAGGCTCGTTTTTTAAAAGTACCTAAATCATAACGGTCCGAAAAAAGAGCTGGCAACAGCAAATTCCACAATGTAGTCAAGCGTGGTAGAAAATTCCTCCTGTAATCCTGAAATCCTTAGTACGACTTGGGATCCCTGAAGTATGACTTAGGAAACTTACATAGACATTTAAAACACTAAGACGAAAAAGTTACTTTAAGTACCAAATATATATTGCTTTGGCTCAATCTATCTTAGTATATTGTATTCCTGTATGGGGTGGAGCTATAAAACAAAATTTCTTGAAGTTGAAAGGGCAAAGAGAAATATAGAAAAATCATGCATTTTGAACCAAAAAGATTTTCTACAGAAGATATTTATGCCACAGGTAATATACTTACTGTTAGGAAACCGTACATCTTAGATTAAGTTCTAAGACTGCATAAAGGTACAAAGTTTAACCGTTGTATTGTAGCCAAAAGAAGGAAAAACGTAGTAAAACTGTTTCCATGTGAAACGGTGTTCCTTGCCTCTACACTCCAGACTCCGCCATTAGTGTTGCATTTCTTGGTGAGAATAAAATATTAATACCACTGAAACTACAGCAAATTGATGGATTTGAAAGACCAAAGTTGTTTAACATTTTATTTTAATTTATTTTCTTACTAGTACAAAACCAGGCCTACGTTTCATACAATTTTGGACAGTCTCCTTTGTCTAATTTCTACATTCAAAAATTTATTGATTTTTGAATAAGTAATAATGTCCTCCAGACCGAATTTCGGCCACGGCGGCCTGCCTCAATGGAGGCTAGCCATCGGCGCAGGACAGGATTATAGTGCACAAGTGTATGCGCAAGCACAGGTGCACTCTCTGTTCCCGCACTCTCATAATCCGTACCCGTAATAGGACGGTAAACCGACACGAACGGAGAGAGATCAGGCGCAGGACTAACGGCTTTACGTGCTTTCCGAGGCACGGGGGCGAGACACCGCCAACTTCCTGACTCCGGGGGCAACTACCGCGAATTTCTTGACGGAAAAACTGTTGTAAAATTTTTGAATAAGTATATTACATACGAATAGTCATTAGAATCAGGAGTATTGTTATTTTTCAAATTCTTTTTATTTTCTTTTGCATCTGGTGCAACCTTACTCTTCGTAAAATCGCAGGTATGCTGATACACACATGTTTAAAATATCGCACTATTTCAATTAAAGATAAGTATGTATTTAGTATCTACTACATTCAAAAGTCAACTAGAAATAAAAACTCTACTAAAAATAATAAACAATGTCACTTCATCCTACAATCAGTGCCTGATTTAGTTTCGAGAGTCCTAGGAATGTTCTATGAACATGCGCGCCTTCACCGCCCTGTTCTGTCTGTGCCTGCTCAGCTCACGAATATATTTACTAGGCGTTCACTTCAAGAATGCCGTTACCTCCCGCCGCGCCCCCTCATTCCGCGCCTCAAGCGTCGCCCTTTTAGTACCGATAGCAACGTCGAAGTGTACTTACGTCCGTTTTTTATGCTCCCGTACGTTCTCTAGTTTGTTACTGTTTTTGCTGTTGTTTTTGTTACTGTTGATTTTTTGTTTTTGTTTCTGTTGATATTCGTTAATTTGTTCTGTTACAATGAGTAAATTTCGAAAATCTTTAATTTGATACATTTAAAATGAAAAATAAAACTATAAAAAAAATTTTTATTTTATCGAACACGTTATTATTTCATCATCATCATCATTCAAAAAAATATTTTATTTCATCGAACACGTTATTATATAACTTTATTGAAAATATGAATACTAAAAAACATAAACATGATGACTTTTTTCGTCTACGGTACCGTCAGCTGTGACGTCGTAACGGTCTACGACGGCAAACTCGAAATGAACGTGTAGTACTAGATTTGTATATTTTATTTGCTTTCCACCCCCTGTTTCGCTTACATTCAATAAAATTTTCCTGACAGTAAGTGTTGACCAACGAGAATTTAAAATACATATATACTATAGAGCGGACATTGAGAATATTTGCATACTTTCAGCTCGTGCGTGTGTGACGCCCTCTAGCTAAATATAGCTAAACTAGGAATATTTACTAGGAAAACATTTCAGCTATATACCCCACAAGGTGACGCTAGTAATTTTATTCTTTATTGGCGTAGTATCATTTACTGTTTGACCTCCTTAAACAGTATAGATGATTAAATCGGTATCCTGTATAATATTTTTATCGATAACACCAGTCGATACAAGTTATCAATAACTAACTGCCAACCGCAGAGAGGTCTAAGACAGGGTGACGTTATATCCCCGAAACTTTTCACCGCCGCATTGGAAGACATTTTCAAGCTACTGGACTGGAAAGGATACGGTATTAACATCAATGGCGAGTACATCACTCACCTTCGATTTGCCGACGATATAGTCCTTATGACAGAATCGCTGGAGGACCTAAGTACTATGCTCAATGACGTCAATGGACGGATATCCCGACGGATAGATCTTACGATGTACATGGACAACACAAAGATCATGTTTAATGTCCATGTCACACCTATGCCGGTAGTTGTTGGGAGCACTATGCTCGAAGTTGTTGACGAGTACGTTTACCCGGGACAAATAGTCCGGCTAGGTAAGTCCAACTTCGACCGAGAGGTCAATCGACGGATTCAACTCGGCTGGGCAGCGTTCGGGAAATTACGACACATCTTCTCGTCAGGTATACCTCAAAACCTGAAAACTAAGTTGTACAACCAGTGCGTGTTGCCAGTGATGATATATGGAATTGAGACGTGGTCCTTCACTGCTGGCCGTATGAGGACGCTCAAAGTTGTTGTCGGTTCTTCGAGCTATATGGCCGGCCCATTGCCACTTCAGCTTACTAATCCCTAGGGCTATGTCGGTCACTCTGGTTCTACTGCGGATATGCTCATTTCTATGTTTATCACGCAGAGAAACACCGAGCATAGCCCTCTCCATAGCTCGCTGAGCGACTTTGAGCGTCATCATACGGCCAGCAGTGAAGGACCACGTCTCAGATCCGTAAGAGTACGTTGTACCAGTTCTGGCTCATTGAGTCAGAAGTGGTACAAGTACGACGTTCGTCGACTCAAAAAGAAAGGTTTTGGCATGCTCTGATCACGAATCTGCGGTCCATTTTTGCGTAGGATGCACGGTTCCGGAGATGTGCAGATCAATTAACTCTTATCTAATTGATATCCGGTGAAGGCCTCCACCGTCATTAGCGCTCCATTGTTCTTATCTACTTATCTATTGTTCATTGAATACAGTCATTATCTATTCTTCCTCAGCGTGGTGCCTTTGTATTATACTCCTTTGTTCCTATCTACACTAAACTGACTCATCAATAAAACACATTACCTAATTTTGTTAAAATTTTTATTTACAAAATACAAAATCTTATTACTTATTATCTATAAAATTGGAGCGAAACATCTCATCCACTAAAATATCGTTGTACAATGGGTTCCCTGTAAATATACTCGTAAAACTATGCATTGAACATCCCTGAAACTTATATAGCAAATACATTAAGCAATATTCGCCACAAACTGAAGTCCACTCATTCTGAATCCTATCAACATTCCAGTTCCATCTTTTACAATTTCTTTTAAAAAACTCTAGATGATATCGTACAGGTGCCCGTCCGAATGAATGAAAATATTGACCGACGTTGTTCGTATCGATATATAAAGCTACCCAATGTGACCCTGGTTTATCATCTGTATCTAAATTGCATATTATATACGTTGGTACGTGGGTGTACATGGGCAGTTTATTGGCAGCATAAACATTATTTTCTAGAGTGGGGTGAATCTTTTTCAGATGTTGTTGTACATCTAGTGTATCCATGATATTACTGCTATTAGTAGATTATTACAGTACCAATCTACGCAATGACTAACATAGGAATGATCAATTATAATGATTTCTAAATATTAAATTGCATTCTTTGTGTTATACAAAACGTATTTGAGTCATCAATACACTGAACAAGACACGACACGAAGGAATGTTGAGATAAGCAACAGAATGTGAGATAAGCTTGTTGACGCATAAAGTTACTAACAATTCTACTGCAGAAATTCTTTAGATTAGAATTATTACTCACTGGTACTATATAAGACCAAGCAACTGCAGTCATGGAGTTAGTGTATGGTCGTTTGACCGCAGTGGATCTATCAATACTATATTTGTGTTACTTCAACGCTTCAAAGGCTGTGGATGTAAGTGTTTATTCTATTGACAAACTTACTTTTCTTTCTGTTATTTTCTTACGTGTGCATGATTTAGTGTTAACAAATTATATTTAAATATTTTGTGTGTATATGATTAAGCCGTGGTAGCTCAGATGGTTAGCGCAAAATGTAAATTTCACAGTACGCGACCCGGGTTCGATCCCCGCCGGCACCAATTAAATTGTTAATTGCAATTTTAAGTGCTGATTTACCACGTGCTCAGCGGTGAAGGAAAACATCGTGCGGAAACCTGCATGTCTGAGAAAATTTCGAAGGCATGTGAAGTTTGCCAACACGCATTGAGGCAGCGCAGCGAACATTTCCTAGACCTAAAACCCTCTCAGAAATGGGAGGAGGCCTATGTTCAGCAGTGGACTTTAATAGGCTGTAACTTTAACTTTTTTAACTTTTATGATTAAGTGTTAACAAATTGATATTAACATGATAACTGTGTTATTGCAGAAATCATTGAGCTTCGATGAAAATACCTATAAACAGTATTACTACTCGCTACTCTCCCCTCAAGAAGAGAGTGATGACATCGTCATTAATAATAACACATGCGATGGTGGAAAAAGAAAATCGCAATCGATTGATCATTATTTTGAAGCTGAATCAAAAATAAAAGAGGAAGCTGTTATCATCAACCGTAGCACGAGCCGCTAGAGATGGTGTATCATACATTTCTACTAATTCTGACGACGGAGACCAAGCGACGCATCTTATCAAAATTGAAATGTACGATATGAAGAAGCTATCCAAGATTCCAACTACTGATCATTGGAAACATGCTTCCACGAGGATTAAATATTACCTAAAGACTAATAAGGATAGCATCTACGACAACACAAACGCCCTCGTATACAATATTACAAAGACAATAGCAGAAAGTGAAAAATTTAAAAAATACTTTTTTAACAATGACAGTCATTAGCTGATCATTAGTGAATGTGATTCTGTTTACTTAAATTACTTCCGTGTACTCATTATATTCTATTCCTAATCCTTTGTTAGACTTAAATATCGGACATTATTTGAAATTTAGGTATCAGTTGGTCTACCAACACTGAACTGTTACTTACTCTGCTACCTATTTTCTTCTTTACTATAAGTATGGCAAACTTCAGTGAAGTGTGCACCAGTGCTTTCTTCTCCACAACCATGGAAGAGAATACGGAACTATTCAACAGCGAATTAAATCAGGAGTTGTCTAAAATTTGTGATGAAATGGAGAAGGATCAACTGTTCGATTCATCGTATGATGATGAGTTGTATAATCACTGTGCGATGGTTGAAACACAGTTTAAGTAAGTAAAATAAACATTCATTTCGATCATAATTTACACAATGTCTTGTACAGTTTTAATAAATTTAAACATTTTAGTAGTCAACCACTACAACTTCGAAGAGGAACGAAGCGAACGAGCAGCAAAGAACCCAAGATCATCAAAAAACCAACAACGGAAGCAGAAGCGCCTACCTCTGCAGGGAACAGTATCAGTAACGATGATCAAGTGGAATGTCTAACGTGTCATATATTTATCAAGAAACGGTATTTAGCTGATCATTTTAAAAGTAATGTTCACAAAAATAGTATTTTAAATTCACATAATTCTTTATCAAACGTTAGTGTTATTGAATCTGCTTTTGGAAATAGGATTTTAACTTATAAAATCAAGAGTAGAGTCGATAGTTCGACATTGGTAAATTTTGAAACTCCTGAACTATTTTTAAATTCTATTAAAGATGATATTTTATTTTTAATACAAGAGTGTATTCATCAACACATAATTTTTAAAGTAAACTTCATATTGCATGCTGATTTTGTTCAACAAACTAAAGATATTCATGATACGTTCGATTTTCAAACGCTTAACTATATTATTTGTCAAGGAGGTGACTTAAATATTTTTTTTCATCTTTAAATGATACAATTACTACTAAAATTAGTGCATTTGAAAAAAAGATAGTGGATGGAGTCTAAAAAACATAAAATCTATAGACATGAATGTTAATAAATTTAAACCCCTACGCGGTACTTCATACATAGATCTTCCTGGTGACATAAAATTAAAAAAGGCTGTTATAAATGTAAAAAGCAAGGATTATTTTTGTTTTAAATGGGCGTTACTTACTCTCGGCGTTATATCCCGTAAACAAAAACGCGGATCGTGTATCATCGTACGTTAAACATGCAAATAAACTTAAATTTGATGGTACCTATTTCCTTTCCAGTTAAAATTTCTGACATAGCAAAAGTAGAGAAATTAAATGATATTAGTATCAATGTTTTTGGGTTAGAATATAATAAAAAAAAACGATGTAATTCTATAGTAGGTCCATTATTTTTAACAAAGTGTCGTAAAGATAGACATATCAATTTATTATTTTTTTCCAAGGATACAAAAAATCATTATTGTTACATAAAAATTTTATCGCGGTTAGTAGACTTCAAAAATATCCTCCACTTCCGCTAACAAATGAAGACAAAAACCAAATTTCAAATGCAACCATTTGTCATATTTGTGAAACAGAGTTAGCAGAACATTTTTATGATTTTGATTATTACACCGTTAGTTTTATAGGTGTTGCTCACGAATCATGTAGCTCGAAGTTCAGAAAACCTCGTTATATACCAATATTTTTATACAACCTTAGTCACTATGATGCTCATTTTATTGTTAACGCGTTAAACTTTTGTGATGGTGAAGTCGAAGTTATCCCTCAAAATAAAGAAAAATATATATCTTTTTCCAAAAAATTAAAAATGAATAACCACGAAATTATATTAAGATTCATAGATTCATTTAAGTTTTTATCATCAACATCAACAAATTAGAAGAATTGGCCAAAAATCTCAGTAATGAACAATTTCAAGAATTACGTAGAAATTATCCTAATGATGAAGATTTCTTTCGTTTAAAACGGAAAGGCGTTTATCCATATTAACTTATGACTAATTATGATAGTTTAAGCCTAACATCGCTCCCCGAACAAAAATTTTTTTATAGCTCGCTCACAGATTCCCATATTTCAAATGATGATTACAATCATGCTAAAGATGTTTGGGAACACTTTGGGTGTTGTAATATGCTAGACTATTCAAACCTGTATTTAAAAACAGACGTTTTACTTTTATCCGATGTATTTGAAAACTTTAGAAAGTTATATATTAATACTTATGATTTAGACCCTGCCCATTATTACACAGCACCCGGTTTAAGTTGGGATGCAATGTTAAAATATACAAAAATAGAATTAGAACTTTTAACAGATTATGAGAAAATTGCATTTATTAGATCAGGTATCAGGGGTGGTGTATCTCAATGTAGTAATCGTTATGCTAGAGCTAATAACAAATACATGGGGGATTATGATGCAGGGAAACCAAATTCATATATCACATATTTTGATGCCAACAATTTATATGGTTGGGCTATGTCTCAATGTCTTCCTACTGGTGGATTCGAATGGGTAAATCCGAATACAGAATTTAATGTGTCTGAGACATCGAACTTCGGTTTTATTTTAGAAGTTGATTTGGAACATCCGGATGAACTTCATGATTTACATTCGGACTTTCCTTTATGCCCCGAAAACATTTGTACAGGCAATATTAATGAAAATAAACTAGTCCCAAATTTAAATAATAAAGATAAATATGTAATTCATTACAGAAATTTAAAGCAGTGCATAGAAATGGGGGTTAAATTAACTAAAATTCATAGTTTTAAAATTTAAACAGTCTCGCTGGTTGAAGATGTACATAGATCTAAACACAAAATTAAGAACGTTAGCAAAATCAGATTTCGAAAAAGATTTTTATAAATTAATGAATAATTCAGTCTTCGGTAAGACTATGGAGAATATTGAAAAAAGGGTTAACATAAAATTAGTTACACACTGGAGAACCAGGGCAAAGCTTTAGGTGCTCAAGATTTAATCGCTAAACCACAATTTCATAGTCTTTCAGTATTTTCGGAAAACCTAGTTGCGGTTCAGTTGCGAAAAACGAAGTTAATATATAACAAACCAATTTATTTAGGGTTTTGCATTTTAGATATTTCAAAAACATTAATGTATGATTTTCATTATAACTATATGGTTAAAAAGTTTAGTAAAATCAAATTATTGTATACAGATACGGATAGTTTAATATATCATATATTTACAGATGATTTTTACTCTGATATAAAACCTGACCTTTCATCATACTTTGATACCTCAGCTTATGATACAAATAATATTTTTGAATAGCCAAAATTAAATAAAAAGAAATTAAAGATGAAAATAATGGTAAAATCCTGAAAGAATTTGTGGCTTTACGATCCAAAATGTACGCTTTTAACTTGGAGAATAAGACTATAGCCAAGGCAAAAGGGGTAAATAAATGTATCACTAAAAAGATGACCATGGATAGTTATAAGTCTTCTCTATTTAATAAAAAGGTCCAATATTATATAGTATACATAGTATGCTTAGATTTAAATCAATTAAACACACAATTTTTACACAAAAATTAAATAAGATTGGTTTATCATATAATGACACAAAGAGGCATATTTTAGATAATAATATTGAAACATTAGCTTGGGGTCATTATAAACTGCGTTAAGTGTTGATAGTTTTTAATTTTATGTCTGCATGTAAATAAAATTTGTATTGATTGTAAAATAATGATAATAGTATAATATGACGTAGAGTTTATTGCACATTTAATCGTTGTTTTATTGTAAATAATTTAAGTTAATTGTTGTTTATATTTGCGTGTGTGTGTGTTTATTTGAGGTTGAGTTGATTGTAAAATTATGATGTACTATTTGTGTTAGAAATGGTATACAGATCATTCTGTTTTATATAATTTTTGCAATATATATTAATTGTTTACACCAACACTTTCATTTTTTATTTCACCCCTTAGAACTTTAGACGTGTGTAATGTCTCACTTTATCCATCCGTTTACTGCTATTGTGGCAGGACCAAGTGGATGTGGGAAGTCAAATTTTGTAACAAATTTTATAAAATCAGTTACAGAAATATGTAATTGTGATTTTAATCCGATCACATGGTGCTTTGATGAAATGCAACCTTTATATAATTTACCAAATGTTAACTACCATCAAGGAATTCCAAATGTTAATGTGTTTGATGGTGAAAACCCACATCTTGTTATTGTTGATGATCTAATGAGAGAGTCCGATGGAAGAATTGTGGATATATTTACAAAAGGTAGTCATCACAGGAATCTTAGTGTATTTTATTTAACACAAAATTTATTTCATCAGGGTAAAGGGCAAAGAGACATATCCTTAAACTCAAGATATATAATATATTTTAAAAACCCTCGAGATAAAACTCAAATAAGATATTTAGCGCGACAAGTGTCACCAGATAACCCAAAATTCATTGAAGATGCCCACAGGAATGCAACTCTAGAGGCGCATGGATATTTGTTGTACAATGATTTTTGTTGTATCAAACAAATGTCTTTCCATTTAATGGTTTCTGTACAGTCTACGTCCCCACAAAAGAGTTTAAATATACCAAGAATCAAACATTTCAAATCATTGCTAAATGATGCATCGTCGACTCACAACGCATAAACATTTGCTAAACGCTTTGCATACGCTTAAACCAAAATATCAAAGAGCATTACTTAAAACGTGTGATGAAGAAGAAATTAACTGTATTTGTGAGTGTATTCATAACGTTTTACAAGGAAAAGTACCTCTTAAAGATCAAGATAAACAAAAATTGAATAAACACAAAAATATACTCCGTCAACTAGTGCGTAAGTGTAAACATAAACTAAGAAAAAATATAATTATACAAAAAGGAGGGGCTTTCTTACCAATAATATTAGGTGCAATATTGAGTGGATTAGTGAGTGGACTAGCCAGTTAACATGGAAAATGCAAAGAAAATGATACTTATCGAACCAGGATTGATTGAAAAATTAAAACAAGAAAATAAGGTTAATAGTAGTTTATCTCGATTAGATATTCAAATGCAAAATATTATGAATAGTAAGACGGAAGACCGAAAGAAATGGATGTTATATTTACAAATACTGCAAAGATACCTTCATTTTACCGAAGAGGATCGTCAACCACTCAGATTACCAATTTATTCTGATACATCTAATGAAGATTCAAATGAGTCTAAAATTGGTTTTCAAAATAAAGATAGAGATCTAAAAACTTCAGTTGATGCTGAATCTTTGTTGGAGGAAAGTAAAGAAAATGTTGAAAATCCACTTTACACACCAGCTCAAATACTCAGTTTAATACCAAAAACTTAGGTATAATAAAAAAGGACAGTTATTATTAAACTTAGTTGAAACAAGTAAAAGTAAAATACATTGGGATAATGAAGGTACAGTCATAACTGATAATGAAAAAATTCCTGGAAGTAATATTGTTGATTTAATAAATGATTCACTAGGACCCTTAAAAAGAAGTGATCCAATAGGGTGGGATAGATTTGCTGAAGCATTAAAAGATATTAAAGTACCACTTACTTGTATTGGAAATCCAAAGAGATGTGAGTTTATTAACCAACTTTAAGCAAAAGATCTGAACAAACCCTCTGAGATTGAATTTCAAGAGTTTTCTACACCGAGCAGTAGAGATAAAAAGTCTACAACTAAAATACGTTAAAGGCTTGAGTGGGAAAAATGGACCCCGTACTAAAAGAAATTAACAGGATTTATTATGATCCATCTAATCCCGCTGGTTTTGGTACTATTGATAAATTATCAAAAGCCATGAAGGGTAAAATGAATAAAAAGTAAGTAAAGGAATGGTTAAAATCACAAGAAACATACACATTACATAAACCCATTCGAAAAAAATTCCCGCGTAATAGGTACATTGTATCAAATATTAATGAACTGTGGCAAGCTGATTTAAGTGATATTGTCGTGAAGCGACGATAAAAACTAAAGAACCTAACTGAACTACAACGAAAACGACCAAAATAAAATAAATTATTTAAACATTGGAAAAGTTTAACAGTTTCTTTTATAAAAAAAGGTATGAAGGTGATGATGGGATGTAGTGAAGATAGTGATTTACAATATTATTAAAAAAAATAACAAAGATACTGCAACGAAGTATGCACAGGCTATGCCTATGATAGGTGCACAGCTCCTGCTCTAGGTACACGCAGAATCTGGAGAAAGCACACGCAGCGTCTGGAGAAGGTACACGCAGCGCTTGGAGTAGACACACACAGCGTCTTGAGCAGGTACGCAGCGTCTGGAGTAGGTCCACGAAACGTCTGGAGTAGGCACGCAGCGTTTGAAGTAGGTACACGCGGCGCTTGAAGTAGGCAAACACAACTTCCGGAGTAGACACACACAGCGTCCGGAATAGACACGCAGCGTCTGGAGTAGGTCCACGCAACGTCTGGAGTAGGCACGCAGCGTTTGAAGTAGGTGGAGGCGTAGGCGTGGCTAGGCGACGACTTAAGGAGCGGGCAGAGGCTTGCAGGATCCCGAGGCAGTGCGGAAAAGGCCTTTAGGAGATGCTTCAAGTATCAAAGCTCAAGTCCGACTCCCTTTTTCGCCGATTGAGTTCGGCTTATTTTTGCTTTTTTTGACGGATCTGGCATAAGAACGGAAAATTATTCTCATTAAATTTGAAATTATTTAAATTAAAAGCAAATTCTTGTAAATGGCCAAGAAGAAAGGAGTATTTTGAAGTAAAAACATCAGGCCGGTAACGATATTTGAATAAAAATTACCATGACAACCTGATAAACAACGATGTCAAAACATGTCAAATTTTGGTTTTAGGCTCGTAATACAGAAACGGCAAGATTTAAGTGAAAAATGAGATATTATTTATATAGGAAAAAAAAGTAGCGCAACAGCGCGCACGAAACCCGAAATTGCAGAGTTACGGAGAACTAAATAAAAGACCGAAAAAGGTAGACTCCATTGACACCGATTTAAAAAGTGCTGATAGCATGAAAAATACGAACTGAAAATGATTTGTTATTGTGTTCTTATGAATTAAAATATTACAGGATCCTATGGAAATAAAGGTGATGCAAAATATCAAGTTTTGAGGCGAATGTAGAACATCAAAAACAGAATGGAAAAATAAATTTAAAATAGTGTAAAATGATATGTAAGTATGTATAAGCATAACACTACAATATGCGAACTTATTCTCAATATAATGATGGTTTCAAGTATATACTTTGTGTTATTGATGTATTTAGTAAATATGCTTTTGCAAGACCAATGAAAAAGGAAAACTCAGAAACAACTAAAGAATGTTTTGAAAGTATATTTACTGACAGTAATTTAACACCTACTCACATACAATTTGATGAAGGTACAGAATTTGTTTCAAAAGATGTACAAAAATACTTTAAATCCAAAAAGATTAATTACTATACCACTAACAATCCTGACATTAAGGCCAGTATTGTTGAACGATTTCAAAGAACACTAAAAATGAAAATGTGGCGTTATTTCACTCATAATAATACTTATAGATATATAGTTGATTTACAAGATTTAATATACTCTTATAATCACAGTTTTCACTCTAGTATTAAGATGTGCCCATGTGATGTAAATTCCAACAATATTATGACAGTTTGGACTAATCTTTATGATAGACGGTCAAACAAACTTGCTTTAGAAAATCCTAAACCAAATTTCAATGTGGGTGATTATGTTCGAATAACTAAATATAAACATGTTTTCCAAAAAGGATATGAATCAAATTGGAGTGATGAAATATTTATTATATCTTCAATAATTGATAGATCTCCATGGGTTGTTTATGCAATAACAGATTTACAAAATGAACTAATAGTTGGTACTTTTTATGAAAGAGAATTACAGAAAATCACTTACAACCCCACCTCACAATATAAAATAGATAAAATAATTGACACTCGTTACTCAGGTAACAGAAAAGAAGTATTAGTGAAGTGGAAAGGTTATCCAGATAAATTTAACAGTTGGATTTTAGCTTCTAGTTTAAAAGAAATATGGATAAAGAAAGTTTTTATTTAACTTTGCTCAGCAATAGTTCAATGTAATACTTTCCTGATAACAAGACCACAAATTTTTCAACGAAATTACCGAAAGCTATTAAATTAGAAGGTGAACGGTCGGTTGGAGTTGTCTAGTTTCAATATCCATGTACCATGTTTACTGTTCAAGATCATGAAAATGTTATATACAAGGTGGGCCATGAATTAGTTAACATTTGAAAAAATCGTATAAAAAAAAACCATTTAACATATTTTAGAAATCGTTTATTTACGAGAAAGCTAATTAGTTGTAATTTATTTTTTAAAAATTATTTCGTCTAAATGACCACCGTTTCGGTTTTTGCACTCATCTAAGCGAGTCCTGAAGTTTTCGAATACTATTCTGCAAAGAGACCGCGAGATCGCCGACATCTCTTCGATGATTTTTTCTTTAAGTTGACGCAGTGTATTCGGTTTATCAATGTAGACACGACTCTTTAAATAACCCCATAAAAAGAAGTCTGCTGGGGATAGATCTGGACTTCTGGGTGGCCATGGGATGTCACCCCGTCTGGATATCAGCTTTTCCGGAAACATGTCTTTGACCACCGGCAAGGACTCGTTCGATGTGTGACACGTGGCTCCATCTTGTTGAAACCATGTGTTACGATTATAGCCAGCAAATTCCAGTAGCATCGGTGCTAAGAACTCCCGTAACATTTTCACATACTCGGCAGAATTAACAGTAACTGAACGGCCTCGAGAATCATCAAAAAAGTAAGGTCCGATGATTCCTTTTGCTGAAATTGCAGCCCATACAGTTACCTTAGGAGAGTGAAGTGGCCTCTCATGTTTAGCTTTAGGATTTTCGCTGCTCCAATACCTGCAATTCTGTTTGTTTACATGTCCATTTAGGTGGAAATGGGCTTCGTCAGAAAATAAGATGTTGTAAAAATTACTGAAACGAGTTAACATTGTTTCGGCATATGACTTACGCAAATTTAAATCATTAGGGTTTAGTTCTTGCACTAGCTGGATCTTATATGGATGTAATTTCAAATCTAATTTCAAAATACGGCGTAATGATGTGCGGGATAATCCTAATTCAGCCGAACGTTTGCGTGTCGATAAATCTGGATCACGTCGAACAGAAGCGGAAACTTGCTGCACGTTCTCTTCGCTCAGAGAAGTCCGTGGGCCGCCGGTTTGTTTCACATTTAGTGTAGATCCCGTCTCTTCGAACTTCTTCACCCATTTCTTTATTAAAGGAGCACTTGGACACTGACTTAAGTCGTGTAAACCATATTCAACGCGAAATAAGCGTCTCACAGTAATGAGCGAAAAGTCGTTTAAATAAAACTGTTTCACGCAGTATGCGCGTTGCGGCCCCGTGAAGCGATCCATTGCGACTAAATTTCCAAGAAGCGAGCTAGTGCCTCCGCCTGCGCCCGCGGCCCGCGCGGCAATAGTTTGCGCGGTAAGTTACATTTAAATGTTAACGAATTCTTGGCCCACCCTGTACATTACAAAATCTATGTTAATGCTTAATGAAGATAAACCATCCATAGTGTACTACAAAAAACATATTCCAGCTACCAACTATGATAACGTAGAGCATATTTTAAGAGTGTTAAATGGTATCGGAGAGAACTTGAAATTTCACTATGATGAAATAACAAAATTTGTGTCTATTTCTGTTTTGGATAAAAATATAACATCCGTAAAATTATCACCCAAATTAAGTTTACAACTGGGTTATGAACCAAATAAAAATCTCCTAGAGAGAAATTTTGGAAAGTGTCCTGCTAATTTACACTTAGGGTTACCATCTCAACTCTTTCTATATTGCGACATTATCGATCCTCAGATTGTGGGTGATGTTATGACTCCTTTACTAAGAGTCATTTCATTAGATCCTACAAAATACATTTATGGTGCAAATAAAATGCACGTTTTTTCTCAACCTCACTACTTACCTGTTATGCGAAGAGAGTTCGATACGCTGGAAATAGTTATAAGATCGAGCACAGGACAAAAAATACCATTCCAGTTTGGAACCGTGTGTACTAATCTACATTTCCGAAAATTATAATAATGAATTCTCTTCGTGATCATCATAAATGTCCATATGAAAATTATTATACACATCAAGCTGGGTCAGGAGTTGGAGTAATTTATAAGGGTGCACCATATCAACGCGGTCATGGTATTGGGAGCTTCTTAGGGGGTTATTTAGATCAGTTTTACCTTTACTTTCAAGAGTTGCTCGAGTGATTGGTAAGGAGGCATTAAGCGCTGGAGTAGGACTTTTATCGGATATGGTTCTAGCGCGTCCTATGGAAGCCTCAATAAAAGATTGTCTAAAGCAAGTTAGTACGAATTTAAAACGAAAGGCTGATGAGAAAATTTATCAATTTAACATGACAGGATCTGGGTATAAAACTAAAAGAAAACGACTGACCTCGTTCATTCCACCATTAACTGCTAAAGTGAAAGCTGCGAAAAAACTTGGTCTAAAACCAAAAAATATCAAAGATATATTTTCAAATTAAATATGTCTTTCCTTCATAATCATTCTTGCGAGTGCGTTAAGTCAGAATTGGATTTGTTTGCACTACCATCTACACAAACTAGCATTGAAAATGGATTGTGGATTCATTATAAACCAATTTCATCTCTTGTTGATGATGGACCTATAGAGTTTCAAGTTCCTGGGACAGGCGATGACTACATAGGTTTGTCTCATACATTACTCCACATAAAGGCAAAAGTATTAAATCAAGATTCTAACTTAATATCTACTACAATAGTAGCACCTGTAAATAATTGGCTGCATTCATTTTTTAGTCAACTTGATGTTTATTTAAACCAAAAACTTGTATCACCTCCTATGCATATCGAGCATACATAGAAGCCCTTTTAAACTATGCTCCTGCTGCTAAACAATCTCATCTTACTTGTAGTCTTTGGTATGATGATACAGCAGGAAAAATGGATTCTACGTATGGTAAAAACATAGGATTTGTTAAAAGACAGGAATTGATTAGTGAGAGTAAGGAAATAGAAATGATTGGTCATCTTCACGGTGACAATTTCAACCAAGATAAATTTTTAATTAATGGTGTTGAAATGAGTGTTAAATTGGTTCGATCAAGAGAGAGAGCTTTAATTTAATTGCTGGGTCAAACGATGTAAAGTTTAAAGTTTGCATTACGGAC
Source organism: Parnassius smintheus behrii (assembly GCA_036936625.1). NCBI lineage: Eukaryota > Metazoa > Arthropoda > Insecta > Lepidoptera > Papilionidae > Parnassius > Parnassius smintheus. The sequence goes on along the minus strand of JAUPFT010000010.1, from coordinate 26,624,858 downwards.
GCAACTCTTATTGTTCGACGAGCACGAATTAATCCAAGTGTATTACTCGCACATCAAAAAGTTTTAGCTTCTACCACTGCTAAATATCCTATTACTCGAGCTGAAGTAAAAGTTTTAACAATACCATCGGGTGTTCAAGGAAAAACTCTTGATAATATATTTTTAGGGCAGGTACCCAAAAGATGTATAATTTGATTTGTGAACAATTCTGCATTTAATGATTCCCTTACTAAAATCCATTTAACTTTGTAAACTGTGGTATTAATTCTTTCAGCTTATATATTGATGGTCAACAAATACCTTTAAAAGCTTTGCAACCATCTTTTAATAATAGCATATTTACATCAGCATATCATACTCTATTCTCGGAAACTGGTATTCACTTTCTAAATGAAGGAAATGGAATCTCTTGTGAACAGTATGCCAAAGGTTATTGTCTATTAGCATTTGACTTAACTCCTGATTTATCAGCCAACTCATCAGCTCATTGGAATCTCATAAAGCATGGTAGTGTAAGATTAGAAGTATGATTTGAATCCTCACTAATACAAACAATTAACTGTATAGTATATGCTGAGTTTGATAATATTATTGAGATAGATAAAAACGGAAATGTTACTGTAGACTATAGTAGTTAAGGTTATAATATGTGTTGTGTGTTAGATTTTATGAGTAAATTGTAATGCATTTTGTGTGTATGTAACTATGTGAAACGTTATAAAATTAAATAAAACAAATTGTGTGCAATATATTATTTTTTATTTCTTTATAAATATTCTATTTAATCTAATACAAAACTCTGTTCGAGTTTAAATTTTACATAAGCACTCTGACTAAACCACTGAACATGCTGCTGCCAAGGATCATCATCATCTTCCCAATCTTTTAAACCACCACCACAATGGACCACCAACACTTGGTCCTGTCTGCATGGCCAGTATTAAAGAAACCGGCTTCTGCAAGATCTTCAGGTTTCTGTCGCATAACGAGAGGCCAGTTTTCGAAACTGAGCAACCGGCTAGATTTTGAACTGAAGAATGGATATTCAGCTCTTGGGTACTGCATATTCTTCTCGTTTTCTTCTCCACTCAGTGTTGTAGTTTTGTTATTCAATGATGTGTTCTGTACACGTATGCCACACTCATCTCTTCCTTCTGCTCTTGTCTTTCTGTAATTTAAGTAAACAGAATCACATTCACTAATGATCAGCTAATGACTGTCATTGTTAAAAAAGTATTTTTTAACTTTTTCACTTTCTGCTATTGTCTTTGTAATATTGTATACGAGGGCGTTTGTGTTGTCGTAGATGCTATCCTTATTAGTCTTTACGTAATATTTAATCCTCGTGGAAGCATGTTTCCAATGATCAGTAGTTGGAATCTTGGATAGCTTCTTCATATCGTACATTTCAATTTTGATGAGATGCGTCACTTGGTCTCCGTCGTCAGAATTAGTAGAAATGTATGATACACCATCTCTAGCGGCTCGTGCTACGGTTGATGATAACAATTCCTTTTTTCCTCTTTTTTATTTTTGATTCAGCTTCAAAAAAATGATCGATTGCGATTTTCTTTTTCCACCATCGCATGTGTTATTATTAATGACGATGTCATCACTCTCTTCTTGAGGGGAGAGTGGCGAGTAGTAATACTGTTTATAGGTATTTTCATCGAAGCTCAATGATTTCTGCAACAACACAGTTATCATGTTAATATCAATTTGTTAACACTTAATCATAAAAGTTAAAAAAGTTAAAGTTACAGCCTATTAAAGTCCACTGCTGAACATAGGCCTCCTCTCATTTCTGAGAGAGTTTTAGAGCTAGGAAATGTTCGCTGCGCTGCCTCAATGCGTGTTGGCAAACTTCACATGCCTTCGAAATTTTCTCAGACATGCAGGTTTCCGCACGATGTTTTCCTTCACCGCTGAGCACGTGGTAAATCAGCACTTAAAATTGGAATTAACAATTTAATTGGTGCCGGCGGGGATCGAACCCGGGTCGCGTACTGTGAAATTTACATTTTGCGCTAACCATCTGAGCTACCACGGCTTAATCATATACACACAAAATATTTAAATATAATTTGTTAACACTAAATCATACACACGTAAGAAAATAACAGAAAGAAAAGTAAGTTTGTCAATAGAATAAACACTTACATCCACAGCCTTTGATGCGTTGAAGTAACACAAATGTAGTATTGATAGATCCACTGCGGTCAAACGACCACACACTAACTCCATGACTGCAGTTGCTTGGTCTTATATAGTACCAGTGAGTAATAATTCCAATCTAAAGAATTTCTGCAGTAGAATTGTTAGTAACTTTATGCGTCAACAAGCTTATCTCACATTCTGTTGCTTATCTCAACATTCCTTCGTGTCGTGTCTTGTTCAGTGTATTGATGACTCAAATACGTTTTGTATAACACAAAGAATGCAATTTAATATTTAGAAATCATTATAATTGATCATTCCTATGTTAGTCATTGCGTAGATTGGTATTGTAATAATCTACTAATAGCAGTAATATCATGGATACCCTAGATGTACAACAACATCTGAAAAAGATTCACCCCACTCTAGAAAATAATGTTTATGCTGCCAATAAACTGCCCATGTACACCCACGTACCAACGTATATAATATGCAATTTGGATACAGATGATAAACCAGGGTCACATTGGGTAGCTTTATATATCGATACGAATGACGTCGGTCAATATTTTGATTCATTCGGACGGGCACCTGTACGATATCATCTAGACTTTTTTAAAAGAAATTGTAAAAGATGGAACTGGAATGTTGATAGGATTCAGAATGAGTGGACTTCAGTTTGTGGCGAATATTGCTTAATGTATTTGCTATATAAGTTTCAGGGATGTTCAATGCATAGTTTTACGAGTATATTTACAGGGAACACATTGTACAACGATATTTTAGTGGATGAGATGTTTCGCTCCTATTTTATAGATAATAAGTAATAAGATTTTGTATTTTGTAAATAAAAATTTTAACAAAATTAGGTAATGTGTTTTATTGGTGAGTCAGTTTAGTGTAGATGGGAACAAAGGAGTATAATACAATGGCACCACGCTGAGAAAGAATAGATAATGACGGTATTCAATGAACAATAGATAAGTAGATAAGAACAATGGAGCGCTAATGACGGTGGAGGCCTTCACCGGATATCAATTAGATAAGAGTTAGTTGATCTGCACATCTCCGGACCCGTGCATCCTACGCAAAAATGGACCGCAGATTCGTGATCAGAGCATGCCAAAACCTTTTTTTTAGGATCGTGAGTCGACGAACGTCGTACTTGTACCACTTCTGACTCAGTGAGCCAGAACTGGTACAACGTACTCTTACGGATCTGAGACGTGGTCCTTCACGGCTGGCCGTATGAGGACGCTCAAAGTCGCTCAGCGAGCTATGGAGAGGGCTATGCTCGGGGTTTCTCTGGGTGATAAACATAGAAATGAGCATATCCGCAGTAGAACCAGAGTGACCGACATAGCCCTACGGATTAGTAAGCTGAAGTGGCAATGGGCCGGCCATATAGCTCGAAGAACCGACAACCATTGGGGAAAAAAGGTTCTCGCGTGGCAGCCTCGTACCGGTAGGCGAAGTGTAGGGTGACCACCAGATGGAGTGACAACCTGGTAAGACATGCAGGAAGTCGATGGATGCAGGTGGCTCAGGACCGAACGAACTACTGATTGCGGAAAAAAACTTCTGCCAAAACGTTAGCTTAAATGACTTTCAATAAGTATTCTTGTAATCTAAATTAAATAAAAATCATTCCATATCAAACGATAATTTCAACTTTATAGCTAACAATACGTTCTAGAGCAAAGATCGGATATAATTGTGACCGATTGTTTAAAGTCATCAACAGACTAAACAATAAAGAGTGTCATTTCCAATATTTTAACTTTTTTAGGCAAATATGATACAATCCTGCATTTCTTTCTTAATCCTGATAAGGACATGTATCTTGCATGGTCTCAAGCAATTGGGCTCCAGACTCCGGAGTGATTCACGGCGTTAATTCACGCCGTAATTTTGCCCCGAAAAACATATCCCTCCACGATCGCAATCGTTCACAGTTTAGTTCGCGCGCTCGTCGAGAATGGACGCTGAAATATGCACTGCAATCGCCGTGACACTATCCGCTTTGGCTCACGACAATTATGCGTATATAAAAGATAAAAAACCGTATTTGTAGTTTTTTTTACAATTATCGCTTTCTCCTAGAATGGCATCGATCACGTCAAAGGCAATCCAAATGGGCTTGTTGACCGTTAGCACTAGAAAGCTGAAATTTGGTACCAATATGTGTATCAATCACGCCGACAAAGTGGTAAAATAAAAATTGGAAAAAAATGTTTTATTAAGGTAGCCCCCCCTATATGTAAAGTGGGAAGTGATTTTTTTTTTAATTTCAACCCTAACGTGTGATATATTGTTGGAAAGGTATTTAAAAATAAATAGGGGTTTACTAAAATCATTTTTTGATAATGTCAATAATTTCGGAAATAATCGCTCCAAAAGTAAAAAACAATGTGTCCCCTATAACTTTTGAACCATAAGTTTAGAAAATACGTAAAAAATCTGAAAAGTAGAACTTTATAAGGGCTTTCTAGGAAATTCATTTTGAACTTGGATGGAAACAACAGTACCCACTACCGAGAGCATTAGCAGGAGCGCGGAGCGCCGCTGGAGCGCGAACATAATGGACCTTTAAACTCATAAGTGGGAACACTTATTGTGACGGACGTGAAACTACGGAACCCTACACTGAGCGTGGCCCGACACGCTCTTGGCCGGTTTTTCTTATCTATACTTATAGTAAATCTGTAGAGAGGTCAATTCTGTACATGAAATATATTTCCGAAATAACTATCAGCGGGTGATTAGTGATCGATACTGATGCCAAATATGCACAGTAAAATTTTTGTCTGTCTGTCTGTCTGTATGTTTGTTATAGAAACAAAAACTACTCGACGGATTTTAACGAAATTTAGTACAATCATTCTTCATACTCCTGGGCAGGTTATAGTATACTTTTCATCACGCTACGATCAATAGGAGCAGAGCAGTGAAGGGAAATGTTGGGGAAACGGGAGAAATTATTCCATTTTTTAAGCTTCCGTCGCGTGTGCAGCTACACTGAATGGTTAAAGCTACACTGAAATCATGTGTAACGAAAATGCTCTCCTCAAAATTATATAAAAAATATCCCACGAGAGCATATGTCTATCTTTTATGGTTGACTCACAATAACACGTGTAACTCCCGATGGCTTAGCAGTTCGGAGCTTTCTGATTATATTTGTCTACTCTTACGTTTATAACACTCTGACTCATCCCTAATTAAAAAAAGTTAACATTATTATCTATTCAATAAAAAAGAATCATAGAAATCGGTATAGAAACACCAAATTTATACATGAAATACGCTAAATAGCCTTCGCGCGTGAATACTGAATCATGCTATAAGGATTATTTTTGTGTAACGGTCGCCGCGCTCGACGCGGCTCGCGGCGGGAGGTATAAAAAGGTGGGGGGTCCGAGTGCGAGATTAGCGCCCCCCTTTCACCTAAGGGGGGTCGCGTTCGATACGGCTTAAAGATCTCTAGCTAGATCGTTAAGCCAGTCCCTAAACGCGGTGTTTAGTGGGTAAAAGTCTCCACATAACCACGCAGCCGGCTGCGTGGTATGCTATGAGCATTTACCGCCTTCCTCACCCACTGTCCGGAGGGTTGCCCTTATTGCTTTGGGCGCAAACAAAAAGAGTGCGAGCTTCATACAATATTTGGCTGTTGATGCGAATAGACGTTCAGAGTGTTCGACCTTATTGACAGACAATAATTGATTTTAACAAACCGTGCATATCAGCGCGACTTTTAGACTACTCTTACGTTTAATAATTTATTTTTAGATTTCTTTGGTTGTTATTTTATTAAATAGGTATTAGTTATTTTGGTAGTGTTTAAATATTTCTTAGTATTAGCTTAATTATAAATTAAACTTTTTTTTATTTAGCTGTAGTTTTATATGTATTAATATGTATCTAGGTATCAAATAGGTTATTTCATTCTATTAGACGTAGTTTAGGTACCTACCATCACCTAGGATTCGTTTTATTATTTAAGTAGGCATTTAGATTTTTTTAAGTGTATGGTAGCTATAATTAGGAACTCTAACGTAGATTATTTTGTTAGGTAACTGAATGCCGTCGATTAAAAATAAAATACACAATGCCACCTAAAAAACGATTATCTTTATCTCCAAATTTGAGAGAAGCTAAGAGAATGAGAAATGTGCGTTCTTAAGAATCGGAGGAATGAGCACATCGGTTAAACTCTATGAGAGTTAGTGCCTCAACTTCTCGAGCCAATGAAACCTCTCCAGAAAGAGAGATGCGATTAGCAGCTGACAGAGCGAAACGAGCTACATCATGGGCGTCTCAAAGTTCCTCTCAACGATAGCTAAAGCGTACCATTGACCGAGAACAACATGTTATCCCGAGAAGCTGAAACTGCTTCACAACGAGAATTGCGGCTCACAGCTGACCGCGAACGGCATACATTATCCCGCGAGTCCGAAACGTACACCGAGCGGGAATTACGTCTCACAGTTGACCGCGAACGGCATACATTATCCCGCGAGTCCGAAACGTACACCGAGCGGGAATTACGTCTCACAGTTGACCGCGAACGGCTCACATTATCTCGCGAGTCCGAAACCTACACTGAGAGGGAATTACGTCTCACAGCTGATCGCGAACAGCATTTACTATTCCGTGAGTCCGAAACCTTCACTGAGAGGGAATTACGTCTCACAGCTGATCGCGAACGGCATGTACTATCCCGTGAGTCCGAAACCTACACTGAGAGGAAATTATGTCTCAAAGCTGACCACGAACGGCATACATTATCTCGCGAGTCCGAAACCTACACTAAGAAGGAATTACGTCTCACAGCTGATCGCGAACGGCATGTACTATCCCGTGAGTCCGAAACCTACACTGAGAGGAAATTATGTCTCAAAGCTGACCACGAACGGCATACATTATCTCGCGAGTCCGAAACCTACACTAAGAGGGAATTACGTCTCACAGCTGATCGCGAACGGCATGTACTATCCCGTGAGTCCGAAACCTACACTGAGAGGAAATTATGTCTCAAAGCTGACCACGAACGGCATACATTATCTCGCGAGTCCGAAACCTACACTGAGAGGGAATTACGTCTCACAGCTGATCGCGAACAGCATTTACTATTCCGTGAGTCCGAAACCTTCACTGAGAGGGAATTACGTCTCACAGCTGATCGCGAACGGCATGTACTATCCCGTGAGTCCGAAACCTACACTGAGAGGAAATTATGTCTCAAAGCTGACCACGAACGGCATACATTATCTCGCGAGTCCGAAACCTACACTAAGAGGGAATTACGTCTCACAGCTGATCGCGAACGGCATGTACTATCCCGTGAGTCCGAAACCTACACTGAGAGGAAATTATGTCTCAAAGCTGACCACGAACGGCATACATTATCTCGCGAGTCCGAAACCTACACTAAGAGGGAATTACGTCTCACAGCTGATCGCGAACGGCATGTACTATCCCGTGAGTCCGAAACCTACACTGAGAGGAAATTATGTCTCAAAGCTGACCACGAACAGCATACATTATCTCGCGAGTCCGAAACCTACACTAAGAGGGAATTACGTCTCACAGCTGATCGCGAACGGCATGTACTATCCCGTGAGTCCGAAACCTACACTGAGAGGAAATTATGTCTCAAAGCTGACCACGAACGGCATACATTATCTCGCGAGTCCGAAACCTACACTAAGAGGGAATTACGTCTCACAGCTGATCGCGAACGGCATGTACTATCCCGTGAGTCCGAAACCTACACTGAGAGGAAATTATGTCTCAAAGCTGACCACGAACGGCATACATTATCTCGCGAGTCCGAAACCTACACTAAGAGGGAATTACGTCTCACAGCTGATCGCGAACGGCATGTACTATCCCGTGAGTCCGAAATCTACACTGAGAGGGGATTACGTCTCACAGCTAACCACGAATGGCATACATTATCTCGCGAGTCCGAAACCTACACTGAGAGGGAATTACGTCTCACAGCTGATCGCGAACGGCATGTACTATCCCGTGAGTCCGAAACCTACACTGAGAGGGGATTACGTCTCACAGCTGACCACGAATGGCATACATTATCTCGCGAGTCCGAAACCTACACTGAGAGAGGATTACGTCTCACAGCTGACCACGAATGGCATACATTATCTCGCGAGTCCGAAACCTACACTGAGAGGGGATTACGTCTCACAGCTGACCACGAATGGCATACATTATCTCGCGAGTCCGAAACCTACACTGAGAGGGGATTACGTCTCACAGCTGACCACGAATGGCATACATTATCTTGCGAGTCCGAAACCTACACTGAGAGGGGATTACGTCTCACAGCTGACCACGAATGGCATACATTATCTCGCGAGTCCGAAACCTACACTGAGAGGGGATTACGTCTCACAGCTGACCACGAATGGCATACATTATCTCGCGAGTCCGAAACCTACACTGAGAGGGGATTACGTCTCACAGCTGACCACGAATGGCATACATTATCTCGCGAGTCCGAAACCCACACTGAGAGGGGATTACGTCTCACAGCTGACCACGAATGGCATACATTATCTCGCGAGTCCGAAACCTACACTGAGAGGGGATTACGTCTCACAGCTGACCACGAATGGCATACATTATCTCGCGAGTCCGAAACCTACACTGAGAGGGAATTACGTCTCACAGCTGATCGCGAACAGCATTTACTATTCCGTGAGTCCGAAACCTTCACTGAGAGGGAATTACGTCTCACAGCTGATCGCGAACGGCATGTACTATCCCGTGAGTCCGAAACCTACACTGAGAGGAAATTATGTCTCAAAGCTGACCACGAACGGCATACATTATCTCGCGAGTCCGAAACCTACACTAAGAGGGAATTACGTCTCACAGCTGACCACGAACGGCATACATTATCTCGCGAGTCCGAAACCTACACTAAGAGGGAATTACGTCTCACAGCTGATCGCGAACGGCATGTACTATCCCGTGAGTCCGAAACCTACACTGAGAGGAAATTATGTCTCAAAGCTGACCACGAACGGCATACATTATCTCGCGAGTCCGAAACCTACACTGAGAGGGAATTACGTCTCACAGCTGATCGCGAACAGCATTTACTATTCCGTGAGTCCGAAACCTTCATTGAGAGGGAATTACGTCTCACAGCTGATCGCGAACGGCATGTACTATCCCGTGAGTCCGAAACCTACACTGAGAGGAAATTATGTCTCAAAGCTGACCACGAACGGCATACATTATCTCGCGAGTCCGAAACCTACACTAAGAGGGAATTACGTCTCACAGCTGATCGCGAACGGCATGTACTATCCCGTGAGTCCGAAACCTACACTGAGAGGAAATTATGTCTCAAAGCTGACCACGAACGGCATACATTATCTCGCGAGTCCGAAACCTACACTAAGAGGGAATTACGTCTCACAGCTGATCGCGAACGGCATGTACTATCCCGTGAGTCCGAAACCTACACTGAGAGGAAATTATGTCTCAAAGCTGACCACGAACAGCATACATTATCTCGCGAGTCCGAAACCTACACTAAGAGGGAATTACGTCTCACAGCTGATCGCGAACGGCATGTACTATCCCGTGAGTCCGAAACCTACACTGAGAGGAAATTATGTCTCAAAGCTGACCACGAACGGCATACATTATCTCGCGAGTCCGAAACCTACACTAAGAGGGAATTACGTCTCACAGCTGATCGCGAACGGCATGTACTATCCCGTGAGTCCGAAACCTACACTGAGAGGAAATTATGTCTCAAAGCTGACCACGAACGGCATACATTATCTCGCGAGTCCGAAACCTACACTAAGAGGGAATTACGTCTCACAGCTGATCGCGAACGGCATGTACTATCCCGTGAGTCCGAAACCTACACTGAGAGGAAATTATGTCTCAAAGCTGACCACGAACAGCATACATTATCTCGCGAGTCCGAAACCTACACTAAGAGGGAATTACGTCTCACAGCTGATCGCGAACGGCATGTACTATCCCGTGAGTCCGAAACCTACACTGAGAGGAAATTATGTCTCAAAGCTGACCACGAACGGCATACATTATCTCGCGAGTCCGAAACCTACACTAAGAGGGAATTACGTCTCACAGCTGATCGCGAACGGCATGTACTATCCCGTGAGTCCGAAACCTACACTGAGAGGAAATTATGTCTCAAAGCTGACCACGAACGGCATACATTATCTCGCGAGTCCGAAACCTACACTAAGAGGGAATTACGTCTCACAGCTGATCGCGAACGGCATGTACTATCCCGTGAGTCCGAAACCTACACTGAGAGGGGATTACGTCTCACAGCTAACCACGAATGGCATACATTATCTCGCGAGTCCGAAACCTACACTGAGAGGGAATTACGTCTCACAGCTGATCGCGAACGGCATGTACTATCCCGTGAGTCCGAAACCTACACTGAGAGGGGATTACGTCTCACAGCTGACCACGAATGGCATACATTATCTCGCGAGTCCGAAACCTACACTGAGAGAGGATTACGTCTCACAGCTGACCACGAATGGCATACATTATCTCGCGAGTCCGAAACCTACACTGAGAGGGGATTACGTCTCACAGCTGACCACGAATGGCATACATTATCTCGCGAGTCCGAAACCTACACTGAGAGGGGATTACGTCTCACAGCTGACCACGAATGGCATACATTATCTCGCGAGTCCGAAACCTACACTGAGAGGGGATTACGTCTCACAGCTGACCACGAATGGCATACATTATCTCGCGAGTCCGAAACCTACACTGAGAGGGGATTACGTCTCACAGCTGACCACGAATGGCATACATTATCTCGCGAGTCCGAAACCTACACTGAGAGGGGATTACGTCTCACAGCTGACCACGAATGGCATACATTATCTCGCGAGTCCGAAACCTACACTGAGAGGGGATTACGTCTCACAGCTGACCACGAATGGCATACATTATCTCGCGAGTCCGAAACCTACACTGAGAGGGGATTACGTCTCACAGCTGACCACGAATGGCATACATTATCTCGCGAGTCCGAAACCTACACTGAGAGGGGATTACGTCTCACAGCTGACCACGAATGGCATACATTATCTCGCGAGTCCGAAACCTACACTAAGAGGGAATTACGTCTCACAGCTGATCGCGAACGGCATGTACTATCCCGTGAGTCCGAAACCTACACTGAGAGGGGATTACGTCTCACAGCTGACCACGAATGGCATACATTATCTCGCGAGTCCGAAACCTACACTGAGAGGGGATTACGTCTCACAGCTGACCACGAATGGCATACATTATCTCGCGAGTCCGAAACCTACACTGAGAGGGGATTACGTCTCACAGCTGACCACGAATGGCATACATTATCTCGCGAGTCCGAAACCTACACTGAGAGGGGATTACGTCTCACAGCTGACCACGAATGGCATACATTATCTCGCGAGTCCGAAACCTACACTGAGAGGGGATTACGTCTCACAGCTGACCACGAATGGCATACATTATCTCGCGAGTCCGAAACCTACACTGAGAGGGGATTACGTCTCACAGCTGACCACGAATGGCATACATTATCTCGCGAGTCCGAAACCTACACTGAGAGGGGATTACGTCTCACAGCTGACCACGAATGGCATACATTATCTCGCGAGTCCGAAACCTACACTGAGAGGGGATTACGTCTCACAGCTGACCACGAATGGCATACATTATCTCGCGAGTCCGAAACCTACACTGAGAGGGGATTACGTCTCACAGCTGACCACGAATGGCATACATTATCTCGCGAGTCCGAAACCTACACTGAGAGGGGATTACGTCTCACAGCTGACCACGAATGGCATACATTATCTCGCGAGTCCGAAACCTACACTGAGAGGGGATTACGTCTCACAGCTGACCACGAATGGCATACATTATCTCGCGAGTCCGAAACCTACACTAAGAGGGAATTACGTCTCACAGCTGATCGCGAACGGCATGTACTATCCCGTGAGTCCGAAACCTACACTGAGAGGGGATTACGTCTCACAGCTGACCACGAATGGCATACATTATCTCGCGAGTCCGAAACCTACACTAAGAGGGAATTACGTCTCACAGCTGATCGCGAACGGCATGTACTATCCCGTGAGTCCGAAACCTACACTGAGAGGGGATTACGTCTCACAGCTGACCACGAATGGCATACATTATCTCGCGAGTCCGAAACCTACACTAAGAGGGAATTACGTCTCACAGCTGATCGCGAACGGCATGTACTATCCCGTGAGTCCGAAACCTACACTGAGAGGGGATTACGTCTCACAGCTGACCACGAATGGCATACATTATCTCGCGAGTCCGAAACCTACACTGAGAGGGAATTACGTCTCACAGCTGATCGCGAACGGCATGTACTATCCCGTGAGTCCGAAACCTACACTGAGAGGGGATTACGTCTCACAGCTGACCACGAATGGCATACATTATCTCGCGAGTCCGAAACCTACACTGAGAGGGGATTACGTCTCACAGCTGACCACGAATGGCATACATTATCTCGCGAGTCCGAAACCTACACTGAGAGGGGATTACGTCTCACAGCTGACCACGAATGGCATACATTATCTCGCGAGTCCGAAACCTACACTGAGAGGGGATTACGTCTCACAGCTGACCACGAATGGCATACATTATCTCGCGAGTCCGAAACCTACACTGAGAGGGGATTACGTCTCACAGCTGACCACGAATGGCATACATTATCTCGCGAGTCCGAAACCTACACTGAGAGGGGATTACGTCTCACAGCTGACCACGAATGGCATACATTATCTCGCGAGTCCGAAACCTACACTGAGAGGGGATTACGTCTCACAGCTGACCACGAATGGCATACATTATCTCGCGAGTCCGAAACCTACACTGAGAGGGGATTACGTCTCACAGCTGACCACGAATGGCATACATTATCTCGCGAGTCCGAAACCTACACTGAGAGGGGATTACGTCTCACAGCTGACCACGAATGGCATACATTATCTCGCGAGTCCGAAACCTACACTGAGAGGGGATTACGTCTCACAGCTGACCACGAATGGCATACATTATCTCGCGAGTCCGAAACCTACACTGAGAGGGGATTACGTCTCACAGCTGACCACGAATGGCATACATTATCTCGCGAGTCCGAAACCTACACTAAGAGGGAATTACGTCTCACAGCTGATCGCGAACGGCATGTACTATCCCGTGAGTCCGAAACCTACACTGAGAGGGGATTACGTCTCACAGCTGACCACGAATGGCATACATTATCACGCGAGTCCGAAACCTACACTGAGAGGGAATTACGTCTCACAGCTGATCGCGAACGTCATATTTTATCTCGAGAATCTGAAACTTTTACTCAATATGAAGACCGTTTGACAAATGATAGGGTGCACCATAATATTATTCGATCTCTTGAAGATGAACATGAGAAGATATCACTTCTTTCCCTTTACCATGTTGTACTCCTTTCTGTTTTGAACCAGTGACAGATAATGAAGTAAAAAAATTGCATCCGTCATATCCAGCAAAGCTGTCGGCCCAGATAATATTGGACGTGACATGGTTTTGCCGATTTTGGACCAAATAGTTTCCCATGTCACTCACCTAATAAATTTCTCCTTTGCCTCCAGTACCTAGTCAAGTTGCGGGAGCTGCCGAGAGCTTTTTAAAAACTAATTTAAAACTAATTAAAACTACGTGTTCACAGAGTGAGATGTAAATTTATTCTGCCCATTGTCCTTTTACAATTCTTAATCCTAAGCTTACAGTCTACTTAAATTACTACATACTCAGCGTTTATGTATTTATGCTGATGGACGCTTTATACGTATTGTGGGTGGTGCTGGTGTAACCATAACTCCTCCCTCCTCAACTGCAAAGTTATCGGCAAGATTTGGATTCCGATGACTTTGCATACAATGTAAGAGCTTAGTCTTATTTTTCCAAATTACAATAATAAGGCTAATTAAAACTAATATAACATAGAGTAGTACAGTAGCTAAACTAACACTTTTCTTATTCACTAAGATTTCACTTTCACTTTTCACTATTTCAGTTTTCAGTTTGTACGAGAGATATTTTAGTTCATCCAAATGAACGCGATTTAAATTCACTGTTTTCTCCGCATTTGTGGGCTGCTCTATCAATTTCGGTAGAGTTAAAATAGGTGTCACCTTATATTGCAGTTTTCCTGAATAGTATCGTTTCCGGTGTAATTTAATATTGCCTAATTTTATCTCACAGTTTTCATCGATTTCCAAGAGGTAAGTGCCCTTTACAGCATTTCTTTGAGTGTCATCGCCACACGTTTTTGTAAGCACTATTTCATGTTGTGTAAATAGGATCCAGTTAATAGGACCATAGACTGTATCTTAACACTTTCCAGCTCTACTATTGATAGTTTACAAAGGCTTAGATTTGATGCGAAGTTCATAAGTTGTTCTATGCATGTGTTTTCAGTGTACTGCACGATATCATTTTCCTCAGACAGGAACTGGTTTGCTGCTATTTCCTTACATGGGCCATTTAAGGGTAAGTACGTGTGATCTTTCACCATGAGGTAAGGATATTTGGGAAAAATAACAGTTGTTCTTTTATAGGTGGGATCAAACATAGGTAAAGCATACATTTTAAAATAAGTGTATGTAATATTATCAGTCAGAGGGATTTCCATAATGAACGTTATTTGGTTTTCTTTTACATAGGCCTTAACAGACATAGATCTTTCTAAATTAACTAAATTGTTTTCAGTAATAGGATACAATAAACTATTTGTTTGAGATATAGATTCTAATATAACTAATAATTCAGTGGAATTAACAATGGCTTGATGTAGAACGTGAAGTTTAGTAAATGCTAATGCAGTTTCAATTTCGCTTAAAATTAAGTACATAGTTCTAAAATTATTGACAAACATGTTAAACATACTTAAAACATATGTGGAGTATATGCTGTTATGGTCTTTAGTAATTATATATTTTACAATTCTTTCTATACGTTTCATTCGTTCATTTACAATATTCATATTTTCCTGTAGAGATCCAGTACTATTTATAAGGGAGTCAAGCATCTCCGAGATTATTGTTATTTTCTTATTAGTGTGCGTTTGCTGGGTCTTTAATTGAGATATGATATTGTCGTATTCTACTGTATCATTGTGGTCTAAGTTTCCTGTAAGTGTTTTGATAACAGAACCTAATGGATTAATAAGACCGCGCTTGAAACGTATCGCAGGTATGAGTTGTTTAAACTTTTCTACAGCTAAGTTACTTAAATAATTTACTTGTGTGTTCATATTTTGGAACTCATTTACGTATGGCTTATGGATATCTATTAAACTGCTAAATTCTTTATATTTATGGATATTAAAATTTAAATCATCTTTTATGCTACTAAAGTCTAATTGCTTAACTATAACTCACTTATCTACTTCCTTGTATGCTTGTCCTTGCTTTACGGGTAACATGCCTGGATTATGCTCAACCTTTAGAAGTTCAAGGCCCTGGGTCTGGATCATCAGATTCAGGTTCACGAAGATCGCCAAAAACCTGTGGAGGGCGTTTCACATTTTTGAGGTGCACTTTAGTTTTTCTTTTCCCTATCGTTACAGGTATTATGTTTCTTTCAATATCCCCTTGCATCTTCGCCTTTTGATACCTAGGCTTATCCTTACTTTTTCTTATGTTAATATCTTTAATAAAAACCGTATCGCCTTCTTTAAAATCAATTCCAGATTCCCCGGTTTTCTTTTTCCTAACCTTTTCTTTATCTGTATGGACTTTTTCGGAAATATACCTATATAAGTATTTGGTTCGTCTCGCATGGTCTTTAACGAGTTGCTGTGTATATGCCTTTTCAAAATCTACGTCGAATATTTTACCAGAATCGGTATGACCAAATGCTACTTCAAAGGGTGTTAATCCTGTCGTTGAATGAATAGTATGATTATATGCCATGACTGAATATGTCATGACAGATGCAGCGTCTGTACATTTTTGCTCATAATTTGCAAGTCTGTATATTTCAATTATAGTAGAATGAAATCTTTCGATAATGCCTGTCGAATTGGGGTTATTGGGAGTTGTGATATGAGTTTCTATTTTATACATAGATAGGAGCTGACGCATAAGTTCGTTATTAAATTCAGTGCCTGGATCGGATGATATTTTCTTAGGAATTCCGTACATAGAAAAATATTTAATTAATGCTCGCGCTACTTCAGCAGTTTGTCGACTTGCAATCTCTAAAGCCTGCCCTAATTTGCTAAAAGCATCCACAACGGTTAAATAATACTTCTTCTCATAATCTTCTCTAAATAAACCTATAAATAGTTCCTGAAAAGGCGCATCCTGAGTTGATGTGAGTTGTAGTACAGGTTTTATTGGTTTCCTATCGTACTTCATTAGTCTGCAAGGTTCACAAGCATTTATAACGGCAGCTACAGTGTCTTGCATATTTTCCCAAGAATAGTTTCTGCGTATTCTTATCATAGTTTCTTTCACACCGCGATGACATGTTTTTCCTTCATGGTGTTTGAGAATGACAGCTTTTTGTTCTTTTTCATCCTCCACATATACTACGCGTTCTGTACATTCAAAGAATTGTACTGCATCCTTCTTAAAGAGTTCTATAATAACTTTTGTAAATAATTTCCTGTGCTCAGCATTCTCGAAATAAATAAAGTATCGACTCTTAAATTTTATATATTCCTTTAAAAATTGTTTTATTAATTCTTCGTTTTCCAGTGGGAGAAATACCTCTAATACTTTTTGTTTTGCTCTAGATAAATTTCTGACTTGTAGTTTATTTTGGAACCAAGAAAATACTAGGATCTGATTTGGTTTGGTATCTATTGCCTCGCTCAAAATTGGGATTGCTTTTGACTCAGGTTCAATATTGGTACAGGGTAATTTTCTTCGAACAATTCTACATGTTCCGTCACACTCGAGTCTGAGTCTGAAATTATCACTGTCTCTGGTTGGGGCTCAGGTCTGTATTTTTCAAGTTCTTTCAATTGGCGTTTTACTTTTTGTATGTCATCGTCATCCACATTAAGATCCATTGATGCGTCGTCTAAAGCATTAAGTTTTATGCGAGATAAGGCATCTTCACTCATATGGTTTAGGCGTAACTTGTTTAAATTTTCAAGCAATAATTGGTCCGTTTCTAGATCAGAGTGATATATAAAATTTACATACGATTTATTTTTCAGGTGGTTTTCGGAGGCTTTTACTTGAAAATTTTCAGTCTGTGCAGACACGTCATTATCCTCTGAATCATTGTTTTCGTCGACCTCTATTATAGAATTTTCTTGTATGGATTCATCTTCATAACAATTGCCGTATGTTTCTTCATACATGTAATTTTGAGGAAATTCGTGGGGATAGTATGATGGATAAATTTCTAATTCGTTTAGGTGGAAACCTAGTTTTGGAGGGGCAGTTCTCATAGAAACATCAGTATCATTAGAAACCGGTTTATTATGCACATTATTATTACTAGGATAATTAAAACGCTGAGAATTACCAAACTGTTGTGGTAACATTGGTTGCATGGGGCTATAGCCCTGGGGTCTAAATCCAAAGCTTGGTCGGTATCCAAAATTAGGTCGGTATCCAAACTGAGGTGGGTGATATTGCTTAGGGAAACTCATTTGCTGTTGAGGCTTATTTTGTGGTAACGGAATCTTCATTTGTCTACTATGGGGAATGCCAAACTTAAATTGAGGTGGTGTTCCGAAATTCTGCCTAGGGGGTTGGTTTGGTGCTAACATTGGTCTAAAACCTGTAGGCTGTGTTGGCATTGCGAGTTTAAACGATGGTTGTTGTACTGGTATACTACTAGACTGTGACTTAGACATATGGCTAGACTGTAACATTTTACTACGCATCTGATATTGGTCATAGAAGTTTACTTCTTCTAGAACTATACTTAGTGCTTCCTCTAGTGTACTGGGTGTTTTCAACCTAACAATGCGCACCATATTTTCAGGTAAATTATATAAGAAAACCTGCAGAGCGGTGTTATTATAAATACTTAATAGTTTTACTTATTTTAAAGTTTTTATCACCAATTTGATTAACCTTCGATAATAGCACTGATTTAACGGATTGTATACGACCACAAAAATCTATATAATTCTCATTTTGGTGTTTCTTTAAAATTTCTAATTCAATGGCTAAACATTCTTCACTACATGGGTCGCCAAAGTGAGTTAAAAACAATTCCTTGAATTCCGCCCACGTCTCTAATATCTTCCCGTTCACTGATAAGCGACGCGGCCTCGCCCGTAAGACGACTAGTAATGATATGCATTATATATTTATTTTGCACATCGGATGATTTAAAGTTACTTATTATATATTCACATTTACGCAAAAATAAATTTAAATGGCGTTTATCGCCGCTAAATGTTGGTATTATTTTAGTTAATTAATTAGGGATAAGTTTAACTTCCGACATTTTTAAAAATTTATTTACTGGTTTCTATACACAAAAATCTATGGGCCGGCCATATAGCTCGAAGAACCGATAACCGATGGGGAAGAAAGGTTCTCGAGTGGCAGCCTCGTACCGGTAGGCGTAGTGTAGGGCGTTACCCCCCACTAGATGGAGTGACGACCTGTTAAGATATGCAGGAAGTCGATGGATGCAGGTGGCTCAGGACCGTGCTTTGTGACATTACTTGGGGGAGGCCTACGTTCAGCAGTGCACTTGTGAAGGGCTGTAATGATGATAATGATGATGATGATGATACACAAAAATACAATAAATAGAATATAATATTTAATATAACTCTACTAGTTCCACAAATGTTGTAAGGAAAATTGAAGTATAAGTACTAACCTATTATGTATTAACGTGTCGAGTAATCTTTAAATTAAAAAATACATGTAGACACAACAAGAACTTAATATAATGTACTATAATACTTAATATAATATTACTCTATAATTTCATTGAGTAATATGGGACTTAATAATATGTACGTGTTACAATTAAATTAATATTATTTTAATTTTTATTCAAGTAATAATTATTTGTTGCACTTAATACTTTATAAAATTTACATAAGATTAGTATTTGAAACCCAAATAACAGTCAAAATGGAAAATGTCTAATTCCAAGTTCACTAAGGGATATGAAGGAGGTGAAGAGTCGTACTCACCAGCCCGCGGTGCCCATCATCAGCTTCACGGCTCCTTATTCTCGACGAATTTGTTTGGTTCGCTGGATCACCACGCTGTATGAATCGACCGCCGATGCGCGAAAATGGGTAAAATTGGATACGCGATATTCACGAACGGTAGCACAGCTTTTCTGGTGATCCTACCGGCTGCGCCAGTCAAGTTGCGGGAGCTGCCGAGAGCTTTTTAAAAACTAATTAAAACTACGTGTTCACAGAGTGAGATGTGAATTTATTCTACCCATTGTCCTTTTACAATTCTTAATCCTAAGCTTACAGTCTACTTAAATTACTACATACTCAGCGTTTATGTATTTATGCTGATGGACGCTTTATACGTATTATGGGTGGTGCTGATGTAACCATAACTACCTTCCCTACCAAGTGGAAAGAAGCGTTCCTGATTCCTGTCCCCAAAAATAGTTCTCCTACTAATTTCAGCCACTATAGGCCAATATCTATCCTCTCCTTCTTCTCCAAAATTCTTGAAAAGGTTGTTCATGGCCAACTCTCAAAATTTCTAAACAAACACAAACTCTTTAATCCTTATCAGTCTGGTTTCCGATCTCTGCACAATACTTCCACGGCCTTAATTAAAATAACTGATGATATCCGCTTCGCGATGGATAATCGTCAACTCACTCTTCTTGTCCTTCTGGACTTCAGTAACGCCTTTAACTGTGTTGACTATGACATCCTGTTAGCAATTTTGAAATCCCTGAATTTAACATCGTCAGTTCTACAATGGTTCAGTTCCTATCTTCGGGGACGCCGGCAACGCATACGTGTTGATGATAAGTTCGCCGATTGGTGTAACGTTGTTGTTGGTGTTCCTCAAGGCGGTGTTTTATCTCCGTTGCTTTTTTCTATGTTTATCAATGCACTTGTTTCCGTAATAAATTTCAGCAAGTATCACCTGTACGCAGATGATGTTCAGCTGTATCAGCTTTTTAGTTTAAATGACCTAAATTCATCTGTTGACAGAATGAATTCTGATCTTGCTGCAGTTCATCAGTGGGCAAGATGTCATGGGCTAATATTAAATCCAGCCAAAACACAGATTATAATCATAGGGAGCAGAAAAATTACATGTCGACTTGACTATCAATACCTACCTAAGGTCACTCCAAACGGTGTAGATTTAGAATATGTTACGCAGGTTAAGAACCTTGGCTTAATTTTGGCTGACGATCTAAGTTGGGTGCTACAGGTTAATGAGGTCAGGATACGTATTTTTGGAACTATGCATTCATTAAAGCTCTGGCAAAAATTTATTCCTCAGACGGCCAAGGTTACGCTAGTCAACTCTCTGTTGCTTCCTATTTTTGATTATGCAGATATTGCCTATCCAGATATAACTGAGGAGCTGCTTAGCAAACTCGACCGTCTGCTCAATCTGTGCATATGCTATATTTTTGGCCTGCGCAAGTTTGATCATATATCACAATTTCGCTCAAGACTTAAGTGGCTCGACATCCGTTTTCGCCAGAACACACACCTTCTAACCACTTTGTATGGTATTCTTCACAATCCTTGTTCCCCTGTTTATCTAAAAGAGCGTTTTTCATATTTAAGCTTATCCCGTTCGATGACCAACAAAACTCTAACTATCCCGATGCATAAATCTGCATACTACTCGGATTCCTTCACGGTATCATCAATTACACTTTGGAATAACCTTCCACGAGATTTAAAAGATGCTCCTTCAATAAATACATTTAAACGTAAGCTTGATGCATATTATTTAAAATTACTTGATTAATTTATTGATTATGTTTATTATAATTTCGTATACTATATTGTATGCTTTATTGGTTTAATATATATTTATTTAAATATATGTGTATGCTTGTGTATATATATATATATATATATATATATATATATATATATATATATATGTATGTATGTGTATGAGTGTATATATGTATAAACTAACATATACATAATATTATATAATACGTTTTGAATAGTATGAATAAATAAGTTAGTTTTCCTTTCTCTCGCGGCTCTACCCATAGCTCTCACCACACTACGAAAGGTTAGCTGGCAGAGAATGCCTTTTCGGCATTAAGTTCGCCTTTGTACCAAATTGTTTTGTTTGAGTGTAATAAAGAATTTTCTATCTATCTATGAGCATGAACAACGACTAGAGCCAGGACGCGAATATTACAATTCTTTGAGACAAGAACGATTAATAAGTTTGTCTAATGAAAGATTAAGAATTGAAAATATTCGGTCTCTTGAAACGGACGAACAGCGAGAGGTCCGTCTTACTGCAGACAGATTTCGACATAGTCTTAATGACTTAGATGTATACATAGAAGATCAATCTACAAATTAGGTGGCGTGGTCCGACAAATATAAAAGTGGGTTTGCTTATAACCTCGCAATTGATTACAGATCATCTTCTGTAATAGGCGATATGAACGTAGTATGTTCTTTTTGTAATGCTTCACAGTGGAGTAAGGAGTCGGCTGGTTTCTGTTGTTCTGGAGGTAAAATTGATTTGCCTCCGTTCGAAGATCCACTGGAACCTTAGAAGTCACTACTTTTAGGGAAACATGTGCAATCTAAATATTTCTTAGACAATATTCACACTTATAATAATGCGTTTTAAATGACATCCTTTGGTGCTCAACAAATCTCAGAAGGTCCTTTCATGCCTACTTTTAAGATACAAGGTCGGGTTTACCATTTGATAGGATCCCTTTTGCCTGAAGACCAACCTAAGTTTCTTCAAATATATTTTGTATCCGACTACAACGAACAGTCGAATATAAGAAATCAATATATCCTGAATTTAAATACTGAACTTATTTCACAACTACAGAACATGTTGCATCAAGTTAATTCGTATGTATGCAGTTTTAAATCGGCATTAGAAGCTCTTCCTCAAGATGGTGATAAAAATTATAAAATTGTTATAAATGGGATAGGCGTCCAACTCAGGAACACCCTGGGCGTTATAACGTTCCATCCACGAATGAAGTTGCTGTAGTATTGGTCGACCAGAAATTTGGTAGTCGTGATATTGTTATCCGTTCCAGAGACAATCGTTTGCAACTTATTTACGAAACCCACAGGGCTTACGACAGTTTGCAATATCCTTTGATGTACTCTCGAGGGGAAGATGGTTATAATTTCGCTTTATACCAAACTGATCCGCGTACAGGCGCACCTAATTATAATAAAAAGATGTCATGCCTTCAATTTTATTGTTACCACTTGCAAGTGAGACGGAATAGATTTGTACACTTTCAACGTTTTCGTGGCTTATTCAATCAGTTTATTGTTGACATGGACGCAAAAATTGAAACCGAAAGATTAGTTTATATACGATCTAATCAAAGGCAGCTGCGCGCTGAAGAATACGTGCACCTTCGCGACGCCATGCAGCAAGATAA
Source organism: Parnassius smintheus behrii (assembly GCA_036936625.1). Classification (NCBI taxonomy): domain Eukaryota; kingdom Metazoa; phylum Arthropoda; class Insecta; order Lepidoptera; family Papilionidae; genus Parnassius; species Parnassius smintheus. The sequence goes on along the minus strand of JAUPFT010000010.1, from coordinate 26,602,031 downwards.
TGATACGGTGAATATGGGCCGTTTAGTTATTTTACCCTCTTCTGTTACTGGTGGTCCACGCTACATGCACGAATGTACTCAACATGCTTTTTGTTACGTAAGAAAATATGGACGTCCCGACTTATTTATTACTGTAACTACCAATCCCAAGTGGGAAGAAATCACTCGGGAAATTATTGAGGGTCAAGCACCGCATGACCGCCATGATATTATCGCAAGAGTTTTTCATTTTAAATTAAAATCAATGATAGATCTACTTACCAAAGAAAACATTTTTGGAGATGTATTGTGTTATATGTATGTGTTGAGTGGCAAAAACGCGGCTCACCTCACGCACATATCCTGCTTTGGTTAAAAGATAAGGTTCGACCTAATGATGTAGACAGTTCAATCAGTGCTGAAATCCAGATCCGATTGCAGATCTCGTGTTGTACGACATTGTTAAAACTCATATGATACATGGTCCATGTGGTGCATTTAACGGGAATGCTCCTTGCATGCAAGACGGTCGTTGCACTAAAAGATATCCAAAAGCATTAGTGGACACTAGTGGTAAACTGTAAGAAGACATGATGGATACCCATTATATCGTCGCCGTTCAAGAGACAATGGTGGTTTTACTGTTGAAATGCGAGTGTCTGGACAACAGGTTACTTTACATAATAGGTGGGTCGTTCCGTATTCGCCAGTGTTGTCTAGAGCATTTCATGCTCACATAAATGTTGCAATGTGTAAAAGTGTAGAGTCAATAAAATATATTTGTAAGTATATTATAACAAGGGCAGTGACCAAGCTACATTTGCGTTGAGAAATGAACATGATGAAGTTAGTAGATTTCAGTCAGGCAGATATATAAGCTCTTCAGAAGCTGTGTGGCGGATCTTAAGTTTCAACATTCACGAAAGATATCCACCTGTGACTCATCTGGATTTCGGTTCATCTTGAAGGCGGTCAACGTATATATTTCAACGCTGAAAATGTTACAGAACGGTTTGAGAACCCTAGACAAACAACTTTATTAGGATTCTTTCGACTTTGCCAAACTGATGATTTTGCAAAATCTATTTTGTATGAGGAAATTCCATCGTATTATACCTACGATAAGCAACGAGGTGTCTTTAATCGTAGACGCCGTGGCAGGCCTGTAGATGGCGAGTCAGGTATTTTCAAAGAACATGTTCTTGGTAGAGTGTATACCGTTCATCCTAACAACGCTGAGTGTTTCTATTTGCGATTATTATTACACACAGTGCGAGGACCAACATCATTTATAGATTTGAGAAAAGTAGACGATGTTTTTTATCCAACTTATCAAGCAGCTTGCCAAGTGCGTCGTTTGCTTGGAAATGATCAGCATTGGGATGACGCTTTAGCAGAATCCTGTGTTAGTGATAATCCACGACGGTTACGCCATTTATTTGTAACATTACTCACTTTTTGTAATTTTTCAGATGCTGTACAATTATGGGAAAAATATAAAGAAAACTTTCTTCGGAATATATCTCACAATGATGAAGGCGCAACTAATGATAATTTCCGTGATCTTGCCATAAAACTGTGCTTATTAGCTCTTCAGGAAGACTTAACAGCAGTAGGCGGTAAATCACTCTGTGAATATGGCTTACCAACACCAACCTCAGTCGGAGAGTTTACCAATAGGGAATATTCCGCAGAGATTGGTTACAACTCAATGGAACTGCTGGCAACATTAGAAAACGGTGTCCCAATGATGACTGCAGAACAACGTTCAGTCTATGATCGCGTGTGCGAGAGTGTTCAGAATAATTTGGGAACAATATGGTTTTTAGATGCACCTGGAGGAACTGGGAAAACCTTTTTGACTAAATTAATATTAGCTTATGTTCGAAATCATTGTAAAATTGCTCTTGCCGTGGCTTCATCAGGTATAGCTGCAACATTGCTACCAGGAGGTAAAACTGCTCACACTGTGTTTAAAATACCAATTGATTTAGATCGCACGGAAAGTCCAACCTGTAGTATTTCAAGAAATAGCGACATAGCTAAGGTATTACGTGAGTGTAATTCAATCAAATGGCATGAATGTACGATGGCCCACCGGAAAGGAGTAGAAGCGGTAGACAGAACTTTAAGGGATATAAGACAAAATGATCGACCAATGGGCGGTATCACGGTTTTATTTTGTGGTGATTTCCGACAAACCTTACCGGTAATACCACGGGGAACCCGAGCTGATGAGGTTAGCGCTTGCCTAAAACGCTCTTATTTGTGGCGTGATATACAACAAACATGCGAGTGAGAACTTGAGATAACCCGGATGATGGTCAATTTTCTGACAAATTATTAAAGATTGGTGAAGGTACCTATCCACAACTACACCAAGGAAAACTTATTCTGACGCCTGAGTTATGTTGTATAGTGCAATCCCAACCACATCTTATATCGTCGGTTTACGGTGACGTAACAATTATATTAAATAGGGACAATTCTTGGCTATGCGAAAGATCCATTTTAACTCCTCGCAATGACCAGGCATCTGAGATTAATAACAAAATCCTGTCGAATGTACAGGAGGAAAGCTAAGTTTATAGTTCAATAAATAGAATGGTCGATGAACAAGAAGCCACTAATTTCCCGATAGAATTTTTAAATTCTTTAAATATCCCCGGACTTCCTTCTCACGAAATTTGTTTAAAAATTGGCATTCCGATTATTCTGCTCCGAAATTTAACACCACCACAACTTTGGAATGGAACTCGGCTAAAAGTAACCCAGTTGCAACAAAATATAATCGAGGCTCAAATTTTAATAGGTTGCGGAGAAGGAGAAACCATCTTTATTCCCAGAATTCCCATAATACCAAATAATTTCCATTCCAATTTAAAAGAACGCAATTCCCAGTATCAGTATGTTTTTTTTTTATATATAGAAGAGGGGGCAAACGAGCATGCGGCTCACCTGATGTTAAGTGACTACCGCCGCCCATGAAATCAACCGCAACACCAGGAGAATTGCGGGTGCGTTGCCAGCCCTTTAGAAAGGAGTAAGCTCTTTTCTTGAAGGTCCCCAGGTCGTATCGGTCCGGAAAAATCGCCGGTGGTAAACTATTCCACAGAGAGGTTGTACGTGGAAGAAAACTCCTTGTGAAACGTACAGTGGTGGACCGCCAAGCATCCAGGTGGTGTGGATGGTATCGGGACGAAAGACGACGATGTTATGCAATGACAATTAATAAGGCTCAAGGGTAGACTTTTCGTGTTGCTGGAGTAGATCTCGGTGTCAGTTGTTTCTCGCATGGTCAGTTGTACGTCGCTCTTTCCCGGGTTAGCAGTTCTAAAAATCTTTATGTTCACGTGCCGGACGGGTCAACTTTCAATATAGTTTACCCGGAAGATTTGCGCTGAAGTATTTTTGTTCTATAAGTACTTAAGCCTCATGTGAACGTGATCTAAACAATATTACCAATATATTAATAACACACAAGGAGTTACACTCCATCCAAAGTCCAGCGACACTATAACGTATATAGGAATGAGTCTTAGCAAAAGTTGTTTAGTCTGATGGGCATTTCCTGTTGACTTACAAAAATGAAAGATCTAGAACGTCTTGAATCGTCTCGCGAATCACGTTATTTTCCCGTCCCCGGGCTCTTAGAATTCAACATCAGAAGTTTCAGATCTTCGATTTACGGGGTCGTCCCGTTGTCGCTGGCATAAGCAACAGGATCAGCAGAAGCTGGTATATAATAAAAATATAATAAATAAATAAATAAAGTTATTGCAGCAGTAGCTTCTACGACCGTTTCGCGGCGGGTTTCACGAACGATTGTGAGCATCCCGTGAATGTGGAGAGCACGACTTGTGCCGTGAATTCACGGCGATAATGTGGAGTCGCCATTTGGACGCGGGCACAAAATACCGATACTGAACGGGGAACAAGCCGTAAAAAGGCGCGAAGCCCGTGAACGGGCGCGAAAGCCATCCACATTCGCGGTTCACGCCTTTCACCGCGGCTCCACATTATCGCCGTGAAGCTCCGTGAACAGGCGTGAACGTGAATGTGGATGGTTTTCGCGAGATTCACGCGCCTTCACGCCTGTTCCCCGATCGGAGTCGGTATTTTGTCCTGCGACAAAGGGTTCACGCACCCTTCGCACGGTGTACACATCCACATTCACGGCACCGTGCCAGTCGTTTCGGACTACAAAGGATCTTCTTTTTTTTTCTCAACGCTTTCTAATAAATTTCTTGTTTTGGACGTCTTAATACTGATACCTACCTGGACGTCTAAATATGAAAAACCAGCACGGTGGGTTTCACGAACGATTGTGAGCATCCCGTGAATGTGGAGACCACGACTTGTGCCGTGAATTCGCGCGTGAATTTACGGCGATAATGTGGAGCCGCCATCACAGGTGTTCACGGCGCGAATGTGGAGGGCGCTTGACACATCATCTGTGTTGCGTATTTCGCCTTCATTTTTTGAAATCTGTCCGGATTTCATATTCATATTATTTATTGCATCCATAATGTTACAGTTAAGGAGTAGAGAACATTTTAAGTTTTAACTTAAAACTACGAGATCATTATGGGGGCCTGTAGGGTACGGCAATTAAGAGAGAGGATAGCCATTATAATGAAACAATAATGATAAATACACTACGTATTTCTGAAATGAAATAGAATTCAAATACTAGGTAGGCATTTAAAATTAATCATTTAAGTATTCGTTTAATGTGTAGTAGTGTTTACAAATTAAAAATTCCTTTAGTTTATTTATAAAAATAGTTTCCTTTTCTATATTTTTTTATCTAGTCTGGGAGTTTAGAAAAAATTTTTGAGAGACATGATAAAGGTTTCTGATGAATGTCGTTTAAGGCGAGATATGGGTAGAGTCAGTTTTTCTTTATGGCGTAAGTGGTATCTGGTATTGCTTTCTCCTCGTTTGATACAAAATTCTGGGTATTTTTTAATAAATTTGGAGATTTCCAAAATATATGTGCATGGTAAGTGCGTATTTTATCTTTTTTTATTAATAATAATATTCTTTATTGACATAAAATTTTGTTACAACATTATTTAAGCCTCTGACTCCCGAGCTAGGTTAGAAAACCTGTGTTACGAGAGTCAAAATCTTTGACGAAGTATGGTTTGCAGTATGTTTTGCAGCTTGGTTTGCAGCAGTTTTTTTGTAGGGTTAAAAGATCAGACTCTTCCGTGCTATTTCCCCATATGATAAATATAGTTGAAGCAGTGTAAAAGTTCACAAAAATAGTACACAAAATGTGAGACAATATGATTTTAAGTAATAAAATATTAAATCTCACATGGCTAGAGCAAGGTGGGAATTACACCAGGACTTAGTCTTCTACTCCGTGTTAGAAATTTTGTCTCAAAGAGTAAGATTGGAAGAATTTATATGTATAAACTTTTGCAGCTACAAAACATTTTATTTATTATAGCATCATTTTAATGTTTACTCAATTTATAATGGATTTTAGTATTTTTATTCTCTTGTATTCAAAAATGAACTTTGAACAAAAACTAAGATATACTTATATCAGTACTGCAGTCTAAGATTCTATATATTTTGGAAAACTTATATCATTTTGGACGTGAAACTTTATTTATTCTACATGGATAATATATAGATATTATTAAGGATATTGATACTTCGGGTGATATCAAATGTACTTACGATGATTATCCAACCAATTGTAAAAAAATTGGACTTAACTGAAAAATTCTATCCACTTTAATCCTGTGTTAATATAAGGAGGATAAATTGTAACTTGGATAGGTTCCTATTATTTTTATCTCTGTTTGACCTAATGATTGATATTCTGGTATTCACAGAATGCTAAATCAATCAAGAATCAAAAATACCAAAAATACAATCAAGAATAAATAATATCTAAGCATACTTTTAATTAAAACGGTGGTGTAATTTTATACGTTAGCAGTAGTTTTAGGAATATTAAAGTCTTTGAACCAATTATAAAGGAGGGTCTGATTGTAAATACAGATCGTCAATACACAGTCATTGTTACCTGTAGACGACCTAGTTTTAAAAAATGCTAGCCACTACTAAGACTCCATTGAGTGCACATTGCGTGAAATAAAAACCAGACTGTTTTCATAGGTGAAACTAACCTTGATATTATGTCAAATAGTCCCGTAGGCTACACCATGAATTATCTAATTTTGGGTTCCTATGGTTTACGTCCTGGTATAATATAAGTATTCCAACAGATATTACGTGCCCAGATCATTCTTTGGCTAAAACAGGTCTCTGAGCACAAACTCTTGTATTTGAATACTTTACGGACCATGCTCCAATACTATTATATCTAGAAGCATCGTCAATTTTGAATGGCGATAAAAACAATTCTTTCACCAAGACTATCACTAACTTTGAGAAAATGGGAATGAGCCCAAAATTTATTGACTGATCTGATTTTTATTATTCACAATAAGCTAACGATGTGGCAAAATACTTAGTCACAGTATCGCAGAAAATTAACAAAATAAACATAGAAAGAAAAAAAAATCCAAATGGAAAGAGGCCATTGACACCTTGCATTACCACTGGTGTTGTGAGATCTACATATACGAAAGTGAGATAAAATTCATAAAAGACTTAAACGTAATATAAATTATATACAGGAAATAGCAAAGAAACATAAAAACTATTAAAGAATTGTGTAATCCGAATGAACCAAAATCGAAATCAATGGAACTATTAGATAAGGCTTCCGTCTAGCTTTGCCGTTTTACATTCCCAGCCATTAGAGGGGGCGCTCTCCTCCGTGCATAAATACGTTCGAGATCATAGGTGAAGGTTGCTCTACTTCATTAAATATATAACTTATTAATCTTTTTTCCAATAATATTCCTTTTACTTTTGTCGTGGTAGTATAATTTTTTAACTTTTTATATTTCATAAATGTCGTTTTTAGTAATGTTTATACGGGTTGTAGGTTTAAAAAGACTATATACAACCGAAGTAAAATAAAAACTGCCTATTCATACTAATTTCGCCTCTAGCTTGTACATTTTGTATGAACAACCCGTCAATTTTTTTCGATTTTCGATTTTTTTTTATTAAATGTGATTAAGCTCTATGATTCCAGCTACTCCATATCGGATGTATATGATTTTTTTTTTAATTTATTTTATGTACACACATTAAGGTACAGAAGCAGTCTTATAGTAATTACGTACAAAGGTTCTACTTATTCCAAATTCTCTGAAATATCTTCCAGTAGACCCATAAAGGAAATTATATTTAAATTGCAAACTTAGTGCATACATTAGTACTACTAAAAATAAATAATATACACAATGTATAGGAAATTATATAAAATAAAACAATAAATAAAAATAAAATAAATCAATAAACAATAATAATAATAAATACGATAGTTACATATGATATATATATATATAAACTAAAACTAATATAATAGAATAATATGTATTTATATATATATATATATATATATATATATATATATATATATATATATATATATATATATATATATATATATATATATATATATATATATATATATATATATATATATATATATATATATATATATATATATATATATATATATAAATTAACAGGATGCAAAGTAGTTGTCTCTAAGACGTTTCTTGAATACCAACAAAGTTTCGGAATTTCTTATATTTTATACAATCTGTACATACAAATAACGCCCGTTTTTTTTTTTATAAAAGAGAGAAATAGTATAGGGAAGTAACATAGAAGGCAGTTGATAAAAAATCGAACAAAAAATAACTGAATACACATATACATATTGATTTAGTTTGTTACATTATTAAAAGTAAGGTAATTTTTTCGAGTGGTGTAATATTGTGTAGGGATTAACTTTTTTGGAATTTTTTTAAGTTATTTATTTTCTACTGCTTCTATTATATAGAATCTTTTATCGGCATAGAACGTTCAAGGTGCGAATAAATTAATTCTGTTAGCACACAACTGTGATAAAACTCTGTCAAACGGAGCAGCATTGTTGTTTCCCAAAACTCTTCACTCATCACTTCAACTCTTGCGTTACATTTATTTTTACTGACACAAGGATATTTCTTCTTTTTTCTATCCATCTTTTTCCGTTTTTTTTTTTTGGTAATAAATTGAAATTTTCCAAATATAAAGTCCAAGTCAATTAATCTAATACAATAATACTAATATAAATACTAATACACTAAAAACTAGAACTAATATGACAATTATATATTTAAGTAGAGCAACTTTCACGATATGCTCCGCTCAGTCCATAAGAGCTGCGCGAGGGAAAGAGATCCACCCTGCGAGCGAGAGGTTAAGTAACGTTGAGCAACACTGCACACGTCTGAACGCCGAGAAATACCACCGGAACTGAGAGAATTTTCAGGCGTTTCTGGTTTATAAATGGAATATAGGTAAAAAGTACCAAAATATGTATATTTTTTTATTTTACTTATTTCTAATTCACTTGAAAATAGTTCTATTTTATGTGGTTTTAAGTACGACTTTGCTACATTTTCTAATAGAAAAAAATAGATATTTGCAGTAAAACAAATCATGAAATTACAACTTTTTAAGCCCTTCAAATAAGAAAATTAAAGCATTTATAAAAAAAAGTTACCAGATTAGATTATTGTAGACAATATGTTAATAAATGTGGTCTGAATACTTTTCTTGATATTGTTATAGTTTGTACATAGCAGAGGCTTTAATAAGACCTTTTACGCATGTAACCTAAACAAAACATAGGCATGTTTAACGCCTAATAGAGCTGTTAATTTAAACACCAAAATAAAATTAAAAAACAGTTTCGAAAATATCGAATCCTAAACTTTAAATAAATGTAAAATATATTTTACTTTTTCTTTTTTAAATACTGTTACGCGCCTAGCGCACTAGCGCCTAGTCGAAACTCGAACGCTCGGTACCTTGCGCGTGTTTACTTGAACATTCTGGATATTTCTTTGCTAATTTATATAAATAGGCGCTGCAAGATGCGATCGAAGTAGTATTGGATTTGGCGAAACAAGCGAAGCTTCGGAGCGGAATAAAGTAAATTAGTGTGTTTAATTATTAGTGTTTTAAGTTTTAATTTGTGTAAAGTAAATTAAAGTGTTAATTTAGGTAATTTTATCGGCAATTTTTATTGTCACGAACCTCAAGCTCGTAACAATTGGTGTCAGAAGTGGGATAAAATCATGCCGATTTTACCTAAGGAGGTAACGGAGGGTGTCCGTACCCGAAGTCAACGCCAGCAGGAGACGGACCAACGAAGATTTGGTGGTGCAACGCCGCAGACGTCGGAGGGCCAGCCACCGGCTGCAGGCCCGTCGGTAGCTCCTACATCTGCAGCACCTGACTTAGGTGCTCTGATGGTGATGCTGCAGGAGCAGGCTCGCCGACAGGGGGAGCAGGCTCGCCGACAGGAGGAGCAGGCTCACCGATAGGAGGAGCAGGCCCGTCAGTTGAAAGAGCAGTTGCAGAGCGGACAAGAGGAACAGGCCCGCCGACAAGAGGAACAGGCCCGCCGACAGGAGGAACAGATGCTCCTCATGAAGGACCTTCACGCTACCTTTGCGAAAGAGATAAGGGAGGTGAAGGATAGGGTTGCTCAACATGACAACCGCCTGTTGGAAGCTGAAACCCGACTCGAAGAACATGAAACCCGAATCAACCATGTGAGAAATCGGGTTGACAAGGTGATGGCTGACGTGAAGAAAACGCTGAACGACCTCAAACTTGGGGATGGAACTACAGCTCCCGTAGTAGCTACAGCACCTTCGCTACGTGGATTCGAAGTGCCGCTGTTCGACGGGACTTCTTCCTGGTCACCCTATAAAATCCAGTTCGAGGCCGTCATGGAGGCAAACGGCTGGAATAAAAGCCAGGCCATGACTGCACTCACCTTAGGCCTGCGCGACCAAGCCTTAACCGTGTTGGAAGCTCTCGGTAATAAAGTGACCTACGAGCAGCTCCTTGAGGCATTGGAGGCGAGATATGGTGACGCTCACCTGGAACACGTCTTTCGCGCGCAGCTTAAAGATAGTGTGCAACGCAGCAACGAAAACCTGCAGCAGTGGGCCCTTGAGGTGGAGAAGATGGTTCGAAAAGCATACCGGTCTGTACCTGCGCTCATTGAAGGGAACCTGGTGCAGACATTCATCGACGGCATCCGCGACCTGGAAGTCAGAGCTGCTGTGAGGCTCGGGCACCACGAGACGCTTAAGGAGGCCTTGGCCCATGCACTGGAAGTGGAAGCCGTGCGGCAGGATCATCGTTCCCATCGCGTCAGGGAGGTTGCAGCAGCTACAGTTCGCGACCGCAACAAAGGATACAGCCCTAGGTGCTATGGCTGTGGGGAAAAGGGCCATCTTCGATCCAGCTGCCCTAAGCGAACCGTGGAAAGGAGAGTTGATCGATCTCGAGAGGGTAGTGCAGCTAACTGCACTGCCTGGCGGCGACAGGATCATCGTTCACCTCACGCTAGGGAGGTTACAGCAGTTACGGTCCGCGACCACAATAAAAGATACAGCCCTAGGTGTTATGGCTGTGGGGAAAGCGGCCATCTTCGGTCCAGCTACCCTAAGCACACCCTAGGAAGGAAAGGTGAACGGTCTCAGAAAGGAAGTACGGCTAACAGCATCGCCCAGCAGCAGCAGGAATACGACTTTACTATCCGACACTGCAGCGGGAAATCTCACGGCAACGCAGATGCATTGTCAAAAAGACCTTGTCCCGATGATTGCAACCATTGTAGTAGGCAAGAGAGTAAGGAAGTGGTATCCGTGAGGATGCTCAGGACAGACCACCTCAGCAACGGGTGGCCTACGTCATGCACAGCAGGAAGATCCGGACATCAAGCCGATTCTGGGATGGATGAAGGCCCGTGCTACCAAGCCTAAGTGGAGGAACGTCTCTGCGATGAGTTCAACCACGAAAAGCTATTGGGCCCAATGGGACAGCTTGCTGCTTCAGGATGGAGTCCTGTGCCGTAAATGGGACAATGGTCGAGGAGACAGCTGTCGTTTGCAAATGGTTGTCCCTAAAGCTAAAGTGCCGAATGTTCTACAGCTGTGCCATAATGGTCGTTCAAGAGTCCATCTGGGAGTTAAACGAACTTTACTGAAGGTCCGAGAACAGTTTTACTGGGTCCGTTATCGTGACGATGTCGAGGATTGGTGTCGTACACGTACAAGTTGTGCGGCTGTGAGGGGACCTCAGACACGGAGTAGAGGAGCATTGAAATTGTATAATGTTGGTGCACCACGGGATAGGACATCCCTTGACATTGCGGAGCCGTTACAGAAAGGCGCAAAGGGGACTCCTAAGATCGTCCATGTGGATCGCCTGGCGCGTTATTATGGGACCGATAATGCTCGGGACGAGCATGTCTTAGGAGGGGGCAGTGTTACGCGCCTTAGTCGACGGCACTAGCGCCTAGTCGAAACTCGAACGCTCGGTACCTTGCGCGTGTTTACTTGAACATTCTGGATATTTCTTTGCTAATTTATATAAATAGGCGCTGCAAGATGCGATCGAAGTAGTATTGGATTTGGCGAAACAAGCGAAGCTTCGGAGCGGAATAAAGTAAATTAGTGTGTTTAATTATTAGTGTTTTAAGTTTTAATTTGTGTAAAGTAAATTAAAGTGTTAATTTAGGTAATTTTATCGGCAATTTTTATTGTCACGAATCTCAAGCTCGTAACAATACTATAAATGAGTATAGTTGCCGACACGAGTCATGAGCACAGATAAACTGTGGTGGGAGGTAGGTAGGTACACTGTCGGGCAAAATTATTGGGTCCCTTTATTATTTCAATTCGTAATTGAATATTTTCGCCGACGTTTATGGAAATGTTTACTTGAACACATCAACTTTTCTTTGATACAGTAATGTTACAGATATTCGTGTCCGTTATTTTATTATCTACTATAAAGTATTTAATGTGTACCTGGTGGTTAGAATTGATTATTTTATTAAGAAGAAGGAAGAGGTGATATGCCTTCCATAAAATCTCGTGTTGCGGTGCGCCGTACAGTAGCTACTGAGACATTAGTAACCTCAGCAGTCTGTTTATATACGTCTATGATGTTTTTCGCAGTACCTAATTTTTTCATGTAACTAAACACTGAATAGACCATTGTCGGGATTGTCTATTTAACACCGAATTCTTCCTTCTCTGCATATTTAGACCGAAATCTGAACACTCAAATTATTACAACAAAAATAATTAAAAACAAGAAATAACAAAAACAATTAATAACAAGGAATACACAAACAACAATTAACGACGAGGTAACGAAAACAATTAACGAAAATAAACTTATTAAAAAAGTTATCACAAAAATTATTGCTCTGAAGTGTACGGAAGCCGAATGATACGTTCGAAACCAATAGATGACGAGAATCGACTGATGAACCAATCACGTTGAACGTTAGCGTGGTCAACGTCGTGTCGACCAATAAAAAGTGTGCTCACGACTTACGTCCGCAATTATAAAAAGGTTCATGCATATAGTTTTATTCTATTGATCGACAGATGGCGCTATTTGATTTATGTACGCGCTATTGAATGTATCCCGCCGTAGTGCTTAGTTATCCGCTAATGTGTGTCAAATTGAGTTTTACATAGACGTGGGTCGTTACGTCATTTTCAAGAAACGTAACGAAACCAGTGACTTGGAGATGAGACATACTTGCAAAATTTAATACCAGGGCTTTTAAGTATGAGTGTGGAAAAATACCAGGGTCGAAAACTAGCGATGGGTAACTAGCCAAAATTGCAATAACCTAGCTAGCCAGTTATTTGTGGTGGAATAGCCAGCTAGATAACCAGCTATTCAGCTATTTGGATAAATGACACTAACCAACCGATAGTTGATACCGTTAGCGTGCCACTGTAGTGTAGCTAGGCTAGGAATTCAATGCTCAACTGCCCTGTGATTTACGTTCGAATCTCGCCGCGGAACTTATATTTAGATAAATAAAAAATAATGACTTTCGTTTTTATTTTCTTATTAATTTTATATTTTCTTGAAAAGTAATGAATTTCCCTCATAACTATGTCGTACATATTATTAAATTAAATTATTAAAAACTGTCGAAATATCATATCCATCTATATTTTAAAGTTCTACCTATATCTATAAATGAAGAAACTGCAGTAGTTTCAGATTTAATTATGTTATACAACATTCAACAGTACAAGTAAATTAAAAGATATGCCATAGATGTCGCGCTACTCCATTTTTTATTTCTAACGATGTTATCGTTGTAATTGTAAACCTTATTTTATACTCGATAATGTCTTAAATCGTGTAAATTTGAATTTAACATCAGACGAATAGGTACTTTTGCTTTGGTTGTGTTTATTTATTCAAAAGTGTGTTCGCTTTAATTGTTCTGCTTATCGAATTTATGCCCTGACACTATGGAACTTGAGTGCTGTGTACGTACTTATTAGAAATATTTAGCGTAAATAATATATGTAAATATTAGAAATAATTAGTGTAAATAATAAGAACTTTCTAGAACTTCGATATAATTTAATTTAGTGAAAATGCCAGGTAGTATTTGGACTTATTTTCAAAAAAATAATATTACTCAAAAAGGACAATGTAATATATGTAAAAGTTTTTTTAGTTATAATAGTTCAACAGGCAATCTAATCACCCATTTAAAATCTAAACACATTGCTGCTTACGCTGAATTAAAAAAGTGTATAATATTATAGCATCTAAGACTGTATATAAACAAAATAAGTGTAAATAGACTAAAGTTCAAATTTGTACATAAAATCAAATGAACTTTGAAATACGCCGATGTAACATTTTATACTATATGATATTTCATTATAATTTCATTTTGTACTCTAATGTTTCATCGTCAGTCCTAAGCCTGAAGAAAGTATGAAGGGAAGTTCATTTTAATTAAGACAACGGATAAAAATACAATTATTATGTACATATTACAAATAATAAACCTAACTTTCTTGTTATATCGTGAATGTATAAAAGATAAGAGCGATGTGAAATGCAAATTAAGATTCGATTCGATGCATCGATCGCGTGTTTAGTTTCCCGTTGCCCGTTGACTAAGACTAATGACTATTGGTTGGCCTTGGCTATTCAGCTGGTCAGCTAGGTAGTAGCTGGTAGCTGTCGGCAGCCGCGCGTAGCTAAAAGCTACGCGCGGCTGCCGGCTGTATAGCGTAGCGTCCTCAGTAGCAGCTAGCAGCTACCCGCAGCGCCGTAGCTTGTCGGATAACCGAAGCGCCTCTAGCTAAAGTAGCCAATAGCTAGTTATCGTGTTGACGAATATCATAGCCGTGGCTATTTTGTGAATAGCCGCTATTTAGTTAGTTACTTGAATAGCTACCCATCTCTATCGAAAACCAGGTTCTAAAAATACTTAAAAGTGACTTGATCGGCGTCACCTGTTTCAAAACTAGTGATTTTTGTAACTGGCTATTTTTATTCGACTACTGTGATTGTTTGCATAAATATCACCACCAACTGTACGGTTACACACGAAACGATGCAGTAACTGTATACTGTTAAATCAATAAATTAACTTCACTTCATACTTTATTCAGGTTTAGGACAGACTGCATTAAATGTATTTATGATTGATTTGCGTTTACTATGACACTAACATTTTCATAAAATTATTAACTCAGGCATATTTACAAGTCAATTTGATTGTATATACAATGATTATTGATATTTACAGTTTATTTACACTTTTTCAACGTTTTCACTGTCATTTGTTTTTGCACCTTTATTTACACTGTACAATTAATTTGTTTGTTTGTTTGGCTATTTACACAGAGTTTTTAAGTTTTATAATATTATAAACAATTAAATTTTTTATACAATTTTAATTTTTGAATAAACGAGTTCATGACTCCGTCAAAAATGTTTTAAAAATTATTTTAGTTAAATTCCATTGAGTTACGCAACATATACATCAATGTCAAATTCAATGTGACTCGCTTCCCGGAATCGCAAACCGTTGAAAATATTTACAAACGGAGATTACTCTATTTTATTGTCTATGTCTGTAGTCTTACGTATGAAAATTAAACGTACAATAATACTGTTACTTACGATGTTTTGTTTATTGTTGTATGCCACATGTGCGCTTTGCGCTCGAGCGACCGACAGTCGACTCTCGCAATAATCACGGTTAACGGTAATCATAATCACGCATTTACAAAAATCACTACTTGTAACATGACTCGAAACTAGTGATTCGGTTACATGCCGCGTAGCCAGTTACTGTATCTAGTGACGTGAAATAACGCCCACGTCTAGTTTTACATCGAGAATATAAACGAGTTGTGTTAACGTGAGTGTGTATCATTTCTAACAATAAAAAATATTTGTTTTGCTGTAAATTTTAAAGCGAGTTAATACGAGCGAGAAGTAACTGATAATTATAGTCCTAAAAAAAAAACTCAATGCTAGTATTACCAACTGACCACATAGAAGTAAGATTTGTGCTAGAATGTTAAAGATGTTTCATCGTTGTCTAGCGGAGCCAATATCGCATTTATGTAATCTTAGTTTCTCATCAGGAGTTTTCCCTGATATATTTAAGAAAACCACTGTGTTGCCTATCCGTAAGGCAGCCGATATAACATTTGCTTCAAATTACCAACCTATAGCTTTGTTGTGTCATGTCCAAAATTGTATAAAAGACTGTTAACAAAAGACTTATTGGTTATCTCGAATCCAATTAGTTACTCTCCCCCAATCAATTTGGCTTTAGAACCAAAAGTCGACGGAAGACTGTATACTTAACGTGACATCACAAGTAAATAAGTATGTTGATAAGGGTGACAGATGTTTAGGTGTTTTTATTTGACCTCCTACAAAAGGCTTTTGACACGGTGTCAATATCGATTCTTTTGCGGAGGTTAGAGAACTTGGGAATAAGAGGTACTGCACTGCAATGGTCTCAAAGTAGTGGGACAGAAAGCAGTTCGTTAGAGTAAAAAGACATTTCAGTAATGATATGCGATGTTTCATCATTTTAACAGTTGCTCCACTCCTGAGCACCCACGCTCAGGAGTGGAGAAACATGGTCGTGGCTGCTCAGCGAGGGATTCTCCAGGGGTGCTGGTAACCTCTTGGGGTAGTCTATCATTTAATTCCGCTACCATGTTGATGGGGGGGGGGTGGAGGAGGATTTGGGCCTCCGGCCACCTGCAGTCACCAGACGAAACATGAGGTCGTGGTACCACCCCGATTAATCCGTCGCTGAGCATCTACGAACATGTTTCTCCACTCCTGAGCGTAGGTGCTAAGGCTGCCCCGCGTATTCTGGGGGTGGGGGGGGGGGCAAAATTCGGCTCAAGACTTCAACTGCTCGGGGCAAACGGAGCAACAAGACCAAGGCGACCCCTGCCACGCTATTCGTGAATTTCTACAATATCAGGGGACTTCACTCTAACATAAAGGCCGTCCACTACCATCTCGAGACGGCGATGCCAGCTCTGCTCTTTCTGACCGAGACGCAGGTGTCCTCTCCGGCTGATGTCTCGTATCTCTCCTACCCGAGGTACAAACTGGAATACTCCTTTGTGCCTCGCGCTGGAGTTTGCGTTTACGTCAGAGAGGACATCTGTTCTCGAAGCCTCGGCAGTCTTGAAGGTTCGGACCTGTCCATCCATTGGCTACGCGTAGACAGCGACGATCATCCGCGCGTCTACGGGTGCCTCTATAGGTCCCTTAGCGGTAATGCCGAAACAGACCGATTCTTCGACCACGTCCAAATGGCTACAGACTCGTTGCTACAGCAGATCCCCGCCGTAGAGATCGTGATCCTCGGCGACTTTAACGCCCATCACGCCGTATGGCTTGGTTCACGTTTAACCGATCATGCGGGGAGATCTGTTCATGATTTTGCCTTGGCGTACGGTCTGACACAACTGGTTACTTCGCCTACGCGGATTCCAGATGTGGAGGATCATGCACCTTCCCAGTTGGAACTTTTGCTGACCTCTCACCCGGACAGATATCAGATTTCCGTCGACGCCCCTTTAGGCTCCTCGGACCATTGTCTTGTCCGGAGTGTGGTGCCACTCACGCTGAAATCGCAGTTGCATTCTGCAGACTGCCGCCGTGTTTGGCACTATAGGTCAGCCGATTGGTATCGGATGCGGTCTTCCTATGCATCCTTCCTTGAAGGCGGGTTTGCTTCTCTCCCCAACGATCCCAACGTTGTTGCGGATTCTGTCGCTGATGTGTTTACTTCAGGGTATGAAACTTTTTATTCCTTCTTCTGTAGTGCCCATTGGAGGCAAATCTCAGCCATGGTTTGGTCGCTCCTGTAAAATAGTGTTGCGTGAATAAGTCAACGCCATACACTAGCGCCATCTAGTGTCAGGAACGAGAGCGAGGGGAGCTTTGCAGAAAATGACATCACAAATCTTTCAACCGACAGCGCCATCCGAAGAACTAAGTTTCTAGAAAATCTACACTCGAACACTCGTCGCTTTGCGCGCATTTACTTGAATATTCCGGATGCTTGATTGCTAATTTGTATATATAGGCGCTGCAAGATGCGATCGGGCAGTATTGGATTTGGGCGAGACAAGCGAAGCTTCGGAGCGGAATAAAGTGAATTAGTGTGTTTAATTATTAGTGTTTTACGTTTTAATTTGTGTAAAGCAAATAAAAGTGTTAATTTAGGTAATTTTATCGGCAATTTTTATTGTCACGAACCTCAAGCTCGTAACAATTGGTGTCAGAAGTGGGATAAAATCATGCTGATTTTACCTAAGGAGGAAACGGAGGGTGTCCGTACCCGAAGTCAACGCCAGCAGGAGACGGACCAACGAAGATTTGGTGGTGCAACGCCGCAGACGTCGGAGGGCCAGCCACTGGCTGCAGGCCCGTCGGTAGCTCCTACATCTGCAGCACCTGACTTAGGTGCTCTGATGGTGATGCTGCAGGAGCAGGCTCGCAGACAGGAGGAGCAGGCTCGCCGACAGGAGGAGCAGGCTTGCCGACAGGAGGAGCAGGCTCGCCGACAGGAGGAGCAGGCCCGTCAGTTGAAAGAGCAGCTGCAGAGCGGACAAGAGGAACAGGCCCGCCGGCAGGAGGAACAGGCCCGTCGTTTAGAAGAGCAACTACAACGCGATAAGGAAGAGCAGATGCTCCTCATGAAGGACCCTCACGCTATCTTCGGAAAAGAGATACGGGAGGTGAAGGATAAGGTTGCTCAACATGACAACCACCTGTCGGAGGCCGAAACCCGAATCGACCAAGTAAACAATCGGGTTGACAACGTAATGGCTGACGTGAAGAAAACACTGGACGACCTCAAACTGGGGGATGGAACAACAGCTCCCGTAGTAGCTACAACACCTTCGCTACGTGGATTCAAAGTGCCGCCGTTTGACGGTACCTCTTCCTGGTCAGCCTACAAGATCCAGTTCGAGGCTGTTATGAAGGCGAACGGCTGGAATAAAAGTCAGGCCATGACTGCTCTCACACTAGGCCTGCGCGACCAGGCCTTAACAGTTCTGGAAGCTCTCGGTGAGGAAGTGACTTATGAGCAACTCCTTGAGGCATTGGAGGCGAGATATGGCGACGCTCACCTGGAACACGTCTTTCGTGCGCAGCTTCAATATCGTGTGCAGCGCATCAACGAAAACCTGCAGCAGTGGGCTCTAGAAGTGGAGAAGCTGGTGCGAAAAGCATACCGGTCTGTACCTGCGCTCATTGAAGGGAACCTGGTGCAGACATTCATCGACGGCATCCGCGACCTGGAAGTCAGAGCTGCTGTGAGGCTCGGGCACCACGAGACGCTTAAGGACGCCTTGGCCCATGCACTGGAAGTGGAAGCCGTGCGGCAGGATCATCGTTCCCATCGCGTCAGGGAGGTTACAGCAGCTACAGTTCGCGACCGCAACAAAGGATCGGCCCAAGGTGCTATGGCTGTGGGGAAAAGGGCCATCTTCGATCCAGCTGCCCTAAGCGAACCCTAGAAAGGGAAGGTGAACGATCTCAGGAGGGTAGTGCGGCCAACAGCACCGCCCAGCAGCAGCAGGGAAACGAGTAAAAGCCAGAACTGCGGGGCGGGTGCTGGCTGATGTTAAAAGAGCCCCAAGGATCTCGATCTCACAAACCCATGATGGGAACAGTCTAATCATCAAGGGCAAGGTCAACGGAATGCCGTGTAAACCGACCATAGACACTGGGCCTCTCGTACGGTTGTTAGTTCCCAACTTATAAGTCAGTTCCTTGGGGACTCCGCATACAACCGAGAACGCATTAATTTGGTAACAGCCACCGGTCAGCGTATACCCGTCCGTGGAGAGAAGGAGATGAAGTTGAAGCTTGGCAACGTGATCTACCTGCATAATGTCATCGTGGCTGATATAATGGACGACTGCATCCTAGGCCTAGACTTTATGAGGAATAATTGTTGTGAGATCGACGTTAAGCAAGGTGTCTTGAAATGTGGACAGGAGGAACTTTTTACGGAAGGTGCGTTACCAGGGAACATGTACAGCATTAAGAAGATTGTTCTTCCGCCGAGATCGGAAACGATTGTTCCGGTTAGTCTTCCTCGAAACGCTGGGCAAGCTCACCGTTGTGTACTTGTGGAAAGGGTAAACAATGACCTTCCATGGAAAGTAGCTCGAACCTTGGTCAGGACCACTGACATCTCAGGAGTACGTGTGCTGAACCTTTGCGACCGGGAACAGATTATAGAAAAAGGCACACTGATTGGTGCTTGTGAGGAAGTGGATTGGTTACGTCGGTGCCAATATATATCGAGTGGGACCCCCAGCAAGGATGCAGAAACGAGAGTGACTATACTTTTGGAAGACTGTCGCAGTGTTCTCTCCCCGAACGAATTGGTCAAGGCGAAGAAGTTGTTACTCAAGTACGCCGATGTATTCTCATCAAACGATGCTGACATAGGAAAGACTGGCTTAGTTCAACACAAAATAAACACAGGAGAAGAATTGCCTATCCGTCAGCGGCCAAGAAGATTGCCGGTAGCACGTGAAAAGGAAGTGGAAACCATGATTGAAGGAATGGTGAAGGATGGTGTTATTGAACCTTCCTCTAGTCCATGGTGTTCACCAGTGGTGCTGGTGAAGAAGAAGGATGGCAGCATGCGGTTTTGTGTTGACTACCGCCGTCTGAACGACGTTACGAAGAAGGACAGCTATCCCTTGCCAAGAATTGATGACACGCTGGACATGCTTACAGGAGTAAAGTGGTTTAGCACGCTGGATCTAAAATGTGGCTACTGGCAAGTTGAAATTGACCATAAGGACAAGGAGAAAACTGCGTTCTCGACGGGAAAGGGTCTGTGGAAATTTAAAGTAATGCCGTTTGGGTTGTGCAATGCTCCAGCAACGTTTGAAAGGCTGATGGAACTTGTACTTACCGGGCTAATTGGCGATGCCTGTCTGGTCTACTTGGATGACATCATCATCGTAGGCCGTACGGTTGAGGAACACCTTCAAAACCTGGAACTCGTGCTCATGAAGATTCAGAGTGCCAACCTCAAGTTGAGCCCGAAGAAATGTTCACTATTCCAACGGCAAGTTAACTTTTTGGGGTTTGTAGTATCGGAAGAAGGTATCCGCACAGATCCAGAGAAAATCGCCGCTGTCAAGGATTGGCCGGTTCCAAAAGACAAGACGCAGGTTAGAGCATTTTTCGGTTTGTGCCCTATTACCGGCGATTTGTGAAGAACTTTGCAGATATAGCCCAACCTCGACACAGACGCAAGTGATATAGGACTTGGCGGTGTATTGTCTCAACGGAATGGTGACCAAGAGGTCGTGATAGCGTACTTCAGCAAGTCGTTGTCAAAACCGGAAAGGAACTATTGTGCCACAAGACGCGAATTGCTCGCTGTGGTAAAGTCGTTGCAGCATTTTAGCAAATATCTTCTGGGACGAAAATTTCACTTACGAACTGACCATGCTGCACTAAAATGGCTATTGCAGTTTAAAAATCCAGAAGGACAAGTTGCGAGGTGGATTGAACTACTGCAGGAATACGACTTTGAGATCGAACATCGCAGCGGAAAATCTCACGGCAACGCAGATGCATTGTCAAGAAGACCTTGTCCTAAAGATTGCAACCATTGTACTAGGCAAGAGAGTAAGGAAGAGGTATCCGTGAGGATGCTCAGGACGGACCACCTCAGCAACGAATGGAAGGACAGCTTACAACATGCACAGCAGGAAGATCCGGACATCAAGCCGATTCTGGAATGGATAAAGGCCAGTGCTCCCAAGCCTAAGTGGAGCGACGTCTCAGCAATGAGTTCGACCACTAAAAGCTATTGGGCCCAGTGGGACAGC
This sequence comes from Parnassius smintheus behrii, assembly GCA_036936625.1. Taxonomy (NCBI): domain Eukaryota; kingdom Metazoa; phylum Arthropoda; class Insecta; order Lepidoptera; family Papilionidae; genus Parnassius; species Parnassius smintheus. Next base: position 26,580,669 of record JAUPFT010000010.1, on the reverse strand, counting down.
TTGCTGCTTCAGGATGGAGTTCTGTGCCGTAAATGGGAAAATGTTAGGGGAGACAGCTGTCATTTGCAAATGGTTGTCCCTAAAGCTAAAGTACCGGATGTTCTACAGCTGTACCATAATGATTGTTCCGGAGGCCATCTGGAAGTTAAACGAACTCTACTGAAGATCCGAGAACTGTTTCATTGGGTCCACTGTCGAAACGATGTCGAGGACTGGTGTCGCAAATGTACAAGTTGTGCTGCTGTAAAGGGACCTCAGACTCGTAGTAGAGGTGCATTGAAGTTGTACAATGTATAGCTATTGACGTGGCGGGGCCGTTTCCGGAGAGTGAAAGCGGTAACAAGTATTTCATGGTTGTGATGGATTACTTCACAAAGTGGCCAGAAGTTTTCGCCATTCCAAATCAAGAAGCTTCAACAGTTGCAGATAAACTAGTTCATGAAGTCTTCTGTCGTTTTGGAGTACCTTTAGAGATTCACAGCGATCAAGGAAGGAATTTTGAGTCTCAAATATTCCAGGAAACTTGCCGAGTTATGGGTACTCATAAAACAAGAACGACTTCTTATCACCCGCAATCTGATGGAATGGTGGAACGATTTAATCAGACATTGGAGAGGTACCTAGCAAAAGTTGTAGACAATCGGCAACGAGATTGAGACAAGCACATACAACCGTTTTTGTTGTCATATCGGAGTTCTGTTCACGAAAGTACAGCAGTGACACCAGCTTTCGCAAAATTTGGAAGAGAATTACGGCTGCCTGCAGACCTGATCACCGGGATACCACCTGATGCCCCACGCAGTATAACCGATTATACAAATGACTTGCGGAACAAAATGAATGACATTTATGAGCACGTCAGACAATCGGGCCAGCAAATGTCCGAGAAAATGAAAACCCGGTACGACCGGAAAATGAACAATAAAGGGTTCAACGAAGGTTCATTAGTGTGGTTGCACAATCCAGTCCGCAGCAAAGAGAAATCTTCTAAGCTTCAAGCTAAATGGGACGGCCCGTACCGGATTGTAACCAGGATCAACGATGTGACTTACCGGATACAGAAAGGCGCAAGAGGGACTCCTAAGATCGTCCATGTGGATCGCTTGGCGCGTTATTACGGGACCGATAATGCTCGGGACGAGCATGTCTTAGGAGGGGGCAGTGTTGCGTGAATAAGTCAACGCCATACACTAGCGCCATCTAGTGTCAGGAACGAGAGCGAGGGGAGCTTTGCAGAAAATGACATCACAAATCTTTCAACCGACAGCACCATCCGAAGAACTAAGTTTCTAGAAAATCTACACTCGAACACTCGTCGCTTTGCGCGCATTTACTTGAATATTCCGGATGCTTCATTGCTAATTTGTATATATAGGCGCTGCAAGATGCGATCGGGCAGTATTGGATTTGGGCGAGACAAGCGAAGCTTTGGAGCGGAATAAAGTGAATTACTGTGTTTAATTATTAGTGTTTTAATTTGTGTAAAGTAAATTAAAGTGTTAATTTAGGTAATTTTATCGGAAATTTTTATTGTCACGAACCTCAAGCTCGTAACAATAGCATCATGCTATAAGCAGGAGTGCTACCAAGCCTGGGCTGACGCAACAACGTCCCGGGATGTAAACACCAGCGCTGTAAAAATAAACTATAATTCCTCCTCTAGGTCCTTCAAAAGAGTCATTGCCAAGGCAAAGTCAGAGCTCATAGGCAGAATTGGCGAGAAACTAGTTCGCCATCCTTCTGGAACCCGTGCATTCTGGTCTCTCGCCAAGGCTGTCCAGGGGAATTTCTGTCAGCCATCTCTTCCATCTCGGCACAGGGAGGACGACTCACTGGCCCATACCGCAAAGGAGAGAGCCGATCTGCTAGGCTCTTTCTTTGCGTCCAAATCGACTCTCGATGACGGGTGGAGTACGTCGCCGACCATCCCGCGGTGTGAGTGCTCTATGCCGGAAGTGCAGTTCACACAGCGCTCGGTTCGCAAAGCACTCCTCTCCCTGGACATCCACAAGCCGAAAGGGCCTGACGGAATCCCGCCAATTGTGCTGAGGATGTGTGCTCCAGAGTTGGCACCGGTTTTATCTCGTCTTTTCCGGTACTCCTACTCCCTAGGCGTAGTACTCCCTCCCGAAATCATGGAAGACGGCTTTCGTCCATTCGATCCCTAAAAAAGGCGACCGCTCAGACCTATCCAACTACCGGCCTATCGCCATCACCTCCTTGTTCTCCAAAACAATGGAGTCTATTGTTAACTGCCAGCTCATGAGGTACCTTGAGGATCACCAGCTGATTAGTGATCGCCAATACGGTTTTCGCCGTGGTCGGTCAGCTGGTGATCTTCTAGTCTACCTGACTCACAGATGGGCGGAGGCAGTAGAGTCCAAGGGGGAGGCATTGACCGTTAGTTTGCAAAGGCCTCTTCGATTGGGTTTGGCACAAAGCGCTTCTTTCGAAGCTCCCTTCCTATGGGCTTCCCGAGAAATTGTGCGATTGGATCACCAGCTTTCTTGCAGATCGGAGCATCAAGGGCGTTGTAGACGGTGCAAGCTCCGATTACAAGCCTACTAATGCTAGTGTTCCAAGGCACAAGTTCCAGTTCACAAGGCTGCGTACTATCGCCAACACTGTTTCTTCTGCATATCAATGATATGTTGCAAACCCGTAACATTCATTGCTATGCAGATGACAGCACTGGTGATGCTCCGTACACCGGCCGTGCCAATATTTCTCGGGAAAACGTCTCCGATAACCGGGACAAACTTGTGTCTGAGGTCGAGCTCTGCTGAACAGAGTCTCGGATTGGGGGCGACTAAATCTAGTCCAGTTTAACCCCCAGAAGACACAAGTTTGCGCGTTAAAAAGAACCCCTTTGTCGTATCTCCTCAGTTTCAAGGCACTCCCCTGGTTGCCACAGCCAGTATCGGAATCCCCGGCGTCGACATATCGAGTGACATGCAGTTTCGTGGTCACTTGGAAGAGAAGGCCAAATTGGCCTCTAAAAAGCTTGGCGTGCTCAGCAGAGCGGGACAGTATTTCATTCCGCACACCGTCTGCAACTTTACAAGGCGCAGGTTCGGCCGCACATGGAATACTGTTCCCATCTCTGGGCTGGGACTCCCCAGTACCAGCTCCTTCCACTTGACCGCATCCAGCGCAGAGCGGCTCGAATCGTCGACGACCAAGTGCTTTCCGATCGGCTCGATTCACTGGCGCTGCGAAGAGATGTTGCATCTCTTTGCGTATTTTATCGCATCTATCACGGGGAGTGCTCTGAGGAATTGTTCGGATTAATCCCAGCCGCCAAATTTCGTGAACGCACTACGCGGCAAACGTCCCGATACCATCCACACCATCTGTTATTAAGTTAGTAAGTTAATAAGTTAATATTACGTAAATAAGTTTTGTTAACCATATATTTAGTATATTTTTTATGTTTGACCTTTTAAAATATTCAGATAAAAATATCATTAAAATGTAATTGTGATATAATATTATGTAATATTATATTAAATAAGCAAATATAATGTAAAAATTAATGACAAAATTTAAATATTGTTCTCGATATAATTTACCTATTTAACAATATAATCTACTATTACCTACGGATCGTTCTACCTATGTTTATTCTATGATAAAAAAAACAACCGCGCGAACAGAGTAGCGCATATTTTTTGTTTGAGATAGCTGTTCTAGTACGTAAGTACATATTACTTCAATGTATATCTATAACACAAAATAACTTGATTTTGTTGGTTTTTTATGCAATAAATGACTCTTTATAATCTGGTATGTTTTATTTAATCATGGGGTGTCTGAGGGTGTGCGTTAATTACGTTACATATTGTATATGTACTTTGTACATAAATAAAAACAAACAATAACAATAAATTAATAGTAAACCACAACATTACTCTTCATCGTGATGACGTTACTGTCACGACTGGACGACAACGGCGTAGCTGACCTTCCTTTTTGAAACTTTCTTAGAGATATAGCCAAGTGAAGCACAGAAGAAAAGTCTTACCTCTTATGACGATGGGAGTTTGATATGATGCTGATGCTACCAGATGATTTTGAGATAATCATAATCTTTATTGCAATCAAATGTTAACAATAGATGTGATGTTTAAAAAAAAATTTGTCCGCATTTAAACCCAGTTTGGGCGCAGCAATTATAAAAATATTAAAATTTTTAAACCACAAAATTAGATTTCATTAATAAATTACATTATTAGATTATATTATTTTAAAATTCTGTAAATTTAAATAAATTAATAATCACGATGTCAAGTAAAAAAATAATAATTATTATATAAAATTAAAAATAAAATTAAGTAAAAAACAATAATTGAATAAAAAAAATTAAACTAAATTAGATAGGCCCAGGCCGAAGTTGTCCACACAAATCAAATAATATTTGTATCAAAATATTCATTTATCATCATCAATCATCAAGTATATAAACACTTCAATTAAATATAACTTTAATTTGAATAAAAATAATGTAGTAGGTACTCGTAAAAATTTTTACGTCATTTAGAAGGTTATTAAAAATTTTAACTGCCATACAGTAGGGACTAGAGCTATGCAAAGCAAGAGTAGATTTCGGCAATAGTAGCCTATTTTTATTTGGTCTAATTGAGTATTTGAAATTTGTTTCACTTAATTTGGTAAATAGTTCTGGGTGGTTTTTTACAAATTTTCATGTTTCCCAAATATAAATAGACGTCAGTCAAAATTTTAAACTTTTTGAAGTGGGGCTTACAACTTCCTGGAATTTTTATGTTTGCCAAGATTCTTATGATTTTTTTACATTATAAATAATTGCTGTGCATCTTTACTATTTCCCCACAACATGACACCGTATGACAGCCATGAAGATGTGTATGCGTAATATGTTGACAGAGCGCTGGGGACATCTGTGGTTTTCTTTATTTCTCGTAATACGTAAGTGAATTTTGATGGTCTATTTTTTACTTTATTTATATGGGCTTTACAGTTTATATGTCAGTCGATTTCCAGGCCTAACAAGTTGAAGTTTTCAACAGTTCCTATAGGTATATTATTATAAGTAAAAGTGTAAATTTGGTGGTGATTTTTGAACTGGTCGGAATTGCACAATTTTGGTTTTATTAAAATTAATCTCTAGGTTGTGATGTGTCAGCTAATTTGTAACCTGATTAAATACTTGATTTAATTTTTTATTTAAATTCTAGTATTTTGTATGCGGAATAAGAATGGAAATGTCGTCAGCAAATATAATAGAGTTTTCAGTCAATACCCTGGATGGAGAAAGAAAATGGCACAACACAAAATGTAAAATTGCTCTTTATGACTTAAGAAAAAAAAAACATTATTTGTAATTTTATATTATTAAAATAAAAAAATTCATCATCATCGACGCTTTCCAAAATGCGAATGAGTTCTAAGGAATCGTACATGTTGCACGGCACTACTTTTTCAGCTATTCGTTTATGACGTCATCAGGGTGTCGTCTATCCTTGATCACGGCGCCCAATGAACTGATAATCGATGACGCGCTAAGGATGTGCCAGAGTTGAGATATTAGATTTATTATGCGAAGTTGGTTTGATGAATTTTTTTTTATTTATTTATGTAACTGATGATATTTTTTTGTTTCTTACCTTTTGTTTTATTCAAATATCAATAATAATTTTAAAAAATAACACGTTTGCGTTTAATTTTGAATAGTTTTCAATAAATCTATGCCTAACGTATTACAACACTAGCGGTCGAACATAGACGACTTTGGCGTGCTGGACATAGTATTTGCTTAGATAAAAATCCATTTTTTTAGAATGTTACTTAGTACTTGTTGCTCTAGGAGACTTGTTTTTTATATTCACATGTGCAGTGTAGAATGAAAACACCAGTAATAATTTTCCAATATCTAAATTTCATATTTTTGTGGGCCGGGTTTTTTGTCAACTATAGACGGCGTTGGCGCTCAGAGCTCGCAGGTGCTGGTCAAGGTGTGGTTCAAGAATCGAATATTGTACGTTCCCATTTTTTGGTTGGCATGCTTGGTGCAATAAGTCTTGACAGCTGTCAAGAGGTATTTCTTAGATTTGGTTGACCATAATCTGTATTGCTTAGTATATAAATGCAGTCACTCCTTTTAATTTGTGAAAAACAATAAAATCAGCAATCCTTTGCTAGCATGTTATATCCTATAGTGTATTTTTGAAACTCTCCCGAAAACGAAGACAGACGATAGTACCAACGATACCTTTGGACTTGGGAACAAAAGAAAATGGATCCCAATGAAAAAAAAAATCATCTTATCACAACGTTTTTTTAGCTTTTTTCACGATCCATCATGTTAGTACAGCTAAATGAAACAATAATTTAATAAAAAATTCCATGAAAATACTGAAAACAAACCAGCAGTGAAAATTAAAATGGTACCAGCTGATTATAGGGTCAAAAACGCGCGGACGCTGATCTCTTTTATCTAGCTCCGTACGAAAGAATGCATTAGGAATTACTGTACTTCGCTCACTCTACACTTCCCTTTCACACACGCGCTGACGCCGCTCGGCCGACTCGTGTCGCCTCGCTGTGGTAGCGGCGGGCTGCGGGCCGCGCGTATATTGACCCCTTATTAGCTGATGTTAGGTATTTGAAATTTCACTGCTGGTTTTATGTTTAAGTATTTTCATGACGTTTTTTTATGAAATTATCATTTCATTTAGCTGCTAACTAATATGAGAGAGCGTGAATAAAGCCAATTAAATGTTGTAAAAATATTTTTTTTCTTCGAGATCAATTTCCTTTTGGTCCCATCATCAAATGAATTGTTAGTACTATCGTCTGTTTTCGTTTTCGGGAGCGTTTTAAAAACACCCGTTATACATACAGTATCCGATTACCGACTAGCGATATTCTAGGTACATATATAACAACTATTTCAATATACAAATACACTACACACTGAGGTCTAATCCCCTTCCCCTCTGTGTGACAGCCATTTTGTTTTTTTCTTGAGATATTATCTACGTGTGTACAAGAAATATCATATCTCTCAAAGTTTTAGTTTTTCTAAGATAAAAAATTGGCTCATTTGGAAGGCAACAATATAGTCTATCGTTTATATTGGCAAAAATTGGGTTCATATATTCGACGTAACTTTAAAAAAAATATTTGAGTCCAAATAAATATCAAAAAATTATGCAAATCGGCAAATTGTTGTAAATTACTGCAAAAACAACCCCTATTACCTACCCATTAAAAAAACAAAATGGCTGTCACATAAAGGTGAAGGGGATTTACCCTCAGTGTGTAGTATATTTGTGTATCAAAATTGTTGTAAAATAAGTACATAAAATATCGCTAGTCCGTGATCGGACACACTGTATATATATTAACACAATATGTGTTTTATGTGTTATCCAAAGACAAACCATCATGGGATGGTGACGGGTTGTGTTTGGAAATGGTAAGGGAACTGAAAACAAAATAACTGAGCAAGGTGACATGGATAGGAATTCTATAGAAAAATCTTATTGGTATAAAAATCAAAAGTTTTAATGGTATTTTCTGAATCGCACCAAGCTTTCATTTACTTTTTAGTATACAGAATGATTTTTTTTTTGTATAAACTATAATACATTTCCGAGTTAATCTTCATGGAATCATGAGGACAAAACTATCAAATTTGCCTTAAAACAGGTTATAAATTTAATTTTGTCTGACTCAATAATGCTCATTATTTATTCATTTTAATGGCACATACAGAGTTCTTTAAATAATAAATACAATAATAAAATATAAGCAAAGTACTAATAGAAATAGCAAACTCAAAAATATATAAAATGATGATTAGATGCAATTAATTAACATTTATATGTATTTGAATTCTACTTTCACAAATATTGATTAAACTATTCGCAAATAGACACTATGTAGAAGTCAGACAAAATGTATTCCACAATATAATAATATCACATATTTTTAAATGCATCAAACAGAAATGTCAACTACTTTATGTAACAGAAGTTATTATTTTCAAGTTTAATTACAAGAACACATGGAAGAGAGGAGTGTTAATAAATAAATAAAACTCCACTGGTACAATCGAAAAACCATTATGAGATTTTTAACGGAAGTGTAAAATAAACTCCCGATACGATAATAATTTATGGGATTTTTCCTTTGTATGACGTTAAATAAACCAATTCTATATTTAACACTAATTTACCAGCTAATATTTACATTTTATTTATAAGTATATATATATAAATATGTATAATTATATCGATAGCGATTCCGATAATCCTATCCTTCAAATAATCAGCAATTTAATGTATAATTAACTAATAATGGTCACAATAACAACTCTATAGATATTCTCAGTAAATAAACAAGCAGTAGTGTACAGGCTGGCAGCGAGGAGCGCCCAGTGTCCTCGTTCTATATTGCACATTTGAGAAAGCGAGCGCTCGCTTCGCCCTCCCCTCCGCCCCCGCGACCCTCACTCAACTACGGTAAGATTTAATATTACACTAAAAATCAATGTGTCGAGTCGGGCGGTCAACAAGACTAGCGACCGTCGTTTTGCAAGCGACGTCATTACAATAAATAATTCTCTAAACCGACAATGTGAAACGATATTACATTAAATAAGTCGTACTCTCACTTGGGCTGTATCGTTCACGCTACTGTATTTACATCAGTTGCGGCGTGGGCGGGTCGCTATCATCGCGGCTCCTCCTTCTTGAGCAGGTCGAGCGGGGCCAGGGGCGCCAGCGGCGGCGCGAGCGGCGCCAGGGGGCCGTGCGCGCCCAGCGGTAGCGCGCCGTGCGCCGCATGCCCGCCATGCGCTGCATGCGCGTGCGCCGCGTGCGCGCCGTGCAGCCCGCGGTGCAGCAGCGGGCCCGACTTCAGCTGTTGGTGGTGCGCGTACGCACTAAGCATCTTCGCGCGGTCTTCCTCGGCGCGGATGGCGGCCTCCACGAGCGGCGCGAATCTCATGTGCTGCAACGGGTCGAAGGAGCGGTACGGGTCCCAGGGCGGCGGCGGCGGGTAGGTGGGAAGCGCGGGCGGCGGGCGCGAGGGCTCCTTGCGCTCGTCCTTGCCCGGCTCCGGCACGCCGTTGCGCAGCGGCGAGCGCGTGCGGGCGCGCTCCATCTCCCGCTCGCGCGCCTTGCGTCGCTCACGCTCGTCGCGCTCGCGCCTCTCGCGCTCCTCGCGCTCGCGGCGCGCGCGCTCCCGCTCTTCGTGCTCGCGGCGCACCTCGGCGGCGGCCGACACGGGCGGGCGCACACCGCGCCACGCGTCGTGCAGCGCGCCCAGCGGCGGCCCGTGGTGCACTCCGTGCAGCGACGAAGACAGTGCCAAGTCGCGGCCGTACGGCGAAAGGCCGAACGCGGTTGGCGCTCCCGGATAGGCGCCGGCGCCGTACCGCGCGAACGGCGACACCCCTGAAACGCCCAAATCTCTGTGAGTGGCGAGGGCGAGCGGCGCGAAGGAGGAGCGGGCGCCGTGTCGGCTGCTACCTAGGTGCGGGTGGTGCGGCAGGTAGGGTGCGGGCGGCAGCTCGTAGGGCGAGCGGTAGGTGGGCGGCGGCGGCGCGGGCGCGGGAAACGCTCGCAGCTTGTCCTTGTCACCGCCCGACAGCGCACCGCCGCCGCCGCCGCCCGACTTCTCTTTCTGTTGATGATTGTAGATCTCCCACGCGATGCGAACGTGCATCGCGTTCCATTTGCCAGTTTTCTAAAAAAAGAAAATTACATTATCGTTAAAAACATTTGTTGCGAAAATACTAAATTCAATAAATACGAAATTTCCACAAGCATGCAGGGTGAAAGTAATTGCTAAAGAGGAAGAAACCTACCGCGACAGCGGGACGTGGTGGTGGTTTAGTGGCGGAGTCACTTGCGGCCGACACTACGGGCTGTTAAAATGATGCGATGCAGTGTTAATGATAGAGCAAATTAAATCGCAAGCACTAAGCTTGAGGTATATAGATATAATAGTGAAGCTTTAAGAGCTATTATAAATTGATTAATACCCATTAAATTTACAGCAAAATATTCAATATTAACAATTAAAACTAATTAAAATTACGAAAAGGGTACGAAGAAAATATTACAAATCAGAAATCTAATAATACATGATAATATAAAACTAGTTAAGTGACTACAGTGTGTACAAGAACAAAATTCTAAAACTTAAAAGAAAAGAAAAACAGATAAATTTGACCACATTCATTATAGATGCAACAATTCCTTCATCAAATTAAAATCAGTCAATTAAACTAAACCAAAGTCTTTAGGCCTTTAAGATTGACATTTTCATATGCCCGTTAAAATTATAGTAAAATGGCAAAAATTATCACTTTACATATTATGAACTATAGCACAAAAAATAAATAAAGTCATAGAATTGACACAAGTTTTTGAAAAAATCGCAATATTATTCTTAGGTAACTATATTTTGAAACGGTCAATTCAATATAATATTACTCCCTGAACAGTGGGTTCACTAAAAGCAATTTGTGTTTAGGTATTTTTTACTTTATAAGTTTTTCTAGGTAAGTTTCATTCGTGGAATTATTATTTTTTTTTTGCTTAAGTTGTGCAAAACTAGATCACTCAGGTATTTTATAACATAATAAATTGCTGTGGTAATATTTTAGCTGTAATACTTGGAGAGAATAGTCTGTGGTGTCTATGGTAGCTATTCCTTCTCTCTCGTGATTTTGTAATATGATAATTAAATATATGTGATATATGTGAGAATGATAATTAAAAGTATTAATTATTTTATAAAATAACACATGTAAATAAATGTTGTCACAAAATAGGAATTGAATAAAAAAATTGTTAAGTAGTAGCATTTTACTGCTTACATTTTGTATTAATTACATAGTTTAAAATGCAAAAAGAATCTAATAATACAAGTAATTGTGTGCAATTTATGTAAAAAAATATGTATATCAATTATAATATATGATATATACATAAAAATATTAAATTTATGGAGTGAAACCAGGTCTAATATCTCTACTTAAAAGCATTAATATTATATAGGAATGAAAGGGACATTACATTTGAGTGACAAAAATATAATTATAATTTACCATTCTTACCTTAGGTGCATAAGCAGTGAGTGGTGCTGGAGGTACGTAAGGCGCAGTAGGATGTAACAAACTTGAGGAGTATGGATAACCAAGACCGAGGCCTGTCCGGTAAAGTGATGTCATTTTCCCCATATCTTTGTACTGAAAAACAAAAACAATTTTATGAAACTAACCTTCTTGTGTAAGTTATTATTTAATGTATGTAACACAATATCTGCACAGAAAATTTGGCGGCCGTTTTATCTGAATGATATACTATCTTCATGGTGGTCCCAAATAAATTCCAACCAGAAACAGAGATACCAACCAAATAGCTTTGGTAACCGCAGTTTCATATTATTTTGAGATGTTGTCAGAAAGCTGGTGCCGCCCAACTCCTGTTTCAATAGAGAGACGATATTGGTATGACAATAATGTATACAAAATATATACACATTTAGCTTTACAAATATAATAAATAATATGTAATAGTTTAAAATGGAAATCATTTCATAATCTACGCAGTATGTAAAATAAAGTTTATCATTAATTCAATAAATTATAATGAAATTAGAACAACATTGTGTAAACGAAGATATTATTTTAAAAATAAAATCTATACATTTTTTAAATAATGATACATACACTTATTGGTTAGTGTGTAACACAAAGCCAAAAAATGTAAGTGGAGAGAGGCAGCATCATTATCCTGATTGGTTATTTAATAAGTGTTGTTACTCTAAATAATAAAAAAAACCCAGTGAGCAACCCATTCAAGCGTAGGGACTATGGCAAATATTACCTCTATGAGGCAATCTGTGCGGGAGGCCCGGTGTAGTGGCCAGTAGTGGTCTTCGATAGGCTGTAATGATGATAATTTTGGTCACTCATTTTAGCTGATTTCTTAGGACTGACTCTCACAATCTTTGTAAATAACATACTACCCATTCCAAGTAAGATAACCCTAAAAACTTATCGGATAGTAACAATAGTAAATACGGCTGCCACAAAGAAAGCTATGCAAAAAAAGTTATTTTGTATAAGACAATGGTCATTTATGCTTTATTTTGAATAATAGTCTAATCGTAGCAAGTATGCGCTGTGTGACGGAGGCCTTAGAAAAAATACGAATGTTGCAATTTCAAATTTCGCTCCACATTTTTATACAAACTCAATTGAAATATCATACCTCACTGAAAAAATTATCTTTTATTTTTACAGACGAACCGTTTGATAGACTTTGAATGGTATTTGTGGATAAATGCCTTTTGAGACAAATTTGTACCATTGGTATAAGAATTTTCAGCATGGTTGACTAATTTTTAGATTAACTTTGAGAGATGATGTACATATTTTGTAATTGCCTACATAATATGTATTTAAATTAGTTAACTTAGTACTCTTATTAGCACAACACTTTTATGCGCTAATACTCAGCGATCAGTGCATCACAGGCATTCATATCAAGCAGTTGTCTTATCATAGCAAACCTTAATATCAAATATTGACAAGTGTTGGAATTACAACCCACAGGGTGTTATAGGCAGACTAGAAAAAATGTTTCGAAGAATGGTTTAGACACATGAAATTTTGTATAGATGCTGACAGACTTCTCTTATTAGTTTCATTAAACAACCTGGGTGGAGCAGGTTCTTTGTATGGTATGTTTTAGGGATTTTCGATGATCATCGATGTTAGAAATTGAAACAGCGATGTTTTAACATCGATGTTACCACACGTTAAACATCGAAACATCGATGTTGCCACATGTCAAACATCGATGTCAATGAACCAATAATCGATTCATAAGAACTTGTGAGCAATGCGAACTGTGAACCCGCGAAATAAATATTAACTAAATATTTCATCTCCTATTAAAGGTTTAAAATTTTGAATAATTAAGGATTCCTAAATGCATTGATCACCTAAAAAACTATCATTATGATGTGTCAAACTCCCGTCGAGTGTGAACTGTAATGTCACTGTTGTAACTGCTTTCGCTTTGTTATTGTGGTGTCGTTATCAGCTGTCGCCTTATAACTATTCGACATAAATTGATATTCAAATTAATTATTTTTCCCTTGCAGTCTATACAGACATAATTTCAAAACAACAATTTAATCATATTTAGCTGTTTTTTTTTTTGAGCTTGGGATAATAAGTTTATGGTTTGCTTGAAGTTTATGAGAATAAATCACTGGGCAATCGTGAGCATAGACAATTTCACCGCAAAGTGCATTTTATAAACGGCTGTGGACACTTACTACCTGGGCTGCCTGATTAAAAATTGTGTGAACAAAGGTGACGGAAAATTCCATTATTTTGTTTTTGTGAAGTTTGTTAATTTTCCTCTATTTTTCATTTTTCATTTCGCGCTATGAGTAGTTAATATAAAACCTACGTCTAAATCGTAAATTAGGATAGTAGATCGTAGATTTATAATTGTACGAGTATAGGATACTTATATAATATATTTTATACGTGGTAGAGCCATGCTGCAGTTATATTAGTAGTATAGTTGTAGCACGAATGGGTCGGCTCGACCGGGGAAGGACCACGCTCTCACAGAATACCAGCTTGAAATAGTAGCTTAATGCTGCTGTATTTCGTATGGTGAGTGTAGAGAACCGGAGACCCTTTTTACTGGAAACAAGGCATTCCATCTTAGTCCTCAAGGGTGACAACGCATCTGCATTTTGATTCGTAATCGAGGATAGATGTAGATGTCTATGGGCCGCAGCAACCACTTAACATCAGGTGGACTGTGTGCTCGTTTGTCACCCTATCCTATTAAAAAAAAAATAGGAACATTTAATTATCTAAATAATAATATTCATCATTATCGGCAAAAAATATAACAAATTAACTAAATATTTGTTAAGTTTTCCCATTTTTAAATTACTGTTTCACACTGAATGCGTTATTAATTTATTTAGTTTCATAAATAATAAACCATAAACAACACTAAAAATTTTTTGTACATTAAATTTTAACCTACTAAATACAAGGTGTGTTCAAAAAGTAAGGTGACTTTATATTTTTATGAAAAACTATTTATTTATTCATCAATATTTATGTTGTCCCCTTCAAAGTAATCCCCCTCAGATATAATACACTTGTGCCAACGCTTTTTCCAATCGTCAAAGCATTTCTGATAATCACTTTCTGGTATAGCCTTCAGCTCTTTCAGCGATGCAGTTTTTATCTCTTCAATCGTTGCAAATCTTCGTCCATTCATAGGTCTCTTCAGTTTTGGGAACAGGAAAAAGTCACATGGGGCCAAATCCGGTGAATATGGTGGCTGAGGCATGATTGTAGTGTTGTTTTTGGTCAAAAAACCTCTCACAAGCAACAATGAGTGAGCAGGTGCATTATCGTGATGCAAAAACCATGAATTGTTTCCCACAATTCGGGATGTTTCTTACGTATTGCTTCTCGCAAATGGCGCATAACTTCAAGGTATACTCCTTATTGACCGTACGACCTTGTGGCAAGAACTCATGATGCACCACACCCCTACAGTCGAAGAAAACTGTAAGCAAAACCTTCACATTTGATCGAACTTGGCGTGTTTTTTTTGGTCTTGGTGATTCAGTGTGCTTCCACTGGGACGATTGAGTCTTAGTTTCGACGTCATAACCGTATACCCATGTTTCGTCACCTGTTATGACCCTTTTGAGCAAATCTGGGTCGTTGTTGACATCATCCAATAGCTCTTGAGCGATTGTCATGCGACGGTTCTTTTGGTCGAAATTGAGCAATTTTGGAACAAATTTCGCTGACACACGTTTCGTGCCCAAAATATCCGAAAAAATTTCATGGCAAGAGCCAACCGATATGCCAACATCCTCCGCAACTTCTCTGATAGTGATTCGACGATTTTCCAAAACAATTTTCTTCACTATTTCAACGTTTTCATCGGTTGTTGACGTGCTGGGGCGTCCAGAGCGAGGTTCGTCATTGGCATCTTCTCGGCCATCTTGAAAGAGCTTGTACCACTTATAAACGTTTTTTTTTTACTAAGAGTAGACTCACCGTATGCCACTGTCAACATTTCAAGTATTTTGGAGCACGTAATTCCATTTTTTACACAAAATTTGATGCAAATTCTTTGATCCATTTTTTTTGATAGAAGAAAATCGCCGAGCACACCAAAGTACGTCTGACCTTTGTAACTGTCAAAAATAAACTAAACATGCTATACACTTCAAACTTGAAACATATGCTCAAGACATGTGTACCAACGCAACAAAATACAAAAATCGAAAATCGAATGTGCGTTGCCCGCGAAATTCAAAAAGTCACCTTACTTTTTGAACACACCTCGTAGGTACATGTGCTATATCATCGATAACGGCCAACATCGATGTTTTGAGTAGGATAAACATCGAACATCGATGTTAAGCTATCGATATCAACATCGATGTCATCATCGATGTTTCTATAATATCGACCACGCCTAGTGTGTTTAAATATAGGTGTAAGTACTGACCAGCGGCGAGTGCGGCACGAGCAGTTGGTGGGGATGGTGGGGGTGGTGGGGCGCGTGAGGCGCGTGCGGCGCGGGCGGCGCGTGCGCTGCGTGCGGCGGGTGCTGGTGCACGTGCGTGTGCTGGTGCTGGTGGTGGTGCAGCTCCGTCCGCACGCCCACCGAGCCCACGCCCACCGCACCAGCTGCACCCGCCGCCGCCAGAAACCGGTTGTCTAACTCGCGACGCAGCAGGTCCGCTCCTGGACCTGCAATCATTAATTGTTACTTATCAGACCAATTTACATAAGGGATTAGTCAGGCTGACAAGCTTTGCTTACTATATTAAGGATCACATATAAAGATCAAATCAAATTACTGTCTCATTAGAATTAACACCTGTGTCGGTGCATTTGAGGAGCTTTTTACTGGACAGCACGAAAGGTTTGTACAGTAATTATAAAAACTAGAATGGGAGCCTATTGTTAAAATCAGGGTGTCAAAATTCCGTAGCAATATAAGACATTGCGTTTTAACATGTCAGGGATTAAGACGGATAAATGCCCAAATCAGTTATGTAATATCGTTATACTCGCATGTAGAGGTCACTAGTTAAAGTCCACCCAATTGTAACACTTGAAAAATAATGCACATAACTGCATTTAACATAACTGAAAAATTAGCGTTAAAATAAAATGAATTAAAATACACTGGCCTCCAAAAAAATCGACCCACCCTTTAAATTTTAGTAACAAAGTTGTTATCTTAAGTATGCATTGACATATTTGTATGTTTTTGCTTATGGCTTATAAATTAACATCTGAGTACCTACTTGACATTGTTTCAGAGGAAATACAAGTGCTGTTGTGCATTAATAAAAATTCTTGATTTATGCAATGTTAGTTTATTTCGGACTTTTGACGCATAAT
The DNA here is from genome assembly GCA_036936625.1 of Parnassius smintheus behrii. Taxonomy (NCBI): domain Eukaryota; kingdom Metazoa; phylum Arthropoda; class Insecta; order Lepidoptera; family Papilionidae; genus Parnassius; species Parnassius smintheus. Next base: position 26,564,189 of record JAUPFT010000010.1, on the reverse strand, counting down.
ATTCTTGGTTCTGTGCATCGTAATGACTTAATCCTTTAATTCTTTGTTAGAGCAGACATATTGGGTGTGTTTGGCAGAAAAAAGCGCTAGCAAGCGCTTGTAAGCAAAATGGCGATTGTAAGCGGTAAGCGCTGTCAAATCGTAAGTAGCTGTTTTCCTCTAGGACACGAAGTTAGTTGTAACCGGGGAACCTAACCTAATTTAAATATATGTTTGTAAAGTATTCATATTAAAAACTTACCAAACATTAATTTTTAATAACATGTATATGTCTATTCATGTCATTATATTACTTAAAACTAATATTGCACAAAACAACTTATAAACTCTACTTCAGAACAAATGGCGGATTGTGTCAGCGCTACTGAAGTTAGCAAACGTGTCCTGGCCGAAAACTGTTTAGTTTAGCCATTTTTCTTACAAGCGCTTACTAGCGCTTTTTTCTGCCAAACGCACCTATTGTTACTTTTAACCATAAAATATGGATACCACTGAAGCAGAAGCCGCTCAAGTGGTATCTCTCGTTCGTGAATAAGTCAGTGAAATGTGGCAAGGAGATTAAATTTGAGTAGATCAGCAGTGCATAGAGTTTATAAACGATACTTAGAGACGGGAGAGTAACGCCGGAGATCAGGGTCTGGAAGAGGATATTTCACAAACCCGAAAGATGACCGTTATGTTGCCCTGACTTCTTTACGATATTGGCATCTTTCTGCTGTTCATGTTCAGGGTAGGCTGAGGGAAACTCGTGGAGTGTCTGTAAGTGAGAATATGGTGAGAAGAAGGCTTCGGGAGCAAAACTTGTCACCACACAAGCCAGCGACGGAACCAAAAATCACTGCATCTCATCGGCAAGCGATAGGCATGAGTCGGATATATCAAAACGAATCTAAAATCCGATTTCAAACACAAATCGATTCGTATAGATTGCTCAAACTAGAAAATCCGATTTCAAAAATCGACCTAACTAGCTAAACTCTTACGATCTGTACAACAAAACCAATCCAAATCGAAAATAAAATCGACAGTATTCAAATCTAAACGCAAACTGTTCCGTATAAATCCAAATATGTTTTTTCAGTGTCTCTCTCGATGACATGAAGTTTAAGATTCAGATTTCGGTTTGTCGGCTATGGAATATCGAAATCTATTACACATTGAGATATGGGATCAATATTATCCTTACTGGTTAGTACGTAAAGTCTATATTGGCTTTGCGAGATTATGCGTTGCTGAATTTTTGGTTCAGTGTGCGATCAATATCATTCTTACGGCCTGGCCACGGGGATCGGCGGCGCGAACGGCGAAGCCACGGGAAGTCACATTTGCCGCCGCGACCAGATAGGCCGAGAGTGAAATGTCTTTATCAAAGTTATCTTGATATTGCTTAGAAAGTAATTATTTTTTGATTCAAGACATAGTATTCGGATGAGATTGCGGAGTACTTGATTTGAATAGGAATCGGGTTATAAATGGAGAATTCCACAACAAATAGAATGAATCTAGAAAAAAATTCGCGTAAATACCAGAATGAGTGTTGAAACCTGCGATTATATTCTTGTTAATATTCAACCAGAATTGGAGATAAAAGTTAATGCGGATGGAATTTTAAGTTATTTTTGTCAGCCCGGCATTTTTCGCGGCGAAAACAACTAAAATATTTTGTTCCTATACCAGGTGTCTCAAAAGTAAGTTCACATTTGCTTATCTTATTACGCGAAAGCAACTATTCTGAGGGGCGCGGGGGGTATGTCAGTCGGTAGTCTGGCTCTTGGGAATTTAGTCGCTATGGAGCGTTTCTCTGGTGCGGACCGTGCGTTGTGCGTACGTGAGTTTTACAAAAACGGTAATTCGGCGACTGTAGCGCGTAGAAAATTCTGCAGTATTCGACATATTCGTCACTTAAATGATGCGCCTAGCACTCGTCTCATTGCAAAATGGGTTGAGAAGTTTGAAGAGACTGGGTCAACTCTGGAGAAACCAAAATCTGGGCGACCAAGAACATCAAGAACATCCGAAAACGTGGACAGTGTTACTCAGTCTATTCGAGATGATCCAAACCTCTCGATTCGGAAGCGTGCTGTTGCTTTAAATGTGCACAGATCTTCATTATGCCGCATTTTACACAAAGATTTAAAGCTGCACCCGTACAAAATTCAGTTAGTGCAAGAACTGAAGCCTCAAGATGCTGGTCAGAGGCTTGCCTTTGTAAATCAGATGATTGAGCGCTTTCCAACGTTCACCAACATCTTGTTTTCCGATGAAGCCCATTTTCACCTGAATGGGCATGTAAACAAGCAAAATTGTCGTTACTGGAGTGCAACCAACCCAAAACAAAAACATCAGAAACCGCTACATTCACCCAAAGTCACCGTATGGGCAGCGATGTCGGCGCGAGGAATTATCGGCCCTTACTTTTTTGAAGATGGAAGGGGACGCACACTCACAGTGAATTCAGAGCGTTATGTGGAGATGTTAGACGAGTTTTTCGTACCCCAACTGCAAAACTTTCCTGGTTACAACCAAAGAACATGGTTCCAGCAGGATGGAGCAACTTCACACACGTCCAACAGATCTCTGCCTCGAGTTCGAGAAATTTTTCCGAACAAATTAATCTCCTGGCGAGGTGACATAAATTGGCCTCCACGGAGTCCCGATTTAACGCCTATGGATTTTTTCCTGTGGGGTTATGTCAAATCAAAAGTTTACGCTAATAAACCGACTTCCCTGGCACAATTAAAAGAAAATATCCGTCATGAAATGGCAGCCATCACGGAGACTACCTGCCGAGCTGTCATAGGCAATTTTAGTGCCCGACTAAATGAATGCCGAGAGCGCAACGGTTTACATTTGGACAATGTTATTTTTAAAAAATAAATTCCCAAACAGTGTACTTCAATATAAAATAAACATTTTTTCAATAAAGCTAAGACTTTTCTTTTAAAAAAAGATTTAAATGTGAACTTTCTTTTGAGACACCTTGTACTATTCGCCGCGTCTGCCGCCCGACTCCATGTCTTGCACCGTACTGATTCATACATTTGTTTCATTCGCCCGCCACGCCGCCAGTCGCCCGCGCGATTCGCCCGGTAAATTTCGCCGGTCGCGTCGCCACTCGCCGCTACGCGTGGCTTGCTCCATACATTTCGCCTCTTCTCGCCGTTCGCGCCGCGCGAATTTTCGCTAAGGCGAATGTCCCATGGCCAGGCTGTTATTGTTAAGTCGTTTAAAGCTATATTTGCGAGATTGTGTGATGATTTACTTTTGTTTTTAGTTAAGTGTTTGCTTACCTAAAATAATTTTTTGTTTTCATGTTGTTATGTTTTAGACTTCAGACGTAAATTTAATCCCGGTGACAACTGCTCAAAAGCCGGTCAGTCGTAACAGTGTATTATATTATTTACTGATATTTATTGCCTTAATACATTTTTGTTTAGTAAATATATGAAAAAAGTTTATAAAAATGTTTAAAAATCAGGAGTGAATTGTGTGTGAGTGTACGTTTTAAGTGAGAAAGTTATTGATCATAAAATAATTTATCCACATTTGTCGGAAATATATCGCTCAAAATTATGCAATATTGTCGCGACATCCGTTCCGTGCGAACGAATTTTTTCAAAGATGGCATTAATAATAAATGAAAAGAGGTGTCGTCAAAAGTGGAGCAAATTGCGTTTTGAAACGCAAATCTTAATCCAAACAGATTCTGAAATAAAAAATTAAAAAAATAAAAAAGCGAAAAGAAACCAAAAAAAAATATAATAAGAAATCATTGTAAATATACCGATTATTAAATGCGCCGGAAAAGTTCTAATTTCATACAAAAATTTTCTGCTAGTCCTAATCCTAGATTAAAGCATGAAGGATAATCTCGCAAATCTGTTTCTGTATTAGTTATGTTTGCGTTTGTCGTTTTGCTAACTTATAAAACGAAATCTAAGTACGCAAACGAATTGGCGTGGCTAAGCGATACTGAAATTAGATTTTTAAAAACAGATTTTGAAATCTGAAATCGGATAAATATCGGTTTGCGTTCAAATCCAAAAACGCCCATGCCTAGCAAGCGATGTTAGATATTTTCTAGGCAACACATGCAATGGAATCTTGGTCAACTGTCTCCAGTTTAGACAGACAAAGCCGAATGACCCTTGTAGGCTCTGATGGACGTCGTAACATTATGCAAAGACCAGGAGAATGTTATGCTCAGTGTTACATAAGAGAAACATATGGTGAAGGCTCTACAATGTTTTGGGGTGGCTCTTTAACCAGATGCACTGAGTTGGTTTTCTTTCGAAATCGTGCAGTTAATGCTGAAAATTACATTACGGACATTTTGCAACCTCATGTGATGCCTTACGCTGGGTATATTGGGAACAATTTTCAACTCATGCATGATAACGCAAGACCGCACGTCGCTAGAATTGTAACTGGATATCTTCAGGAGGTCGGAATTCCAGTTATGCATTGGTCAACTAATAGTCCGGACTTAAATCCCGTCCAGCATCTCTGGGACCAGATAAAAAGAAAGGTTAGAGCCCGAAATCTAGTTCCCAAGACATTAGATCAACCAGAAGCCGCCTTAACAGAAGAATGGGAACAGACACCCCAAGAAGACATAAAAGAGCTGATCCTTTCCCTTAATAGTCATATGCAGGCGGTGATAAAAGCAAGAGGAGGAAACACCCCATATTAGAGTAAGGTCTACATTTTATAAAATGTCAAAAAATGTAAATATCGATCTTCACAGTAAAATCGTAAATTTTATAAAATTTTATGGTTTCAATGTCTCATTACATTTGTATGTAAAATATCCTGTTTCATGCGCAGTTTTTTAGTTTTTTACAACCATACAATTGCATTATTACATTATCAAAATAAAAAATAACTATCGATTATGGTAAAAACCCATAGGACACTTTTTTGCGAAAAGACGTAGGTGGGTCGATTTTTTTGAAAGCCAGTGTGTATTAATTCATTTAATATAATATATAGGTAATCTAATAATTAACTTTATTTATTATAACTTTTAGCGACAAGTGTATAAAAATAAATATAATAGATAAATACAATAAGATTTTTCTGGTAATAATAAAAGTACTTACTGGACTGAAAAAGTGATTCAGCAGAAAACGGATTAGGATTTGGCGGCGCAAGCGGTGCTCCGAATAACGGCGGTGCTGGTGGAAAAGCTGTGCGGTCCGCTGCAGTTGGCCTGCTGGAAAAATCAAATATTTCCATAAAGCATTGTATCGCTTTATAGACGTCCCTTGTACTTTAGATCTAAATAGTACTGAATCTCAATAAGAAAAGAAGAATATTATTTATTATAGATTATAAAATGGCAATGGACTGGCCATATAGCATAACAAACTGAAAACTGATAGGGAATAAAAGTTCTAGAGTAGCAGCCTCGTACTGCCGTTGAGTGTAGTTAGGTCATTCACTAGATGGAGTGAGGATCTGATAAGACATGCAAGAAGCCAATGGCTGCAGGTGGTTCAGTATTGTACCTCTAAGCGTTCCTTGGGACAGGCTTATATTAAGTAGTAGGCATGCGAAAAGATGTAATGATGATGATAGTAATGCTTGACAACAGTTTTCTTAAACTTGGTTTTTTACAGACGTTTTTTCCTTTGCTTTGCTATTAATTTTTCAAATACAAGTCCAAACATTGAAAATATAAACATATTCCTCGACTCAATACTGACACATCAGTTTAAGCAAAGCAGAGTTGTTTTATGATTTATATGTTTCATAAAAGTTTAGTGTAAACATCTGGGTTGTTCACGCTGGAGATGAATAAATAGCATCAGTCTTAAATAATAAGAAAAAATTAATATGAACTTGCCACATTCAATTTCTGTTTTAAATATATTGTAACAATCTTCTGTTACTTCCTGGTCTATTTACATAGAGTAACAGAAAAAATGAATAGAGTAATAGAAAGTAGATAGAGAGAATAAAGAAAAGTGAATAGAGGCGAGTCATTGCTTGCGTGTACTCACGTTACCCCCCAGTGCGCGGGCGGCTTGGCACTGGAGCTGATGCTGGGCACAGTGGGCACGGGCGCGAGTGAGTGCGTGAGGTGCGCAGGGGGCGCGGCCGGCGTAGGCGTGGGCGCAGCCAATGGTGCGGTGAGTCCTGCTCCAAGACCGCTGCTGAGTCCGCTGCTCAGGCCGCTGCTCAAACCGCTGCCCAGCCCGCCCAGGGATGACTGTAAGTATACACAATATACGTAAATTAAATATGACGACGAAGCTCGCCATCCATCACCAGTTTTGGGTTTGGCATTTTCTAGTGGATATATTACATATCGGTCTTAAAAATTTGACGTGGGGGTCAATTTCAATTACCATATATTGTTCTGATAAAAACAGATTTTTTATGCTGCTATGAAAATGGAATAATGGTGAGTTCTAAATACAGCAAACATATGATTTAACTCTAACATTATTATGTATCAATAAGGAATGACTTATTCACTTCTTATATAGTATGAGGGTTACAAACGCGCTCACAGCCTACATGGTGGTAAGGGGATGTTGTAGCCCATAGACATCTACATCTATCCTCAATTACAAATTAAAATAAAGATGGCCCTGTCATCCCTGAGGACTTGTATGGAATGCCCCTTATCTAGTACAAAGGGTTCTCTTATTGGATATAGTTATTCTTCCTTAAACGTAGTCGAAATTTGTAGAACTGTTAAGTAAATATTTTAATTAATTTTATTGACCGTGAGTGGAGCTGCCAACGGTGTCGGTAATGGTGCAGCGAGTGGAGCGGCGAGTGGGGCAGCGAGCGGGGCAGCGAGCGGAGCGGCGAGCGGTGCTGCTAAAGGAGCGGCGAGTGGAGCAGCAAGCGGCGCTGTCAGCGTTGACACTGATACTGGCGCACTCGCCGCCGACGCTGGCGTACTTCGTGACAAACTGCTGATGTTGCTGCTGGAAATAACCACATAAATCTACCAATGCATTCATTGGTCCAAAATACATGTAAGAAGAAAGTCTCCAAAGATAAGTTTTTTTGGTTAATAAGTGACAAACAAGCTACCAGTAATTCTGTTGGGAAATAACAGTTACTGTAGTCACCCGCAGCACTTTAACCCATGAATACTTATGGTTAGAGACTACTTTTCTTGGAAGCAGTTTGGCATTATAGGCTCATTGTGAAATTTTCTATCCTCTAGTGCAATAAAAAGTCAGTTACTCTATGGTAATTTATTTATTAATCTACGTTCATTACGTACGCCATTTTCGTGTGGATGTTTTTTGTGTTTTGTTGTGTTGATTTTTGGCTTTTTCTAGTGTTTTATTAGTGTTTAATTAGTGTTTTATCATAAAATTGGTATAAAAGTTTCTGCGAATATATAATAATTTATCTTTTTACGTAAATAATTTCGAGTAATATATAGAAGTAATAGTGATTTTCACGCTGCCGACATCTGCTTGGTATGTACCCGTTTTTTGTTATCAAAATACAAGAAAGTCTTTTTGTAATGAAGTAAAACCTGAATTTTGTTTAGACCACAGGATAGAGAATTTTGTATAGATTTTATAATGCCAAATTTCTTCATAGAAAAGTAGTCTCTAAATATAAGTTTTAATGGTTTAAATTGCTGTCTGAGGATTGACAACTGCATGGGGATTGAAGGGTTAAACCGTCTTTATCACACTGGATGAATCTTTGGAATCAAAGAAGTACCCAAGAAGTACTTTTAGAAGCAATCTTGTAATCACTGCCATTAAATCCCCAATTTGTTTCAAGAATGCACCATAAGACAAACATTTCTTAAAGAGTTATTTCTACACATCACACAGAACAGGCAGATTACTGCACATCATTGATCTGTTTTGAACGGCCATCTGTAGGTAGTCAGAGCCTTGTCCTTGGGTCGAAAGGATGCACAACATACAGATATATAATTTGACATTGTAGAACGAAAGCTCTTCTTACCCTTTATTTTAGAACCATCGATCCGCCCTGGCTTCGTCTGGGTAGGAAATATAAATATTGCGTTATTTAAATTTAAGATAAATTTTAATTTATCAATTCTTCGATTATTAAAAAAAATGTATATGATATAGACCAGAACACCCCAGGCGTCGCACTCGTTTTTTTCGTGAAGTTTCATACAATTGGTTAAACCATTTATATACACTATATAAATGGTTAAGCCAATTGTAAGGTGTAATTATAGAAGTGGGGGTTTGCCTGCGATGTGGGCACGTGTGAGGGAGTGAGTGGACTTTTTAGTGCGGACGAAAGAAAGACAGATGTTAATAAGAGGCTTGTTCGTCCGTTTGATCGAAACTGTCCATGGTGCATTCTTGTAACTCTTAACTATATATTTGGCCCGTCCCTTAGACGGTCAATTATATATCGAAATCAAAAAAACATGCTATAAGAATATGAACTCATTATTAATATTTAAGGTTTTTCCCAATCACTACTTACATGGATATGTCTTTACGTACTAAACAGAGTAATGAATATGTCATTCGTCCAAATACATGCTGAAGATAAACCCGAACAGACAGATAGAAACAGACAAACATTTTAAAAATGGTTATAATTCATGTCTTTATGGTATGCAAAGTATCCCCTCAGCTGAATAAAAGGCCGTTATTTCGTTATTATTACAGATAGATGTATAGCTATTACAGCAGTACAAGAGTACGCACCTATAGCTCTCTCGCTCCCTCCCGGGGCTGTGACCGCGCGGTGAGTAGGACAGCGACGCGTGAGCCCCAGCCGCGCCCAGCGAGCCCGGCGTGTGCGGTCGCACTCCCTTTGGGGTCTTCGGCGCCACCAGCGGAGACGCTGACAGACTTGTTCTCTGTAGTAGGAAGATTCTTAATAAGATGTCTGTCAAATATATTAAGTATAAGTAATACTTGAACCATACTACTACAAATTTTAAGTATCACCCTATTTCTGCTGTAAAGCAGCGGAATACCCAATCCACTCTTATGTTCAAGATTCCACCTTAGTTTTATGCGAAGATGCTTTGTTTGAAATTAGTTGCAGGTGTTTTTAGACAATAGACACTTACCATAAGGGTGACTGTTAGCTCGTTTATTAAAATTTTAATATTAAATTCTAAAATAAATTAAATGCCTAAGGCAAGGGGTTTTCCTTTAATTATATTTAAAAATACCCTAACTATACCATTACAAGATTATTAATATTTTAGCAGTATGTATACATACACAAATAGCAGTATATTTAATTCAGTATTTATTAAGTTAATTTAACATATTATAACTTAAATTTCAAAACATATTATAACTTAAATTTCGAAAGATTCTCACCGTGTCGGTAGTGTTTCTAGGTGATGCAGCTGCAGGTGGTAAATAGGGACTATGTTGTAATGTGGTAGCATAAGGCGCGTAGAGTGGCGGGTATGAGCTCCCAGAGTAAACAGCCGGTGGTGGGAAGCCATTGGAGGCGAGTGAACTGCTGATGATTGGGCCTTCGCTTCTCGTCGGTAGTTCACTTGACGATACTGCCGTTGGCCTTGAATCAATAATCGGTGGCGCCAATGGATGATTGTTACTATTCGAGGAAGCCACTATTGCTGGCGCACTAGTCGTCGTTGGAACATCCACGTGATTCACGGATTGCATTATTGAGACTGGTGGCCCAAGCGACGTTGAGTGAGGCGGTAAATTGAGACCTGGGTGTTTCAAGCCCATGTAACTCGATACTGAACTGGCTGTAGTGGTAGCCAGAGAGAGTGGTGAGCTGGTGTGATTCGGAGTGGAAGTCGCTAACGGATTAGAATTGCTCATGGGAATATTGTTTTGATGACTCATAATGGAATGACTGTTGATTGAATGGCTGAAATGCGTAGGCACCTGTTGGTTAGCTGTAGAAGATTGTATGTGATTGGAGGAGATATGATTAGATACGCTAAACGTCGAAAGATGCGAGGGTCGATTCGCGTAAGCCGATTGAACAGAATGTTTCTGTAAACTAGTTTGACTTTGATAAGGTATCGAATGACTGTGAACACTGGAACTTAGACTGGAGTTTACATGACTAGACCCGATAGCCGAAACGGGGTATGGACGCGAAGTCGGGGCATTCGGTGAGTGAGGCCGGCCGGGCACGTTTTGATTCGGAAGACAGGTAGAGTTAGAGGAGGGAGCGGACAGGGGCACGGTTTGGGGCATGCTGCCGATGCGGTTCGGGTACGAGGTAGGAATGGAAGGATGCGGTTGCGAGACGGGTGGGGCGTTCCGAACGTCGTGTCCAGGCATGACAGGGTGTGATTGCGGCGGTACGCGGCCAGGGAGACTAGGGTGCGGGTGCAGCGAGGGTGAAGGAGGTGCGTGCGGCCGAGGCGCGTGGTGCGCGTGCAGGTCCAGCGGCGCAGCGGCCGGGTCGCCCGCCTCCGTCCGCGTCTCATGGTTCGTGTGCCGGTAGTCGGGCAGCGCGGTGGTCGCGTGCGCCTGGTAGGCTGTGTGCGAGGGGAAGAGCGGGGAAGGCGCGGGAGGCGCCGGTGGGGCCGGCGTGGGACTGTCGGCTGCAGCGCGGGCGCCCGGTTGCAGTTTGTTGTTGCTGGCGGGCCGCTCGGGGGTGTCAGGACCCGCGGCGCCGACAGGTCGCGAGGGTATTTGCGTGGCGGCGTGGCCGTCGAGCGCAGGGATGTGCGCGCCGTTGGGCCGGTGTGGTGTGTCCGCGCGGAAGGGCGGCGGAGGTAGAGCGGGCGGTGGCAGCGCGGCGGGCGCGGGGGACGGCGCCGGCTGCGGTAACGGCGCGGGCGCGGGGCTCGCGCTGCCACCGACGGGCGCGCGAGACAGCGCTAAAGCGCCTCCGCTTCCACCTCGCGCCACCAGCTCGTTCTTTACCGCGCCGCCCGTGCCCGTCACCCGGAAGAGAGAGCCAGCATCCGATGCCTGAGAGTAAGGTTTTCGTATTAACATAAAAATAGCGTAATGGAACATAACGGAGTACAATGTAAGAAGCTAACTCATGACGATCTGATGAAGCATAGAGGGATTCGATGGATGCAGTTGATAAAGTGGCATGGTAAGTGTTAAACTTTGAGAGAGACCTATGTTAAATAACGACGATTATGATTAAAAATATTGAACATGCCTCTTCAAACTAATGACTCAATAAATAAAGCGATTAGTTAATATTAGTAAATACAGATACAATTTGTATCTACCACTGTTGCCTTGTTTTGTTTTTCCCATAAATTATTTATTTTAAGAACTAGGTACCGTTATGAACCATTTAGTAAACAATTTTATTGAACATAAAAATAACAGAAAATATTATGATGTAATAAAGAAATTTCGATCAAGGCGACTAGTCTAACGGAGACTAGATCTGCGTAGGACTGCTTTATAGTGTGCAAAAGTGTGCGGAATCACAGAGTGCACTTTCTATCTCTTTCCCTTCACTCTCATAGTCAGATGCCACGGCAATCCGACGCGACTGGATAGAGATCAGACGCAGAATCAATGTCCAACGTGATTTCTGAGTCAATTGTCTCACTGAGTTGTCTAGCTCGTATATCTGGGCACAGTGCGATAATATGAGCTCCTGAGTTTCAAAAATCACCCATTTTAGTTCAGGGTTGAGCAATTATGTTATATTGTTACCTAATAACTAATAAGCAAACATGCCATACATACACCTATATTATTAATAAATAAAAGGCATCCAACTTATGATGCTGTAGCAGTATTACCATAGTCACAGTTACGTTATTCTGTCGATGCTCATGTACATACATCAAGTGAAATAGTTTATATTTATTATTATCAATATACACAAAACAAACAACATTCTAAATTCTAATTCTAATACTAAAAACCTTAAAAATATATATTATAATAACTAAAATATATTATTAAAAAGGAGGTCCTTTAGGCAAGGTTCCGAAGATACTGGCAGCGTTTCCCCGTTGAATAGCTAGACTAATTCTTTCTCCGAGGTAGCTGCCAGCTCTTCGGTCTCCTGTGACGTCGATTAACCTTTTTGCTACCTCCTTAAAAAGGCTTATAGCGCTAGGACCCCACGGACCAAGGGTCTCGACACCGAAAGGGACAAAAATATATTCAGAGCCTAGACCCCTGTATTTGCATACTTTAGCTTTTTCACCCGCTTCACAAGCCGCACCAGCTCTGTTGTTGGTTCCCTGTAGATGGGATGCAACCTGTTCAGACACGCTGACCCCTTGCCAGCGTGTCTGAACAGGTTGCATCCCATACCAGCACCCAGCCCATCTTCCATGAAATCAAACTCATACCATCCGGTATCTTGCCATCGTCTCTTGCAATACCAGACGGCTCAAGTATACTTGGCACGTTGACGGTGGCAAGAGACTGGCGTATGATATCGTTAAGTGCTGCATGTCTCGAGAAGCGACCTGCACTTTTTTGGCAAGATAGCCCGTGATGTCCTAGCTTGTCGACGTCACTGCCACACGGACATTTATGAGGAGCGCAGACCGGAACCCCAAGCCGTAGACAGGTTGCGATTCAGAGCGTGTCAGGCTCAAGAAATGTTCCTGTATTTGACGAAGGGTACGCGTGAAGCCAGTAGCCGGCCTCATGCGTACCCACGGCCAAAAACCTAGCACGTGCCGAACCTGTACTAAAGCTCAAAAGATTGTCATAAGTCAATTTGCAGTTTATGTCGTCCCATCTCCTCTGTGAATTCAGAGGAAATCCAAAATTTTGGCCAGGGCATGCAATTAAGGAAGCGTTTCTAGCTTCTTCCAGGCCAGCAATCTCAAAGTTTGAAGGGGATGCCCTTAAAATTTTACTTATGAGATTTGCTGAACTACGGACAGAAGATAGGAAGGCTGGTAAAGAGACACTGGAAATTTTGCGAAAATTCTCATTTTTTAGTAAATTAACACAAATAATGCTTACATCGTCCATCGATGCATCATGATATCTTGGTGAAGCATTTCTACTATTTTCTGGACTCGCCTGTAACAATTAAATAAAAAAACGATTAATTTTCATTTAAATAAAACAAATAAATAAGTACGCATTTTCTTACGCGTACATACTACATACAAGTGTCGTTCAAATGTCTTGAATAATTCGTTTCCAATCCCATGGCGGGACTTACAATAAATATTAGGTTGCAACTTGCATAAATTCAATATTGCGGCACGCGCGCGCAACTTTGATCTGATAACTCGTCCACTTGCATTGTAAGTAGGCAGCTGTTCGAGCCACATGCCGCCCGATATTATTAAGAACCTATTATTAGCTGAATGTGAATTTATAACTCACATAAGAGTTTATTAGTTCAATTATTATATAGTAATAAGCGAGTTGTTTGACATTATATAAAACTAAATATATCGTTCCAGTTTCTTTCCAAGAAATACATTTATGCATTGGTCATTAGGTAAGCGTAAAATTACATTTTCACCATCGGCGAAATATAATAAATTCTGATGTATTTATTGAGTTGTCAGAAGTCGTAAAAGATAATTTTCAGTTTTTTGACATTTTAATCAACCATTAAAGGGATTACAGAGTAGCTTTTATACATAGGGAAATGCCTTCGCATACCCGTCCCGCGGGGGCAAGGACGAGTTATGTCAGACCCGCACCGACTGGCGCGGCGGGGCCATGGGAAAGCTTTTGAATACATCCGCGGCCGTAAGAACGCCAGCCGCCCATAGTGGCCCCTCCTCAAGAGAGGACTACTCTTCCCCCATCTCCTCAGGTATTAAGACAAAGAGACAAATTCACAATTCAAAGACGAAAAACTTCACAGGCGTTACCTTCTGCGATTCTCTAATTTGATCAATAAATAATACACGTTCTGTCAACTATTGGTGAAAAAGTATTATTTTATTTACAACGCGAAGTCAGTATTTAGGAGGCAAGAGAATGAGGCCATTGATTGGATCTGAAAAACTTTGTATGTTCGACGTGGAAAAAATATTTTAGGTCATTACCGAAAATCAGGGTTATAGTTTCGCCACACAACTCATGTTGAAACTCAAGGAATGCCAAAAAAGGTTATTACTCGTTACTTATTAGGCGTTCCTTCGACGTACAAAGTAGAAAGACAAATTTATTCAAATTTTGTACGTCAATTGTGCCATAATGAAATCTTTTTTTTTTTACCTCAGCTACGAATATACGGAGGACTCAATGACGAAATAATTTTTTGAGCAGGCCATGTGCCTCAATTACTGACCGCAACTTGTAAACCAACGTGTTCAGAAATGGACTGGACGAAGTCCTCTTTGCTGTTATGACGCTCTGAGGACCATTGACTAATAACAGCCAGTTTATTTCGTGCCTTGTGAACAGAGAAGCAGACTTACTTGAAAATCCTGTGAGAAGAAGCTTTTACTATACGATCCATAACAGTCTCTTGAAAGTTGTTGTTTCTTTATTATAGAAATAAACTTTGCCTCGTTGTTACTCACTACAAAACCGCTGCCTCAGAAGAATATACAGTCATTCATCGCGTTTGATGTTGTCGGAAAAGCTGAGTTGTCAGAATGGGAAGTAATAAAAAAATAAATGACAGGTTTTATTTTATTTCACGTTTAAACAAATTAAATAACTTAATCAGACAATTAGTGTTCTGAAATAATAAAAATAGGTTATAGGGCCCACAATTATTTACCGCACATGTAGGGTGAACCCTTATAATTTATTTGAGTGACAGGACAGCTCGAGCGGATAGTTCCCCAGCGACTAATGGCCGCTCGGGAACGGTAACTATCCCGCGTCTCGCCCTGATGACCGACTGTTAGTAGTAGTTAGACTGTGACAAAACTATGAATTGATGTAGGATGATGATCGCTTTTAATTTTCCCACATTGCGAGACTTCTTTAGAGCTGTCAGCGTACGATTTGTAATTTTGCTCGTTGTAGTTATCTTATCGTAAAATATTTTGCTGGAAGACGCTGGAGGACTTAAGCACTATGCTCAATGACCTGAATAGTGCCTCCCAACGGATAGGTCTTAAGATGAACATGGACAAAACAAAGATCATGTTTAATGTCCATGTCACACCTATGCCGGTAGTTGTTGGGAGCACTATGCTCGAAGTTGTTGACGAGTACGTTTACCTGGGACAAATAGTCCGACTAGGTAAGTCCAACTTCGACCGAGAGGTCAATCGACGGATTCAACTCGGCTGGGCAGCGTTCGGGAAATTACGACATATCTTCTCGTCAGGTATACCTCAATCTCTAAAAACTAGATTGTACAACCAGTGCGTGTTGCCAGTGATGACTTACGGATCTGAGACGTGGTCCTTCACTGCTGGGCGTATGAGGACGCTCAAGGTCGCTCAGCGAGCTATGGAGAGGGCTATGCTCGGAGTTTCTCTGCGTGATAGACTCAGAAATGAGGATATCCGCAGTAAAACCAGAGTGACCGACATAGCCCAACGGATTAGTAAGCTGAAGTGGCAATGGGCCGGCCATATAGCTCGAAGAACCGATAACCGATGGGGAAGAAAGGTTCTCGAGTGGCAGCCTCGTACCGGTAGGCGTAGTGTAGGGCGACCCCCCACTAGATGGAGTGACGACCTGGTAAGATATGCAGGAAGTCGATGGATGCAGGTGGCTCAGGACCGTGCTTTGTGGCATTACTTGGGGGAGGCCTATGTTCAGCAGTGGACTTGTGAAGGGCTGTAATGATGATGATGATGATGATGATGAAAATATTTTGATTTTGTAAAGAGAGTTTTATGTCTTCCACCAGCATATCAGACGAGCAAGTGTTGATCTATCTATTGTCTTAAGCTGCAGGAATTGATTTAAGACATGACCTGTGTATTGGCGGTACGACCATTTCAGGCGTTAATATTGATTCCTTAGTTTTATGGACGACACTGACCGTGTGGTCAGTTCAACTGATCAGTTCAAACTAGGACTGTTGATATTTTTTAAAATATCGGATTTTAGATATATCCATAGTTATAAATATATCAATATCGGAGTTTTATATATAAGTTTATTTATCGTTATATCGAAACTCCGATATTTAAAAAAATATGAACAGTCTTAGTTTGAATTGATCAGTAGGAATGATCAGTTAAACTAACCGTGTGTGTCGTCCAGTAAGGTTCCTCGAATTTTCGCATTAACAGCGTTCACATGCCGTATCTCTCCATACAGTTTTTAAAAATAACGATGAAAAATAAATAATATGAAATGACCGCAAATCGATCAAATTATAAAACAAACGCATTCAAAATCTTATTTTAGAATACCTTTTTTCTTTTATAATAATAAGAATCCTCCTTTTCAAAGATTAAAGTCGAAATACATTTCGAGTTTCTTCGTGTAAAGTACATAATTGATTTAGGGTTTCGATTGATTAATCATTAGAAGACAAATTGTTAAAATATCCTGCCTGCATCCCACAAAAACGTGAGAATGGATTTGGCTTTGAACACATGACCATCATGTTAGGTTACAACTTGTTACACTTAATAAAATGTACAAAAGAAACATTTAACAGTCGGCGGTTAAACAGTCGCACAGAGCAGAGATCGCCGCCAAAGAATTTTAAAGTGTTGCCAAAAAATAATTACTGACAAATTGACATGTTATTAACATGTGAATTTTGTGGGATTACAAATGTTCCTTTTTCAATGGTGTATTAAACCGTACGTCAGATATTGGCAGACGGATTGGCGTTCAGACTATTAGACTTCTAGCACATTTGACACTCCGACTCCGACGCCGGTTTGGCCATTTTACATACTATTTAAATACAATCCAGGAAAGCCAAATATCGAAAGCAAATGAGATTTTCTGGCATTTCCTATTGTCGCTTCTTAAAATACACGCACGACGGATTGTCACACACCACCACCACAAGACACCATTATCGCAGTCACCACAAGGGGGATATAACCATATCCCCCTTGTGGTGACTGCGATAATGGCTACTTTAACAGAAATTCAGTGCCGATAAAATACACATTACGAAGCAATTGATACAAAGATCATCGAAACATCTGAGCCAGAGCCAATTGAACCACTAAAGAATACGATCAAACGCAAGTGGCATGGAGAGGCTGTCAATCGATCGACCTTAAGGGAACAAATCGCTCCGGGAGCGTTCCGGCAATTGAATGTTTAGTGTTATCCGGCGAGGGTGGGTCGTCGCTCCGCAACAATGGAGTGATAAATCAAGTATGGAACGCGCGTGCCGGCCGGGAGCACCGCGCGTCCGGCCTCCGAGACACGTCTACAAAAGCGCCGCCTCTTTGCTCTTGTCACTAGTCGGAGTGCAGTTTTGGCGTTTTTAATTTGCGCCGCCTTTGCAAAAAACAAAATTATTCTTCTCGTGTACTTGCTTGCAACGCTGTGGCGGCATTTCGTCCGGTCTCGCTACAGACTAGACGCCAAAAATTATCATCATAGTACAATTTTGTCATTTTCAATTTAAATTGTTTACGAATAAATCTCAAGTTTTAAGACGTCATTTTCTACGAGATATATTTTAAAGAGCGAGGAGCGTATATTACATGATTTATATGGTGATGCTTTTGATAGTCTATATGGTGTCCAATTATTATCAAAACATGAGTAAGGTTTGCGCATTCTTCCACTTGTCACTAACGTAAGGCTTTTGCCGTTGCTAACTATAAAAGGCGACAGCTGTAATTTTTAACGCATCTGTTATTTAGAAGATTAAGCGCTTCCTTTGCGAGCTGCAGTCAAAAGAATTACGCTCAGACAAAGGCCTTCTGTAGTAACGTACATAATATTTTAAATTTTTAATGTTTTATGTTATTATTTTGCTCATGTGATTTTTTGTTGGGCGGTTTACTAAGAAAAGAAAAGATTTCTTTTCATTAACTGTAGACACAATGGCGCTGCCGACGTTTTTTCAGCGCTTGTGACACATTTACAAAGTATCGTGTGTTGTTTTTTTTAAAGATAAGGGTTGTCACCCTTGATGAGCACACAGTCCACCTGATGGTAAGTAGTTGCTGTGGCCCATAGACATCTAGGTACATCTATCCTCGACTACGAATCAAAATGTAGATGCATTGTCACCAGTGAAGACTAAGATGGAATGCCTTGTTTCCAGTAAAATGGGTCTCCGGTTCTCTCCACGCACCCACCACATGAAACACAGCAGCGTTGAGCTGCCGTTTTACGCTGGTATTCTGTGAGAGCGTGGTCCTTCCCTGGTCGAGTCGACCCATTCTTACTATAACTATATTACTAATATAGATGCAGCATGGCTTTACTACGTACGAAATGTGTGTTTTTTTATTTAACAAGCTCACTAACAATATACATATATGATATTATCACGAAAACTTACACATTTTTACACTCTCTGATATGCATATAAATTACAAGTGTAGGTACATAACATTCTCAAATTGAGGCAAACTTTGTTAAATAATTCTATTTTAATTTTTGTTTAAGTTTAGAAAACAACACACCATTACGTATATATCTTATAGTGTAACGACGCTATATAGTGAGTAAAGCCGCTCCACTACGTACACTAACCTAATCGTGGTAATATCACGTATAACAAGCCAATGTTAACAATATTAAAGCGTTCGACTGCCGCTCACCGTTACTTGCGGCTGAGGCACCTCCATTGTACACTTAATGCGACCGTGCCCCAATTACGTATCGTTATCCGGATGACTGAAGATTAAAGTACGAATAGCATAGGCTATTCGCATTTTTCCCACCTAGACGACAATGTAAAACAAATAGAATGATAGTTACAGCAATTAAAACGTAGCTTGACTTGAGCTAGGTGAAAACGTGAAGTATTGAAACAGTGAGTCATTAAGTAATTTTTCAATGCGTTCGAAAATGTTGTGGAATATTTTCTAATATATCAAGCGTTGTGCAAAATTATGCTATAATTACATGTAACATAGCTCCGTGTGTAACGAACTGGCATCGACCGTTGGCCACTTGTCAAAACGACTTTACATTAAAATAGATAAACGTAGAGATATTAGCGCGATGACGGATGTCGTGTCGGCAAGCAATAATAGTTTCGTTGAGCCCACCTCCGAGCAGAAACACAAGGCGACTTTAAATAAAACGGCAATAAAAATAAACGACCCCATTAGTTAGCGCGATGTCAAAATAAAACTCGGCGTATTAACTCGCTTGGACTATTGATTAAGATTTTGTGTTAAGATATCATGTTCGAAAAATTAAATAACGTTATGATTAATGGTTAATTAGTAGGAATAACATTTTGTCATTGCTTAAAAATGTTCGTGGTGTAACTGTAATTTTTTATTAATAAACACATAATATTTATACTAGAAACTGAAAATATTTGCCTTTGCAACAATGAATATTACCTATCATTTCTACAATTATACAGTAGATATATGCATAATTAGAGACTAAGTTACAGTGATGGGTCAAATGACCCTTGAAACCTTTGTAGGATAGAAGTTTTTCCCGGCTCGCTAGTGTTGACGTGTAGTAGTGGTGGAAGAATATCCATTACTCAGGTCGTTCCGTGGATGTTGTTAGAAGCAAAAAGGAAAACTGAAACAGGATATGGGTGGCAGCAGCATCTTCCATCCATCATCAACTACGGTTGCCACCTGTCTACCAAGCGTGGCAACTATGGCAAAATCCATCCTATGAGGCAATCTATGCGGAGAACTATTTTCATCAGTGGACTTTTATATAACGGATGGTGAGGGCTATAATATGTATCCTTAAGACCGATTTACACTTCGACAAGTACAGTAGCGAGTTAACTTGCGAACCTGGCGAGTTAAGTTTGAACCTCGTTTGAACGGCAATAAGCGAGTTAAGTAGCAAGTTAACGATTAAGTTGATCGGGATAGCCGGCTGAGCTATTTTTCGGCGAGTTAAGTGCGAAGTGCTGTCCTCCCGCGAGTCTCCCGCCACCCCCCCGCAACTAAACTCGCCGTTCGTGTGTAAACGAGCGAGTTTAGTTCAGTGCATAAGTTGACAGGACGCAACGTTTGCGCGCCAAAACGTACAATTGTACTTTTATAAATAAACTCGCCACTATGTTTGTACGATACTAACTATTGAATATTTATACGTTTTATTTAGAATACGAATGTTTATATAATAGTAGAAGTTCAAATTGTAAAATTAAACCTGCTCGAGATGCTGCACTCATGAAAATTATTAAAAACTTCTTTAACAACAACCATTAATACTTATCTGACTGGATCATTTAAGTCTTGACGTAATCCTAGATACCATCTTAAACGAAAACCATAAAAATTCTGTAGTCTTGAAACGTCATACTCTTAACAAACTCTATGAACTAACGTCCTTAACTAAACTCGCCACGAAGACGTTGTTTGAACGCTACTGCCCACTTAACCGTTCACTGTCAACTGCCTTGTAACTAAACTCGCTACTGTACTTGTCGAAGTGTAAGGCCTGCCGCTGATTGCAATTTTTTGTCACCGTGATTTATAATTACTGTCACCTGGTGTCACCCACGATGCGCTCACTGAATCTGTTCTTGGGTAACAAATCGCGTTCATTTTTGTAATGGACTTCAATGAGGTTGCCGTGATTTGTGCTCTTGAAATACGTAGAAGAAAAATGAAACGGAAAAAACGCTACTGGGTGCATCCTAAATACACGGAAAGATTATTTAAAGGAAAATTCTACACTATATATTCTGAATTACGTCAGTATCCACCAAAGTTTTTTAATTATCTTCGTATGTATATAAACTCTTTTGATGAATTGCTGGCTTTGGTAGGTGCTGACATTTCAAGATACAAAATTTCGCAAAGCTATTCCAGCAGAAGAAAGGTCCCATAATCTTCCTTTTAAAATTATATCGGAATATTGCTTTAAATTTTTTGCATATAATGAAGGCCTCTTCTCTACCTCCTCTATTAATAATTCATTGTCAATGTCTTCCTCTTGCAAAGGAGATGACATTTTTAAAACAAAACACAGCTATACTTTAAATAGCATACGTCTACTCCGAACGCGCGGCGCCGGCCGAGTGACAAAAAGTCACCAGTGAGCGGACTCCCATAGTAATGCACAGGGCGAGTGACAGTCACGTCACTCCGGTGTTGCCTGCCGCTGCAACTATTTGTCACCGTATTATCACGTCACCATAATGAGCGCACTCAATATAGTTTTCATTGACTTCATTGACAATTGAAAAAATTGCAATCAGCGGCGGGCCTAAATCGGTCTTTAAATGTCTTATTTGTCGTTCTAAATTTAAATTTTCATTATTATTATTATTCTAAAACAGTAAGCTAATCATTGGTCATTATAAGTTAATCGTTTTGTGATTTTTTATAATTATTTTTCAACAGTGATATGTGCAAAACAACTTTAATTAGACTTCTAAATAGTCACTTAGAAATGTTAATTGCTATTATATGTATAAACATAATTATTAAAACAAAAAACATCTCGAACTAATCGCAATTCGGTTGCGCGGACGATTCGGTCTTCTTTCTTCTCATTCATTGTTGCGAATTGGGGAGTGCCGGGAAAAAATGGCACGATAGCTTTTCGCCCCTCATTCGAAATTCTAATACTTTCGCAAACTTTTAATAGGATAGGACTTAAAATTCAAGGGGAATTCAGATTCAAGTAAAATTCAAACTGTAATAGTGCGGGGTTTTTGTTCATTGTATTCGAGGGTTTGTATCTGATATCGAGTAACTCTATAAACTAGTTATATAAAAGTTTATTGAAGCTAATTTTACGGATCTAATAGCGTTTTTAAACTTATTTTGAAACATAGCAAGAGTTACTGTTTGTAGGAAGAGTGTCTTACTCAACATTAAACTACAAGTATTATCGTATATGTAGAATAATAAGAGTTGTATAGGGAACATTTTTTCAGTAACATTGTTTCTATGTTGTTTAAAAAAATAACGCAGAAATTGAAACCTAATCAAACATTGTTTCTATGTTGTTTAAAAAAATAACGCAGAAATTGAAACCTAATCAATAAGTTTGAGTCGATGACTTTGATACCAATGAAAAGCATAAATTAGTAAAGACGACGAGTTACTCTTGAGAGCTTAGTTGCAAAAGGTCATCCATAATTCATTTCTTTGAAATTTAGAATTTAATTTTAATTTAAATAGCTAAGGTATATATTTAGCATATTTCCGTACCTCTGAAGGAAAGAACGGAACCCTTATAGGATCACTTTGTTGTTTCTCTGTCCGTTCATCCGTATTCGTCCGTCTGTAGTGACCTCTTTTCTTAAGAACGGAGAATTATAAAGTAGATATTAATATCTAATATTAAGTGCATTTGGTACATACCAGGGGAGGGGGGGGGGTGTAATAAATTAAATCTTTTAAGTCAATGTAATTTAAAGATACGGTTAATTAACTGTCAATTATTATGATTATTCGCAGACTGCTCAATCAATAATATCAACTAATAATATAACTCGTAAACTGTTTCAAACTATTTCAAATTTTCCGCGCGCTCCTCTATTTTACACAGATCTTGACCTCGTAGTATATATGTAACGTAAACACTTGGCAGTTTGCTTTCAATTCGAAATACACTGATTCGTGTTCTCTCTGTCTCAAAGCGAACATGCAATGAACTGTCAGAATTAATAAACGCAATGAGTTGATTTGAGCGATAAGTCGTCTTTCTCGCATACGTGGACTTTTTACCGGGCTTTCGAGAAGACGATCGCTCCCTTTCTAGCCTGTGGCAAAATGTTCTATAATGAAATATAACTACGAAATGTTTATATGGCAATTACTATGAAACTATAATAATCATCAAAGAAAAGGTAAAATCTTTAAACTTTGTTGAGAAAATACACAAGGTCAAGAGCGTCGTTCGGGCTTATCAATTATCGCAATTAAAAAACAGTTATTGGTACAATTAAAACGTTCACCAACATTTTACGCGGACGTAATCAAATCTATCCTTAAGAAAGAGAGCCCATTCAATTTAGAATATAAATAATTTCTTTTTTAATTTTGTACATAGTTTGTTTCTACTTTGTTCATGTATAGTATTGTATGTAAATATCCTTTTCTTTCGCGCAAACAAACCCAAACGGCTTTTTTCAAAGCCACCGTAGGTATGCAATTGCTGATATGTCATACAATCTATCTAGCGGTAGTATGCCTTCTGTGTGCTTTGTTAAACACGTCCTCGACAGCACTGAATATGAAACTGAAGCGTGGAGACAGATCAAGATTGGTGTATTTTTATAAAACTGCTAAAAACAAAAAACCATATCTTGGGCTTACCCTAGTTTGGTGCCCTAGCTTCGCCACTGATTATTCGCAAACTCATCAAAACCTATAGAGTACTTTCACGTTGACCTGTAATCATGAACTTTGGCAAGAAGTAAAGTCTTAGACCACAAGTAAAGAAAACATTCCCAAAACCTTTAATTTGTAGTTTATATCACATAAAAATAATTCTACGATCATAAACTTACATTTTACAGTTGAAGCATAGACCGTGATGTAGACAGATTTAATGTTTACTATTCAATCTGACTTACTCTTTTGTTAGAGCAATGTTTGGTGTTTACCTTACTCTATAACTTATCAATTTCAGTAAATTAAATATTTTGGTGATAGTAAGTACTTTTTTAACTGCTGACATTGGTATCGCACCTATTGTAAATATATATTTGTTATTAAGGCATTCTTGTATCGAGATCAGGCAAAAGTCGTCAACACTCGATACCGAGGACTAACTATTTATTTAAGTTTATTCGGAACATTAGCTATTGTCCGGTCTGTATTAGTAACTTTAACAAAGAAATTCAAATTTTAAGTCTAAATTCATAGTATGTTGGATTTGTGGTTTAAATAAATACTTGATAATATTATGTGTGACAGACGTGTGTAAAAAATACAAAGTGTCCACTATGAATATTTATTACGAGAATTGTTTGTTCGTGACCTGAATATCGTGTCGCATACAAAATTTCCTACTAAGCGAATGACCGTGCATTCTGAAGAGATTCGAATGCTAGCGAAATTTACAAATTGTGGGACGGGAAATTTGCAAGAACATTCTATAGTTAATACTGAAATAGCTTATAACTTCTTTTGTTTCTTATGAATTAATAGTAATTACTGAAACATTTTTATAAATGAAAGGTATCCATAAAATATTTTTTTATTTAATTATAAATTATATGACAAGTGAGAGTAGGACGCGCCTGTAGGGTTCTGTAATAAACTTATTTATGTAGATAGTTCATCCATCCCCGGAATCAAGAGCCTCGACGATATTTGTGTTGTGGGTACCGATACTCCAGAATTCATAGATTTTTAGAAAGTTTTGAATTTTAGTGTAATTTCGCATTCGCTATTGAAATTCCATTATTTTAACAGGCAATGCTAAAAATTCTACTAAAATTCGTTATTAAACAATGTTTGAGTTAGTTGAATCAAAGTTCAAAGATCAGCGGCCGTAATTTCTTGCGATCCGATGCGCCCATGCGCTCAGGCGTAATTTAAGTTTAAATTGTAATCATAAAAATAATGTATTATTTTATTTATACATTTAAAATTTTATGAACAAAAAATAAAACCGTACATATGGTGGACTTAATGCCTTAAAGCATTCTGTCCCAGACAACCATTAGGCTAAGCAGAGATAAACATATGGAAGGTAGTGCCGCAAAAATAAACTACTAGGTGAGAAAAAAAAGGTAACGAAGGTCGAATTAACCAGAATAAATATTATATAAAAGGTATTCTATACATACAAAATACAAATAATACAAAAATATGTGACGATAGAATCATTCTTTAGGAAAAAGCGTTTTGCAATGCTTTACTAAAATGTTCACGAATTTTATTTTTGAAAAGAAACTTGCCGGAAGCTTTTTATTATCAGGAGGTATTTCGTTTCGGAGTCTTATAGCCGTAAGAGTGAAAGAGCGGGACATATAACCATTACGTTGTGAAGGAGTTAGCAATTTAAGATTAACCGAAAAACGGAGAAAATAATCGTGAGTATCTCTTAGGTACTGTAATTTAGATTTCAAGTATTCAGGAGCACAAGAATCGTTCAGGATAGTGAAAAGAGTGCAGAGTATTCTAACATATCCGTGCTGACGGATAGGCAGCCAGTTAAGCTGAGTAAGAAAAGAAGATATGCCATTAAAACATAACTTGTAAAAAAAAAACCAAGCCTCGCAACTCAGTTCTTCAACCGTAAAAAGTTGTGAGATCCATGTAATACCAAGTCGGTTAATTTATTCAGTTCTATATATCAGTTCTATATATCAATCTATATATTTAAAACATAAAAGACTTTTAACATTGATGTGGTCACTATAAAATGTTGTTAGGTTAGCTAATTACGTAATAACTTAAAACAGAAGGACCCTTAAGTAGGAACTGAACGATACTTCACTTCAACCAAAGAACAGTTCATAATCTAGTCCCGAAACTTTAATTACCGCCAAGACTGGATGATATATTACTAACAAATATTCCCTTAAAAAATCAGTCCCTGAATGTAGGTGCCTTTCCCGCAATCTGTCAACAATGCTGCCGCCACATCGAGCTTCTTATTCCGTTATTAGCCGACTTCAATAAAGGAGAAGGTGTTCAATTCAACTGCTTGTTCTTTTATTTTTTTTATTTTTAAATGTATTATCTTCCAATTTTAATGACTCTCTTTTTTACTAAATAGGTTAAATTACAGAGGTAGTCCCATATAAATTAAAATTATTTTAAAATTAATTATTTAAAGAAAAATATTTATTCTAAAAAATAAAATAATTAACACTTGACAGTTTCTGAAGCACCGACTTTTGACGCTATTATGTGCAAAAAGTATTTTATTCTATTTAGTTCTTTAAAGTCGACTTATTACTTGTACTTAAAAGTTTAATTGTTTATTAACTAAAATCTTTTTATTCATCTATGATACATGTATGCTGTTGTATTTTTATTGTGCTTCTGATGTCTAACAAATACCGTTAATTAACAAAATTAATATTCTTATTTTCTATGATAGGTATTAGTTACGTATGATAGTATTAGTTACGTATAAGCAGTTGGGTCCACCACGAAAAGGTATTCAACGCTCCAACTGTAAAATATAACTTTGTAAACGCAAAAAATATATTTAAGGGATGTAAATATAAAATAACGATTTTCGAATATTTCCTTTACTTGCGTTGCTGGTTTTTCCAAAATGTTATAATTCCAGGTCGACGAAAAGAACCCTGTAGGTTTTGATAAGTGAGCTATATAATAATAATAGGTATATTAGTCGATATGATTTAATAGTGAGATGCTCACAATTTATCAAAATATAGGACATAAAGACCATATCTTTTGGTTGCGTTGACTTAGAAGCTAAAAGCTTTTACATCACTAAAGTGTCGTACACCAATTAGTACATAATAAAAATTAATACATAATTTTATCTGAACAATACGGACAGCCAGACGAAAGCAAAGATCCTATAATGGTTTCCATTTTTTCCTGTAGTGCTATGGACCCCTAATAACGTATAAAATATCTATTAATCATAAATGTTATTAAACAATAATTTTGTCAAGTATTTATTGTATAAACTATCGGATGGGCAAAAATCACTTAATATTCATGAATGCTTCCCAATTATAATTCGTTAATTTCGTTAGTTGCAACAGCTGGTATCGTGTACGTTTACTAATAAAAATCAGTGCTCAAATTACTATCACAAAACATTTTTTCCTTCGAAGTAAATGTTACAATCTAATATTAACACAAGAAAACTAAATATGGTATTTATCAAGACCCATTAAGAGAGCGACGCCAGGTTATTTTATATATTATTAAAAGGCTTTATAAATATTTATTAATGTGAATAAATTATCCCTAATGCTACGAAATAGGCTATATAACATAATTTGTTCTGGCAAAATAATAGTGAAAAAGCAATACAATTAAATTTTCGTAAATAAAATGATAATGATTTCATATATTTACGCGAACACTACACATTGATTATAAATAGTGTTACGGATTTTATCGCGAGTTTGGTTGATTTTAATATCCGACGTTTCGGGTGCTTTTCAGCACCCATGGTCACATGGGACCACACCTCACCGTGATAATGGGTGCTGGAAAGCACTCGAAACGTCGGGTACTAAAATTAAGTAAATTTAACGCGATAAAATCCGTAAAAGTAGTTTTATTCAAAATAAAATGATTTTCTAATTTGTATTTAGTTTTAATATTACTTACGTTGGAACTTGTACAACGTGTACGTGTACATGTTGATGTATCGTTACAATTTTAAAAGTAAAATTGCTATAAAATACTGTTGTTTTACGACGCAATAATGTTCTCGTCTGAAAATACAAGTTATGTTGAAGATGTGACTTTTTATAAAGACAATCTGCTGTTTATTTTACTACCGTATAATCAATATTTAAATAATGTTCTACCATGAGACAAAGTAGCTACGAATTTTGCTGGCACATTAAGTAGTTTTTAAGTTATAATGTTCGAACAGACGGATGTACATATTTCTGTACTTCATTTCTGTTTGATTAATAAATGATTGGTACATGTCATGTATTTCACCTACACGGATTACTATTCTATAAAATTGTGGTCATAATAATAGATAAGCTTTGACTCTGTCGCCTATATATATAAACAAATATAATTGAAGAGTCTGTTTGTAATGTCCAAACAACAGCTTTATACTAAATGCATATGAAAGTATATACGGTACTTGGGAACAAACAGACATACAGAAATTTTAAAAATTGTGTTTTTGTTATGACTCCGAAATGGCTGGACCAATTCAGAAGGGACTCACTGGAAGATACCTGATGTTATGAGGAGTAACTTAGTCTACTTTTATTTTAGAAAAGGAATTAGGGCTCCGCGATAAAAAAATTAAACACTAAATGAAGTCGCGGGGAACAGCGAGTAATATATAATAGAATAATTGAAGATGTGGATCTTTTTAGTAATGCATTATGTATTCCAATTTAAATAAACGAGGTTATTTTATAAAATTAGCATTTTGTTAAATGAATAATTTGTTAATATAGTTTGCAAATTAAGTTATGCAATAGCAACAGCTAATTAGTTATCGAGAGTTTTGCATTAAGCGAATACATTTTCAAGACACTTCAGTTAAATTGTGACTTTCAAAGTTTTATTACATTAATTGATAACTGCGAATATAATAGCAATAAAACATTTTTTATTATAAAATTATTAAAATTTAATTGTGAATAAAATGAATAAATTAGCATGCATCAATACTTCCTATTTAGTAACAAATTTTTGAAGTAATTTAAAGCGTGTTTTAAGTGTTTTTTACCGTGGCTTAAACAATATTGCAATTATACTAAAAAGGGATTTTTAAGCTACAAAAAATTCATAATATGTGAATAATTCATCATCATCAGCATGACGTTTAGGCATTGAGGTTTTTTCGAAACTTTCCATAAAAAGCAAGTATGTAAATCTATGACATTTACATTTTGGAATTTGATATAAAATATACATTTACATTTTATTAATTAGTTGTTTTTAACGTATCTCTCTCTATTAGTAGTATTGCCTATATTATAAATTATAATATACGTACTACGTAGGTATTAGGTTAGATGCCACGTGAAACGTGACGCGATTTTTTATACTACCTTGCTTGACCGCATTTTGTTTTAAAATGATCTTTGCCTGTTCGTAAATTTCATGAATAAAATCATGAGCACTAATAGATGTATAAATATTAAAATGTATCTATTATTGTTTCATCAATAGTACATTTTGTCTAACGATTAGTGTAAGAAAGAAATTAATCATGACATTCACTATACAATTAAAGCTGTAAATTGTGTCAACCACTAAGGTTGTCGAGTTCTTTTTTTTTTCAATTAATATTAACGAAGAGAGACATATCATTTTCAGAATAAACAACTAAAATTGTACGCTGTACTTGCGTCCATCGCTAAACATAAAACCGTCATGGTAAATACTAAATAGACATTTGACCGCAATTTGATAGTGACGTGACGTGCAAAGCTCGTGCGTGACTGCGCGAAATAATAATTGTAGTAATTTTTCAATGTGACTCTCAACAATAAGTTAATAAACTCCGAACTGATTTGCATTATTATATTATGAACGTAATAATCTTCTATTATATTATTCAAGTGAAATTTTGTAAACATCTCTAGATGTCTGCTTACTCTGGCTTGAAATTCAAGTCAGCTTTTGGCTGCTGCCCGTCATTGTTCATATTATTAATTAGGCTTGGCATAATTGAAATAGTTTTCCTTATCCCGCTTTTTTTTCAGATACCACTACTTTCATTTCGTGTGATGTTCCTTTAAGACAGACATTACATGGCAAAACACATTTGATTATTGTCTAACAAAGTAAACAAAGAGGTTGCTATATTTTAAACCAAGTTCAAAAAACGAGTAGGTGCTATATTCGACACGTATATTTTTGTATGTATGTTCACCGATTTCTCAGAAAGCCTAAACCTAAGCCTAAAACCTAGCCTAAGCCTAAACCGATTTAAATTATTATTTCGTTTATTAAACAAGTAATACCTTAGGGGTAGTTCCATGTAAAATTAAAAAAAATCTATCCATCCCCGAGAGATACACACACAAATACGAGGGTTTATATACTACCTCATTCTTAGTTGGCGAGGGGTTCAGTTTTTCTTTTTCCGTCTTGGAAAGGCCAGAAGCAGCTTTCTCGCTTTTGCTGTTTGTCACCGCTCCGTTGCTTTCAGTCTTGTGCTTGCCACTTTTTTTCTTGCTTTCTTTCCTGCTGCTTTCAGCATTGCTTTTAGGGGAATCTTTGATCCTCACTATGGTAACTTTAAGCACTCACCAACTTAAAAATTTTAAAACAAACTTATCACCGCACTGATGAACATCATCACATCATTGTATAACTCACTTGACATATATTTGTACCACTTACAACATTACTTAGAACATAAAAACAGTACCACTATTCACTAAATAACAATAGGCACTTAAAAATCCAAACAGAAGGTCACTGCAATCCTTGAGGCACTGTAATCCAGGTAATTGCATCCGATATGGATACACGTCGTTAAGTGAATTAAAAATAACGCATAGATCGAGTGACGAGTGGAGACAAAGGAGAGTTTGGTCACAGAGACGCGATGTCGCAGCGGCGACCGGGGCGGGAGTGCGGCGGTCGTCGCCCTCGCCCTGCGGCCCGCTCCGCCCCGCCCCGCACCGCGCACGCGCCTCCGCCCGCCCAACTCTACGCTGAGCGTTGACGTCGTGCATCACCCGTTCACCCGTGAGCCGTGGGACACATGTAAACGGATTTCGAGAGCCAATACATGAATACGGATTTCGGGAGCCAACATATGAATACCAATTTAAAAGCATTACAATACATAGGAAGTGATTAAGTACCCATTGAACAAATTTGTTATAACGTTACTTGGGGTTAAAACTCAAAATTTTGCAAAATAGTAGTAAACGGAATCGCAATAATAATAGTAACATAAAAAATGTTTTAAATTAAAAAAAATATATAAGCTATAAGCTTATATATTTTTTTATAATATATAAGCTTATAGCTTATACATTTATATAAAAATAAGCATAAGCAATTCAATATTTTAAAAAGTAAACTCGCCTCTTTTTAACTGGCTTTTTTTGCTTCTTTTGTTGAATTTAGGATGTAAATATGCATTTTATTCCCATTGCCAGTGTCTATGATAACAAGTCCGAGCGAACTTACCTACAATCTCATCATAATCAAATATTTTCCCACGGATTTCCGCGCGTGTACTTCATTTTACCAATATTATTACTATTCTACGTCAAAATTGGGGATTTTTTTGGCATTTGTCAATGACCTATGTGTCACAAAGGTTCTCTTAAAGACTTGATAATAATATTTTCACACCGTAATATTTTGACTATATGTATAAGTAAATATAAAATTTATTAGTATCTCGACTAAAGCAACACCTATCAGTTCATGATTTTGTGACTTTCTTTTTTGATATTCAACATAATTGTTATATTATTGTTCACATGAGTAATTTTGGTCTATAAATGTAGTTTATCAGTAACTTTCCGCAGCACTACCTCGGATCCTGGCATGGATTTAGACCATTGTTACACGATCACTAATTGTCGCATTAATGATTATATATAATATGAACACTAACATTGTGGAATTTAAACCAGGTGTTAAGGAGAATAACATGTCAAATGTATGATACTAAAACCTCGCGTGTCTGCTGTGCGGGGTGCACAATGGGTTCTAATTAACGGACAAAGCTCTGGGGACCGATCCAAGATCGCTGAACCGAAATTTCACAGACTGGTGGAGCAGTGCGTGAATATTAACTATGGCATACAGTATTGGCTTTGACTGTCTTGTTGGTTTAATCTAGTGTGGTGTGTTCGAATCTCGGATCGGATCAAAATTAGTTATTGGGTTTTTCTCTCATGAAATTCTCTGTTGGTCCATCGTCGTATATTACTAAACTAAATTATATAACGCGTGATTCACATTGTCAACGATGCCCACTGTTACGGAATCTCACAACAATTGGATTACATGAAAAATAAATATAAAATACATACAAGAAAATATTCAATAAATATACTAAAGAATTGAACAATTTAAATACAGCTCGCCTATAAATATACAATTTCGGAATCATCAATTGGGGTATAAAAAACGCCGAGCCGAATCCCCATTTTAAAGGGTCGCTGAGGGGTAAGGGAATCATTCTCTTATATTTAAAGTATATTAGTAAACGGATCCTTAATTTCGTTGTAAGCAGGTATTTTGTTTTGCATTTTGTTCAAAAAGTATTTACTAAATATTTAATTTAAAAAAAAAAGGTTTAAACTTAAAGTTTTTCTAAATATAAAAAAACTAATAATGAATTTCATTGTTTTATTTAAAGAAACATAAATAATTCAAACAGGTGGGAATTAAGTGAAAATTGAGTAATTGTAATGTGCATAAATAAGAGATAATTGAACGAACAATGGAACGATTAAATACGACATTCACTGAAGTAGGATGGGAATCAGGAATAATGACACATTTAAATAAATAATACAATTGTTAATCGCTGTACTGGAAATAAATGATGATTCATTTAATTTTAATACTATAAACGTTTAAAATTAATATACCAAAGCAAAAACTATTGTTTAAATTTAGGTTAAAATTAGAGACATAATTTAAATATTATGGAGCAATTGTTATGTTTTTAAAGCAGGTTATTAACAAAAACTAAAATTACTTTATATTCTAAGTACTTTTAACAAGAGCCTTAACGCAAAAATAACAAACTATTGCTTAAATTTACTTTAAAATTAGATACATAATTTAAATATTATGAGCAAGTGTTACGTTTTTAAAGCAGGTTATTAACAAAAATAAAACTACTTTATATACGCAAAAATAAAGACATGCAAAATGTTCAACTTCAACTAAGACGATAAGTTAAAATAAGCTTATGATTACATAAATCATAAATAGTGCCGTCAGTCTTCTACTCGGGTTCGTGCGGATTACTTCCGGCATTGATTACGCAGATTGAAAACGTTCTTCTCTCCTCGCTTCCCTCGCCAGCCCGTTAATGATGCAATAAAATGTCGCTTATCGATTTACCCGCCCGTTAAGAACGTTCTAAGGCGTAACAATTTATTATCTAAACAATGTTGCTTCAATCGATGTGAATTGCCGTCCTCGACCGTTGAACATAACGACATGATTTGTTAACCGCCGGCTTGCGGAGTGACAAAAGTAATTAACACTTACGATACACCGGGGTGTTGGTTTACGGCGCTCGACCCTCGGGGCCGCGGCTTTTAATGACGGAGGGAAAGCAGGCCAAATTTTGACGCTATCTTAACAGCGATTAAGGAACCTTTTTAAATAAAAAGAATTGACGTTAAAAGGTTACATTTCTCAATTAACTAAGTCGTTAAGGTATTCTTCAGAGAAAATTTCAAAGAGAAGATGAGAGACCAGATGTTATTATAACTAGTATTGGATCTTCTGGAATGGTTTTAAGGAAGAAATGCTACGTAGTTATCCTATACCTTTAAACGAGTAATTCTTGTATATATATATATATATATATATATATATATATATATATATTGTGTGCAGGGAGTTTCGGGGGCAATAAATCGATCTAGCTATGATTTATTTTTAGAAAATGTCTTTTTGTCCGTGTTTTTAGGCAATGAAAAACTGCTACAATATCGTTAGAATAAGAAGGTAAATTTTGACAGTTTATTAATGATTACAAATAGCTTAATTGGTATATTGGACGGTCACAAAATCGTAATACCATGGTTCGAGCCCAGACCGACCGACCGACCTTTTTAATTTTTTTTTCAAGTTCCTTTCTTTTTTGAGAAAATCTATGTTTTCGAGCCTTTTTTTTAGTATTTCTTAAAAACACTAAAATTTAAATTAAACTAATTGCACTCATGATTTTTATTCAAATAACCAGTCCAGTTTTTTCTATTATGTCGCTAAGATCAAAGAATATTATTCGTATTTCATCAGTATGAAATTTGTATCTAAATATAATTTCCAAAACAGACGAATTAAAAAAAAAACCGAGCGAAAAATACCGAGCAAAGCTCGGTCAACCGGGCACTGATTCTATAAATTAAGTAGCAGTCCTTCAAGTCAGGAGAGAGTAGTTGTAGTTAAATACATAACACATAGAAAGGAAAATATTTTGTATTACTTTCCAGTTATTTTTTTTAATTAAAAGCTACAAATAAGAGCGTTCTTTTGATTCAAAAGTTATGAATACAGCAGCACTTGTATAAATCGTGAACGACAACAAACAGGGGTGGAATATGAAAGGGAGATATTGGGGAATCACGTAACGATCGGCGGATTTATTTTAAACCTCATTCAATTTGCGGTAAGCGTATTGCTGAATTGTTTTCCAATTCGAATTACTGTGTAAACCTCAATTTGTGATCAATTCACGTTTTCATTAATTTATTAAACTGTATTTGTTTAAAGGCTTGTTAGCTTACAAGATTGAGCAAGTCAAAAATGTATTGCGTAAAAGGAATAGAAAGTATGTGCCGAAAACTTGAAAGTGTTGCTGCAACATTTATGAGGACATGCGCAAGGCGACAACAAAGTAGATAATATACAAAACATATTAATGGAGTCGTGACTCGAGGTTCCGCCGTTTGAATAATAAAAAGATATATAGTGGATATGTTGCTTTGAAACTTGTGTACAATATGTTGTGCAAAGAGATGGAAAACTTGTATTATCCTTTACGTTTTTCAAACTCATATATCATTAATTATGTGTTCAATTATTATAAACGATTTAATTATAGGTTTCAAGTAAAAAAAAAAAAATTAAGGTCTAAAATCTCAAAGGCATTTAAACAAAAAATTACTTATCTTTAAAAAAAACTCTGGGCCTCGTGTTAATATTTGCTTTTAGTGACAACACCGAGTGGGGACTAGAAAGCGAGGGAGCGCTGCAGTCGACGATGCAGCGAGAGGTGACATAAAATTTTCAATGACTGCGACGAGTATCTGCCGGTATTATTTAGCCGTTTGCAAGTGCTCCACGACTCCTCATATCGTTTGACTAAAAATTCTCTAGTGTAACATTGTTTCCGAGCGGTTTTGTGAGCTGTTACTCTCGGTACATTTTTACGGCGTGTTTAGCGCACCCACGTGTGAAACAATTCTTTTCGATAACAAAAAGTGTCTTGTTCGATGTTCAAGTTGATAATTGAATTTTTCACGAGCATTATTATAGTAAGAGCACCCTCTTTGACGCAAGTCTGTTCTGAAACTACTACTATAATTCTTGTAAACCATCCTGTAACTATGTAGTAGAGATGACAAGTGATAACTTCACCATAAAACACTTATGTTTAACTTATTACTGAACTTGCACTAGAAGTTGAAGACATTATCGGTATGAAAAATAAACAATCCAGAACAACTCACTACACTCTAACTGATTAACTCCAAGGTCTTATAATCAATATCTTATATACAAGAATAAAGTTAAAATTAACCTTTTTTTAAAGTAAAACAGACATCAAAATATCACAAGTACAATCAACTAAAATGTCATTTAATTACATTAAAAAAAATATTCCCTATTTTTCCACCACAAAGCGAGAAATTTTTTCTTAATATTTAAATGAGACCAACACCTGAAGCCTAAATTATTTACTAAAAGAAAAATAATTAAAATCGATTCCATCGGTCGTCCGCGAACATACATAAAAATATATGCGCGACGAATATAGTAACTTCTCTTTTTTGGAACTTGGTTAAAAACTAAAGCCAGCCCCAACTACAATAAAAAAACAGTTTTATTATTTCAACCTGGTTGAGCCAAACTGCAGCCATGTTACGGTTGCAGCATGATTGGCTCGACTCGACAGGGGTATTAAAACAGGCTTAAATAACATCAATTTGAAATAACAGCGTACTACAGTGACGAAAAACAGAGAACCTTTATACTCGAATCGAGGCATTTTATCTTTGACCTCAGGAGTGATGTGTCCATTGGTCCTCAGTATTCACATACAATCAGGTGACAGGTGACGCTCGTTTGTTACTGCTATTCTAGTATACAACATGTAACATAATTAACGCACTTTGAGGAAGTAGTTTGTTCAGAATCGTTTACTGAATCGATTCCTATCATTTCTAATATAGGTAATTTTTTATCCCAAAAATAATCAAAACTACGTAAATTACAGTCACACTAAATCTGTACAGTCAAAACAAACTGAAATGGACCGTAACTTAAGGCAATAAGACTTTTAATCGTCATTCAATTAAAAAAAAAAAAACTTTATTTCAAGTACGTTAGTCTTTGCGTTCGTGGATTCGTACTGTGACCACAACATTCTTGCGGAATTACTTACTTACTTATCGTCACGCACAATCCCTAACGGGGTAGCCAGAGAGAACAGATCGCCAAGTGTCACGATCCTTACATACCTCTTTCGCTTCTTTCAGGTTCATTAACTTCTTCATACATGCACGTCTAGGTATCCGAGTACTCTTGACCCTCCCCTCTTCGAGCAATTTGCTCACATGGTCTTCGAAAGTTAGTCTCGGTCTACCTCGACACCTTTTAATATTTACTTTCGCTCTATATATTTTCTTCACCATTCGGTCTTCACTCATTCGTTCAACGTGCCCAAACCATTGGAGTACGCCCCTATCAATTTTTGTGATAAGGTCATCTTTCAATCCTGCCATATTGCGAATCTCTTCGTTTCGCTTTCGGTCGGCTATGGTAACGCCACACATTTTACGAAGAGATCGCATCTCCACTGCATTCAACTTGCTTTTATGCTTCTTCTGGCATACCCAGGTTTCGCTGCCATATAACAAAGTCGGTACCAAAACTGCGTTATGTATTGCAAGGCGTGCACTCTTCACCACGCCTTGCCTTTTGACTAATGCATTCAGGGCACCATTGACTTTGTTTCCGGCAGCGACACGCCTATCCACATCTAAATCACATCTTCCATCCCGGCTGAAAGCACTCCCCAAGTATACAATTTCATTTACCTGTTCTAGACATTCCTGATTTACCCATATTTCACATTTCGTTCTCTCTTCATCCTTTTCAAATACCAGAACCTTAGTTTTATTAGCATTCAAACGGAGACCTTTAATTTCACATTCCTCTTTCATACACGTGACTAATGCCTGCAGTTCTGCTTCTGATGGTGCAATAAGCACTGCATCATCAGCATACAGCAGACAATTAACTTTTATGTCACCCAATTTCACACCCAAACAGCTATCTTTCAGCTTCTGTAAACATATCAAATTAATTATACTAATTCTTGCGGAATTAGTATAATTAATTTGATAAATAATCAGTGCATAAAAATGTTTAACTAAAAATTCAGTGTATGTATTATGATTATAACATAATATTTTTACATTGTGGTGTCTGAGGGTGTGCGTTAATTACGTTACATATTGTATAAAAAAACTTTATTGAAACTAAAATATATGTAAATATATTGAAAATATGATGATAAACAGCTTAATGATATTTTATAAATCACGATATTTTAATCACCATTTGATTATTTTTGTTACCACTTAAGGTTCTCAATAAGTCGTCATGTTGAAATTTGCAGAAGAGCATGACGCTTCTAACAATTCCTCATTTGTCGAAATACCACGAGCAGTTAGGAAAATCTGATGAAACAGCTGAACAACGCATACATACATTAAACGCATTATCCGCTAATATCATAACCCTCCTTTTGTCTTTACCTTGAAAAATTTTTGCTTTGTCGAGAAAAATTATACATCAATTGAATAACTTCGCCAGTTCCAGGCTGTTACAAAAATATCAATTATCGATATATTAAATTTCAATTTATTTTTAATGGGTACACAATTAAAACGGAAATCTCAAAATATAAACTAAAATAAATAATTCGTTCTAAACACCGCAAAATTAAATCGTGTCATAATCTAAATAGCATTAAAGAGCAAATTCAAAAAACGAAATCAAAACATCTTTATGACTTGTACAAACAAAAAGTGAAAAGAGGATAATGGAAGAAAAAAGAGCAAGCAAGTAAATATGACGACGCGTCGTTCTGAGTGGCGAGACAAATAAGTGGCTGGGGATAGAAGGTTGCGATGGCGGGGGGACGGTTACTGACAATCTCGTTATAAATGTGAATAAATAATGAGTTAGCATTAAGCTCGCCCTTCCCGCACGAGGGGGCAATCGCCGAGGTGCCTTTGTTGTCGGCCCTGTAACAGCGCCGGGATTACGCCCGCCGCAAGCCCAATTTATTCCGCTAATCGAGCTTCACCTAGCTTCGCGTAAATTAATTAACTCCAACGTTACCTCCACATGTAACATTCACGGATGTTTCTCAAACTTCAAAAGACAATGGGTGCAGAGTACTATGATAAAATAAAAAGTATAAACTTGTCTTTTTTTTCGAAAACATTTTTAAAAGAGCGAAAAATGGATACGAAATTTATATTGCTACGTTGTGCCGCAAAAGGATCTTAATTTTTAGTTAATCGTAAGTTGTGTAATTGGATTTCGAAATAATATGTCACAGGAAAGTAATATAGTAACATGGTATCCTAGCTCGGTCCATGTCTGTCTGAAATAACTTCCTATCCTAGATTTAGTCTCATCTGTTAATAGCTCAATATATTAGTTAAAGTTAACGTGTTTAGAACAGATAAATACGTCCAGTGTTCATGGCGTGTAATGTTCTAGCCGGCTGCCAACTGGTCGTTTGTACCACACGACAGCATCGATCAACCCACTCACCGAATCAACAATCTGTCTTATGTCTGTACTCTCAATAAAAGCAAATGATCAAAGCCACTAAGATACGATTATTAACAGATGTATTCAAAATTAAAATAGACTTATGAAATATTATAAAAATAAAACCAACGTTTTTGTTTCAGGATTTGTACGCGTAAGTAGCGCAATATTAAAACAATGCGCACTATGAACAACACGGAACGAAGCACAGAAACCAAATTTGTATTCGCAAAATGTTAATATTAACACAAGGGAAACAAATAACATTTCCGTGTAACGGACAAACAGCGCTGTCGTTTAAACTCGGAGCTATTTCACTAACAAAGCGTTGCATAAGAGAATCCGGTCAAAGAGAAAGAGAATTTCGACGCGCGCTTTGTGCGCGAAATTGAATTGAATGTCATACATAACGCATTCCGTATGCTCAAAGGGAGTGTAATTGCGATCTGGCGGCTCCATTTAAAATGTATCCGTGGAAATCTGCGCTAAGCACGTCGATGAGAGGCGAAGCGGTATCGTGACGCTCGCGTCCGTGTTGCAGCAAATCGCGGGCCTATCCACTCGTAACGTACTTGACTTGGTCGTTTGCCAGTTGCCTGGTTTTATAACGCTTGCAAACTGTTCAACAATGTTTACACATAATAGATATAGAAAAATACATCATATATTTAATATGTCATCAGCGCCTTTTAAAATTTAAGCTATGGTTGTAATTATTATGTGTGCATTGTTGAATGAATCTTTTTGGTAAACATCTAATGAGTAATGGACCTAATATTTGATTCTTAAAATTTTTGCGTTTAATACAAGTCAGAATCATCATGGATTAATTTAACTACTATTTTAAAGAACAAACAACATAATAATGCTATATAAAAAAATTCGTCATTTAACAACTTTTGTAAGTGATTACTATTACAAATAATAATACACTTAGGAAAAAAAACTAATTGGTATCACATATTTATATCTATACTTATATAAAAATCAACTACAAAAATGGCTGGACAGATTTTGATGAAACTTTCGTGTGATTGAGTGGCCCTGATAGGTGTGACGCTGTTGTCAACAACCAGAAACTCGTACCAAGCCAGGGCAGATCGCTGCTTTCATAACATTCAGCATATAAAATAATGTGTCTTACTGCCATTGAAGAAATATGTACTTAGATACTAAAACAGCTATCTCAAACAAAAAATGTGCGCTACTCTGTGTTCGCGCGGTTGTTTTTTATCATAGAATAAATATAGGTAGAATGACCCGTAGGTAATAGTAGATTGTATTGTTAAATAGGTAAATAATAATATCGAGAACAATATTTAAATTTTGTTATTTATTTTGTATATTATATTTGCTTATTTAATATAATATACATGATATTGTATCATAATTACATTTTAATTATATTTTTATCTAAATACTTTAGAAGGTATCTAAGTCAAATACAAAAAACATAATAAATGTATGTTTAACAAAACTTATTTACACAGCATTTAAATTACAAATATCTTTATTTAAACACACAGATTGGCTACATCTTGAAGCGAGCGTCCATTAAGACATACTACAAGCCGCTAAAGAAGATTAGTCAATTTTTACCATCCATCAAATGTAATATTCCTCTACAAGATGCAGGTGTGTACAAGCTAGATTGTGAATGTGGTCTCTCTTACATAGGTCAAACAAAGAGATCTATAAAAACCCGCGTGAAGGAACATATAGCTGATGTGAAGCACCGACGCTCCGGGAAGTCTGCAGTCTGCGAACATGTTCAAGATCGTCCCCACCATTACATTAGATTTGATAAACCACAAATTCTCGCAAAAGAACACCGATTCCTACCAAGGATGATACGCGAGGCTATTGAAATTAAAAAACATCCAAATTTCAATAGAGAAGATGGTTGGGTGCTGCTACCATCTGCTTGGGATCCTATAATTAACAAAATTAAACCCAAACCCAAGCATACCATTGCAAGACTTCATGATACTATAAGCTCGTTTTGCGTAAATCGGATCAAAAATTAATATTAAAAAAATAAAAAAAATAAACTGAAGGTAGCCGGACTAACTATGACATTGGGACGTCAAACATCTCAGTCCCCCCCGTGACCATGGGTACTGTAAAGCACCCGAAACGTCGGGATAATAATAAAAATAAATTAAAGTAATTAAACGCGATAAAATCCGTAAATAGTAGTTTTATGCAACTTATATACATTTCTACAAAAAAAATGTGTATAATAATATATTCGTTCAATACTTAAGTACCCACAGAAATGTCGCATCTGAACTTATTAATTTCATAATCTATATTCCCTGACATGAGATGGCGTCTTAGGAATAATTTGTTTTATTATTAATATGTAATATTTTTTATTGATTAAGTATCTTATTAACCGATGAAAAGTAATTCCTTGGTTTTTACTGACATTTCTTAAATTATTTGTGCAATATCTAAATACACACGACGGCATATTTTTATCAAGAGATTTTTTTAATCAACACAACACGTGACAACTCTATAAGCGCCTAGCTAGTGACTGATTAAAGTGCGGTGTATGCACCCCAGTTGAGTGGAACACAGTAGTTGAATGCAGTGTCGCCTCTTGTACGTAGTACATAATAGCTCAATGCTTACTGCGGATCACATGCCTCAATTTCTGAGTAGGTTTTAGGGCAAGGAAGTGTCCGTAAAGTCATTGTGACGCGATATGTATTATTCTTAGGTCGTCGCGATGTCTCCAATGCGTGATGGCAAATTTCCTTAGACCATTCAACTGGTCTAAGCAAATTTCACATATCCTCGTGTTTTATAATTTCCCGGACATTAAGTTTTCCTCACGATGATTTCCTTTATCGCCGAGCACATGTTTAAATTAGCAATAAAAATACAATTAACAATTTTAGCATTGCCGGCGGGGATCGAACTTGGTATAACCGCATACTACGAAATTTTAAGGAGACCGCTTATAAGCAAATAAAAAGCCAACAAGTTTGCTAATAAAATTATAACATCGTATATAGCAAGCACAACAAACCAAAAGAGATAAAGAAAGAGTGTAATAAAAACAGTGCAATTTTAGGGGTATTTTGTCGAGGTTATATCCATAAACAGAGCCGGGCGAGGGTGGGCCGCTAGTCCCCGCCACCCCACCAGCGGTGGCAAGTAATGAATAAACTCAAAGTCGAGATTCTGTTTTATTTAATTTCATGATGAAATTCATCGTAGTGCAAGTTATCATGCCATATCTTGACATTAAAAAAGTGAATTATATGTAACACGTTATTTAAAATAAGAGTCAATAAGAGACTAAGAGTGCATCTATTCGTATAGCAAGGCTGTTAACAATCCATTTAGATTTTATTGACATGTTATAGTGTCTTTAAGCGGGTTTTGAATGAAAACAACTTTAAACTACAAGAAGTTAAAGTGCGATACTTATTAAAATAAAATTGTGATAGTGAAGAGTCGGTAAAAATAATTATAACCGAATATTACTTTAGCATTAAAATTTAGATTTTTTGATAGGCATTCACACTATAAATGTTGCAGAAATAACTAATACTGGTTCTTCACATACCGCCCTTCCAATAAACTTAATAAACGCGCTTCTTGGATATAATGATTTCTGTTAGTAAACATGTAGTAACCCGTAGTCATTTTTGATTTTTAAACACTAGCCACTTGGACCATAGTTAATAATTAGAAAATCAATCATACTTTTATTCAGTTTAACATAACGTTTGCTTGCCTTTTATGGCACCTATAACAATAAAAAAATCATGTTTATACCTTAAACATAAGGGTCATTATAAAAGTGGTGTGACCTCTTTGTCAATCTGTACAAAGACAACTTTGTTATAGTTTGTATAAACCGCAAGCGAGTGTACACATTTGTAACTTGTAACAGCTAATCTTCAAAAATGTTGTTAAAGCAATGGAGAATCTAGAAAATATTTTCAACATAAAAGTAAATCTGAAACGTTTCCGCGCAACATGAGAGCCGTAAAGCGCTGTAGAACAAAGGTATAAAGCGAATTTTCAAGCTTAGAATACAAAGAGCGACGCAATGGCACCGCTAACTCATTTTGTTTGCTTTCTGTATAAAAATGTAGTTTGTTTCCGCGAGCGCTTACCGACGGTGGACCAGCCGCTAGATTAATTTCGTGTCACAACTGTGAGAACACGAAAATTGGCGAATGCTCGGTTTTAAACAATCGATTAAGAGCTTTTGCTTTAACTTTTTCTATAAAAGAGGAGGAAACGAACATATGACTCTCCTGAACAGCACAGTAAGTGATCACTGCAAACGTAACTGCCACGAGTAAGTCTATAAACCTTCAAGAATAGAAATTATACCTTATATCTTTTCGATCTATAGAGTTCCCCCACTGGCTGGTCCCCACGACTTCGCCCACATGTAATTTATTACGCTGGGATTTCATGGGTTTTAAATTTTTTGCGCGGAATCCTAATTATTTTTCTAAAATAAAAGTAGTCAAAGTTATTGCTTATAACAGCAGCTATTTATCAGTGAAACCCCTGTCAAAATCGGTCCAGCTATTTTGGAGATTAGGCGGAACTATTATTTTGACATTACAAACAGAAGACGGGGTAGGTGATAGCACAGAGCCTTGTGGAACACCAGCATTTACAGACTTGGATTCGAATCATGCACTGTCGACAGAACGGGTAACCCAATTGCGAAATTTCTCGGGAAGCTCATCGGGATTAGCTTTCAAAAAGCGCTTTGTGTCAAATCAAACCCGGTCGAAGGCCGTCGTTATGTTCTAAATAACCACCAAAGCGTCCCGCTTGGACTAGACTGCCTCGGCTCATCGATGTGTCAGGTAAACTAGAAGATCACCATCTGAGTGACCCTGACGGAAATCGACTGACGGTCACTAATCAGCTGGTGCTGCTCAATGCGGATGGGATCTGTTATAGCACGGAATCTATAGTCGTTTAGACAAGGTTGATCAGTCGGTCCGTCTCGACATGTACAACCCTATTGAGACACTCATAGACGTGAGGTTGGTAGTCGCTGCCTATGCGTAGCAAAGGATGGACAGATCCTTGTCAAAGGATGGAAAGCCACCGAGACGTTGAGAACAGATACTCTTTCTGACGTCCACTTAGTTGGACCGGCTCCGCTGTCTCAAGATGGTGTTGGATGGACGGCATGGACGGTTTAAATTTTAAATAGAGTCCCGTTACACATTTTCACGGCGGACATACGAGGGGGTACCTTAGAGAATGGAGTTGCGCTCTCTCTGGTACATTCCTGGCGTAGATTTTTTCTGAGTATGAGACATTGTGAGGCAGTAGCAGGTACTAACCCGGTCAATCCGGCTCATTCATGCAACAGCAAAGTTGCTGCGTGGCTCTACTAGGTCGTATTTGTAATAGCTACGTTTTGATCCTGGTAGCTAACTTTTGATACAAAAACCATATCTTAACAAAGATGTTGTTTCGAATCAAATACAAAAATGTATTATTATTACACGTGATACATTAAAAAATTGGTTTAAAATAACAGCGTACATATTAATGCTACAAATTAATGGAGATTACAAACGTTTAGTAATTATATGTAAAAAAAATAATAATTTATGTGTTGAACTGGTTGGCCATTAATACTGCCAACCAGTTCAACACATTAAATATGTAAATAGTATCCGAAATAACTGCAATTAAAACTCCCAATGAAACTTCGTTAAACAAATTATGAATTCAAGAGTCGGGTAAAATACGACGAACCTGAGAGTTCGCAAACTTATGCTAGTGCACATGCTGTATTACTTCAGAGAGACTCGTTGCCGCTCGTTTTAAAATAAATTTACATAGTAACGTGAGCCGAAAATAAAGAGGGAAAACTAAGCGAAACGACTAAGAGCAATGAGGCGACGCATAAAGTCGCTCCGAGACGAAGTCTAAAACAACAAAGTGCTCCGTGCATCCATCTCGACGACATAAACGGGATATTTCTATACAATGTACAATAAGCGCTGCCTGCTTTACGATCTACAGCCTTGTCTTAGTAGGCACCTTATATTTTCCATATTGTATATTATAAATATTTTATTAACGCGAAGTGCAATCCACACAATTATATTTGCATGCAAATATTTATTTGTTGTCCCACACCACCACCATATTAGCGTGGCAGTTTGTATTTATTTTTGCCATTCATCATCAATTCAGCCCACGGCTGAACATAGGCCTACTTCATAGCTTGTTCCCAAAATATAGAAGTGTTGATGACGGTACAATATTGAAGCAACAGGATGCGTTGTTAAGCAATAAAATGATCACCATTACAGCGCAAGTT
Source organism: Parnassius smintheus behrii (assembly GCA_036936625.1). Taxonomy (NCBI): domain Eukaryota; kingdom Metazoa; phylum Arthropoda; class Insecta; order Lepidoptera; family Papilionidae; genus Parnassius; species Parnassius smintheus. The sequence continues at coordinate 26,519,553 of JAUPFT010000010.1, read as the reverse complement.
TACTGCTGAACATAGGCCTCCCCAAGAAATGCCCCCAAAGCACGGTCCTGAGCCTCCTGCATGTATTACCAGGCCGCCATTCCATTTTGTAGGGGGGGGGGGGGGGGGGGGGCACACTTCACCTACCGGTGCGAGGCTGTCACTCGAGAACCTTACTCCCCCGTCGGTTGTCGGTTCTTCGAGCTATATGGCCGGCCCATTGCCACTTCAGCTTACTAATCCGTTGGGCTATGTCGATTACTCTTGTCATTCTGCGGATATCCTTATTTCTAAGTTTATCACGCAGAGAATATATATAGTACAGACGAGTATAGCCCTAAACTAATTGTGGGTACGCGATAATGAGAACATTCTTAAATGTTTACATTGAAAACTGTAAAAAAATTGTTCCTAAAATTTTTTTTTCATTAAATGGTGACCATAAGCTTACTACGAAAACAATGACCGTACGAAAATTACCGCTTTTGGCAAATAAAAGCATTGTTTAAATGGCATTTCACCTTTGTAAGTCAAATTAAGGTCGGGGGTGAAACAGTGCACAAAAACCTCATATCGCCATAATTGACACAAGTGGCGGTGTAAGTGAGTCGGCCCGATTTAGTAGCACGAGATCGTCGAGGTAATGAGATAAACACGAGTCGCGTACAAAAACCGCTTTAATGAGCCCGCGAGAACGTACATTAACAATAATAAATACTACACGAGGGCCCGCGTCGGACCGGTTCCACTCGATCGAATATCCATTAAAACCTCATTTCAATCTCTTTTAAACGTTTTGAATACTAATTAAATTATTAGAACAAACGCCCAACTTGTGATATTGTTTGCCGTATTGCTGATTTTCGTAGGTTCGAGTCATGTAGTATATATATATATATATTTATTTATTTGGGTTTTAATCAAGTGTGATCACGATATGATTAATCAATAACCTAGCGATTTGCCTCGGCTTCGCACGGGTGATATCTGGATTCTACAACTGCGCTTCCTACCGGGTCCAACTATACGTATTTATTACCTTCGCGGAAGTGCAATCAATATGTTGACAAAGTTTTACCGCAATTTGATGAACGGTATGGCAGCACATAAAATAGGAATAAACAATATTATTTTTTATTATATATTAGAATAAGTCCAATCATACAATTGATTAAAATATTTTTACCATGTGATGGCGGAATTAGGAACTCCACTACTCCATTTTGTCAGGTGGGTGTTATACGAGGTAATGATATTATAATTAACTATAATTAGTTGATACTACCTTAGGTAGGTTCAAGCAATTAAATAATTACTCTAGAACTGAATTCGGTTTGGCTTGTTTTAATGAATATAATTTTTTTATAACATTATATATCAGGTACAATAGTTACGCAGTAAATAAACTTGAACAACTTACACAGATTTATCAAAATAATCCATTTACATGTGTAACACAAACGATCGAGTTAAAGGCAATGTAATAGTTTCAACCCGTCTGTGTACTTAACAGTCTGAAAGCGCAATGCAAGCACTCGTCTCGCGCTAAAACGAGCAATTAATCCTACAACCGCACGCTCCGATGACTACGTGTCCATCCCTGACGGGGAAACGATTGGGCGTATATTTGAACATCTGATGATAGGGTTGCGGCATCAGATATAAATCTAGAACCTTAACTTTACGGACAAAGAGTGTTAGAGTTTGGATCAAAAATACAATAATTTATACTATCGTGGACATTAATTTCCATTGGCCAATATTATCACTTATATTTTTTTTAAGTCACGTTCACGTTTAGACAAAAGGACTCCCTTAGAGAAATGTCATAATCAATGTAGAAGAGTCGGCGACGATCGATGGTCGTGATACCAGACGTAAAAGGGTGCGGACACTTCAGCCTAGCATTTTTTAAAGATTTAAAAAAATGGTAATCACAGTTAATCAAACTTATAAACTTCTAATATTATCATTAGTTTGTTACTTGCTTCGAAGTCTATAGAATAAAATTTTGCAATGTACATTACCCTGTCATCATGATTACGTGACTAAGTTCGAATCGTGATCAGAGTCTGTGTGCTCACAGTAAATTTTACATATCGCGAATATCGCGGGTTTGATCTCCGCCGAAACTTACAAAATTACTATTTCATTGCTGTTAATTGCAATTTTAAGTACTATTTTACAAATGCTTGACAGAAAAGGAAAATGTTTTAAGGAAATCTCCATGTATGAGAAATTATAACCAAATTTTTCAAAGACTTGGAGTTCGCGAACATGAACTGCAACAGCGCAGCAGACACTTGTCATAAAATCCTTTCAGAAGTGGAGAGAACCTAACAGTGCGACTTACGAGTATAAGTGTTGTAAGTTTAGTTCGCTGTATTTTTAAAAGCTTAATTCTGCCCCGTGACAATGGGTGCTGGAAAGTGCCCGAAACGTCGGGAATTAAAAATAAAAGTAATTAAAAGTAAAATAAACGCGATAAAATCCGTAAAAGTAGTTTTAATCAATTTGTACCTCTTTTTAAGCATGTTGCTTGCACTAAGGAGTGTAAGGCTCGGTAGAGTCAGTTTATATATGGAGGAGTGCATAAAGCTAAAATTTATATATAATGTATGTTACAAAATACAACAAATTAAATAAAAACATTATTTTTTTACGCTCATAGAGGCAATGTCAAACACATAATAAAATAGTGTGAGGTCAAACAGGCACGGAGTATAAATTGTCGCCAAAGAATTTTAAAATGTTGCCAAGAAATAATTACTGACAGATTTACTGAATGAATGTATGTGTATTTTGTATGATTTCAAATGTTCAATGGTTTGTAGAGTGTATGTTAAGGCAAAAATCATAAAATTTTTATATATAAATTAGTAAATGTATTTATTAGTGTGTAGTTGAAAGCTTCGATAATACATGTATATACTGAGAGTTTAAGGAAAAAAGCTTGCTTATTATACAAACTTAAAAACGTAATCGTAATAAACCACGGTTAAATTTTGACCATTGGAAGACCACTAGTATATTATAGTTACCTATTATTGCCGGCCTATTAGTGGCAGCGAAAGGGAATTAATTCACTACTACCCTAATTCTAATTCACTACTACCCCCATATCATCTCATGAGTGTCATAGAAGGCGACAGAACTATGTCAAATATCCCGCTATATGTAGTAGTAAGCTATGAGGAAGGTGTATGCAATGATTAAACTTTTGAGACTGAATAATCATAATAAATAACCAACGGTGAATAAAAAAAAAATATTAATCCTTTTTTAATATACAGAGTATAATGCATTAAAAGTTAAGTTTGAACCATGAGAAATTTATTGAAGGCCCAGTCACTTGGTAACCCTAGCTGAAAGCCCTCCCTCTTATCTCCCTACGGATCGCCTAACTTAGATTACTTTATAATAATTTTCTAAAATTTCATTTCAGACGGAATACACAAATTGGCTTTTGTCACGGAGTTGCTAAATTATTAATGGATTAGAACGGTTAAAGTTATGAAGCGATAGACACGGCCACTTTATCAAGACGTCGTCGCATGCTTATTTTCGCTGTTTCTCGCCGCTAACGATCAAGAACAATTTACGACATAAATAACGACCGCTGAAACTCGAACCGTAACTTCTTATCTTCCTATTGCGAGTGGATGCTCGTTACTCTTGCGATACTTGATATATTTAATGACCAGGAAACCGTAATAAATGTTCTAAAATCAAAACGTTTCAGATATTAAAAAGACAAACGTCTTTCTAGAGGATAAAAAAGCAATAAAGTTTATCATATTTGCCGACAAACCCGGCTGCTTTATACAAATTGTACATCGAAAACTTTTCCATTTACCAACGCTGCTAACCAATTTACTTTCGCGTACGCTAACTTTTTGAGTGAATTTTATTTTCCCGCTAATAAGAAAACGTACAATGATACTTAAGCCAATCGAAACAAAAAGGAAACAAAGAAAGAAGTGATTGGGACCCGGCAAACTAATCAGTAAAAGGTGCCACGCTTTCTAACAACTTCGTACTTACACTTACTTGAAATGGAGTACCATGTGATTCCTTTTGTGAAATAATTGGAAGGAACAAAAAGGGCAGGACCATTCGCTTGTCGGGCGGGACTTGAATAATTTAGATGTGAAATTAATTTGTTGATAGCTGGACATTCGTTATTGTTTAAAATATCTTTGTGAACTAATTAATGGTTAATTATCTCCCATCCCGGATCGCACTTGTCAATGTGCAAATAGCTTTGTAGTTTAGCTATTTAACATGCCGTTTTAATTTATGCTAATTGATTCACATGATATTGATGTTCATTAATGGTGTTCATTAATTATTTTATTTTATACTTTAAAAAATGTTACCTCTACAGTAGAATTATCTACTACATCGTGGAGGCGTTCACACGAGTTCATTCATTAGCTTAGAAAGTCCACTGCTGAGTATGAGCTCTCCATAGATTGCCCCATAGCTGATATTTGCCATAGGTGCCACGCTTGATAGATTGGATGGCGTACCGGTGTAGATATCTTAGTATTTATTAATTTATTTTCATATAATACACTTTTAATTTTACGATGCAATGATAATAATAACAATATTATTTTTTATTTCATTTTTTAACACATGTTTACACAGAGGAACAAATATGATTACAATTAAAGAAAGTAACAATAAGCCTTATAAAAATAACATGCAATAATAAAAATTAAAACTATGTGTAGCTTAATAATTTAGAAACTACAAAAGAAAAATTGAAAACTAAAGTTTATAATATTAGCTACATGTTTGAACTGGCTTGAATACCTGTGTTTCAGACCATCACTTAACACTATGGGTTTTATAATATAGGACACAAAATAATTTAAATAATTAGGCTATATTATATAATATTTGTTTGTAATGTAATGATGATATACATCACGAGCAGGGTCGTACATACATACATAAACACTCACGCCTGTCACACAGAGGGGTAGGCAGAGACTACAGACTTCCATTTGGCACGATCCTGACACACCTCTCTCGCCTCCTTCACATCCATATATCTACGCATACATGCTCGTCGGTTTAGGGTACTCCTAATATGGCCCGTTTTCAATAAATCGCCAATTCGGTCGATAAATTTTCGCCTAGGACGTCCCTTTCCGACTCTGCCATTCAATTCAGCAACATAAATTTTCTTTGTCACTCTTTCCTCATTCATTCTTTCCACATGACCAAACCACCGAAGCATTCCTTTCTTAATCCTGGTCACAACATCATCTTGCAAACCACACTCTTCTCTTATCTTACCTTTTATCTTACTGTCATTCAGATTCAGCCCTAACATACTTCTTAACGACCGCATTTCTACTGCGTTAATTTTACTCTCGTGCTTCTTCTGCCACACCCAACTTTCACTACCATACGTTAAAGTAGGGACCAACACAGCATTGTGAGTTGCCATACGTGCCTTTTTCGACACATTTTGACTCTTCACAATAGAGTGCAGAGCCCCATTTACTCTATTTCCAGCAGGGTCGTTCCAGAATTAAATGCACACTGACTGTAAAGATTTTGATCTAAGTTCTAAAAGCGATATTCGACACTTCATATTTTTTTGTATTTCACAGATTTAAAAAAAAAAACAAATAGGGAAACACTAAAAATTAACGATCAAATTAAGTATCAAACATTAATGTAAATGATGGACAAGCGTTGACTGCTGATTATACGTTCAGCCGTGGACGACTTTTTTAGGACTTTCCCATATATTGCATTATTATTTGCCATAGTTGCAGCGCTTGCCAAGCGCGCTGGCATTCATAGATATATTGTTTATTATATATAGTTGTTATCGGGGGAATGCTGCTGATCATTTCCTGTCCAATTTCCCTGTGTCGCCTCTAAAGACACCCGCGCGGTGACGTACGGCGGTGGATTGTCTAACACCGCCACTACACGGCGAAAGGGATTTTAACAATAACATTACACACACAATTATAGGCCTTAATGATTATTATTCATCCACAAATAAGCAAATCTCGGAATTGTGAGAGCCGGTCGTGTCGGTATCGTTTACAAATATTAAAAATGAAATTGGGCCAAGACGTGCCCTCTAAGGTACTCCAAATGAGTGTTAAACTCTTTTCAATTTTGCACCGTTAACCATGCGTAAGATTTGCGACCAGCATAAACTAGTTTAATATGGAATTTTAATACTCACATCCACCAAGTTCTTGTGATTCATTATATTAAAAGCTTTGGACAAATCTTTACTTGATTACGACAGTTTACAACAAAATCTTCTAAATTTAACACAAGTTATTGGAGATGCTCAATTAGTACGAAATTATTAATTTAGCGGGTTTTAGAAAGGGAATGGGGTGTACAGATCAAGTCTTTTCCATGCGCATGATTGCGGAGAAGTTTTTGGCCAAAAACCAGAAAGTTTTTTGTGCATTCATGGACTTGGAAAAGGCTTATGACAGAGTGGACAGGAATGTGTTATGGCAAACACTGAACTCATATGGGTTGAGCGCTGGTTTGATACAGGCATTAAGGTCTCTTTATAGGGACTCTAGTGCTTGTGTCAGGATCAATGGGGTCTACTCGGACTGGTTTGGCATCCAAAAAGGTGTCAGACAGGGCTGTGTAGCTTCCCCTTGGCTGTTCAACCTATTTATGGACCGGTGTTTGCAAACTTTGAAAGATGAAGAATGTGGGTTAAGAATGGGCGAGTTAACCGTCAAATGCCTTTTGTATGCCGATGATCAAGTCATATTTGCGTCATCGGCGGCTGAGTTGCAAATGATGGTTACATTAATGAACTGGGAATTAAAAGAAAGGGGAATGAAAGTGAACGCATGTAAGACGAAAGTGATGGTTTTTGAAAGAGAAGAAAGCAAAACGGTATGTGAAATAAGAATAGAAGGAGAGTTAATTGAGCAAGTGGATGAGTTTGTGTATTTGGGATGTGTATTTAGCAGGGATGGTAGATATGATAGGGATATAGAACGACGAGTAAATGCAGGGAATAGAGTGAATGGGGCACTACACTCTATTATGAAGAACCAGAATGTGTCAAAACAGGCACGTATGGTAATTCATAATGCTGTGTTAGTCCCTACTTTAATGTATGGTAGTGAAAGCTGGGTGTGGCAGAAGAAGCACGAAAGTAGAATAAATACTGTAGAAATGCGGTCTTTAAGGAATATGCTGGGGTTGAATCTGAATGACAGGGTGAGAAATTGCGTGATAAGAGATAAATGTGGTATGCAAGATGATGTTGTGATCAGGATTAAGAAAGGAATGCTTCGGTGGTTTGGTCATGTGGAAAGAATGAATGAGGAAAGAGTGACAAAGCAAATTTATATGGCAGATGTGAACGGCCGAGTCGGGAAGGGACGCCCTAGGAAAAAGTTTATCGACCAAATTGGCGATATTTTGAAAATGGGCCACGTTAGAAGTACCCTTAACCGACGAGCATGTATGCGTAGATATATGGATGTAAAAGAGGCGAAAGAGGTATGTCAGGATCGTGCCAAATGGAAGTCCGTAGTCTCTGCCTACCCCTCTGGGTGACAGGCGTGAGTGTTTATATAAAAAAAAAAATTATTAATTTATTTTAACAAATTCATGGTTCGTTTTGATATTTCTAACGTGGCGTTTGTGAAGTTAATATAAATTAAATTTACAATGGAAATAAAATAGGCACTTAACAGTGAAATTTCATTAATATTTTCTTCATACAAGAATTAAAACTGTCAAGACAAAATTTTCGAAAGTATTATTGCATTTACAAGATTGTGATTGATTTCAATTACAGGAATCAATCATAATCTTGCAATCACTAGGTCGACAGGAACTGTGTATGAAATATTAAGCTTGGGAATAAGGATACACGAAATGCATTCATACAACTCACACACAATATCACACACACTATTTGAGACCTAGCTTACAATAATACGATAACATGTCAAACATACATGAATGAATGCAAATATCACCGTATCGTATGTCACTCCATCCTAATACATAAGGCAGCGACAGCGCTAAGCTCTCTGATTGCTTCGGTGGTTTAAAGGCGCTTTGCACTCAAAGCGCGTTGACACGATTTATCAGAGCAAAAGCTGCGCAGCCAAGCACAGTGACAAACGGAATTGCAAAGTGCATCCCGAGTGAGCCGCTGATCCGTCGAGAGATATCTCAACCACAGCGTCGAGTGCTACCACTCATCCGCCTACGGATAATTACGGCTCTTTGACGAAGGGTCTTTGTCTCTATATGCTTCCGAAGTGACAACAATGTTTTTATTTCCTATTCGGATAGTATTTTTTAAGTGAAAACTTCTTTAGCGGCGTTGTACACTTTTTTGTAATAGGTAAAAAATGTTAAACTCGCGTCAGGACACGTGACCCAGATCGAAAATTCGTAAGACGGATGTAGAGAGAGAGATAGCCGGCGCGGCGTAGGAGAGGAAGTATCCCCCTCTCTTTCTACGGCGCGGCGAAAATGTGTGCCTGCGCCTGCTGTTTCGTTTAGGCGGCGCGGCGCAGGGCGCTTGCGCGAATGTTCGTGTGTGATAAAAGCAATTCGTGCAAAATATTCCCTAATCATTCCAAAATATCAAAAATACACAACGTTAATATTCAAGTTTTCACTTCTGCCGGCACTCCCGGGGTGCAACCCGTCGTTTTTTTATACGAATAATCTATTCTAAAATTGTTTAAGTTGCTCAGTTGACATTCAAATATGTTGAGAATAGCTTTTTTAAAATAACAAATGCAAGATTTCAATATAAAAGAAATCGCGTATACATAAAATTAAACTGTTCCTTATCCAACCATGTTGGTTTTAATACATATAATATATATTATTAAAAATCTAAAGAATTAGAAAATATGAAAATAATTTTATCTTTTCATCATTGCACGTTGGTTTCAAGTTTGAGCCCGTGTATTGGAGAGAATAATACGGATCTCCAAAGTTTGCAAGCAGAAAAGCTTGTGGGCGATAAACGGGTAGTGAAGTGCAGGGAGGGAGATTGTTATTACACTCTCTCACCTAAGCGAGGAGTTTTACCATGAACCGTACTGTCGCACAATAAAGATGCCACTTGCTTTACTATTGACGCTCTGGGCTCCGTTTTACTCGTTTTCAATAGCTTCGAGTGTGTTCTCCATTCTATAATCACTGGGCTCAACACGACCTAATTTAATTTTGTAATTTGTCTTGACAAAAGAGCAATATGTTCTTTTAATGTATTTGCCCTATTGGTTTAAAAAATGGAGATAATGTAAAGTTTAGGTACCAAAGATAATAAACGACAAATTATTAAAAAAAATAAAGTAGCTGTAATGATTGAACCTCACGTAACTGTCTGATTACGCTGTTAAAATTGTAAATAAAACAGTCGAAAAAGCTAGATAGGACGGAAAAATCAAGCTAGCAGTAAAAATATCATTGGCTGCAAGCGAGGAACAAAGAAAATGGTGGAGGGCGAACTTACAAGAGTACTTTATAGGCGCGTAAATATGTTTTATATCCTTCTACTGTCTGTTATACACTGCCCTCCCCCACCCTGTAGGCGTAACCACCCCGTCCGAGGCTTGCCTCGCTCTCGGAAATGCCGAGCTTTAATAAAACATATATTTTTCCGAGCGAGGAAAATACGGGAGAAACTCGCAATTTGTTCTTTCACTTTATGCTCGTTTACAAGACAAAAGTGGAACATTTCAGAAACATTATGTTAATCACGTATTTATGTACGTAGTTTATTGTAATTTATAAAACGAGCTTTATAAGTATTTTATATGGTTTTACGAAATAAGTTCTGTATGGTGATGTGTTAATAGACGTGAGAAGTCGTAAAGTGTGTCGTTGAATGATGGGAGTTTATGTAGTCGATCGTAGAGTGTACATTGTATTAATATTTAATGGTGCAACTATGAGCCTTATCTTGCGTGCCTCAGCAAAGTCGCGGTCGTCGGCAATTTATTGCGGCGTGTGTAGGCAGGCACTCCACAGGCACGACCCTCCGACTTGAACGCTAATTATAACACTCTCCTGCCACGGTATAGCATCATACACCATTAAGGATAAGTTTAATACAAAATTATTTTAGAGGAATGTAAATAACATTTTTGTAATTAAAAATAAAAATCAGTTTAAAACAATTCATCTTAAGAAAAGCTGAAAGTTAATAAAGCAGAAGTAGCAATTAAGATAATGTTGGAAACAAATTTATATTCCGATTTCGTAGGAAAGATTAAATTATTTTCTTGTTGGTTTGAGCGCTACAAAGAGTCATAACTCATAACCGACTGTTGAATAAGAGGGTTCAAAGAAGAAGACGTGTTTGAGAGAAACCACATTCTCGCCTCCAGACTCCGCGCCATGAAATACGTATTGACTTAATGAAAGAAGCGATTTCAATTAATCGAGGCAGATTTGCGTAAGGTAAATTCTGCTGTCATGTTGAAAATATTTCTTTCGACGTTATCCTAAGATTTATACTTCTTATGGAGTTTCAATTATGGCAGGGAGATAAAGATGAATTATTTTTAAGCCTAATAAAATGTCCTAACATTGTAGAAACGAGAAATCGATGGTCGGTAGAAGTCAATATATATTCATGATTTTATTCATGCTCCCTAAATTTTCTTTGACGTGTTCGCGTAGCAACTTTGGCCAGGCTCTAATCGACTAGAAGTGATATACGGACTGATAAATGATGATGAGCTTTGTGCATATTCTGTAGGAATTTACCCTATTTCTATACTTCATATAATACCATGTGTCTTAGAGGGGGGAAATATTTTTTAGTTTTAATATCCTCACTCTTATTCTTATATCAATACTGTTTGAAAGGAATCATGTATGGACATTAAGAGCCCAAATATAAAAAAATGGAACCTTTTTGTATGAAAATAGACTATATAGGCACAAGAACGTAAGTTACGAATACGTATGCATAAATAGGGGCTCTGGGCTGTGGTTAGACAGGGGTGGCCAAGCACGACTACAAAGCCGGTCGACTCCCGTTATTTCTAAGCTAATAACAGAGTTAGCCAGGTTTCCAGTTTGCCGAGGTTCAAGCTTCTACTATTCATAACTTCCGCAACGATCGGCGAACATTCTAATTAAAAGAAACTCGAAAGTACAGGTTGTTTGTTTCTTTTCTTAGTATATGCAGCACATTCAGCTATCATAAAAATAATTTAAATTATACTATACATATATATAATAAAAAATACTTTCCTTTTATTACTTTACTAACTTTAGTACAAATTCATCTTCAGAATTATGACTTTTTAACAAACTCCGTATTTTAAGACAATACAAATAAACGCTAAAAATTCTATCAAAAAGAGACGATCTTGGTTTTGGTGGTCAAACCATCTTTAAAATTGCTATTTTATTAGGGACATTGCTTGCATATTGCCAATGAAAAATCAGCCCTTTAATTTAACTTCACATAATAATTGAATAAAAACGCTGTGTCACGACAATTACGGTGTCAATATGCGTAAACGCTCCCAATGTAATACTTTAAAGTGGCTACATTTACATAGCAAAGAGACAATTACATATTATAATTGAATCGCCAGTGTGAATAGTTGAAGTTTATGCGTATCCACTCAGTACGCTGAGCGTTGAATGTAAATATTTCGTTATTTTTTGTAGAATTATTTAGGAATGTTTAATGAAATATACACCAATATCTAATAGTAAAAATCTCTATTTTACTAAATACGATCACTGACAATAGAATGAAATAAGAGAATAAATATTATTTGTTGACGAATGATCTATGAACAGTTCTTTATTATATTGTATGAATGGTTATGCATGATGAGGGGGTTGACGGATGTACCCCTTTCCTTATTAAATCTATTAAAGAGTCAATTTTGATTCCTCTTACTCATATTTTCAACCTTAGTCTTTTTACAAAGCTGGACCAAAGAATAATCCGGATAATTACAGGCCTATATCGCTCCTAACAATCTTCTCAAAGCTTCTTGAGAAGATAGTTAATATCCGTCTGCTGAAGTATATCGAGAAGTTGAAGCTAGTTTCTGATAGACAGTTTGGGTTTAGGGTAGGGAAGTCCACCGAGGATGCTATTAATCTGCTGATAAATCAAATTTCATCGAAGGTGGATAATGGTAAATGCATTCTTGGTATTTTTCTGGACCTTTCTAAGGCCTTTGACACCGTGTCTAGACAAATATTGTTGAAGAAGCTCGAAGGTTTTGGAATCCGCGGTACTGCTAGGAATTGGTTTCAAAGCTATCTCACTAATCGATACCAAAGCGTGCAAATAGGGCCTGATCACATTAGTTCCCAGCTTCAGGTGACCTTCGGCGTGCCCCAGGGCAGTATTCTCGGGCCGACCCTCTTTGTTCTATATATGAATGACCTTCTAGAACTCAAAATACCTCAGTGTGAAACAATTTGTTACGCAGATGACACCGTTGTCTTATGTCATGGTCGATCCTGGAAAGAAGTAAGAAAGCTGGCCGAGAACGGTATGGGCTAAGTGGCTGGGTGGCTGAATCGTAATTTGTTGACACTTAATGCGAAAAAATCCAAATACATGTGTTTCCACAAAACCTGTGCATCGAATCCGTTGATCCAGAACGACATTCCAGTCCATACTTGTGACATTCTGTAACATTGTGACTGTGAGGGTATTGCGAGAGTGGAGACGATCAGGTACTTGGGTGTAATTGTTGACCACAATCTTTCCTTCAAACAGCATATCTCATACCTCTCAAATCGAGTCAAGAGGGTTATTTACATAATGAAGTTGCTCAGGAACTGTGCTGATAAAAAGACACTTCGTATGGTTTATTTTGCCCTCTGCCAATCCTTAATACAATATTGTATATCAGCTTGGGGTGGTGCCTCCAAAACCACGATGTTGCAGTTGGAGAGGGCACAGAGAGCAGTTCTCAAGGTCATGTATAAAAAGCCCTACCGGTACCCTACGGCCGATCTTTATCGGGATAGCGAGGTTTTGAGTGTACGCCAGTTGTATATTCTATCCGCAGTTTTAAAAACCCATGGGCAAGTAATTCAGTCGCCTATTTACGACAACCTAATCACTAAACGAATATTTTAAACCCCAATTCCGGCTGCCAGGTCTGTTTTCGCGCAACGTCTTCCACAGTTCTCACATCCTCATATTTATAACAAAATACTTAAAGTCTGTGACATCAAAAATTGCACCACTTTGAAAGCTAAACATATAGTAAAAAGATATCTCGCCACACTAAATTATAATGATACCGAAAACTTAATATTAAAGCAAAAATAATACCAAATTGTATCTACGTTTCACACTAGAATATTGTATTCATATTTTTCCTAGGAATCAAAAATAAATATTAATATAAGCGACAAATACTCAAAAAATGTCTTCCTAAATTAAGAAATAATTTGTTGTTCTGTATAATTTTGGGTACTTTTAATTACATAAGTAAAACTGATAACCGTACTCCTGGTCCCCAAGATACAGGCTATGCCTAGTTTGGGGCCCGCCAGTACCTTTTTTATATGTAATAAGAATTTATATGTAATTAGTATTTAATTTAATATAATATAAGTTAAAATTAATTTAATATAAGTCACTTTTTTCCCAATGTTCAAGTCTGTAGCTCTATTTCTAGGAATAAATGATTTTTTATTTATTTATTTATGATATCGTGGCAAATTCGCAATAGCTAGAATTATTTAAACAAAATGCTCACTGACATGGTGAATTAAAATCGGTCGCCAGACAATCTTAATTAAACCTTTCTCTTACTCCCAATCGTAGGTATTGGAATAAGCGATTCAGACCGAACCGCCAACAGCCTCCCGAGGTAATTTAATTAATCAACATAGCAGAGCGGCGAGGCTGAAACTGATTTCCTCCTCAAATATCCATTAATCGGTGTTACGGTGCCACTTAAATCGGATTGTGTTTAACTAGTGCACCCGAAGCGTTCGATTTCAACGTGTTTTTATGTAATTGTCATGTTTTAATATTTTATTGCGATATGATAGGGAAGGTATTTATGATTCTAGTATGTTCATAAATAAAAGTTGCCAAAGTCGGGTTTTCGAGATTTTATTTCTAGAGAACTTTGCTATCAGAATAATGTTGATGTGAGGGTCAGAAACACTTATTATTATAATAATATTATATTGGTCCCTTATAAAAGATGTATGACCTAAAATGACTACTGCCTATCAAATAGACTGCGAGCTTATTACGACATTACCGGTTATTATCATAAAATGGGGAACACTAAAGGAACTTATGAACTTTTTAATTAGTTGAGGACCTAAAGATAACAGAAACTGAAATAAATATCGTTACAAAACTACCTTTTGAGTACATAAGCAACTTGCATATAATTTGAAGGAGTGATAGCTTAAACTCGCTCTTCAAATGGTGTGCTTCTTAGGAGTACCTGGCGTCGGCTAAAGACTTAATGTAATGTTTAATTACAAACACTTCGCGACTGCGCCAGTCTTGCAATTAGGAAGTAGCGCGGTGGCGCGTAATCAGCGCCCTTTGCTACGTCGACACGCGTCGGAGAGCGCTCGACGCTTACAACTCAAGCTTTTCACTCGCATCTCACAACCTGTTGACGAGTTAGTTAAGCCTCTACACCTGGCACTGGCAACTACTAGTCCGTACAAAGAGTAACTCGTTAACCCCTTCAGATGTAGTCCTTGCAAACTGACCCGCTTGGAAAATAACAGGCGATTTTCGACCATCATGATTCGTTTTTTTTGTGTTGTTTACTCAAGCATTACACTCGTAATCGTCTATTAAGTCGATAAGATTTTTTGATATCATCTCATATTTCAAATAATTTTACTTAAATGTAATATTTGCATAACGATATATAGGTACTTGTTATATATATTTTTATTAAAATACTAAAGTTTCAGAAAGGAAATTTTAAATTTAATTATATTATTTACAAAAGTAACTTTAATAATTATATTGGTCGTTGTTGTTTGCCAGCGTGTATTTATCTTTAAACTTTAAACGTAAATGGACTGCAACTGTATGTGCAATTAACGTGGTATGTATGTATATTATATATTGTATCGAGTGTATATGTGACAGCTTAATTTTCAAAAGTAACAATTTTGGTTCTAAAATCAGGAATAGATCACAGTATTCCTTTGCAACTTAGTGGACTATGTGCCTGTTTACCACAATTTATTGCTTGAAAATATACGCCCTACACTTAGTAGTGGCTAAAAACACTGAAAGGTACCTAGTTAAATTAACAGAAATTAAGTGACATAAAACTAAGTTGACAGTAATTAATATGTAAACAAATGCAGGCTTTCGCCCTGGAAAAGATTTATCCCGACGCGAGTCAGACCGGGTAATAAACAGGGGAGCGAACACAACTTCGCCACTTACATTACACGGACATTTTATTCCCGACGCTCGGTTTCAACTTTACGCCCACAAGGACTTGAGAACCGCTTTAATTAATTTACGCGTTTCGGTAAGATCATTTGCAAATTCACTCACAAATGTCGGTAGTAAAATAATTTTTATTGCACTTGCCTTGTCGTCGTCGCCTTCACTATCACACTGCAAAAGAGAGATATTTATACATTAATAACTCATATAGTAAAATCCCGTCAATGCAAAGCGAGTCTTATTCATGCATAAATGATTTCATACAGCAAATTATGATTTTATGAATGTGATTAAAATAACAGTCAAATGATTATTTGTGTTTACAGCACAGTAAATAAGCGATGCTGGTAGTAAAATAATCGGCAAAATATTTCTTATTATTATAAAAGTTTGTACAATGTAAAAGTAAATTTTCTAAAGTAAAAATAAACCAATCCATCCAAATAAAAGATTATCAATCTACAAACGAATTGTTTGAATAGATAGTCTATTATCGTGCCGAGGCAAAATAATTTATAAGTATAATATTATAAAGGTGCAAGCGATGCTGGTAAGTACAATAATGGGCAAAGTATTTGTTATTATTTCAGAGTTTGTACAGTATAATAATAAATAAAAATTAATTTATTCACTACATTCTACAGTTAAAAGTAAACCAATCCACCCAGATAGCAAAATATCAATCAACATACTGTTCAAACAGAAAGTCTATGCAATGCTGGCAGTTAAGCAGCAAAATATTGTTGTTATTATTTAAAAAATGTTTGTTTAAAGTAAATAATTCAAAATATTTTAATGTTAAAAGTAAATCAATCCACCTAAAATAGGAAAATATCAATCAACGCACAAATTGTTTGAATAGAAATATAAATTTTTTCATCGTGCCGAGGAAAAATAATCCATATAAAATTAAAAAAAAAGTATGTTCGCACCGAAGGAAACAAAGTATCAGGCTGAGATATAACAATTTCAAATAAATACAGTACATGAAGTATTCAGGGCGGGCGTGGGTAATGTTATGTAGTACGGAGCGGTACCGCCTCGACAAATCTCGTGATTTACCTGCGATACGCGCCGAATATCGAACAGGGATTATGTGTTGCGTGATCAGAGTAAATTTGCACACTGTAATCGAAAATTATGGCTTTCACCTTTAAATAACTTCTAATAGCATTTACCGGGTCGCTTAGCGAATAGAAATTGGCAACTGAATGATACATCATTAGCTTCATTGAAACGTGGAATATCGATTACGTGCTTGTTCCGCTAACACGAATATTATCAATATAACATAACGGGATTAAAACTACTTTCACGGATTTTATCGCGTTTTATTTATTTTATTTTTAATACCCGACGTTTCGGGTGCTTTCCAGCACTTATGGTCACGGGGGACTGAGGTGACTGACGTCCCGATGTCAAAGTTAACACGGAGTACCTTCAACTTTTTAATTATTGTCTTTGGTCCGATCTACGCAGAATGAACTAGCTGTGTTTTGAAGTCTTGCAGTGGTATGCTTGGGTTTAGTTTTAATTTTATTCATTATAGGGTCCCAAGAAGGTGGTAGTACCCGGCCTCCTTGTCTAATGAAATTAGGATGTTTTTTAATTTCAATAGCCTCACGAATCATCCTTTGTAGGAATCGATGTTCTTTCGCGAGGAATTATGGTCTATCAAATCTGATGTAACGGTCGGGGCCATCTAGGATACGATCGCAAACTGCAGACTGCAGTTTGCGAGTTTGCCGTGTTAACTTTGACATCGGGACGTCAGTCACCCCAGTCCCCCGTGACCATGGGTGCTGGAAAGCACCCGAAACGTCGGGTATTAAAAATAAAACGCGATAAAATCCGTAAAAGTAGTTTCAATGAATGTATATTGTTCGCGTAAATATAAGAAATCATTATAACATAACGGGGTTCAGACTGCGGCTATGGGAATATAAAATATTGCTATTTACCTTACATTTATATCACTATAATATCGCTTAGATTTTTAAGACTTAAAAGATAAATGAGAATTTAAAATTAGTAAGACAAGAAAAACCCACTAAATACATGCTTGCTACGTTAATGTAATAAAATTAGAAAAAATAAGTAAAGCCGATTGACATGAGACATGTCGGTGGTAGCTCGTGCACTAGGGGAGGACAACAGTGATGATACTCACGATATAGCCTTTTCCGGAACTACAGCGGCTACTGGCCTGTAGGAAGGACAGAAAGCGAACATATGAGTGAACTGGGCTGACTGAGGTAGCTAATTGTAGCCGACCCTCCCTTGTTTTGCTATAAAGTATTTAATTATAAACAAAAGAGTTGCTGCTGATTTCTTTTTAAATTTAACGTTATCAATGTAACACTTTATTTAATACTTAAAGTGAACATTATGGTTCAATTCAACTCTGGGAGAGTCGGATATGGGATAGCAAACAATTTGTATAAACATCAACTAGTTATTGTTTGAAAGTCTAACATTGAGAAACAGTTACACAACATAGAATAAATAAAAATATCATTTACATGCATTGAAGTTGAAATAATACATTAGAAATAGAAACGTAAGCAAACGAAATAGCTAGTGTTTGATTCGTCAAGTTTTACATTAAATTTGACATTTAAAACTAAATTTAAAATTTAAGACGAGAAAGTCAAGGATAATTTTGAATCCCGATATTGCAGGCCCACAGTATCGATGAATGATCGGTGTGTATCGATTTTTTGTGACGATTGTGTATACGTACGTCACTAAGACGGTCGCGCGAGGAATCGGGATCACGTGGCGCCACTGAGCTGCCCGTGAGCCGTTCAGATGCCCTTCCACTGTCATCCGACGTGCCAGCGTCTTGAAGCAGCGTAATGCCCTGCACAACAAGTATGTAAAGTAAAAACAATCTATTTACGTCTTACGGCAGGGCAGAGGCAGAAGCCTTCAGTTTCGAATGAACGTGAAAGGGATTAACAACTACATTTACATCAAGGCGTTTCATTTTGAATTCATGGAGTAGAAGCTGGAAATTTTATAACTTAACTATATATACAAATATCTCTAAGAGTCTGAAAGCAAAACTGTTTAGTGATATTTAAAAATTAATGAAACTACATTATTATCGGATTCACAATTTTAACTAAGTCCATTAAAGGAGAGTCGCTATCATTATTTTGTAAATATAATAATGAGATTAAGAACAAAATTAGCGTTATTAAAACAAAATAAGTGATAATATATAATTAGTGGCTATATAATAATATACGTAATAAAGAAAATTTATTGTAGCTGTTCGTGTTCAATTTGTACTCGCATCACGTAAACATTACTAAGCGGATCTAAATGGATAAAATTATTCAGTTGTATTGCTTTGTATCCGAGAGACTGGGAAAATGTTCATGTTTATTTACAAGACTGTTGTGTATTAAAGAACAGAGCTTTTTACAAGTCGAACTATTATTTACAAATATTAGGTACCTTACAGCGTTTTTAAATCAAGTTTTAAAAAATCTGAATGTTTTTGAATTAAAAAAGTTCACGTTGTTACGTATTTAAAGTCGTGCCACGAAGTACAAGAAAAGTTAAGGACAATAGGCGGAGTAGTAATCAAGCACTGGTTTGTAATCAGAAAAAAAAATAAAAAAATGTATGAACCCTTTTAAACCTTAGCAATTTTAACAACAGATTGTGTAAGATCTACCTACGTCAATACATATATTTGAACCAAAGCCGTAACTACTTTTATACAGTAAGAGGGCAAAATTCTATTAGAAGAGGGTAAAAGGAAAGCTTTTTATATAGGCTCGCAAAATTGAGCGGTAACTAGGATATAAGGAAACTTGATAGGGCGGACCGGGACGGCTATAGAGCGCAGGCGGAGCGACCGACTGCTTACCCATAACGTAATGTGGCCGGGAGCCGACAGTAAAAAGAGTTTTCCATTTATCACATTTCGCGTCTATTTTACGGCAGGGTTCAGAGGGAGGCGACTGCGAGCCCCGGACAGGCGCTCGACGGGACGGATGAAAGAAAATAAAACGACTAGTAACTCTCTGTAAATGGATAACTCTCTCCGACCATGCTCGCTCAATGAAATTTCGCAATTTTATTACGGAGTATCAAATATGTTTTGATTTACGTGTCACATGATTATTCAGTCAATACGATTTATTCACACATCGTCGCATTTTGTTTATTAATATGTTATTCTGCTCTTATAAGTTACAATACGAATGTTTTATTTGTGTGTAAGATATTATATAGATCCAACTATAATAGACAGCGGAAGATTTAACTTTTTGGTTATAATAATATAGTTACAATTATTGTTGAGGTTTTAATAGTGTCTGGAATACATTTTCCTTGAATTTTTAATAGCAAAATCCCTATTACTATTATATTTTTAAGCATTCTATGTAAAATCTGAGATACTATTTCCTTTTTAAAAACTATAAATTTTGTTAATTTGTTATAAATGAAAATACGTGCAACACTAAATATAATAAAAAAACATTGCGAATATTGATATTATATGTAGAAAACAACAATATTCGAACAATCATATTTTAAAAACACTTATAATTTCCTCACAGTTTTATTATTCAATCACATAAATCGAACGCGACATCACAGCGCCGCCACGGAAGCGTGAAAGCATAACTTTGTTAACGGCGTCTTAAGTAGTCACCGAGACGTAATAAAAGTTGAACGGGTCCTTATTCCCACATAACAGACAACAATAAGCTATACGTGCACGTTTACGTCCCCGTTTCTAATAAAAGGGATTGGCTTCCGACCCTTTACATAGATAGACAAGTCGAGCGAAGTAGCTCGCATATCAATTTAATCCCATACCGCATAAGCTAACAAGATACCCTTAATCCGGAACATGCGTAATTTGGCGGGTAGTACCGGATGATCTCATAATTTCTATACCACGTTACAAATCGCTTTAATTATAATGAAGACTGGTGCGACATTACTGCTTCGAATGAAACGCTTTTTAACTTTTTAATGAGCTTTTGAGATACCTACCACGTTCACTGTTAACGCTTTATATTGTGTTATGATTATAAACATTCGAATAGTTAATGGTGGTTTGGTCATGTGGAAAGAATGAATGAGGAAAGAGTGACAAAGAAAATTTATGTTGCAGAAGTGAATGACAGAGTCGGAAAGGGACGTCCTAGGCGAAAATTTATCGACCAAATTAGCGATTTATTGGAAACGGGCCAAATTAGGAGTACCCTTAACCGACGAGCATGTATGCGTAGGTGTATGGATGTGAAGGAGGCGAGAGAGGTATGTCAGGATCGTGCCAAATGGAAATCTGTAGTCTCTGCCTACCCCTCTGGGTGACAGGCGTGAGTGTTTATGAATAGTTAACTGCTTGAAGACATAAAAACATGTAAGTTGGCATGAAGGTTATATACATAATTTATATTGTTTCAACAATAAAGCGGTAGCGGTAACTATATATAATTAAAATATGAATTATAAACATAATGATATTATTAGCAAAATTATGTAGCCATTGTAACAAGCATTTCAAAATCATCTTCTACTAGATATAACAATGAAATAAAGATTTAGTAAAGCAACTATGTGACTAGCATTCAACGTGTAAAATAAAACGCTCTTCTATTACTAGGTGATAGAAATGTCTTTCTGCCCAGAGCCCGTCTTAGTAGGGTAGTAGTCTCTTGGCTGTTACTGTAGTATAACAGCGTGCGTAGTCTGAAGGGCATGGAGAGCTAGTATAATTACAGACTGCTAGGTAGAGCCACACTGCAGCTATTATGGTTGTAGCACGAATGGGTCGGCTCGACCGGGGAAGAACCACGCTCTCACAGAATACCAGCGTAAAATAGCAGCTTAATGCTGCTGTGTTTCGTATAGTGAGTGTAGAGAACCGGAGACCCGTTTTATTGGAATCGAGGCATTCCATCTTAGTCCTCACGGGTGACAACGCATCTGCATTTTGATTCTTAACCGAGGTTAAATGTAGATGTGTATGGGCCACAGTAACCACTTACCAGGTGGACTGTGTGCTCGTTCGTTTCTCTTATCCTATAAAAAAAAGTTATTCCATCTTAGCAGATGGCAACGCATCTGTAGTACGTCTGTAAACCTGGAGTGGTCATTTGGGCAAAATCACTAAAAATGTATTGCTCATTTAATGCTAGATAATTTAATGCTCTAAAATTAAATTTCACGTCAAAATAGCTCGATCAAAAATAAGAAAACCAGCTTTTCATTAAGCTAGCAGTGTTTTACCTCCAAAAATGATAACCGCTTAATACAGCACCAAATAGAAGCATCAATAATTTAGTGGTCGAATACTCGAAACATTTAGGGAAAATATTTTTTTTAATAGAAACTGCTACTTTGACATCTTTAAGCAGTGTGTAACGTAAAAAGTTATATCAGAGTGAGTTGTCACCCTAATGACATAAGATATAAATCAGTACTTAATTTGTGCTGCAAGGACATGCGAAAAAAACGCAAATTTTTTTTTCATATACTATAAACTTTCACTTTGGCAGATTCAGTGATGAAAAATTGACATCCAGGTGGGTTATTGCAGCTTGCAGCATAAGTTGAGCACTAATTTACATCTTACCTATATCATTAGGAGATAATATATCTCAACGTATCAAAGTAGCAGTTCATAATATTAAAAAATACTTTCCTAATTTTTTTTGCGAAAGAAGAAATAGTTATAAAAAGAATTACAATATTAAGAGATTTCCTACTTCCTGTATAGTACGACTAGTACGACTTTGATACCAATAAACGTTTGCCGCGTAAGGGACAACTATCTATTAAATCAGATTCTTCATGACAAGACTAGTTATGTCGGGCTGACGGGAGGGCTTGGGGGGCGACGGTTGGCGGCCGACCGACGACACAACCGCTAATTGAAACAACGACCGTGCCAGAACATTACTTATTCATGAGAACTCCATATGGCGGCGAAACGTGACCAAAGCGATAAATCATTCAATTATCGTGAATAGGTAGTAACGTTTGGTATTCATTTAAAAATATTGGGGTCATACATACTCCGTCTTGTGTAATTTTCCATTTTCAATGCAAAATAGAAAAAGTTACATTCGACAAAAACGTTCGCAAAATGAAAAATCATATTAATCACAAATATCTGAATAAAATATATTTTTGAACTAAGTCATAACATAATAAAATAAAATAGTGTCATAGCTTTGGATATAAAAGAAAATTGGAATGAACAAATAAATAAAATCTTTTAACGCAAGATCATGCCTCAGATAAAATTTTTATAAACATCACATGACAGTAATAAAGGATGTTATTGAACAACTCAAATAGCGTTTTTGCAATAAAAATAAAAACTTCAGTAAATTTGCGACATTTCATTTAATCTAAAGTACTCTCGAGATAAATAATCTACACTTACTTAGTCACTATAAACGTAATGATACATGGTTATGTCCGATTTTTCTTGCAAAATAATAGATAAGAACTAAGAACTTTAATTGGAAATATTTTGGTATCATTTATTTTCTTACAGTTGTAGCATCTGTAATTTGAGCTGATTTAGGTGCAGTGTCATCATTAAGTAACTCTTTAATCTTTATAAGTCAGTGTTTGACTACTACCCCACCTAATGGTATGTGGTGATGTAACCGAAAATGGTAAAACACACTTAGTAAACAAACGTATATTTATTAGCCTTGAACAAACATACATTGATGATCGGATGAGAAGGCAGATTATTTCAATTACGAAGCAAACCGTTTGGTAAACCGTGGTTTTTCGATAACTTAGTTGCGGATAATGGTCAAGCATCTGGTTGTCCAATGGTAGAAGAGAGAGGAAGCAATGTCTGCACTCTCTGAAATTATATCCTGTAGAACACCGACGGGCTGGCTATTTTGCGCTTGTGCTCGAGACTGGTAAGACTGACTTTTACCAGATTGAAACAACCAACAAACCTCTAAGCACGCCTATGAATTCAAAGCTGTCATTTAGCATTTTGCGCAACCAGAACATTATTGGCAGTACCATCAGCATGCTCATGTACTGGTAACGAGGATATCTTAGCTTTCAGGGGTGACAACACATTTGCATTTTGATTTTAAAACTATGATTTAGCTTTCTAAAGGCACATCATTCACTTACCTACTATAAGGTGGACTGGACAGTGTGCCCGTTTGTCACCCTTACATTTATAAAAAATGTATAAGCGGAATTAGAACGTTTTAGATCGCGAGCATCGTTCTGTCATAACGTTGCTCAATAAAAGCATAAAAAGATCCTGAAAGTTTTACGGGGAATCCTGTCTTTAATATTCGAGTTATTTGATGGAATCAATTATTCCGTCAACGACAAATTTCGTTTGTTGGCGACCCGCACTCGGGACGTCCGTCGATAGCCGCCACTGATTAAATCATTGAAGAAGAAAAAAATATGTACAAAACACTGTAAATATCAAAAAAGCTCAAACCGCCGCAATAAGTGTCGAGTCGAATATTCAAAAGAATTTTAAGAGCACTGCACGTACAATTTGGTTGATATTTGGTCTGTCTGTCACCACAGACGAGACATGAATAATACGTCAGTACAATCCTAAATCCAAACTATATAAATAAAAATAATTAATAACAAAAAATTAAGATTATTTTAATTCATAACATAATTTCATTTTGTATATTTGGGCTGCGTATTTAGCAGGGATGGGAGATATGATAAGGATATAGAACGACGAGTGAATGCGGGAAATAGAGTAAATGGGGCCCTACACTCTATTGTGAAGAGTCAAAATGTGTCGAAAAAGGCACGTATGGCAATTCACAATGCTGTGTTGGTCCCTACTTTAACGTATGGTAGTGAAAGTTGGGTGTGGCAGAAGAAGCACGAGAGTAGAACGAACGCAGTAGAAATGCGGTCGTTAAGGAGTATGTTAGGACTGAATCTGAATGACAGGGTAAGAAATTGTGTAATAAGAGAAGAGTGTGGTTTGCAAGATGATGTTGTGACCAGGATTAAGAAAGGAATGCTTCGGTGGTTTGGTCATGTGGAAAGAATGGATGAAGAAAGACTGACAAAGAAAATTTATGTTGCAGAAGTGAATGGCAGAGTCGGAAAGGGACGTCCTAGGCGAAAATTTATCGACAGAACTGGCGATTTATTAAAAAAGGGGCAAAATAAGGAGTACCCTTAACCGACGAGCATGTATGCGTAGGTGTATGGATGTGAAGGAGGCGAGAGAGGTGTGTCAGGATCGTGCCAAATGGAAGTCTGTAGTCTCTGCCTACCCCTCTGGGTGACAGGCGTGAGTGTTTATGTAATTTCAAGTTTAATTCCTGCATTTTCACTATAATTGGTAACTAATCTTGTGACGTTTATTTCCTTTTTAGATATCTCAATTTCTTGAGTTATGCACAAAATCGTTCCCAAAACTATCATAGTCAAAATACACTTCAACAGTTTTTCCAAATATTTTTTTTGTAGGTAATATGCCCGTTGTATTTTTAAACCATGATATTGGCAGAGAATCATCAGTTAAACGATGGAGCCATTTCTCTTTTAAAATAAGAAAGGTGAAAAGCCTACAAAGATATTCAAACTTAAGTCTGCTTCCAAATTCATGGTTACTATTTTTTGTTGGGTATAGCGAAGCATTACTAGATTATTTACTCGAAGCGTCTACAATGAACGGCAAATATTACGTTGGACTTTTAATAAGAATGCCATGGCGGAGATAGAAGAGGCAAAATAAACAAAAGCGTTTTGTTTTTGCAAGACAACGCACCTCTCGATACTTCACAACTTGCGAGGCGGAAACGGGCTTCGAAGAGCTCACTCATTCATTCTACAGTCCAAACTTTGTCTCTAGCGACTACTTCCGGTTCGTAAATTTAAAAATTGACCTACTGCGGAAAGGGTTTTCGACCAAAAGGTAAAGACTGATTGAGAATATTAAAAGTAAAAAGTGGTAAATTAAAAATATTTTAAGTGGTTTAAAAAAAAATTACGTGGTAGAGCCATGCTGCAGTTATATTTTTAGTATAGTTGTAGTACGAATGGGTCGGCTCGACCGGGGCGGAACCACGCTTTCACAAAATACCAGCGTCAAATATTAGCTTAATGCTGCTGTGTTTCGTATGGTGAGTGTAGAGAACCGGAGATCCTTTTTACTGGAAACGAGGCATTCTACCTAAGTTCTCACGGATGACAACGTTTTCAACGCATTTTGATTCGTAATCGAGGATAGATGTAGATGCCTGTGGGCCACCGCAACCACTTGCCATCGGGTGGACTGTGTGCTCGTTTGTCATCCTATCCTATAAAAAAGCACTTAATGAAAAATGCGAAGGAAGCGTTTAGTTTGAGAGGAGTTTATTAAAAAAATCTATAAAGAAGCTAAGGGTTTCGCAGCGGGTATGGAGATGGTTATGCGTAATTTCTCTGAGTGATAAAACTTCAAATTAAGTTATCCGCAATAGAACCCGAATAACCGACATAGCCCAACGAATCAGTAAGCTAAACAGTCAACGGGCCCGCCACATAGCTAAAAGAACCGGCAACCGATGGGGAAGAAAGGTTCATCAAAGAACTTTTTACCGGTAAACTAAGTGTAGGTTGGCACTTTACTAGATGAAATGACGATCTGGTAAGGGTATGCAGAAATGTGATGCAGGCAGGTGGTTCAAGACACTACGGCAACCCTAATAAATAGGTACACACCGACTGATGTGTATATTCTTGGAATAATTTACGTCTAACAGTGGACCGAAAAGGACTGAACTAGGCACAAGTTCAGCCTTTTTCGGTAAAAACTTATAGGATAGTGTCATAATCCATAGCTGGTGCTATTAAATTTTAAATAAATACTGATGGATGAATTTCTTATAATTTAACATTGTACGGTGAAAATTATTGTTAGTGTGTTATAGTCGTGTTAAGCTACGGGTATCGGGTGTCTCAGCGCGCAATCTTAATAATAATAATTATCGATAAATTATGCAGCTTTACGGAGTCGAGTGTATGGAGCCAACGTCGCGGTGTATAGTGCGGCGGCGTTAAGTGTCGTTGCATAATTTATTTATGTCACAGCACGTTACTTTATCGGTGGGGGACTGGCGGATATGTGTCTATGGGCCGTACTAATTTTTTGTTGGTTATATTTAATGAAACTGTAAAACACTGTTATTTTGTTATATTAGAAAATTGAGCATTATTTATTTTGAATTTGAAATTACTTTCTTTGTCATTTATTTTATAATATTCCATTATTTAGAAAATTGCACATTTATTAATATTTGTCTTTGTAAGTTTTAAATAAGCGGCGAGTGCGTAAGTTCTTAATTAAAGTTGTCTTGTTACTGTTGAGCACCTATAATTAACAACTCTTACAACCTTATTACCAAAGGTGGTTTATTGACAGCGTCGGGTCTTTGTTACAAAAGAAATCCCTTAGCCGGGGCGCCACAGTCTTCGCGAATATGACATTTGCTGTCAAATTTGCTTACTTTATTCTATTGTTTTTTATTTTTTATTTTTATTAAAGCAGACTAGTTTAAAACTAATGCTATAGTCAACCAAATCTAAGAAATACCTTTTGACGTTTCACATTAATCATTCCGCAATAACTTTGCACAAGCGTACTCATACGATTTACAATAACCGTTTACCTAAATCCGAAGAATTATGCAGTTATCTATGTTTAATTACAACGTGTTTAGTTTCTATATAGAAATATTTCATAATGTGTTCATTACTTTCTTATTATGCAGGAAATAGAGTGAATGGAGCACTACACTCTATTATGAAGAACCAGAATGTGTCAAAAAAGGCACGTATGGTAATTCATAATGCTGTATTAGTCCCTACTTTAATGTATGGTGGTGAAAGCTGGGTGTGGCAGAAGAAGCACGAAAGTAGAATAAATGCTGTAGAAATACGGTCTTTAAGGAATATGCTAGGGTTGAATCTGAATGACAGGGTGAGAAATTGCGTCATAAGAGATAAATGTGGTATGCAAGATGATGTTGTGACCAGGATTAAGAAAGGAATGCTTCGGTGGTTTGGTCACGTAGAAAGAATGAATGAGGAAAGAGTGACAAAGCAAATTTATATGGCAGATGTGGACGGCCGAGTTGGGAAGAAACGCCCTAGAAAAAAATTTATCGACCAAATTGGCGATATTTTGAAAATGGGCCACGTTAGAAGTACCCTTAACCGACGAGCATGTATGCGTAGATATATGGATGTAAAGGAGGCGAAAGAGGTATGTCAGGATCGTGCCAAATGGAAGTCCTTAGTCTCTGCCTACCCCTCTGGGTGACAGGCGTGAGTGTTTATGTTTATGTTATGTACTTTCTTATTAAGAGGTACACGGTAATGAAAAAATAGTAAATTAGCTGTCCTGTAAAATTTAGTTTTTTTGTTTTTGTTTTTTACGGTTTCGAAATGAAGGTGCGTAAATGCAAAATATGTAAAAATATACTTTAAAATCCTGAACATTTTTTCTTCGGTCATATTACTGCAGGAAATCAGAAATTAAAGATATTCCAGTTTAAGCAATATACACATCAGACTAGGCTGTATGGTATGAAACGCCTTATTGGCAAATCGTTACAACAACAACTAGTCAATATAATTTTCATGTATTATGTTTATATAGGGTAGTTACTAGCATAAAGAGAATCCTTAAAAAACGCATTAGTATATATAGAAGAGTTTTCTGAATAAAATACACGTCAAACTCGACTGTATGTTACAAGACCTTTATCTGTTAACTGACGAATCGTAACGACTATAGTCAATTAAGCTTGGAATTATGTATGATTATTTTTTCTATAGCCCATAAGCTTGATTAGATAAGATAATACATAGTAAATTATTTTATTGATATCTATAATGGTGACTTAAGTAGACGTTTAATAATTCCATCACCTACTATTTCGCCATTGTCCTTTGTGTAGGCAAAAAAGTCATAGACAAGGCCGCGCTGAAAAAACCACTAAGTAATTTCAATCTCCCGCCATTTCGGTAGCTTACTGTGCGTAATTTTGTGATTTTGTGATTGCTTTTTAATTTTGTGACTCGGCTTTAATTTTTTGGACTCTTTCTTCTATATTCGTTGAAGCATGTGTCCATGTCGAAAACGATGATTGAGCAAAAGTAGTAGAAAAAACAAAAAAAATGTTTGTGGATAACTTTGTGAGACATTAATTTTGACTGCATTATTGAAAATCAAATAATAATTAATCTAAACGACAGCTCAAGTAGTTGTTCTGATTGTGATTGAATATATTTATTTTTAATCAGTTTCAATCTAAAATGTTTATAATGTGCCTCTAGAAATAAGCAATTACAACAAATGATGAATTTTAAATTATGCGTTTTTAATTTATTCTGGTATTATTAAAAAAAAAACAAACTATAAATGATTACCAACTCTAAACAATCGATTTTTTTAAGAATCGAATATTGTACATTCCCAGTTTTTGGTTGGCATGCTTGGTGCATAAGTCTGACAGCTGTCAAAATGTATTTCTTAGATTTGGTTGACTACAATTACAAGCTTCTTTCTGTATTAAGATTGCGGTTTTTTTTTTAAAGCCATGGAATTATCAATAATTTATTTTAAATCATATTCAACAGCCACAACTCTACCCAAAAACCAATGCAGATCGAATATTTCAGCCATTTTGAACCGACCTATGAATAATATAAACGTCAGAGCGTACGCAGATTGGGAGGCCTAAAATAACACATTGCATTTCAGTGACGATCTCGGCAGCAGCAAGCAATCCACATCAATCAGCTTCGACTCTAACGTTCCGCGCCTTTACTAAATGGAAACCCGCGACAGACCCGATTAATATTACACCAACTAATGGAACTGTGATTGACTCGGTAGTATTCAATGTACGGTCTACGGTAGTTATTGTTATCGTTCAGTATTTTATCACATATATTATCTATTATGGCTTTAAGCATTTGGAGTTGCTTTATCACTTTAATGGAAAAATGATAATATCCATATGGAAAAGATATTTTTATTTTAGCAAATTTGATAAGGTAAATCGTAAATATATCGCACTTACGGAATAGCAGCGTAACATAGCAGTTTAATATTGCTGTGTTTCGTATGATCGTATGGTAAGTGTAGAGAACTAGAGACCATTTTACTGGAAACTAGGCATTGAATCTTGACCTCAGTGGTGATAACACATTCTGTTTTTTTATTCTTAATCGAGGACGGATTTAGATGTATATGCCACAATATCCACTTACCATCAGATGGACTGTGTGCTCACTTGTTCACATTTTAAGTCGAAAGTAAACAATAATGTAGTAAAGTAGTATCATAATCCTAACATACTCCTTATGGAGTATGTTAGGGCTGAATCTGAATGACAGGGTAAGAAATTGTGTAATAAGAGAAGAGTGTGGTTTGCAAGATGATGTGGTGACCAGGATTAAGAAAGGAATGCTTCGGTGGTTTGGTCATGTGGAAAGAATGAATGAGGAACGAGTGACAAACAAAATTTATGGTGCAGAAGTGAATGGCAGAGTCGGAAAGGGACGTCCTAGGCGAAAATTTATCGACTAAATTGGCGATTTATTGAAAACGGGCCAAATTAGGAGTACCTACCCTTAACCGACGAGCATAGATGTATGGATGTGAAGGAGGCAAGAGAGGTGTGTCAGGATCGTGCCAAATGGAAGTCTGTAGTCTCTGCCTACCCTTCTGGGTGACAGGCGTGAGTGTTTATGTATGTATGTAGTATCATAGTCTCTTTTAATAAAACGGTGCACCAAAGTACCAATAATAATTGAATAAAAATATATTTTAATTTAATGCGCACGATATTTAAGACACTTGCAGACTGATATATAATCACAGAAATATAATAATCTATACATATATAAGCGAAATAATACATATATAAGCTATTGGATGTTGCATATTTGCTATTGCAATCATTTTTGGAATATATATATAAAAAACGTACATTGTTTTTATTACATTCGCCGGCTGCCAGATACGAAAAATCGAAGGTGACTTAAGCAAACGGCAATATCAGGAAACAAGGAATAAAAACATTTGGTCGACCCTCCGGTGGCGGCTCGCCAGTTCTCAGTGACAACACAATAAGGACGCCGCTGTCGAAAGCAATCAAGTCGTGTTCACTTCACCGCAACCAATTTCATGAGGACGTACAAATGCAATTGCGCTGTATAGTTACGGATCGACGTGAACTTCTCCATTGATTGGTATGCGAGCTCCGTTACAATTTTAGTTATTTTAGGGGTGGGTTTTCAAAAATTAATTAAAGTTGTAACAACTTTAAAAAACTACGTAAATGAAATGAAGGCCAATTAACATGAGTTTTTGTTCGGAATCCTTGATGGATTTGACTGCTTACTTTAATAACACCATTACTACTTATGTCCACTATTGAAAAGTACGGTCGTGAGCTACCTGCATTCATCGACTACTTGCTTAAGAATAATCAGTTTAGATAAATAAAAGATAAGAGGCGTAATTTAGTTCTATTTTTCTTAAAGAAGAAATACTACCAGGGTAGTCTTATATATGTAATTTTTATATTAAATACTTTGAAATAAGTAAATAAAATTTATAAAACAAACGGAAATATACTCGTAATTACTGTGTCTTTTGGATGTCTCTCTTACGTCCTTATCAGTCCGTTACAGTATATCATGGGATGGCATGGGCTGTGAAAGGGCGTCTCTTGTTAAAAGGAGAATATTCCAGAACACAGCAGTGCGCTTACTCTTAGCGTCGCGTCGGCAATAGGTCAAAGTATTGTTTCCAACTAGACGAAGAAAGAACCAGACGTAATATTATACTATAATTTTTTTTATAGGAGAAGGGGCAAACGAGCATACGGCTCACTTAATGGTAAGTGAAGTATATTACGCCTTCCCCCCGAACGGGATTCTACCTTGTAGGGTTTTCGTAGTGGAGGGCTTAGTAGTTACGTAGTCACCCACCGTAAATAAAGGGTAAATGGCATGGTACTTGTATACCCGTATTCCGTAGTAACTAAAATATAATCATAGATGAAAAAAAACATGTATCACTTATAATTTAATTTGTCATCTTAATGAAATGGTTGAGTAAACGAAAGTATTAAAAACTAATGTCTACCTTCAAAGCCGAATGGAAAACAATTTGGTGTATATTAAGTTATTATTTTTTTATATTTTTGTAGTAAAGATGAAACGTATTATTTCTTCTGTCTTGATTGTTTTTTCTTCTTTGTATTAATGTATTGTGCCAAATATATTTTCTTTATTAAAATTCGACCATTACAAATAAATGTTCAGTCCTATATTCTCTTTTATCAGCCTTAAGAATCGACTGTTGGATCATTTATTGAAAGATGTTTTAGTATATTCGCTCTTACACCCCAATAATTATCAATTAGAAAAAATATAAAATTAAATTTTTTTATTCACTTCATTTTCTTTTTTTTTTCAATATATGAATACAATATTTACAAATGATTTTTAAGCCATATTATAACTTCAAGTGACTTTAGGCATAAACGTCATTTCGGGGTGGATGTTCCGAGCAAAATTCAATGCCTAGTCGTCGGATATGGGGAGTGAAACTTAATGATCACGACAGCCCGCCGGGAGGGCATGCTCTATTCGACGGCAAATTGAATCTGCGAAGAGCTATTAGTCGACACTGCTGCGGTGCGCCTCACTCTCTCCACGCGTCAAATGATCACGCTCATTCAAGCAAGCTTTAAAACGTATGCGAAATAAGCAACACTAGGTATTTAAGAATTTATGAACTAACGTGAAAAAAAAAACACTGAGCAAGTGTGAGAAGGACTTCGCTCGGATGGTTACGTACAAATTTAATTATGTATGTAGATAGTTTATCTATCCCGAGATTATGTTTAAGGTAAGTACAGAACATTGTTCTAACAAAAAGGTGAAATTTTAGCTTTTACAGCTATATTACGGGTGAACAACGGATGAGTTGACTCGACCGGGGTAGTACCACACCTCACAGAATACCAGCGTGATACAGCAGCTAAATGCTGTTGTTTCGTATGGTGAGTATAGAGAATCGGAGACCATTGCACGAGAAACTAGATTTCTAAGTCTTCTGGGATGATAGCACATCTACATTTCGATTCTCAAACGAGGAGAGATTGTAGTGTCTATAGACCACAAAATCCACTAACTACCAGGTTGATTGTGCTCTTTTGTCACCCTTATTCTATAAATAAAACTTAAATTAGGTACAAATAAAAAAAAAACTGAGACAACAAAAATTCTTAAAAACGCTCGATTCCATTCATTCATTTATTATGTCATTCACTTAACACATTCATATGATAATTCCTAATAAAATAATATAATAAACCTTCTAATAATCACTAACATGATACCTCTGCTGTAGGTTGGTGGGGAGCTGGGTATCCAGGTGACGTTTTAGCATCAGGTCAAGGTTATCACATTCTTGCAATATCATTGACATGAAATTTCAAATCCCTTAAACTACTACAAAAATGGTGATGATATGTAAACAGCTGAACAGATTTTCTTAAATTATAGCTAAGAACACTCGATCAAGTCACCTTTCATACAAAAAAAAAACTAAATTTAAATCAGTTCATCCATTTAAGAGCTACGATGCCACAGACAGACACACAGGTACACAGAATACACGTCATCTTACAACACCTCCTGTTTTCTAGGATGAACTTAACTTTATAGTGAAAAGATCACAGTCGTTAAAATTGCTAAAGTTAGTTTATTATGCAAATAAATATATTAATAATTATGATGATATGTATTCATGAATTGACGGACCAAATCACACGAATTTTAACCTTCTATATTAAAAAATAAGATTTTTACGGGTATCCTGTATGAGCTCCTACTGGCAACACTATTCACCTAATGTCATTGTTTTTTTTATAGGATAGGGTGGCAAACGAGCACACAGTCCACCTGATGGTAAGTGGTTGCTGCGGCCCATATACATCTACATCTATCCTCGATTACAAATCAAAATGCAGATGCGTTGTCACTCGTGAGAACTAAAATGCAGTGCCTCGTTGCCAGTAAAAAGGGTCTCCGGTTCTCTACACTCACCATACGCAATACAGCAGCATTAAGCTACTATTTCACGCTGGTATTCTGTGAGAGCGTGGTCCTTCCCCGGTCGAGCCGACCCATTCGTGCTACAATTATACTACTAATATAACTGCAGCAGGGCTCTACCACGTATAAATTTTCATCTTCATTGTGAATTTATTTCATCTAAAATTAGGAAAAAATTTAAATGCAAGCAAGCACTAAGGGTGGGTAAAAATGTACAGCAGGGTAGGGTTGTACACGGAGGAGGTGTCAACTTACTAAACTATAATTTTGATCAAAGGACACTTACAGGTAAGTTACTTTGATCAATTAATTATATTCGTTGACGCCTCGTCTGTGTTGTATACTATGTAGATGTTGAAAGATTA
Organism: Parnassius smintheus behrii; assembly: GCA_036936625.1. NCBI lineage: Eukaryota > Metazoa > Arthropoda > Insecta > Lepidoptera > Papilionidae > Parnassius > Parnassius smintheus. Next base: position 26,485,623 of record JAUPFT010000010.1, on the reverse strand, counting down.
GATGGCTTCATTTTAATTATTTAATATTGTATTAATTAAATCTTAATCGAACAATTTACCATAAAACAAATAAAAGTTATACATAATATTCTACAATCATAGATCTTGACAAACATGTTTGTTACATAAATGGTCCTTTCCTCCGTTCTATATTGTTTAAAATGGTAAAGCCGAAGTTATTTTCATTTATTAGTGGCTTGTTATAAAAGTTGGTGAAGGTTTGGGATGTACTAGTCCTACCAGCGGTTTTCCTAATATTGTCAATGCTAATACCATTTCTCTGAGCGTGAGAAGTAGATGCATGTCTTGTGCTGTGTGCAGTAAAAATTGATGTATCTATGCTTCTGTTAACACATTTTTAATCCATCTAGCTAATGTCCGGCTTGTAGCAGCGGTGTGAGGTTTTTTGCAAATAATGAACAAATTTTCGGACTTCCTTAAATTTTTTGTGACATATAGGTAATCTTTCAAGGTTGTAGTTGGACATATACAAATATTTAGTTTACAAAATGATATAATTAATAAAGGTAGAAAATTGTTTATTTTAGATGTTAGTACCCGGTTGACCGAGCTTTGCTCGGTATTTTTCGCTCGATTTTTTTAATTCGTGTGTTTTGGAAATTATATTTAGATACAAATTACATACTGATGAATTATAAATAATATTTTTTGATCTTAGCGACATAACAGAAAAAACTGAACTGGTTATTTGAATAAAAAATCATGAGTGCAATTATTTTTATTTAAATTTTCGTGTTTTTAAAAAATACTAAAAAAAGGGCTCGAAAAAAATATATTTTCTCAAAAAAGAAAGAAACTTGAAAAAAAAAATAAAAAAGTCGGTCGGTCGGTCTGGGCTCGAACCGAGGTTTTACGATTTTGTGACCGCCCATTATACCAATAAGCTATTTATAATCATTATCAAACTGTCAAAATTTACCTTCTTATTCTAACTATATTGTAGCAGTTTTTAATTGCCTAAAAACACGGACAAAAAGACATTTTCTAAAAATAAATCTTAGCTAGATCGATTTATTATCCCCGAAACTCCCTGGACACTAAATTTTATGAAAATCGTTGGAGCCGTTTCCGAGATCCCGATTATATATATATATACATATATACAAGAATTGCTCGTTTAATAGTATAGGATAACTGTATCAGGAATTTTAATCTTATTGCTATCTTCATTATAACTTACATTACTTATTTTAATTAATGACAGTCTGAAGTTACTAAACTTAAGAGAATAATTATTTTTTTTGATAAAATATCTAGAGAAAGTTCTATTTGGGTAAAATTTAGCTACATAATCTAAAACTTGTGTTGGACTCCAGGTTTGATCATATTTGGGTTTATTTGGCCTCATTTTATAAATACCAGAAAAGAACCGCTTAACATTTCTATCAGAACCCAAATCATAATCTAATTATGAGTGATAATGATGACCTGATGGAGTTGAGAGTTCCATAGGCAAAACCACATCTAAATTTCTTAGTAAGAAATGCTAAAATTTTTGGAATTTTCAATAGAAATAAAAATTTCTCACTCCTAGAGTAGCTCCACCACTGTTTTATACATGAATCATATTGTTTAATTGTGTTTTCAGACAATGAATTAATTATTACTTTTATGCTTTCATCAGTTAGCCTTTTTCTTGTATATATTTCCCTAATAGCACTGCGGTAACCAGGATAAGTTTCTGGTGCCACGGGTGAAGACTCCTGAAAGTAGATGTTAACAATTGTTTATCTGAGTAAAATTTTAATAAAGCAGACTTTTTTAAAGACATAAAGTATGGGAACCAGGCTTGAGAAGGCCAAAAAGGTACCAACAATGTACCTTCTGCCCTATCAATTTCTATCTTTTTTAGACATTTTAAGATTAAGGAGAATCATGGAAAGGCATAAAATTTGAGTTTGGTCCAAGAAATAGTAAAAGCATCTACAGACATATAGTTGCGTTCCTTATGCCAAGAAACAAATTTCTTACATTTAGCATTTTATCTGGTAGCAAATAAATCAACTTTAGAGTATCCAAACTTAGTGACAATTTTTCTATAGGCATAAGAATTTAGTTCCCATTCTGTTTCTTCAATAACTTTTCTGGATTCTTTGTCAGTAAGGTAATTATCATTTGATGATATGTAAGAAGCAAATATGAATATATTTCTTTTTTCACAAAATTGCCAAATTTTTCGAGCTAAGTTACTTAGGTGTGGGTATTGTATGCCACCCATTCGGTTAATGTAAGATATAGCTGTAGTGTTATCATAACGGATTAGTATTTCACAGTCATGGGAATATTTAGCAAAACATTGTGATCCGAAGTGTACAGCCTGTAACTCTAAAAAATTAATGTGTTGCTTTTTGTCTTTATAATTCCAAAACCCATGTAGTGTTTTTGAGCCACATACAATACCCCATCAACTGCGTGAACTCTCTGAAAATATTTACATTTGATAAACACCCTCTTTAATCGGATTACTTGATATCAATATGTGATTTTTTCACCAAATAAGATCCTCAACAACCTCAATTTGACTTTCCAGTTAATTAAGAATTTAAATTATTATTATATATCTTCAAAGATAAATACTTATAACACTCTAAGCATTTTTTTTAAATTGACCCATATGGGATAGCTGGACAAACTGATATAAACATATCTATTAAGGAAGCAAAATATCTAATTGTTGTGGATTTTAATTTAATAAGTAACTCTAATTTATGTAAAATATTTATGCGTTATTCATTTGGTATGAAAATTGTAAAATTTTCACAATCTAACACGAACCCAAGAAACTTACAATGTTTTGAAGGTATTAGATTCATCATCATCATCATTACAGCCCTTGACAGGTCCACTGCTGAACATAGGCCTCCAGAACAGAAGAACAGAGGCCTATGTATTAGATTAATTTTCTTAAAATTTATAATAAAAACCAGCAATTGTAGCACTTTACGACTCATATCTATGTTTTCCTGACACTCTTTTTCTGAATTACCTATAAGCAAAAAATCATCTAAATAATTAACAGAGTTGAAGCCCTGTTCCCCTAAGGTAAAACAATATTGATTTTCTCAATTTTGTAAATGCGTATGGAGAAGAGGAAAGTCCAAAAGGTAAGACTTGAAACTCATTAAACATAAACCTTAAATATTTGCGACTGCTTGGATGTATGTTTAACAAATAATATGCATAATTCAAATCAATGGAACCTAGGTAGGACCCTCTACTTATTAACTTTAAAGCTGTTCTTATATCCTCCATTTTAAAACGATAGGTTTGGACAAATGTGTTAGGTCCTCAAGATTCATTCTAAATTTGAAATCATTTATCTGATTAAGAAATTAGGAATATTCTAGGTAAATATTGACCAATAATTGGTTCACACACTTTTATTGCCCCTATTTGTTCCAATTCTTTAATACAATTCTTAATGATAAGATTTTCTGATTGACTTAAATTAGTATTATTGGGGGGATATGGTTGACACACACTACGATTTACAGGAATTTCATAACCTAACTTGACCCACTGTAAAACTGTCTTATTTTTAATAATATCAGCCCATTTAGGAATTAAATTATAGGGTAATTTAGAAATTTTAAAATAAGGAAAGGCGACCGGCTGTGGTTACCTCTATCATCTACTCCTCGATGACTGCACTCGGCATCTGCTACAAGCTGCTCCAAAATTTCCCCACTGCTGGGCTAGAGCAGGAGCTCGAGCTGGTTGAGGATCTTGCATGTCTTGTTTGCATATTCTCTGTTGTGAATTTATCCTGCTCGGGTAGTTGCCCCTTTGCCCGCCTCGAGTCTGATATTGAGTTGACATTGGTTAAGACGGGCGCCAATAGTTTAAAGGAGTCAGTAAGTCTTTTACACCTTTCAAGGATCTTTAATTTTTTTAAGGACACTGCTTATTTCTCCTTCAAATAGGAAGTTTGTAATTTGAGATTACTCAAGGGCTTCTTTCATATTTTTACTAGTAGTTTCATATTTTGTCTAGTAGAATAACTGCTCTTCTTGTGGCAGACTCCATGTAGTGTAAATCACATAATAGTCTAATGCTGTCACTTATCACATCAATGTTTTCTTTATCGTTTTTCTTAATGAAATCTGACAGTACTATATTCAAATTTGAAATTACTAAGCCAATTTGGTCTTGTTTTTCACTTAACTTTATATCTATGGTTTTAGCATTACTTCTTAAAATAGCAGTAATTTTATGTTTAATTTTGGGGCATTTAAGGCACAATTTGTTACACAAGGAATTTTTTCTACAATACCCATCTTTGATTCTTTATCTAAGCCCTTGGTTATAAGAGACTGCCATAGTTCTGCTATCTTAGAATTTATTTCTAAGAAATTTTTCTTTTGACAAGGTTCACCAATCAACCTAAGAATATCTATATCATTATCTTGGGTATTGGTGGCTTCCTCATCGCTCGAATAAATAATATATCTATTTTTTGGTTCTGAAATTGAGTGAGATCAGTTGTAAAAAAAAAAAGTAAAAGTAAAGTTACAGCCTATATACGTCCCACTGCTGGGCACAGGCCTCCTTTCACTTTTGAGAGGGTTTTAGGGCAAGGAACATAGTCCGCCGCGCTGCTCCAATGCGTGTTGGCGAACTTCACATGTCTTTGAAATATATTTTTTCTTATTTTTCAGACATGCATTTCACGATATTTTCCTTCACCGCCGAGCACGTGGTAAATCAGCACTTAAAATTGCAATTAACAATTTCATTGGTGCCGGCGATGATCGAACCCGGTTTGCTCGCGTACTGTGAAATTTACAGCAAGCGCTAACCATCTGAGCTACCACGGCTCTAGTTGTAAAAGAAACATAAAAATATAACCTCATGTACCCACTCAGTGGTACCACGAGTAAAATATGTCCTAATTTGTACATTTTTTGATAATAAAGTAAAATAAACTTCGAATTTCATGCCTCGTGTACCCCTTTGTGGCACCTCAAGGCAATCATTAATATTTCATGTCTCGTGTACACCCTCGTTGCATCGCAAGACAATTATTAATGTTTAGTGTTAAAATAGGTTGTCAAATTATGAAAATATAATAAAATGTATATAATAATGTAAAGTATGTACAAGCTCCCGTCTTGTCTCATAGATTGGAATTTTATTACATGTTACGTTTCTACGCAATTATGAGTTATGACGCCATTATGCATCAAATAAAAAATTACCTTCATTGGAATCGTCTAAAAGATTAACCAGCGTTTCTATGAGTTTCCTCTTTTTACTCACGTTAGCATTCACTTATAAATATCACTTTTATTAAGAATATCACTTATAAAATTACAAAAATAATTTAAGTTGGAGAGTTTGACTCGTTGATTCGTCACGAAATATTCACAATGACTTGAGGCGTATAGTGTTGCCAGTAGGAGCACATGCAGGATACCAGTAAAAAATCTTATTTTTTACAATGGAAGGTTAAAATTCGTGTGATTCGGTCCGTCAATTCATGCCTACATAGTATACAACACAGAGGAGGCGTCAACGAATATAATTTCCTCTAGACTAGACTTTTGGTCACGGCAGCCAATGTTAAAAATGATTAGCCATCTACGCAGGACAGGATCACTGTACCCGAGAGTATGCGCAAGCACAAGTGCACTCTTATTTTATTTTTTAACTATTCTAAGCCAGCGCTTAACTATAATCAATCCTGATGTTAAGTCGTGATGTAGCCTAAGATGGTGAAGCGCACGAACCTAACAAAAGTCTATTCACACTCGCCTTAAAGACCACAACCGCAGCAAACCGTTTGGTTTAACAACAAAAGGGCGGCCGACTGGCCAACGTCTGGTTGTCCGATGGTGGAAGGGAGAGGGAGGAATTAAATAACGCAATTCCTGCGAACACTCTCCCTGCCTGTAGTGTGATTCACACGCTCAACCATAGCTTCTCTTTCGGACTGGATTTGATCCAGACTGACCCGAGAATTTGGTTGGTATCTCTCTACAAATGTGTTGTCGTCTGTGCAGAAGCAGATCATTAATATGCAGCAGGAAGAGAGTTGGACCACCCCTGAGGAACACTGGCGTTAGTCGTCACAGAATCGGATGAGCACCTACCAACGACGACCCAGAGAAACCGTTCACTCATAAAGTTCTTTACCTAGTCAATCAGATCAGGGGATAAGCCATACGCTGGAAGCTTACCCAAAAGGCTAGCGTGCCTTTTGGGAGTTTAATAATAATGTAATGTAAATAATTTCCTCCACACTCATGGCCCGATGGGACGGTTGTATGACATGCCAGCAGAGAGATCAGGCGCAGGGCACGGGGGTGAAACACTGCTAACTTCCTGACTCTGGGCTGCTACAGAGAATTCTTGTCAGACAATAACTGATTCCTGTCCCGACCTGGGATCGAACCCAGGACCCAATGATCACATTGCGCATAGATTTGGAGATAGTAGCAAACACTTGAGTTTAAAGTAAGTTTTTGCACGAACGAAGTCGCGGGTAAAAGCTAATCTTATCGATAACTGATAATTGAGTAGTGTGATAAAAACCGGTAAGCGCATTGATTTGGTGATCATTTGATATAAAACATCAATTTATAAAAACTACATTGAAATTAATGTTATCTTTTTAATATCGAAATAAATAATATTCTTGTAAAGTTATATATTCTAAAAGTTCTCCAATACAAAATTTAACTGGCTCGTACTCGAGTCGATATAAATTATTCTTTTCTCTGTGGAGCAAGATTTTCTGCTTTATTCAAGCAAAAGCACAAGCGGCGGGAGGCAAATTGGATGGGATTGCGACATATCTTGGCTGGCGGCGAACCGACGAAATGCGGGTAAACTGCTCTCATTCCACCTAGTACTCCTTTCAAATAGGGAAAAACGTGAGTCTCTTTAAGGTTGATGTGAGCTTTTATTGTAAAAGGATTATTCACGGTAAAAAGGTTGATATCTAGAAATTTCATACACAAAAAAACGTTTTGCTTTATTTTGATCCTTTAACGAAAATATCTCCACGTAAAAGAAAAATCACATGTAAATCCTAAGAAAGTCTGAGATATAGCAATGAAACGAATACTACGTTAAAGTTATTAATTATAATTATTAATTTATAAGTCAATGTAACTAACTGGTTACTTCATTTTTAAATAAGGAAAAATATATGTGCGGCATATACATGCACAGAGGAGCTGATAAACAGGTACAATATCAAATATTTTCTAACTAGGTAAGTCAACGATAATCAGTCAATTTACACTCAAGGGAATAAAATGGAAGGACCAAAACATAGGTAGGTAATATCGGCCGCAGACGCGCCGGCATTTTATTTTAATACCGTGTCGAGTGCACGCTTCCGACTATCCACAATCCGTCCCATCCTATCCAAGCTTTATCTACTGCAATATTCAAGCGCATTGTGATTCACAATCGCCCGTCTTCACTACGAGTAACACCCGCTTCACAAAAGAGAACCTCGACACAACAATCCAGTGCATCTGTACAGCCAATGAAAGCGTTGTTTCAAAAGTTTTTAATTACAGCCTAGCTTTACTTACGCTATTAACATTTATAAAGGCTGTAATAAACACTACAAAACATTTTGAATTGTAAAAAGTGTTTGCATTATTGCGTCACAACAAAATTTGAAAACCAAGCAAAAGGCATCGGATAATATTAGTCGGTATTCAATACAACTAATTGTTAGGTAAACCGTAGAATATATGTAAACACACAAACACACACAATACATTCACTCATCATCATACATAACATACATAAACATAAACACTCACGCCTGTCACCCAGAGGGGTAGGCAGAGACTACGGACTTCCATTTGGCACGATCCTGACATACCTCTTTCGCCTCCTTTACATCCATATATCTACGCATACATGCTCGTCGGTTAAGGGTACTTCTAACGTGGCCCATTTTCAAAATATCGCCAATTTGGTCGATAAACTTTTTTCTAGGGCGTCCCTTTCCGACTCGGCCATTCACATCTGCCATATAAATTTGCTTTGTCACTCTTTCCTCATTCATTCTTTCTACGTGACCAAACCACCGAAGCATTCCTTTCTTAATCCTGGTCACAACATCATCTTGCATACCACATTTATCTCTTATCACGCAATTTCTCACCCTGTCATTCAGATTAAACCCTAGCATATTCCTTAAAGACCGCATTTCTACAGCATTTATTCTACTTTCGTGCTTCTTCTGCCACACCCAGCTTTCACTACCATACATTAAAGTAGGGACTAACACAGCATTATGAATTACCATACGTGCCTGTTTTGACACATTCTGGTTCTTCATAATAGAGTGTAGTGCCCCATTCACTCTATTCCCTGCATTTACTCGTCGTTCTATTTCCCTATCATATCTACCATCCCTGCTAAATACACATCCCAAATACACAAACTCATCCACTTGCTCAATTAATCATCATTAATAATCATCATACACTAGCAACATTTTGATGTGTTTCCACTTAGCATTAGGCTTCGAGGCGTGTTGGTAAGTCTAGTGGCGGTTTACGTACGCATTATTCGTTTAGCGAGAAAGCAAGGCCCGGAAGAGGCACGCCGATGGAATACAAATTTAGATTCGCTGCATTTAGACGTGTGAGATCACCCGATGCATTAACGTAAGGCATGTACGGTGAGAAAGCACGGAGCGTTACTTTGGCTATGCCTTATAAGCGATTGAATTATGACATTAACAATAACAATTACTATAGCAATTGCTTGTACAGAACTTAGTTAGTAGTTTTCAACATACCATTTATATTCAAAGGAAGAACGAGTTAGTCATGGAATATTTTGCCGACTAAGGAACGTAATATTATAAAATGTATTTTTTTTACTTATTACGAAATTGTTAAAATATAATGACCCTCTTAGATGATCGACATCATGGGGTCACCCCATTACCAGTTGTGATAAGTTATCAAATGTATGTAAAGGTAAAAAATTATAATTATAGAAGCGAGTTTATTTCTTTGATTGTGGACTTGTATGATTAGTGATTTGGCCAGTGTCAAGTATTGCTAATCATCCTTTATAAAAAAAATCATAAAATTCTATAATAATACGTTGCAGTTGTGTGATGGCTGCAGCACGAATGTGTTGGCTCGATCATAGAAGGATACACAAAAAATAGTTTCATGTTGCTGCTAGGTTGCGTAATTACTAATTTCGTATGGTTAGTGTTTTGACAATTTATACTGGTAACGGTGCATTCTAATTTAGTCCTCCGGAGTGACAAAGCATTTTCGTTTTGATTCTCCATCGAGGATAGATGTAAATGTATATGAGTCACAACATCCACTTACTTGTTAACACTCGTACTCGTATTTTTTTTACAGGATAAGTTGACAAACGAGCACACAGTTCACCTGATGGTAAGTGGTTGCTGTTGCCCATAGACATCTACATCTATCCTCGATTGCGAATCAAAATGCAAATGCGTTGTCACCCGTGAGGACTAAGATGGAATGCCTCGTTTCCAGTGAAAGGGGTCTCCGGTTCTCTACACTCACCATACGAAATACAGCAGCATTAAGCTACTATTTCACGCTGGTATTCTGTGAAAGCGTGGTCCTTCCCCGGTCGAGCCTACCCATTCGTGCTTCAACTATACATCTAATATAACTGCAGCATGGCTCTACCACGTTAAAATTATTTATAAAAACATTGCGAAGCGGACGACTTCGACGACAGTTTAACCCGTTTTTAAGCAACAATATAGGCGCAGCAGTCCGCCCTCGCCCAAAAACCACTAAAACTGTAAAATATGAGGTTACTGGCTGCAGAAAAGATGCAACTTACATGCGAGTTAACATTGTTGGTCGGGTGGTTCCGCGCCGCGTCGCTGGCCAGCGCAGCGAGCGGCATTCGCGGCTTGGTGGACAGCGCGTTGGTACGAGGTGAAGAAGCGCATTTTACAGCAGCCTGATAACAAAAAATTATGTTAACAATAATCTGAATGTGGTAAACTATCCCCTAACACAATCATTGACACTTATTTTCCAACATACAACATAATGTAGTAGCTCACGCACGTATAATTATGGATAAATGTATGTAAGTTACATTTGAAAGTATAGTAAAATATTGTTCGAATATTATTAATATTTTATTCAAAGAACGAGTCTATAGAATATGATGAGCAAATTTTATTATAATAACACATTAGGTACGTTATTCTCTAATTAAAACTTTTCATCGTAAATTGTAACTATGTTTATTTGGAATAATTATTTATCGGTATGACATGCATCCCACTAGCACCTTATAAAATATTAAGTATATAGCCCCGTGGGTATAGTAAGGGGCGACAGAGGGATATGAAACAGGATAAAAACTTCGGTTGCCAACCTATCGCCAAACATAGCAACAACTATGGCAAGTATCTCCTCTATAAGACAATATTTGTGAAGCCCTATTTTCAGCATTGGACTTTTGAATAATGATGATTGTAATAAAAATAATTGATATGCAAACATACATGGGAAAAAAATGTGTTTCCCTTAAAGTTAAAGGTGAATACCACTGTTAACCAAACGTCAAGCACTAAAATATATGAATTATCTATAATATGAAATAAACCTCGTTGATGATTTGTGATCTAGAAACCGTAACACAAGCATGATGTGTATCTATATAAATGTATGTGTATAAATTAAATTGTGTATTTTTGTATGTATTTTACGCGATATCTTCAACAATTATTGTAAAACGATTTCGATATTTCTTTTTCCATTTTCCATACTTCCAAGGCTGTTCTATTTAAATTTGGAAAAAAATTCCACTCCTAATGGTGGGAAAAAGGGGATAGAGTGTGTTGTGATATCCGACAGTCCATTCAAAAGAGTAAAAACTAACTTCTAATAAAAGTAGAAACTAACTTAAAAGAATAAAACAAGTTACATTCAGAAGTCGGGGCTTCAATTCTTCTGCTATGTCTTACTTAGCCTTCAACTCTGGTTTTACTTTTTAATAAATGTAAAATGTTTTTGTATTATATAGGTATACATATATATTATAAGAATTACATATCATCTGTTCAAAGCGGCAGACCTAATTATCTTTAGTTTGGATCAAAAATATATTTAATTTAATTATAAAAAATTAAATTACTTACTAGAAGAGCGAATAATGTGTTGCCGACTTTGTAATAACTTAACACGTTGATGGACAGTACTCGCTTACCGATTGCACTTGAAAATACACTACTTTTTTCCATACATTGGCCATAGGCGTTGTGTCACAACACTGCGTCCAAAAATTAGATAATGTGACACAACGGATATAGACGTAAACGTCTCACGACGTACTGGCACATGAAATGTACATTCAAGTACGTGATTTGCCAGAACGCCTGTTGACGATGGCGTCGAGAGGCGTACTGACAAAAAGCGACGGCTATTTGACTATACGATATGACCGTACGTCTTTAGACGATCCATTATTTTATGAGTGCAATTAAAACAACGGTAATAATTAAGTATACTTTTATTTAGAAATACTTATACAAAATGTAGTTAATAAAATTAATTTCAGACTCAATTGTTTTTTAAGGCAATTAAAGAAATAAAGAAACAACATATAGTATCTCTAGAACACCTTTCGCGAGAAATCAAATTAAACTATTTATTAGCATTAGAAAAGTACAACTAACATATTTTGCATTTGGTTAGTCGTAATGGCACTTAAATTATATAAGTAACTACTTTTTAACATCGATAAAATTTTCAAAAATATAATCAATAAATATAGTTTTCAGTTTCAGCATAGAGGTATAGGAACTTTTCAACATGATATCATCATCATGATAAACTTATTACTAAATAAAAAATTTCACAATTAAAGATCTTAATCTGTTAAATTTTCGTGATAAAATTCGAAGCACGACGGACATAATGGAGGCTTATCCGGACATCCTTTACAACGATAGCTGGTTTCTCTTCTAATGTTTTTCTGAGTACATACCTTGCATTTCAGAAATGCAAATTTTTTTTTGGTTCCTGGTCGAGCTAGCATTTGTTCTGGCCAATGACCACTCACCATGTTTGTATTTTGTGAAATATTTGGTGGTGGAAGAGGAACAGATGATGTACTGAGACGGAACCGTCTGCTATCATGAATGCTACTGGATGCCATGACCAAATCTTTCCCTTTCAAATTGTTGTCAAGTCTAATCATAACTTTGATAAGTTCATCTCTGTAGTTTACATAATGATAATTGGCAGCATTGTTCTTTTTATATTTTTTGAATAGATAAAATGAATTCCAAACTGCTACATCCAGTAAATGGAATAGTACCTTTTTGTACCATCTTATGGTTTTCCTAGGAGTCGAATAATAAGCTACCATTTGGTCACAGCGATCAACACCGGACATGTTATCATTATACGATTTAATTTCAATAGGTTTCAATCTCAACTTTCCATATTTGTTTCTTACTTGCACCATCGATGGATGATGTTTAGTAGTTATCATAACAACTGGGCGCTTGTCTTTCCACTTAGAAACATATATTTTGTTCTTGCGTACCCACACATGTTCACCTTTCTTCAGTTTTTTATTAACTATGTCTTTAGGGTTATCTTTGCGATTTGTACGTAAAGTGCCAGTTGTATGAGTTTTCAACTCGAGTAATTTTTGGGACAAGCTCACAGAATTGTAATAGTTATCCATAAATAGATGATGTCCACGTAATAGGTATGGATGCATCAATTTTAATACAAGTTTTTCAGTTTTTGATCCAGTTTCAGGAGTAGAAGCTTGCTTTCCACTATACATTTTCATGTTGAGAACATAGCCATCAGGTGTTGTGAGTTCGAAAAATTTAATGCCATAGCGAGCCTTTTTTGATTTAATATACTGCCGAAAGTGCAAACGACCTCGAAATAAAAGAAGAGACTCATCTAACGACAGTTCTTTGCCAGGGTTATAGATTTTTCTGAAATTCTGTGTTAACATATCAATTAGTTGTACGATCTTATCATCCCCTTTGGCATTCAAGTTTGCTGCATATAAACATCGCAAAATTTGTTCATATCTTCTTCCTGACATCGTATATCTAAAAACGGGATGATAATATAATGAATCTGATGGCGAGAAGAGACTTCTTTGCTTGGGGCATTTTACATGACCTTTCAAAAGAGTGAGACCCAAAAACTTCATCATTTCTTCGCAATTAGTCTCACGATATACTGTTTTACGACTATGTCTAGTATGAGGTCTGTTAGTGTTACAGAGGCGGTTCCCATAATCGTTTGTACAGTTTACTAAATATGCTAAGAAATTTTGCGAAAAAACGAGATGAAAAAAATCGACAACATTATTTTTATCTTCAATATTCACAGTCAAACCACATTCAGACATGGCAAAATCAAATTCAGGTATTTCAGTAACTGATGTAGACCATGACTCCTCTGTAACATGTGAAAAAGATCGATTGATAAGATGCTCAAAGTTTGGCTGATTAGAGACGCTCTGGGACTCAGTTGCAAACATTTCATTATTTGAAGGCCCAGCAGTTATTTGTTCATCATACGTATTTTCTTGACGTTCTACTGAAGAACATGAAGTTCTGTCGTCGATTTCAACATGAATTTGAACATCATCAGTATTTTGATAACATTCTAAGGAAGAACATGTAGTTCTATCATCACCATCAACCGAGGAATCAGAAGACTCACCCGAGGTTATAGCCGCTGTTTCTTGCACGCGTCTTGTTTGAGAACTTCCAACTGGGTCTTCAGAACTCGAAGATTCACTTCCAGAAGGTCGGTAATCCTTATCTGATCCATATTCTCCATCATCCGCAAACGGTTCTTCAGAGGAATCAGGAGTGGACGCACCATCAAATAAGTCCTGTAACCGTCTTTGATTTTCCTCAAAGGGATCCATCTGAAAAATAAATTGTTTTATTTACAAACAAAATCAAATCCAACCATATGTTTTTCTTCTATAAGTCTAATTTAGAAAGCTCAACGAATTGTATTATTTATTATAACTACCAATAAAACAAAACAAAACAATTAAAATTACACGTGGCTTACCTTTTCGAAATATTTCGTTGCAAGTGGAGCGCAAACGTACGTGGAGCACCGCTCACGCGCACTACTCTACTGAATGTATGTAAAGATGACGTCGAGGGGCGTGCTGTGCTTGCGCGGGGGAGTTCAAAATCGTCGTTGTGTGAGTGACCGGACTTTTTTAAATGTGTGTAAAACTTGAAGATGTGACAGTACAAATACAAAAATTGTATGTACAGTGACAGTACAAAATGCCGCTTTATACATTTTGAAGGAATCTGGAACGTCATAAGGCGTACTCATATTATAAGGGCCTAAACTCGAACGTCGACAGACGTTCTGTCGTATCGCAAACTTTACCGCAACGTCTGTAGGCGTTACTGTCCATCAACGTGTTAAGGAGCAAACTACCATGAGCAGAATCTTATTGAGCTACAAAAAGTTGTGTGCCACATATTATATCCGTAATGCATATTAACATTTTAGGAGAGCGATATGAATATCAAAAAAGGCATTAAAATACCTAGGTGGATTGAAAAGTACTCGGCCTAACACAGATCCATTCAATTCTAAAAATCAAATCTACCCACATTATTTAGTTCAGTTCAGACTAGTTCATTGTGTGAAGTTCGAAACGTGTGCGATAATTAGTTGTGATTTTATAAATTTATTAACAAAGTAATCGGACATAATTTCCGCGAATGGAGCAAATCGAGCAGCGTGCCGTCATTAAGTACCTCCATAAGAAGGGGCTATCATCAAAAGCCATCCATGATGACATGGTCAGTACATTAGGCGATTGTGCTCTGTCATATTCATCCGTCAAAAAATGGATAGCAGAATTCAAGCGTGGTAGAGAGAGTGTGAAAGATGAACCCCGCTCTGGAAGGCCTTCGACGTCAACTACTGACGAAAATATTAAAAAAGTACTTGATTTAATAATGGGAGACCGCAGATTAAAAATTAGAGAGATAGCCGAGATTATAGGCATCTCTTATGAACGAACTCAAAACATCATTGTCAACGAGTTGGGTTTCCACAAGGTGTCTGCGAGGTGGGTTCCGCGACTGCTTTCAGTTGAACAAAAAAGGACGCGATTGACTATTTCACGCGACTGTTTGGAGTTATTTGAAGCCGATGCAGATGATTTTTTGAATCGTTTTGTTACTAAGGACGAAACATGGTTTCATTACTGTACACGGGAAACAAAACAACAATCAAAACAGTGGAGAAGACCTGGTTCACCACCCGTGACGTTTTACTACGTCGTTTACGAGAGAAAATAAAAGAAAAACGTCGAGGAATGCTCAGAAGAAAAGTCCTGTTTCATCATGATAACGCCCGTGTTCACACGTCAGTACAGTCAATGGCTGAAATTCACAACTGTGGCTTTGAACTGTTACCGCATCCACCGTATTCACCTGATCTGGCACCATCAGACTTCTTTCTGTTCCCTAACCTAAAAAAGCACTTGGGAGGTCAAAGATTTTCGATAAACGACGAGGTCAAAGCAGCTGTAGACGCATATTTTGACTCTAAGGAAGAATCATTTTTTTTCAACGGTCTAAATGCTTGGAAGGGGAGGTGGCAAAAGTGTATTGAACTTGATGGTGATTATGTAGAAAAATAAAAATATAACTGATTTAGTATGTGTTTATTTTCTTGGTTAGGCCGAGTACTTTTCAATCCACCCTCGTACTGAGTAAGCAACTTGTAGGTTAAGTTGCGTGCCCAAAGAGAACATTTATATAATATACAATAAGATAACTAACTCTAAGTTTAGTTTTGAACAAAGGCTAACGTTATCACTACATAGGAGTAATATTACGCAGCTCAGCAAGTAATTTCGTGGTGAATTTTATTAGGTAATTAGGTTGCTCAACAACTGTCATGCTGTTCGCTTTAAATAAATGGCAAATAAAATAAAGTTTTTATCAGTCACTGTTTTCGGCCGGAGCGACTACACGCTCACTTTGTATTTTAACAACCAGTACTCATTAGTTTTGAAATCTTGACTTTAAATTTAAAATCACTCGTTTAAATACTTGTCTTAATAATATGCGTATTATTCATAAAATCATTAATAATTAATCGTATCGTTGTTACATACTTAAAAACTGGCCGCTAGATGAAATACAAGATTGATTTGTTAGAAAATTTCTCGTAATATATCTGACAAACTAGTAAGCAAATCACGACTCTAAATTATTCACAAGGTCTAAATTGACGTGATTATATATTTCGCATTCCTCGCGAGACAGCCGTTTCGTAAACTTGTAAAAACTAATAGATTTGATGTAGGATTTACTGAATGTTATGTTTTGTTACGAGGTCTGGTACAACAGATAGCAAATAACTTAATACTTATATTGTAACATTAAAAAATAGTTTTAATTTTTTTAAAGTTCGCGTAAAGTAGTTGACGGTTATATCCATTATATACATATACGTATATAATATTAAATAAAACATTATTTTTTATTATTAATGAACAGTACAGGTTAAAAATAACATCACAGATTATATTGTGCCTATTTTAAACGGTATTTCAGAACAAGTGATAAAAGATTTCTTTTGTAGGAAAAACAAGAAAAATTATAAACAGTATAAAATGTTTTAACATTTTAACATATTAAACATTTCGGATACCACTTAACTAAAAAGGAAATTAAAAAGCGGTCGCACAATACCTGACACGGTAATAATTATAAACTTTTTTATTTACTATCATTGATTTTTAAAAATTCGTGCGGACAGGTGGGCCAGGACCTAGTTGTATGACAATCGGCTTTAGAACAAGACGGATATATCTAACAGCGGATTTTTGCTAGCTTCTAATAGCGCATATAGTTGTTTTATATGATTTATGCGAAAGCAAGGAACTTGAATTTTATTTAATATTTTTTATTTAAAAAAAAATTGCATAAAAATACACAATAGAGATACCTATATATTGTATAACATGACCTTAGATATTAGTTACGTATTTATTTATAGCCATGTTATTAAATTTGTCAAAAAATCTAGTTTGTAACTAATTTTAATAACGTCTGTAAAATGAAAAAGATATATTACTTATTTTATGTAGTTGTAATAAAATGCAAAATTTACGTTTTATACCGCAAACATTAAACGGAAATGTTTGCGCGAGTATTTTTGCCGATAAATTAATTATACTATCATGTTAATATATTGAAAATATAACACAACGCTTCGTTTAAAAATACGGTTTATAGACGATCGTTTATTACACCGATAACGTAGCGACGCGTACATCCAAAACGTTATGGTTGTAGGCATCCATTTGACTTTAAAATGGCTTTCCCACGGGGAGAACAACCGCCCGCAGAAAAATAGCTCGACTCGATTTCTGTGAACTCGTGATAACTTTTTTTATGAGACCGAAATGAATTGTATGAAATCTTTTGTGGAAGCCAAATAAAGATCCCGAGAGAATTTTGTTTTCGTCACAGTTCTAAAGAGATTTATTCGTTGTAAAATTAAATGTATCTCCAGCGAAGTCTCAATTTTCTGTGCGATGAATTTCTGAGTGATTTAATTAAATTATTAGCTTGTGTAAATTTAGTACTAATTAAAGACAATAATAGCTGTTTTAATATGATTATGTAGGACTGTAACTTAACTCTCGTAATGTAGGATACATTATTATTGCTTATTGCTTATTTTAACTATAATGACATACCCGGCTATTGTCTACTATACTTTGCAGAATAATTTTTTTATAGGATAAAGGCGACAAACGAGCACACAGTCCACCTGATGGTAGGTGGATGCTGTGGCCTACTCTGTGTCTACATTTAACCTCGATTATAATCAAAATGCAGATGTGTTGTCATCCTTGGGGACTAAGATGCAATGTCTCGATTCCAGTAAAACGTGTCTCCGGTTCTATTCACTCACCATACGAAACACAGCAGTATTAAGCTGATATTTTACGCTGGTATTCTGTGAGAGCGTGATCCTTCCCCGTTCGAGCCGACCCATTCACGCTACAACCATTATATAGCTGTAGCGTGGCTCTACCACGTATAAATGTAATATAACATAGTATAATTATTAGCATAACTGTATTCAGCGGCTGAATGATTATTTTAATGCAAAGACTTCCCTAAACTTTTTATTTATAAAAGTTCTGCCACCGCTAGTACTAAGCAAATACCTGTCATGTTTTAATTGCCATGCTCTCCCATCGCTGGTCGAAGCGATTTTTAAAATGGCCATAAATTCTTCCAAGTATTTCTCACAAACGCCGAGAACTTAAATGGGAGGAATTGAATAATTATTTATTCTTTACAAAGTTGTAAGTAAACAGATTAGTGTTTACAAGATTGTATCTAATAATAATTAGTGTCGGTTAATAGTTCGGCGAGGCTTGGTAATGGCATGCCTGCGCGACTCGTGTACCTAGCGGACAGTCCGACAACAATGGTCTTGCTGTAATTGCTTAACCAACAACAAATTAATCACTAAGTGACAGCTTTGATTCAAGTGTTATGACCGAGGAAATAATATCCGCATAATAACATCGTTACGCTGTTGCGTTCCACTTACCATAATGTTTTTGTTTGTCTTTTGTTTTTTTTACATTTTTCTAGTAATAATTTACTATATATATTAAGCTGATTACAATTTTTTTATATCTTACAAAGTTAAAAAATGGTATGATGAAATATGCAATCAAAAATTAAAAATGTAATGGGTACTTACGATTATAATTAATATCGTTATTAGAAGGTGCAAAAACTTAGACCGGAATAGGGCATGCAATCTCGTTCTCTCGAGATCCCGATCCCGCGAGATCTCGTCCATATTTTGCGAGACTGAGTCTCGTTCAATTTTTGTACGAGATCTCGCGAGATTGCGTGATTGAGCGGCGCAGCAAAATCGGTGTCATATATCGTAATCGCATCATAATACTGCAGAAGGCTGATTTAGTGTTATATTTTGAATTTTCTTTTTATTTTAAGCTTTTTGTTCATAATACTGCAGAAGGCTGATTTAGTGTTATATTTCGAAGTTTCTTTTTATTTTAAGCTTTTTGTTCATAATACTGCAGAAGGCTGATTTAGTGTTATATTTCGAAGTTTTTTTTTTAAGCTTTTTGTTCATAATACTGCAGAAGGCTGATTTAGTGTTACATTTCAAAGTTTTTTTAAGCTTTTTGTTCATAATACTGCAGAAGGCTGATTTAGTGTTATATTTTGAAGCTTTTTTATTTTTATTTTAAGTTTTTTGTTCTTTAGACTGCAGAAGGCTGATCTTTGTTATATTTCGAGGTGTTCTTTTTGTTTTATTTTAAGTTTTTTGTTCTTAATACTGCAGATGCAGAAGGCTGATTTTCAGTTTATATAATAAGAATAACACTGACGAATATTATATTGTAACGTAATATTGTGTTTTATTTTAAAATAAATGATTATAATATGCCAATTACATGTATGTTTTATTTTTATCTTATATATTGAAAATCAATAAACGGAATTAATAGTATTAGCGAATGCTTTTAGTAAAAATACCCAATTGGGCGAAATCTCGGAAATCTCGTAATCTCGCGAGACTGGCTTTACGGTCTAAGATAAAGGTCTAAGATCTCGGCTAAGTCTAAAATCTCGCGAGATTGCATTCCCTAGATCGGAATAATAAGTTACTGAGAACTTAATTTAAATTTTTGCCTATTAAAATAATACTCTACTTCCTTTATAATAAATACCTACTTTATGGTTATTATATATTATGGTGTACTATTAGGAGTAGGTACATCCTATTAAATTAATATTAATAGTAAAATAGTTGTAATTTAACATTAAAATACTTTGAGAACCAAACTAAAATTATTCGTACAGTTTAACATGTATTTAGCGACCTTGCCTTAAATAATTTTGAACCCGTGTCAGAGGTAGTCGTTGAGCACCAAATTTCATTTTGTTTTTAATCTGCCGGCAGTCGCCGTTCCATCACCGAGTTCATTTTAACGGAATCGTTTAATTACTAGCGACACGGCGGCTCATTAATTAAGTCATCAGAGCTCGGCGTCGGTAAGCCGAAGATTAGATACCGTACTATATGTTAATGAACTAATAAGTTGTCCTAGTCGGTACAACCGCATTATTAACCCCTTCAATCGACCACAAAACTGTCGTAAAAGAACAGTATTAATAAATATTAAAAGAACGCCGATTCTACATACACGCACTAACATTAAACGTCTTTTTTCCAATCCAATGGGCTGGATAGACTTTTTCAGGTAGTCATCGGTTGGGTTGGTTAAAGACATACCTCACACTAACCAAGCAAAGCTGGCGAGTTGATAAGCAAATTTATTAAAGAAAGCATTTAAATTCAAATCCAATTGAAGTATAAGACAGAGGTGCTTTAATGTGGTAAAAAATTAGCTGAATCACAATATCCTAACTGTTAAGAGTTAGGATATTGTGATTCAGCTAATTTTTTACGAAAGAACGAAGAAAGACGAAATACATAACCTTTTCCTTGTGAAATGCAGTATCTGAAATTAACCAATGTAAAATTATATCCCACACATATTCGAATCACAATGACTCCAGCTGTTTGTGTTCTAGTCTAGAAAGGACAAATACGGTTAAGTATTTTGGTATTACGATGGACGGTAAATTAAGTTTCCAGAAACACATTAACTTATTAGCATCAAGAATGCTCAAAATAATTTATATTTTTAAGAACCTGCGACATGTTGATGATAATGAGTTAATATATTCGGTTTACCTTGCTCTTGGACAGTGACGACTTAGTTACTGTATTTCCGCCTGAGGTGTATCACCTAAAACCTTATAATTAAAAATTGAAAGAGCTCAGAGAGCTGTTTTAAAAGTAAGTCTTTTTCTACAGATTTTTTTCACCCAACCATCGATCGATATTTATAAGCAGAGTAAGGTCCACAGTCCACACAGTACGTCAGCTTTATTGCACACTGTTACTATGCAACAATTCCTTACTGACATAATATGAACCAAATCTGAGCTGCAGCGTCACGCTGTCTGGCCATTTATTATTATTATTTTTTATCGTTTTTATGGTATCTATCTATTAATTGACTGAAAAGTCTGTGTTCAACAGTCGACTTGTGAATAGCTGTAAAAATGATGAGTCAATAGATTGTAACCATTATATGACTAAAATCAGAATAAGATCAATAAAAATATAGACAAATATAATAGTGCTCATCCTTAAAAATCTATTACTATTCCGGAATACAGATGTTTATTGATTCATTTCGTCTCATTTACATATGGTAAATGTTTAAAACATCAATTATTATTTTTAATTAACTGTATATATAATTAAATATAATGTTTAACTTTATGAAATAAAGGAAAACAAATTTCTGCAATATGGTTTATAAGAATAATAAAATGATGATAGATAAATAAGTATTAATACATTTTAATCGCAAGGATGGATATATTTTTATTACAATTTTGCAACAAAAAATACTAACACGCGTATTATAGCAATTACGAGCATAAAAGTAAAGTCTATCTCTTTGTAATAGCTGACAGAAAAAAGGATCACTTCTTGACAGCAAACATTATATGAAGCGAACAAAAGGCTGTAAAAAATAACAAAACCTATTTCTACTTCGGAAGTTTTATTCCTTTTGTATTCTTTGTAGACCTTTTAAGTTTGAGTAACGGAAATAGACAAAGCCACATAATTAAGCAAACTGAAAAAAAAATGTAACATAACCTCAGACACTTCTTGTTTAAAAGTTTTACGAAATTTTTCTGCATTCCATGCCACAAAATAAACACTTCCGAACGAATCAATTTTACTCTAATAAATTCATACGTAAACAAAACGCTAATAAACAACTTTAAAGCACGACGTAGTCCTGTACCGACTCGAGTTAATAATAGATTTACGATGGTGTACGATAGCGAAATAAGGAAGTAATTAACCAAGGGGGTGTAATCGAAATATTTGTAAACGGTTGTCGCGTGTTGCCGGACGATTATATCGCTCGCCTCGCACCTCCCACGGACAGGGGAGGCCACCGCGCCTGGGTACTTTGCTCCAATTGACCTAGTGATTGGTACGATTGTCGCTTTTATGAAAAAGACATTTTAGGTATTCTGTTTTTTTTAGTAAAATTAAAGATGTGCGCCGTAAAGGCAAACCGAATTTGATCACCGCCGGCACCAATAAAATTGCTCATTGAATTGCATTTAACAATTTAATTTTAAATAAAGATGCTGATTTTGAGTCAACCTGACATGCCAGACATTCTTGATTCCTCACTCGACCAGGACTCTGTGAGACTTCTCCTTATTGACGATGAATAATCATGTACTATAATAAAATTTTGTATATTTTACGCGTTAAATCATTTTATCATCTTACAATAAAAAAATCTTTAAATGTAGAACCGTAATGAATTTATAATAAATAATCTTTCTGACCCGGATGACTGTCTGAATTTCGTCGAAGAATTTACTACAAGTTTCGTCTTCATAAAGTTTAATGTATAATGTATTTTGGCTCAGTAGGTAGGAAACTCAGCGGATCTTTTATATCTAAAAAAAAAAAAACTTCCCGCACAAGTATTCGGCTAGGCTATTTCAAATTTTTAAATCCTCCTTTCCTTTTTCGTACACAAGTGTTTAAATTAAGTCAGAATTGAATAAAAAGTTGATACTTTAAACGCGTGATATTTTCGACATTCCATTCGTTTTCAGACAGAAGTTTTTATTTATGTAAATAAACGTGTACGATATTTTTATTTAAAGCTATCGATCGCTTAGACGTGAAAATATTTTAACTATTTACTACATTGTATCGTATAGGAATTAAAAGGTTAACACACGCATCGACCGCGTCACATTCCTTCAACTTACTTTGTTGTAAACATTTACTCTAGCTTGACGATAATGGTGCAATATGGTTACAAATGTTTATATTGTGTCGGGCAATAATTATTGCTTATATGTGCTAATATCCATTCCACGGTGAATATTCAACGTATGTATAAACAATAATCGAGTTAGGCAGCTTGAAACTAAATTATATTTCTTTTATAAAATTGAACTGAAAAAGATCTAACAGTCCACTTAACGGCCAGTGACTAGAGCATCCCATGGACACGCCAACTTCAAACAAAGAAGGGTAGGTATAGATGCATTACACTAACTACCTAGGGTTAACTAACTAGGGTTCTCCGATCGGAAGACCAAAATATCAGGACGAAATTTAAAAATGTCGGGATTTTGGGGTTGCTGTAGGGAGAAATAAATATGAAAAATAAGAATTAACATTGTTGACATATAACCAATTTTTGTACACTTAATTTTCAGGTTGTCACATGTATTTGGCATTTAGTGAGTCCGCCAATTTGGATCCTTTACTTTATCTTTTGTTCAGTAATGATTTAAAAGTGAAACAATTTACTTGAAGTAAGTTCAGTCCGATACTAACTCAGCTTTTATTAAATCAAAGATCATACAATATCGGTGTTTGGTACATAAATTATTTAGCAAACTAAACACCCCTACACATTAAGCATTGCTTACAGGAATCGGCAACACAAATGATATACTATTTTTTAAATTTTTTTAGGTCGTTTTAGTTAATTTAAAAAAAAATATCCCCAAATTTTATCATTTGACACGTCCTTGTCTTTTAGATGTTCAAGTATTTCTCGAAGACAACAGAAATTGGTATAAAAGGTAACTTCAAGTCCATAATAATCAATATCGATTGAAATGTTAAGTTCGTCACGCAATACGGATAGTTCTTCCCACGTAAATAAATTTGCACTTTTTACAGAGAATACGCCGAGTTTTTTGTATTGTAATATATAGATAGATTACGTGTACAAAGTATGTAAATAAGCTTCTGAAATCCCTTCCTACTTGCATTCGTCAACCCCTTCACTATTATCAATATTGCTTAGACTTTTTGTTGCAAGCTCTAATATTGATATCCTTTCGACATTCGTTTTCCCCTTTCGACAAAAATATACTTATTAAATATACTTCTTTGCAGCTGGTTATCAATATAGTAAACGATCCAAAGCGGGCCAAAGAGATAAACATATTGTTAGGACATGACAAAGAAGAACGTGAAAGCGCGCGTCAACTTTAAATTATTAATTTGTATAGAATTTTCCTAGAAGCTGTTTGTCTGGAGATTTTGACTTTGGTCGGGGAGTCGGGAGATCATTTAAAATGGGAGAATCCAGACGAATCCCGTCATCTGGCAACCCTAATTTCACCACTGAGGCCAAAATAAGGATTGACTCGCATCATGTAATTATACTAGCTCCTCTGAACCCCCAGACCTGAACATAACAATGCAACAACCGTTTGGCGCCAGAAATTCGTAAGAGGATCTCACCTACCCAGTTCGATCATTCCTACCAATTAGTAAGTATTTGCTTTTAATTGCAATGGTTAGATTACAACTTTATTAAATAAAAAAGCACTTAACCAACTTATAAAAAATACTATAAATATTAAAGATATCAGTGTCGTTAATCGCCAATTTAAAAAGTATTTATTATATGTTTTAGTATTGACTAGACAACTAAATTGCTATGTATATTGATTGACTAACATAATATTAAGTACAGCGTTATTAAGTGTTTACTGGATTAACACACATTTAAAAAGCAAATTACTATTTCTTTCAGTAGTGACCCAGTCACTTTTGATATGAAAGTATGTGTAACTTTCTGTTTTCAAATAAAAAGCTTTGTTTGCTGGGCGAAATAGAACAGCAAAAACAATTAACATTGGAAAGGCTCTCTTTAATTTTGTTTGAATTTACGAGCTGTTTTCCCGGCTACATGTTTACGTTAGTGCAACATTTCCCGCTCAAAGAATAACACTAAGGGGTTTCGTTAGTAAATAGTAAATACTTATGCTTCCATTCCATGCAAGTTGAATGAAAGGAACATATTAATAACATATTCTTAAAGCTATGCAAAACAAATGTCATCTAGATGACACAGACAAAACTTTAAGAAGTCTTGTCGTATTAAGAAATATTCTAGTATCAAGTTTATTTTACAAAGTATAATCAGTTAAAATTTAAATAGAATATCGCTGAAAATGAAAGTTTAAACGGTGAGCTCGATATGCGACGGGCCATGCAGAAAGTATCACGAAGTTTTTTTTATTTCATTTGATGTATGGCCAGTCATAATTTATTTTGAAAATAGATTATTTAAAAGTAATATTTCAAATTGTCCTCCATGTTATATATAACGAGCTAAATTGAAATATCACGTTTCATTGAAAAATGAATTTCGCGTGATATATTTTACAATTTAAAATGTCGCTTTGAACCGGTCGAATCGTTTGACAAACTTCTAATAGTATTTATGGATAATGGCCCTTAACAAAGCAGGTTGTAACGTTCATGTTATAACAAATTAAGACACGATCGAATAACATCTCGAAACTAGTCGGCCTTTGACGGCTGTTACGAAAGGAATTATGAGAAAAGCGTTCACAAGATTTTAAACGAACACCTTCGCATGAGGAGGACAGTTTCGCGTCGAACGCCGCACATCCCCTCTAATGCTCAGAAGCAGGTGCCGTGACATGATTACTAAATTTGAAGCAGAGTAATCACGGCGTGTTTACCGACCTTATTACAGAATATAGTTATATATATCATTATTAGTACTGGTTATACAGGCAAGTCGACTGATAACTGTTACAAAATCAAATAACAACTTGGTGATCACTTTGGTAAGTATAGTTCCATTAAGAAATTGAAAAAATTAATGCCGACTGGTGTACTACCAAACGTTTGCCTGAAGTATTCACTGCTGTGAGCAACATGTGACCGACCATGACAAAAAATCTCTAGTTTTAAGAGCTAAGTGCTCCCGCAGTCTCAGCACACGTACTTTCTAGACTTCCTAGGCACCACAACGTTTAAGCTTTTTGGTTACCTTTAGGGCCGTAAGATGCGTTAGCAGAGTTCTAGCAGACCGTAGAAAAAGAAGGATAAAATTGATTCTGTCGCATGGTAGACTTTATGTGAATACTGATGTAGTAGAGTAATTTGAAAAGATTTGATAATGGGATATCCATAAATTACGTCACACGTTGAGGGGGGGGGGGGAGGGAGGACAAAATGTGACACAAAAGAGACGGTGGTGGAGTGGGTGGTGTAAAAGCTGTAATGTGATTTATATAAGAACCAAAAATTTAAATTTATATTTTAATACTTATAGGCGAAGAAAATATACACGCACTCATTACTACCACATAAAAAGGAAATGTTTAGTGCAATTCAAAATGGTTAAAAGTTGATGCGAAGGAGCATTAAAGATAAAGTCGGAGGCTCGCGAGTGAATATAGCTGTCAGATGCACTGAAATTACAGCTGGCATGGCAACGTGAGCGTAAAGAAGAGGGAGACGAGTGGAGAAACACAAAGTAGGGGAGGCGAACGCGAACAATCAGTAAAAGTACCGTAATGAAATTTTAAGCGGAGTTTCTATGCACGCCATCGCAAACGCGATATTAAGCCTACTTGTGATGCAAAACTTGTTTACAGAAGTATTTATATAGTTAACATACATGAGCATGTGTATATTAAATAGTTAACGTTTTGTATCGTAAACATTCTAAAGCGGTATAGCTGGTCTTGCAAATATTGCTGATAGAAGTTTTCGCAATAGCTTGCATTGTAAAACGTCGTTAATTTATTTACCAATGGATTTATTTTAACAACGATCTTCCGAGCACGCAATATACAACAACATTTATTAATAGTAGCCAATATGTCAATAATGTATTGGTCTACAGTTTTATTGATTGTTGAATAGAGGTGTATAAAATACGTAGGACGTGTTGTTGTTTCAAAAATGTCTTTATTCTTAAAATAAGATATTACAAGCCGTGTATTATAAAAATAAAATATAAATAGTACAACAAAATTATAATAATGCAACATATAATACAGTACTGGCATCACATTATTGTAGACTAAGATATAAAATAAAAACAAAACAAACAAGCATACGTTCTTTCGTCTTTTTTGTAGACTATTTATTTATCTTTGAACGCACAGCGAGCTTTTTGGTTCATAAGAAATGAACATTTTCTCGGCGACTGGAACGGCATACTCACTGAAATATTTTTATCAGATAAAACGAGTAAAGTGAGCTAAGGAATAAAATACAACGAAAATTTCCCTTTTCAAAAAAAAAAAAAAAACACAAATAATGTGAATCAATAAGTCTCAAAGTTAGTTCAGTTAGTTTAAAACAACTGGTAACTAAGTTTGATAATGCGTCTGCTCAACGTATCGATCTTTGCAAATCTTTTTATTTTGGAAGGTGACCCCGGCGGGAGGCTGTTAAACGATCCGACGGTGATAATTTTTTTCGCAAGCGTTAGAAAAAATATCTGCAAATGGTAATTATATCAAGAAAAACACTTATATTTGTTTGGTGTTAAATAGAGCAAAAAAGTATTTCGCTTAGCAAACAGTTCCGTAAAGTACGAAGTTTAATCGTACTAACTTCAGACACTCATTCGACCAGTGTCGACAACTGTGTACAGTTTAAGAAGTAGCATGAGCCGTAATAAAAGCAGAGAGAAGCGGTTTAAACTTTCCAGGTAAGTATTTATGTCACGGCGTGCTAACATTAAGCTCCAGGGAATACTAGGAGGGGAGGGGACGTAGGGGTGTCTAAGGGCGCCGAGACACTCGGTCGCCGCTCTCGATCGTCTTACTCCGTCTTCTAAAACTCATATTGATTTTTAAGCATACGTAGTCGTTTAATCAAGTGCACATAACATGTTTTTTGTAACATGTTTATCGTACAAGGTTTTACGTCCGTAGTAGGCATAATAAAAAATAAATAAATGAGCTACCTATTAAAATCGGTTAATTCAACCCCAGTTATTAAATTTTGTTAGCAAAAATATTAGGTAAAATAATACATAAATGACGTATAACATTAAAATTAAAAATTACCAATAATAATAAGAAATGCAATGAAAACTATGTTCCGAAGTAAGCAAATGAAATATCGTTTATTAAAGCGTCATTTTTTGTGTTAAACAAACGGCGAATGGAACACCGCAACCATCGGCTATTATATAAGTATCTCTATGCCAAAAAATTAATTATTGAGTTTTTCCGTCAAGCAATTCTCGGTAGTTGCCCGGAAGTTGGTGGTGTCTCACCCCCGTGCCTCGGAAAGCACGTAAATGTTACGTGCTTTCCGAGGTGCTTTACGTAAATGATTTCTCTCCCGTCGTGTCGGTTTACCGACCCATCGGACTATGAGAGTGAGGGAATAGAGAGTGCACCTGTGCTTGCGCATACACTTGTGCACTATAATCCTGTCCTGCGCCGATGGCTAGTCTCCGCTGAGGCAGTATACTTACGTATATTAAATCTCTTTATAAAAACATAAAGTGTTTGTTACATTTGGACAGTCAGATGTTGTTTTTTAGCTGACTCACAAAAGGCGGGGGTTTACAATTCGACTGTAAGTTTTTTGTATTCATGCCACATCTTTGTTAATTGTAAACTGATTTTGGTAATTCTTTTTATTTAATAAAAATGAATGTAAATTTTCATCCATAAAAGTGGAAAATTTCTGAGTGATGAATATGAGTTCTATAGTTGGAAAGAACAAAGTAGGAAAAGATAGGATAGAGGATTTGGCTTATTTTTGGCAAAAATAGTTATTTACTCGCTTCAGTTTCTTCTCTTATTTATTACTGTTCTAATAAATAAACTTCGTCATAATATGTCATACATGCCTCAATATTTCTTGGTATTTACTGAACTCACGAGGCGAGAAGCGGTGACTGTAAATAAAATAACATATAGGGTTATTGTGGCTACACAACAAAATATCAATTTACCAATAATCCAAAACTATATATTGATCGCAAAATTAGTTCTCAGTTACTTTTGTAACGTTCCAATATATTATGCAACATGTTATGTATATAAGTGACATTATCAATAAATTATAATATATTGACGTCGAAAACACATTTTTCAACTATGCCGCATTAAAGTAATATTTATACAACAGATTTTGAAAAAAAAAAACATATGTAAACATTGATAAATACCAACGTGATTCTACGCGTTTCGTTTATCAAATTTTGGTGCGGTGCGGCCCATCAGTCTTGTATCGAAAAGAATCTTAGATGACTACAACGCAAAATTATAGTCATCAAAGATTCATCCATAGAAAGAATAAACTTTACATAACAATCAATTATAATAACTCGCTGAAAACAACATTTAATTTTTATTCTTGTATAAAATGCTGTGTCGATAGCAATTTAAATGACGAAAGTAATTAAAATAATTTTACAACATTGTAGGTACCTCTATATTATAACAGATTTTTTTTTATTTTAATGTAGCTTTTCATCGCCGCTAAGCACGTGGTAAGTCAGCACAATACCCGCCGGTAACAATTACATTGGTGCCGGCGGGTATCTAACCCGGTTTGCTTCCAAAGTGTATAAGGGCGTGTTCTCGTGCGCAATGCTCATTGCACTTTCCTAACAATACACAATATCCTTTATCAGTTTGTAAGCAGTCCAGATCCATTACTGCGTATGGAACCGTCCGATGAGAAGAATTTACTGTAATCAGTAGGTAATCACCATGTTTTGCAGGCAAATTTGCGATCTTAATACAGAATATTTCGCGCCTTGATATTACTACTTATCGCTAGATTAAGTATTTTAAATCTAAGAGATATCTATTATATAAGATTGAGCTATCAATAGAAGACTACAAGATTTTCCGGACTGTCGATCGACATAGATCGACGATCGATCGTCAATCGATCGATTGTTGTAGCTTTAGCTGATCGACGGATAATAGTCGATAAAACGTTGTTCAATCACTGATCGACGTCGATCGACAATGAATCGATGTGGTTGTGTGCTCATCGTCAGTATCTTTCAAAATATATTCAGAAGAAGACGCGTTATTGTTGGCCAGTACGCTCTTGCTGGTATTATTAGTACGGAGACGGAAACGCAAAAGACTCGAGGTGGAATCGTTTTTTAAGGCCAGATATCGCTTATTTCATCTAGACGACATTTTAAATAGCAGTTTTTTGGATGCCTTTTGAATGAGTAACAGTGGTATTCAAAATCTCCTTAATATGGTGGCTCCTTCAATTGCGAAACTGGATACTAATTACAGACAGATCAGTGGAGCGGGGCGGGTTCTCGATGAATAAAGCAGCTCGATCTACGTCGACTAATCCATTCCACTATCGATCGATGCCATTGATCGACGATTGATCGATTGGTGTGGTAACACCCAAGGAGTATGTATATATATTATCCATTCCACTCAATTTATTTTAAAATGCTACAGGCGATCCGCCCTGGCTTTGCACGGGTGATTTCTGTATCTGGACAAATGCGCCAATTACCGGGTCCAATTGTGAGTCTAAACGATTCAGAGACCCCACTCAAACAATTTCATCAAAATCGTTCGAGCCGATTTCGAGTTTTAGATAGACTAACTGACGGCAATTAATTTTTATACTAAGCAAGGTTTAGATGAAGCCAGTAACGCTGACGCCAGTCCTCAGTGAAGCCAGCGCTGGCCTGGCCCGTGTTGTTTAGATGAGGCCAAATAGATTCATTTCGTTCCTAGATTATTCTTGTAAATCATTGTATTAAATTAATGATTTTTTAAACTGACTGAAAAATAATGTTTATCATATACCTACATACATCAAATATAGGTATTTGTACAATATCAATAGTAAAATTTTTATATTACAAATTATTTATTCTGGCGCGGGGGTTGCGGGGCATGAGGGCGGAGGTCACTGGCTTGTCTTGAAAAATTGTTCATAGGAGGCCAATAACAAGCCAGCACTGGCTACGTCTAAACCTTGCTTTAGAGATTAAAGGATTTGATAAATAATTTGCTCAGCTTATAGATGATTTCAACGTATTATTTTAGTAACATCCCAAGAAAGGAGGTTGATTGAATTCGTAAATAGCAAGATTTAAAACGTACTAAATTAAATACAAAACGTGAAAAAATGAAATTGGATTAAAACGGAACGAATTTTTGTGTTGTTAAATACGAGAATAAATCCTTAATACTTGTTACTAGATTTTTAACTTCCCAGTGGAGAGTTATTGTAATGGGTCCGATTTTGCAAATTGGAAATTTTAACTCTTTAGGTTTTTAGGTCGAATAATAGTATGGTTTTAAAAGGATGTTCGTGTGTGCACACGTACGTACGTATGTATGTATGTATGTTCGGATTCAATTTTCGCCTCGTGTATCCCGAGAACAAAGAGTGATATTGACATGAGACCAGTTTCATTTAACGCATAATTATGTAACCTAGACCTCATTAAATTTTGAGCAATTTCGGCAAGTCGTTGTTTGTGCCGAATGAAAAATTGTATAAAATATTATAACATAATATGATATTTTTTTATTCTTTCCACTGGGAAGTTAGTCGTATGGACCTTTCGGGTCGCACCTAGACCGCTTTTTTTGGAGTTAGAAGATTTATATAAATGCATGCAACATTTTACTCAAAAAATATTGCCAAATAATTATGCTAATTAGAATTGTAATTTATTTAACAAAGTTGTATTAGACTAACATTACATCACTTTCGGTGCACCCTCCTAAACGACTAAGAATCTTTTGCAAATTCCTTTAAATTCTAGTATAATTCATTATTATTTTGATGTATATTTACTAGCCTATGCTGAATATTAAAATGTGTTTATTGTAGTTATTAATATCTTTACGAATGACGTTATTACGATAGCATTTGTAAAATTCATACAGTTTATTTAACGTGCTAATTTGAAAACAAGCAATGTCTTAAACTTTGAAATCGGAACTATTTATCAACTAAAAAATGTCCAAATATTGGCATGGTAAAGTTATAAATATTGTTGTTTAAAATACCGAAAATTATGAAAAAACTACCTAGCAACAAGGTGGCAAGCAAAACAAATGAAATAATCACGAGTTCATGACACTGGTTAATTCGATAAGGTCCTTGATTTGAAGCGAGACAGGGTAACAGCGCCGTGGGAAAATAAATCATTTACCTCATACCTACTCATTGTTTTTGTAGAGCGTGGCTTGGCGGGCGCGTCAGATGACACGGTCATGCTAACAGTTTTTAATTCGACGCCTTTTATTGAAATAATTACAGTATGATGCGTGTGAAAAATAAACAGATTTATTTAAGTGTATTCATTAAATGCATGCATTTTGTATATTAAATTTGAATTATCTACATTGAGGTTTCTCGCCACTACATTATTTTGTCGGTTATATCGGCAATATTTGTAACAATCATAATTTTCGTTACTTAATTTATTTTATTCAAGGTCCACGTATATTCCGATGCTAGGTGAGCCAACCGAAGATCGCCATAACTCTAAAGGTCTAATTAAACAGTTACGACTAACCTTAAATAGGAAACCATGAATGCAAAATAATTTTCATGAAAGAAAATAAGCAACCTTGGGTGTTCATTAACTTAAATATGTGTTTACAAGATAAGTATTTGAAGATTTTTTTTAGGATAGGGTGACAAACGAGCACACAGTCCACTTGATGGTAAGTGGTGGCTGTTGCCCGTCGACATCTACATCTATCCTAGATTACGAATCAAAATGCAGATGCGTTGTCACCCGTAAGTACTAAGATGGAATGCCTCGTTTCCAGTTAAAAGGTCTCCGGTTCTCTACACTCACCATACGAAACACTGCAGCACTAAGCTACTATTTGACTTTGGTATTCTGTGAGAGCGTGGTCCCTCCCCGGTCGAGCCGACCCATTCGTGCTTACAACTATAGGTACTACTAATATAACTGCAGCATGGCTCTACCACGTAAATTTGAAAGAGAGAAATTGAAGAGGGCCTTGAAGATTTAAATGGAAGAAATGTGTAGTTTTTGTTGCATTACCTTACAGTAACAATAAACGGTGAAAATTATTGTACCTAAACGATAATAAATTATGTAAGTAAACGCCAATTCGTTTTTTAATTTATTTATTCTAAACCAGTGCTTGACCACAACCCCAGTGGATGGTAAGTGGTGATGAAGTCCTAGATGTTAAATCGAACTGTCTTAGCGTTAGATTTAAAGTTACAGCCTATATACGTCCCACAGCTGGTCACAGGCCTCCCCTCATTTCTGAGAGGGTTTTAGGGCAAGGCAGTGTCCGCCGCACTGCCCCAATGCGTGTTGGCGAACTTCACATATCTTGGATTTTTTTTTCTTATTTCGCAGACATGCGGGTTTCCACTTAAAATTGCAATTAACAACTTCAATGGTGCCGGCAGGGTTCGAACCCGGTTTGCTCGCGTACTGTGAAATTTACAGCGAGCGCTAACCATCTGAGCTACCACGGCTCAACGGAAGTCTATTTACTCTCGCCTTGAATACGCCCAGATTTTATGCCGACGGAAAGACAGACGCAGGCAAATTATTTCACTCCTCACACATTATTTTTTTTATTTATTTATAAAAGATGAAGCAAAACTGTTTAGTTCTAATACGTCGAATATCAACAACAAAGAGGTGAAGACCCGCAAGCCATCTGGTTGTCCGATGGTGGAAAGGAGAGGGAGGAATTAAAGCACGTAATTACCGGGAGGTTGGGAATGAAAGCATGTATTAAGCACCTGCAATTTTCTAGACTGGGTAATTTGGTAAGAAAAGCGAAAAACCCGAATGCACCGATCGCGGCCTCAAAACAGGCAAACAAGATAAAGTAGGCAGGTTTTTTCGTCATTATTTTAGGACGTTTTAAATTTAAATTTATTTATGAAAATATTTCAAACTTATTTTAATAATAATCACGTCTTTTTGTATTGCATGTTTGCATTTTTTATAAAATATAGGTCATTATTTATTATTTAAATAGATAATTCAATCAAACGTAATACATACACTTTTTGAGTATAAATATATCTTTATAATATTGTTGTCTTTCTTTGTATAATTGTAATTCTTAAAGCAAGAGCTACTTATATTTTATTAACCATATGTTCGTCAATTCGTCGACGTAACTTTCATAAAAACCTGTTTCATGCAGAAAATTACAACCATTGTAAGCAGAAATTGCATAAACGTTGCACATTGCATGTGGTGAATTAAATAGGAGCAACGAAACCTGTTCGGGCCTATAATATACGAGAGCACTTCTCCAACGAGTCACAAACTGCAGACCCGTCGCTATATCATAATTTAGAACGTTAGCACGGAATGCAGTTTTATTGTGCATGAACGCGACTTTAATATACGCAACACATTGTCGTTCTTGAACAGCCCAACAAATGAACACAAACGAGCGAAAGCCACTTAGACCAAATTTACACTTAGCGGGAGACCATGGTTGCACTATGCCTGACGATAGCGCTGTCGCGCGCTCCATACCGTCAGCTGCTTAACTACATAATACTAGTTATATACATATATATACGTATCAT
The DNA here is from genome assembly GCA_036936625.1 of Parnassius smintheus behrii. NCBI lineage: Eukaryota > Metazoa > Arthropoda > Insecta > Lepidoptera > Papilionidae > Parnassius > Parnassius smintheus. The sequence goes on along the minus strand of JAUPFT010000010.1, from coordinate 26,451,061 downwards.
TTATAGAAAGAAAGTGCTTTTAAAATAAATTGATTACAAACCGCATTTACCTATTGCACGAATTTATATCAGCACATTTAACTTGTAAAAATAAAAGTACTTAGAGTTCATTCAATAGGTCATTGCACTTCCGAGACGACGTCCGAAGCTATTAAGAAGCGCCGTTTTTTTAATATGGAATGCATAAAAAACAAGAGTATCTAACTTTTCAAAACACTTATCAACTTAACAAAATCGGTATGTTAAGGAATTGCAATAAATATTCTTGTTAATTTTGAAAACTAAACAAACACTTTCATATGTAGTGTACTCAAAGTGCAGAACTCAGTAAAATATAGTATAGGTAGTTTTATGTAAATATAAACAATTATGTATGGTAGGGACGACATTAAAAGCTAATCGCATAGTTATGGATTTTTAACTAGGGGTGTAAATTTGCATCATCGTGTACAAAGGAAATATTTAAAGTTCTAAGGTGGGACATAAAATAAACTAAGTTACCTCAAGATCTTCATAGGTGCGAAATGCCATTATGGCGAAACCATCAATGATATCTTCTTCCCCGAGCGGCTCCTTCGACTTCTTTCTCCTGGCTGGAGGACGAGGCGGCTTCTCTCTCGCCGGAGACTCGTCCTCGCCGCTGTCCCCATCCTTAACTTTGCTCTCTCGCTGTGCTTGCATGCGCTGCGCCCGCTCCCTTCGCCTATTTCTTTGATTGCGCTGCTTCACTTCGTTTTCCATCGTTCGCACATTATTCGAAACACCCGACCACCGTGCTTCACTACACTAAAGTCCGCACTACACTTTTATCACACATGGTATTACCTTGTTTTTATGCCGTGTTATTTGACGAATTACAAATATTGCCCTCAGAAAAAGACACTGGTCGTTTCCAATGGCGGATCGTACACCGTTGCCGCATTGCAAGTAAAATGGCCGCGTAGCACTCAAAGGGCTGAATTATTTCAAATTTACGTAAATGGAGACATAATTACACTTAAACTAATATATATTACAATTAATCTTAACAAGAACTAAAACAATAAAAGAATAAATTAGATTTATACATTACTCTCTGTGTTCGGAATCAGTCAATAGTCAATACAATGAAAGGTGTTGCACGACGCCAACGCTACGTTGCGGTCGCGATGGTGAACTAAAACAGGGCTACCAACATGAGGGGAGTACATTCCGCGATTCGGGTCGAGCGTCATTGGCAATGTGGCGCTCGGTTTTACTCTTCTAACGTACATTGTTCTCTTTTTATGTCATAAAATGAATATTATTTTGTTGACCTACTTCATGTTATAGCGTTAAATATTAAAATTTATTATACATACATACTTTTATTACAAATAAATAAATAAATGCATTAACTATGGATTGATAAGTTTGTTAAAGAAAATAAACTTAATAATAACTTTTAAGAAAGAGGGTTTTGTGCAGATATTTTTAAGGTTGGTACTGTAGTGTAATGTGTAAAGTGTTCGACATCTTTGTACATCTTTACCTACTCCAAGAGACACACAAAGAGTTATTGAAATCTAATATCAGTAACTCTTTTTTCTATTATGTGCTAGCATTTGCTTTCATGTTTATTTTCGCTCTTGTTGAATAGTTGAAATTTCTGTGTTACCAGATCTAAACGCAAAAATGTGACGTTTAAGTTTTCTGTTATCTTTGACGTTTTATGTCAAGCTGCATTCAAATTAACGTTAAAATTTATGACTGTTATTATATTGAAGTGAAAACCTCTTAAAGTAATAATTATATACATACGCATGGAGGTTAGTGAACAGGAGAACGATCGCTACGTGCTAAAGCATAGCCCGCCTGTCCCCGAAAAATTGCAAAATTTATAGCCGCGCTGCCGTCGGTAAGTAGTGTCTGCGAAGTAATTTTTAATTTTTGACAAAAAGAAACATTGAAAAATGGTAAAATATTATAACATATAATAATAATATTAATAATAATTATCTATTTAATATATATATATATATATATATATATATATATATATATATATATATATATATATATATATTTTATATTTGTAATAATTTATAATATTTATAATAATGAAAATTATTGACAACTTAGCGATCGCAGCGCCTCACTTATTTTGTCCCTACTTCTGGGACACTATTTTATAGATCGTTCTCTTGTTCTCTAACTTCTATGTACATACGTATATGCATAGAGAGAACCTACAATTCTAGAGTCAATATACTTGTCTCCTTTTTTTATTTAATTTTCAAATAAGTCAAAAATAGACAAATCTATTGAAAGATGTTGGGTGTCATTCATGCGTGGAAATAGAAATGTAAAGTCAATTGACTCAAGTGGTCATCTTTGGTCTCTTTATAATATGCCAAATATGGGAGTAAGAAGTACACACATATGACATCCCTATTGTTGTAAAATTAAGCCCGTTCTACACTGTCGGAACCAACCACAACCGTCGTGACCTTGGTCGAGTTGATGTAAAAATGGACAGTGTGGACATCGGTTGCCTGACCAATATTTTGGTTCATGTCCAACGGCCTTGGTCCTTGGTGTTAATCTATAGTGATTTCTTTCGCAATGTTAGCAACAATCGACATCGATATATTCGTTTTAGTTTATTTATTTATTTTTATTACCTTATGTGCCTAAAATATATACAAAAAATAGAACGAGATTTATAATGATAATACGATCAAGTAAATTGTTTTGTAAATGAAGTGATTATATAACTATACTAATTTACGTGGTGGAGCCACGCTGCAGCTTTAGGTGAGTGCAGAGATCCGGAGACCCTTTTTTACTGGAAACGAGGCATTCCATCTTAGTCTTCAGGGGTGACTACGCATCTGCATTTTGATTCTTAATCGAAAATAAATGGGCCACAGCATCCACTTACCATCAGGTGGATTGTGTTGTGCTCGTTTGTCACCCCTGCTCTATACTATCGTAGCAGTGCCCTATATGTAGGGGGAATCCGGGAGACTTGCCCAGGGAGGAGACTTGAACCGACTCTGATTTCTCATTTGAATTTTCGCGCTAACAGCCAGATTGCCCACTAATAAGGTGATCAGGTGGTAGCCAATCACGAGCGTTCAGCCATTTTGTCAAAATTCATACACGTTGGATCTTGACAGGCATATACCTGTTTATCTCATTCTCAAGTAAATAAAAATAGAAAAACTGTTTTGATCCCTGTGAATAGATTAATGAAGGTAAGTAAGATTTAGTTTTATTATATTATCGCATGATTATCGTATTTAAATGTGTGTACAATGGCATTTTGTTGCAAATTGTGGTATCTGAGTAAAACAAGCTAGAATTCGGAAAGGGGGGGTGTGGGAGATTTGAACCACTTAGTCGGTGGGAGATATGACCATTGGTTCAAGTCTCCTTTCTTCTTCCCCAGGCTACAGCTGCATCTGTTGACTGTTGCTAAGTTAAGTGCTCTTTTTATATTCCAGGACGAAGATGCCGTTTCAATACAAAACCCAAGGCACTACCCGTCGCAGAAAATTTACAAAGCGTGACCTTGAGCAAGCTATTAGTGAGATTCAGGGAGGTGCTTCTATTAGAAAAACAGCCATTGAATATGACATTGATAGAATGACTCTAAGAAGGAACCATGTTCGCGGTGAAGCGACATTAAATAAAATAGAAGAAAAAGGTAGTCAGTACAAAAGCTCACAGATTTTTGACAATACGGAAGAAAAGCAATTAGTAAACTACCTTTTGGCATGCAGTAAAATGCACTATGGACTGACGAAAAAAGAAGCTATGCAATTAGCCTTTGATTATGCTCTAGCAAATAATAAAAAAATACCTGAAAGTTGGACAAATAACAATTTTGCTGGAAAAGATTGGTTCCGAGGTTTCTTAGCTAGAAACCCGGAAATAAGCTTAAGGACGCCTGAAGCCACCAGTTTGTCGCGAGCTACCAATTTTCAATAAAAAAAATGTAACAGACTTTTACGAAAACTTGAAGCAAATCCGAGAAAAGTATAATTTTGAGCCACAAAATATATATAATTGTGATGAAACTGGCTGTACTACTGTCCAACAATGCCCCAAAGTATTGGCAAGTAAAAAAGCCAAGCAAGTAGGACATGCCACCTCTGCTGAAAGAGGTACTCTAGTAACAGTCTACTTCGCTGTAAACGCCATTGGAAATGCCATCAATTTGTGGTACTGAAGAACTCTTGGATATGCGTCTTTGTATTTCTTGTAAAAGGTATGTCCACGAGGAATGTGTAGGGCTAACTATTAACGATTCTGAAAACTTCATGTGTCCAGAATGTGATTAATTCAATAAAAATACTTTAGGGGTGGATATAAGTGCCACAAACAATTTTGACTGACCTTGATCTCTAATTACGATGTTACTTTTATAAGTGCCTTATCATAATTAAGACTGTTTATTGATTTCTTTATAATTACAGTTAATTAAGAGTAAGTGACATTAATAAAATGTCAAAACTGTTTTTATGTTTTGTTAAATGATTAAAATAATGACAAAAACTTTGATATTTAAATTGTTTTTCCAGTAACAGAAAGTATGGTTAAATCTCCCCAACCCTATGGTCAAATGTCCCATGGGTTGGGGAGATTTGAACCATTTCTGACTTTTTAAAAAAAGTTCCATAATTCTTAGTAGATAAAAGTTATTATAACATTTGTATCACCAATCGAAGCCTATTGAATTAAGCAATCCAAGTGTTAAAGACTGAGATATCTACAAGAAATCAGTAAGATTGTACAGTCATTTTTGTAAAAGGGGGTTCAAGTCTCTCGGATTCCCCCTACGTATCCGTGACATAAACCCAGTTTCGATTATACAAACACAGTTATTACTCCCTGTGAAACCCATAGTCTTAGGATAATTCGGCGGAAATATACCGGCTGAATTTAAGTAGATTTCATCGTGAAATTTTCACGACATGTTTTAATTTATACAACGATAGTACAAGACTCCACACTAATTGACTAAGTTTTTGTTTTAAGATGAAGCTTTCATAAACTTTTGTTGATATCAATAAGTATTATGAACCGGATTAATAAAAATTATTAAATTTACTAAGTCATAGACTAAATGAATTTATCCACAACGTTTTTTGTTTCGCTAATGGCACATCACTAGAGGTGTCTATGGAATAAAAAAACGACAACAACCTTGGAAAAAAAAGAAAATGAGAATAATATAGCTATCTTATTTTGAACTATGTTAAACGTCAAATGTATAAAGACTTCAGCTATAAAAATTTTGTTCCTATTTTAGAAATGTCTATGCTAGTCATTACTCTGAGGAAAACTTCTATAATATCGACATGATTTAAAAGTATAGATTTAGTATAAACTCCATAGTTTGGCTACTACAACCAACAAACAAGACAAAAACTGATTGTCTTTGTGTGTGTAGATTGTCAATGTGTGCATTAATATTGTTGTACTGTAATAATTTATCGATATCGATCAAAATGAACGTTAAATAAAATGTACCAATATGAAAGATACTGTACATATGTCATATAATATCCTTTCCTATTTTATGTATAAGTTTTCAGATTGGAAACAATATTTCTAGAAAATGTATTAAGTCGGGTTTGTTATATAGGTACATATTTTTTTGTTGAATATCATCACGGCCTATTCATATACCACTTCCGGTACGCCTATATGCCTATCTTACTATAAGCCAGGCGGGTTGGTGAGGCATAGGGATTCGTTTGAGTTTTCGGTCTTTTGTTATAATTTTGTTCGCGTAGCTCAGCCCTTTACTCTTCGTATTTATAAACACCTGCAGGTTGGAATGGGATGAAGACAAAGAATATATGAAGTGAAATTTCGCTACAGGCAGAATATTAACGCGCAATCATTTAGCGCAAACTACCAGATGCTCGGCCAATAAGCTAGTTTTTGGTAACAAGTAACTTTTGGGTCAAATTTCTGGCTCGATTCTTAAAGCATTGCAAGCATAATTTAGTGCAAGCAAAGTAATGTAAACTTTATAAAGGAAATGTTAGGACGAATAATGTATTTTTAAATATCACATATTTCTAGGAAAATAAAAAAATACTAACGCTTAATACAATGATAACATTTGTAAGTTCAAACTACAGTTGCCTAAACACGCTTGTGTGTAGCGGATATTTTTTATCAAACCAATTTGATGCATTCGCATACTGCGTTCCATACCAGACTAAAATGTGACGGTACGGATGCTCAGCCCCGATAATCTGCGACCGGTGTCTGCCACTGACAAGGCCTCACATGTTTGTGTCGACATGCGACTGTTTTTTTTTTTTTAAATTTAATGAAACTAGATTGACAAATGAGCACACAGTCGTCCACCTGTTGGTAAGTGGATGCTACGGCTCATAGACATCTTCATTTATCCCTTATTAAGAATCAAATGCAGATGCGTTGTCACCCCTGAGGACTAAGATGGAATGCCTTATTTCCAGTAAATAGGGTCTCCGGTTCTCTACACTCACCATACGTAAACCTATCTCGATTGAGTCAACCCATTCGTGCTATAAACATTATATAGCTGTAGCATGGCTCTACCACACTGACGTTACTCTACTCAGTCTCCTGACTGTAACTAAAGTTGGCAACAATTATATTAGTATTCCTAAAGTTATCAACTGACAATGACTTGGTATATTATAGGAATATATAATATACCAAGTTGTTGCCGTGTAAAGTACATTTGTGCTAATATCAACAGGAAAAAAGTTTAAATAAAATGAAGACGTATAAAAATGTTTATTCAAGTACCATTAAAAATAAATAATAAAAATAATTTTATTATAAAATAGCCGAATGCTGTCCTTATTTACATTTTGTCATTTGTGTTCACACATAATTATTTTGTTTAAAACAACTTCTCAATGATCAATTTTACTTATAAGTTTGTTTTTCAAAACTTTTACAAACCTTTAATTATATTGCAAAACATTACCTATAAATTTTTTTCTTATTTACATGGCAAAGAAAAGCACTTAATGCTAATATATTTTGAAGTAGCAGAGAATTTGCATTATAGCAATATAATATATATGTACAATTATTTTAGATTATTCTTTTCTTTAATTTGAATATCATTTTTAACATTTCCCCCTTTCTTGATGCCACTCCAATATCACTGATATGTAGACGATCTATGTGAGAGATGCAGTTCAACCTGGAATTCAATCAAATTAAATAGACAAGAAGGCTTATTTCACATAACTTATGTGACTGATGTGATGCAAGGGCAATCTAACATATAATCTAATTTAACAATAATATGATATAGAAGAATAGTTCAACTTTCATACTATTACTTTATCTAGACAACTCTTAATATATGTAGTAAGATAATAAGAATATCATTTATTAGTATTTTTATTTTATGGGGTATTAGTACCGCTCGATCCAGTCGACCCAACGTCGCAGGCACATCACACAGTGACACTACACCCACACTAAATGGGACAAACATTACTAGGATTACGAATGAGGCGCGTCGCACCCGCAGACGGGCACGACGCATTCCAGCTCACACCGCGTACACTCAGTACACCCGCGTTCCTGGGCGGTTCTCACAGCCCAGGCCATCGACCGACACGAGCTGAGCAGTCGGAGACGGGGGTCCGCACTCCCCCCCCTCGGACTGCGGTTAGATGGCTCAAAAACGCCTAAAAAGGCGACATGATGATTGGTAACAATACCAAATCATAAACCATTCATCATCATCCTCACCTCATTGCCTTTCTCTTTTTTAATTAGTCCTGAGTCAGATGAAGCCGTAAGAGTTGCATAGACTAACAGCGCTAACATCCAGAAACTAGACTGGGGTATTAGTAGTGTATTCTCATCTGGTTGCGCTGAATAAATATATAAAAGGATATGATAAATATACATAAACATATATTTCATATACTAACATAAATAAGTAAATAATACATAAATAAATAAAAGCCCAAGCAGATGGAGGCCCCCGGCAGGGGAGACCAAACGGCCGAGGGTTAGGGGGAAAGGGAAAGAAACCTGCGGACGATGCGGGCGGTATCGGGGAGCACCGCCTTCTGCATTTGAGCCCGGAGCAGTCCGTCACGGAGTTAGTTTTATTATTATTATTTATTATTATTAGTGAGACATACTCGTATATTGTATTGGACCATGAAGGTGTGTATGATACATTTTTAGAAAGGTATCCCTCCCGTGTAGGGGAAGCATTTGCCCACAGAAATCTAAATAATAATGCACTATTATTTAGATTTCTGTGCATTTGCCTTATTCGTTGCACTTGTCAGTGCGGTGCATTACTCATGGCGGACACCTTACGACAGGATGTAATAGAATAATTGATTTAGGTATGCGCAGTTTACTTTTACTCATCAGACGGATGAATGAAATGAATATAAATGTATGTTGTGTGTGTAATCCATGTTATGGCAACGCAGATAATCAACCACAGATCAGGTGTAGAACAGACCATCTGGTGATCCCCATTACAGTCCTATATAAGTCCACTGCTGAACATACGCCTCTCCCGAAAATAACCGCATAGGGAGGATTTGGCCATAGTTGCCAAATTTGGCAGGCGGGTTGGCAGTTTTTTTAACAATTTGAGTAGATTTCAGGAATACGCTGCTGCTCATCTTCTGGCTTGTGCACCTGACGCCCACGGGACGATGTGGGGTCAGGTGCCACTACACGGTTAACCGTTTTTCGTTACTTTATTATGAAAATGAAAATGTAGGCTTTGCACGTGTAAACGATTCGATACAGATTCTGTACTTACGGTAATTGTGCAGTTAGGCAAATGTCGTTTAAGCGGTTATTACATTATACGATTTTTAGGAAATCTAATTAGGAAATAGGAAGGTGTAATCGTAGTTAGAACAGTTAGGATCCGATTTAGTCAAATTGGAGGTCCCAATCGCTCTACTTCCTAAATTGTTTACAGTTTAGGACAGTGTAATCGCAACGTTACGATTTAGAACAACCAGTCGGCGCCCGCGCTTTGATCTAAGTGGAAATATCGTGGCTTCTTTTTCAATATGTTTGGATACCAAACTTAATAAATAATCAAACTGCTTCGAAACAACTCTTAAAAAATTTCTACAGTCGCCAGGTTCGAACATATGCACTATTTTCATATTGGAAAGTTTTTTTTCTCAATGACAAGTATTCTATAACCCAGCATTTTCTCTTTTTTCTTTTTTTAATATCCATTGTTCCCACCACGACTAAGGTAACTCCTATTTTCTGCTGTTTTGATAAATACGGCGCCATCGATCAAACGTGCAACCCCGTCGATACTTCTTTACGAATGCGCAACGCTTCGTCACGATTTAGAATTCAATTTAGTGTAGTGTGATTAGCTAGCACTAGCTTCCAATTTAGGTTCTTAATTAGATTTTCTAAAAATTGTATAATGTAATAAGCGCTTTGGCTGACAACAACATGTAATGAATTATTTAACAACTCAATACATAAAATTAACATAATTAATGTACTCCAATCGATGGATACAGTAGCACGGATTTTTATCAGTTGTTCTTGTGATACCACGAAGTGAAGTTGTGTAATCATCCGTATATATTGGTTAATAAAATAAAAATGACGAAGGGTATTATGATACGGCTTTTATAATTTATATGAGGTGTAGTTGGTTCTCGGGGAGAATTTGATTTTTAATTCCAGCAGGTATTTATTTAAATCTATTACTAGGTTTTTGTATGTTTTTATTATTTCTTTATAAGGAGCTTCGTAAACTTAAAACGTAAACGTAAAACTAAAGTAGCAATGACTGTTATTATCTCAAATATTATTTCAATTACGTGTCACCAGGGGATTAGTGGTAGGATTATCTGATAATAATATCGCTGGTCTTGGACATGGACAGGACTATATACTACTAGTAATATATTTGTAATAGTGTAGTGTAGTGTAGTGTAGTGTAGTGTAGTATCTGAAGGTACTCCGGGTTAACTTTGACATCGGGACGTCAGTCACCTCAGTCCCCCGTGACCATGGGTGCTGGAAAGCACCCGAAACGTCGGGTGTTAAAAATAAAATAAATAAAACGCGAAAAAATCCGTAAAAGTAATTTTAATCAAAGTAATATATTTGTTAGGTAGCCTAGGAATTTAATTACTCAGCCATGTAGTTTTCCTTACTATGAGGGTTTTATTTCTTTAGTGCAATTAAGAAATTCACAGACGCCTATGGAAACTAAATTAAAGGGCTGATTTTAAAGTTAATTTCGCGAATGTTATGTCTTAGGCGAGAAAGAAACATCTTAAGGATACGTCAAGACTGACAACTTAGATTTATAAAACAGCGTCCAGTCACAAACTAATCTTTCATGTCTTAAATTTCGTGGAACAAGAGCAAATGTTTGAACCCTGCTAACACTAATGAAATTGTAAATGTGTTTTTTTTTAAAGAAATGATTGTGTGTTGTTTTACTACTGGCTCGGCGGCGAATGGCAACATCTTATGGAAATCTGCATATCTAAGAAATTAAAAATGCTAATATATAGAGACCTTATCATCATGTTGATCATGTGATGTCCACCAATAAGCATTGAGCTAACGCTGTGGACTCCTCTTTAACTTAAAACCTTCTCAAGAATAATGTCCTCGCCAGTGGCTCGTTGTACTACTATCTATATAGTTAATTGTCGTTACTTTGTTTTTCACTATTATGTGCTATTTATATAATAAATCTATAATAAAATTTAATATAATAATCTTATATGCATTTTTATACAACATAAAATGCTAATGGAAAGGTAAAATATCAGTTAATTTGTATTCTGTTTATATTTTATGTTTTGCAACTATAATAAGCTCAAAACACGAAGGGGTGGTAAACGTTTTATGATATAATCTTAGTGTACCATTGTTTGTTTTTCATGTCGTCAACTTGTAAGTAGATATGGCGTCCCCTATTTTATAACTACCGATTTTGATTTAACGAAACAAAGTTACAAAATGTAGAAATACACTTTTATAAATTTAATTGCCCATTACGTTTTGAATATTATTTTTATCACTGAGTAAAATACATTTTGAGGTTTAACGTAGTTATTATGCTAATATAGCTGATTAAATTCATGTCTTTTTTGTTCCTCTAAGTAATTACCATCATCAACAAAATTAGAATTTCGTAATTTGTTTACTGCTATTTTAATAATGCTAAATTTGGTTTTCTTGCCAACAGGTTATTTGCAAAGTTATTTTTAACGAAACTTATTAATTGGTAGATTTGTATTGTTAGAGTGGAAGTAATGGGTGCGTTTGGCAGAAAAAAGCGCTAGCAAGCGCTTATAAGCGCTGAAATAGTTTTCGGCCAGGACACGATTGCTACTTCAGTAGCGTTGACACAATCCGCCATTTTGCTTATTTAATTTGTTTGTTTTGAAGTAGAGTTTATAAGTTGTTTTGTGCAATATTAGTTTTAAGTAATATAATGACATGAATAAACATATACATGTTATTAAAAATTCATGATTGGTAAGTTTTTAATATCAATACTTTACAAATAGGTTCCCCGGTTAAAACTAACATCGTGTCCTAGAGGAAAATAGCTAGGTACTTACGACTTGACAGCGCTTACCGCTTACGATCGCCATTTTGCTTACAAGCGCTTGCTAGTGCTTTTTTCTGCCAAACGCACCCATTGAAACTTTTTTCATACAGAATAAGAGTGATAAACGAGCTCACAGGTCACCTGGTGATAAGTGGTTGCTGTGGCCCATAGACATTTACATCTATCCTCGATTATGAATCAAAATGCAGATGCGTTGCCACCCCTGAGTACTAAGACGGAATGCCTCGTTTCCAGTAAAAAGGGTCTCTGGTTCTCTACATTCACCATTCGAAACACAGCAGCACTATGCTGCTATTTTACGCTGGTTTTCTGTAAGAGCGTGGTCCATCCTCGGTCGAGCCGACTCATTCTTGGTTAAACTCCATCTCAAATTAGGGTTGTAAAAGTATCCCAAGATAAAGGCCAGGATGATATTGTGACATCGAACGTGGCGAAAAAGAATTTCATTTCCTTCGATCTTATTGATCGAAGTTAATTTCAGATATCAGTAATACAGTAATCGTGACGCAACAGGCGGACCCATTAAAAATTAAAAGGTGGAGTCTGTGAACTTCAAACAAAGAATGTCATAGATGAGTAACCTCATCAATCCAACCGGAAGTTAGTAAGCGGTGGGCGTTGCGGGTCGCAGGTTTGAATCCCGCACGGAACGAAGGATTACTTACAAATAAATATTTCGCGCTTGGATGTTTGTAGATTATTTCCAATTTTTGTACTTAAAACACCTACTCGATCCTGGGGAAATTCCTGGTGTAATCTTCCATTAAATTATTAGAATATTTAAGTAAGTTCTTATTTTAAAATATAACGGTTCTTTTACCCTTACCCTTACATTTTACGACAGCATAGCGGGTGTTTATCGGGTGTTGTTTTTCATATTCCGTGGGGTGTAGTACCAAGCCAGATGTACTTTAAAACAGAAAAGGTCTCGACCACTCTGTAGCCTAACGATTTCATCTATAGATATTATTTCTGCGCCTCCTTAGTAACATCAAAAAAATGAAAAACTACGTTTTGCAACCAGCCGGCAATGCTTGGCAATAAAAATATCTAACTTATGGGATCTATTTACTTTTTAAGTTAATTTCATAGGCTGTAATAATTAAAAAATATTATACTTCGTAATCATAAGAATAGATATCGACATGCACGGGTTACAACTTTTCATCTTTTCATATTTGGATAATTTAAAAGCTTTCTTCCAATGTTTCAGCAAACTTCAACTCAAAGGATGAAGACTAAAGGTTGTGATCGCGCTATTATCGCTACTTCAATATTAGGAATATTGGTTTCCACGTATGCTTTATACGTGGAAATGGCAGCCGAAGCGAGGCCCGGCTATAAAGCGTTGTGTGACCTTTCGGAGCATGCAAGTTGTACGCGAGTACTTACATCAGAGTAGGTTTCACTTTCTTTCGTAATGTTACATAACCTGTGTAGATATTCTTTGTCGTATTCCACCTGATGGAAAGTGGCTACCGCAGGTAATGTATACCTGCACCCAACGTCAAGTAGAAAAGGCTACAGACGCGTTGTCATTCATCACATAACCATACGTGGTAGAGCCACGCTGCAGTTATATTAGCAGTATAGTTGTAGCAGGAATGGGTCGGCTCAACCGGGGAGGGGCCACGCTCTCACAGAATACCAGCGTAAAATAGCAGCTTAATGCTACTGTGTTTCGTATGGTGAGTGTAGAGATCCGGAGACCCTTTTTTACTGGAAACGAGGCATTCCATCTTAGGCCTCATGGATGACAACTGACAACGCAACTGTATTTTGATTCTTAATCGAGGATATATGTAGATGACTATGGGCCACAGCATCCTATTACCACCAGGAGGACTGTGAGCTCGTTTATCGCCCTTACCCTATAAAAAATAGCTTTTTTAAAGATTTTATCGATTAATCCATATATAACAGCCTATAAAAGGCCACTGCTGAACATAGGTCTCGTTCATTGATGGCCTCACGGGATTTTGCTACGCGTTCGTTGTCAAGCTTGTTGAGCGGATGGGCAACCGCAGTTTTGTATTATTATGAGTTGAAATCATTAAGATGACGCTGCCTATCTCCCGTTCCATTTTCTCTTTGTTGCCTTTCAATACATCCTCTGGACGGTATTGTGGGGGAGTGGATATTCTTACATCGCCACTAGCCACTTCACGGTTAAACGATTTAATATGCAATAAAATAATTCTTTGTCTAAATATACATTTCTAACATACTATTAGGATACTTTTTATGTAACGTTATAAAGACACAAGGTTAAGGCAATTTTATAAATTAACCGGTTCCGGCTTGTAACATGCTACGTGCTAAATAAACTCAAACCGCTTATATCACAGATATCACACGAATGTTTAGCTTATTTGTGAAACTTTGATTGAATTAGGTACACGTTTACTAAGTGCTAATGTAATTATTATATTCTGGGATTTTATCATAGTTAAGGGTGACAATCGTAAGTGGATGCTATGGCCCATGGACATCTATATTTATCCTCGATTAAGAATGGAAATGCAGATGCGTTGTCACCCCTGAGAACTAAGATAGAATGCCTCGTTTCCAGTAAAAAGGGTCTCCGGTTCTCTACAATCACCATACAAAACACAGCAGCATTAAGCCGCTATTTTACGCTGGTATTCCGTGAGATCGTTGTCCTACCCTGGTCAAGTTGGCCCATTCGTGCTACAAACATAACATAGCTGCAGCGTGACGGTATACTTTCGTACTATATAACTCCGTTAAAGCAAATTTTTGGCATCATGATCAGTTAGTGACGATACTGATTACTGATGTTCTGTGACTGTTTTCATTCCGATTTCAATTACGATCAGAACTTTCTTACGTTACTCGAAGTATGTTCGTATCAACTGCGCAGGTCGTAGAATACTATAATACACAATAGAAAGGCTATCAAACTTATTTTGTAGGTGGATTGGCGTCGCCGGGAACACACATACAAGTAATTACGTCGTATTATCAGCTATCACTACTACAAATACATTTTAGACTTTTGATTTATGTTTTTGACACATAAATATTTCTTTATTTTTGTTTCTAATATTCACAAAATATAAATAGTTTCGACTTACTGGTTGTAGAATATGTATTCTCTATTTAAATTCCATTTCCCGCTCTTCTTTCGACATCTAATTATTACACAATTTGCCATTTTTAAATAATTTGCATGCAGCGACGCTTGACACGAAAATTGGAAACGATTGATTGTGTTGACATTTATACGTGTGAATTGACAAGTTAGTGACATGTTAGTGGCTACACTGGCTCCGCCCACTCCCTCGTTCTATTATTTATGTATTATATTGTTCTATGGCACAGGTCATTTTAAAGTGTCACAAAGTCACAAGTACATGAATATAACCAGAAGCACTCACTCGTCCTTATAAATCGAGGTAGCTTGGGGCTCAAGCGCTCGACCTAGGCTACCTGCGTTTAATTTCCGCCGGAAATTTTAGATTTTAATTTTAAGTGCTGATTTACTACATGCTTGGCAGTAAAGGAAAACATCGCAAGGAAACCCGCATGTCTACAAGCACTGGAGCAGCGCGACGGACTCGTTACTGCGTAACCATCTCAATTAGAGGAGGCCTGTTCTCACCAGTGACGTATAAGCTGTAACTTTTAATAAAACTAACTCACTCGTTCTTCGTTACTCACCTTTTGTAGTAGTGTCGATGACATGAAAAAAAAAAAACATCCAAATCTGAAAACTACGTTTTGTTTTGTGTTTATAAGTAAATGCTTATTTTCAACGGAGTGAACGAAACAAAGAATAAATGGAACAAGGTAAAGTATAATAAAAGTATGACAATCAGAATTATCCATCTTGGTTCAAGGATGGGTGTAAGGAGTTAAATCAGATAAATATTATGGGGTCCGCGGAATAACCATCTCAACTCTTCTTGTATGAAGAAGATCTAACGTACTGAGACACACGCCACGGCGAGATGCAGGATCATAGGTGCCAAACATCTGGTATTGTGATAGGCAATCTGTCTCGCAGCCAGCATGTAGAAAAGTTTCATTTGAACAAAATAGTGGAAGGAAAACAAGTAACTTGTGTAAATGTTTTTAA
Source organism: Parnassius smintheus behrii (assembly GCA_036936625.1). Lineage (NCBI taxonomy): Eukaryota > Metazoa > Arthropoda > Insecta > Lepidoptera > Papilionidae > Parnassius > Parnassius smintheus. Next base: position 26,435,348 of record JAUPFT010000010.1, on the reverse strand, counting down.
AATTAGAAAAAGCAACTTATCTCAATGTATTATACTAAAATATATTTTATTTATTTTAGGTTTTCTAAGGGATTTGGATTTGTTTGGGAAGATTCATCCCTAGAAATTCCTAACTGTGTATATGGAATCTTGTTTTACTGCATAATGATATTTCTATGTAAGTTTTAATTAATACCTATTTAAGTTTTCCAGATATAAATCAGTTTCTTAATATGACAGAATAGCAATAAAATAAATTTTTATTGATATAACGATCGAATTTGTATACTAGATAGTAAAACAGATCTATAATTTAAATGAAACAGTTGCTTAATATATTATTTTAAATTTATTACGTAAATAAACTAGTATAAAGCATGATTACAGCTTCATTCTACATACTCGTTGATAAACATGTCATAGCGAAATGTATTAGAGAAACAAACAATGTATTTCTTTGATGCAAGCTTAGATAATTTATGAGTGGCTCGGTTACTCGCAATTACTATCGTACAATGAGCATTGACAGTTAGGTATTGGCGGCGCGTTATTACGATACACTGTCTTCATTCACCGAGTATCGATAAAGAATCAATCGAATAATCATGTCAAATTTCTTTTTTATTATCACGTGCTTTGTGGCACTCCTTGGGGGAGGGCTATGTCCAGCAGTGGACTTGTGATGGGCGGTGATGATGTTGATCATGAACACCGACATATAAGCTGTAGACCGCCTAATGCAGTCTTAGCGCTCTGTAAATACGTAAAAATTACAAAATATCAATAGGTACGAGTATATTGTTTCTCGGACATTATTTTCTGTAAAATTCATTCCTCAAGTTAGAGATTACGTTATAAAATTCGTAGCCTGAGTATCATTAATAAATTCTTACTATTTAGTAGATTTTAGCAATCCCGTGAATGCGAATGTGAGCCCACGCACGCTACCGCTATCGTACGAAGTACGAAACCAAGACAATGAACGTTCAAATTTCACAAAATTTTGCAACTCTATTAATTTGCTAAATGCTAAATGAAAATTCGCATACTAATATATTCGTGTAAATTGTAATTAATCCAATACTACTGTGAACTAAGATGGAATGCCACATAGTTACCAATTACATAATTGAATTATGCATATTTAAACCGGTAATCGAAACTCTACAGTGTGTGATGATGACAAAAAAAATTATTTGCGGATCGAAGAAACGGATGTATAAAAATTCGATTAATACAGATGGATCAAAACCTGGACTTGAAAATGTTTCTTCTTTTATAATGTTTGCTTTATATTATTGTAAGCACATTTTCTATATTTACCAGATTTTGGTATATTCCACGCAGACATAAAACAATCCTTATAACACGAAGCGCAAACAGTATTTCAAAAATCAAAAAATATTTTGTGAGATGATTAATATGGGAGTCCAATACTTTGCACCGTGAAATCTCCTTACCTTATCCTACCTCCACGATACATCAGAGGAATCTAGTGTACCCACACTAGAATTCTCTTTAAAAAAATAGAAATAGAAATCGTTACTCGGAAACGATGTTGCAGTCTAAATAGGTTGCCCTGCTGAGAACAGGTATCTCATTTCTGACAGCTAGCGCAGCTTGTCCGACGCGCTGCTACATTGAGAGTTGGCGGAATTCACATATTTATTTCTCGAATTAATTTAAATTCTCTTCACAAGTAACACAGTCTACTTAATTCCTTTGCATATGCGATGGTAATATGATTCCTCACGATGTATTTTTTCACCTCCGGGTACCTCAAATAATTGGTGATGGCGGGAAACTCAGGCTGTCCGCGTGCTTTGACATTCACAGCGAGTATTTTGTCACTGAGCTACCATGACTCTAATAAATGGGAATGGGGATAATACTAAATAAAACTGAGAAAATGGAGTAAAAATAAAGTAAAATAAATAAGTCTAATTTCCAGCTACATGCATGCAATAAGCACTTAGTTGTAGAGAGAGAGAGGTAATAAACTAGTCTAGTTTATTAATAAACTAACCTAACTAAACTAATTAAAAAAGAGTGTGTTTTCTATTCTTTTATACGTATTGAGAAAATTTTTGCGTAATTGAAGTTTTATTTCAATTCCGTGACTTCAAGTCCACGGAAGATGTAGCGTGAATAAGCACTTATTTGGTAGCTCACGAGTTGTGAATAACTGTAATCGTAAAATTTCTTCATTCGCGACTTTTCGTTCGTGGGAAGTGAGAAAGATTACAAATGCGATTTGCACGCGGAAACATTTATTGCTCAGTGCTTACTGCTTAGAGATACAAGATTTCGTAACCTAAAACATCTTACCTATTATTGCAATTATTTCCATAAAAAAATTAAATTTTGTTTTTACATATTCAATGCTATTGTAGGTAGAGTACTCTTTATTTTAATTTGTAATTAAAAGCAATTGTTTCGTAAATGAGAAAAGAAATAATTTTTTTTAATACACGAACCAAACAAAGTGTTTACTTTCGGAATATTTTCATCCATCTATAGATTACAGTAAAAAAGTCAACAACTGAGCAGGGATTTAGTCATAGTTACCAAGCTCAGAAGGCGGGTTGGCAACGGCAGTTTGTATTGTTAGCAGCAAGATGCTGCCGCCAATTTCCAGTTTTAGTTTTCTCTGTCGCCTCTTACGACATCCGTGAGAGGATATGGGGTTGTGGAATTCTTAAACCGTCACTGCACGGCTTCGAACATTTATCTGACTATATACATATTTCTGCGTATTTTAATACTCCACGTATTTTAAGGTCTCGCATAACTTCAACATCATACAATATTATTATTTTTACTCTAATTTTACTAGGTATTTTTTATGCTATTATGACTTCTTATTTAGGTATAATTGACAACAGGAAAAAAATTCTATAAGCAGAAAAAAGGTTTCCGTTAACATTTCGTTAACTTTTATTTGTCTCATGTCATTTAAATTTAATTTTTTTATTATTACGGATTAAGTGATCTAAAGATGAGAAGAAATAGAAGTAATTACTTAGTCATAATTCCTTTTTTTTCTATTACAGCTACATTTGAACATCCAGTGATTGTTCGGATACAGTACCTTCTGTCTTTGGCGGCAATAGCATCGAGTGTGTACCTCGCCTATCTTTTACTTTTTGTATTATTTGATTTTTGTATCGTATGTGTTTCAACATATTTCATTAATGGTGTGCTTGCCGTATTTATTAACAAGAAAAAAGTATTAATTGCTACTAAAATAAAATAAATATAAAATAAAAACATATAAATTATAAAAAGTTGTTTTAAATTTTATGTGTGTCTCGTCATGCGCCATCTAGCGAGTAATTATAACTATATTTTAATAAGTTTAAGGTACACACTCGACGCTATTGCCGCCAAAGACAGAAGGTCTTTGGCGGCAATAGCGTCGAGTGTGTACCTCGCCTATCTTTTACTTTTTGTATTATTTGATTTTTGTATCGTATGTGTTTAAACATATTTCATTAATGGTATGCTTGCCGTATTTATTAACAAGAAAAAAGTATTAATTGCTACTAAAATAAAATAAATATAAAATAAAAACATATAAATTATAAAAAGTTGTTTTAAATTTTATGTGTGTCTCGTCATGCGCCATCTAGCGAGTAATTATAACTATATTTTAATAAGTTTCCCGTAAGTAGCGTCATCTGACGTGGAGTAGAACTTAAGTGAAGAAATACTAGATGGCTCTGTTAAAATTTGAAATTGTACAGCAGTGTTACTTGTGCTAGCGTTGTTTATAACATACTTTAGTTATATTGTGATAATATACCATAGTTTGCAAATTAGAACAGTAATCATCATGATTGTATGTTTTTCAATCATTTTTAAACATTTAAATAATTATAATAGTACGAAGAAACCCTGAGGCTTACACGGTTATATAGGTAATATCACTAATAAAACTAGGTACCTTAGGACCATATCTTAATTGAAAATATTAAGGATGTAATTAGTGTAGGTACATGTGTAGGTACTATTTTAAAGCATTGAAAATATTTGGAATTTCTTATTATCTTACGTTATGCTACAGAATGGCAAGTATATTTAGGGTAGAGGTTTAGAAGGTTTTTTTTTATCTTTTTTCAATAGCAGATGAAAATCTTTAGAATATACTTAGCTTATATTCCTTACAATTTATTAATAACTCATATAACCACTATGTCATTATAAGTTTTACCATTAAAACTAAAAAGGTAATACGTAATAAAGATTTGTAAGTGATAAGGAAATATTTTAGGAATATTTAACACGTCAGTCTGTTATCAAATGTTGCTGGACCATGGTTTCCGCTGGTTCTGGGAGTCTATTCTATGCCTACCTGATTGTAAATAGATTTAATAGTCCGTAAACACATATATCTCTTCGTGATAAATTCAGATAATCGACGTACAGTATGGAGACAATTAAAAGCTGAAAGTATTCCGCGACGTCAATCACCTGACTCCCTGTGACCATGGGTGCTGCAAAGCGTCCGAAATGTCAGGAATTAAAAATATACGCGATAAAATCTGTAAAGTTTTATTTAATGTGTAGAGTACGCGTAAATAAACACATTAACACGGTATAGGGATATTTTAACATCACATTAATTCTAAAAAGTATGTCAATATTTTCTTCAGGCATACAGGGTTATACCAGCCAAATTCGGAAAGGAGGTTCAGAATAAGTAGTATAGATAAATGGTGAAAAAAAAAAAATAATTTAAAAAATCTCAAACTCAACAAAATGCGTGGTAATGTATTATTTTAACTGATTTTACTGCGCACGCACACATTCTTAAGGGTCGATCGGTAGGCAAAAACGTTGTTGCTCATAAATCACATTCAATTTCAGATACTTTAAAATAAAAGTAGAAGCCTTATTTAAAGAACAATGACCCTGTATATTCAAGAAAACTTTATTTAATAATCTAATTTTTTTTAATTAAACATTGTTTTAAATGAGATTTTAGATTTTTATGGAGACAAAAAAAAACGCCGGTGTGAAAACTGTACATCATGAAAGTTTAATTTTAAATTAAAAAATAAAGTAAAGTAAAAAACCTTTTAAGGGCGGCTATTAATTAAGCGTTAATAATAAATAAAAGCACCCAGATATTCATAAAGCAACTGCATCGGTTGGGCATACTCAGACTGAGGCTAACAATATCCTGTTGAGGAGTATTGTCCCAGGTCCTACTCAGATGCATAAAAATGGTTCGTCTGTATCCTCGGCTTTTCAGGGAAATTTCTCAGAGTTCTTCTTTGGAGTATATCTTTAGCATGCTCAATAGGATTTAAATCTAAGGATTGCGCTGGTCATTCTAGGGCCTTGTGCTTTCTTGTCATTTGCTATCTTTTGTGTGCTATCGTTGTTCCGTCAAGCTGTTACCACTCTGGCTGCATGTGAATTGTGAACAGGCATTCATTCGAACGTGTTTCATTCAAAGCCAAGTCGACCCATTCGTACTGCAGCCATGATACGCTGCAGTATGGCTCTACGAAGTAGGTAGATTTCTTACGACGGGCTGCACATGGTGATAAGGTTATTTGTGTAAGATAAGAAAAACAATATTTTAAATATAATCCAGAAAAACAGTTGCTATTTGTTGCAAGAGAATGCAAGTATTTTCTCGTGCGAAGCGTTAATGCGTACATTCGCGCCACGAACGTGATGGCCATATCGGTCACACATTTACGCCGACGCGAAACGTCCCGCCTATTCTTATTTATTTAATAATCTACGACATTGACCGCTCCCCAACTTTAGAGTTAAATCAAATTTGTTAGCATAGTTTTGTAATTCACCCAGTTGTTCTGGTCGAAGATGGAAAAGAATTCTTTTTTTCGCATCCATTTAGCTTTGGCATTTTTAAATTAATAATAATTAATAATCTAATTATTAATAGTGCGCATAAGTGTAGCGGATAAATGTAAGTACTGATAGTGCTTTTTTATACAAGTGCGACTAACAAGCGAACACAGTACTCCCGCATGTAAATGGCTGCTAGGCCCATAGCTTCATATGTGGTATCATGTGTGCTATCACAAAGGTGGAATACCATGGGTTTTAGTCGGTGCGAGTCCAACATAACCCGTCGTTGCCCCCGCGAGGCAGGTATGCGAAAGCATTTCCCCGTGTAAAAAAGGCCCATAATTTCTTATATCTACCCTTAATTGAGAATCAAAATGCCAATGCTTTGTCAGCCAGGAGAATGCCTTGTTATCAGTTAAAAAATATTCGGGTTTCGGTACTCATCATGTCAATGTAAGTGTAAAGCACTTTACTACGTAGTACTATTATTTATTCTGTGATTTTACTAAGTAGGCCATATCTTATAGAATACTCTAAAGAAGAGAGTTTTATGCACAAGTTTATTTTTATAGGATAAGGGTAACAAACGAGCACACAGTCCACCTGATGGTAAGTGGATGCTGTGGCCCATAGACATCTACACAGTAACCTCGATTAAGAATTAAAATGCACATGCGTTGTCACCCCTGAGGGCTAAGATGAAATGCCTCGATTCCAGTAAAACGGGTCTCCAGTTCTCTAAACTCACCACACGAACACACAGCAGCATTAAGCAGCATTAAGGTGCTGTGAGAGTTGGGTCCTTCCCCGGTCGAGCCAAGCCATTCGTGCTACAACCATAATATAGTTGCAGCGAACAGTTTACAAAAGTTGTAAAACTGCCAACTTTACGTAGAGTTTCTAAATAATAGTGTATAGGATTTTTTTACCCCACCTCCATGTCAACACAACAAGTAAATCGACCATATCATAAATCTGCAAGGTCCTTAGAGTTACGCGTATAACACATAAATGTAACAATATTAGAATAGTATAGAAATGTATTAAAATTATTACACAATACTTATTGAAAATCTATTTATATTTTCTACTAGGTTAGAACAACCTTTACTACTTTTACTATATATTACTTCTTTATGTATATAATATCATTGTATTTTCCCTTTTCGCTTCAATTATTTTTTCGTTTCTGTTTCAATAAGTCGCTGTTTAATAAACAGCATTGTACTTGGCATTCCCATATAAAACGTTTCGTACCCGTTTAGGAAAAATATATTTCTCTTATACACCTTCTAGCTCATACACTGATTTAACTTTATATATTCAAAGACTATTGAAATGTGGACTTCCGTAAGTATAACCTTAACTTCAAACATTTATGAGCTCAAAGGAAATGCTCGGTTGGCAGTCTGAAGTAACATTGCGCGTTATTGAAGAAAAATGATGTATATTAAGTATAACACGAAGTATCATAATATAAACGCATGTATATGATACGGGTCTTATTTCGTTTTAAATATGACATATTTATATCTCGAAATAAAAAAAATTAAGCTGCCTAATTAGTAGGACCGTGTAGTGCAGGTGTAAGAATATCTACCATATGCTGTGCTGAGAGTGTCGTAAGAAGCGACACAGAGAAAATGAAAGAGATGGGCTGAAGCATCTTTCTGATAACAACTCAAACTCACACTATACTTCTCGCGCTGCTGATAGCTCTGCTCCTCGCGCTGTTGCGATTTTGCCCTCCCTATCCGCACACTGCTCTACACGAGCAATTAATCTCATGCAACACATTGGCTGCGTTTGGCAGAAAAAAGCGCTAGCAAGCGCTTGTAAGCAAAATGGCGAAACTAAACAGTTTTCGGCCGGGACACGTTTGTTAACTTCAGTAGCCCTGACACAATCCGCCATTTTGCTTATTTAATTTGTTTGTTTTGAAGTAGAGTTTATAAGTTGTTTTGTGCAATATTAGTTTTAAGTAATATAATGACATGAATAAACACATTTTACATGTTATTAAATTCATGATTGGTAAGTTTTTAGTATGAATACTTTACAAACATATATTTAAATTAGGTTAGGTTCCTCGGTTAAAACCAACTTCGTGTCCTAGAGGAAGGACTTACAATTTGACAGCGCTTACCGCTTACTATCGCCATTTTGCTTACAAGCGCTTGCTAGCGCTTTTTTCTGCCAAACGCACCCGCTTATTGAAACTGTCGCAGCATGCGCACGATATGCATATTTAGTATGGGTAATTATAAAAAAAATTATTAAAAAATTAAAGAAGAACGTAAATACATGTATAAAGAGTTTTAAATTTCGTAAAGTATCATCAAAAGATATAAAATATTTTAAAATTATTGATATTAAGAAAACCGCAGATCTGTGGGGGATTTCCGTAAAAGCTGTTGCATCTATAAACAATAGATACAATCGCACCTCAACTATCTATTATTTTAATACTAGTAGTCGAATCTGGTGTGTTTCCCGATTTAATTAAGCATAGTAAAGTTATGCCTTATTTAAATCTGGTAGTACATTGGATCCCGTCAATTTTATACCTGTTTCTGTACTGCCAACACTTAGTAAAATTTTTGAAAAAATTGTTCATGATCGATTGTGAAAAAAAAATGTTAATATTTTACTACACAAAAATTAATTCGGCTTCACAAGGGGTCAACTCAACAACTGATTCTGGTATTGAGCTGATTAAATATATCTTCAATTCAGAATTTTTGATTTTATTCTTTGTATCAGTGTCATAGGCTTCTACTCCGTTCACATGATACACCTTATTTTTTCCAGACGGTAAAATAGATCACCCAGTATATAACATAATTGGGTAGTTGACATACCTGCTTCATCTCTATAATATATAAAAATCAGTTGCTGTCCGTTAAAATCGCAAAAACTCGAAAATGGCTAGAGCGATTTTGATGATTTTTTTTGTGTGATTGTAATAGTTTTTAAACCATACAGAGACCCTGTATGGTTTAAAAACTATTACAATTGGACCCGGAAGGTGGCGCTGTTGTCGAGATTCAGAAATCTCCCGTACAAAGATGGGGCGGATCGCTAGTAATTAACAAACTATACTTAGCCATAATATTATTAGAATTTGCTGCTTAGTAGTGTCTAAAAACCAGGTCAATTTTCCATTTTAAGTAAATTAAACATTTTTAGGTTTCAATATATACAAAAAAGATAATAAATTGATTATAAAAACTATGACGTCATTACACTAAATTCTCATATTTCTATATAAATGTATATGAAGTAGGCGTGGGTTCGTAGCTTCTTGCCTTGCACGGTGCAATACTTGCTTGTCGGACTGAAGCTCGGCGGCCAGCTGTTTGTTGTCACAGATCTCTTGTGCTCTCTGAAACAAACATTTTCGGTAGCTATATGTGATAGGTGATGGTGAGATTTACGTTCATCTACGTCATAGTGACCCAGTGAAACCGGCCATATTCGACGGTGTGCCTGATGTACGTCAGAGTTGTCACAAAAAAGATTGTCTACATCTTGAAGTGAGGTCCAGAACATTTTACAAGCCACAGGAAAAGATGAAGTAGTTTTTACACCTTCCAGTTTAATATTTCTCTACAAGATTCAGTAATGTCCAAGCTTGAATGTGAATGTGGTCTCTCTTACATACGACCAACGAAACGATGAATAAAACCCGAGAGAAAAACATAGCTGTTATAGTATAGTATAGTTATTTTGGTTTATATTATTTATTTTAAGAAATATGATACCGAGATCTTATTATTATTATTATTATTTGCTATAAACTGTATGTGCGAATATAATCTATATCTAATAACACTTAGGGCGCTTTCAAATTAGAGGCGTGAGGAAGCGCTGCGGTAGTGCTACCAAAAAGAAGCGCTACAGTGGCGTGACTGTGTCGCAGTAGCCGCGCGTCAGTAATGCTTTAGTAAATTGTAGTGATGTTTGTCAGTTTTTGAAAAAATTGCTAATTTTAAAATACATACAAATAGAAACATGGTGTTTTTTCAGATATTTAGCATCAGCATCAGATATTTAGGTCAGGTATTTAGCATCGCCTTACAAGTTTACACTATTCTTATCAACGAGGACTTTCAACCATTTGCGGGATTGTGAATGAAACATGTCAAATAATCAAGATGACTGGTTAGGTGTCGCAAATGGATTCTTCAATAAATCCAGCTTTCCTAATTGTTTGGATGCCATAAATGGTAAACATATACGAATCATCCAACCTCCGGGTTAGTTATATCCAACCCAAGAATACTCCGGGTCTTTGTATTATAATTATAAACATTATTTTTCTATCGTTCTTTTAGCTGTATGTGATTCTAATTATTGTCTCACCTATATAGATGTTGGGTCTTACGGCAAAGCTACGGATTTACAAATTTTCAAAAATAGTGACTTCTATAGAGAACTTCAAGGAACAAGACTTGACATCCCAAATACCGCATCGATTGATAATAATGGAGGTTCAATATAAATAAAAGCGTATCACTTCCCTACGCAAAAATGACGTACGTGTATTCGGTAGTGGCGCTGCAACTGCGCTTCTAGAAATTGTATAAAAATCGGTAGTGGCGCGGCCAACCCACCATAGTGGCACCACTGCAGCGCTTATTCACGCCTCTAATTTGAAGGCGCCCTTACTATTGGGTGAGCCGAATGCTCGTTAGCCTTTATATGGGGCATTATGATATTATTAAAAAAAATCTATTTAAACGGCGACGTCTGCTCGTAAATGAAGATAAAACTTTTTGGTTAAAATTGGATTGTTTTGCTTTTTTTTCTGTCTATTCGGGTTAATCATTGGAATGGCTGAACAGATTGTAATGAAACTTTATGAACATATAGAGAGTTGTGCCGTGATTGATTTAGGCTAAAAGAGTTTAGTTTTAGTTAGTTTTCTATCCGAAAAACAGACAAGTTTTTGGAAAATCGAAAAAATAATAAAATATATTTCATAATAAAAGTTTCAAACAATTTTTTTTTGATTTACAATTTTACCTAAAAGGTAATATTTGTTTAAGTTCAGTCATCTATTTCTAACTCCTGTTTGATGCAAAATTGACTTTTACTACTATTTTACGTTAAACCATTTTAGAAAAAAAAAACTATAAGTGTTAAAGATAACGTAAATTAATAAATCTTCAATTTAACTTTTAAAATATTTCCCATATTATCGTTTTCGAGTTATTAGTATAAAAACTGAGTTTCTTTTTTCGATAGTTGAACTTATTGCCTATCTGGTCAGGTTTTTATGTCCTGCGCGTAAGTAGTCGCGGATAAAAGCTAGTAGCTTGTAAATGTAAAAATAATTACTTTATGAGTTTAGAAATATTCGTGAGGAAATATAAACAAGTTTTAAATGCTTTACGCGTTCTTTTACAGTTCTACTGTCATACAAAAATATGTCACGGACCATAATTTGTTTAATTCTTGTAACCTTATACGCTGCATGAATCATGTTTTTGATATTTTTACGGCACTGTTAGGTGCGCGGTCTTCCAAATTTGCACACAAAGCTTGCCTACGCGTACTTTGTAATAACTATTCGGTATACGTTATAATATAATTATCCGCAACTCGTTTAGCCTACGTCGATGTGCCTTATTTAGACATACACCTTGACGTTCGAATGCGTTCGTCCTTTAAATGAGTTTTTGGAGCAACTTCCTTTTAATATACGAGTATTTGTCAGCAATAAGCTGAAACTGGTTATAAAATTGAGTACTCTTTCATTGTGTTTACTTTAGTGTGGTTTTATTTGTTTCTCAAATTCCGTAAAGCCTGCCCTGGCATATGCACTCACCTTTAATCCATCAAAATTAACCTGAGTTGAATTCACTACGCAAGCTTCACTGATTTTTTTTATTTGAAAATTGGCGTGCTGATTAAGCTCGCGTTAGGAAACTCCTATTTTTTTGAGAAATTTAATTATTTCGGGATAAGGTGAAGTTGTATGGATTAGAGCAAGTCTGCTCTACTATCCTTTACAAAGCAAGGGGAGGCCTGTTAATTGCAATGAGTAAATGAGATGTGGACAATCATTTTTACGATATCCACGAATGGAGTTCAGATTCAGAGTCGTGGCTAAGGGCTGTTTTAATATCCCCCAAGTACCCGGCGGCCCCGCTATTCCTGGCTACGGTGGCGACCATGGTAACGGCGGGGCAGGAGGTGCTAAGAATCTCCGGTGGAGGTTCGGTTGCCACCTACGACGACTCGACCTGACAACGTATAACGCATGCACCCTGAGGACTGACGAGAAGATACTGGAGCTGGAAGAAGAGGTAGACAAGTTGCGCTGGCATATTATTGGATTATCTGAGGTCCGAAGAGAGAGGGAGGACACGGTAATCCTCGAGTCCGGCAACTTGTTCTATCACCGGGAGGGCGACCATCTGTCCGAAGGAAGTGTCGGATTTATCGTCCACAAGTCTCTCGTCAACAACGTTGTAAAGATTGGGAGTGTGTCGACGAGGGTCGCGTACCTGATACTTGGAATCACCAAACTGTACTCGCTGAAGTTCATACAGGTCTACGCACCAACCTCGGCACACCCCGATGAGGAGGTGGAGGAAATGTATGAGGATATTTCTAGAGCCATGCATTCCTCCAAAACCCACTACACGGTGTTGATGGGTGACTTTAACGAAACTAGGCACAAGAGAAGACGGTGAGCTGAAGTTAAGGAAATTTGGAGCAGGGCAACGGAACCGTAGGGGCCAGCAGCTGGCTGACTTTATGGAGAAAGAGGGACTCTTTATGGTGAACTCTTTCTTCCAGAAGCGGCCCCACAGGAAGTGGACCTGGTCGAGCCCCGACGGTTCGACAAAAAATGAGATTGACTTCATTATGACGACCAGACGCCAACTGTTCAGTGATGTCTCAGTGATCGCAAGGGTGAAAACCGACAGCGATCACCGAATGGTTAGAGGCACACTGAACCTAAACGTTAAGTTGGAGAGGTCTCGTCTAATGAAGTCAACGCTCCGTCCCCCTCGTGCTCTATTCCAGAATCCCGAAAACTTTCAGCTCGAGTTACGTAACCGCTTTCAGTGCCTAGAAGATTGCAATGCAGTGGACGACATAAATGACAAGCTCGTGGAAACTGTCCATGCGGTCGGAGCTAAGTTCTGCAAGACCCGGCGCAGAAGAACATAAAAACTCTCCGATCACAAGCTTAATCTCATGGCTGTTAGACGGGAGATGAGGCTGCAATCGTCAACAGATTTGACAGCATACAGGCAACTGAACAGACAGATCTCCAAATGCATGCGGCGAGACTTATGCAACTTTAATATTGCTCGTATTATAGACGCGATCGAGCGGAACCAGGGCTCCAAAGTCTTTGCCAGAGATCTATCTCCCAGAAAGAGCCAACTGTCAAAGCTGAAGACTGAGTGTGGCAGCATCGCTTCCGGCACACCTAAGATTTTGAGTGAGATTGAGAGGTTCTATGGGCAGCTGTACACATCATCGTTGGAGCAACACGCAAGTGTGAGTAACGATCCAAGAGCAACGACACTATTCCGATGATATCCCGGACATCAGTCTGAGCGAGATTAGAATGGCTCTCCAGCACCTTATAAACGGCGGGGCCCCAGGCGAGGATGGAATTACAGCGGAGCTTCTGAAAGCGGGTGGAACAACGGTACTTGAAGTCCTTCAGAAGCTCTTCAATTCCGTCCTTCATGGTGGCACTACTCCGGAGGCGTGAAGCAGAAGTGCGGTGGTCTTGTTTTTTAAGAAAGGCGACAAAGCTCTCTTGAAGAACTACAGACCGATTTCCCTTCTGAGCCGCGTCTACGTGCTGTTTTCGATAGTCATTACGAATCGACTCTCACGCAGACTCAACAACTTCCAGCCTCCCGAACAAGCCGGTTTCCGAAAAGGCTTTAGTACCATAGGCCACATACATACCCTGCGGCAGATTGTACGGAAGACCGAAGAGTACAATCTGCCACTTTGCCTGAAGTATGTGGACTATGAGAAAGCCTTTGATTCCGTCGAAATTTGGGCGGTGCTACAGTCCCTTCAGCGGTGTCAAGTTGACTGTCGGTATATCGAAGTGCTGAAGTGTTTGTACAGTAGGGCTACAATGGCTATCCGAGTACAGAACCAGAGTTCGAAACCTATCCAACAGCAGAAAGGTGTAAGACAGGGTGACGTTATATCCCCGAAACTCTTCACCGCTGCGTTGGAAGACGTTTTCAAGCCACTGGACTGGAAAGGATACGGTACTAACATCAATGGCGAGTACATTACTCACCTTCGATTTGCCGACAATATAGTCCTTATGGTAGAATCGCCGGAGGACCTTAGCACTATGCTCAATGACCTCAAAGGTGTCTCCCAACCTACAGGTCTCAAGATGAACATGGACAAAACAAAGACCATGTTTAATGTCCATGTCACACCCATGCCGGTAGTTGTTGGGAGCACTATGCTCGAAGTTGTTGACGAGTACGTTTACCTGTGACAAATAGTCCGACTAGGTAAGTCCAACTTCGACCGAGAGGTCAATCGACGGATTCAACTCGGTTGGGCAGCGTTCGGGAAATTACGACACATCTTCTCGTCAGGTGTACCTCAATCTCTGAAAACTAAAGTGTACAACCAGTGCGTGTTGCCAGTGATGACCTACGGATCTGAGACGTGGTCCTTCACTGCTGGCCGTATGAGGACGCTCACGGTCGCTCAGCGAGCTATGGAGAGGGCTATGCTTGGAGTTTCTCTGCGTGATAGACTCAGAAATGAGGATATCCGCAGTAAAACCAGAGTGACCGACATAGCCCAACGGATTAGTAAGCTGAAATGGCAATGGGCCGGTCATATAGCTCGATGAACCGATAACCGATGGGGAAGAAAGGTTCTCGAGTGGCAGCCTCTCTTCTCGAGTACCGGTAGGCGTAGTGTAGGGCGACCCCCCACTAGATGGAGTGACGACCTGGTAAGATATGCAGGAAGTCGATGGATGCAGGTGGCTCAGGACCGTGCTTTGTGGCGTTACTTGGGGGAGGCCTATGTTCAGCAGTGGACTTGTGAAGGGCTGTAACGATGATGATGATATTATATGAAAGAAATTTTATTGTTTACCCATGGGCAAGTACGTTGCTTAGGAAACCGAATTCGAGTCACGTCTTTACACACAGTTTATATTAGGTATAACTGCCCACATAACGCGCACTTGCTACGTAACGGCCTTATAAGAGGGACTCATAAAAGTAAAGAAAAAGTGTTATTTATGTTCTTATGAAACTTATATACGTTTAATAATGAATATAAATGTCGCTCTTAAACTGAAAATGATAAACAGCTTCTAAAGATTTTTAGGATTATTATTAAAATGTGAAATTTATTGACTTCTTTGATTAGGAAACCTAAAAAGGGAATAAGTGGCTACCGAGGCAATAAATTAATTTGATTGAGTTTGAAACTTTGTTTTGAAATTCAAATTCTGCTATTTTTATGGAAATTTTAATGACAACACCTAAAACATTTTTGTAGGCAATATCATGCTTTATTGACTTAACAATTTAATAGCTTAATGATAGTACCATAAAAGTGTATGGGATATTCATCGCCAGTTAGTTGGTCGGTCATGCATTTGAATTTTATTGGAAATCCAGTATTTTTACTGTATTAATTCTTCGTTTCTTTCCCATATATCTACCACCCCATATCGTCCAGTGGGTGTCCATAGATGGCGACAGAGCGAAATTGAAACAGGTGATGGTAGCAGTA
The DNA here is from genome assembly GCA_036936625.1 of Parnassius smintheus behrii. NCBI lineage: Eukaryota > Metazoa > Arthropoda > Insecta > Lepidoptera > Papilionidae > Parnassius > Parnassius smintheus. The sequence goes on along the minus strand of JAUPFT010000010.1, from coordinate 26,419,769 downwards.
TATTCGTGATAACCACTCAACATATTAAAAAACTGCAGTGGACAACCCGTTCGCCGAGCGTGGCAACTATGGTAAATTACCCTCTATGAAGCAATCTATGGTGGAGACCTTTGTTCAGCAGTGTGCTTTTATAGGCTGTAATGATGGCGTTTCATTAACTTTCAACAAATTTAGCCTTAGCAAAATCCTGCGACCATTATTAGTTATAGAATAAGGGTGACAAACGAGCACACAGTTTACATCTACATCTATCCTCGATTAAGAATCAAAACCCAGATGCGTTGTCACCCCTGACGACTAAGATGGAATGCCTCGTTTCCAGTGAAATAGGTTCTACGGATCTCTACACTCACCATACGAATCACAGCAGTATTAAGCTGCTATTATACGCCGTAATTCTGTGTTATATGTCTAGGCAACCCATTCGTACTACAACCCTAATATAGCTGTATATATATATATATATATATATATATATATATATATATATATATATATATATATATATATATATATATATATATATATATATATATATATAAACCCTTTTGTTCGTAAGTCCATAAAAGTACATTGCCGGATATATGTTTAACTGGTGGGAAGACTACCTGACTGGGTGTCTAGACTGGGTAGGTACCGCCCTCGTACCTATTTGTGCCGGTAATTACAGGTTGTGTCTCAGTCCTAGTCCAGTAACTATGAGAATATTCCTAAACGAAAGCTATCGATGTGTCAATATGTGATAATAAGCCCTGGGAATGAGGCGATCGCTAACATGTTGTTTTCAGCTGTATCATGTTTTCATATTCAATTGTACAACATATTATAGTGTAAATTATTGTTAAATATATAACATACTTCTTGAACCAGTGGTAAAAGCATAAATAATTTCAATAAGTATTTTTATTATCTATATTGAGTAAAATTCATTCTAATCTGTAAATATCGAGACAGTCAGGAACCAGTTTTTAAAGTGTTGAAAATTATTAGACTCTCCTTTTAGAAAACCAGTTGTTACATAATTATATTTCAAGTTCAAGTATATAATATCTATGAATATTATGTAAATTTTTTACGAATTAAAGTCAATTTCACTTAAATTTAGGAAATCGGAATTTATTTAATAGCGTGAATTTTTAACGCAAAGGTGAATAATTTTTATATTGATTGGTCAAACTTAATATCATTAAGAAATATCCTTTTTGATGCAACTAGCGATTTCCGAGGTGGAGAAATTGTTTTCTCTGAAGGCTAAGCTTTTACACCTATTTATATACCTAGATATTATTTACCTAGGAATAAGAAAGGAATGCTTCGGTGGTTTGGTCATGTAGACAGAATGAATTAGGAAAGAGTAACAAAGCAAATTTACATGGCAGATGTGAACGGCAGAGTCGGGAAGAGACGCTCTAGAAGAAAGTTTATCGACCAAATTAGCGATATTTTGAAAATGTACCACATTAGAAGTATCCTCAACAGACGAGCATATATATATCTATAATATCCTGAGCCACTTGTATCCATCGACTTCATGCCTACATCTGGGTCGTCACTCCGTGTAGTGAGGGACTCTTGTGCACTTCGCTTACCGCTTTAATCTTTGAGTTTTTCGGATTAAATATATAGCAATACGAAGGCTGGGTACTACCACCTGCTTGGGACCCTATAATTAATAAAATTAAAACTAAACTCTATACCACTCTAGCATACTCTACAAGACTTCAAGACACAGTAAGTTCATTCTGCGTAGATCGGACCATAAATAATAGGTAAAAAGTTGAAGGTACTCCGGATTAACATTGACATCGGGACGTCAGTCACCTCAGTGCTGGAAAGCACCCGAAACGTCGGAAAATAAAAATCATATAATTTAAATTCGATAAAATCCGTAAATGTAGTTTTAATCAATGTGTAGTGTTCGCGTAAATGTAGGAAATCATTAAAATACATAGCATAAAAATATGGCATTGCTTCTATCTCTTTGGATAGTAAAAAGTAAAGTTTCATCACGATCGGTGCAGCCATTCAGTAGACAGCACAGACAGATAAAGAGACAGACCAAAAATTCTGTAAATGGTTATTTATATGTTAATACCATGCAAATAACATCACAGACGGACTAAAAAAGAGATTTTATTAATATCTTTACACACATACATATATATATATATATATATATATATATACTATATCCATGTATGGATGGTTGGAGAATGGATTCCAAATAACCTATAAGCTAGGTATAGTTTACAAAATATTTGCTTGGCAGTAGCAGCAGTGTCGAATACACTAAACGATTAAGCTACTGTCGTTCAAAACACATGGGCCAGGATTTTATTTTCTGGTCCGAAAATTAGTTGAAGGATAGATTTGACTAATAAGCTACTGTGGCTCTAAGTAACAATTGATTAAGTTCGTAAGAGGGAAATGGGTTTTATACTATAATGATGGGTATAATTTTTTTTGGAAATACAGTCGGTTACAAATTTGACTCCATTCTTTGCTAAAATATAGTTTAATTATTGGTAATTATACCTACTAGATTCTTAAAACTCAGCACAAAAATAAAGGAGTATATAGTTTTTTTAGTTTTTTTTTGTCATTTGTAAAACTAAACATTTTTCCGCAATGATGAACAGGAAAATCACGATTAATTACCGTTATTACGTTCTGTAACATATATTATGTATGTTACTAGAATATATTACCTAAACACTGCATAACGACTCCGCTGTAGTTATAACATACGATATCTATCATGTCTAACTCAATATATGCAAAAAACGAGTTAACGTACAAGGTATATTAAAGCTGTGTGCTTTTAATTGTAAATAATTTAAACGATTATAGTTTTAGTACTTTTGTTCATCAATAGTTATATTTATTATTAATGATAAATAGTTTTTGTTATTTCTAAACAATATGCGTTCCATTGCTCGGCAAAGGATCCTTTCATTTTTGAGAGGATTTTAGAGGAGGGAAATTCAGCTGCTTTACCACAATACGTATTGTCATAATGCGTAACCTGTAAGTCTAATTTTCAGTTTAACCATCATGTTTTCCTTCATCATCGATAACTTGATAAATCAGCAATTTTAATTGGTACCGGTGCGGTAGACTTGGTTCCAACGCAATAACCCCAAAACTTAAAAACGAACCACGAATTATTAGGACGAACATTATTCACCTATCACAACTCATATCTTCTTTTGTTTATTTGAAAAATCTTTAAGAATATTGCCATATTTATAGTGAATTTACGTGCAGTTAACGAATCTCCCTCCGAGAGACCTTTTTATACATATGTATGAGCATCTTAACGAAGCCAATGATTGCCAACACGGCTGTTCATACGACTCAGGCCTTCATATCAGGAATGCAATATATTCTTTATTGTGCCGCTTTGCTACAGGCCATCAAGATAGCTTGCCCATGCCTATTTACATTACTCATGAAGGATACGCTTTGTTAGTCAGTTGGTATTTAAATCATTTATTATTTTATAAAAGAGTATTTAAAATTTTACCCGACCGAGTTTCTATATACGTTCGTTACTCTTAAATTACTTGATGAATTTTGATAAATATCTCGATCAATTTATCATAATTGTTTGATTAACAAAGACAAAATAAAGTCAGTATCTGAATCAGTAAAATAAGTTATATCAAAAACTTTACTAACAATAAGCTCTATCATGTTAGGTATCAAATGAAAGGTGATGATGAGTGAATTCTAAATATATATAATGTGATATGATATTAAGAGGATACCTTGAAAATGAATCGAAGTTTTGGGGGCATGGCTTATTCCTTTGTCGGTGAAGCTAACGGACGACTGAGGGAGTGTCAAAATGAAAGTGACGCAATGACTTTATAGTACGCAAATTATGAGATAGCCATACCGAGCAAGCGCTCGGAAAAAAACTAAGTAAGCGCCTAACAACATTTTTATTTATTTTAATAAAACTTCGTTATGGATTCAAAAAACTTGTTTATGAGAACTTAGATATGATTATTTACTATGCTTTAAAAATAATTTCATGAACTTATTCGTAAGAATATTGTAGTGTCGTGGAAAAATGTAAATAATTAGAGCCTATTTTGCAATTTTTTGCTATCGAGGAAATTACATGATATCGTGTTTCCTTTTATGCAATCCAAGGTCATATAGTCAAAAATCACATACCAAAATTTTGGTTTGTAACCTATAAAACTTAAAAAATATGTTAAATAGGAAAACCACCAAATTTTCGAGGTATCACCTTAAGTAGAATGTTTGATAGAATCTAATTGTTGTATTGGAATCTATCTGCCTAGGTACCGGGTAGCTACGAGTACAAGGGTATATACATATTCAATCTTGATACTCATTCTACCGCTTTTTTATCATAGTGAATTGAATTATTTACACTAACGCACTAAGAATAGTAGCTTGTATATATTATATATACATCTTATATTAGATCATAAAAAAAAACATAAACACTCACGCCCGTCACCCAGACGGGTAGGCAAATACTACAGACTTCCATTTGGCACGATTCTGACACAACTCTCTCGCCTCCTCCACATCCATATATCCACGCATATATGTTCGTCGGTTAAGGGTACTAACTACATAAGGGTACATCATAAGAGTATCTGTATAATACATGAAAACTTTTCTTTCATAAAGAATAGCATAATTAACCATATTATTATTAAACAAGAACATAAATAAAAAGGTCAGCGCTTCTTTATTATGTTGGGAGAGGACGATGGAGGACACAAAATTCTGAAGCGCATCTCGTAGCTTTAGGATTAACTTCATTCACTGATTTGTTTTTCCTTTAAACGGATACAACCAACATTTTTGAAGCTGCTGTTATAGAAAACGATTTTATATTGTTTTCATACGTTTCTGGACTTCTTGTTTTCACGAGATAATACCTTAAACTATACTACTAAAATCAGCCATAAACTAATTTTCGGTAAGTCGAGAACATGAGTTTCGGAGATTCTTTATGGTCTCCATGGTTTCAACGTAGTCGAGCCACACTGCAGCTATTATGGTTTTAGCATGAATGGGTTGGTTCGACCGGGGAAGGACTACGCTCTTACAGAATACCAGCGTAAAATAGCAGCTTAATGCTGCTGTGTTTCGTTTGGTATTATAGAGAACCGGAGACCTGTTTAACTGGAATCGAGGCATGCCATTTTAGTCCTCAAGGGTGACAACGCATCTGCATTTTGATTCTTAAGCAATATTAAAAATGTAGATGTCTATGAGCCACAGCTTCCACTTACCATCAGGTGAACTGTGTGCTCGTTTGTCACCCTTATACTATAAAAAAATGGTTTCGTGGCGGATTAGGCAAATCCTATACATTATATAATTCGTTTTGTAAAAATGATATTATTAAGTTTTCGTTTCATTAACTTTCCGGGTCTTTAATTTCTCGATACACCTTGCTTGGAGCCCACATCAGATGCTATTATATGGAAATCATTTTAATCTTCTTAGTTTTTGAAATAAGTTCTTACTTTTTAAGGAATATTTTATTTTCTGGAAGATTTAATCAATTATATTTTAAATGCCAACTGTTTTCAAAAGCATAGACCATAGAAACATAGTTTTCTTCTTTTCCTTTAATCATTTGGGTATAAAGGGGATACAAATCTGGGCTGCAAGGAAGGATCGAAGGTTTATACGTCGTAGTGTAATTATCTCTGTCTCAAATGGGAACGTACCACTATCAACAAGGTAAAGCGTTTTCGAAAACATACCAAACTAATCCTCAGGGGCGAAAACACATCGAGGTATATTTGCCTTTGGACTGCAACACCCACTTACCATCAGGTGGACTGTGTGTTTTTCCGTTACCATTAGTTCTATAAAAAACTTGTCTAGTGATTTTCTTATTTTAATTCTTGCAATTTATATCGACACGTTAAAAAGAAGAACGAAGTTTTATTTAATTTATCAAACACTAAGAAGGAAAGTGTATTTGTACAGCAATTTCTCATTTCCATGTACGACTAATTTGTAATTGGAAAATGATATGCAATCACCTACCTTATAGGTGTATTGGGGTCATGCAGAAGTGATCACATCCAAGATATGAACATTGAACAAGGTATATCTTGCATTGGTGAGCCTGTCTTTTGGATTATGACATCGTTTGTAATGTTTATGTTCGCCCACGCTTCATTGGCATGCAACTGGGGCCCGGTGCGATAAATAGGATCGGTCGGCGGCCGGTCCTCCCACCACGGTGCCTCCAGCTCAAGCACCTTGCAAATTATGCAGACAATTAATTTTATATTACTCCATTTTGATCTGGTATTAGCTATATCGTTATAGCTTCTTTAGGCTTGACGCCTTAAATTTTGTTTTATAATTACATACACATTAGTAGTAAGATCATACATACCGCCACCATGCAGTGGCGGTGTAAGAATATCCTACCCCACATCGTCCGAGAGTTTTTAAAAGTGGTAGAGCCACGCTGCAACTTTATAATGGTTGTAGCACGAATGGGTCGGCTCGACCGGGGAAGGACCACGCTCTCACAGAATACCAGCGTAAAATAGCAGCTTAATACTGCTGTGTTTCGTATGGTTCGTGTAGAGATCCGGAGACCCTTTTTTACTGGAAACGAAGCATTCTATCTAAGTCCTCACGGGTGACAACGCATCTGCGTTTCTAAAAAAATCAGGAGATTGGAAGCAGCGTCTTCCTAACGACTACAAAAAAATAAAATAAACTGCCGTTGCCGAGCGTGATCACTATGGAAAATATCTCTCCTATGACGAACCAATCTATGGAGTAGACCTATGGTCAGCTGTAGACTTTTGATAGACTGTATCGACAGTTGTAATATATGGAAGGTTTCATCCTCTTTCTGTTTATATACAGTAAACCTATGTTGAATTGCAGTTCGGATAAGAGACCCAGTATCAGTATATCATACGTTGTAAGGTGAGGCGGTAATCTCTATTCTCTAAGGCTAATAGGCATTAGTCGCCTTCCGAATTTCAATTTTGTAACAAGTGTTCACGAGCTACAGAAGTAATGTACTATAGAAATAAATAGCATTAGACCAGAAGTAACAAGACTCTTGCTTTATATTTTCTAGCAATCTGAGGTAACTCTAGTGATATTCCTACTTGAATTGCCAATTGAAAATTAAAATATTGTTGTGTAAATAAGCAAGAAAGAAAACATAGTAAAGAATATTAAAGAAAAGTGTAAAATGTATTATTTTCTGCTGTTTTTATTTCTAAATTGCTCCATTATTATTTCAAAAATGTTAAGCCAAGACAAGCCCGTGCCTTGTAGTAAAAAAAATTAGATGTTATTCTGTTATGATGTTATCGAACACGTCAATATGCGAATATTTATTTAAACATAACGAACCCTTTTCCCCGCGTCGAATCTCGATTTTACAAAAAATACAATAACGCGAAACCTGTATTAGAATTGAGAACTGGATTGGGTCGTATTAAAACCGGCTAAAGTAGATAAATTTTGGGCCAACTCTTTTTTGATTTGACTTCGTTGCGAATAAAATAAATATTTAATGCTAAGGTTGCGTCCACGCAGTTCACGCGCCGGTCCTCTGACCCCCACTCCTGCGCAATACACGCCGGTATTTCCGCGCCTATATCATATCTTATTCTCTCTGTCCCTCTCGCGACCGCCTGTCTTCCATCGATCATAGACTACAATTTTCCGCTCCGTTTTACAAACTTTTCTGAATGAAAAGTCTGCGTAAAGTGAGTTACAAACAGTAGTTACGGGTTACTGTGCAGTGCCGTTACCAAACGTAATTTTAAATTACGCGTGTTAAAAGTTTTTGTGTTTTGTGTTCATCTTTACTGCGTTACAGTGTCTGAATATTTATGTAAACAATACTTCATTCATCCGTTACGAAGGGGTTTTTTTTTTACAAGAGGTAATATGCATTTTTATATAAAATACCTTTATTTTATTTTATATTTATGTTTCAGTTAAGACATCATGTTACATATTCTGTGTTTCTTTGATTACAATACAATGATATTGTAATTATTGTTAATACTTTTACACCAATTGACTAATTTGTTAGGTAGGTAGGTTTGTTAGGTTTTTAAGTAAACATATTAACTCAATTATTTTCGTGTATATTCCGGACCACTAACTTCAATGTCTCAACGTATAAGGTTAGCAATGACATAACATGTATGTAAATAACTTCGATATTTATTCGGTGACGCACTTCGGCGTTCAATTCATATTAAGCGTTGTTTTGTTATAAAATATTGACATAATTTGTTTCCAAGATATTTTATGGGTTATACATAGATAAAGTGAAATTGTTTATCGTCAGACGAATAAAATTTACGAATGCTGTATTTGATACTACATTCTAACAAAATTTCTCTATATTCTTCTCGATGAAACGGAACACTATAGGAATAGGCATTATTAATGTCATATTCTAACAAGACCTCCAGGATCATTTATATAATTTTTTCTAACAGTTATTTCTCTAAAAATATATGCAATTTACAAATATAATAACGAGATCGACATCCTATAAATCTGATTTATAGGCTATCCCGAATAATTATCCCACATATCCCAGTAGGCAGTTATGTGGAGGGAGGAGGAGGCTTCATCAGTTAGTCAGTAGTTTTTATTATTATTTTTGATTTATTACCAAATAAGACGATGTTGCTGTCCATCTCCTATTCCAGTTTTCTTCTATCGCGTCCTACGACACCCACGGGATGATATCGGATAGTGGATTATCTTAAGCCGGAATTATACAGCTTACATACTTGACATATACGTTCTTATAATATATACGTTCTTTTCTTACGATTCATTTGTTCACTGCCAAGTTCGAAAGAATTATTTAACAAAGGAGGGGCAAGGGTATTATTTGTAAGGACATATAAGATAAATGTGTACAATATAGGTATTGCACAGGGCATCCTACATGCCCCCACCTAGGATATTGCATTAGGTATGTGCAGATTAATAACAAATGTATAGATTTTAAGTTAGCTTTAATGGGATTGACATGTTAACAAACAAAAATCCCTAAATAAAATAAGAATAAAAAAAATTTACACAGATTAATTTTTCAAAAGAAGATATAAATATAAAAAGGGTTATTGTAATATTAAGGAATTTATGGATGACAATAACGCGCTAGAATGAAGTGGTCGCTACCAAGCTATTTCTTATGTGATTTGTACAGTTAATTGTAACTGTGTTACAATATACAAGATTGTAAACAGTTCTTTTAAAAAAGTCCATTGGTTCCCTGTTGGTTCCTTCCGGGACAGAGGTATTTTCGAACCAGTAATAAATTAAACATAGGAATAACTTTCAAATAGTATTATCTACAATGTAAGTTGAATAAAAATTCTATTTCTTTTCAACTTAATCAAAGTAACGACCTTTCAAAAGGATTACCTTTACTGCTATGCTTTTACCTTGCTAGACCATTTTTGGATAATCTAGTAAGTTAGTATCGTTACCAATAGTGTGTTATTTAGCTGACAATCAAAATTTTATTTAAATTATTTATGAAATGTAAATTTAAAAACTCTTGATCGGTCATTTACATATTCTCTATAAATATAGTTATAGATCGTTTTTTCTTATTTTTTTCTACGTTTTTTTTACGTATTTTGTTTGCCAAATGGTCAAAGGTTGCTAATAATTATACAATAACATATCTGGCTAATAGTTAAGTATCGGTGCATGGTTTTATATGCTAAAGAGGATGACACCTACAGTTTGGTCAATTAAGTAGTCGCTTTACCGACGAGATGTGAAGGAATGACGAACTTTCTCTATTTGTAACATACCTGTGATACCTAATCATATGTTACATGTAGTGGTGATGCCGTAAAAAATCATCACCCTATATCGTCCCGTGGATGACGTAAGAGGTGGCAACGGAAAGGCTAAAAAATCTCACAGCTTCCTATAAATGGCGGTAAAACCATCTCGCTTATGTCAATCGTACGAGTAAATTACTATGATCGTCGATGAAGAGCAGTGTCAAAGGTGCGTGATATCTGGTATTCCAATTGCTAATCCGCCTGCTAATCATAGCTATTAACAAAACCTTCTTTTTACCTCACTTAAAATGGAAGAAACATACATATTATAGTAGTGGAATTTTTGTACCAATATGTGTATGAGAGCCGTGGTAGCTCAGTGGTTAACGCTCGCTGTAAATATAACAGAACGCGAGTAACCCGGGTTCGATCCCCGCCCGCACCAATGAAATTGTTAATTGCAATTTTAAGTGCTGATTTACCACGTGCTCGGCGGTGAAGGAAAACATCGTGAGGAAACCTGCATGTCTGAGGAATAAGAAAAAAAAATATTTCGAAGACATGTGAAGTTTGTCAACACGCATTTGGGCAGCGCGGCGGGCACTTCCTTGCCCTAAACCCTCTCAGAAAGGAGGGGAGGCCTGAGCCCAGCAGTGGGACGTATATAGGCTGTAACTTTACTTACTTTTAGTGGAATTTTACTAGGTTATGGTAATGAAGAAGAAGGCATACGCAAAATAACGTATTCAACTTAACTTTAAAATAATATACTGCAGGTACATAATTTGCATGTATGCACGCATTACTTCAAAAAGATTCGACAGGCCTGTTGGTCTAGTGGTTAGTGACCCTGACTGCTATGCCGGAGGTCGTGGGTTCGATTCCCACCCAGGACAAATGTTTGTGTGATGAGCAACGATCATTTGTTCTGTGTCTGGGTGTTTTATCTATAATATTTATGTATTTAGAAATATATAAGTATGTTTATCAGTTGTCTAGTACCCATAACACAAGCTCTGCTTAGCTTGGGACTAGATGGCGTTGTGTGATGGTTGTGGAATATTATTATTATTATTATTATTTGCCTATGTTCACTACATTGGACTGGTAGGATATTAAGCGTAAAACTAATAACCTTGCACTTGTTACTAGTTGCTTCCCTACATCACAAGCCTCAGATACTATCAGCCTTCTTAGATGAAATTTTCTTTATGAGCTACGCTACGTGGTAGAGCCATGCTGCAGCTATTTTATAGTTGTATCACGAATGGGTCAGCTCGATCGGGATAGGACCACGTACTCACTGAACACCAGCGTGAAATAGTGCTTAATACTTGTATGTATCGTATGGCGAGTGTAGAGAACCGGAGATCCTTTTTAATGGATACGAGGCATTCCATCCTCGATTCGTAATTGAGGATAGATGTAGATGTCTATGAGCCACAGCATCCACTTACCATCAAGTGGACTGTGTGCTCATTTGTAATCTTTATTCTTTAAAAAAGTTTTATCAGTTAATTACAAGGTTGCAATAGGCTTTTTCGAGATTTATATTACAGACGGCGCGTTCTAGAAACAGTGATATCATGCAGTGTAAAAAATATTATAATATTATATATTATATACTGTATTAAAAAGGCTGTAGATGATTACGTAACCCCTAAGCGCAATAACAGTGGTATTCATTTGTCTATACTGTCATCAAAATCCTTTACCTACCTCATAGACAATTGTATTAACGAATTAATGATAAAATTACCTTATTTTTTATAGAGTATGTTCTAAAAGAAACAGAGGCAAGAAAGCTTTGACAAAGGAATTATAATGTTGCGTCGAATAATAATGATAGGAGTCGGCTGTGCGCCTACGCAAGCTTTAAGCTTCGAAACTTAATTTCAAGTTTAACGTCATTGTTAGTTCGATTCAAACAGTGTTAATTTTAGATCATTGACCTTTGTGTACGCTGATAAGGCAAATAACTATTATTTTATACATATACTCTGAATACGTTATGAGATGTGCCGCATGCTCGTTTGGCCTCTCCTATATAAAAAAGATTATATTTTATATTACTTGATTAATATGTACGTATGTAAGTTATTTTTTCGTTTTATTGATATGCGATATTTATAATTAATCAATCTATGGTATAAATTAAAGTTGGGTTCTGTTTAAAATTATTTTCAAAATTTTTATTGTTAATTTGAACCTTCTTTATATATTTTTTTATAGGATAGGGTGACAAACGAGCACACACTCGACCTGATGGTAAGTGGTTGCTGCGGCCCGTAGACATCTACAGCTATCCTAGATTATAAATCAAAATGCAGACTAAGATGGAACGCCTGTTTTCCAGTAAAAAGGGTCTCCGGTTCTCTACACTAACCATACGAAACACAGCAGCATTAAGTTATTTGACGCTGGTATTGTGTGAAAGCATGGTCCTTCCCCAGTCTAGCCGACCCATTCATGCTACAACTATACTACTAATATAACTGCAGCATGGCTCTACCACGTATATTTCCAACGATTCCAGTATTGTTCGATGTAGATTCTGCAAGTTGATGTTGATAATACTTATTACAGAAAATATCTGCCACGTAGATTTTCTTAAACTACTATTATCGACGAATTCGAAGTTGGGTAGAGCCGTAAGACTCTTACCCTATTTAGTCTTACGAGTATGTTTGTTGTAATAAAATTCTAATGTCTCTTGTAACATTGCTGTATATTATATAATATATGACAAATGTAAAATACAGATCAGCGACGAAAAACAGCGTTGTAAGTGTGAGATATCTGGTACCGCGGTCGCCGATACTTCTACTCAACGTCGTAGACTCGCGATACTGTAAATACCATCTAGATGATTGACACTCCACCGCTGTGCAACTTACTACAGGTTTTCTTCCTCGCACAACTTCTTTCTGGAATCAGCTACAGCCAGCGATTATTTCCTACTCTTTTAAAAGGCCGGTAACGTACCTGCTACTCTTGTATTTTTGTAGATGTTCATGGGCGGTGGTAGTATGTAACGTTGCGGTATATCATATAATATATGACAGGTGTAAAATACTGAGACCAGCAACGATGAGCAGCGTTGTAACTGTGAGATATCTGGTACCGCGGTCGCCGATACTTCTGCTCAGCTTCGTAGACTCGCGATACCATCAATACCATCTGGATGATTGGCGTTCCATCACTATGCAATTTAACAGAATTTTTCCTCCTCGCACAACTTCTTTGTGGAATCGACTACGACTAGCAATTATTCCCTGCTCTTCTAAAAGGCCGGCAACACACCGGCCCCTCTTCTGCTGTTGGAGTAGTTCATGGGTGGCGGTAGTCACCGAGTGAGCCACTCGTTTGCTCCATCTTATGTATAAAAAAGCAATAACGGAAACTCATACTATGGGAAAAGCCCATTGTCAGTACCAGCCACATTTTTAAATTAGAGAACTTATTTTTTTTTAAACAAAATATACATATTAAATATAAGATCAAGCGATCCGTACCCATAAAGACACACTGTGAAAACCATTTTTAATACACAAAAAATAATTAACACAATATTCAATAAATATTAAGATCTTGAAGAATACCACTGAAGAAACACTGAAGAATACCACTACACACATTATTTTAACAGACATCTGTTAAAATAATGTTTACACTTTTTAAAAGAAAAATTTTGTTATAAAGAGGCATTAAAGAGAACGCATTATATACATATATAACCTGAAACGAGGAAAGCTTGGTGGTTATGTCAATCACTACATTATTTTGTCACCCATTGACACTTAACAATAGTATTTATCTTATATTATTTTTTTTTTACTTTTAATTTATACCACTAGGTACAGGATCGCGAGATCAAAGTACAGCTCTCTTTAGGGTTCCCAGCCAAAAAGTTAGGAACCGCTGCTCTAGAGTACATCAAGTATTAGTCAATCAAAAACCTGCGCCAATGTAGGACGCTAGTGTCCGAGTAGGCTTCGAACGTGCCAGTGTTTTCTCAGAAACTTAGTCATACCTTACACGGCGACTTATTTAGCTATCTGCACACCCATAATGGAAATACATTTAATGTCTGAGTTATTTGCTGTAATCTGTCGTAAGGCTTATACATTATACAACATAAAACAAAAACGTTATACGTTGTTTCAGCTTACGACACTGTGCATTATCAGAATCAGTATTCAAACGTATTGAAATAACATTACTTCAGAAAATTCGACCATAAAAAATTCGATTAAATAAAAATATTTTTTTTTGCAAATTGTATGCGGTTTTATTACCTCTAACTGATACGGGTCTTTGACAATACACTTACTCCCCACCCAATGTAGAGGTTTTTGTTACATGTTGTATATGTGTGTGTATTTGCAAGTTTGTTACTTAGGTTTGCTGCGCTAAGTTCTGTGATTAGTTGGCGTTTTCAATATTGGGAGCTCTGAACTTGAATATTAGTCGAATGTAATATTAGCTTATTTATCATCATCATTACCATGCCTAATAAGTCTACTGCTGACCATAGACCTCCTTCATAGAGCGTGCGAAAATTGACTACCTTTCATATCAACTTGTGGGTGTCGTAATGGTGGCTACACACGGTCAATTAAACTGATCATTCCAACTGATCAGTTAAAACTAAAACTGTTGATATTTTTTAAAATATTGGATTTTCAATATATCTACACTAATATTATAAAGAAGAAAGATTTGTTTGTTTGTTTGTTTGAATTGAATAGGCTCATAAACTACTGAACCGATTTGAAAAATTCTTTCACCATTAGAATCCTACATTATTCCTGATGAACATAAGCGATAGAACGTTTTCAAAAAATTTAGGGATCCATATGAAAACTTCGTTAATGTGACCCAAGGTGTGAAAAAAATACCAAAAAAAAACCTTATATCGCGTACGCTGCGGAAACTATTGACTATAGAGCAAAGTGATGTGCTACAGTTTTATGGAGGACATCAATATCTACATAAAAGTCTGCAATACCATATATGTAACTATTATAGTTATCTCACAATAACTACTTTTCCATGTTAAAATATTCAATAGTAACGTCGAAAAATCCTTATATCGCGTACACTGCCAGCACCATGCGATGCGGGTGTCACTGGGGTGTGGGAGGGGAGTCTATGTCAAAAAATAAGTTGCCGCGCGGCCCACTAATATACGCGGGTGAAACCGTGGGGTACAGCTAGTCCATCAATAAACTTATATGTAAAACTCCGATATTAATATATTTATAATGATCAAAATATCGAAAATCCACTATTTTAAAAAATATCAACAGTTTTAATTTGAACTGATCAGTTGGAATGATCAGTTGAACTGACCGTGTGTAGCGACCATAAGACGCAACAGAGGCAAATAAAATTGAAGATGAGAGCATCTTCCTGATACCAACTCAACATGACAAAAATGGCGGATAATATTTTTTACGTGTGTTATGTAGTTTTAAAAAAATACTTGTAAAGCAGTTAAATAGAAGAAAATATTTTTAAAAACCCGAATGTAGGACCTGTTTTTAGTAAAGTACATAACGAATAAGAAGTCCAAAAAACTCTTTTTCAAATAAAAGTAAGCGTAACTCTTGCCAGCACACAGCGCACCCAATTTTAAACGGACGCAGGCCCATAGATAATTATATTTATCCTCGGTTAAGAACCAATGAAAATCAATAATTCACGCCTCCGCACTATTAAAAAGGGTTTCCGGTTTTCGTCACTTATCATGCGAAACAGAGTATTATCATGTTTCTATTTTACACCGGTGTCCTACGTGAGCGTGGTCCATCTTTGGTCTAGCTACTGCTAAACCTAGAGTTCCTGAAATTAAGTGGCCTCTCTTGGAATATTTGACACATTTGCTTTATTTTCAACAGTTTCTTTGCGCAGTGGCTTAGCTATGAGTTACAGCGCTAAGGGTAGCGGGTTCGAATCCCACACGGAACAACTATTTGTATGGCTTACAAGTATTGTTCCGGTTCTAGATGATTGTCCTTGTGAAATTTGTATTTGTAAACTGCCCCCACGATACAGGAGAAAATTCTAGTGTATAGGCAACATTTAAAAAAAATTCTACCGAGACTTTATTTTTACAGATTAATTAATTACAGAGACTACCATTACGTTTTTATTACTTTACTTTTTATGAAGCAAAGAACACCGTGTGGTGTTAGGTTATCTTTTATTACATTAAAATTACAAACGAAATTATATTCCACGTCATAGTAAGTGGTTGCTGAAGATCATGGATTCTTTGAAGAAAATTCGTTTTTAGACCTTTGAAGTCTAAAATGGAACGGTTTAGATGCCGCTATTACTTACACTAGCTCTGCTTGAAATACCAATCATAATAAAATATGACGGACTCTGCATACAGGACGGAATCAGCACGTGCACAGGACGGAGACGGAACGTGGTTGTATATCAACACGGACGGTAGTTTAATGCATACGCACCGTGACAGTAACTCGAAATTAACGTGTTAGTGTTGTGAAGGATAGATTTTTCATTTGAAGAATTGGCATTTATTGCTATTGCTTTAGACTGTCAAAAGTAAAAGGAAATTTTCTTTACATCCTATGTGGCAGAAAAGAGATCAAGAAGGTGAACGGCATGTGGCACGCGCCGGGCGGGACGGGGTAAACATTATCGCCGACGATATTTTTCCCGTCCCATTCATGCCACGTGCAGTCCTCCTGCCTCCGTAACGTATGTATGTACGTACGTACATTTTCTATGAAACGATATTTACAAAATTTCAGGTCCCGCTCCGTCCGGAATAAAACACGTTACGTATGCAGCGACCTTAAGAAGAAGCCCTACTGCACAGTCAGTTTACGTAAAATAATATGTCAAAACTCACTGAATATAAATAATATTTTGACGTCAATTTTATTTTATATGTCCATATGAAATATGTCTCAAAATCAATCATGTAACATTGCTTGGAACCAATATTTGGTTGTGGATTTCGAATTTTAATAGTCGTCATGTGTCTAAAACCTATTTTAAAAACGATTATAATAAATAAAATTTACTGCCGTCATATTTCGTGATCAGTAACGGCGTTAAAGTGTTGATTAGTCCATCTCCGAAGAAGCTTGCGCAGTCGAGGAAACACGCTTCTTGCTGACTGGCTACAGTCGGCGTTACTAACATCTCATAACCGTTTTTGAATAATGCAAGAGACGTGAATATTCTTAGGTTATATTATCTCTACAGGTTCTTAAATTCTTGTGTCTTCTTAAATTGAGTTCATCATCATCATGATTACAGCCCTTCACAAGTCAGCGGCACGGTCCTGAGTCACCTGCTCTCTCTCTATCGACTGCCTGCATGACTTATTAGGTCGTCACTCTATCAACTGGCGGGCCACCCCATACTTCGCCTGGCGGTACGAGGCTGCTTCTTGAGGTGTTTTCTAGCTAGGCTAGCATAGGCTAGCATATTGCTACTTCAGCTTACTAATCTGTTGGGTTATGTCAGTTACTCTAGTTTTACTGCAGATATTCTCTTTTCTAATTAGTTTTTAAATCTTGTTTTCAAGTTTTAAAGTATATCTGACGAGAAGAAGTGACATAATCTCCCTAAAGCAGCCCAACCGAGTTGAATCCGTCGATCATTGAGTAATCTTGATTAATTTAAATACATTCTATTTTATAAATACGTTAGCCACTTAGCTTTGTAAGTGCTTGTTAAGCAAATTTGATATTAACTAATGTTAATATCAAATTTAGACATATAGAAAATTGTTATTATATAATATGAAGTTTTCTATTAAGTTATCTGTTATTGAGTTTTTCCGTCAAGAAATTCTCAATAAGTCGACAGTGTCTCATCCACGTGCCTCAGAAAGAGGTTACGTGGAGGTCACGTGGTCAGTCAGAGGAGGTCAGTGGTTGTTTCTATGCCTGCCTGGGAAAGCTCTCCGGTGGCGGTTTTTCGTTCCATCGGGCTATGAGAGCTTGGGAATAGAGAGTGCACCTGTGCTTGCGCATACACTCAATCATTATAATCCTGTCCAGCGCCGATGTCTAGTGTCCGTTGAGGCAGGCCACCGTGACCGAAATTCGGTCTGGAGGACATTATTATTATACTCGTAAGTAGATACCACCCTCGTTTTTATAGGATAGGGTGACAAACGAGCACACAGTCCACCTGATGGTAAGTGGTTGCTGCTGTCCATAGACATATACATCTATCCTCGATTACAAATCAAAATGCAGATGCGTTGTCACCCGTGAGGACTAAGATGGAATGCCTCATTTCCAGTAAAAAGGGTCTCCAGTTCTCCACACTCACCATACGAAACACAGCAGCATTAAGCTACTATTTTACGCTGGTATTCTGGAGAGCGTGGTCCTTCCCCGGTCGAGCCGAACCATTCGTGCTACAACTATACTACTAATATAACTGCAGCATGGCTCTACCTCGTGCCTATTTCAGCGCCAAATGGCAGTGCTTGCACTATTGCGTTCCGCTCTGACGGTTATAGAGAGCCCGGTATAATTATTACAGGCTGAGGGGCATTCCATATCAGTCCTCTGAGGTGACCTTTGTCTCAAGAAAGCTGTCCAAAGACTGCAGAAGTTATTTACCATCGAGTGAACTTTCAGTTTAACAAAGATAAAGAGAATATTGCTGTGGTAAGTCATTTCCTTCGCGCTCGCAGTTAATCTCATAGCATACGTGCAACTCGATTTTGAACTACTTCGACTCACTGAAATTGTAAATTTCAGGTAACAAGGCGAAAATAATAAAGTCGTAAGCGAATAATATTTTATCGACAATAAGTTAAAAATAATAGGCAATATATTGTATTGTAAAATAATTTCAACAGGATAAAATAGAATCTTTGTTTAAGTGTCAGGATAAATTATGATATTATAAGTAGTATGTATTTTTATTTCAAAATAAAGGAATAAAACTTTGAAGGAACCATCGAAATTTTTCTGTGCCTATTACGACTTACTACTTATACTACCTTAATCTCGTTTGACAGCATTATTGCTTTTTTATTAGGTAAATTTTATTACTAGTAGAATAACGAGTCGTGAATAGATTTCTAGTTTATAAGTAAATGTAGACGATGATACAGTAATTTGAAGCTGTTGCGTATGTTAGTATACTCGTAATTGCAAATTAACTAAGAATGTAAATATGGCGGAATTTCAAGATTCATATGGTGCAATGAAATTTAATATGTATTATAAATGAAAGCAAGTTTAATATCTAGTACTAGCGTTACACCCCGGCTTTGTACGGGTGATTTCTGGATCTTGACAGCAGCGCCACCTACAGGGTACAAATGTGAATCTAAACCATCTAGGGACCCATTCAAATTTTTACGTGGCACAGCCACGCTATATTGTAGTTGTAGCACGAGTGGGCCGGCTCGACCGGGGCAGGACTACACTCTCACGGAATAAAGTGTAAAATAGCAGCGTATTGCTGCTATGTTTCGTGTAATGAGTGTAGAGAACTGGAGACCACTTTTACTGGAATTTTAGTTTATTTATTTTATTCCATCTTAGTCCGCAGGGGTGACAGCGCCTCTGCATTTTGATTCTTAATTGAGGATAAATGTGGTTGTCTATGATGGGTCCAATGCTATATAAACACACACAAAAATGTCGTCAAAATAACTTGAGCCGTTTTTGAGTTATAGCGAAACTTACGGACATCAATTGGTTTTTATATGTAGAGATAGTGTAATAATACATCCTTATTATTAACCATATCACTGCCCCGTGTGTCACATATGAACAATTCGATTGTTTTACGATTGTGTCTTTTTCACGGACAGAGAAGTTGTTAAACACGAGAAGAAGCTCTAACCACAAAGTCATTTCAATGCTTGAAATATATAGACACATCTTAACTACTAGCGGTTATTCTCATTTCGTTTAGATTACTTATGTGCAAACAACATTCAAAAAGCTTCTTACCTGGGACTAGGGTTAACAGATGATTGGGAATCATCTAGATTCTCCCGACAATTTAAACACAATTTTTAAATTAACTCAAGACTCAAAATCTACCGACCGACCTAGACCGAAAAAACTTAAAATCTCCAGACAAACGGCTTCTCTTCTCTCTTAATAAAAGCTGAGTTAGTAATTAGACTGAACTTTGAACTAAATTCTTTGAAGTAAATTTTAAATCTTTTCTAAATACTAATAAAGGATCCAAAATGTTGGACTCAGTAAAATCCAATGCCAATTACATATGGCGACCTAAAATTTGAGTGTACTTAAATTAGTTATGTGTCAACAATGTAAAATCTGTTTGTAAGCCTATTCATTTAAAAAATAAACTTTTTATTTATAATATTTGTTTCTCCCGCAACCTCAAAAATTTCCCCCGATTTTCAAATTTTGTCCAGATATTTTGGTCTCCCTACCTGTCACCTACGTGATAGGCCATTCCTACCTTGGACTTTCATAGACTCCTTGGTAGCGTTGTGACTAAACGTTCGCCTGCGGCGCTTAGTGTGCGAGTTCGAATCTTGTACAGAACAAGTGTTATGCTGGGCTTGAATGTTTGTGAATGTGCAAATTTTGCATTTAGAACGCCTTCACAAAGCAAGATAAAATCCAAATCTATCGTTTTCAAAATTATTTTTTTAAATGTTTCAATATCAAATAAAGTGACAACAAATATTAGATGTACCGGTAGGCAGTAAACAATGCTTTTGATCTATTTATAATTTTATGCTTTGGGAGGATCGTGAAAAATAAGCAAGTTTTAAGTCTTCGTGCCTTTAGATTTTATGATATAACAAACGAAATGATAAAATGTTAAAGTGGCACAAAATTGACCATAAGCCAACTTTGATTTCAATGAATCAATGTATTTGTGTTAACATTACCACTGAATAAAAGATTTTTGGATCGCATTTTAACTAAAATGGCCGATTTGTACATAGGAATAGCAGAACAAGCATTTTTACCTACTTGAAGTGAATAAATGGATTTTTATAAATAAGGGCATGGTTAATATTTTTTAATTAAAATTTTAAATCTATATAATACATTTTTATTTATTTATCCAAACACATAAATAAAATTGAGTTATCTGTCTGTAATATCCTGGTATATATCAAGCTCAGCGGGTTAGTTTTAGGCTATCATTAGATATGTAGAACCATTTTTTTTAAATTGTGTCCGTCTGTCTATTCATTTAATACTCAGAACGGTTGAACTGATTGTGACGAACAATAAAGTGTAATTAATGCTAGGACATACAAAACATATTCCTATATCATACATAGTTTTCGAGATAATAGCGAAGAAACTTAGTTATTTCTATTGTATTTGAACTATATAATTATTGAACTACTCTACTTGCCCATAAACCACTATCATACGAGCAAATCTCTTTTTTTTTGTAGTTCTACGCGGACCTCGTCACTCGTCACTAGTATTAAGTATAAAACATTTCAGTAAAGATGTGCCTTATAGCCCATTTAGGAAACTATTGCCTAACGGTAGAATGGCTGAATTATTGGTGTAAATTTTCTTTAAATTGTGTGGCTTGTGTGTACCGGGTTAGCAAAAATGTAGGTACCGTAAGCTAGATGTCATCTATTGTAACCGCGCTTGAGTTGAAGCAACGAACATTGACAAGGTTGAACATATACGTGACATGATAAGTTTAAAGTGGCCTCCGAAAAAGTAAAATATGCGATAGGTTTTTATTTTAGGTTCCTGTTACTGTTCCCATTAGACCAATGAAAATTTATTTGACAAATTCTATCATCATAATATATATATATATATATATATATATATATATATATATATATATATATATATATATATATATATATATATAGCTGTAAGCAATTCACTCTTGTATCCTTCATCGAAAGAAGTTATCCTATTTTACATACCTCTACCGCTACAAAAGATACACACGTGTCTTTAGTAACGGAAAAATGGTAACAATACACAGATAAAACTATAATAGATACGTGTATCTATTATAGTTTTATCTGTGTATTGTTACCATTTTTCCGTTACTATTTAACATAAACTTACCAATAAAACTAAAAATAATGAACATTGTGATTGTTGAACGCTTTTATAACCAAAACTACCCTGTATATATATATATATATATATATATATATATATATATATATATATATATATATATATATATATATATATATATCATCATCATTACAGCCCTTCACAAGTGCACTGCTGAACATAGGCCTCCCCCAAGCAATGCCACAAAGCACGGTCCTGAGCCACCTGCATCCATCGACTTCCTGCATATCTTACCAGGTCGTCACTCCATCTAGTGGGGGGTCGCCCTACACTACGCCTACCGGTACGAGGCTGCCACTCGAGAACCTTTCTTCCCCATCGGTTATCGGTTCTTCGAGCTATATGGCCGGCCCATTGCCTTCTTATTTTATTCATTGGCCCATTACTTCAGCTTACTAATCTTAATTGGGCTATGTCGGTCACTCTGGTTTTACTGCGGATATCCTCGTTTCTGAGTCTATCACGCAGAGAAACTCCGAGCATAGCCCTCTCCATAGCTCGCTGAGCGACCTTGAGCGTCATCATACGGCCAGCAGTGAAGGACCACGTCTCAGATCCGTAAGTCATCACTAGCAACACGCACTGGTTGTACAATCTAGTTTTTAGAGATTGAGGTATACCTGACGAGAAGATATGTCGTAATTTCCCGAACGCTGCCCAGCCGAGTTGAATCCGTCGATTGACCTCTCAGTCGAAGTTGGACTTACCTAGTCGGACTATTTGTCCTAGGTAAACGTACTCGTCAACAACTTCGAGCATAGTGCTCCCAACAACTACCGGCATAGGTGTGACATGGATATTAAACATGATCTTTGTTTTGTCCATGTTCATCTTAAGACCTATCCGTTGAGAGGCACTATTGAGGTCATTGAGCATAGTGCTTAAGTCCTCCAGCGATTCTGCCATAAGGACTATATCGTCGGCAAATCGAAGGTACTCACCATTGATGTTAATACCGTATCCTTTCCAGTCCAGTAGCTGGAAAACGTCTTCCAATGCAGCGGTGAAGAGTTTCGGGGATATAACGTCACCCTGTCTTACACCTCTCTGCAGTTGGATAGGTTTCGAGCTCTGATTCCGTACTCGGATAGCCATCGTAGCCCTACTGTACAAACACTTCAGCACTTCGATATACCGACAGTCAACTTGGCACCGCTGAAGGGACTGTAACACCGCCCAAATTTTGACGGAATGAAAAGCTTTCTCATAGTCCACGTACGCCAGGCAAAGTGGCAGGTTGTACTCTTCGGTCTTCTGTACAATCTGCCGCAGGGTATGTATGTGGTCTATGGTACTGAAGCCTTTTCGGAAACCGGCTTGTTCGGGAGGCTGGAAGTCGTCGAGTCTGCATGCGAGACGATTCGTAATGACTCTCGAAAACAGCACGTAGACGCGGCTCAGAAGGGAAATCAGTCTGTAGTTCTTTAAGAGAGCGTTGTCGCCTTTCTTAAAGAACAAGACCACCGCATTTCTGCTCCACGCCTCCGGAGTAGTGCCACCATGGAGGACGGAATTGAAGAGCTTCTGAAAGACTTCAAGTACCGGTGTTCCACCCGCTTTCAGAAGCTCCGCTGTAATTCCATCCTCGCCTGGGGCCCTGCCGTTTTTAAGGTGCTGGAGAGCCATTCTAATCTCGCTCAGACTGACGTCCGGGATATCATCGGAATAGTGTTGGGTAAGACTTGCTCTTGGATCGTTACTCACACTTGCGTGTGGCTCCAACGATGATGTGTACAGCTGCCCATAGAACCTCTCAATCTCACTCAAAATCTCAGGTGTCTCGAAAACGATGCTGCCACACTCAGTCTTCAGCTTTGACAGTTGGCTTTTTCTGGCAGACAGATCTCTGGCAAAGACTTTGGAGCCCTGGTTCCGCTCGATCGCTTCCTTAATACGAGCAGTATTAAAGTTGCGTAAGTCTCGCCGCATGCATTTGGAGATCTGTCTGTTCAGTTGCCTGTATGCTGTCAAATCTGTTGACGACTGCAGCCTCATCTCCCGTCTAACAGCCATGAGATTAAGAGTGTGATCGGAGAGTTTTTGTGTTCTTCTGCGGCGGGTCTTGCAGAACTTAGCTCCGACCGCATGGACAGTTTCCACGAGCTTGTCATTCATATCGTCCACTGCATTGCAATCTTGTAGTCACTGAAAGCGGTGATTAGAGCACGAGGGGGACGGAGCGTTGACTTCATTAGACGAGACCTCTCCAACTTAACGTTTAGGTTCAGTGTGCCTCTAACCATTCGGTGATCGCTGCCAGTTTTCACCCTTGCGATCACTGAGACATCACTGAACAGTTGGCGTCTGGTCGTCATAATGAAGTCAATCTCATTTTTTGTCGAACCGTCGGGGCTCGACCAGGTCCACTTCCTGTGGGGCCGCTTCTGGAAGAAAGAGTTCATCATAAAGAGTCCCTCTTTCTCCATAAAGTCGGCCAGCTGCTGGCCCCTTCGGTTTCGTTGCCCTACTCCAAATTTCCCTAACTTCAGCTCACCGCTTTCTCTTGTGCCTAGTTTTGCGTTGAAGTCTCCCATCAACACCATGTAGTGGGTTTTGGAGGAATGCGTGGCGTTGGAACTATCCTCATACATTTCCTCCACCTCCTCATCGGGATGTGCCGAGGTTGGTGCGTAAACCTGTATGACCTTCAGCGAATACCGTTTAGTGATTCTGAGTATCAGGTACGCGACCCTCGTCGACACACTCCCAATCTTTACAACGTTGTTGACGAGAGATTTGTGGACAATAAATCCGACACCTCCTGGGGACAGATGGTCGCCCTCCCGGTGATAGAACAAGTTGCCGGATTCGAGAATCACCGTGTCCTCCCCCTCTCTTCGGACTTCGGATAATCCTATAATATTCCAGCGCAACTTGTCCATCTCTTCTTCCAGCTCCAGGATCTTCTCGTCAGTCCTCAGGGTGCGTGCGTTAAATGTTGCTAGGTCGAGTCGTCGTAGGTGGCAGCCGAACCTCCACCGGAGATTCTTAGCACCCACTGCCCCGCCGTTACCATGGTCGCCACCGTAGCCAGGAATAGCGGGGCCACCGGGGACTGGGGGCCGTCTATTTGTGTAATTGTTCGTAGGGGGTATATTGCCATAGTTGCCACGCTTGGCGAGCGGGTTGGCAACCGCAGTTTTTTTTTGTCGTACAGTTGCTGTTATCAGGAAGATGCTGCTGCCCATCTACTGCCTGTATATATATATATATATATATATATATATATATATATATATATATATATATATATATATATATATATATATATATATGTATAGGGTTTTTGTTACATGTATACATATATATATATATATATATATATATATATATATATATATATATATATATATATGTATAGGGTTTTTGTTACATGTATACAACATGTAACAAAAACCCTGTGGTTCCCGTTAACTGCGTTATCAGAATCAGTATGCAAGCATATAGAAATAATTTTTTCGAAAAAAACCATATTTAAAAAAAAATATTTTAATGAAAAAAAAAATTAATTTGCAAATTGTATGTGATTTTACTATCTCTGCATTGGCCGAGGAGTAAGAGGATTGTCAAAGACCCCGTATTACTGATACTCGTAGTTAGAGGAAATAAAACCACATACAATTTGCAAATTAATTCTTTTTTCATTAAAATTATTTTTTTTAAATCTGTTTTTTGGAAAAAAAAACATTTCTATACGCATGGTTACTGATTCTGATAACACACTTAACGGGAACCACAGAGTTTTTGTTACATGTTGTATATATACAAAAGTTTTTTGCTATTATCCTGAAAATTACACTTTATTATTCGTCACAATCAGTTCAACCATTCTGAGTATTAGCTGAATAGATAGACAGACAAAATTTAAAAAAATGGTTCTACATATCTAATGATAGCGTAAAACTAGCCCCCTGAGCTTGATATATATCAGAATATTACAGACAGATAGCTCAATTTTATTTATGTGTATGGATAAATAAATGAAAATTTATTAAACATAATTAATATTTTTATTTTAATAAAATATTTACAATGTCTTTATTCATAAAATCCATTTATTCACTGCAAGTAGGTAAATGCTTGTACTGGGAATGAAAATTACAATGGTCGAACCTACGACTTTTTCGTATTTCATTTTGCATGCGGGTCCTGGCAAATTTTAATTATTTATCATTTAATATTCCAAATTGTCTAAATCCCTGTCAGTTATTAAACACTTATAAAATTTATATTGACATACAAGGCAACGACATAATTGCAGGATTCTAAAACGTTATTAAAGATAAAAATTTATGTTTGTCACAATTTGCATTCTAAGAACCAAAGGTTTTCCTTGTCTATGAATATCCTTTGCTTTGACTACGTGTTATTATCAATAAAGAGACAAAAGATCTATCACATAAGAATAAGCGGCCATGGAAAAAAGCAGACTATAGATGTGTTACCCTTGAGGACTTAAATGGAATGTCTAGAAGTGTATAATTACTTATTTACCGTTAGAGCCTATTATAGTCTACTGCTATACACAGGCTTCCCTCATAGGGGATTCCCTCATAAATTTATGATTAATTAGTAATTATTCATAAATAATACAGTAGAATTAGTATCCTGGTTCTCTTATAAACTGGACACGGCAGAGTATGCTCTTCTGCTTGGCATCCGAAAAGGTACCAACAAACCATCCCAAAACTTAGGCAGAAAACTTAACACCTAGTTTACATTTTTTTATAGAACGAGGGTGACAAACGAGCACACAGTCCATCTCATGGCAAGTGGGTGCTGTGGCCCATAAGCATCTAAATTCATTAAGTATCAAAATGCAGATGCGTTGTCATCCCTGAGGACTGAGATGGAATGCCTCGTTTCCCGTAAAATGGGTATATAATACATAGGAAACACAGAAGTATTGAACTGCTATTTCAGGCTGGTATTCTGTGTGAGCGTGGTCCTACGCCGGTCGAGCTGACCCATTCGTGATACAACCATAATATAGCTGCAGCGTGACTCTACCACGAAGTACCTTTTTATTTTGTAGTTGTTGCTACTTTGATAGTATGCGCAGTTACTATCAGGTTTACTGTAAGTTCGTTAGTTACTTCAGTTATATGTATAAAAATTGTCCCGGAAGTCATATGAGGCAACTATGGGAAATCCCGGAAAGACCTCATAATCTCCAATTGATATAAAGTTAAAGTTACAAGCCTATATACGTCACAGGCCTCGTTTTATTTCTGAAGGTCCGGCGCGCTGCCCCAATGCGTGTTGGTGAACTTCATATGTCTTCGAAATATTTTTTATTTCTCAGACATGCAGGTTTCCTCGCGATGTTTTCCTTCAACGCCGAGCACGTGGTAAATCAGCACTTAAAATTGCAATAAATTTTTTTATCGGTGCCGGCGGGGATCGAGCCCGGATTTCTCGCATACTGTGAAATTTACAGCGAGCGCTAAACATCTGAGCTACCACGGCTATATGGTATATACCAATTGCTATAGATAGGGTCTTATGTCATTTCACATATAATTTATCGAGTTCTCCAGGTCAATGATGTGAAACAGCATCAAATGCACTAGAAATCTTACATGGCGATACGACAATCCCGCAAAGTGGGGTAATCACAGTAAATCCTTTCCAAAATGGGAGTGACCCAGTGAATTGTTGCGTTACAGCCTATCTAAGCCCACTTCAGGACATAGGCCTACTCGATAGACTGCCTCATAGGGGAGATGTCTGCCATAGTTGCCACGCTTGACAGGTGGCTTAGCAACCATAGTTTCTATTTGCAGTTCTTATTAGGATGACGATGCTAGTTTATTTCCCTCACTTACCCCTTACGACATCCACGGGAAGACATGGGCTAATGGATATTCTGACTACGCCGCTACATGGCTAGTACTACCGCACTACGGTTAGTAGATTTTTACGCCCTGATTAAAAGAAAAGACGGAATCTGTTATACGCTTCTGTATATGTTAGCTTCGTTCACCTTTAAAAATATTTTTTGTAGTTTAAATTTTTACTATCAGAAAATAAAATTTGGAAAAAGTTATCTGTCGTTAACATTCCCTCATGTAGTTACCACGGTTGACGTCACGCGTAAAATCCGTATAGACAACAATCTAAATATTGTTTTCCATAATTCGTCGTATCCTCTTCATTATTCGTATCACGCGTGTTTGGCGTCGACTTTAACACGCTGCTCAGGAACAAAGGTTTACGACAAGGCTGACGTGGGATCGCGGACGAAATACGATTCGCGAAACACAAGGATTTAACACGTAACACGCATCGTATAGAATTCGACGGTCAATGTCGTCCTTAACAGATTGTAGCACGGATAAAATTATTAAATATTTATATTTTTTAAATTTGAATAACGTGTGACTGCGAGAAATTAAAGATTGGTTTACTTTATGAATGTATTGTTTGTGTTAATATTTTAACATTTAAATATTTTAGGACATATAAATTATTATTTATTTCTTAATATAGGATTAATATAATTAATATTATTTATTAATAAAGGAATAATGATGTTCAACTTGAAGAATAAACTTCCTAAGCCTTTAATTACATTAAGCTACGGGTACTTTAATTACATTAAGGTGGAAGGTACTCATTTCGCCTTGGAAATGTAAAATCTGTTTTCCTGGTTTGGTACCACTCTCTAAACTATTTTTGAGTGTAGTAATAGAATAGCTTGACTATGGTGCCGTATAAGGAAGTAGTGAATGAAGTAGGAATGGAAATTGGATTGACATCGTTACCTCCTGGGTTCTTTTGTTTTAGTTTATGTGTACGTTTATACAAAATATACTTATTTCTATATGTCTATTTCCATATTCATAAATAGTGTATAATATAAATACAATAATAATATAAATAAATATTACGATGATTAAACTGAGAAGAAACCACGCACTTAGAGAATATCAGCGTAAAATAGCAGCATAATACTGCTGTACTTCGAATACTTAGTGGAGAAAACTAGCGGCTCGTTTTTTTACAAGATAGGATGACAAACAAGCACGCCGTCCACCTGATGGTAAGTTGTTGCTGCGGCCCATAGACATCTACATCTATCTTCGATTACAAATCGAAATGCAGATGTGTTGTCACCCATGTGGACTAAGATGGAATGCCTCGTTTCCAGTAAAAAGGGCCTGTGGTTCTCTACACTCACCACACGAAACACAGCAGCATTAAGCTACTATTTTTCACCGGTATTCTGTGAGAGTGTGGTCCTTCCCCGGTCGAGCCGATCCATTCGTGCTGCAACTATACTACCATTAGTAACTATACTGCGGTCGGTAACTGCCGCATGGCTCTACCACGTATAAACGTCGTTTTGCTGGGAAGGAGGAATTTGATCTTGTCCTCAGGGTGACAAACGTATCTGGTGAACTAGGTAACTAGGATCTGCAGGTCTCACTATATACTTAATACAAGTAGACTGGTTTTTGTTTGTTACCCTTACTTCTTCCATTATTCATGGAAATTATTTGACTTTCTAGTTATGAATATTAACCAACCAATTTACCAAACAACAAATTTTAAGCATTCTCAAACTCTCAATGCCCTGAAAAAGCATTAAGTCTACGTCAGTTTTTGTGTGTTATATTATGACAAATAACTTTTATATTTCATTCACATAATATATTGAATATTTTTAATAATATTTGCATAAAACCATTATGTATGCAATCATACAAACGTTAGAGGAAGATGCAAAAATTACACGCCCCGGAAATTTTGCACTTGACCGAGTTCTAAGGACGCAGGTGAGTGACATCAGACAAATAAATAAACGACAACAAAGGCCGTGCGAATTAGACAAATAAAATGAATCGTATCCTTTTGTTCTGCCGTCTAATCGAAGACAATGATTGTTCGAAATCATTAATTAAATTATTAGAACTTTAGAATTAATTACTATGTTTAGTAAGAATTTTTCTTTCTTATATTACATAATACTTAGAACTCCTATTTGTACTTGCAAGACGCACTCGCACATGTGGATTAATTGATACTTCTAGGTACTAGAGGTTATCATTATTTTGCCCCAGCCTATAAAAAATTAAACTAAGAACTTGTTCAATTTGTAAAAATGTGCTTTAATGGCAAAACTTGGCAAGTGTATCGCAGTCTCAGACTCATCGTAGCGTAATAGCTGCTCTTCATGACAGGCAATTAAGACTTCTGATCTGCTGAATGGATTTTTTTGAAATTTCTTTTATTGACATTTAATACATCATTGTAAATAAACAAAGAGGTAATTACTAAGAGGTTATTACTAAGAGTGAAGTGAGAGAGTGAATATTTTGAACACAAAGGGGTTTTAAGGCACTGGATAGTATTTTCTCAAGAAAAAGTTACTCCATTGTGTATATATTATCAAATAATACTTATTTTAATTTTTACCACGAAAACGACTTTTCCCACGAAATATTCGTGCTTTTATAGCGAGTGGCGACCAAATTAAAGAGAACTGCGGTAATTATATTTGCACATTAATTGCGAAATTTGAAGAGAACATTTATGGGTCTTATAAAATAGGCGGATGACTGAATAGATATGACACGACTAAACAACTTGTCAAAAAGTTTACGTAATAATGTGTTGTGAACTTAGTTATTGCGAAGATGCTTAAGGTTCAGACAGAGTACTGGCGACATGACGCGATTACTAGCGTAGAAATTTGCAGCCATTACAAAAGAGGAAAAATTGGCAGCGTGATTAACGATACTGTCGATAACCAGTATTTCAGTACACCGTTAGTATCAGTATTTAACTTTAATACGCAAATTATTAGCGTAAAAAAGCGGCTCTTAGTTTGAAGTTTGTGACCTCGTGTCTCAATATGAGGTTAAAATAAATAGAAATATTTGGTTTCGAGGAACTCATGGACGCTTGAAAACTGTGCAGCGAGCGTATATTGTAGTTCTATGAGACTAAATATTATTTGTTTGCAGGGAGTATCTGTCTATTTTATCTTAACAACTTAAAACAAAGAAAACCAAAAAAAAAAACACACACACACCACAACTCATTTCATTTATAAATTTCTTGTCGCTAAACTTTCACATTAATGTGACGGCACGGCGAGGCGAATTCGTGAAGTTAATGGCTACTCGACTTTACGACATTATCTAAATTTGATTGTTTAAAGAGCTATCGTGTAAATACTATTAATTTTAGAAAAGAAAATTTTAATATTTGTCAATTTTCTATACAATATGCCTATGGGTTTTGTTCCATTCGATTTGTGTAAACATAATTTATTTAAATAACTTATTACTTGCTTTTACAAAGAGCGAAAAAGGAATTTCTGCGGTGGTTTTTGATTTTGAACATGATATTAAAATGGAAGTAGAATATGTATGGAACTTGACACACGATATTTTTGTTTCTTACGTCGAGGAATGTAGAGGTTAATTTCATTACAATAATTTTTGGGTTATTAATCATCGATGGACAGTAGAAGTTAATTACAGATTAAATTCATATTCATAGTGTATGAAATATTTTAAATATGAAAAGTCCGTGATAGAGCCTATTTAAACAAGTAACCATTAACTATTTTTAAGCGTAAATAAGTGTAAAGATAAAATTGTAAACGACCACTTAATGAGGGCATTGACTATAAGATTAATTATGAAAGAGCATGGGATATTTAAAATTTAAAATTGTTCGAATCGCTGATTAACATTTGAACCGGTCTTAGACCAGATCCACACCGTGTGTTACGAGCTTGCGAGGTTGGCGCGGTGCGGTGCCTCATCAGTGCCATTGCGAGGGCATACATATAAAACCACAGAAATCGTAACGATATTATTACTATTTCTGTGTATAAAACCGTTTCGTGATTGGTCCGAACAAGGCTAACATCACAAAGTGTTTTTTAGTGGTAGAGCTACGCTGCAGTTATATAATGGTTGTAGCATGAATGGGTCGGCTCGACCGGGGTAGGACTACGCTCTCACAGAATACTAGCGTGAAATAAGCTTAATGCTGCTGTGTTTCGTATGGTGAGTATAGAGAACCGGAGACCCTTTTTACTGGAAACGAGGCATTCCATCTTAGTCCTCAGGGGTGACTACGCATTTGCATTTTGATGCTTAATTAAGGATATATGTAGATGTCTATGGGCCACAGTATCCACTTACGATCAGGCGGACTGTGTGCTCGTTTGTCATCCCATACTATATAAAAAAACAACATGTCGAGCTTACGTCGAGCAATGTCACGTGCAACCTTTTCTCTACATCAAATTTGTTTCTTGTAAAACATTCTACTTATTATAAATATTTAATTAGGAATATATTGAATATTATTTACAAATATTCCAATAATTAATTAGGAATGTTATGGATCTGTCCATAAATGGATGCGTATGTTCGCAAATATAGCTAAAATATCGACGCCTCGTCTTTAACATTACGATGATGTTGACACAAGCAATGAGAAATATGTAAACAGTACCTTTATTAAGTCAAACAAACAATCAACAAAGCCTATTAATTTTAAAATAATTTCTAAATACATACGTTCAAAATATTATGTAAAGGTTCAGATGGTTATGTTAATCCAAATTCTAACATCGATAGTCAAAATAAGATATGGCGACACACCCAGAGTGATTATTGAATTTATGATATTGCCTCTTTCGTAAGTTTGCTTAAACTATGAAATCATCTCTCAAAAAATGGTACGGACTTAATCTTAAAAGTATTATGATGTAATTTATTGTAATTTAGGAGATGTATGAATTTAGAAGACGGTTTGTTCAATAATATATGGAAGATGTTATCAACAAAATAGAATACCTACTGCGATTCATTTTACAATATAAACATGATTATAACACAAAATTAGTTGAAGTCAAAGAGTTCAGTATTTTAGTCACATGACTTGTTAAATACGTTTAGAGCAAACAAGCATTATCACGAATACTACGTATTTATTTTAGCTTATTACAGGTTTTAATGATATATTTTACTGGTATGTAAATTAACAAAATTAGTAGCTTTCGTTAGAAGTAGTTGTCATCAACATTATGAAAGCCTACGAAACTAATAGATTCTCTCATATTATTCAGGGTATTTGTCATATCGTTTTAGTGCTTGGAGTCGTTATCTATGGACGATGCTGTTGCCTATCTCCTTTTTTAGTTTCCTATTGTCGCACGTATCCTCCTACAGCACGAGAAGATTTGGAATACTGGAATTTCTTACAACGACATTAAGCGGCGAGTTAGAAGTTTTTTTTTATAGCATAAGAGTGACAAACGAGCACACAGTCCACCTGATGGTAAGTGGATGCTGTGGCCCATAGATATCTACATCTATCAGTGATTATGAATCAAAACGCAGGTGCGTTGTCACACCTGAGGACTAAGACGGAATGCCTCGTAACCAGTAAAAAACGGTCTCCGGATCTCTACCCTCACCATACGAAAGACAGCAGTATTAAGCTGCTATTTTACGCTGGTATTCTGTGAGAGCGTGGTCCGACCCTGGTCGAGCCGAGCCATTCATGCTACAACTATAATATAGCTGCAGCGTAGCTACCACGTATAATAAGTGGTAAGAATTAAACTTTTAGTCATTATAAATTTCTACAAAAGGACGCATGGGCAGTCTATTAGTGGACTTTTACCAGCTGTTGCTGACTTCGACTTTTTATCTTTAAGATTTCGGGAACTCCTGAGCTGTAAGCCTCATAATAAGATGCATCACTTTATGAAATAAGATATTAAATATCATGAGCCTTCAACTCACACAATTATGTTAAAATGGTGATTGATAACTGCCTTCTTCGTCTAGTGATCGTGAGCGTCATGACATCCCGGGTTCGAATTCCGGGTCGAGCCAAAATAGATTAGCGGTTTTACTGCTAAGAAATTCTGAATAGGAGCCTAAAGTCGGGAAGTTGATGGAGTTTCACTCGTGGTTTATAAAGCGCATTAAGTCTTTGATTCGTGTGTTGTCGTCCCTTCTACAACGACTACGAGAGTGAGGGAATAGAGAGTGCTGTACTTAAAAGATTACAGCACTCTCTATTTTAGATTGATAGAATAAGTGCAAGGACTAAATATATACAAGCAGTTTGTTAAGTTCCCGATGGGAAGTTATTGTGATGGGTCCGATTTTGCAAATTGAAAATTTTAACAAATCTCCACGTCTTTAGAGTCGAATAGTATGGTTTTAAGAGGATGTCCGTGTGTGCACATGTTCGTACGTATGTATGTATGTATGTATGTTCGGATTCCATTTTCGCCTCGTGTATCTCGAGAACAAAGAGAGGACGAGTTTCATTTAAAGCATAAGTACCTGATGACCGAGCTTTGCTCGGTTTTCTTTGAAATTACATTTAGATACAAATTACATACTGATGAATAATATTTTTTGATCTTATTGATATAATAGGAAAAAACTGAACTGGTTATTTGAATAAAAAATCATGAGTGCAATTAGTTTAATTAAAATTTTCGTATTTTAAAAAAATACTAAAAAAAGGGCTCGAAATAATAGGTTTTCTCACAAAAGAAGGTAACTTGAAAAAAAAAGGAAAAAAAATCGGACTGAAGACAGGACGCGAACTAAGGCATTACGATTTCGCGACCACTCGATATCCACTTGAGTTATTACGATCATTAACACAGTGCCAAAATATAGCTTCTTATATTGTAGCAGTTTTTCTTTGCCTGAAAAGACGGACAAAAAACATTTTCTAAAAATAAATCCAAGCTAGATATATTTATTTATTTGTTGCCCCCGAAACTCCCTGGACACAAAATTTTATGAAAATCTTTGGAGCCGTTTCCGAGATTCCGATTATATATATATATATATATATATATATATATATATATATATATATATATACAAGAAGTGCTCGTTTAAAGGTATAGGATTTATGTAGCTTAGACCTGATTAAATTTTGAGCAAAATCGGTCAAGTCGTTTTTTGTGGCGAATGAAAAATTGTGTAAAATATTAAAACATATGATTTTTTTTTATTCTTTACACTGGGAAGTTAGTCGTGCGGACCTTTCGGGTCGCACTTTGACCGCTTTTTTAATAACAGGGCCACATGCTCGTAGCTACTTTCTGATCTAGGTTTTTATCTGGGTAATTAAATACTCTAGTAATTTAAGCGCTTAATAGCAGCGTTACAGGATTGTTGTGTTCGTCTTTGAAATATTGCACATAACACGTCACAGGTATATAAACACTGTTGTATTCAGAGAAGACGGCGGAAATGTACTTTTTGTTTGGGTTTATAGGAGTATACGTGTAATAAAAATACTCTTTTTTATAGAACAAAGAGATAATAGCAAACAAACACTTGGAGTAATAATATATCAAACAAAAAAAAACTACTGATGCGTTGCCTGACCACTAAGATGGAATCAAAGTTGAAGTGTCAGAATCGGCAGCCTTATAAATTATTTATCGACGGTTATCTTACAAATGAATAAACGTATAAATTAGGCGTACAAACGATATATTGTAAATTGATTCGCTATTTACTCTTTAACGCAATGTTTATTTCATCCACGTTATTCATTCACAATCATTACAGGCTCTAATTATGGTAATTTTATAGCAATCATCCTATTGATCTAGACTTCATAAGATGATTAACAATCACCACAAGAGAGGTCTTGTTTGTCATTCCCTGTGTGGTCTCGCGAGTAACCAACAAACAGTTAAATTGACTTCGCATACAATGGCGAATCGTGAAGACGTTACGGGCTATAGACAATGATTGAACAAAGCGACAGCAGGAGCTTGCAAGATTTATTGCCAACGTAATTGTAATTTGTGTTTTAATAGTTCATTTGTAGAAAAAATATGTTTAGTCTGCGTTTCTTTGTAGACCATGTAGGTTTTAAAAACAACAAATTTATTTCGTTTTATATCATGATTCTATAAAATAATTAAACGCTTTTTTTATCTCTTGGAAACTGGTTTTCCTTCAATGCTAGCTAATACTTAAAGATGTTTTTAAAGTATATTTTATAATAATTAAGTTACAGGTCAGCTAAAAGTCCACTTCATGGACCCTTTGTAAATCCATGAGCTATTGGTTGTAAGTTCAAACAACGACGCCAACAACTGCATTGTCATTACTAAGGTTTTGGTTGCCTGGAAGAGATCGCTATGTAGCGATAAGGCCGCCAAATTGTACTTACATAATATTATAATCTTTTTTGTGTTTTGTTAACTGTATATTTGTTTATGGTGTACAATAAAAGTATATTCATTCATTCATTCATTCAAGATGATGCTTCTCACCTTATAAATATTTTGAGTATTTTACGTTCTTCAAAGCCTCACCTCATTCCCAGGGTTTATTTTCATTTATGTATTCTTTAATATTATAATGACCCCCTTGTACAATAAATGCGGGCGGATATTTAAGAAGGATTTAACTCAGCTGGGCAGGGTTCGGGAGATTTCGACCTTTATTGTTGGCTGGTAGAGATGCAAGGAGTAGAAGGATGCAGGCAGCTCAGGATCGTGATTTGTGCATTCCTTAAGAGACGTATGTTTAGCGGTAGATTTGTGTTTGGCTTCTAAGATAAATTAGTGATGATGAATTATATTATGGATTGCGCTGTAGGGGGATAATTAGGGGGGCTTGATATGCGTGTTGGTATCTGATTTGTTAATTCTCATTAGGAGGACGCTGCCGCTCATCTGGTTTATTTCCCTCAGTCCTCTCTTACGACACCCACGAGATGATATGAGGCAGAGGGTATTCTTATACCGCTACTACACGGTCCATGAACACACAATTTGTGTAATGTATTACGAACTGTTTAAATGATAGCCTATAAATTAAATCACTTGTTATGTGGGTTGTATATTCCCATAAAATGTACCCGTGAATTTCTCAGATGTTTCGAAACATTGATGAGTCGCACTCATAGACTGAGAATATACTTACGCCAGTATATTCTAAGTCTATGGTCGCACTAAGGGTTAGTGTGTAAGACCCATAGATTTGGTACTAAGGGATACTATACTATATCTGTGGTAAGATCTGAGTGCCTGCTCTAAAAGAGTGTACAGAAGAGCGAGGAATGTAGCGTACTTGAGAAACACGTGCTCTATCCTAGTGACCTGAGCGGCGGCAGCTCAGAACACAGCAATATAAGAACATATGTCTTTCACTTCTAAACTTAGGTTATTTACTTTATATACTTA
This sequence comes from Parnassius smintheus behrii, assembly GCA_036936625.1. Lineage (NCBI taxonomy): Eukaryota > Metazoa > Arthropoda > Insecta > Lepidoptera > Papilionidae > Parnassius > Parnassius smintheus. The sequence goes on along the minus strand of JAUPFT010000010.1, from coordinate 26,382,648 downwards.
CAAAAGTCAAGAGATGCGAGTGTAAAGGCTTTAAATTTCTTCTCCTAAAATGTTTATCTACTGTTATCTTTGGACCGACGACGCTATAGCCAGCTCCTTTCACTTGACCACATTCAGCTAACAACGTCCCGAATCGTCAAAGACTTTTTCTGATAGGCTTGACTCATAGACGCTGAGTAGAGTTGTTGCATCCCTTTGCATATTGTATAATGAGTCGAAGTAAGGGTTAGTGTGTAAGACCTGAGTGCGTGAGTCTACCACTTGAGTGCTTAGAGGTTAGGAGAACAAAGTTATTAGCGATATTATTCATACCGATTGAAAGGTGGTTCGCCACTGTGCGATCTTCCAGAAGTTTTCTTTCTCACACTACTTCATTGAGGAATAGATTAGATACTAGCAGCCACTTTTGCCTACTGATAAGACTCGGGGACCTTCAAGAAAAAAGCTTACTCCTTTTTAAAACGCCGGCACCGCACTCGCAATTCCCTTAGTGGTGCATTTCATGGGCGGTGGTAGACACTGACAATCAGGTAAGCCGCAAGCTCATTAGGCCTCTCCTTTATAAAAAAACCTCTAACAAAAACGACCTATGTTTGTTCTTTATTACATCCCATAAATATTGATTCCGCAAACCCTATTGTGCCGAAAGACTAATAAATTATTTCTACGACCAGTATCGAATATCGACGAGTTTGGCGAGATTTCGAAAACTGATAGAGCACTTACAAACTTTTGGCTGGCATCCATAATTAGGTAGGTGTAGCTTTGGGATTTATGGTCAAATTTTAAGCACTCAGGGTGTTGTTTTTACTAGATATCGCAAAAATAAAATTTTGAAGGCATGCTCGTATATTACTTGGGAATAGTGAGGTTACTGAGGTTAAAAAGTCTAACGCGTGGAAATATCAATAAGTCATTCATTTTTTCGTTATAGCCCATAAAAGTCCATTGCTGAAAAATTTCCTCCCCTATAGATTGTCTCACATGAAGTATATTTGCCATAGTTGATAAATTTGGCCGGCGGGTTGGCAACCGCAGATTCTTAAAACAATCCAATTAGCAAGTATAACAAGAGGTAAACATAATTTAGTAATTTTACTAATATCCAATTTTAGTATTAGTAACACTACATCATTCGCATTTTTAAATGTACTGCCGGCCAGCCTATATGTATTTCTTAAACGATTTTCTTACGAGTACATACTCTATGCGTGACATACAGTCCATAGCTTCGCGTGGTGCACAATGCTAGCAATGTGTTAAATTGGGAACAGCGTTATCAATAGATTTTTCACTACTTACGTGAGAGTAATATGGAAATCCGGTTAATCCGGATATGATCCGGAATAATGGTCACTTTCTTATAACTTAAAAACTACAGTCTTGTTTGCATAGATGGCTTTTTAATACGATAGCTCTTCACCGGTTAATCAAATAATAAAGGGTGAAAAAGGCGATGCTTTATCAACGCCATTTTGATAGTTGATGTTATTATATATATATATATATATATATATATATATATATATATATATATATATATATATATATATATACAGAATGGGTCCCACATATATGCAATAAATGAAACCACAAGTAATACTAGTCCGTAGAAGTGTAGTAAAATTAAATATTAAATTAAAACCCGTAAAATAAAAAAGTGAAATTTTCAAACAAAATAAATATTAAAATAAATTCAGTAAAAGTGAACACTCTGTTTAGACAACGTACCTTGACCCCTTGGAAGAGTGATAAAGTTGCACGCGGGTGGCACGCCGACAAAAGACACCGCTGTCGATATGTCGCAATACCAATACTTTGCACTGCGTGGCAACGTCGCTTTTTAATGTTCAAGGATTCATTCAAGTTCATTTAATCATTGACTTAGTGACCCAATTCTATAGAGTGTTCAAATTTGCTTAAAATTAAAACTCTACTTTTTGACCTAATTACTGGACCGATTACGTTCATTTTTTGTATATCGTCAGCAAAGGCGATAACAAGTATATGGTTTCATTTATTGCATATATGTGGGACCCATTCTGTATATATATATATATATATATATATATATATATATATATATATATATATATCGTTATATCGTTTTCTGACTACGACAATAGTTTAGTAATAAAAACATACGATTTATTTGTATTTATAATATTTTAAAAGTGATATAAAATACATAATAAAACAAAAAAAAGTTACACACGAAGAGGGAGTATAATAAGGCCTGAAATTTAGTAGGTCTTAATAAACGCCGACCAATTATTTAAGGAAAACAAAATTTAAAAAAAAAATAGACGACGATACGTTATACTTACACTTGCCAGGTGGTAGAGGTCCGTCTAAAAATCCATATGCGCAGTAACCACAAACTTATTTAATCTACCGCTAAGTATTAGTGCGCCTACTCGTGTATTCCGCTTTAAATGGAAGAGATCTAGTTAACGCGAGTAACCCGGTTTCGATCCGCACCGGCACCATTTTTTTACCACGTACCACGTACTCAACGTTAAAGGATAACATCGTGAGGAAATCTACATGTCCGAGGAATAACAAAAAAATATTTTGAAGACATTTGAAGTTCGCCAACATGCATTGGGGCAGCGCGGTGTACATTTCCTTGCCCTAAAACCCTCACGGAAATGAGGGGAGGCTTGTGCCCAGCAGTGGGATGTATATAGGATGTAACTTTACTGTTTTTTAGATCCAGTATAATTGCAGGTCACTTTTAAGAACAACAAAAGAAAAATCTCAAAGTCTTCAGTTATGAGAACACTGTGACCTCCTTTTACATGTTTAAGGTGGCAGGTGTCCACAGGTTGAAAAAAAAACACTTACATCAGCTGTTTATTTGCAACTCTAACAATATATAACAGCTTCAAGCTTGCCGTAATTGATGATGCTTAAAAGTTTATTGTAATAAATCGTTATAGTATGTATTTATTATTTTATCTATCACCTATTATCATCATCATCATCTTTGCAACCCATCACAAGTCCACTGCTGAACGTCGGTTTCCTCAAGGAATGCCACAATGCAGGTTTCTGAGCTACCTACAAGCATTGTGTTCCTGCATCTTACCTTGTCACACCATTTAGTGGAGGCTGTCTAGCCCATCATTTACCGGTATGTGGCTGTCACTCAAAAATATTTCTTTTCTATATAGTTCGCCGTTGCCGTTTCATGGTCACCCTGACTATCTATCTGTCTATCACTATCACGCAGAGAAACTCCAACAATAGCGCTGTCCATAGCTCGCTGAGCAACCTTGACCTACCTCATACGGCCAGTAGTGAAGAACCACGTTACAAATGCATCACTGGCAGTTTTCAAGTATAGAGGTATACGTGAATCTCGTTCATACAGATTTTAATTTACAAATTGTATTAAAAACTAGCGACCAGCCCCGGTTTCATCTGCGTAGGTTCTATTAATGTTGCGTTATTTCGATTTAAGATAATTAAAAACCATTTATTTCATCTGTTTCTGTGCCCAGGTCGCCCCTGGCACTGTTCTCTATCTGTTCTTGTAGTTTCACTACAATTGGATTTGACAGGCAGGCAAAAATTAAAAAAAATGGTTAGGTACTCATTTTTTAACAGCATGCAAATAAACTCCGGAGCACAATAAATTGTAGTTATTTCGATACTACAACTTACATTTTATTTAAATGTAGATATAAGCATATTTTATGTATGCTTATTTATATATATATATATATATATATATAATAAAATATGCGTTAATAATGTCACACTAATATAAAATGGTTGTACGCCTTCCCTGCATTACCTCAAACAACTCTTATTAGAAAATGTAGCACATGAAAGCATAATAGCGTAATATATTTCTTTGCTTCACTTACATTATTTAAACTGGGTGATTTTTTTACCGTCTGGGAAAAAATAAATCAATAAATACTAGGTACTGATTTGTAATAAACTTTCGATACTAAAATAATAATAACAAAATTTTTGAACTAAATAAATAAATCAATTAAAAACTATCGAAATTAAAATAGTACGTACTCAATGTATATCATTTCATAAATCAACAACATGATTGAACTCCTCCTTCCCATTCCAGCATTGGATAGCCCAACGCAACGGTTAGCGTGTATCCAGCCCTTTGTTTTCAATATTCCACGCATTGCAACCAAACATTTTGCTTTGTATTTTGTACAACAAAGGAGATGAATAATTTGCCCGCCTCTGTCTTTCAATCCAATTTCAGTCTCGGTGTATTAAACGCAAGAGAGGACAGGTTTTCATAATGATTTCTTATATTTACGCGAACACTACACATTGAAATAATACTAGTTTTTACGGATTTTATCGCGTATATTTAACTATAAATACCCGATGTTTCGAGTGTTGTCTCTCCTACATAGGACAAACTAAAAGATCAATTAAAACCTGCGATAAAGAACATATAGCTGATGTGAAGAATCGACGCTCCGGAAAGTCTGCAGTCTGTGAACAAGTACAGGATCGCCCCCATTACTACATCAGATTTGATAGACCACAAATCCTCGCTAAAGAACACCGATTCCTTCCAAGGATGATCGCGAGGCTATTGAAATCAAAAAACATCCTAATTTCAATAGAGAAGATGGCTGAGTGCTACCATCTGCTTGGGATCCTATAATAAATAAAACATACAAACATACAACTGCAAGACTTCAAGATACCATAAGTACATACTATGTAGATCGGAACAAAAGTTAAATTTTTATCTATGGTAACCGCGGTTAACCATGACATCTGGACGTTGAACATTTCAGTCCCCCCCCCCCCCCCCGTGACCATAGGTGCTGTAAAGCGCTCTAAACGTCGGGTATTTATAGTTAAATATAAGCGATAAAATCCGTAAAAACCAGTATTATTTCAAGGACAGGTTTTGTAACGCACAGCACCAAAAGTTAAATAATGTTACTAACAGTACGTGGATTGTATACCCACGTACTGTGCGTAACGTAGTAAAGCATTGGCTTATTAATAATGTCCTCTAGACCGAATTTCGGCCACGGCGGCCTGCCTCAACGAAAGCTAGCCATCGGCCGTGGACAGGATTATAGGTGCCCAAGTTTATGCCCAAGCACAGGTGCACTCTCTATTCCATCACTCTCATAATCCAATGGGATGGTAAACCGACACGACCAGATAGAGATCAGGCTCAAGACAAACGGCTTTACGTGCTTTCCAAGGCAAGCGGGTGAGACACCGCCAACTTCCTGACTCTGGGCAGCTACTGAGCTGAACTCAATAATTAATTTTTTCGCCAACCCGGGATACGAACCCAGGACATCATGATCAGCAGTCGCACTACTACAACCACTAGACCAACGAGGCAGTCAGGCATTGGCTTATAATAAGTAATTGACTGCTTCGTTTACCTAGTGGATGTAAGCGTAAGTGACAGATGGTCATGATATCACAGGTTCAGTAGCAGCCCGGAGTCAGGAATTTGGCGGTGCTTCACCTTCGTACCTCGGAGTACAGCCGTTGGTCCTGAGCCTAATGTCTCCTAGCTCGTAGTGGATTGTCTTTCCATTCTATGACAGAGAGGAAATAGAAAGTGCAACTGTGCTGCGCACACATTCGTGCGGTATAATCCTACGGTGTTTGCTAGTTTATATTGAAACTGGCCACCGTAACCGATATTCGCTCTTGAAGACATTATAATCATCATAATAAGTAAAAAATATAAACTGAAGTTGTGTCTTTGTATTCCTATATCAGTGAATACAACAGATTTTTTAGTTATTTGATTCATATATTTATTTATTTATTTATTTATTTATTTATAGGATAGGGTGACAAACGAGCACACAGTCCACCTGATGGCAAGTGGCCGCCGCGGCCCATAGACATCTACATCTATCATCGATTACGAATCAAAATGCAGACGCGTTGTCACCCGTGAGGACTAAGATGGAATGCCTCGTTTCCAGCAAAAAGGGTCTCCGGTTCTCTACACTCACCATACGAAATACAGCAGCATTAAGCTACTATTTCACGCTGGTATTCTGTGAGAGCGTGGTCCTTCCCCGGTCGAGCCGACCCATTCGTGCTACAACTATGCTATTAATATAACTGCAGCATGACTCTACCACGTAAAGCATGGCTCTACCACGTAAAGCATATCCTGGTATTATATCCTGGTGGTTCACCGTGCAGTGTCAGTAATAATAAATAACAATAATAATAACTACCCCCAATCGAATATCGTTACGTATGTTTCGTAAGAGGCGACAGGAAAGAAACCAGGAGATCGTCAGCAGCGGCGTCTTTCTAATAAAACAAAAAATAAAAAATTGCAGCTGCCAATCCGCTTGGCAACTCTGCCAACAATTTTCCTTTAGAGGCGATCTATGGGGAGGCCTATTCAGTATTCGAGTTTGATAGGCAAGTTCTGTTTTGTATTAATATTATATCAGCGAATGAAAAAAGATCCTAGTCTAATTCTAGGAGTTCCTTAATATGTATTAGATTCCGATTTTACGTGCCTTACCATGTTACAAACATCGACAAGCGTTCATGTGTCACGACTGCATACAATGTACGACTAAGAATCCGTTTGAATCACTAGTAATGTTTATGAAAAAAACATTTTGGAAATAAAGCAAGCATCCAAGAACTTTACGTCCGTATTATTTATAGTTATGTAAATAATAATATATTTTATGAAGCAGAGACCGGGTTTTTTTTTCACGGCTTATTAATGTCACGAATGTGGAAGAGGTGAAGCACTTGGCTGCTTAGAAGGACGCGGATTCGAATCGGGTACGGTACAAGTGTTCGAATAATGTCTGCAAAGTGAACCTACACGTAATTGTACCGGAGCGGCATGTTTGCCCATGTGCTATTTGTGGACTTAAATCATACAAATTGTTTTTGAGTTACTTTGGCATCCATATACTATTAATTTGCAAATTGTGTATTTCTTTAAAAAACAATTTTAAAAGTTTCTTTAACCATAAGACGCTTTCACGGTACAGAAAAATGTCTTAGTGGAGATGTTTGTGTTGTTTTTTTTAAAGTGTCAGATCTCTCGAGGGCTAACTCAAAATCGATATAAGATATATATAGTAAATGTACATGTACACAAATTGAAATTAGCGGTTTTACTGGGCTAAATGCTAAAACTATTTTCAGTAAAATCGCTGAGGTTTAATTCGATCGTACTAATCTCGCAACCGTTACAAACAAAATTAACAAATACACAGCCTTCACGGTCAATTTGTTAGTTGAATAGTTCAATTAACGCTGCGCATATTTCACGCAAGGATAGTGCTCGATGAGATTGAGGCGTTATTGTGCAATTTTGTTAACTCCTACGCGTGCCTGTGAGAACTAGTAAATAGGACATTTGTGGACTAAGCGATTCGACGATTTCACAATCGATGCGGTTTATTGCTTATAGTTCCTAATTCTTATGTTTTGGTGGAAAATATAATAATAACAAAACAAGTAGTAAAATCAAAAATTTTGTACAGCGGACTTCAATATAAATAAAATGTGAACATCATAAATGTAGTCGAGGTCAATTAAATAAGCATTATTAGGGATAACTCAAAAACTACAAGTCAGATCTTGATCAAATTTACATGGAGTCACATATGAAGCATCAGTTTTGAAGTAATCAAAATACGTTCACCTCGAAAAAGTTCCGAGGTAAAATACATTATTTTGAAGTCGGTTGAAAAAAACAAGCACTTTTAATCCTCTATCTTGTTTTGAACTACGCAATTTTCCAGTTTTTATACATATAAATAAAATTGAGTTGTCTGTCTGTAATATCGTAGTAAATGCATTATACTGATACTGCTAGGCGGTAATTTGCATTCCATTAAGACATGAATAAGGACTTCCGGTCTGATCTTTGTAATAGATGAACAACTTGTATTGAAACTTCAAGAACGAAAGATAGAAAGCAATGCCAGGAGTGATATATTTTATCCGAAAAACATGGGGAATTTTTTTGTTTTAAAAAATGTAAATCTGTAGAAAATAAATGATTAATAGATCCTAGTGAGGTGAAGAAGAGGCGGGATACTAGTTTAAAGTAATAGGAAACTGTTCAAAAACTTTAAGTTACATGTAAATTGACGTAACTACATAATTTTTTTGGGTAACAAATTGCACGGAATTCACAATGTTAATTCAAACCTTACGTTTAAAGACAGCAATAACTTGAGAACGCTATACGTTTTTGTGCTTGTAAAGAAAGTATTGCGTACATGTGTACCGATTTCCATATTTGATGTAAGCGAGGTCAAATTGGTATTGACTCATCAGTTTCGAGGTCTGCTATGGATATGCTGAGGACGACTGGTAACGGCTGTATTTTTATTAATAATGAAGATTTTAATGACATACCAGTATAGTTCACATTGAACTGTGCAATATGTATTTACGTTATAAATATTAATAAAGTTATGGAAACGTAATCTTTAGGCACCTGTATTACTTCTACGCAGATTAGTAAGTTAAGACTTGAACAGGCTGGTTGTCTAGAAGGATTTGGCGTTTTAACCCACATTCATATAGTGCGGCAGATAATGCAGTAGACGACAGAGTGAGTAAGCCCCTGTGCCTTGCATTTGTGGACTAGGAGAAAACCTTGGACTCCAAAGAAACTTAGATGTTCTGGATTTATCGCGGCGGTGGTGCCAAATTGACTGGCGGTACATCCAGATGCTGTGATGCCTTAACGACTCAATACGTTGTTCGTTCAAGTACAGTCATATAAAACCTATCCAGTTGCACCGCAGAGTTGAGACAGAGTGTTATATTTCCTAAACTGTTTACAAATGCACCGGAAAATTTTTTGAAGACGGTGAGTACTGTGAATATATGTTACACTTAAGCTATGCTGATGATAACCTCGCCACAACGGAATTGCTGCAAGAACTTCAGGACAGGCTGAACAGCCTAAATGAATCCTTACGACGCGTTGTTTTGTGTTTGTGAATAATCTGGACAAGACAAGAGTTATGTCAAAGTTATGTTACGAATCACCGGGCACGTCACATCAGTTCTCATTACGACGGTTGTGAGATTCTCCGAAGCTGTCCAAGAATATACTTACCACGGGCAGATATTGCAACTAGGTAATAATAACTACGAAAATAAAGCCGATTGGAGAATCAGTCAGGTTGGGCAAAAGCTCCGTTGGTTTTTCCAAAATTACCTGTTTTTTTTTCAACATTACTAGCGGCACTACTCCGGAGTCGTGGAACAGAGGTCGTGTTTTACAAGAATGGCGACAACGCTCTCTTGAAGAACTATAGACTGATTTCCCTTGTGAGCCTGTGCTGTATTTGAGAGTAATTACAAATCGTCTAGCACGCAGACTAGACGACTTTCAGCCTTCTGAACGAGTCGAACAAAAAGGCTTTAGCACCAAAGACCACATACCCTTCAGTAAAATTGTACAGAAGATGAAGAGTACAATCCGTCATTTTGTCTTGCGTATGTAAATTGTGACTAAGCCTTTGAGTGCGTCGAAATTTGGGGTTTCTCCAACGGTGCCAAGTCGACTGTCGATATATCGAAATACTAAAGTGTTTGTAGAGTAGTGCTACAATGGTTATCCGAGTACAGAACAAGAGTACAAAACCTATCCAACTGCATAAAGGTATAAGAAAGGGTGACGTTATATGCGCGAAACTCTACACTGCTGACAGATCCTTAAAAGACGTTTACAAGCTATTGGACTGGAAAGGATACGGTATTAACATCAATGACGGTAGACAAATACTTTCTGAAGGATTTGAAGCCCTGTTTTTCCACCTATTTTCAAAAGCTCCGCTTTAATTCCCATCTTCGCCCGGGGCCTTGCTGTTTTAGGGTGATGGAGAGCTATTCTAATCTCGCTTAGACTGACGTTCGAGATATCATCGGAATAGTGTCGGACATGACTTGCCTTTGGATCGTTTCTCACACTTGCGTGTCGCTCAAACGAAGACGTGTATAGTTTGCCCAAAGAACTTCTCAATCCCCGGTGTCCCGGAAACGATGCTGCAACATTCGGTCAGCAGCTTCGACAGTTGGCTCTTTCTAGCAGACAAATCTCTGGCAAAAACTTTGAAGTCCTTGTTTTGCTCGATCGTTTCTTCACTGCGAGTTGTACTGAAGATATGTTAATCCCGTGGTTTGGTAATGTAGAAATAATGAACGAGATAAGAGTTACAACGCAAATTTATGTTGTAGAAGTAACGGCAGAGTCGGGAAGAGCCACCCTAGAAGAAAGTTTATCGACCAAATTAGTGATATATTGAAGGTGGGTCACATTAAGAGCACCCTTAACGCTTAAAGGAGACGGGAGAAGTGGGTCAAATGGAAGTCCGTAATCTCTGCCTACCACTCTGGGTGATAAGCGTCAGTGTTTATGATATGATAAAAGTCTTCTTTATTCAGTTTTGGGTGGTTAATGAACACGTAGTATTATTTGATTGTAAGCTGATGCTGTTGCTATCTGAATCAAATATATATGATTAATAATATATATAAATATACATATATATATATATATATATATATATATATATAACTATATGAATCAAAGTGTAGATTTGTTTTCACCCCTGAGTACTAAGATAAAATTTCTCAGTCCTCACGGCTGACAACGCATCTGCATTTGTATTCCTAATCGATTCTAGTATTTGCATCGCTAATAGCATTCTCTGCCAGAAGGCAGAAGCAAATGACATATAAAATAATTAAATATATAAAGAAAACATATATTATACACACAAATATATATATAATATATTGTAAGAACATATAACATAAGATACATAATGTTCTAAATAAACTACAGAGATAACAATAGTGATGACAGCTTAGTAGTTTTGAATCAATTACAGTAAATGAGCTCGAACATACCGAACAGCTTAATGCTGCTGTATTTCTTATGATGAGACTATTGATCGCTTCTGTGTTTGGACTCTTTACTGAGAAAAGACGTACATGTCTACCATTTACTTAAGATCATAGTGACCGTGTATTGTTTGAGTTTTGGAGCAGGCAAAGAATCCTCGGTGCTTCCCAAATACGTGTTGGGGACTTAACAAGTCTTCGAAACTTTTTAATATCTCAGATATGTTTAACAGGTTTATTCCCGAATTTTGTTCGATTTACCATACAAGACCGCTAACAAATTTCGTAAATAATAAATTTTATTAAAATGTGTTGGCCCATGTGTGTTTGATGAGGTTTGTACTTATTAAGTGCCTACTTATTCACACATGTATATCTTAAACGCCTTATGATAGTAATTGGGTCATCGCCCACAGATCCTGTGACCAAAAGAATTGCACTGAGTTTCACTAACTTCCTTTAAAAGTAAGATGATGAAATTGAAACTACGTTAGACTGGCGATTGTCTATGACAGAATCACAATTTATTTTAAAAAAAACTCACGGAGCTCTCTCTGTATTATCTGTAATGATTTTTCGCGCATTGTTTTATATAATTCATATCAAATTACCTGAAGCATTATAATTTCGCTGGAGATTTGATGGCTCAGTAGTACAGTGACCAAAAATATAATACCAATATAATGAATTTTTCTGTGACGCTGCATGGTCAAGTGTTCGTATCCCGCACAACTGGACTTTGTTTAGTTGATGAGTTTAGTTGATGAGATAGATTATAATGCAATAAAAGGAACGAATGAAAACTGAACAAGGAAAAAGAAAAACGATCGATTTTTGATTTTACTCAAATAATAATAATAACAATAATAATTTCTTTATTCAGGAAAATTTTTTACAATATATATTTGCATCTGTCAAATGTTGTCAGTCAGGTGCCAGATGTGAGCAGAGTCACGAGGTCATATTTTTTAAATTGTTTTAATTTTGTTAAGTTTTGTGATTATAGTAAAGAATTATGGTTTTATTTTTCTTCACTCTTATCTCATCCCCAACAGTTACAAAAGTATATTTCATTACGAGTGCGGAAAGCCCGTCATTGCAAAGAGTTCCGACAAATGTCTACCCTAGCCGAGGCGCAGCTGAAGGTGAGGGTTGACAGTCGGAACAAGTTGTAATAACGGTTCCGCACGTGTACTGAACAACTATTTTTAATACAGTTGCGAAAAAATTAAGCAATTTAATAAAATAATGAAAACAATAAACTCAACTAACTTGGGTATTCATTTATATCCACGTTGTTCCTTATTTTCTACATACTTTTTGTCATCGAAAACCTCGACAATAAAGTAGAAGGTTTTAATTTTTCTGAGAGTTCGAATAATTATGCCAACATAACATTTTCTAAAAAGCTATTTCCTTTTTTTCTTCTCTCCAAGCAATAAATTCGTCGTGTGTAGATGTGCAGCGATTTTTTGACTTTTCCGGTAAAATGTTCTCCGAAGCATTTTGTGCAATTACACTGAGGTCCGGTGGCGTTAATTCAAATAAAATATCGTTGAAATTACTCATTTTGTGCAAAAAACAACTAAACTCGCAAAGAACATTTTTGGAAAATGGCGCCAACCGTAAGCTGAGTTTTTTTTTGATTTCTTCACCCATTCTGGGTAGGCAAAGGGAACTATGCCCATACAGCCAGGTCTTCAGTAGAATTTTTATTTTGATATGAAATAAAAATGAAATTTAATGAGATGAAATGAAATGAAACCTGACCTAACTCATTGAATCAAATTATTTAATCTGATATTGAAACAAATTAGTAGCTTCTTTTTGGAAATATTTGCATGAATCATAAAAACTTCTATGATTTTTTAGTAATAACTTCATGGTTGGTTTTATCTTCTTCCCCCAAGTCCCCAACACGTATTTGGGAAGCACCGAGGATTCTTTGCCTGCTCCAAAACTCAAACAATACACGGTCACTATGATCTTAAGTAAATGGTAGACATCTACGTCTTTTCTCAGTAAAGAGTCCAAACACAGAAGCGATCAATAAAGAGTCTCATCATAAGAAATACAGCAGCATTAAGCTGTTCGGTATGTTCGAGCTCATTTACTGTAATTGATTCAAAACTATTAAGCTGTCATCATTATTGTTATCTCTGTAGTTTATTTAGAACATTATGTATCTTATGTTATATGTTCTTACAATATATTATATATATTTGTGTGTATAATATATGTTTTCTTTGTAAATATAATTATTTTATGTGTCATTTGCTTCTGCCTTCTGGCAGAGTATGCTATTAGCGATGCAAATACTAGAATCGATTAGGAATACAAATGCAGATGCGTTGTCAGCCGTGAGGACTAAGATGGAATGCCTCGTTTCCGGCAAAAAGGTTTTCCGGTTCTCTATACTCACCATACGTAACACAGCAGCATCAAGCTACTATTTTACGCTGGTATTCTTTGAGAGCGTTGAGCGGTCGAGTCGACCCATTCGTGTTACAACTATACTACTAATATAACTGCAGCATGGCTCTTGCAGCATGGCTCTTGTAGCCGTGTAGTGGCGGTTAAGAATACCCACTACCCCATATCTTCCCGTGGGTGTCGTAAAAGGCGACAGAGGGAAACAGGCAGGAGATGGGCAGCAGCATCCTCCTGATAACAGCAACTATACGACAAAAAAAAAACTGCGGTTGCCAACCCGCTCGCCAAGCGTGGCAACTATGGCAATATACCCCCCATGAACAATTACACAAATAGACGGCCCCCAGTCCCCGGCGGCCCCGCTCATCCTGGCTACGGTGGCGACCATGGTAACGGCGGGGCAGGGGGTGCTAAGAATCTCCGGTGGAGGTTCAGTTGCCACCTACGACGACTCGACCTGGCAACATTTAACGCACGCACACTGAGGACTGACGAGAAGATCCTGGAGCTGGAAGAAGAGATAGACAAGTTGCGCTGGAGTATTATAGGATTATCCGAGGCCCGAAGAGAGGGGGAGGACACGGTGATTCTCGAATCCGGCAACTTGTTCTATCACCGGGAGGGCGACCATCTGTCCCAAGGAGGTGTCGGATTTATCGTCCACAAGTCTCTCGTCAACAACGTTGTAAAGATTGGGAGTGTGTCGACGAGGGTCGCGTACCTGATACTCAGAATCACCAAACGGTATTCGCTGAAGGTCATACAGGTTTACGCACCAACCTCGGCACATCCCGATGAGGAGGTGGAGGAAATGTATGAGGATATTTCCAAAGCCATGCATTCCTCCAAAACCTACTACACGGTGTTGATGGGAGACATCAACGCAAAACTAGGCACAAGAGAAAGCGGTGAGCTGAAGTTAGGGAAATTTGGAGTAGGGCAACGGAACCGAAGGGGCCAGCAGCTGGCCGACTTTATGGAGAAAGAGGGACTCTTTATGATGAACTCTTTCTTCCAGAAGCGGCCCCACAGGAAGTGGACCTGGTCGAGCCCCGACGGTTCGACAAAAAATGAGATTGACTTCATTATGACGACCAGACGCCAACTGTTCAGTGATGTCTCAGTGATCGCAAGGGTGAAAACTGGCAGCGATCACCGAATTGTTAGAGGCACTCTGAACCTAAACGTTAAGTTGGAGAGGTCTCGTCTAATGAAGTCAACGCTCCGTCCCCCTCGTGCTCTAATCCAGAATCCCGTAAACTTTCAGCTCGAGTTACGTAACCGCTTTCAGTGCCTACAAGATTGCAATGCAGTGGACGATATGAATGACAAGCTCGTGGAAACTGACCATGCGGTCGGAGCTAAGTTCTGCAAGATCCGCCGCAAAAGAACACAAAAACTCTCCGATCACACTCTTAATCTCATGGCTGTTTTTTGAAAGCAACATAAACGGGACGTGCTGTGTCGAAGTGGCATTCGACCTTGAACGCTACTCTCTCCCTCTCACTTAAAACAGTTACTGTCTTTTTCCCATGCATGATTCCGTCATCATAATTTTGTTTAAGACATAATAAAATGAGTATACATATAGCACTGATTTCGGTAATTCACTGGTTGGACACACTGAAAATTAGCGCCATGGAAAAAAAATCATGGCATTATGCTGAGTGTGCTCCTGTTCCCAGATGACGCCTTGACACACACTAGTATAGGTATTGTATAGTTTGTAATATGTAGTATATTGTAATTTGTATTGTATAGTCAATATTATTTGTAAACTATGTGTTTTTTTATGTTATCTGTGATGGCGTCATTTTGGAGAACAAACCTTTCTTTCTTTCTTTCTTTCTTTCTGTTAGACGGGAGATTAGGCTGCAATCGTCAACAGATTTGACAGCATACAGGCAACTGAACAGACAGATCTCCAAATGCATGCGGCGAGACTTACGCAACTTTAATACTGCTCGTATTAAAGAAGCGATCGAGCGGAACCAGGGCTCCAAAGTCTTTGCCAGAGATCTGTTTGCCCGTAAGAGCCAACTGTCAAAGCTGAAGACTGAGTGTGGCAGCATCGTTTCCGGGACACCTGAGATTTTGAGTGAGATTGAGAGGTTCTATGGGCAGCTGTACACATCATCGTTGGAGCCACACGTAAGTGTGAGTAACGATCCAAGAGCAAGTCTTATCCGACACTATTCCGATGATATCCCGGACGTCAGTCTAAGCGAGATTAGAATGGTTCTCCAGCACCTTAAAAATGGCAGGGCCCCAGGCGAGGATGGAATTACAGCGGAGCTTCTGAAAGCGGGTGGAACACCGGTACTTGAAGTCCTTCAGAAGCTCTTCAATTCCGTCCTCCATGGTGGCACTACTCCAGAGGCGTGGAGCAGAAGTGCGGTGGTCTTGTTCTTTAAGAAAGGCGACAACGCTCTCTTGAAGAACTACAGACCGATTTCCCTTCTGAGCCGCGTCTACGTGCTGTTTTCGAGAGTCATTACGAATCGTCTCGCACGCAGACTCGACGACTTCCAGCCTCCTTAACAAGCCGGTTTCTGAAAAGGCTTCAGTACCATAGACCACATACATACCCTGCGGCAGATTGTACAGAAGACTGAAGAGTAGAATTTGCCACTTTGCCTGGCGTATGTGGACTATGAGAAAGCCTTTGATTCCGTCGAAATTTGGGTGGTGCTGCAGTCCCTTCAGCGGTGCCAAGTTGACTGTTGGTATATCGAAGTGCTGAAGTGTTTGTACAGTAGGGCTACGATGGCTATCCGAGTACAGAACCAGAGCTCGAAACCTATCCAACTGCAGAGAGGTGTAAGACAGAGTGACGTTATATCCCCGAAACTCTTCACCGCTGCTTTGGATGACGTTTTCAAGCTACTGGACTGGAAAGGATACGGTATTAACATCAATGGCGAGTACATCACTCACCTTCGATTTACCGACGATATAGTCCTTATGGCAGAATCGTTGGAGGACTTAAGCACTATGCTCAATGACCTCAATAGTGCCTCCCAACGGATAGGTCTTAAGATGAACATGGACAAAACAAAGATCATGTTTAATGTCCATGTCACACCTATGCCGGTAGTTGTTGGGAGCACTATGCTCGAAGTTGTTGACGAGTACGTTTACTTGGGACAAATAGTCCGACTAGGTAGGTCCAACTTCGACCGAGAGGTCAATCGACGGATTCAAATCGGCTGCGCAGCGTTCGGGAAATTACGACATATCTTCTCGTCAGGTATACCTCAATCTCTAAAAACTAGATTGTACAACCAGTGCGTGTTGCCAGTGATGACTTACGGATCTGAGACGTGGTCCTTCACTGCTGGCCATATGAGGACGCTCAAGGTCGCTCAGCGAGCTGTAGAGAGGGCTATGCTCGGAGTTTCTCTGCGTGATAGACTCAGAAATGAGGATATCCGCAGTAAAACCAGAGTGACCGACATAGCCCAACGGATTAGTAAGCTGAAGTGGCAATGGGCCGGCCATATAGCTCGAAGAACCGTTAACGATGGGGAAGAAAGGTTCTCGAGTGGCAGCCTCGTACCGGTAGGCGTAGTGTAGGGCGACCCCCCACTAGATGGAGTGACGACCTGGCAAGATGTGCAGGAAGTCGATGGATGCAGGTGGCTCAGGACCGTGCTTTGTGGCATTACTTGGGGGAGGCCTATGTTCAGCAGTGGACTTGTGAAGGGCTGTAATGAATGAGTGAATGAATGAATGGCTCTTGATCCTATACAATTTGTAATGTTCAATAACGATTAAATAAATAACAATAAAATGTGTGGCGTATGATGTAGAGCGTTACTTTTAATTATTACTTTCGTTCTTTCTTTATTAGCCTGTAACATTCCACTGCTGGACATGGGCTTCTGCTACTGTAGATAGGATTTGCTATAATTGCCACGCTTAGCAGGCAGTTTGACGATGGCAGTACTACGTTTTTGGCAAGCTTGCCTCTGCCCCACATCGCTGATATGGGTATTTTACGTTTAAAGTTACAGCCTATATACGTCCCACCGCTGATCACATGCCTCCTCTCACTTCTTAGAGACTTTGCGGAAGGAAATGTCAGCGCGCTACCCCTGCGTGTTGGCGAACTTCACACGTCTTCTTCTATTTCTTGAAGTGAAAACTTCTTTAGCAGCGTTGTAAACTTTTTTATAATGGGTAAAAAATGTTAAACTCGCGTCAGGACACGTGACCTGATCGAAAATTCGTAAGACGGATGGAGAGTGGGAGAGGAAGTATCCTCCTTTCTTTCTACGTATTAATTGTCTTTTACGGCACCCACAGGACGAAATTGTTTTTTTAATGAGTATAAATTTTCTGAAGTCAACATTGAATACTTCTTATAAGAAAAATGTTAGTTAAATATGTTAATATAAGGCTTTCACACGCTTATAATTCGCTATTGTGTACAAAAGCCCACAAGAATCTAATATAACTTTTGAATCACCAATCTTACCACTTTTTTAAAATGCAGCTTAAGTAGGACAACAGTGTCCATACAATAGCGTGCTAGAGGCACATCGTTTAACGACGGGCGCAAAATAAAAAAGACATATGCGGTTTAAACAAACAAGTACTTCAATAGCAACTCCTTAAGCTATAAATAAACAATAAAACGGTATATTATGTATGTTACTTCCGATAACAATACTCGTAGGAGCCTTGGCGTGTTTACGCTCCATAAGCCATTGTGTTTGCTTACGTGTGTATTTTTAAGACTTCAACGTCGTGTCGAAAGAATTCGTGTATTGAAGGATCACATATTCGTGCAGCGGTGCATTTTTCATCAGATGCTATTGTGACGGCTCAATATTATTATTAATAATTAAATTCAATATAAAGGGGCGTCAAAAATAGTTTTAAAACATATATATTAAGCAATTAAGTTAAATTAATAAACATAAAGTTAATACATTTCAGACATTATCCCAATAACATAGCAAATTAAAGGCAAAATTATTGTTTCTCGTAATAAGTAAATTTATTATAAAAAACTTGTAAAAATATTTAAAATAAAATAAATAATAGAAATACAAGTCAAAAAATATTATAAAATTAAGTTAAATAACGTTTATAAGATAATTAGAAAATTTGTTAAAAATTGTTTAAGTCATGGGAGGTGTTCGTGTATAAAAGAAAATTTTTCTAAGTTGTGGAAGGAGTTCACGTATAGATGAAATTTTCTAAGTTGTTGAAGGAGTTCATGTATTAAAGAAAATTTTCCTAAGTTATGGAAGGTGTTCACGTATAGACGTCTTGTATGGATGAGGTGCCGGAGATACATACCTGCAGTTGTACATATATATGGGGTGGTCGGGAGCCTGACTGCCTGAAGTACTGTAGCACAATGACTAGTCCTATATTAGGGACTTATGATATTAAACTCAATGATACAAAAGCAATACTATAGAAGGTCTCCATGATGAATTTGCATTACAATAGTAGGGTCGTGGGTTCGAACCCTATATATGAATGACTTATGAAAGTAAGGTCTATGATTCAAAAGCAATACTATAGAAGGTCTCTGTGATTAATATGCATTACAATAGTAGGATCATGGGTTCGAATCCTATATATGAATGACTTATGAAAGTAAGGTCTATGATTCAAAAGCAATACTATAGAAGGTCTCTATGATTAATATGCATTACAATAGTAGGGTCGTGGGTTCGAATCCTATATATATATGACTTATGAAAGTAAAGTCTATGATACAAAAGCAATATTATAGGAGGTCTCCTTGATGCATAAGCATTGTATGGGGTGGTCGGGTGACTGACTGCTCCTAGTACTGTAGCAAAATGACTAGTCCTTATTAGGGACTTGAAAAGGAATATTATGGTGGCGTGTGTGCTGCTTCACGAGCAATTGGTCCGAGGTAAACTTGGACTCGCTAACCGATGTGTCCTAGACATATCATCTTAGTGCCGGTGGTAAGCGGGTTTGTTGTAGCAATACGGCTTTCCTGTGGACATCGCACACCCATACCGTTTGTGGGCGGCGTAGTAGCGCATAGCGAAGCGTCGTCTATCTTTCGGATGGGGATGATGAGTGTGTTTGGTAGCACTTTTAAGTGTAACGGGCATACTCAACTTCATGTCTTAGTGCATTAGCGCTATGATACGTGGAGTTTTGTTCATTGACGTCTTAGTAGCGTGCTACTATGATACGTTAGTGATATTTTTATATAACAACAATACTAACTTTGTTGCCAAAGTCGATAGGAGTCATGTGGGTGTGTTGTGAGGGTGCGCCGCCCGTATGATAGTTGCATTGATGCTTACTGCTACATGCGGTATTGCGTCTTGTGATGGATCTGCGGGTGTGCTGCGCCTGATTCGACGCTCTCTTGTGGTTCTGGTCGATGGAGGTATACAATTAACATCTTAGTGTCGGTGGTAAGCGGGTTTGTTGTAGCAATACGGCTTTCCCGTGGACATCGCACACCCATACCGTTTGTGGGCGGCGTAGTAGCGCATAGCGAAGCGTCGTCTATATTTCGGATTGGGATGATGAGTGTGTTTGGTAGCACTTTTAAGTGTAACAGGCATACTCAACTTCATGTCTTAGTGCATTAGCGCTATGATACGTGAAGTTTTGTCCACTGGCGTCTTAGTAGCGTGCTACTATGATACGTTGGTGCAGTTTTATATAACAACAATCTTAGTGCCGGTGGTAAGCGGGTTTGTTGTAGCAATACGGCTTTCCCGTGGACATCGCACACCCATACCGTTTGTGGGCGGCGTAGTAGCGCATAGCGAAGCGTCGTCTATATTTCGGATTGGGATGATGAGTGTGTTTGGTAGCACTTTTAAGTGTAACGGGCATACTCAACTTCATGTCTTAGTGCATTAGCGCTATGATACGTGGAGTTTTGTTCATTGACGTCTTAGTAGCGTGCTACTATGATACGTTAGTGATATTTTTTATATAACAACAATACTAACTTTGTTGCCAAAGTCGATAGGAGTCTTGTGGGTGTGTTGTGAGGGTGCGCCGCCCGTATGATAGTTGCATTGATGCTTACTGCTACATGCGGTATTGCGTCTTGTGATGGATCTGCGGGTGTGCTGCGCCTGATTCGACGCTCTCTTGTGGTTCTGGTCGATGGAGGTATACAATTAACATCTTAGTGTCGGTGGTAAGCGGGTTTGTTGTAGCAATACGGCTTTCCCGTGGACATCGCACACCCATACCGTTTGTGGGCGGCGTAGTAGCGCATAGCGAAGCGTCGTCTATATTTCGGATTGGGATGATGAGTGTGTTTGGTAGCACTTTTAAGTGTAAGGGGCATACTCAACTTCATGTCTTAGTGCATTAGCGCTATGATACGTGGAGTTTTGTTCATTGGCGTCTTAGTAGCGTGCTACTATGATACGTTGGTGATATTTTTAATATAACAACAATACCAACTTTGTTACCAAAGTCGATAGGGATCATGTTGGGTGTGTTGTGAGGGGGCGCCATCCGTATGATAGTTGCATTGATGCTTACTGCTACTGGCGGTATTGCGTCTTGTGATGGATCCACGGGTGTGCTGCGCCTGATTCGACGCTCTCTGTGGTTCTGGTCGATATACGGGTGGTGATGTCTGCTGGGATGTATGGGGGACCTTGGAATGGTGTAAGCCCGACGATAGTCGTATTGATGCTTGTTGCGTTCTGCAGCATTACTTCTCTGCGATGGTTGTTTGGTGGGACGCTATTCTCAATGGCGCTCTCTGCGTCTTGGTTTGACTCACACCTAAGTAGCTTTGCCCAAGTCGGGTCCCTTCATTGCGGGGCTGCAGACTGTCTGCCCTCCACGATGTTTTATATAACAACATAATATTATCTCTCTGTAACTTTCCCACCTTTGAATGATTGAAGGCAACTTGTTGGTGGGTGAGACAAACATGATCGAAAATGCATTTACTCAACGTCAGTGACACAAACCCTTTCTGATGGCGAATTATTACTCTTATCTTATAACTGCCTTTTGGCTATATCTGCCGTTGTATTGGTTGGTGGAGCATATGTGTCGACCTCATGCGGGTGGTAGCTGGCGGGAGGATCTGAGGAGACTCTCAAGGCTGCGGCCGAAAGCTGCACAACGTGGGACCCCATTCCCTTGAGGTGAGCAGTAGTCTCATGGCACGCTCTGCGGCTAGTAGCCGTGCTGATCATGCAATTGGTGGTGATGCCATACACTTACATCACGTCTGCAGGAGCGGCGGTCTGGCAGGTGGTGGCGCTCACGGAGGGGTTACAGCCAGTGTGCCTATTTGCCTAAACCGTGTGACGTACATTCACTGTGGCTGGATTCGTTCGTATTCTGTATGGCGTTTACACGCATTGACATGCGCGACTTCGGTCGATGTTTGTGCTTACGCACTAACAAGGGGCCAAGCCTCTTTACTGGTTCGCCAGTTATTTTGCTGTGGACTACGGTCCAGTTCCCGAATTAGCGTTCCCTTCGGGGGGAGTGCATCAAAATGGTTGGCGCTCACCGTGCACGGCGTGTGTGGGGCCGTGTACCTCCCCTACATTTTTTTTAAATAAATGTAGGAGAGCGAAGCCCTTGTATCGGGTATTTTTGTATAAATATATTGTGAGCCTTTTCCAAGCGGGAAGGGATAAATAATAATAAATTAATAATGTAAACCTGATACAAGTGGAATAGGGACGTTTTATGTTCTTAACCTTTTTCGAGCCCTGTCTTCGTGAACGGGGTTCACTTAGCTTATTAGGCACTACCAACAGCTTTCAATTGCTTTAGTGAATATTCATTCTTCCAAAAGACACCTAAAAGAACTAAGTTACAAACAAACACAACGTAAATAAGGGTCCTAACTAAGACGATCACGCCAAAAGATTACAAACGGCCTATTATTAAACCTTTAGAGAGATCATTTTAGAAAGATCTAAACATAGTTTATTAATCCTGGTCACATATATATATAATGTTATTGAAAAGGGGATATTTTTAATATTATAAAATTTTATTATATAGAGGGGGGGGGGGATCGTTACACTATGTTTAGATACGAGTATTGTTTTAGTTACAAAGATAAATTATCGCTGTGTTACGTGGTAGAGCCAAGCTACAGCATGTTATGGTCGTAGTACGCATGGGTCGGCTCGACCGAGGAAGGACCACGCTCTCACAGAATACCAGCGTAAAATAGCAGCTAATACTGCTGTGTTTCGTATTGTGAGTGTAGAGAACCGGAGACCGTTTTTACTGGAAACGAGGTATTCCATCTTAGTCCTCAAGGTTGATAACGTATCTGCATTTACATAATACATACATAAATACTCACGCCTGTCACCCAGAGGGGTAGGCAGAGACTACAGACTTCCATTTGGCATGATCCCGACATACCTCTCTCAGCTCCTTCACATCCATATACCTACGCAAACATGCTCGTCGGTTAAGGGTATTCCTAATTTGGTCCGTTTTCAATAAAATACTAATTTGGTCGATAAATTTTCGCCTAGGACGTCCCTTTCCGACTCTGCCATTCACTTCTGCAACATAAATGTTCTTTGTCAATCTTTCCTCATTCATTCTTTCCACATGACCAAACCACCGAAGCATTCCTTTCTTAATCCTTGTAACAACATCATCTTGCAAACCATACTCTTCTCTTATCACACAGTTTCCAACCCTGTCATTCAGATTCAGCCCTAACATACTCCTTAATGACCGCATTTCTACTGCGTTTGTTCTACTTAGTTACTACCATACGTTAAAGTAGGGACCAACACAGCATTGTGAATTGCCATTCGTGCCGTTTTGACACATTCTGGCTTTTCACAATAGAATGCAGGGCCCCATTTACTCTATTTCCTGCGTTCACTCCTCGTTCTATATCCTTATCATATCTCCCATCAAATCATGCTAAAGACGCATCCCAAATATAAAAATTCATCTACTACAACTCCCATTCTATTCTTATTTCACATATCGTTTTATTTTCTTCTCTTTCAAAAACCATAATTTTCGTCTTACTTGCGTTCACTTTCATACCCCTTTCTTTAAATGATCTGTTCATTAATAATAATAATAATAATAAACTTAACTTACCCATTCTTAATCCGTATTCTTCAACTTTCAAATTTTCCAAACAACTGTCCACAAATAGGTTGAACAGCCATGGGGAAGCCACACAGTTCTGTCTGACACCTTTACGGATGCCAAACAGGTCCGAGTAGACCCCGTTGATCCTAACACAAGCAGTAGAGTCCCTATAAAGATACTCCAATGCCTGTATCAAGCCAGCGCTCAACCCAAACAAAGACCAATATAACCACAGTGGTTATATTCTCCAAACGTATCTGGATTTATCTGCATGTATCTGCATTTTAGTTCTTAATTGAGGATACATGTAGATGTTTATAGGCCACAGCTTCCACTTACAATCAGGTGGACTGTGTGCTCATTTGTCACTCTCATTCTAAAAAAAATATAGGAGAACCCATCACACATCACCATATTATCGAAAGGTATTGTACTAGGTAACTTAGGAAAATACCCCATGACAACTTTTCGTGCACTCAGACTATTATGCCTTACTATTTTTATAGCCTCACGGGTTAGGGTTTCCGCGTTTAATGATGCCATTCAGTCTGTAAAGGGCCGTTAAGTACAGAAACTTCTACAATGCTTGTTGCGTAGAGTAGAGCTGTTGTTTCATTATATTTAGTTGAAACGCCATTGGTTGGAAGAATCACGCACTTTCTCACAGAATATTAGCGTAAAATAGTTGCATATTGCTGCTATTCTCCGTACGATGTTTTACTGGAATGATGCATTGAGATACTCCGTCTTAGTCCTCAGGGGTAATAACGCGTCTGTATTAATTCATAATCGAAGACAAATCTCGAAGCCTATGGGTCATAACGTCCACTTATCATGTAGTACCAACCCATGTCCTTTCTTTAAGACTTACAGCACTAGAACAAACCTTGGACAGAATCTCCAATAACAATTATATCACGCGTATACAATGTATGTGTAAAAACATAGCAACACTGGGCATTGGTTGGGACGGGCTCACACTTTTTATGAAAAATTGTAACGACTGTTTAGAAAATTAATTATTCTATAACTCTTTGCTAAACTTAACTTTTATTTATGTTACAAAAACTATTAACTATCTTTTGTTCGCAAAAGTTATTTTTGTTACAACTACCACTAAAATAGGCAAATTATAAACACTGCTATTGTTTTAGAATGATGTGTTCTCCTATAATTGGTAGTACATAGTAATTTATAGATATAAAGCATGTGTTAGAAGTAATTTAATGTGTTGGAGACAACTGTTGGAGATCCATACAAATAAATAAATAAGTAGGTTGGTCGTTGGTCACTATTATTGTAATGAACGATTATACTTAAATTTGAAACTGAAAGTAAATAAATGTTATTCTCTTAAATTTGACAAAACGATTGAGATGTAATTTATTTATAACCTATAACATGGTTAGGAGTTACGAAGGAATGGACAGAAAACATTGATTTCCTCGCAGTCAGGCAATAATAAATATTGTCCCTATGCAATAACTGATGTCTTATAAACACCACCGTTGTCATTGCTAGCGTAGTTACGTCGTTGAGTTGTAGGTCTAATCAAAAAAATGAACAATACATCATCGGTATTAATGGAAACGGATAGATTTTTTTTTATGGAAGAGGAGGTAAAAGAACATATGACTCCGCCGCCTATAAACATGTAGGAATTGCATGTGCGTTGCCTGCCTTTGAAATTAAAATATTATTTATATTAACCACTGTTTATCTATCTCACCTGGTGGTAAGTTGTGATGGAGCTGATGATAGAAAAACGCACTGAATCAGCTCAACAAAAAAGCCTGCCCACTTTTGCCTTGAATAAACGCACATTGTAATCGGATGGAAAAACAAGTGACGGAAAATAATTCTTCCATTGATGTAGGCATGACAAACGCTCGTCTTTACCGTTACTGTTACAGCTTATTAAAGTCCACTGCTGAAAACAAGCCTCCCCCATAGCTTGCCTAGAAGGGGGGATATTTTACAGCCTGCTGCCGGTCTCCTGATTTGTTTCTCTCTATCGCCTCTTACGTCACTCACGGGATGATATGGGATAGTGTGGGTTCCTACTACACCGACACTACGCGGATTACTTAGATCTGTATATTTACTGTCTGTTTACTGACTGTATGTCTATGTCTTTTAATATTATCGTGTATCTGATGTTGTTAATATCGCAACAAATATTGTCAATAATATTAAAAGCCTTGTAAGGCGTTAGTTATATCAGCATAATTATATTGATAGAAATTGTAATCAGTCTTTGTACAAACGACGTCGCGAAGCCAAAGGCGACAAGGTCAAAGACGACTCTATGTAGATTTCTTCATAATGTATAAAGTATTTCAAGATGTTAACAATATAAATGTAGACATTTTATAGTCACTATTTATAAGGTTGTAAGGTAAGAAGTAGCCACTCTTCTGTCTATATTTAGGAATTATCTGGGTCGGTGCCAACCTCATATCTATTTCTAACTACAGGTAGCACTATGGCCACTGCCATATCTGGTGTGTGAGGTTAAGAAAGTATGATATGTAGTTTTTCCACCCCGTTGTACAGTGGCGACGTCTTGAACATGCGTTCATTTCATCCGCCGGTGTGCCTTTTCTAAAACTGACAGCGTCTGTCTAAAATTGCTTCCAAAAGAAACGAAAACTCCACCTGTCAGACACTGGCTGCTACGAAATTCCTGCAGGTTGGCTTCTACCGTGCGCTTCTCCGACACCGTAGCTTGCACCGCTACAAGACAGCGTCGCGACTGCTGTTCTTGCTAATGTTGTATATTGGCATCTCTTCGCTTGTAATATTTAGTCAAAATGTATTTTATCAGATGATGCCAAAAAAACGTTATGTGTTAGTAAGTAAGAGATTAAGTAATTATTAAGTTTATTTTTTAGTATTTATTCTATTTAAGAATTTTATTGTAACAATCAGGGCATCATAATCGCTTCAGAGACAAAGCCCTTTTTCTAAGAATAAAAAAAAGATTTAGTAGCAATTTGTATATATAATGTGAATATAGAAGTCCATTCATCGTTGATATAAAGCTATTGATACATTCCTAGGGCTATACTGCGGGTTCTTGCGAAGTTAGGCCAGCAGTAAGTAAGCATGAATGTTTTCCCGTTCTCCCAGGTGCATTATTAGGAAGGAGCGATCCCGTCTCCACTATTTATTTTGTTCAGAAGCATACGTGGCACCATTTTGGTCACATGAATTTCTAAATCCTAAATTTTGTAGCTGAGTTTCTTGATAACAGTGCCTTTACGAGTAAATTTTTCCCTTCGCTGTGGTTTGGATTAACAAGATTCACTCAATTTTTTACCCGATATTGGTATCATTTTACCTAGATTAACTTCAATGCTTCATCACTGATTATATCACTATGCGTGCCTTGTAGACGATGCGTGACACCTTCTTATAATGCGTAATTTTATTTATTTACATCTGCAGAGTAACATTACGGAGCTTAGTGTTAATTTTTTGAAATTTTTAGCATGTATGATGCCGTTATTTTATACATACCTATTGATGTAGTAAACACACACACTGACGAATGACACGATTTCACATTTCACTCACAAAATTGCTTCACGATATTTTTTTTATAGATTCAGGAGTGGCAAACGAGCACACAGTTCACCTGATGGGAAGTGGGTACTGTGTTCCATAAAGATCTACATTTACCTTTGATTAAGATTCTAAATGCAGATGCATTGTCACCCCTGGTGACTAAGATATAATGACTCGTATCCAGTAAAAGCGGTCTCTGGTGTTTTACAATTTATATAAAAAAATTTTTAAGTATTCACAGCAACTATGCATTTTATCGAAACAAAACGTATTTTATAAGTTCTTCCAGGGGCTTGGGAAATCTCTAAATTAAATTTTATAAAATTCAGTTTAGTAGTTTTTGTATTAAGAAAAAATTGCGTAATGCTGCAATTCTTATTTATAACAACGTAAAATATCGTTTCTTTTTATAACTTATGATGATATATATAGTTCTCTAGTTCTGACATATGCGCACGCATACGTGCGTGCGCCTGCTGTTTCGTTTAGACGGCGCAGGGTGCTTGTGCGAAAGTAATATAAACTGCCATTTATTTTTTTATTGCGCAATAAATAAATATTGTATTCTAACATATAAACGATAGTATTTTTATACCGATAATTAAAGCAATTCGTGCAGTAATTCGTGCAGCAATTCCAAAATATCAAAAATGCACAACGTTAATATTCAAGTTTCGAGAGTAGTAGAGTTCGACCCGTCGTTTTTTATACCTCCAAAGTAGTGTTTCTGCTTATTTATAAGTTGACTGGTAGTGAGTGCCTTAAGGCGTTAATTTCGGCTTAGTACATCTTCGTGCAACGAAGTTTAAATAAATAAATAATATGTATGGTAATGTTGAATGTTAAATAGCTATCGTACAGGAATTGCCGAGATAAAAAGTATCCATCCATCCATCTATTCTTTAATCATCCATCCATTCATCCATTTATTCTAAGCTTTTATAGAGGGGATATAAACGAGTGGGCAATAGCAGTTTTTTTAATTAAGCTTTTATCAAGAGGATGTTACTTCCCACCTCCTGTGTCAGTTTCCCTCTGTTACCTATTACAACACCCACGGGATGACATGGGGTAGTGCTTGATATTGTTTGACATGGTATGATGCAGGTGGCTCGTGACCGTGTCTTGTGGTAATTTATGGGAGAGGATAGTGTTCAGCTGTGTACTTCTGATGGGCTGTAGTATAGTAATAGTTGTGTTTTTACAAGATTATTTACGCAAAGAAAAAAATTAATTTAAAAAACATTAATTACGCTTCAGATATAAAGAAGTTTTGTCGATTCGTTACTCAATACCGCGTGAAAGAAGGACAAGTCAACAAACACACGTTCGTATTTATAAAATTAATTATGTAGGGATATAGGTTAGAAATTCAGTACGAAAGTATGAAAAGGCTTAGGTCATGTTGAAAACACATTTCGTGAATTCGCATTTATTTTTGTCTTACAAAAAATTACAAGCAATAAGATTAAGAGTGTGGTCGGAGAGTTTTTGTGTTATTTTGCGGAAGGTCTTCTAGAAGATAGCTCCGAACCCATGGACAGTATCCACGAGCTTGTCATTTATATCGTCCACTTCATTGCAGTCTCTAGGCACTGAAAACGATTTTGTAAATCGAGCTGAAAGTTTTCAGGACTCTGGATTAGAGTACGAGAGAGGCGGAGCGTTGACTTCTTTAGACAGGACCTCTCCAACTTATCGGGCCTATACAACAACAAATGACTTAGCAAGATCCTCCGTTATGCCGAAAATATTTCAGCATATATTTTAAAATAAATATACGGTAAAGTCGAGGATTAATTTTAAGTACTAAGTTAGACGAAAACACGATTCCGTAAAATTTTCTAGATATAAAAAAATCTAAGTTACCTTCAAACCGAACAATAAACCGCTGTTATTCACAAAATATTTTAAATTAGATAGTAAAACTTTGCATACCAACTGAACTTACTATTCAGCAGGGCTTATGTTTTTAATTTTTTTTAATGATCATTATTTTCACTGTAAAAAGAAATTACCTAAACTATCGGCGTCCTGAAGTTTGTTCCCTGCCGCCCGATACCTCCGCTCAGTCTCACTTCGGCTTTCGAATGAGAAAGTTGTGCCGCTTACGATCAGAATACAAATTACGCAACAGGACACCGTAATATGATAATGGGAAATAACCGTAATAAAAAATTGGTTGCCTGTAAAGTCGGTATACGGGCGAAAGTTTTACGTGACAACGACTTTGAGTGGTAAAATAATTTTAATGTGAATATTCATTCGTATAGTAGGAAGAAGGATGAAATAACACTTTTTATGTCTGTCTCTCTCGCTCTTAGGCGGGCTAACCATGCCCGAGTGGAAGGGACGCGTGCCTCTCACTCGCTCTCATTGTGAGCGCATAACGTGAGCGGAGCGTAACGCAGTTTCTTGAAGTGTCACCCGGCAAACCAATTTATAAGACGTTGTCACGTCAAAATAAAAATTGGCGTAAAGAAATAGGCGTAAATATGTTAAACCTAATGAAATAAGTATCTAACGACCTATTTACCTACAGTATTAGTGATTACAAACATGTCGGTAGAGAGAATACTACGCGCGGGGTGGGGGCGAAATTACAATTTGAGCTGTAACTCTTGTGTTAACCGCGGTTAACTATGACAGCTGGACGTTGAACATCTCAGTCCTTCCCGTGACCATGGGTGCTGTAAAGCTCTCGAAACGTCGGGTAAAAAAGTTAAATATACGCGATAAATTCCGTTAAAACTAGTATTATTTCAATGAGCTGTAGTAGTATAGGCCCTTAATATTTAGGTTCAGTGTGCCTCTCGCCATTCGGTGATCACTGCCAGTTTGCCACCCTCACGATCACTCAACAGCGGCGTCTGGTCGTCATAATGAAGTCGATCTCATTTTTTGTCGAACTCTCGGGGCCTCGACCAGGTCCAGTTTCTATGAGCCGCTTCTTGAAGAAAAAGTTTATCATAAAGAGTCCTTCATTCTTCATGAAGTCGTCCAGCTTCTGGCCCCTTGGGTTCTGTTGCCCTCTTCTAAAGTTTCCTACCTTCAGTCCACCGTTTTCTCTTGTGCCTAGTTTAGGCTTTGAAGGAATGCATGGCTTTAGAGATATGAGAATATCTCTACACTTCTTTCACCTCCTCATCAGAATATGCCGAAGTTGGCGCATAAACCTGTATTACGTAACCTTCGTCGTCACACTCCCAATCTTCACGACGTTGTTGACAAGACTCGTGGACAATTAAACTGACACTTCCTTGGGACAGATGGTCGCCCTCCCGGTGATAAATCAAATTGCCGGATTCGAGGATTACCATATCGTTCCCCTCTCTTCGGATCTCGGATAATCCTATAATATTCCAGTGCACCTTGTCTATCTCTTTTTCCAGCTCATTCATCTTCTCGTCAGTCCTCAGGGTGCTTGCGTTATATGTTGTCGGATCGAGTTATCTTAGGTAGCAACCGAACCTTCACCGGAGGTACCGGAGATGAATAATTTAATTTAAGTATATTCAATTCAAAACAACATTATTTAAAACACTAAGTACTTCAAAAAATTAAATTTTATCCCTTTATTTGAAAATTTGTAAGTTGTGGGAGAATTTCCGCTGTTGGATATCCTTCAAAACACCATTTTTAGGTCTCTACGTCCGAAATAACACTGGTGACCAAAATAAACGCTCCTCGCGCGCTTGTGGCCTACGAGTCACATGTGCGGCGGCAAGGTCATGCGCTTTTACGATTTCTATTGCCTTATTATTTAGATTTCTGTGCGAGACTATCATCTTATCTCTTCGTGATAACAATTCATACTTTATTTTCCACCATATAAAGTTATTATTTACGGAATAAAAATTTTACTTAAATACTTTCTAGACTAATTAAAAACTGAATCATACTTAATCTACTAATTAATATTATGGATTACGATTTTGTTACAAATAACTTTTTTTGAGGAAGTTTGGCTATCTCTTTAATTTTTTATACCTGCTCTTTTGCTAAGCAAATGTTGTTATGTAAACTTAATCTTTTGAAAAAAGGAAATACACGTTTCATTTTTATACTCAGTCAAAGTTAAAAAGAATAGGCTACAGGTCTTAGAGCCCAAGTACTAAAACCCTGAATCATTATCAAGAGGAAGTAGGTCTATTGAAGTGGTGGTAGAGATTTTTGTTTCTCTCGAGAAAAATATTAGAAAAATAGTATATTCTAATTCAGTAAAATTCATATAATTATACATTTTTATTTTATTTTCAGGTGTCCAGTAATGTTTTGACATGCCCAGCACAGCAGTTTCGCGCGACATCGCATCAGCATCGCCTACTAATCCCAAAACATATGAGGATGCATTGGCAACTGTAAGTATTTAAAAAAATCGAATACCTGAATCTGAACGATAAAATATTACAAAAAAATATTAAAAACCTTATAATGTTCGTTATTTAAAATAGAGATAATACTACAATTATAGTTATCTTAACATTCTTGTGTAAAACTCATCTTATAAACCAAACTGATTACCTAAAAAAAGTAACGTTTACAAATGCTTAAAACAATTATGTAAAAGAAAGCAATTAATAGTTTTCGGTCTGATTGGTGCGCTGCCTACTATTTTTTTTTTATATAAGAATAAAGGTGACACGCGATTTCACAGTCCACCTAATGGTAAGTCATCATACAGTCCACCTAGTATTCACCCATCAGTTGGCCTCTAAGCTCACTCTGGTACATTACTGATATGACCTTTATTATGGACAATGGTGATTTATTTCAATTGCTTTCAAATATTCAATTGTGTAGAACACATCATGTAGCACTGCAAATTAAATTATAGAAGTGGGCCGTAGCTCACAGACAATAGATGGAAAAATCTAATTACGTCGGAGACTAGTAGTACATATTTATATTTTTGAGCGACAGAAGCCTGACCTAAAAGGTCGTGGTACACAATTGCCATTGGTCTACCGTCGTAACACTCCAAACACAAGCCTTTAGCATAGCCGAAGCGAATGGCGAAGCCATGCTACACTTTTACTGTGGCTCTAGTATAGGTAGGCAGCAGCTCATCCGGGGGAGATATATGCTGGCACAGACTACCAGGGTGAAATAGCACCATTTGCTACCGTGTTTCGTTTGGAGTGTGATTAGAACCCGAGACGTATACGATGGTAATAAGACATTTCATCCTAGTCCTCAGCGGTCACAACACATCTGCACATTGATTTTAATCGACGGTAGACGTAGGTGTAGTTGGGATACAGCAATCATTTGCCACTAAGTAACTGTCCTCGATTGATGACCTTCTTGTTTACAAAATATAATAGGAAACAAAATACTGTTTCAAATAAAAAATACAGAATTTATTAGAAAATTCTTCTGATAATAATTTGTGTAATTCGTATATCGTTTTTAAGTGGAAAGGATGCTACAGCTATATTAGTAGTATAGTTGTAGCACACTCTGACAGAATACCAGCGTAAAATAGGAGCTCAACGCTGCATCTTTCGTATTATAAGTGTTGTAGACCGGAGACTCTGCTGGAAACGAGGCATGCCATATTAGTCCTCACGAATAACAACGCATCCGCATTTTAATTCGTAATCGAAGACATATGTAATTATCTATGTGTCACAGTTAGCATTTTTAGGACTTTGTTAGGACTGTGTGCTCGTTTGTCACCTATTATTATATAAAAATACCGAAGAAGGGAAATAATATATACTTAAAATCTCATTAAAATAAGACACATTTAAAACTGGTTTTATTTAATTACATAAGTAGGTCTTAACTGCTAAAATGAGATTTTAACTACCTTTAAATTATATATGACACGGTCTTAATTTGGTCCTGCATGAGTGTACTTTTAGTTTTATCCATATAAATGCTGTTCGTGTTTTAGATAATTTAATTGCACGTGTTCTTTAAATTTACCTGCCTGTATAACGACGTAACTTAAGCCGGGCTTCTATAATTAAAAACTCTTCTTACTTTAACTTTTAGAGCAGAGAGTATGAAAGGGTATAAATGCACTTTGCATCTACAACAACACACGAGGCGTTTAAAGTTGTTTCATTTGAAGTCGCCTAAAGCATAAGTTGCCAGAGTAAAGAAATCAGAATAATAGATTAATTACTATTTTATACGGCACTACTACCAATTGTGAATCCCGGGCAAGCAACACGATTTCTTGGATTGTTGATGTGATTGTGCCTACACTGCACTGTATCGATAACCTACCTCTGGTATTACTGTATATAAGCGTTACGTTTGATGAGTATATGTTAGGGTTAATTTTGCATATTGCGTTTGTTTGTTATTTGTTGGGATTTGGCTACAGTTACAGGTACAGAAACAGAAACGTTTTTATTCAATATAGATTATAAATAATACTTATTACAAGTCACTTTTCTTAATTTACTACACTGGTTCGGAAAAAAAGAAAGAACCAGCAAGAAACCCAACGTGACTTTTTATATAAAAGCCTAAAATCATGTATATTACAATTAACAACACAAAACACATTAGAAATAGAAATAGCTCGGTAGCGATCACCTCTCCAGCCGGGCTAGCATGAGCAGGGGATAAAAATTTTATCCACCGATTATATCCACTGACAAGGGATAAAATTGTCTTATCCCTATGTCAAAGCTTTATCCACCCTGCGAGCATGGGCCTATGGTGGATATAATATCGACCGTAGATAAACTTATCCCCGCGCGTAGATAATATACGATAGAAAAGATGTTTTATAAAACATCTTTGTACGATAGTATAAAGCTATAAACTATACTACCTATAAACTTCTTTTAAGATTAAGTAGATTTACATTAACTTATATTTTATTTTACCTTTTGTTTATTATATTGCTAAACTGTTAATAATTTTTGTTAAACAATATGTCATTTATAATATTTGTTATAATTATTTTAAGCGTATTTCTGCCTTGTTTTTATTTTTTCTATTATTCTAATTCTTTCTTTATTTTCTTTTGTATAATATTTAAGTTTAGTATACATTGCTTGTATCAAATCGCAGGTATTACTTAGCTTGTGATAGCATTTATTAAAAAAATATGTGTCTAGAATTAAGCCAATTGCGAAACTGGACAATACAGACCCTTTGGAGGTGGTGTAACCTCTTGAGGAAATTAAAAAAAATTATCCCCGCAATTCCTGCCATTATAAGAAAATTACAAAATACATCAAAATTGATGTCTACTCTAAGTCAGAAAGATTTAATTTTAATTGAAAATGATGAAGCATAAGAATAAAAATGTAATGATTTCAAACAAAACAAGGAATAAATAATTTTGTAATCATGAGTATTGTGTTATTTGTATTCCTAATATTATGTATATTAGTCTTTAAACTTGTATTTACCTACACAACAGGCTAATTAAAGTATATTGCTCCACACATTCTAATGATGGCCCCAATAATTTAGGTCAAGTATTTGCTGATTATTTGTTGTTTGAACAACAGCCATGCCATGGTCTTGAATCGTACCTCTCTAGTAGGTAACTACCATCTGCCAAGAGACTGAAAGATGTAAACTACCTACCTAGAAAAATATTAAGATAAGTTACATAAGCCACATGTATTGATTGCAAATATACGATGTTTTTGGACTAGGTGGTTGTAATAGATGCTTACTTCAATATGCACTGGTAGTCCATCCACAGAATTAATAGGCTTTAAAGCCTCATAGAGTTCTTTACACAAATACAAAACAATCTTTGAGCATCCGAAACCGGCGTAGAAATTCGTTGTCGGAGAATTCCAATAGATTAAGTATTCTGATCACGCTGGTGTAATTTTCTTTCTTGTTTTTAAATTTCTGACACGAAAATGTGGTTGCAATAGGCTCGAGACATCTTTTTCGTATTAAAATGGTTTGAAGATAAACTTAAACCCACGTCCGCGAAAGAGGATAAAATTGTCCCTTTCAAATGCCAAAAAGGGATAATTTTTTCTCTTTCCCTTGGCCCAATGCTACGGACGGGGAGATATATGTCTACTCGTTATGTCAAACGGGGATATACTATAGAGATAAGACAATTTTATCTCTTGTCAGTGGATATAATCGGGGGATATAATTTTTGTCTCTTGCCCATGCTTGCAGGGTGGATAAAATTAAGCAAGGGATAAAAATTGTATCCTCTCCCCGGGGATATATTGTCCCCCGCCCATGCTAGCCCGGCAGGGGTTATCTTCATCCATAAATTTCGTACACCTTAAGGTGCAGGTACAGGCACACCTTAAGACTGCCGAGGCCACTTACCATTAAGTGAACTGCTTGTTGCTCAGCTTATTACAAACTCTACAATTTTACTTGATGTGCTATTTTAATTATGTGTGCTGTTTTCGAGAGTCATTCCGAATCGTCTCGCACGCAGACTCGACGACTTTGAGCCTCACAAACAAGCTGGTTTCTGAAAAGGCTTCAGTACCATAGACCGCATACATACCCTTTTTTTTTTGCGGATGGAAAATAATCTAATGACGCCTTTCGCTCTGGGTGGATCGTAAGGGAGTGTCAGACTTTTACTGACTAAAAACCATCCGTGTTCCTTCAGTGCCCTTACGTTCCGGAGCCGCGGTATCTCTTTCGAACAGCCCGCAGCCCCGGCAGGCGTCGGCCCTTGCGGGCCCCTTCACGCTGCTGACAGCTCTTTGAGGCGCGCGTGGAACAAACCGCGCCGTCGACACGGCCTGTCGTCGTTAGACGGACGGACGGCGAGCAATGGGTAGCCCGCACTTACGGTGGCCGGGGGCCACGACGTAGCCCTCGACGCCCGGGGCGTCTCCCGCGGCGGCCGGGGAGGAAAGCTGCTGCTCTTTCCTTCTCCCGCTCCACCACCTCCTTCGCTAGCATCACTGCTTCGCAGAAGGTGGTGACGGCATCCCATTCCGTCTCGCTCCGGACCATGGCTTCGACCAGGTCCGGACGCGAGAGGTCGCCGCCGCCTATCGCCGCTACGAGGACACGGCGGTGCTCCGCCCAAGCAGGGCACACCTCCACGGTGTGTTTCGCCGTGTCCTCCGGTCCATCCTCGCAGTGGGAGCACCCGGGCGTTTCCTCCCGCCAGATTTGGTGCAGGAACCTCCCGAACACACCGTGTCCGGTGAGGACCTGCGTCAGGCGGAAGGTAAGGATGCCGTGGCGTCTCTCAAGCCACTCCTCAAAGAGGGGTCTTATCGCCGCTATAGTGGCGTGCCCAGCACGGGGTTGCGACAGTCGCTGTCTTCATGTCGCCATGAGATCGTGCCGGAAGCCTGTCCGCTGCGCGACAACTTGCCGCGGCAGCGGGGTTTCCCCCTGGCATAGTGCCTCCGCGCGCCATTCGTGCAGGCGCGCGAGGACTATCGCCTCCAGATCCCATGGCGGCAATCCGGCAAAGAGGCTCGCCGCCTCGCGGGAGATCGTGTGGTAGCCGCGAACCATTTTCACGGCAACCAGCCTTTGGGGTGCGTTCAGGTGGTGGACGGCAAGCCGCGCCAAACCACGCGCCCACACCGGGGCCCCGTAAAGGGCCATGGACCACACGATCCCCGCGTAGAGCCTCCGGCAGGAGCCGCCTGATGGCAGCCCCGGTCCGTTCCAGTTTGGGAGCCAAACGTCGGAAGTGCTCAACGAAGTTCCATCGGCCGTCGAGGACGAGTCCCTTCCTACCATCACTGAGGATCCCGGTGGTAGCCTGTTCCGAGGACCATGGAAGTGCATGGCCTCGGACTTGCGCAGAGCCACCTCGAGACCCAGTTGCCGAATCCTCTCAACGACTATCGCAACCCCGCGAGTCATAGTTTCCGCCGCCGCCTCGTACGACCCCCCTTGTGCCAGTACCAGCGTGTCGTCAGCGTGGAAAACTACGCTGACGCCGGTAGGGAGGTCGGCGGCACCCAGTCGTTACCGATGTTCCACAGAGGTGGCCCCAGAACCAAACCCTGTGGGACACCGCACGACATCTCTCGCCGGTTCCACTCACCGTTGCGACCGGGGTAGATGACGGCCCTGTTAGATAGTTCCCGACTATACGACGGAGATAGGTCGGCACCCAGTGACACCGGAGTGCCTCCCTAATGCAGCTCCAGGGCATGGAGTTGAAGGCGTTGGCGATGTCGAGAAACACCGCCAAGACAACCCCCCCTCTGGCCACTGCATCCCCCGTCGTGAGGGCTCTCACGCGCATGATGGCGTCCACCGTAGAGCGCCTCTTGCGGAAACCAAACTGGTGTTCCGCAAGATCCGGCCCCGTCCCCGCAAGGTGCTCGGCGAGGCGGTTTACAATGACTCTTTCAAAGAGCTTGCCCACCTCGTCGAGCAGCACCACGGGCCGGTATGCGGACGGAGAGTCCGCAGGGCGTCCCAGGCTTTGCCAGGCAATCCATCGGGTCCTGGGGCGGTATTCCTGGCCTTGAGCCTACGTACCGGCACTCTCAGGTCTACCCCGGTCCCTTCCGGGATGTCGTCGTCGTCGTCCTGGTAGTCCGCTTCCGGCACCGCAGGTGGTGGAGCCATAGGCGGGGGCGGATGTTCCCCTCGCGCAGGGAACAGAGCGCTCACCACGTCCTACACGAGCTGGAGCCGGAGACTCTGTGTCAGCGGGAGGGCCCAGGTGCGGAGTTTATCCCGCACCATCTTGTAAGGGCGCCCCCACGGATCTCTGTCGAGAGTCTCCAGCATCTCCTCACGGGCCCGATCCCGGGCCCGCAGGACAGCCTCCCGGAGGGCGGTCTTCGCCGCTCTGTATCCCTCGTACAGCTCCGCCTCAATGGCTGCCGCATTCGGTGGACGAATGCGGAGCCTGCGATGCCTGGCGTACAGGTGC
This sequence comes from Parnassius smintheus behrii, assembly GCA_036936625.1. Taxonomy (NCBI): domain Eukaryota; kingdom Metazoa; phylum Arthropoda; class Insecta; order Lepidoptera; family Papilionidae; genus Parnassius; species Parnassius smintheus. The sequence continues at coordinate 26,344,832 of JAUPFT010000010.1, read as the reverse complement.
CGCGCGGCGACACACGTCTCGCGCAGAGACGTCAGCTCACGCCACCACCAATACACCTGACGCCGGGCGCTTCCTGGCGGGACGCGGGGCATTGCCACGTCACATATCTCAGACATGGCCTCCTGGAACCACTCCGCCTAATCATTGACGTCGGCAGGCCTGTCCGGTGATGACACCCAGGCCTGCACGATCGAGGCTTCCAGGAGGAGCTCCTGGTCCAGCTGCTTCAGCGCCCAACGCGGACCACTCGGGGCCTGGCGCTGGGGGACTGGCGCGCTTGAGGGCTGGGTGGAGACGTCAAACCGGATGTACCGGTGGTCGGAGTGGGTCTCCACCCCCTCCATGACACGCCAGTCAATGGCACGCGGCGACAGAGCGGGGCTAGCGAACGAGATGTCCACCACCGACTCGCCCCGCATCCGCATACACGTGGGGACAGAACCCCGATTTAGGACGACCAGGCCTGTCTCCAGAGCCCAGTCTTCCACCATCCTACTCCGCACATCTGTACGACGAGAACCCCAAGCCAAATTCTTGGCATTGAAGTCCCCGAGGACAAGTACGGGGAGGGGATAACTTCCGACGACGACTGCTCTCAGCTCTGCAAGAGAGTTGTGGAGCTCGGCGAGAGATCGGTTCGGGGAGAAGTACACCCCCACAACGACGAACTCCCCGAACCGTGCTGCTACGCACCCCTGACCCCTGCTGACACCTTCAAGGGTCGGGGTACCGGCAGCGGCCGAAGAGATGATGGCAACTGAGCCGTTAAGATCCGCCACCCAGTCCTCCCTAGGCCAGACAAAATACGGCTCAGCGACCACAGCGATGTTAATCGACCACTGCGGCCACATACATACCCTGCGGCAGATTGTACAGAAGACGGAAGAGTAAAATCTGAACTTTACTCTTCCGTCTTCTGTACAATTTTTCGTCTTCAGTAAAATCTGAACTTTACTCTTCCGTCTTCTGTACATCAGGAACTTTGCCTGGCGTACGTGAACTATGGGAAAGCGTTTAATTTCATCGAAATTTGGGTTGTGCTACAGTCCCTTAAGCGGTGCCAAGTTGATTGTCGGTATATCGAAGTGCTGAAGTGTTTGTACAGTAGGGCTACGATGGCTATCTGAGTACAGAACCAGAGTTCGAAACCTATCCAACTGCAGAGAGGTGTAAGACAGGGTGACGTTATACTTCATCTTCGATTTGCCGACAATATAGTCCTTTAGGCAAAGTCGCTGGAGGACATAAGCACTATGCTCACTGACCTCAGTGGTGTCTCCCAACGGATAGGTCTTAAGATGAACATGGAAAAAACAAAGATCATGTTTAATGTCCATGTCACACCTATGCCGGTAGATGTTGGCAGCACTATGCTCGAAGTTGTTGTCGAGTACGTTTAACTCGGCTGGGCAGCGTCCGGGAAATTACGACACATGTTCCCGTCAGGTATACCTCAAACTCTGAATACTAGATTGCACAACCAGTGCGTGTTGCCAGTGATAACTTACGGATCTGAGATGCAGTCCTTTACTGCTGGCCGTATGAGGACGCTCAAGGTCGCTCAGCGAATTATAGAGAGGGCTATGCTCGGGGTTTCGCTGCGTGATAAACACAGAAATGAGCATATCCGCAGTGGAACCAGGGTGACCGACATATCCCAATGGATTAGTAAGCTGAAGTGGCAATGGGCAGGCCATATAGCTCGAAGAACCGATAACCGATGGGGAAGAAAGGACCCCTCACTAGATGGAGTGACGACCTGGTAAGACATGCAGGAAGTCGATGGATGCACGTGGCTCAGGACCGTGCTTTGTGGCATTACTTGGGGGAGGCCTATGTTCAGCATTGGACTTGTGAAGGGCTGTAATGATGATAATATAAAGTAAAGTTACAGCCTCCCACTGATGGACACGGCCTCCCCTCATTTCTGGGAGGGTTTTAGCTTTAGGGCAAGGTTAAGGTTTTAGGGCAAGGAAATGTCCGCCGCGCTGCCCCAATGCGTGTTGGCGAATTTCACATGTCTTCGAAATATTTTTTTTTCTTATTCCTCAGACATGCAGGTTTCCTCACGATGTTTTCCTTCACCGCCGAGCACGTGGTAAATAGGCACTTAAATTGCAATAACAATTTCATTGGTGCCGGTGGGGATCGAACCCGAGTTACTCGCGTTCTGTTATATTTACAGCGAGCGTTAACCATCTGAGCTACCACGGCTCTTGATTATATATATATATATATATATATATATATATATATATATATATATATATATATATATATATATATATATAAATTACGTGTCACGTTGTTTATTTTTGATTATTGTTGATTTTAGTCAAATTAGATTATTGATATGTCATTTTTATATGAAAATTAATAATTTTTAATAGGTAAAAGTAAGTCGTCGATAGTGGACAAATATGAAATTGTAAACTTTCAAGAGAATCACGCAAATTTCTATCTAGTTCTGATGCAAAATGTTCGGAATATTTAACACTTAGAGTGCGTAATTAACCTTTCGAACCACATATTATTACAAAATTATGGTTAAAGACTTCTCTCCTTCTTAATGTCTGATTTACTACATGCTCGGCGATAAAGAAATACGTTTTTTTTTAAATTAAATGGAATTACATTTGAGTTAATTGTCCACTTGATGGTATATGGCTACTGCAGCGGGTGAAAACATGTTAGTAACACCAAAGAAGGCTAGTAATGAATTGTCATTCCTGAGGACTAAAATGTAAACCTTGCTCTGTTAAACTTCACACTAGAATACAACATTGGTACTGATCCCTTCAGCCGAAATAGATAATTGGGTGGTAGCTAGTAAATAACGTAAGCCATAATTTTCGAGGACCTTTGAAGCCCGCTAACTCGTACTGGAGCAGTATAGCCTATTTTTTTTATAGAATATAGGTAACAAACGAGCACACGGTCCACCTGAGAATAAGTGGATGCTGTGGCCTATAGACATCTACGTTTATTTTCGGTTAAGAATCAAAACGCAGATGCATTGCCACCCCTGAGGACTAAGATTGAATGCCTCGTTTCCATTAAAAAAGAGTCCGGATCTCTACACTTACCATACGAACCACAGCAGTATTAAGCTGCTATTTTGCGCTAGTATTCTGTGAGAACGTGGACCTTTCCCAGTCGAGCCAATCCATCTGTGCTATAACCATAATAAGCTGCACCGTGGCTCTACCACGTATAAAAGATGGGACTACGTATAAAATCTTGAAAGCTCGAAAATATTCTTAAAAATCGATGGAGCAATAACGTACACATATAACCTCTACTTAATACATACTTATACACTAAATAGAACATCAGATATATTGCAAATAATTAATAGTATAAACTAATATCGCTGAAAATAATGTCAAATAAACCTTACATATTGTTATACCAAAGTATGACTACACGCGCCAAACGATTATCGCCTTGAAGAGTGATTAGCATCGTCTAATATTCATAGAACAAATTTCACACGAATCGTGCGACGTTTTTAATGCAATATATAGGCAGCGACTTCGCGATTGGATTGCTCTATTGTGTGGAAAATGTCCATTATAAGGCAAACGGTCGAATAGTACAATTCACCTGCATACAATAGCTTCGTAGCTTAGTTTAGTGCAGTTCCCAGTACGAAACGCGCGGTCTCTACCGAGTTTCATATTAAGAATTAACGCTGAACTAAATATATGTACATATTTGGTGTTACGACTATAGCAATGTTTTCTAGTGGTTATAGTGTGAAAATTCATTCGTAGTGGTATTTAAAATCTTATGTTATTAAAATTAATAATGTGTCGAGGGATATCTTCGTTGAGATATTTAGTGTTTTAAAAGCATTTGAGGCTATTTACCTCATGTTTGTTAGTTTTATAATAGTTTTATAACATAACAAAACATCGTTTGCGTGTGCAACGGTTCGCTAAATGTCAGTCCCAACCTTGGCTTTATGCGTTATTTAGTACAATCAAATTTATTACCTTTTTATATTATGTTCATTTTGTAATTATGGTGAAGTAAGATACCGTGAAGAACTACGTTTTTATTCGTTTCTTTTAAACGGCTTCTTTAAAAATAATAGCTCAGTAGCGTAATTGCAATTCATTTAAATGTTTACAAATAAATGTTGTGAGTTTGGATGTTTTTTCATGTGTAATTTATTAAGTGAAATGAATTCATATAAGTAATACCTATCGTGGTAGTGGTATCTAAAAAAATCGTTATGTGTAAGTATTATAATGATTACCGTACAAATTTTTAAACACGAAGCGTGTTTCGAAAATAAAATTCCAAGTACCTAACTTGAGTTGTAACATTAGGTTTGTAATAGGCAAATATATGACGTATTTTTTGTTACGTAAACGGATTTGTAATGTTTCTTATTTGGCTCAAATAACAGTGAAATCGATTGGACTTAAAGACGTCATATAAATGACACCGAAATTTAATATAGCTAGATGATAGTAAGCCGAACCTCTATTATGTATTGGCCAGGTTTTTAAAACTAAAGATAAATTGAACATTCTTTTATTTTTCACATCTTCAACAGTGGCACTTGTCGTTGTATTTCGTAGGCACGTTTTTTCGTGCGGGAATAGCGATATTCTATACCAAATTTAAATATATATATATATATATATATATATATATATATATATATATATATATATATATATATATATATATATAATCGAATTCTCGGAAACCGCTCCAACGATTTAGTTAGAGATAGTGTCCAGGGAGTTTCGGGGGCAATAAATCGATCTAGCTAGGATTTATTTTTAGAAAATGTCTTTTTGTCCGTGTTTTCAGGCAATGAAAAACTGCTACAATATAAGAAGGTAAATTTTGACACTTTGTTAATGATCGTAATAGCTAACGAGCGCTCGTGAAATCGTAATGCCTTGGTTCGCGTCCCGTTTTGGGTCCGACTTTTTTTCCTTTTTTTCAAGTTCCATTCTTTTGTGAGAAAATCTATTATTTCGAGTCCTTTTTTTTTAGTATTTTTCAAAATATGAAAATTTTAATTAAACTAATTGCACTCATGATTTTTTATTCAAATAAACAGTTCAGTTTACATATATATACTAGCATATTAAGTTCAAAGTACTCACAAGTATATTATAATCACATTCAATGACATTCAAGGTCGGTTTATATATTTTTTTTAAATAATTCACTTATTCTGCTCCACAACATCATCAAATATAGTTTTACGCCTGTATGCTGTAGCCTCTATAGGCTTTTGACTAACATATTTTGTTACGAATTATTATACTGAAAGGGCAATGGGCCGGCCATAAACTTAGAATGGTCTAAGGCCATAAAGCACGAAGAAAAGATAACTGATGGGGAAGAAAAGTTTTCAAGCGGCAGCCTCGCTCGATGTAGGAAGTCGATGGATGCAGGTTGTTCACGGATGTGCTTTGTGGCATTTCCTGAAGAAAATCTTCAGTAGTACAGTAATGACCTTGTTATAAGCTGTAATTTTACGAGCACACAGTGCATCTGATATTAAGTGGATGCTATGGCCCATAGATATCTACATTTATTCTCGATTAAGAATCAAAATGCAAATGCGTTGTCACTCGTGAGGACTAAGATGAAATGCCTCGTTTCCAATAAAAAGGGTCTCCGGTTCTCTACACTCTTCATACGAAACTCAGCAGCATTGACCTGCAAAAAATTCAGGCACATAAATGTTTTTTTAAGTGTTGAAAGATCTATCTGGAGATAAATCTACGAACGCAATCTACTAAGTGGTAGGATTAATTTTCTGCCTAGGAGTCCGTCAGGGTAGTTAAGTTAGTTATGTTAGTTTTTTTCTTCTCAACTCTTTGCACTGCTAAAATAGCTGTGCTTATGTTTTGTTCTGAAGGGTATAAAGTGTCAGTCTTCGGAGGTGATAACGTATTTGTAGTCTACTTTGTTTGAGGTCGGCTAAAGGTGCTTATAAACAGCAGAAGCCAGTTACCGATGGAGTGTAAATTCATTCGCTTCCGCTGGATTTTCACGTCTGGCATCTTTCTCGTATTTTCCATATTCGCGCCTTATAACTCTTGCAGAACGAAAGACGGTGATGGGTTTTCTTATGCTGACAACACACCATAGACACCCAGCTTACTCAATACTCAATAACTTTATTGCATTCCATAGGTTACAAAAGATGTTACTTAGTTTTATGGTATCTCTATCGACGATGGAGGAACATTTATTTTCTTTTATTATTAATAATATTCTTAAGTAATTATTTAATATGAATATTTATTATATAATTTAAACATACACACATTGAATTTGAAATGCGGTTGGACATTTAAGGTATTATTATAATTAGTATAATTAGCACAGTTGAATTTTTATTAAATCATTGAATCAATAAAATTTTATTAGAATTGGAATAATATCTAGTAAGTACTTGCCAAGATATATCATATATAATATATAATATCAAACTATAATATCATTATATTATCTATTCGTGTCTGAACTCATGCTTAAAGACATCCAGATCAGGTGGACAACAATTTGTGTTTAATACATACAGGCTGAAACCAGTAAGTACTCTGATCACTAAACAAAGTGGACGTCATTAAGCATATACGTGCCTTGTGTGACGTAATTCATCCGTTGCGTAACAGATTGTACTTAGTGACAATTTAAGAATAGCCTGTTTACCTTGCGGCGGTCCGTGGGAGCGACTTTTTGAGTAAATTCCACGCGTAGACTACCGCGTTTCTGTTAAGCCTACTCGTAAAAATGTTACATACTGCCAACTTGTTCTTTGCCTCGCGCGATCACGCGATCGATACTTAATTTTAAAGTTAATTTGTTATTAATCATATTTTATTAAACCTCATTTTGAATTTATTGTACGTACATCAGATTCTGTTTGGGGCTTATTGTGGTTTTTTTTTAATTTATTTATGTACACATATCAAGATACAGAAGTAGTCTTATAGTAAGTTCGTACAAAGATTCTACTTACTCCATAATTTGCTGAAATATCTTCCAGTATATTCCATATAAAGGAAATTATATTGAAGTGGCAAACTTAGTGCATACATTACTACTACTAATAAATAAATAATATACAAAATTTTACGTAAATGAAATTAAATAAAACTATAAAAATAAAATAAATCAATATATAAAAATAATAAATACGATAGTTACATATGATATGATTCATCATATGTAACTATCGTATTTATTATTTATTAATTTGTTTATTACTTAGTATTAGTTTATATATATATATATATATATATATATATATATATATATATATATATATATATATATATATATATATATATATAAACTAATACTAATAGAATAATGTATATTAATTAACAGGATGCAAAGAAGAAGAATGTGAAGAAGAAAAATCGGAATTCCTTATATTAGACGGTAGTGAGTTCCATAACGTTACCGCGTGAACTGAAAAGGAGTAGGAGAGCTTTTTGTAATGCGTTGTGGTAAAATTAATGGTTACCGTTACTGCCTATTAAAGACTACTGCTGAACTGCACTGGCCTCCATATTGATGGCCACATATTGATTCCCAATTTAAAATGGTTATGTGCAACATAAACATTTTTCAGAAATATAATAATCCTTTAAATAAAGATCAGGTAATGATGTGTACTTTAAATTCTTTTTATTTAAATATTTCTCATATAGATTACGTGACACAATAGTGTTTGAAATTGGCATTTCAATTATCAATAATAAATATAATTAATGCGCTATCATTTTCCTTTTTTTTCTGGCAAATAAAATTTTAACATCACGATATTTTTTCTCATATCTTTCCATTCTTCTTCTGTTGTTTATGATTTGATCGATTTATTATTATCATCGCCAAGTATATCTGAAACTCAGAAGAAACTTCTTTTGCTGCATAAAATACTTTTACAACGAATAACAGAATTAAAAAGATAGGACAAAATATAAAACACTAGATTGTACTCACGGCGAGCCCTGCATGAACACAGAAACGTCTATAATTTTTTCTACGTTAACTTATTTTTCCGTGGCTAGTGTCCTATGTGCTAATTCAGAGTACAATCTATTGTATTAGTGTCTTAAACCATTTTTGTGTAATTGAGTGATAAACATACCAATAATCGTATAAACTTTTACATAGAATTTCGCCCTTTGTTATTTTGATTTGTTCTATAAGTCAACACAATGATTGATAAGCATATGATAATATATTATTTCTCTAATATACATACAAGTATTGAAATTTATGTATAAGTTATGTAGTTATACATAATTTCCGGTAAGGAATTCCATGAACTTCATATTATAGTATTACAGTTGCATGAACACGTGTTCATGCCTCATAATTATCTGGATATAAATAACACAAACAAAACATAAGTAACTTCATATTATAAAACAACGTCCAAATAAGTATTTTACGAAAATTGTGTAATTTTTGGCCACGATGACAACTCCTAAATTCTTTTGGAAGCTGTTATGTGCACCGGAGACTTTATAATCCCTGCTAACATTTTACGAGTTGACATGGGCATGTCAGCTCACAAAAGTTTTTTTGAAAATAAAATTTAAAGCACAGTGAAGAAGCAGGAGCAGATTTGCAAACACATCTTCCGTGCCTTCTATTTAGTGTGTAATCTCATTATGGAGTGTAGGGTTTATCCTACACTATAGGATGAGTATGAAAAATTTGCTTTAAATTTCAACCTTATTCCTTGCAGAGATGGACAAATTGTGCAAACTTCATTTAATAATGGCCTTTGAAGTCTTGTGTCTTACTCTCTAAATATCTAGTAGATTGAAGATAGAAAGTATTACCGTTCATAGTGTATTGCCTCTACGCTAGCTACCCACCAGCCTGGTGAGGACAGGTAATCTTTCAAGAAATTTGTCTATATGCCAATTTGTCTATAAATGAAGGACTTATTCAGTAAATGAATTTAAGAACGATAATGTGTGAACGTTAGCTGTTGAAAGCTCTAGAATATAAGTCTTAATTTATGTTATCTAAATGACAATCTGAAACCATAAATAAGTTTTGAACTTAATTTCTTTATCTTAAAATGATAAATTATTTGAATTAGTGGTTAACAGTGTCAACGGGTAGTTATTAATTGCGGTATGTGGTACATTTGTGCAAAAACTTAAATTGTCTAACATAATATCCAACCCTGCCTTCGTTTTGTAACACCGGTCAATTACGTTAAATGTTATGGTCGGATCTAGCCAGGTTCGGACGAACAAATGTGTGCCTGCGCGTGCTCGAACTCTATGGCATATTACATCCTCCGCAGTTTTTAGCTTTCAGAATCAGTTGCCGTCTTTGAAATTATCAGAAATGACATAATTTTTACCAATTAGCAGCTATAACGGCTTCGTGACGTAATGACGTAGAGACGTATACATTTTGTTCGTCATACGATATTTATGCATGTAAAACGACTCCACGATACGGAAGAAAATCCTTGTTTATGGGTGTAACTTTGTATAAAATGAAATAATAATATTTTTTTTTATCGCGAAATCGTTATCAAAAGCAAGTAACAAATAAAATTCAACAATGTCATTCAAAGTTCAAACTTTGTAACCATATCCGCTTGTATTTGATAGCTATAAAAATAACGTACGTCTGGCAATGTCACCTGATATTGCTTGACGTTTCGAAAAAGCTCTTTATGTGTGCGGTTTTCGGACAGTGCAGTCACCTTGCGTATAAGATCGCCTTGCGATGAATCACTATCCGCAGCTTTATCAGTGCCCGGTGTTTGTTACTGTGTGAACAATGCCTTAATTACGTTGGGCAGCCGGACTGTTGAAGGCAGGATTTATACCCTCGCCCTATAACGCTTATTACCACTAGCCTGTGAATATTTGGTATTTTTGGATCGATTTTACAATAAAGGTCGGTCGTCGTATCTTTGCTTGTAAACCAACATAGTGTGGCGAGTACAGAGTGAGGGTGGCATTAAGTGGTGACAAGAAAAACTGCCATATGTCTTGTTTGAGTTTGTTTAGATTTGACTGCTAACCCCAGGCTAACATTATATATATATATATATATATATATATATATATATATATATATATATATATATATATATATATATATATATATATATATATATATTTGATAGGTGGGCTGGCAACAGTGATTTTTATAATTTTCAGTCATTGTTTTGTGTCGTGGAATCATTTGCAACGTCACCACATACAAGGTGAAATAATACCAATACTATCGAAAATAACGGCTTTAAATGAAAATCAGGTATTGAATTAAAACTTAACTTAAAAATTTCGTAAACGCACTACGCGGCAAACGTCCCGATACCATCCACACCATCTGAATTCTTGGCGGTCCACCACTGTACGTTTCAAAAGGAGTTTTCTTCCGCGTACAACCTCTCTGTGGAATAGTTTACCACCGGCGATTTTTTCGGACCGATATGACCTGGGGACCTTCAACAAAAGAGCTTACTCCTTTCTAAAGGGCCGGCAACGCACCTGCAATTCCCCTGGTGTTGCGGTTGATCATGGGCAGCGGTAGTCACTTAACGGTAGTCACACAACATCAGGTGAGCCGCATGCTCGTTTGCCCCCTCTTCTATAAAGATAAAAAAACTGTGGACGCTAATTTATTTCTTTAAATAATTATGTTCCCGTGTTTTACCATCTATAACTCTTGAAGACAGGAAAACGATGAACCCAATCAAATTGTGCGTAAACGAAGCGAGCGTGTTTAGAATTATCAATTATAATTTATTGGTCGATTTATCGATTATTCGTTACGTTGAACAAAGCATGCCTCAATAATGGTCACGTAACTGCAATCTACTTATGCATACAATAAAACACGATGCATCGCGATGTGCTCAAGACGCGAACGACAAACTTTTATAGAATTGACTTCTGTACAATTAGTATAAGTTGGCTGAGTTGTATAGTTGACGATATGATAACTACGCAGTGTAGAGTGGGCTAATTGATAGTTTCGTAATGTATATAATTTTAAACAATTGTATATGACGATTTACTATGTGCTCCGTGATAAAGAAGAAGGTCATGGGACAATATGATAGTAAAGTAGATTTCTCGCTAAGTACAACATGGACTTTAAAAACCCTCACAGAAATGAGTCTCGTGAGGATCGTGTCGCTTATACAGGCTGTTTTATTGATAGTTTAATATACAACAGTGTACATCAAGTAGTGTGCTAAGCTGTATGTATGTATATGTTATATATAGTATCGGTGTTATTTTTTTGTTTGAATTAACTGAATAAAAGTAAAAGAAGAACAGAAACAGAGCTGTGGTAGTTCAGATGGTTAACGCTCGCTCTAAATATAACAGAATTAACTGAATAGAAAAGGAAAAAAAAATCTTGCTTAATTTATAACTTATCAGTGATAAGTCAAGGATATCGAGTGTTTTACTGGTTCTGTTACTGTTAAAATTTAATTCATTCTCTCGAATCCCGTCTCAACCTTCGTCATTAACATGTAGTCCCGAGCTCAAGATATTTCAATTCTTTCTTTTAAATTAAAAACACATACGTATGTGTGATATATATGACTACTTCTTTGATCGCAATTATTGATCATATGGTTTTGGTTCGAAACCTTGGTTGGGCCAAAATCAGTTATTGGGTTTTTCTGTCAAGAAATTCTCAGTGGCTGCTCGTCGTTAAGCAGTTGACGGTGTTCTACCCTCACGCCTCGGAAACCAAGTAAAGCCGTTGGTTCGGTGCTTAATCTCTCTCGCCAGTCGTGTCACATTACCGTCCCATCACGCTACGAGCGTGACAAAGTAGAGAGTACACCTGTGCTTGCGCACTCACTCACAGATTATGAAGATGTATTGAATCAAGATACACCATAACATTCAGTTTTACTCATCATTGTGAGTATATAGATATTATATCTCGTCGCCAGTAAGGAATGTTTTGGATATGGCGATTTTTGGCACCGGCTACTTGACATGTATGTAGCTTATATTTTATATCAGTATCCAATTCACATTAATATAAAGGTAGCTAAGCACATATTTACATACAAACACATTTAGAAAATATTGTGCGGAAACCTCACTGATTAACATTGAAATATATCTACCTGCCAAGAAAAACCACCGAGGTTGTTGAGGTTTGTGTCAAGGCTCTTCTGAAATTCTTCATGAAACATGAATCATAAACTAGCGAAATTCTTTTTTAATTTAACAAGTTAATTTTTTTTCTAACACAATAAATCGGAAACTGAATTTACAAGCCACAGCTATCACTATACGGGTAGTAATTAATTAAAGGTTACTTAGACTACTTCAGAACCTACTAGCTACTAAAGTTAGTTAAAGTTAAAGTTACAGCCTATATACGTCCCACTCCTGGGCACAGGCCTCCGCTCTTTTCTGAGAGAGTTTTAGGGCAAGGAATTGTCCGCCGCGCAGCCCCAATGCGTGTTGGCGAACTTCACATGCTTTCGAAATATTTTTTTTCTTATTTCTCAGACATGCAGGCTTCCTCACAATGTTTTCCTGCACCACTGAGCACGTGGTAAATCAGCACTTAAAATTGCAATTAACAATTTCATTGGTGCCGGGGGGGATCGAACCCGGTTTGCTTGCGCACTGTGAAATTTACAGCGAGCGTTAACCATCTGAGCTACCACGGCTCTACTAGCCTACTACTTATAAAGCTTGGCGGGGGATGGGGGGGGGGTCTGGCAAAACCAGGGTTTTTAATATTTATTTTTTATTTCTTAACCTTTTGCTGTAATCAGGAAGATGCTGCTGCTCATCTCCTGTTTTAGTTTCCCTCTGTGATCTCTTACGACACCCTCGGAATGAAAATATTTCGTTAATACATACGTTCTGTATTTTTCGGGGTCTATACAAGTATTATTCTCGAGTTATTTCGCGACTTCCAACAATAAGCTCAGACAATCACTTTTAAACATATACTTAATACTTTTGCGTAATTTTATAATTATAAATGTTATTACAGATTTGGTAGAAAGTGGAAATATTATGTACTATTTCATCGATATGTATATTGTGTAGTAACTATCTACTTAGATTTTCACTTTGAAGATGCGTGTTCACATTACATTTTTACCTCACCATTTGTAATTTTTGCAGTGAAACTTGTTTCAGTAGATAGCGAAAACTCACGTTTTCTAATTGATGACAACAGAAATGCACGCTTAAAATTATCATATATATAAAAAAAAAATTAGACACATTTAGAAATTAAAACTACATCGAATTTATAAATATGACGATATATGTATATGATATAATATATCTTCTCATCAAAATATTGTAAAATATTACAATCATGCTTGATACGAATTGAACACCGATTTAGTCAAAACAGTTTTAGTCATGATGACATTTTGACCTTCATCTTACCCGAGATGTTTTAAATAATTAATATCGACATCGACATCGGTGTACACAAGGAGATAAAAAAACTTAATTAAATAAAACAACTTAAATAATCTTTGCAGCAATTTTTAGGAATATAGAATCCGGTATGAATGATTTTTTTTATTATTAATTGATTGTAAGATTACTAAATTTTTGTGTATGGATTGAATGTGAATATACTGAACATAGTTTTATCATCACCTGTTATTTTTTAACATAAAAACGCTTGCTAAATTAAAATAATATGCTATTAATAATCGAAAGTGCTGAATTTTCGATGGTATTTGGTTGAATGGCGTACTCGTTTGTCACTTATTGTTCGAAGAAAAAATCTTTCTGTTATTTGTTTATTTGTCTAACTTGGCTATTCTAATCCATTAGCCTCTTATCAAACTATGAAGGGAGACGATCAAACCTTCTTTAAGTTTTTAAAATGATTTTTTGTATTTTTGCAATGATAAACTTGTTAATTCACAACTTGTTTATTATGTTCATTCAAAACAGGGTGGGTTAATCGAGTTTCAGAACTGCTTTTAAAATATTACGACATGAATTCGTAATTTCAACGTAATCTAACTAAACAGTGGGATAACTATGCAAAATGTGAAAACGCATTCTAGTTCGATCGTTCTAATTACGTCCTAATTAACAACAACAGGTAAAAAAGAAAACTGCAATACTAATTTTAGAGCGAAGCATACTCTATAATGTTGCTTTGTTATAAAATTGCAAGTAACAGCGTTTATTGACACAAGGAAATAAATATTTTATGAAACTTTTAAATCATTTGTAATTTACACGAAACAGTCATAAATTATTGTATAAATTAAAAGCGGAGAAAAGTCAACATCATAGCACAGAACATTTATAACAATAACACTGTGGTTCCCGTTAAGTGTGTTATCAGAATCAGTATCCAAGCGTATAGAAATAATTTTTTTGCCAAAAAACATATTTTTTTTTATTTTAATGAAAAAAAAATCTTTTTTCTCTAACTCACACGAGTATCGGTAATGCGGAGTCTTTGACAATCCTCTTACTTCTCGGCCAACGCAGAGATAATAAAACCACTTACAATTTGCAAATTAATTTTTTTATTAAAATTAATTTTTAAATGTGTTTTTTTTTAAATAAATTATTTCTATATGCTTGGATACTGATTCTGATAGCGCAGTTAACGGGAATCACAGGGTTTTTGTCACATGTTGTATAATATTGACACTTTAGTACGTTATAACATAGGGTTGGAAACTTCTCTTCAGTTGGAAAGCATATTTTTTGTATAGAAAAGGGTGACAAGCGATCACACAGTATACTTGATGGTAAGTGGATGCTGTGGCCCATTTACATCTGTTCTTGATTAAGAATCAAAATGTAGATATGTCGTCAGCTCTGCGGATTAAGATGGAATGCCTCGTTACCAGTAAAAATGGTTTCCTGTTCTCTGCACTTACCATATGAAACACAATAGCATTAAGGTGCTATTTTACGCTGGTATTCTGTGAGCGCATGGTCCTTCCCCGGTTGAGCCGACCCGCTCATGCTACGACTGTAATATAGCAGCGTGGCTCTACCACGTATAAGAATAACCACGACTGGCACGTTAATAGCGTTCGCAGCACGAGGTCTGGTATTTTCGGTGGCTTCAGGAAATACCAATAAAATTAAAAAGCGGGGCTTTGATTTTATTTATATTTACTTAACCGACTTATTAGACGAAAAACGTCACATTGTCATACAACAATAATAAACTTATATTTTAATAGAAAATCGTGACCAGCGTGAACGTAATTTAATTTATTGTCGACTAATTTGATTAATGTGCACGAATAACCATTTGACGCTAAAGACCGCACCTGTAGTTAGTTACTACGTTTAATTTTTTTTTCTTGATTTCACTGCAAAATGTAGTCAAAATACAACCATTCAATTCGTTAGTGTTTTGTATGTTTTATTTCTACACCTTATGATATCACAGTAATTTTAAACAATATGCGTTTCATTTTACTCCTTTTATAATAAAAACCAAAATAACGAATTATTGATTCAAGTATTAATATAACAATCATGAAACTATCCATAATATTGGCTGCATATTTTATGTATTACTTTAGTAACATCACAATGTAATATAAAAATATCGAAGGTTTCAATTTTGCTAAACTGCACACATGTGCAAATACTTAAACAGCCTGTTTCCCTTTGAACGATCTATTTGTTATAACATCGTGTACGGACGGCCTTGCGTGAACGGGTCAGGTGGCCGGTCAATGGGCCACTTTACAACGATCCTCGGAGCTACTCTTAAATTCAAACACTATGAGAGAACGGTTGCGTTGTGTTGTTTACTTTACTTTATGATAGCATTCAAAACATTTGCTGCCGTTTCTAAAATTTATTTCGGTGGGAAGTATTTTGGTATGAATATTATCATTAGGTCTGCAATAAAGTCATTAAAGAAGTTAAAAGTTAATTTAAAATGATGTTTGTATGACGCTCCGGCGTCCGCTTAGCATTGAGTTAGCAGGCGTTGAGGGCTGCGGGTTCAAATTATATTTGTCTTTGTTGTATTTATGTACGTAAACTGCCCTCACGATACAGGAGAAAATACTAGTGTGGTGGCAACTTATTTTAAACAGTTAAAGAAAAAAAAACATCATTCTTATATATTTAGTGTCTGTTATACATATATATATATACATATATATATATATATATATATATATATATATATATATATATATATATATATATATATATTAAACACATGTAAAAACGTCTTTAATGTCTTTAATTATGAAGTATATTAGTAATAGACACCAATTTTATTTACACGAGTCGTGCAGACGAATATTTTTGGTCTTATGGATTCTTAATGTTTTAAGGTGATATTAGACCACATTCGTTTACGAATCGCATTCTTATTTGGCCCTTACAAAATTAAGGATGTTTCGATACACTTGTATATGTTTTTAGCTAGCTTTTTAGGTGGATTTCTTGAGGTTATATTATAACGTCCCACCTCTATCTGTCGAACCCACGGTACGGTATGGGGCGATAGATATAGCTCTTAAACCGACATAATGCATAAATGATATATCCTCTCCTTTGCCAAGTTTAAATATTTTCTTTCGCGTTTTTATTTGATTGTATCGTACATATAACATGAAATAGAATAAATTTTCACGCGTGTAAAAAGTGTAGATGTTTTGAAGTTATCATTGTCCTCAATCAAGTCAACATAGTCCAGGAGGAATGGGCGCTTGAGTACCGAAAACTAATTCCCACTCATATTTTTTATGCGATTCTCTTCAAATTGTCCTACTGATGATATAAATGCATGTTGCCACGGGGCAACTCGGTGCCACATTGTTTAAACCGAAATTGTTTAAGCAATGGCAATTAATTGTTATTTTTTTATATTTGTTGATGAAATACAAATAAAAAAGGTTCTATGACTTTTTACGATAAAGTTAAAATTTTTTAGGAGTTATGAAGTTTTAAAGTTTTGACTCCCAAATTCGGATACTTTTGATCCATTAAAAGTGTATAAAGAAAAAAATATAAAAGATCTTTTAAATAGTTTAGTAATATCCTTAAGCATGAATAAAAAATCATTTTAAATCTGTTTTTTTAAATTATTTATTACGCGCACTCTACTAGTATTTATCCCTTACATTAAAGTGTCGCTGCCTCTCTCTGACTCACGCGCTGCATCTGCCTCTACGCGTTCTCAGTACTCATGTGTCGATTCCTCCTGGACTTATAAATGGGTCGCCTTGACCGGGGAAAAACCACGTTCTGACCAAAATACCAGGGTAAAATAGCAGCGTAATATTAATATTATATATATAGTATTACGAATGGTGAGTAGCGAGATCAGGTACCATTTTTTCGAGTAACGAGACATTCCATCTTAGGGCTCCGGCATGACAACGCATCTGTATTCATTAATCGATCATACTTACGGGTTGATATTGGGTAGTAGATTCTCTAATGAATTATAGGTGATCGACATATACACACACGCACGCACGCACACACAAACACACACACACTCACAGACACGCGCTCGCATAGCAACATACATACACTGATTTACACACCACGTGCGTACACATAATATGTACACATACGCACGCATTTAATTTTTAATTAAATTTTTCGAACAATTCAAATAAACATCTACATAATACTACATATAATCGAACAATTTAAATAAATACTCTAAAATAAAATTATTAGTCTTAACAAAAAAGGGTAAGAACGAACGAAAAAGTAACGAATTTGTAATATTGTGAGCAAAGTTATGGTGAAATTTCGTAAGCTTAAAATGGAGTTTTGGGTTTGTAATACATTTTAGGTAATATTGTTTATAATTGAAAACTCGAAGAAGCAATGTAGCGTAAAAGCCGCCGTTCCGTACCTTATCTGAGACGAGGGATGACATGTTTGTTATAAATTGTGGCCAAACACACCGAAAAATAACTTCGAAATATTAAGTCAGTTTATAAAATTATTTTGTAGTTTTCGTACGGTTTAGTCTTGTTATTTAAAAATATATTAATAATGAATATTTGTTTATAAGACCCACTATAATAATTATAGACCAATGATAGTTATGGTTATTAATCGTTGAAGTCTTTTTATGAATATATTTGTATGTGTAATTTTACACTGCACTGGTCGTATAATAAAAATAAGTACTTAAATGACTTATTTATTGTGTCCTTAAATAATCATGTACTATAATATACCAAAATGATAATAATAATAATAATATTTCCCAGTAGTAAAAATATTTCGTCGGGGCAAAGTTTCGTCCTATTATGTTTATATAAAATTGAAGAAAAATCTCTTTAGTTATTACGTTTGTATCTGGCTGGTTTTGATATTATTACATATAGGACATTAAAAAAAGAAAAATAAAAAGTAAAAAACACTTTCCTGCCATTTTTCAACTGTTTTTCTGACGCCAAAATGAGTGAATTTAGCGAAGAACTTTTGTAAATTATGAAGTTTTATTACAATAAAAGGGAAAAATGCGACTCAAACCACGAAAAAATTTTCTCACGTTTATTCTTGATTGATTACTGGTGATAAAAAGGGGAACCTTTGACAAGAAGGTGCGAAACAATCATGGTCAAAGGTTGGTCAAGCTCCAGCTCCAGGTCCAGCAAGCTCTGACTGTAGCGAAACACGGATTAACACGCAATAAGGTACAGGGCAGAAGGGCATCGTTTATTATTAGCTTTTATCGCAGGGCCAAACCATCGATTCGATTGAAAGCCACGAAGAAATACACCAGAAAAATAAAAATAAGCAGTATATTGTCAAAAACAACTTGTTTTAATATATAATTTTGTGTTATATATTTGCCCTTTCTCACATGCTCTGTGCTTTGTAAGGCGTGCGTCATTCTACTCCTCATTACTTGAAGGGTCGTTTCCAGTATATTTCTGACAAAATACCAGGGTAACATACATACACTCATTTATTATTATCGGTATTACGATCGGTTACTCTCATCTTCTGTCAATCTATCTCTCCATACTCCTGTGTACTCTTCCCTATTCTATAGCAAATCCTTTACTGTAACTACTGTGCTTTATGACATTCTTTGGCTCGTTACATCGTTGTGCTAATTCTTTTGTGCGCGCGTGCGTGCGTGCATGCGTGTGTGCGTGCGTGTTGCGTGCGTGTGTGTGTGTGTGTGTGTGTGTGTGTGTGTGTGTGTGTGTGTGTGTGTGTGTGAGAGAGTGAGTGCGTAGGTTCGTGTATGCGTGCGTGCGTGCGTGCGTGTGTGCGTGCGTGCGTGTATATGTGCGTGTGTGTGTGTGTGCGCGTGTGTGTGTGTGCGCGTGTGATATTTGATAGGCTGTAACGTTAACAGCAAAAATATATTATATTATACAATAAATTATATTTTCATTTTGAAAATGCCCTTAAAAAGAGAAACCACTTAGATTACGGATAAAAAATATCGTTTTGAAAAGCGTGAGGATAAGTTTATGTGACAAATATATTTATAAAATAAGCGAAATAGGACCTTATTTTGTATAAATTATATTTAAAATAGCCAATCTAATGCCAATGCAGGTAAATAATTTTAGCAACATTGTGTTATAGTCGGTTTGACCTTTTCGTCTTGTTTCATAAATTACCCATTGATACACGATCATCGGCCTGTTTTTGACGTTCCCCGTCATTTATAAAAATTACATTGACTCTTCCTGTTCCTAGAAATATTTTGTCAGGGTTCTATGCCTCAAAAGAAAACAACGGAACCCTTATTGGATGACTTTATCCGACCGTCCGTTCATCTCTCGGCCCTTTCTCTATAAACCCGGTAGATATATCAAGTTTAAATTTATATCAAATAGAAATATTTCATATCTCTTAAATTTTTCACATCTTGAAATGGTCTACGGTCATTTCGAGATGTGAAAAACCTCTCGTTGATCTAGAACAATATTATTTGAAAGGACGCAAGATCTCACAGCATTAGCGAAGGAAAAAATCAAATATCTTCAATTCGTATTTATATCACATTTTTTCGTACGATTACAAATTTACATTTGCAGTTTGAGCATTGACCGTAATATAGACCGATGTATGGGAAAATTTTTCGTCACTAAACTTAAATTTGCCTTTTAATCCGACTTTTCGTTAAAACAATGCTTGTATCTTACTTATAATTTATGAATATAAATAGTATAATAATATAATTATAAATACTTAATTATTTTGACGAAATTAAGTATCTAATTAAGTTTATACGCTATCCTCGGGGCGCTATTTTATTTGCACTTGTCCGGTTTTTTTTATTAAACAAACAGATAGGTAGTTGTACTTAATTTTTGTTAATATTTTACCGTAATAGTGCGGATCAGTACGCGTAAGCGGCTATGGACCGGAGTTATATAGCTCATAGCACCGACAAACAGTGCGGAATAAAAGTTCTCTACTGGCAGCCTCGCAATGACAATCGCAGTTTTGGGGGGGTTTCTTATAGATGGAGTGAAGATTTGATTAAAAATATAATGGGCGCAGTTGACTCAGGACCTAGTTTTGTGGCAATTTATGGAGAAGGCCTATGATCAGCAGAGATGGGTCGTAAATTGTAATGATGATGATAATCAGACCTTCGAGCATTGATTATTCTTCCCCTTATTCCTTCAGCTCCAATACATTTCTTTTTACGTCGCATGTAGCATGCATTGCAAGGAGAGTCCTCCGAGTGTCCCACAATGTAATAGATAAAATGTTTAAATATTATAAGCACGTGTTATATGGCGGATTGAGCTTTTTATTATACAGTTAATTCTAAACTACTCATTTAATAAATGCGATCGTATATCCTCTAATTACGAGAGAGGTCATGGCACAACCATGATGGTTTATACCATTTAAGATGATTTAAGAGATCAATAGATAATTAATTCGGTAAGATACGTGTGCAATATGTGTAGTTTGATAAGCATATTACTTCCGTCTTACAACCGCGTACACAATAACTATCACTCTAACCTGTACATGTATACAAAGAAATGCACACATATCTTCGATAATTCACGTGCTTCGCCCATTAATGAGGAGAAATCGGAAGAAATAATAAAGACTATAGGATGACTAACCGTTATTTTATTTTTATTCTTGGATTTAAGTTAAAAAACTTTCGCATCTTAAACGTAATGATAATTTACACGAATAGTTATTGAATTTTTATATTATTTAATGTGCAAGACCTTTTAAAAGCATTTGGTGTTGATTGGGTCGCGCCCAAATGTGCCAAATAAAAGCATATTAATTATTAACCAAGAACTCAGCCCACTGCGTCGGCTGGAGAGATGCTTGTCAGATAGCGCTGCTGTACCCATTGTTTGAAGCTCGCACAAGGAGATACTCTATATTAGAGACGGTCGAAATATTGCACTCTACTTGACTCTACCTAAAACACTTCATTGTTTCACTCTATGATATATTATATTAGGGTTAACAAAAGGATTTAAATTTGAAAGGTACACAAAAAGTAAAAGAAAAGGAAGATACACACCATTTTTTTTTTCAAAACGTTATCATGATTAGTTTCTTGTTTGTACAAACATAGATGACCTTTAGGTCATCTATGTTTGTACAAACACTTGGACGAAGATATTTTGAATGCATCTTTTGACGTGATGGACACTCTGCATCTAATTGGGATTGCAGCACGAATGGGTGGCCCGACCAAGAAAGGAACACGCTCTCTCAAAATATCAACGTAAAATGGCAGCTTAATGGTTCTATGTTTAAGTCAGTGGGCCGTCGGTCGCAGGTGTTATTATACAACCCCGCGGGTATCGGGTCTCAAGGCCAACCTTTTTACCAGGAGGTCTTCTCAGGGGATTACCGACCCTCCGTGTTATTGTGAACTGCATGTAAACATACAAATTTCGGTATGTATGCGTTTGGTATCTAGATTATTCTTCTTTATCTCCTTATTTCTTTTGTTTTAGACTATGCAGGGAGGCCAAAAAAGTAAACTTCTGTGTTTCGTATGGTATAGGGTTGGAGCAGCGAGTGTAGAATACGGTGTAAAGAACCGGAAACCCTTTTTGCTTGTAACAAGGCATTCTTCTAACTTAGTCCTCGGGGTGACATTGTATCTACATTCTACGCTTTGATTTTTATCAAAGCGATGTTGACGCCACATCCCTTTATCACTGTGTGGACTGTGTTCTCATTTGTCAGCTGCTATAAAAAATGAATATCATAAATACAGCTCCTCACAAGCATATTGCTGACAATAGGCTTCCTCCAAGTATTGTCACAAAACACGATATTGCGGCATTTACCTCCAATGACAGTAGTATCGCAAAAGGACTAGATCAAATGATATATTTTAAAAAATTTTTTACTGCCCGGGCTGCTGTGTTCCTGTTTGAACGACAAGAGACCCAGTACAACAACAGGCTCTAAAGCATTACATTTTAATTCTCAGAAGTGAAACCTAAGACTTCTTTATTTGTTGGTTGCAGTTGTCCATTGGCCGCAATAACCACTTATTTTAAACGTTACCTCCACACTAGGATTTTCTTCTGTATCGTGGGGGTAGTTTACAAACATAAATTTCACAAGGAAAAACATCCAGACCCGGAACAATTACTTGTAGGCCATACAAATACATGTTACGTGCGGGATTCGAACCCGCGGCCCTTAGCGCTGTAACTCTTTGCTAAGCCACTTCGCCACGGAGCCGTCAAACTTATTATCGAGTGGACTGTTTGCTTTTTTGGCACTTCAATATAATGATAATAAAAATAATTTAATAATTAAATTAAAGTTGTGTGACAACCCTGTAGTATCGTGATGGCTAAATGAGATAGTTTCTGAAACCGCCGCGGGCGTTGTTCAGGTACTTAAGAAATGAATGTAAGGTCCGAAAATCCATCTTATTGTATACAGTTAATTGAATGCAAGGTATTTATATCAAAGAGGGCGTTTTTGCTCTAATGACTATAAATAATCGTGGGGTCTACAGCAGACATGGTGGGCGGTGTTAGTCAATTACCATCAGGTAAGCCCCGTGCTTGTATGAACCCTCTTACAAAGAAATAAAATTCACTCAAACAGCCCTCATCACACAAAACAAAAATGTTTTTGCATAAATGTTTTGTAGGGCTGGTATTCAATCATTAGATCACACTTTTGTTAGATCACACCCTTTGTTTGTGTTGGTTTTCGTACATTTTTTGTTTCACAATTATTTCTACGTTTCGAGACCGGGCGATATTGTTTTTTTATTTATTAGTTAGTTTAAAACGAATCTCAATTTTTAATATAGAAGAAGGGTGACAAACGAGCCCATAGGCATCTACATATATCCTCGATTAGGAATCAAAATGCAAATGCGTTGTCACCCTTGGGGACTAAGATGCAATGTCTCGATTCCAGTAAAACGTGTCTCCGGTTCTATTCACTCACCATACGAAACACAGCAGTATTAAGCTGATATTTTACGCTGGTATTCTGTGAGAGCGTGGTCCTTCCTCGGTCGAGCCGACCCATTCGTGCTACAACCGTAATATAGCTGCTGCGCGGGTCTACCACGTATGAATTTGCCTTGCAGACTGTTACAAATTTTGTTTTTATCATTTATCTTCTAACCTACTGGTTGTAAATAAACGCGCTAGAAACAGGCCTATAAAAAACAATAGCGAAAGATTTTGCTAGATAGTGATTTTTCACTGAAGCGGGAGTAACAGCCGTGACCCAATTCAGCGAATACAATGAGCGGCGCATACAGCCGGGTGCATCAACAATGCATGGCCTCGTGATGCGTCGCGCTGCACTGCCCACCGTACAAGGGCGCGGTCGTTGTGTCTCACACGTGCCACGTGCAATAATTACATAGTTAGCTATATATAGTGTATTATATCGGTTTCCGTGTTTCTGATATGAATCAGAGATCTAGAGGCGCCACGAAAGGATTAAAGCAAACTTCGCAATTAAGCAAATCATATTTTTTATTAACATAGACTATAAAAATGAGTGCATTTTAAATTTGACTGTATGTTCTTTTTATGTATGTATGTTATCCTATCTTCGTCAATTGCAACTGACTTTTGATGATTCTATTTTACTAAAAAGGTTAACCTTCAGGGATGGTTCCCTAAAATATAAATTTGGAAAAAAATCCACCAATTCATTCAATGAAAAAATAGCTGAAGGCTGCATTTTAATTCACTATTTAGAGCTAGTCGCTCAAAAGGGTCAAATGTAAACATTAAAAAAAGTAAATGCCGACTTTCCGAGAACTAAAAGTAATAACATATTTCTCACCTAATAGCTTCTGAAGACGGGAACTTTAGAAGTTATTACTCGAACGTTTTGATTCATTTTAGTCCTTTGAAAAAGGAGAACGCGTTTAGTTTTTAAATGTTTAATTTTTATAATTTATTTTAGGATGATTTAGCGAAACAGTTTTTCAGCATAAATGTCGGCTCCACGGGGGAAGGGCCACGCTTGTACATAATACAAGTGGTCCACAGCGTCCACTTACCATCAGGTGGACTGTGTTAGTTTGTCATCATTACTAAATAAAGAAAAGAAACCATGACATTACAAGGCACTACGCAATTAAACTGAGACGTTCAATGTCGCGTTTTGGTTGCTCTTTACGCCTGACCTTGAACTTGCCGGTTATACAAGTGTACTAAGCTATTAAGTGAACATGATGAGTGCTTGTAATTGAACGTCTCGAGCGCATTACAATCGTTGTGGAAAAAGAAAAATATCTAAAACTTGGTTAGGTTATCTTTAGTATACCTGAGATATTATAATAATATATTTGATACAAACAACAATGATCTATTAGAAAATTGAATTTTTATATTAGTGCATAAATATTAATGCTTATTGTTGGTTAATTAATTAGTTTTAATGTTAATAATTTTCATCAACTGCTAAAAATCTCACTTAATACACAAATGTTAAAATAAATTTAATAAGGTTATTCTGCAACCCAAAAACAGAACTTCTAAATCGCGCGATACGGTGACAAATCAGAGCATCCAAACCAGCGACACGGGCTTCTACGAACAACTGAGTTGCAATACAATATCGCAGCTGACTGAACAACACGCGTAAAGCATCATTATACTGCACCTTCATCTACCCTAACTTAAGGAATTGATGAAACTGCTCCACTGAAACCGGAAAATAGTGAAATGAATTATTTCTTGCAATAAATTAGCTTAAAGATTTTGTTATTGCACAATCTTCAATTCAATTCAATTTTTATATGTTCGTGACTGTATATTATTATGCTATGTATATAAATGTAATCCGTTACTTTTCTCAATTATAAAATTAAATACATTCTTAATTATATACTAAGTATAAAATAAGTAGATATATTATAATGTATATAAGAATCTTAGATATCAGCCACGCTAAAGGACATAAGCTAATAACCTAAAAATAATAACAAGTAGACGAATCTTCTCAGATAACTATAGCCATTGAAGTATAATACTATAGTAAATATTACTTCAATGACTATAGTACCTAAATTGCGTATTATTTTACCAATGTCTTTAAAGGATTGACTTATGTGAGTAGTACTCGTAGAATGCTGTAAGCTTTAGTATATTTCTATATTTATTTAATATTGAAAATAGAATTCGAGTAATTCGAATCGTGCAGAACAAACGGAAATAGAGGTGTACAAACTGAATGCTCATTGCGTTACGAACAGTACAGTGCGCCAAAAGAAAATGTTAATCTATTGGTTCACAAAATTTATATTTGCAGCTAAGCCTTGATTTTCTTCAGTCAATTACTGACGCTTAGAAAAGACGCCTGATGTTTTTTGACAATAAATAAGATATTTTAAGTGAGTAATTGTTTGTAAATGTACATTTGGCAACTTGATTTTTAGGTATATATACGAAAGTAAATATAATGGTTACGAAGGTGCTAATAAGTGTTAAAATTCATGGTGCAGAAACAAGTTTTTTCGCAATGGTGCTTAGAAATCAATGTGTAAATTTATTTGTGTACTAAACTGTAAATACGGACTGGGACTTACTGCATGGTGACTTATTATTTTTATTCTTTTCGCGAAAATTGAATGAATTTTGATGGTAACAGTTTTTACATTAAGCGATCATGGCGCCTTCAAGCGGCGACCACGTGTACTTATGCGTTACACGTCTCGGTCGCCCGAACGAAGAGGCTTCGAGATTAACTTTAACTACTCGGTAAGAGATGGCGCTGTAGAATAAGACAATAATATTATTTTGATGTAATTTGTACAATAACTATTTTGATCATTTTGATTTATTTTGGTTTGTTTTTAATATAAATATGACAATTTTATATTTAATATTACTATCTTTTGTTAACAGGCGGAACCGGGGGAAGTGATTGCAACAACAAAAGAAGGTTAGTATACAAAAATCTTGACAATCGAAACAAAAATATGATATGATTTCTAAACACGAACCATACGATATTGGCTTAACCAAGTTCCAAAAACGAGAAGTTACTACATTAGATGCTTAAGTTTTTTTTTGTATGTTCACCGATTCTTTGGAAACGCCTGGACAGGTTTTGATGATTTTTCACGTCACAAAATATCTGCATAAATTAGTAGCTTTAATGTTGCTGTATTTCGTATGGTGAGTGTAGAGAACCGGGGACTTTTTACTGGAAACGAGGCATTCTCTCGTAGTCCTCAGGGATGATAACGCATTCGCATTTTGATTCTTGATCGAGGATAGATGTAGGTGTTACGGGATACAGCACCCATTTACTATCGGGTGGACTGTTTGCTTGTTTGGTTGTGCTAATTTGACACCATAATTCTATAAAAGAAAATAATGTGAAATAGATTTATACTTTTTTGTTTTTTGAAACAATTTCTTCGCTTACATAACACTAAAATATACAATACTTATAACCATAATAATGAAGCTATTATGTGAAATTATTGTTTATGTGTATTAGAACAAAGAAAAAAGTATAACATTTTTTTTTTAAGTTTAATTACAAAAAATGTAATAATCGACATAGATGAAAATATAAAATTATTTAGTATATAAAAAAGCTAATTAATGATGCATGTTGATATCATAGGAAAGGGGTATGGAGATAAGTGTAGATGAAATAATGAAAGCAATGAAAAGCATGAAAGCAGGTAAGGCAGCTGGATATGATAGAGTATCACTCGAGATGCTAAGGGCTGGAGAGGAAGTGGTGGCAGGCCTGCTGTACACCTTGTTTAATTTATGTTGGGAATTAAAACGGGTACCGGATGACTGGTGTAAAGCAGTTATAGTACCAATATATAAAGGAAAAGGGTCACAGCAGGACTGCAAAAACTACCGCGGTATCAGCTTGCTTAGTATTGTGGGTAAACTGTATGCTAAGGTGTTAATTGAAAGAGTTATGAAAGAAACTGATGGAAAAATTTGGGATGTGCAAGCGGGTTTTAGAAAGGGAATGGGGTGTACAGATCAAGTCTTTTCCATGCGCATGATTGCGGAGAAGTTTTTGGCCAAAAACCAGAAAGTTTTTTGTGCGTTCATGGACTTGGAAAAGGCTTATGACAGAGTGGACAGGAATGTGTTATGGCAAACACTGAACTCATATGGGTTGAGCGCTGGTTTGATACAGGCATTAAGGTCTCTTTATAGGGACTCTAGTGCTTGTGTCAGGATCAATGGGGTCTACTCGGACTGGTTTGGCATCCAAAAAGGTGTCAGACAGGGCTGTGTAGCTTCCCCTTGGCTGTTCAACCTATTTATGGACCGGTGTTTGCAAACTTTGAAAGTTGAGGAATGTGGGTTAAGAATGGGCGAGTTAACCGTCAAATGCCTTTTGTATGCCGATGATCAAGTCATACTTGCGTCATCGGCGGCAGAGTTGCAAATGATGGTTACATTAATGAACTGGGAATTGAAAGAAAGGGGAATGAAAGTGAACGCAAGTAAGACGAAAGTGATGGTTTTTGAAAGAGAAGAAAGCAAAACGGTATGTGAAATAAGAATAGAAGGAGAGTTAATTGAGCAAGTGGATGAGTTTGTGTATTTGGGATGTGTATTTAGCAGGGATGGTAGATATGATAGGGAAATAGAACGACGAGTAAATGCAGGGAATAGAGTGAATGGGGCACTACACTCTATTATGAAGAACCAGAATGTGTCAAAACAGGCACGTATGGTAATTCATAATGCTGTGTTAGTCCCTACTTTAATGTATGGTAGTGAAAGCTGGGTGTGGCAGAAGAAGCACGAAAGTAGAATAAATGCTGTAGAAATGCGGTCTTTAAGGAATATGCTAGGGTTTAATCTGAATGACAGGGTGAGAAATTGCGTGATAAGAGATAAATGTGGTATGCAAGATGATGTTGTGACCAGGATTAAGAAAGGAATGCTTCGGTGGTTTGGTCACGTAGAAAGAATGAATGAGGAAAGAGTGACAAAGCAAATTTATATGGCAGATGTGAATGGCCGAGTCGGAAAGGGACGCCCTAGAAAAAAGTTTATCGACCAAATTGGCGATATTTTGAAAATGGGCCACGTTAGAAGTACCCTTAACCGACGAGCATGTATGCGTAGATATATGGATGTAAAGGAGGCGAAAGAGGTATGTCAGGATCGTGCCAAATGGAAGTCCGTAGTCTCTGCCTACCCCTCTGGGTGACAGGCGTGAGTGTTTATGTATGTATTGATATTTATTTCTGTTTCTTCTTCGTCTTTACTAATGCTCTTAGTAAGCAGTGAGTACCTACCGAACTGAAACGCACTACTCAACTAAATCTAAGAAATACCTTTTGACGTTTCACATTAATCATTCCGCAATAACTTTGTACAAGCGTACTCATACGATTTATAATAATGTTTTACCTAAATTCGAAGAATTATGAAGTCATCTATGATTAATTACGTGTTTAGTTTTTATCGCTAATTTAAATTTGAATCTTTCAAACAAAGCAAAATATTAAAAAAAAATAACCAATATCAACTTTTTTAAGTGACGTCGTTTCAATGATATGTCGCTATGTGCCTTACCGTAGTGTTTGAATGATTTAAATTCATTTATATGCGAATAATCGGCAAAAAGATTCAAATAATGGTTAAAAATATTCAAACAATCGAATCATTAGTTTTTTTAATGTATTATTTGTTTAATTAAATTTTTATTTTTAAAATTCCTTAAATTGCATGGACGCTATGGATGCTACGCATGAACCATAGATAAAACAAGTTTACTTTTTTGTTAACGTAAAGGACAATGGCGAACCCCCAAATAATTTTTAGTTGACTTTTTTTCTTGCGTCTACAAATGCAAAATATGTGAAAATATAGTTTAAGATCCTAAGCATTTTTTTCTTTGGTCATACTACTGCAGGAGGTCAGGAATTAGAGATATTCCAGTTTAAACAAAATAAACATCAGACTAGGCTGTATGGTATAAAACGCCTTAACAGGCAAATCGTTACAACAACTAGTCAATATAATTTTCATAAACATTTATAAAGGGTAGTTACTAGAATAGAGGGAATCCTTAAAGAACACATTAGTATATACAGAATGGGTCCCACATATATGAAATAAATGAAATCATATACTTGTTATCGCCTTTGCTGACGATATACAAAAAATGAACGTAATCGGTCCAGTAATTAGGTCAAAAAGTAGAGTTTTAATTTTAAGCAAATTTGAACACTCTATAGAATTGGGTCACTAAGTCAATGATTCAATGAACTTGAATGAATCCTTGAACATTAAAAAGCGACGTTGCCACGCAGTGCAAACTATTGGTATTGCGACATATCGACAGCGGTGTCTTTTGTCGGCGTGCCACCCGCGTGCAACGTTGTCACTCTTCCAAGGGGTCAAGGTACGTTGTCTAAACAGAGTGTTCACTTTTACTGAATTTATTTTAATATTTATTTTGTTTGAAAATTTCACTTTTTTATTTTACGGGTTTTAATTTAATATTTAATTTTTCTACACTTCTACGGACTAGTATTACTTGTGGTTTCATTTATTGCATATATGTGGGACCCATTCTGTATAGAAGAGTTTTCTGAATAAAATACACGTAAAACTCGGCTGTATGTTATAAGAACTTTGTCTGTCTTAACTGACGAATCGTAACAATTACAACAACTAGTCCATTAAATTTTGAATTGTGAATGATTATTTTTTCTATAGCCCATAAGCTTGATTAGTAAATACATAGTAAATTATTTTATTGATATCTGTAATGGTGACTTAAGTAGACGCCTAATAATTCCATCACTTATTATTTCGCAATTGTCCTTTGTGTAGGCAAAAAAATTCATTTACAAAGCCGCGTTGAAAAACACCACTACGTAATTTCAATCTCCCGCCGTTTCGGGAGCTTATTGTGCGTAATTTTGTGATTTTGTGTTTGTCTTCTTATTTTGTGACTCTGTTTTAACTTTTTGGACTGTTTCTTCTATATTCGTTGAAGCATGTGCCCACGTCAAAAACGATGATTAGGCAAAAGTGGTAGAAAAAACAAAAAAAAGATTATGGATGACTTTGACTGCATTATTGAAAATCAAATAATAATTAATCTAAACAACGACGGCTCAAGTAGTTGTAATGAAAGTGATTGAATAAATTTATTTTTAATCTAGTTTCAATCTAAAATATTTATAATTGTGCCTCTAGAAATAAGAAGTTACAAAAAATACAAAGAAACTGATAAATCTTGTGTTTTAAATTATCCTTTTTTAATTTTTATGGTATTATTTAAACTAAACTATAAATGATTACGAACTCTAAATAATCGATATCGATTTTTTTTAGTAATCGAATATTGTACGTTGCCATTTTTTGGTTGGCACGCTTGGTGCAATAAGTCTGACAGCTGTCAAAATGTATTTCTTAGATTTGGTTGACTATAGTTATGCTGTTTTCTGTCAATAATTTGTGGGATTTTGAATCGGATTTTCAGAATAATAGTAGATTGCACTTGTAAAGAATTTTCCTGAAGTTTGCAATTGAGGAAATGTTATAATCGCCTTATTAAACCCAAACTATGTTAACTTGCTAAGAATTAAAGTATCATTAATTTAATGTCAATAAATGTTATATTTACAGAAGAATGGGTGACGCGTAAAAAAAGTGAGGTAACGACTACGCGGCAAATTGCCACGAGAGTCAAGCGTGAACTGGTGTTAGAAGATGGGCGTATTCTCAGCGACTCTGGACCAAAGATATCAACTTCCGTCAATGAGGACACGCATACTACCAATTTTCAACAAACCGAAGTAAGTAATTGAGTGTGTTAATGGAACTTTTTTCATGGAACATAGTCTTTTCGCCACGTTTTTATTAACACGCTATCGTGATGTCAGTTCGAATTTATAAATTGATTTTAAACTTACTTCTCGATGAGTTAGCTAGCTATAAGCTTGAAATTTTGAACACAGCTCAGATTCTGATGACGATGTACGAGTATAAAAAAAAGAGTAAATAATTTTATACCTTGTAGCCGTTTTAAAATTGTGGTATATTAAAAAATTTATACATAAATTTGTTTATCAGTCCATCGCACTCTAAAACACGTGCATTTCACGGATTAGCGATCGCACGCTGCTGCTTGTCGACGGTTTTTTTTTAAATTATACGATGATGATATCCTCTTGTTTGATTTTGATTACGAAGGTTTATAACATGACCTTTTAGTATTATATTATTATCGCAGTGCTTTACATTAGCAGCACGCAGATTTTTAAACCAAAGAAATATTGCACATTCTAAATTCAAAAGTTTATGAGCGGCCAGGAGCGCAATACTTTAAATATGTTCTAATTATCAAAAGCTACCGTTTACATCTTTCTACTAATATATTCTCCTAAATGATTTTCCTTAAGACTTAGATAATGTAAAGTGGCAATTATAGAGCTCAATTTAAATTCGGAACTTGCGGCTAAGTAGCCAGACGCTCACCAATCCACATAATGACATGGTGTCGCATTTATAATCTTTTATTCGTATTTTTTAAACTGAAGTGACAAGATATAGTTCATCTTATGATAAGTGGTTACTGCATTCTATATATAACTTTTTGTTATAGAATTGGGGTGACAAACGAGCACACTGTCCACCTAATGGTAAGTGGATCCTGCGGCCCATGGACATCTACATTTAACCTCGATTAAGAATCAAAATACAGATACATAGTCACCCCTGAGGACTAAAAGGGAATGCCTCGATTCCACTAAAACGGATCTCCGGATCTCTACTACACTCCCCCATACGAAACACAGCAGCATCGAGCTGCTATTTTATGCTGGTATTTTGTGAAAGCGTGATCCTTCCCAGCTCGAGCCAACTCTTTCGTGCTGCAACCATAATATAGCTGCAGCGTAGCTCTACCACGTAAAACCTGTAGCCAAATTTAAACAAAGAAGGTTACAGATGTGTCTGAGGACTGAGATGGGAGGCCTCAAAGCCTGTTACTACGAGTTTACTGGCTTTCTATTCAGACAGGAACGCACCAGTGCAAGCGCTATTAGGCGGCATAAATAGGTACCTACTCAGCTACCAACTCTTTTAACGCCATATATTACACGCTAATAATATTACAGGATTTTACCAACGTCGTCTGGGGTGATGCAGTAAACACACCCATAGATATAATCAAAATTTCCAATTTCCAACTCTAAAATCTAACTTTTAGAATATTAATGTAGTTGTTTTTCTTAATCAACAATTAATTTTATTTAGATCAAATAAAAAAGCGTAAACTGTAGAGTCTACAGTTGAAGACAAAATGCAATTACAGTACAGTAATGTAAATTCGCAGGCTTTTATTTTTTATTCAAGTATAATTTTTTGATTTATTTAGCATCGTGTACCCGATGGCCAAGATGGCGAAGAAGGAAAATCCATTGGCGGAGTTCAAATCGAAGATGCGAACGAACCTGGATCACCAGAGAATGGTAATGAACACAATTAACTACATTATTGGATGGTCTTAATCCTCGCATGAGGTGCCTTCAATGATGGAGATCTAAAGGCTATCTACCCCTGATGAGATAACAAGTTTTTTTAAGAACAGGGTGACAAACGAGCACACAGTCCACCTGATAGTAAGTGGATACTGCGGCATATAGACATCTGCAACTATTTCTCGATTAAGAATCCTAATGCCGATGCGTATTACCCCTGAGGACTAAAATGGAATACCTCGTTTCCAGTAAAAAGGGTCTCCGGATCTCTACACTCACCATACGAAATACAGCAGCATTAAGCTGCTAATTTACGCAGATATTTTGTGATGGTTATTCCCTGATCGACCCATTCGTGCTACAACCACGATATAGCTGCAGCATGGCCTACCCAGTAGAAAAATAAAAGAAAAATCATCAAAACCTGTCCAGCCGTTTCCAAAGAATCGGTGAACATACAAAAAAAACTTAAGCATCCATTCTCGCATTTGGAACTTGGTTAAGCCAATATCGTGTGGTTCGTGTTTACAAATCGTATCATATTTTTATTTCAATTGTCAAGATTTTTGTATACTAACCTTCTTTTGTTGTTGCAATCACTGGTTCCGCCTGTTAACAAAAAAAAATAATTTGATATGAAATTGTCATATTTATATTAAAAACTAAGCTGATATTCTACGCTGATATTCTGTAAGAGTGAAGTCTTTAATTGATCGCCATCTAATCGTACTACAATCATAATATAGCTGTAGCATATTTCTGTCACGTATAGAACAAGTACAGTGATATAGGTGATAGGTATAAAATAGGTGTTTTATACGTGGCAGAGCTAAGCTGCAGCTCTATTATGGTTGTGGTACGAATGGGTCGGTTCGATCGGGATTTGACCGTGCTCTCTGAATACCAGCTTAAAATAGCAGCTTAATGCTGCTGTGTTTCGTGTGGTGTGTGTAGATAATCGGAGACACCTTTTACTGGAGACGACGCATTCCATCTTAGTCCTCAGGGGTGACAACGCATCTATGTATTTTAGTTTATAATCGGAGATAAATGTAGATATCTATGAGCCACAGCATCCACTTACTACGAGGGCGACACTGAAAGTATTTAGAACTGGCCGCTTGTAAACGATAAAATTAAAAAAAAATATGTTCAAATTTTGAAAATGGATCTTTTGTCCAATATTATTGTGTATGTATTTTATTCATTTGTCATTTGTTTACGATTTGGTGGCAAATTGAAAATTGTCTGTGCCACGTCAGCCGAAATATAATGCAAAAAAATTTTCGTACAATGATTTTTTATGACTTTAAATAACATAAAAGTCAACAAGATAGTTATGATAGACTTCGATTGGTCTTTCACAATGAAGCCCCATCTCGTGCCACTGTTTACAA
Organism: Parnassius smintheus behrii; assembly: GCA_036936625.1. Classification (NCBI taxonomy): domain Eukaryota; kingdom Metazoa; phylum Arthropoda; class Insecta; order Lepidoptera; family Papilionidae; genus Parnassius; species Parnassius smintheus. The sequence goes on along the minus strand of JAUPFT010000010.1, from coordinate 26,310,504 downwards.
CTGGTTTAATCAGTTTAAACGTGGTCGCACTAATCTCACCGATGATCTGCGGAGGGACGGTCTTCTACGGCGACGACTGAAGATAACATCAGTTTTGTGCGGCGTATGATAGAGTCTGACAAAAGAGTGACTTATCAGCAGATTTGAACAAGCTTAGGCATCGGTATGAGTCAATTACACAAAACCTTCCATGAACATTTAGCGGCCAGGAAGCTTTGCGCCCGGACCTCATAATTTGACAGAGGTCCGAAAACTCCGTCGTGTTGATTGTTGTAAAATGGTTCAAAGATTTAACGGAGGTGACTCAAATACTGTGTTCGACATACTTACGGGTGACGAAAGCTAGATTTATTGTGAAGATCCTGAAACTAAGAGACAGTCTGCTGTCTGGGTGTTTCCTTCCTAGAAATGGTTAACTTAAGTGAAGAGAGTTCAAAGCGTGGGAAAAAAGATGGTGGCCTTGTTCTTTGGAAGGACAGGTCATTACGCAATAATTGCTTTAGAGAATCGTAAAACAGTTACTATATAGTGGTACACTAATAATTGTTTGTAATTTGACCAGGAAAAAATTCGGGAGAAACGACCTTGCAATAGGATCCTCCTTCACCACGATAACGCCTCGTCGCACACAGTCAAACAAAATATCGACTAATTGGCTACGTCAGAATGGAATTACTGGGTCACCCGCCCTATAGCCCTGACCTCGCACCTTGCGATTTTTACTTATTTCCGAAAATAAAAGAAAAACTTCGAGGAAAACGTTTTATGGACGCCGAGGAAGCAGTGGCTGCGTTTAAAAATGCCGTCGAAGAGACCCCTAAGGACGAGTGGGCAAAGTGCTTTTCCCAGTGGTTCCATCGGATGCAGCGATGTATTGATGTAAATGACACTATTTTGAAAAGATATACTAAAACTAATAACTTGCTAGTTTGTTCAGTTTTTGATTTTCTAAGAACTTTCAGTGTCACCCTCGTATCAGGTGGACTATGTCACCCTAATTCTATAAAAAAGGTTGAAAAATAAAATAATTTTGGTTATTTAATTTGCAGAACTCGTTGGACCAGAAGTGGGTGGAGAGGTAGCACCAGCCGGTGCGAAAGTGCTGGTGTCCTCTCGTGTGGTTGCCAACCCTGACGGCAAGGTGCGGGAAAGCCGCGATCTTCGAGTACTAACCAGGAACGTCACAGAACGCGTACGCGAAACCGAAGAGCGCTTCCATCATGGTGATACGACCCATGACGTGAGTACATATGTAATTTTATTCTCAGTTCTTAAAATTGAAATTATAATGTTGTGATATAATGTTATGATGCAAAAACCTATTTCTGTCACTTTTATTTTTATCTCATTATCTCTACCTTTATTCCTTTTATAACATGAGACGTGAATTAATTTTATGACTGGCAATTTCCATAATAAGTCTCTTAGCTTGTAGCTATTTCGTGTGAGATTTATCGAAACTTTGATGATTTTTGTTTTAAACGTTTTAATTGTTTTGATTAATTTATTTTCATTGATAGAAAATATTGATAGGAGCTTCTGAGCGGTATTAGTAACTCTACTATGCTGACATTTTTAATCATTTTTAAAAGCACTTGTTAGGAAATATACATTTATAAATTATAATAAAATTTTGCCAATAATAATGGTAAAGACTTACATACATAATACAGAAACAGGGGTAGGCAGAGACTACAGACTTCCATTTGGCATGATCCTGACACAACTCTCTCGCCTCCTCTACACCCACATACCTATGCCATACATGCTCGTCCGTTAAGGGTACTCCTAATTTGAACCATTTTCAATATATCGCCAATTTGGTCGATAAATTTTCCCCTCGGACGTCCCTTTCCAACTCTGCCGTTCTTTTCTGAAACATAAATTTGCTTTGTCACTCTTTCCTCATTCATTCTTTCCACATGACCACACCACCGAAGCAATTCTTTCTTAATCCTGGTCAGAACATCATCTTGCAAACCACACTCTTCTCTTATCACACAATTTCTCACCCTGTCACTCAGATTCAGCCCTAACATACTCCTTAACGCCCGCATTTCTACAGAATTTATTCTACACTCGTGCTTCTTCTGTCACACCCAACTTTCACTACCATCATACCACTATATGTTAAAGTAGGGACAAACATAGCATTGTGAGTTGCCATACGTGCCTTTTTTGACACATTCTGGCTTTTCACAATAGAGTGTAAGGCCCCATTTACTCTATTTCCTGCGTTCACTCCTCGTTCTATATCCTTATCATATCTCCCATCCTTGCTAATGACGCATCCCAAATATACAAATTCATCTACTACAACTCCCCTTCTATTCTTATTTCACATATCGTTTTACTTTGTTCTCTTTCAAAAACCATAGCTTTCGTCTTACTTGCGTTCACTTTCAAACCCCTTTCTTTTAATGATCTGTTCATTAATGTAACCATCATTTACAACTCGGCCACTGACGGCGCAAAAATAACTTGACCATCAGCGTACAAGAGGCGTATGACGGTTAACTCACTCATTCTTAATCCACATTCTTCAACTTTCAAATTTTCCAAACAACTGTCCATATATAGGTTGAACAGCCACGGGGAAGTCACACAGCCCTGTCTGACACCTTTATGGATGCTAAACCAGTCTGAGTATACCCCGTTGATCCTAACACAAGCACTAGAGTCCCTATAAAGAGACTTTAATGCCTGTATCAACCCAGCGCTCAATCCAAATGAGTTCAGTGTTTGCCATAAAACATTCCTGTCCACTCTGTCATAAGCACTTTCCAGGCACATGAACGCACAAAAATTACGGTTTTTGGCCAAAAACTTCTCCGCGATCATGCGCATGGAAAAGACTTGGTCGGGGTGCACGGATTCCCCTTCTAAATCCCGCTTGCACATCCCAAATTTTCCATCAGTCTCTTTCATGACCCTTTCAATTAGTACCTTAGCATACAGTTTTAGACATCTATGATCACGATTAACACTGAAAGTGGCGCTCCTCAGAGCTGGTTCAAACACGAATCGCACCCGTGCTATAAAATTAAAGCGCGAGCATCGAACCTTGAGATACTGGAGCTTATTAAAGACATAAAATGAAGAAAATTAAAATAATTCATTAATATTCGATTATGTAAGATCTCGAATATAACTTTAAATTGAAGAAATAATGTAAATTAATTATAATGTCGAGAGTATAATATATTTTAAAGGACCACCTTGCACCTATCATCACAGAGCATTTTATGAACGCTTTTAGTGGCGTATAGTGCTATAGTGACATTTATCTAGACCCATAATATGTGAGGAGACGCGTTGATAGAGTGTCAAGGTTCGATTTGATTCGGTCCATTCGACTGATATTGCCCGACAGGCGCTAATGGAGCCATGGGAACGGGATTAATGCATTTACAAATAGCTAAATAATCGCTTTATCCATCTTTTATAAGACTGTATTTTTTATTCATTTCTCATTTATTTAAAGTTTATTATTTTTTACTGACAAACTATCAACAATATCAAAGATATATATTATTTTAGGCTTATATATGTATATGTTTTTGCAATAAATGTTTATAGGTTGTCTAAAAATTCGTGAAGCGTTTTCATAACAGGTGTTGATTGTTTTTGGAAGCGGGGACTTTAGCATCTGTTTTTCTTAGTTTATTTCACCACTTTAATTTAAAAAAGGTTATATACAGGTTTCAAATTTTGAGGACGTATTTTGTTTTATATCGCTGGTTTCTCATATAGCATCAATCTTGGCAAAAATTTACATAAAATATCTGAGCTCTACGAGAACTTTGTTTTTCTTTTATTTGATTATTTAATAAAATTATTTTAATAACACTGTACACTTTGCAAAATTTTAGTTTGGAGTGCTGATAGTTAAAATAAGTTTTTCATTTCTGTGCTAATGCAATGACTATAAACAAAAATAGAAATGATAAAATTTTGTAGTGCTAATGAGTCAACCCGAACCGAAATCCGAAGTGTTTCCGCACCTAAAGTTTGTATTTTATAACAAATTTGAAATGCAATTGTATTTCTAAATTTAATTGTATTGTATCTCAAGTGTAAGAATCTTTCTTTGGTTCATTGGTTGTCATTTTTGCATCGATTATGCTTCATGCATTATTATTTGACATTGGACATAAGGAGCTGTGAAAGCTTAAGAGCTAAGCACTCGCTGTCAATTTTATAGTAGTATTAAGAAAAACATCGTGATTAATACTGCGTGCATGAGAAATTAAAAGAATATTTCGAAGACATGTGAAATCCACCAAAACGCATTGGGGCAGCGCGGTGTACACTTCCTTGCCCTACATCCAGGAGAGGAACGTATAAAGAGCTGTAATTTTACTTTTTAACTTCCCGCTATGAAAATAAATGATTTTCAAACAATCGGAAAGTTGTTGATTGACCCCAATTTTCGACAATCGAGTTTTCATCAGATCTCGAGGTTTTGAGGTACTAGGAAGCCCTTCTGACTATTCCTACAAGGATGTCACTGCGTCTGTATGTATGTGTACAGATGTATGTAACCCTCTCATAGCTTTTTAAAGGCTTGAGCGATTTAAAAGAACCATTTGAACCAATTCGGATCAGTAGATTTTGAGAAATCTCAAAAATAAATTTTCGAAAAAATGTTTTTTGGAAATAACTTTTAAACAGACGTAACGATCAATACCAATATCTAATTAGCTCTCAAACTAAAAAAAAAACGAGGTCGATGGCAGCAAATCACATCAAAATCATTGGTGCGTCGAAGAGAATTTCCAAAAAAAAATATTTTTTTGAAACCACTTCGAAATTTCTTCGCGGAATGTTTTTGATGTAATAAATTTATTATAAGTGCTTAAAAAGCATCAAACACTGTCAAGTTTTACAAAATTGGTTGATTTGTTCGTGAAATGTTCTATTTTGAAAAAAAAAGCGAATTCTTTAAATTACATAATTGGTGGAATTTGGAGCGCATCGCATTTGAAATTATAATTGATAGAATCAGGCGTTACTTTGCAGAAATCCATTATAATAAAGATATTAATAGTTAATTTGCAACGATCCACTCAATTAAATACAATGATGTGTCTTACCTGGATTGAAGAGCACCTCCCGCCCTCCCTTAATTGCGTGCACTAATCCCGTCACCACTGATCCCAGCACCACTACTCCTAACACCACTGTTCCCAACACCACTACTCCCGGCACCACTGCTCCCAACACTACTATTCCAGGAAAAACACACCATCTCTCACTCTACGGCAGCTGACCGCTAAGTCAAAGCCTAGTGGTCAGCTGCCGTAGAGTCTACTTCATCTGAAGATGCCTCGTGTAGAGGCGAAACACGTGTCGCCCGCAGTCAGGAATTTGGCGGTGATTCATCCCCGTGACTCGGAAAGCACGTAAAGCCAAAGGTTCTGCGTCTGATCTCTCTCCGGTCGTGCCGGAATACCGTTCCATCGAACTATGAGAAGGAGGTAATAAACATTGCACCTGTGCTTGAGCATACACTTGGGCACTATAATCCTGTCCTGCGCCGATGGCTAGCCTCCGTTGAGGCAGGCCGCCATGATGGCAATTCGGTCTGGAGGACATTACTATTATGAACCGTTGACCGAATAGTGGCAGTGTAAGAATATCCAATACATGAACGTCCCGTGGGTGTCGTAACACGTGACAGGGAAAGAAACAATGAGATGGGGAGCAGAGTCTCCCTAATAACAATAAAAACTGTGTTGCCAACCTGCCAGTGAAGCGTGATAACCATTGCAAATATCCCCCCTATCAAGCGATCTATGGGGAGGCCTATGTTCAGCAGTGGATTTTTGATATACTGTAGCCGTAACGGAAAGGCAAGACCGTTTTCTTATTGCAAAAAAATAATCTTCACTCTCTGCAGTAAGAATAAAATAATAGTTTCACGGCATTTATTGCCACTCACGAAGTGAACTCGTCGTCATAGTCAGAGCTTCGGAACAAGGCTTACTATTTAACTACCACATACTCGTAAATTTTACTACCGTGACAATATACTTTAAAAAAACTGATTTTGAAGTACTATTTCTGGATAAGTAAAACGATCTAATAGTTTCTCATTAGAATAGTTTGTTGTCGCCATGAAAATACAACGTTAACGAGGCAAGTGAAAGTTTTAGTCAATATAAAAACGAAAATGTTGCGTAGTCATTGATCGATAATGACCATACATTTATTTATAGATTTTGATACGTCTATAAAATTCCTTTACTTTGTAAAGTTATCGTTACAACGATAGTTAAAATAATTAAGATTTATACTATTAGATATCCGATTTGCTAGTTACACCACAATATTATCACGAAAATTAACAAGTTTTCATTTATAAAAGTACAATCTATTTGATGAAACGAGTAAGTAGACGTTAAAATGGTTTTCATTTCACGACACTCTCCGAACACGGCAACATTACGCTGCTTTTTACAATGATATTCCGTGCGAAAGTGTTACTTTTCTTTCACGCTGACCAATTCGTGCTTGAGTCGTATTTCATTTAGTTCAGAATTTTAATCTTATTATTCATTTTATATGAAACGACAAGTCGCCTTAAAACTTTAGAACGAAAATGCCAAATGTGCAAAGAAAGACCTAAGACCTCCTACCACACGAACTAACTCTAGTCTAACTCAGATGATTAGAGAATTCAAAACTAAGTTTAGCTTAGCAAGCCATAGACATAATTTCTAGAGTCAGAGACCGATGAGGAGGACCGTATATATTAAACAGAAGGCAAAGAAAGCATTCGTCTAAATTTTTCATTCTGCTTAAACATCACTTAATTGAACTAGTTACTATAAAATAATCGAATTAAAAGGATGCTATTATTCTAGGCGAGCATGTTAATCAACTAAAAATTCTAAACTAATTGCAAAAAAATCGATTAAAACACTTTTATGAGATGGGAAAGAGTGAAATCGGGGTTAAGTGAAGGTGAACGATTTTATAAATTGTATAACGATTTGAGTAACTAAAGTGGATAGTATTTGTATTATAATGGGTGTTGCGTGAGTTCCGTTCTTGTTGCCGAGGTCAAGTTGTCTTTATCGAAGGCAAACCTGTTGCATTTTGGCTGGGGGTGACCGCAGCCGAGATTTTAGAACATAATAATACCGTTGATATAATCGGATACGACGCTCGATAAAAATAAAAATAAAATGTAATGATTGAATTCGAATTGAATGAGTTAACTGACGACGAAAAATCACGTAATCGGTTTATTTGTATAGTTATCCGAAGGTCATTACTATCACCATCAACATCCTTTTGTATCCAGTATTGGCGTTTTCAAGCAAGCACTATCTGACAAACAATACATAGAATATTTGCCCACACTTGTGTAAAGCTGCCTCGCACTGGTAATGCTGTTTGCCATCACCAGCCTGTAAAATTTGGGATTATTAGTATTTTTTTTTCTTTTATTAAAAAGAATATTAACAATGCTATAAACATTACTAATAGTCCCCTTAACCACTCGTGGTTAGCTTAAATTGCTTGTGTTACGTGTGGTTCACGCCAGTAGTCGAATGGCGGATTCGAACCCACGACCTTTTTGAGTTCACGGTCCGCGCCCTGCCATTAGGCTACTGTCGCATTAGTATTGGATAGATAGTTCAGATTTTTCTTCAACAGCCAACTGTCAATCAATAGGGTGTACTGCGTATAGATATGGTAGGCGTTTGGAGAAAAGACCGTACGTTCCCTGTACACGCATAAAGTTATGCGACATTTGTTTTAAATTCTATCGAATCTGACCAATTATCAAAAGCAATAGTAGCCCAAAGGTAGGGTGTGGACCGCGAATTTTAAAGGTCAAGAGTTCGAATCCGCTATTCAACTATTATCGTGGACCACTCCTAATAAAAGCATTTTAAGCTTACCAGGAGTGGTTAAGGTGAAGTAAGTGGCTAATTGCTTATAGTAAATTTACATCCAATAAAATTGTAAATTACATTTTAACCTGCTGATTTACCACGTGCTCGGCGGTGAAGGAAACATCGTGAGGAAATCTGCAATTCTGAGGAATAAAATATTTCATAGATTCGTGAAGTCCCCAATACGCATTACATCAATGCGGTAGAGTTATTGTTCCACAATCCTCTTAGAAGTGAGAAAAAAATTCTGCCCGTCGACGTATTTCAAATGTAATTTTTAATATATAATTCTCTATTACAAACTTTCAAAAAATAATAAGTTTCGCGTTTAAATTTTTAAGATTACACAAATGTTTAAAAATAATACTGGTAGATCATTAGTTCCTACTGCTTTTATTTGTAAAGTAACTGAAATATAATCTTGTAACATTTATCCGTATATTGTTTTATTTTTCTGTAATCGTTCATTCATACATATTACAGCTTATAAAAGTCAACTATAAAGCTCAACATAAGCCTCCTCCATAGATTGCGTCATAGAGGGGATTTTGCCACATCATTTTGCCACACCATTTTGCCACACCATTTTGCCACACGATTTTGCCACACCATTTTGCCACGCCATTTTGCCACACCATTTTGCCACACCATTTTGCCACACCATTTTTCCACACCATTTTGCCACACCATTTTGCCACACCATTTTGCCACACCATTTTGCCACACCATTTTGCCACACCATTTTGCCACATCATTTTTCCACACCATTTTGCCACACCATTTTGCCACACCATTTTTCCACACCATTTTGCCACACCATTTTGCCACACCATTTTGCCACACCATTTTGCCACACCATTTTTCCACACCATTTTGCCACACCATTTTGCCACATCATTTTGCCACACTATTTTGCCACACCATTTTGCCACACCATTTTTCCACACCATTTTGCCACACCATTTTGCCACACCATTTTTCCACACCATTTTTCCACACCATTTTGCCACACCATTTTGCCACACCATTTTGCCACACCATTTTGCCACACCATTTTGCCGCATTTTTTATAACTTTGAGCTGTTATTAGAAAGACAATGCTCCCTATCTCCTGTTTTAATTTTCTTTTATCGCCTCATACGACCTACTTAACGCTATGGGGTAGTGGATATTTTTACACCGCTAATACACGGTTATTGTAATGGTTACAAATTCTATTATTTTCATAGACATAGTCAATTTTAGGATTATTGGTTTAGGTGTAGAGCGTATTCTTTTCCAACCGCAATCCAATCACAAAAAAGATCATTGTATACTTTTTCTAGTTTTTAGATTTCTTTGAAATCGGACCGTCTTATTGTTTTAAACCATGACTATTGGTCGAGTGGATGAGCCTCATTATTTGTCAACCGAGCTTTTATTTATAACAAAATTGATTTTGGATTATGTATATACGTTATTTACTTTCAGAAAACACGTTTTTTTTTAAATTAGCATAACTTATGACATCTGTAGAGACAAATGAAATGCAATCAATACATATTATTGTGTAACTTGATTAACTTTAATATAAAACTGAATTGTATAATCAAAGTTGATGGAAGTGAATAGCCTTTTTACTTATTTAAGTGTGACAATAATCTATTATTAATAAACAATTAAATAATTTGTTGATTTGCAGCAAATAATAAGTCAAGTTATAAACACTTGGTATTGTGTGATCTCATTATTAGAGATATTAGAGATTAAACGTGATAGGGCCACTCTGCAGCTATATTGTGGTTGTTTCATGAATGGGTCGGCACGTCCGGGGTAGGACCACGCTCTCACAGAATACCAGCGAATAATGGGAGCTTAAACGTAAAAAAGAGTTTCGTATGGTGAGTGTAGAGAACCGGAAACCCTTGTTACTGGAAACAGGCATTCCATATCTTAGTCCTCAGGGGTGACAGCGCAACTGCATTTTGATTCTTAACTGAGAATAAATTTAAATGTCTATGGGCCACAGCATCCACTTTACACCAGGTGGACTGTGTACTCATTTGTCACCCTTATCTTATAAAAAATATGATGTTATAGAATTAATTAGCTAAAATCCGCGTCATAAAATTTAATTTAAATTAGAAATGAATATTGCCTTCATGCACAAATTTTACCTGTGACTATGAGTAATACTTGGTGATAGCACAGAAAATTTTACTTTGTATTAAATCATACATGACAGTCCTGGACTGAAAAGGGATAGAGATGGGTATACTTTTCGTAATAAATTAAACGATTTTCCTTCAGTGAATGCTCCGTCAATAATGTTTTAGTAAACTCTTAAGTATTATTAAAGAAGCGAAAGATCCGGGGGAGACCTTGCGGAAGACTAGTTTTTTTTAAAGCTTAACAGTTCTAAAACTAAATTTAACTACTAAAATGAGTTTAATGGAAACTCATAGTTTTATAAAAATACCTTTCTTTTAATAATCTCGGCAGGTATCAGCAGAAACAATACCCTATGTATAGTCGATTATGAACAATATTTCGTGATCAAATATACTACTATATTAATATGCGTTTAAGGAGGACAGAATAAAGTTACTGCGGAACCCTTAAACACGAAATCCTCGGTACGACTTGTGTATGATAATCGCCATGTTCTAAATTTAAGTTGCGAGGAGTCAAATGTTTGTTTGCAATATCGCGTGCACGTTTATTTGAACCACCACGTAATTGGTTCACCAGTAATCTAGTCTAATTTTCTTGGATTGTTATTTGGTAACAATTTTAAGCATTTCATAAATAAAAATCAAAGTGAAGTATTTTAAAAATAGCGTTCACTACAAATATAACATTAACCTCCCTACGCAAACTTTCAATTTTTTGCACAACTGTATACTTGGAATGTACTTTTTCAATTTTCCTATAACATAATAAAAGGAATAAAATTGAGTTTGTATTGCATGGTAATAAGCCTTGTGAGTGTTTGCAATGCCGTTTTAAAGTCAATTGGAAACACTTGCAATCTCACCAAACCTAGTTTTTATTCGAGGCAATTTGAGCGAGGGCTATCTAAGCACTTGGTTGTACGCAGGCTAGTAATTTGACCTTACGCCGAGCATTAGTAGGAGTGCCCGGCGTGCTTTCAACGCTTGCCAATAAAACCACGGAATACGTTTCACGTTTAAGATTACGCCGCACTTTGGATGCGACTCGTTTACCTTCGATTCTTTTATGGTAATATGAATCACTATCTTTGGAATTAGCAAAATTAGTTAGTTAGTACTCGAGCCAAGCGTTTTTGGGAATATTGTTTCGTATAATATATATTTTAAATAGAAAAAAATATTTTGTTACGATTTGATCAAACATTTAGTTTGTAGCTCTTTAACTGTGTAAAGGTACCTAATAATCTATAAAAAAATAAGCCTTATAAATTTTACAAAACATCTGAAATTGCCACTTAATCTAAATTGAAACAAAGTGAAACTAAGAGTAAAGCTTGAATTTTAAATAATTTTTGCGAGTTATTTGGGACTACGAAATGTCTTTTTTTATTATCAGAAAATGATGTGAATAAGTCGATATGTATGATGGTAAAAAATGTCACTACAGCAGACCCTCGGTAATCCGGCCTGGCTAATCCCCCCCCCCCCCCTGTGATCCAACATGTCTTTACCTTGTAGGTATATTTGAGTCGCGTTAAGAATCCGCCAGGTGGTGTCGTTCATGAATACTTTGACAAACAGGTTGCAATTGGTTCGCGCCACCACGAATTTAGCTTGACGTGTATTGTCTCAGTTCAAATGTAACTATGGTAGCGGCCTAGCAGGCTTTCATTATTTACTTTTTAGGTATTCATTATGCATCACATGACATTTTTTTATTATTTTATATTTGATATGTAATCTGTCGGATTACAAGATACTCTTTTTCCAAAAGTTGCGGACTCCCAGGGGGCTGTGGCAGTATTCTATAGTCCGACAAATGCGATAATGCGACACCATTGCTTACTTGTAAAACGTTTGTCGTATTGCCGCGGGGCCGCTGTATAATCAAATGTGTACTAATCTCCCTTTAAAACATGTCCAGCGAAGCACATATTTTTGAGAGATTGAGGCCTTTAGTAAAGCGCCTAAATCCATCCAAATCAGCAGGTGATTAAAGTCACCTATGCTCCAACACGTAACAAAGCGGTGATTTTCCGAGGATCCTGCAACGTTTTTATCGTCCTGATCGAGTTCGTCTACACGAACTTCGCTGGAAAATAAAATGATAAAGCAATGGTTTTGTGGCTAGCGACGAAAGCACTTGATGATTCGCGACCCACGTCTAAGCTTCGTCTTCCTCGGGCCACTTTTTTGGGCGCCTTTAGTCTAATTACCTCAACATACAAAACAAAACAAAAAAACCCTAAATAAAAGATCACATAAGTCCTGTTATTGGTAGAGACTCACCAGTAACAGGAGGTCCGTGACGAGACCTCTGAGTGGGATCTGACCTCTCTCGTTTCTTTTCGGTAGCCTTTTTTGTTACCATAATGAATTCACAGAATTAGGATGTGTCCCTCCACCCCATGTTCCCACTTAGAATGGCGGACATGAATGCTGGCATAGACTATTGTCTACGCCAGCTGTCTACAGTAATACTCAACGAGACCCGCCGTTCCCGTTACCACGATGTGTACATCGCGAGCGTATGCGTTGCTGAGTACTTATCTCTTCTGGCTCACTTTGCATCCGATCTTAAGCTGGCAATCACCAAAGCACCAACATCCGTTGATTAACTGTGTAAGTCTGTAGGTCAGTTTTCGACACGTAGTAGGATTGCTCTAATGATGTGTTCAGGTGCAATACGCTTTTACTGAGCCTCTTTTGGTCCACCACCTTTGCTTTGGTAATTATGTAGACACCCTTCCATTTCGGCCACTATATGCAGCGGAAGTTTTGTGGCTTACATAGTAAATATCACCGAAACCAGACTTTTAGAACTGGTCCAGCGACGTCGACTCCACTGTGCAGAAAGAGTCTACCATTCATTCGAGATCTATTTTTGGTATTGACCTGCTTTACTTTAATAAGTACTACTCGATCTCTCTCAGGAAGTTTTTTGGTCATAGCATAATAGTTGTAAGAAATGATAAAATATTTTTTGAATAGAAAACAAAGCAGAATCCGTTTCGAGTTTCGAAACCCAAAAAAAAAGTATTCATATTACACATTATCAACATTTACCAAATATTATATACTTTAAGATGATTTTTATTCATGCGTGTTACGTTTTCATATTAGTTTGCCATCAATGAAAATAATAGCTTGATACTCCAAAACAAAATGAGTATAATGTATGGAGCTCGTGTGAACCTTACAAATTTATACTATTAATCTGCACCAACGCTAAACAACGTTGATAAATGTGTACCACTTAAAATCAAACTAGTATTTGCATTTACTAACGAATGCCTCATCCAACATAGCGTGGGTCATTTACTTCGTGATTATATTGCAGATGAGAGTCGAGGTAGTCGCACCCGAGACAATAATTTAAGGTGTTTAGATAGCATCTACAAGTCCGCGTATGGTGTGCTCAAGAATTCATGTGATCAATTCTAGATCCAATCTTAGATACGGACTCTAGGAGGTGATGTTACGAAAAATTATCTCCAGCTACGGGGACCTGTTTATTGTCAAAGGTTATGAATATCCGCGCTAGTCGCGCGTTGCTTATAATCGTACAGTCACATGAAATTAAAAACCTTATGTCCTCGTGATTATGGACAATAGCTTAGAAACCGTATTTCCATTAGTTGAGGCAACTGTAAATTTATCTCGCAAAATATATAAAAAAAATTCTATTCGCGTATAAAAAAATCTAAAAGTTCGAGAAAACCAGGTAATTTTAACACAAATAAAGGCAGCAATCTAAACCATATCAGACTAACCAACAAGATTTTATTTCCGTATATATCTTTTATTAAGCAAATTAAATTCAGTGACATTAAAATTATTTACTAAACAGGCTACAAATATTTTTAAACCTTTCTCTTTATAAATTGTAAATAAAGTTTATTCCATTGAGTAAACTTTTAAATATTTATTTTAGATCGACTTTGGTAAAATGAATTATAATATTTTGCATAGGAATTGGCAATGTATTTCATAATTTAGATGTGTCCTTCTGAGGATAAGCAGATTACCTGGTTAACAGACTCCTAGATTTATGTTAGATTAATTATATCAAGAAGCAGAACAAATATTAACTTTGTCAAAAATACGAAATAACCATTAACTAATGTCAGCAATAGGCCTGAAGCCGCGGATATGTATACGTTACGGGAATGCTTGAAAAACTAGTAAACTTATATTTACCCAGATTTTTGTGGAAAGTCTGAATAATATTGAAAATTACTCTGATTTTTTGTTAAATCTGTAAAAAATATGTAAGCGAGAGCGAGTATCAAATTATATCAGCGACAGTAGGTTATGCCACGTACATTATTCGGACTTTACCAAAAAAGCCGAGTAAGCTTATGTTTACTACTTCTTCGGTGATTCTCGGTATCATATATTATACACAAAATATGAATATATATTTTATATATAATATAAAATATTCAAACTTTAACAGAAATGCATACCTAATTCTAAGTAAACCCAGGTAAACCAAATAAAGGCAATTTGGTTTTTATCCATAACATGTACATTATGTCATCTACTATGTGTGGTAAGCAAGAAAAAATACTGTTTATTATATATAAGGCACAATACCGTCTTATATTATAGAAATAATAACATGCAAAAAGCTTTATAAGTGGAGGAATAAATTATGTGAAAAAACGCTGTTGCGTGTGGAATCTAATTACGTTTGGTTGGAATGTTGATGGATTGAAAATGAAATGGAATGATCGGTGACTCATCGCCATAAAAGCTTTGTAACTTTAAAGGTTATTATTAACTTCTAATAAAATAAAGTACAAGGTAATTTAAAGATCAGATCTGTTTAAATTTTTTAATGAATATCGTCGCTTCCTACATCCACAGCCGGATTTCCTACAGTGCTAAAATTGTGCCGACGGTAGGCTGTTTAAGGGTGAAAGGGGATTAAATATACATATTTAACGTTCTCGTTTACGTAGAAATTCATAACTCTATTATTAATTTCTTTAATGACACAAATTTTTCACTTTTGTCAGAGCAAATTTACAATTATCATCGTAATGTTGGTTAAAAGAATTCCCAGAGGTGCGACGATGGAACTTGCTAAAGCATTGTCATGCACTATTCAAAGCTGTTTCACTAATAGTGAAAAGAGTTGGGGAAGTTATTTACTTTCGCGTAGGTATTTCCATTTTTATTTTAATAAAATAATCAATTATGTCTCAACTATAAGAGACATCTTTTCAAAATTAAGAGTACCCAATTAAGTCTCACTTATCTCAACCTCGTCCTCAATTAGATTTACCAAAAGTATTTTTTTATATGATAGGGTGGCAAACGAGCACACAGTCCACCTGATGGTAAGTGGTTGCTGCGGCCCATAGACATCTACATCTATCCTCGATTACAAATCAAAATGCAGATGCGTTGTCACTCGTGAGGAATAAGATGGAATGCCTCATTTCCAGTAAAAAGGGTCTCCGGTTCTCTACACTCACCATATGAAATACAGCAGCATTAAGCTACTATTTCACGCTGGTATTCTGTGAGAGCGTGGCCCTTCCCCGGTCGAGTCGACTCATTCGTGCTACAACTATACTACTAATATAACTGCAGCATGGCTCTACCACGTAAAAAAATATGTAGTTAAGTCGAAAGTAATGGATGATGACTTAATAATTGCATACCATATTTTATTGTCAGACGACATCCTGGCTCCTCGTAATTCGAAACTCTTGAAGGCCTTCGTCAAAAGCGTCCTTCAGTCAATACATCTCAGAATTTGCCGCTGCCTCCTGCCTCCCAATACTTCTATGCATTCTCATTCATTACAAATTTCTGAAAAAAAAACAACACTTGAGGGCCCTTACAAATGAGCGGCAATGGGTTTGCGACCACGCACAACACTTTTCACCATCGTTCGGCGACCGTCGCCGACGGCGTGATCACTTTTGGTGGATTTCTACTTTTTTTTTGTAGATTATGAGCTTAAATTATGATTTTTAGTACGTCCCAATACCTTAATAGAACTTAGTTGTTTTGATAATGTTGAAGATATACGTATATATATTTTAAGATATAGCAATACATTAATTATAACAATAATTCGCAATACTTTGGATTCCCGAAAAGTTTAGTTAAATGATAACAATGTATAGCAAAATAAACTTTATTGCTTTAGTGATAATATTTAATTTTAGTAAAATGTGTCTTTAAGACTTTTATCCTGTTAATCAGATTGTGTAATTTCTTTATTTTTATGACTCCGAATATTTTTTCATTCGGTTTTGTGACAGGTGTGAAGTGTGATCGATTAATCGGCGGCAGTATATAACGAAAATAAAATATGAGCAACACTGTCGTGCTGAATGGTAAGAAACCCCACTATTATCCATATGGTTGTGTAAATTTACTGAAGACAAATATCGTGCATTTTACAAATCTTGCAATTAATTCAAAACTTTTGCCCAGACTTGCGTCAATTAAAGAGCACAGTAACTCGCAAAGCACAATAAAAACATGATTGGATTTTCAGAATCCTTTCTGGTACCATATTATTATACCTAGATTACCTACCTAAATAATTTTAATTATATTTTTTGAATTTAAATTTTACTATTCCCTATTTAATCTATCAATTATTATCCCAAGCAAGTATGCGCACCATATTTTTGTCTTATGTTTTAATAAATAAGCCTATTTTAATTGCGTAGAGAAACTTATATTTTATGTAAAAGATATGCTATCTGGTACTAACTTAGTAGATTTTTTAAATATGTTTTGCACATTTTAGTAGTATTTGGTGATGATTTAAGTAGAATCGCAGAGAAAATGGTGGTCACTCTGGTCGCCGACATCATGCAAAACGTCAGTCCTCTCTAGTACATAGTCAGTAATCTATTCTCAGTCCTTATCTTATACATAGTCGGTGAGAACGCATGTATTTTTAAAATGAACACACTCAGACTTAGCAGCACTTAAATTAGACCCAAAAGCTGATATGAGATATAGAGTCCCTAAGAGATGACTACATATTCGTGCCATTTGCTGTAGAGACTATCGGTCCGTGAGGCCACGTGCGGTGAACTTCCTAAAGGAACTCTATTCGCGACGATCGGTGCTGCTAGTGATAAGAGGGCTTGCTCTTTTCTCGATTAAAGGCTAAGTGTAACCATTCAGCGAGGAAACCCTACCAGCATTCTTGACACGATACCACGGGGAGTAGCAGTGGCGTAACGTGCCTCTGACGGGCTCTGTTTCAAAATGTGTTGGGGCCCAAATGAAAGGCCCGAAATCGCTCACATGAATTAAAATATGATTAAAACTACTTTTACGGATTTTATCGCGTTTATTTTTACTTTTTATTTTTAATTCCCGACGTTTCGGGCGCTTTCCAGCACCCAAGGTCACGGGGGACTGAGATGACTGACGTCCCGATGTCATTGTTAAACCCGGAGTACCTTCAGCTTTTTAAATTATTGTTTATGGTCCGATCTATGCAAAATGAACTGACTATGTCCTGAGGTCTTGCAGTGGTATGCTTGGGTTTAGTTTTAATTTTATTGATTATAGGATCCCAAGCAGGTGGTAGTACCCAGCCTCCTTCTCTATTGAAATTAGGATGTTTTTTAATTTCAATAGCCTCACGTATCATCCTTGGTAGGAATCGGTATTCTTTCGCGAGGATTTGTGGTCTATCAAATCTGATGTAATGGTTGGGGCCGTCTAGGATGTGATCACAAACTGCAGACTTCCCGGAACGTTGATGCTTCACATCAGCTATATGTTCTTTTACGCGGGTCCTAATTGATCTTTTGGTTTGTCCTATATAAGAGAGACCACATTCACAATCAAGCTTGTACACTCCTGCATCCACGCCAGCAGCGCTGCAGCACGCCAAGCTTTTTAGAGGCCAATTTGGCCTTCTCTTCCAAGTGACCACGAAACTGCACGTCACTCGATATGTCGACGCCGAGGATTCCGATACTGGCTGAGGCAACAAGAGGGGTGCCTTGAAATTGAGGAAATACGACAAAGGGGTTGTTTTTAGCGGTTAACGCGCAAACTTGTAACTTTTATATACATTTTTTTTTTCAAAGTTTTATTACATTTAATTATAACATATAAATGTTTCATTTTGTTCGATAACTTGTTGCCATGTTGTAGATAGATGACATAATCCCGTTGCTGTAGAAGTTTTGGGATTTTTGATCAAAAATGCGAAAAGTAGTTTTGACAGTACCTACTCTCTTGATGTTAACTTAACCCTTACCAAAATTGGAAGAGACCGAAACAGGTGAAAATCTGAGGGTCAGGACTATGTGGTGAATGCATTAACACTTCCCAACCAAGTTCTCTCAAGTGTTGTTGAGTGGCTAAACATCTGTATGGTCTGGCGTTATGAAAGAAAGGCTGATTAAAGGACCACTCTTTTTCTGTTGGTCAATTCCAGCCGTTTTTCCTCAATTTCTTGCTAGAGTCTTACTAGTTGTTGGTGGTAGAGATTCGAATCAATGTTTTTGCCCAGATATTCGAAAGCTCGTAATAAACGATGCTCTTCTAATCCCACCATACACTCAGCATCACCTTATTGCGTGTTAATCCGGATTTCACTACAGTCTGTGGACTTGACTACTATTTGACCATGATCTTTTTCGCACAATCTTGTTCTAGGTGATCCAAAGTCATCACCAGAAATTAATCTTTAAAATGCTTCAGTTTTATTACGTTTCAATAGAGAATCGCAAATGGGTACATGATTCCTCAGATTTCTTTCTGTGAGCTCGTGTGGTACCTAAATATCTACATCTATCTAATAATAATAATAATATTCCACAGCTATCACACAACGCCATCTAGTTCCAATCTAAGCAGAGCTTGTGTTATGGGTACTAGACAACTGATAAACATGCTTATATATTTCTAAATACATAAATATTATAGATAAATTACACCCAGACACAGAACAAATGATCGTGTTCATCACACAAACATTTGTCCTGGGTGGGAATCGAACCCACGACCTCCGGCTTAGCAGTCAGGGTCACTAACCACTAGATCAACAGGCCTGTAATGTATTCGAAGTAGTTGTAATACTTCGAATACATTACTTGGGTCACAGAAGCTGTGAAATCTTTGTTTTGTTTGAGACATTAATATATCTAAACAGCAGTAGTACATATTGACTTTGAAGTAATATATATATATATATATATATATATATATATATATATATATATATATATATATATATATATATATATATATATATATAACATATATATACAATATATAACATATAAAATATATTATGATATGTTAAATATAAAAAACGCTTAGTTGTCTTCTTTCTTTTATTTTTGAAAGCAGTTTTTACACCCCACTCTTTGTTAATCTCTGGACTCGCTCAGCAAACCATGGAATGAATTTTGATGAATAAAAAAGCGACAGGCACTATAAAATTGCAGCTCTTTAAAATTGTAACTATATTTTTACATTCGTCACGTTCACCTTTTTAGTGGAAATTAAATTTAGTTGGTACAAAGTTTTCATTTTCATATAATTATCAAAATAATTTTTCCTTATAACTGATAAAGCTCCGTTTCTTGAAGACCATCTAGTAGGACAACTTTTTAAGGCTAATTTTATGTTATTCAAATGAATAGTTACTCAGTTTTGACAAGTGTTTTATACTATTGCTAAAAAAAGTATATTTTATGGGTTATTCCGTTTAACAACCCTAAAATTCTACCCTAGAGTGGATTCTAGCAAACGCGTGTTCATTTATCCACCCCAAACTGGGTTGATAATCGAAGTTTACTTTTATTTGTTCTTCAGACTTTTAAGTAAGTTTAATACAAACACTTTAATTATTAATTCATTTTTAATAAACAAAAATTTATTCAAAAAAACATATTACGTATAGCCGTTACCGTCACCGTTACAGCTTATTAAATTCCATGCATTATGTATTGCGAAATTAAAATAAAACTAAACTTCCTCGTTTTAAATATTATTATTGCGTAATGGGTATGAAAGGGATAGGAAAGTGAACGCAAGTAAGACGAAAGCTATGGTTTTTGAAAGAGAAGAAAGTTTTGAATACCAGCGTAAAATAGCAGCCGGCTGTGTTTCGTACGGTGAGTGTAGTAGAGATCCGGAGACCTTTTCTTACTGGAAACGAGGCATTCCATCTTAGTCCTCAGGGGTGACTAAGCATCTGCGTTTTGATTTTTAATCGAGGATAAATGTAGATGTCTATAGCATCCACTTAGCATCATGTGGACTGTGTGCCCTTATTCAATAAATAAATAAAAACCGGCCAAGAGCGTGTCGGGCCACGCTCAGTGTAGGGTTACGTAGTTTCGCGTCCGTCACAATAAGTGTTACCACTTATGAGTTTAAAGGTGGGTATCCATTATGTTCGCGCTCCAGCAGCGCTCCGCGCTCCTGCAACTGCTCCCGGTAGTGGGTACTGTTGTTTCCCTCCAAGTTCAAAATGATTTTCCTAGAAAGTCCTTATAAAGTTCTACATTTCAGATTTTTTCATATTTTCTAAACTTTTGGTTCAAAAGTTAGAGGGGGGGGGGGGGAGACACATTGTTTTTTACTTTTGGAGCGATTATTTCCGAAATTATTGACATTATCAAAAAATGATTTTAGTAAACCCCTATTCATTTTTAAATACCTTTCCAACAATATATCACACGTTAGGGTTGAAATTAAAAAACTTTACATATAGGGGGGCTACCCTAATAAAACATTTTTTTTCCAATTTTTATTTTACCACTTTGTCCGCGTGATTGATACATATATCGGTACCAAATTTCAGCTTTCTAGTGCTAACGGTCACAGAGATTAAGCGAGGACGGACAGACGGACAGACAGACATAGCGAAACTATAAGGGTTCCTAGTTCACTACGGAACCCTAAAAAAGGATATGTGAAATAAGAATAGAAGAGGAGTTAGGGGGCAAGTAGATGAATTTGTATATATGGGATGTGTATTCAGCAGGAATGGGAGATATAATAAGGATATAGAACGACAAGTGAACGCAGGAAATAAAGTAAATGGGGCACTACACTCTATTGTGAAAAGTCAGAATGTGTCAAAAATACTACTTTTACGTATGGTAGTGAGAGTTATATGTCGCAGAAGAGGCACGAGAGTAGAATAAATGCAGTAGAAATGCGGTCACTAAGGAGTATATTAGGGATGAATCTGAGTGACAGGGTGAGAAATTGTGTGATAAAAGAAGAGTGTGGTTTGCAAGATGACGTTGTGACCAGGATAAAGAAAGGAATGCTTCGGAGAGTTGGTCATGTAGAAATAATGAATGAGGAAAGCAAATTTATGTTGCAGAGTGAATGGGAGAGTCGGAAATGGACGTCCTAGGCAAAAGTTTATCGACCACATTAGCGATATATTGAAAATGGGTCAAATTAGGAGTACCCTTAACCGATGAGCATGTACATATGCGTAGGTATATAGTAGGCGAGAGAGGTGTGTCAGGATCGTTCCAAATGAAAGTCTGTAATCTCTCCATTATTTCTAGGCACCTTTTCATTCAGCTCCTGGAATACAGGTATAATATCCTAGTTAAGGGACTAATGACCACTGTAAATTTTGTACATGTAACATGTTTCTCATTAAAGACGGGGTATTAATAGAGTATTCTCATCTGGTTAAGCTGAATAAATATATAAAGGGAAATGATAAATATACATAAATATATATTTATATACTAACATAAATAAATAATACATAAATAAATAAAAGCCCAACCAGAGTAGGGGAGACCAAACGGCCTAGGGTTAAGGGGAAAGGGAAAGAAACCGGCTAATGATGCGGGCCGTATAGATGAGCACCGCTTTCTGCATTTGAGCCCGGACCGGTCCGTCACGGAGACCCAGCCGCCTCAGATGACCCGAGAGACTGACTGGGATCATTATTACTTTTATTTATTTGTGGTCTAGGGTGGCTAGGTGAACACGCGTTTCCGAGTATCCGCCCTAGGGTGGATTTTTTAGGGTGGATAAACGGAATAACCCAATTTTTTCCAAATTATCGAAAAAAAATTGACAGTTCAGAAACAGATTTCGTAGCATCGTTTAAAATTAAATGTATTGCATGTGCTGCACGATGAACATAATCGGCATTTGGGGCATGCTCTTTTATAAGGGTTTGTAATCCTCCATATACAAACGACATGATATTAGTATGGTAACCCAGCCCTCTACATTTGGATAACCCAATTCCATATTTTTTATGGTATTTAAAATTACAGTTTTAAGTATTGCGCCATAATTGGATACTGCTATAAACCCCAAAAAGAACTCGCTGATTTTTATTTCTTTAGGTACATTATTACAACACGTTGGACACTATTTGATGATATGATTTTTTTCCTCGAGAAGTACGGCCTAAGAGTTTGAGTTAGATTAGGGATAACATTTTACGAATTTTCGTTTACACATGTTCGGGGCCCATGTAGCCCTGGGGCCCCATATCATTGATACGGCTGATACGACGGTAGCTACGCCCCTGAGGAATGGGACTATACGATAATTAAGTTATTAGCTTTTTTATATGTAATAGACATACATGGTCAGTAATTAAATTATGTTAAATTCGTGGTTAAGTGGAAAACAAACTATGTAATAATAATACAGGCTTAAAAAACATTAAAACACACTGCCGGTGCCATGAATTTGTTGTACGGTCGTCATCGGTTCTTAATACGTCTTAACAATGTCAGATTATTCAGAATACTTAGGGTGAAAACGAAATTACATATTCAAATAAATTCATACATGCGTATTCCATACAGTTACATGTTTATTAAAAATGCAAGCAATAAGCCAGACTACAGATTATTTTAAACAAAAGATTTATAAGTTGTTTATAACAAATTCATTGTTAATATGTTTTCTGGTTAATAAATAAATTTATTATTTATTATTTATTATATTCAAAGATGAGAATCAAGTTACTAATTTCGAAGTAATTACCTCGTTGTACTGATAGCATGTGAAGAAGCAAAGAGAACAAATATATTGTGCCGCGGTAGACTGTTCCACACCCACAGGCGTCTGGTGGGAATAAAATTTATGGTCATAACTGAACATAAATCTCATCGCGTATCGATAGTTGGGCGATTATTAGCTTTGTTACTTGCCATCCCAAGCAATCCATCTCCGTCCGCAAATATGTGCTTGTACCTTGATGAGTATAACTTGTATGGAAATAATTCAAATGATATTTATTTACATATATAGTACGAGGCAACGATGCAGTTTATGTAACTATACAGTATATATATATATATATATATATATATATATATATATATATATGTGATCAGGACCTCATGATCAGCAGTCGCACTACTACAACCACTAGACCAACGAGGCAGTCTATGTAACTATATATATATATATATTATATATATATATATATAGTTACATAGACTGCCTCGTTGGTCTAGTGGTTGTAGTAGTGCGACTGCTGATCATGAGGTATATATATATATATATATATATATATATATATATATATAGTTACATAGACTGCCTCGTTGGTCTAGTGGTTGTAGTAGTGCGACTGCTGATCATGAGGTCCTGGGTTCGAATCCAGGGTCGGGCCAAAAAATTTTTTATTGAGTTTTTCCGCAAGAAATTCTCAGTAGTTGCCCGGAGTCAGGAAGTTGGCGGTATCTCACCCTAGTTCCTCGGAAAGTACGTAAAGCCGTTCGTCTTGCGCCTGATCTCTCTCCGGTCGTGTCGGTTTACCGTTCCATCGGATTATGAGAGTGAGGGAATAGAGAGTGCACCTGTGCTTGCGCATACACTTGGGCACTATAATCCTGTCCTGCGCCGATGGCTAGCCTCCGTTGAGGCAGGCCGCCGTGGCCGAAATTTGGTCTGGAGTACATTATAGTTACATAATATTATGTACGTAGGTTGACAGTCTATTCAAATTCAATCATATTTTTACGTGGAAGAGCTATACTGCAGTTATGTTAGTAGTATAGTTGTAGCACGAATAGGTCGGTTCGACCGGGGAAGGACCACGCTCTCACAGAATACCAACGTAAAATAGTAGCTTAATGCTGATGTGTTTCGTATGGTGAGTGTAGAGAATCGGAGGCTCTTTTTACTGACAACGAGGCAATCTACTCAGCATGACAACGCATCCGCATTTTGATTCTTAAATGAAGATAAATATAGATGTCTATGGGTCACAACATAAACTTACCATCAGTGCTTGTTAGCCACCCTTATTTTATGTAAAAAAAATATGATGTCATCTGTAGGTGAGTTACTTAAATAATTTAAGAAGTTAAGAATAAAGTATAAATATATCGTATGAGCAACAAATTTAATGCTACAAAATATGTTAATGACGTTAAAACTATACCAATAATAGTAAAAAATTAATGTTAAAAGGACAGTTACTCTGATTGTGTATAAAATTTAATGCTGAAAAATATGTTAATGACGTTAAAACTATACCAATAATAGTAACAAATTAAAGTTAAAAGGACAGTTACTCTGATTGTGTATAAATTTTAATGCTACAAAATATGTTAATGACGTTAAAACTATACCAATAATAGTAACAAATTAATGTTAAAAGGACAGTTACTCTGATTGTGTATAAAATTTAATGCTACAAAATATGTTAATGACGTTAAAACTATACCAATAATAGTAACAAATTAATGTTAAAAGGACAGTTACTCTGATTGTGTATAAAATTTAATGCTACAAAATATGTTAATAACGTTAAAACATTACCAATAATAGTAACAAATTAATGTTAAAAGGACAGTTACTCTGATTGTGTATAAAATTTAATGCTACAAAATATGTTAATGACGTTAAAACTATACCAACAATAGTACAAATTAATGTTAAAAGGACAGTTACTCTGATTGTGTATAGAATTTGGCTACGTTGTCACACTTGCGGATGATTGTATTTATTTATAGAGGCTCTCAAAGCCTTAGTAAGCCAATTAAGTTGTCTGTTGGAAGAGTTAATTTTATTACACGTTACATTCATTAGTAGTTTTTAAAACAAACTTTTGTATACTGAAATCGAGTGGTATTAAAGTGCGACTAAATAAATTACTAAATTTAAAAAAGTAAATATTATCACACAGCGTCTGAATTCGGAGCTTTATTATTTTATTTTCTTATACAATTAATCATAGGTTTTTTTTCTTTTTTTGTTTTTTGTCCATTCGGACTTAGCAATATTACAAGCTCAATGTAAGAACTAGAATTTTGTGTAGTTACATAAAAAATTCACTCTCAAATTCAAATGAGCAAATCAAAAACCGTCCTTTACAATTGGCGGAGATATCACGTAATATATCAAATAAGAAAAACAGCACGCGCGCGCGCGCGCGCGCGCGCGTGTGTGTGTGTGTGTGTGTGTGTGTGTGTGTGTGTGTGTGTGTGTGTGTGTGTGTGTGTGAGTGTGTGTGTGTGTGTGTGTGTGTGTGTGTGTGTGTATGTGTGTGTGTTTGTGCGTGTGTGTGTGCGCGTGTGTGTGCGTGCGTGTCTGTGTGTGTGTGTGTGTGTGTGTGTGTGTGTGTGTGTGTGTGTGTGTGTGTGTTTCTTTGTTTATATGTATGTGAATATAGCCCAATTAAGTCTAGTAAAGCAATTAAGCAGCGAAGTAGACAATAAGTGCAGTCGGCAATGGCCGACCCCGATGTGTCGTGGAAACTGTGACGACAGTCTGCTTTCCATTGATATCGCATGACATTAATGCCTTTCTTATTTTTTAGAGTATGAACAAGTGATTCTTTAACTAAATGTGCGGTTAACGTTTTGAAGGAGTAAGTTAATTTTTAACTAAACGAAAGTTTCCTTATGTTTTCTTTCACTGCTGAGTTGTTCGATTACATATTCATTTCAAAATATGTACATATTATGTTTTGAGTAATTTATTATTCTACTATTTTATTGATTTTTATCTTTTGCTTACCATATTACATTCAAGATTTGAGTCTGTTCATCACGCAATAAGTATTATTGATTCTTCGAGCTATATTGCCGGCTTAGTTTAGTTTCTACGATGTTAGTCTGTAAGCCAGTTGGTTTTTAAAGTTTCATCGGATTCAGAGCTATAAAAATGGGGATTGATGATGAAGTTATGATTATATTGAAGTTAATGATAATATGATGAGTATGGATTTTCTTTTTAACGTTACTGTCGTAACGATGTTCACCCATGCAGACGAGTGGTCTGCATGAGTGACTCATCGTACTCGTATCGTTTAAATTTCTGGGCTTGGAGAACCGCCCAGACGCTCGGGTGTACGGTGTGTACGCGGTTTAGAGGAGTGAGCGGCGTATCCCATCCGTTGTCCTAACGGTAATATTGCCGACCCATCGCTATTTCTTGGTATCTTTCTTTTGGGTATGTCACTGAACTCTCTACTGCATCATTGCTAAGAAAGGAATCCCGAATAAAAGTAGTTTTATCTCCCTCTCTCTTTTTTTTGTGTTTGTCATAATGACCAGGAGTGAAACGTTACGTCACAATTTTCTTCATCATCAGTAAACTTTATAATATTTTTGTTTTAGTTACGGAAGCCAATAGACAATGTTAATGTTACGAAATAAGAAAATTGTTTTGTAACATGAAATTAAGATAATGGGCGGTTTAATTAACGAATATTAATTATTTGAGAGTAACGGACTGAATTGAAATTTATAAAAATGTTGAATTTAATTACTCTCGGTAGTAACGGGAAATATTAACGAAGTTTCCAACAGATTAATGGTATCTAATGGGTCAAAGGTTACATAAGATATCTTCATTTCAATCTTCATAAGATTACTGTTGAATAACATTACAATTAAAAATGTTTTTGCAATTCAATTTTCAATCGACAGTAAAGTAAAGTAAAGTTACAGCGTATATACGTCCCACTGCTGGGCTCAGGCCTCCCCTCATTTTTGAGAGGGTTTTAGGGCAAGGAAGTGTCCGCCGCGCTGCCCAAATGCGTGTTGACGAACTTCACATGTCTTCGAAATATTTTTTTTTCAATCGACAGAAACTGACCTTATAGTAAGAATCTACTCCTAGGTGGTTTACTTTTCTACCTAGGAGTACTTTTGTGCAGGCCTCTGTCACTCTTGCTATCTGCGTGAAGTCGCGCGGGAACCTCAGGTTACATACGCAGCTAATGCGTTCTATTCGAGTAAATTTTAAAAAAATTTCGACACTGTTTACGTAAATCGTTTTTTTGTAAATAAATATCGAAATAGTTTTTGTTTAGTGTTTAGTATATTTAATAGTAGAATAAAATAGTTGAATTTTTTAAATGTTTAAAACTACTTTTACGGATTTAATCGCGTTTATTTTTACTTTTTATTTTTAATTCCCGACGTTTCGGGCGCTTTCCAGCACCCATGGTCACGGGGGACTGAGATGACTGACGTCCCGATGTCATTGTTAAACCCGGAGTACCTTCAGCTTTTTTAATTATTGTTTATGGTCCGATCTATGCAAAATGATATCATTTTGCATAGATCGGACCATCTATGCAAAATGATATCATTTTGCATAGATGTTTGCAAAAATAAAAAGTAAAAATAAACGCGATAAAATCCGTAAAAGTAGTTTTAATCATGTGTAGTGTTCGCGTAAATATAAGAAATCATTATGTTAACCAGTACGGACTGAAAATAGCAAATAAAATACGCCGATTAGAAGATCTAAAGACCAAGCGCGCAAGATACATAACAGCTTTAAATTTCTTGAAGAGATGCAGAGATCATAATCTCATTCCTACGTGTGTCAAGATATCCACTAAAAAAGACATTCGAGGAAGCGCTAAGATCTTAAATCAGGCTAGTAAAAAGTTGTTAATAACGGTGATTCAGCAAAAACGTACCGATCTATATTTCATAATCATTTTGCATAGATCGGACCATAAACAATAATTAAAAAAGCTGAAGGTACTCCGGGTTTAACAATGACATCGGGACGTCAGTCATCTCAGTCCCCCGTGACCATGGGTGCTGGAAAGCGCCCGAAACGTCGGGAATTAAAAATAAAAAGTAAAAATAAACGCGATAAAATCCGTAAAAGTAGTTTTAATCATGTGTAGTGTTCGCGTAAATATAAGAAAACATTTTTTAAATGTTATTTAAAAACAGTGTATATTATTTATTACATATTAACTTGATGATATATAATGGCAAAACGTCGTTCCTGTTATAATTGTTGCATGGATATAGATATGCTCAATGAGCAAAAAATAGGATTCAGATTTATCATTTTTTACGTTATCAAAGGATAATGAAAGCTGAATTTTTTTGTTATGTACTCAATTTTATTAAGTACTGATGTAAATATTAGGTAGGTATGGTTAACCACGAAATTGTACGCAAGGTGTCTTGTACATATTGGGTACAATTTCTATACGTAGACGACCCAGGTATTCCTGTAATGAAGAAAGAATTAAATAATAATTTAGGCACAAAAGTACCTAAGTACCTAATTACAGAACTTAGTTGAAATTTACTTTACTATTGAAGTACCTACTTACATACTGATACTTGCATTTTGTAATTAAAATATTTTAAGTTATAATAACACAAAATACTGAAATTAAAACTTTATGTACAAGATTTTAACATAGTAGAACACAATCATATAGACATACGATCAGATTGCTGTTAAGATTCGTATTTCAGGTTTATTTTTTGTTTATACTACCTAATTATGCATCGCGATTCGCGACGAATGGCCTTGCAAGTTGGAAGTTGTATGCGTTGGGCGTCACGGAACTCACATAGTAGCGAAAATATTTTAAGTCGATCATAGTCAGAATAGGTATCTTCCCTAAGTAACTTATTTACCATTTTGCAATATATTTTTTACTTTTTATTGACAGCCCTTAGTAACCACGGAAAATTCACCTTAACGTAAGAAGAGGAAAAGATGCAAAGTAATACAGATCGCAGTAATCGCGCGCAGTGATAAAGTTTTATTTAACTTGTGTGCGCAAGTTTGCTAATTTATATAAATATGTAGGCTATTAAAACGTCGGCAGGCAGTCAAAATTAAAGACGTGCAATTTCTGTGCGTAGTACCATTATTAATTCTGAAGTTTGGGTACGGACCACCCTCTTACAATGCTGTGCTCCAATGTTAATAATGTATTTTTTATTGTTAGAAAGAAATAGAGATAAAAAGAGGTGGTATTTGTTGAAAACAATAAATATACAGGTTTAAGAATACATAATATATAAACACTCACGCTTGTCACTCCAAGGGGTAGGCAGAGACTACGGACTTCCATTTGGCACGATCCTGGCGCACCTCTTTCGCCTCCTTTACATCCATATAACTACGCATATATGGTCGTCGTTTAAAGGTACTCTTAATCTGGCCCATATTTAGTATATCGCCAGTTTGGACGGTCAAATATCGTATAGGGGCGTCCCTTTCCGACTCTGCAATTCACTTCTGCAACATGGATTTGCTTTGTCAATCTTTCCTCGTTCATTATCTCTACGTGTCCAGACTACTGAAGTATTCCTTTCTTGATCCTCGTCACAACATCATCGTGAAAATTCGATAATACATGTTACTTGACCATTAATATTGGCTTACCACTAAGATAGAGTCTCAGAATACCGAAAAAGTATTTTGAGGATGCAATTAGGAAAATGCTGGGGCCGTATTGTGGCCTTCGACAGATGGCGCTTTTCTCTTGACAACTTTTTATATTATATAAAGGCGTCGCCGTAGTTTTTGTAGTATATGGTAAACATTATCACACTACAACTTGAAATTATAATAAGACCATTACTAAGACTTCTTTTGTAAATAAGTTTCCGTTACTTATTATTATAAGAACTTACCACAAGTTTTCCACAACACAGGATTTCGTACCATTTAAATTACCTGTGCTTCATTCATCTCGCAAAATAACGACTCATTGTGCTATTTATTAATGACAAAAATAAGATTATTGACAAAAAAAGGTAGAGTCAAAGCGTTTTTACTCAATCATTTTTTCGTAATTATTTGAAGATGCGTAAATAGCACTAATTATTAAGTTCCTTATTTCTATTGCATCTGTATTAGATTTTCGATTTAACTAAAATATTTTTTGTTTTCTCACCGTTTTATAGCATAAGGGTGACAAACGAGAACACAGTCCACCTGATGGTAAATAGATGTGGTGGCCTATAAACATCTTCATTTATCTTCGATTACGAATCCAAACGTGCGCTTTCGTTGCGTTGTCACTCCTGAGGACTACGATAGAATGCCTCGTTTCCAGTAAAAAGGGTCTCCGGATCTCTACACTCCCCATACGAAACACAGCAGTTTAATATTGCTGTGTTACTTGCTGCTATTTTACGCTGGTATTCTGTGAGAGCGTGGTCCTTCCCCGGTCGAGCCGACCCATTCGTGCTACAATCATAATATAGCTGCAGCGCGGCTCTACCACGTATAAAATATCACTAAAAATTTATATATAAAATAGAAAACCAATCCAATCATGAAAATCATGAAAATACCATTCATCATGATTTACGTAAATAACTTAGTAAGTTTTTGTTAATTATATTGCCGATTTTTTGTACGGTAAGGAAACAACTAATTTGTATCTTCTCTAATTAAAATTTAAACGGAAAAAATGCTATTTTAGTTGCAACATTGTTTAAACATAAATAAAAGTGCTACTGTTACCGATAGAACAAAAGTAGAGCCATTGTTTTAGTAAATCTTTACGATAAGACATCGACGGCTAGCAACCGCGGCACATAACTGCAATTTCCTGAGAGACGAAGAGATATAAAGAAAGAAATAGCAATAATTTAATTAAATCATAAATTTGTCTTTCAAACTACGAAGTAAAATCAAAAAAGTGATGTAGACAGTAGTAAAAAAGCATTAAGCATAAGCTCGCACCTGCCAATGGCCCGTCGAGATACGCCGTTTATATTTAGAAACTACTTTATTTAACTCACCGCCAAGTTTAAAGCTCCCGATAAAAAGTTTTACTTAGTACACTTGCGGTGCATCGTGTATTAAAAACCATTTATTTTTCGCCATGATTGTATCAATCGCCGGCTTACTCGACGGCTGCGCTACATGCGAGAGAATTATAAAAACTACGTAGAATCTGATGCTACATGTAGGCACAAGATTTGCAAGTTTAAAAATACGCTTTAATATTATATTCAAAAAAGGAATTATCACGATAAATTATTGGTATGCGTTATCAGGGAATTAAAGCTTATATAGGAGACAGTATAGTATACGAGCACTAGGCTCAGTTGTCGGCCGAACGGCGAGTGAATCGCTCGCCGGCACACGTTGAACTCTTTAGTAGTACTGTTTGTTCGAGCTTTAATTCCTTTTTGTTCGGTTACAAACAATTCTTGACATAAACTATAAAATATGTGCGTGTTTTGGTGATAAGTTACTGTTGTTTTAAAGTGACATTTAAATTTAACACAGGAACAAGGAGTGGGGTACGTGAGGTACGTTGTTTTTAGTTTGAACTGCATCAAATGCTATCGTGGTTTCTTACAAAATTTAGCTTGCATAACCGATTGGAAGTAGTATACAGACTAAATATACGTATCCAAAGAAGCTACATTTATATAAGATACATCAATCTTCTTGTAAAGAATTAGTTTTATCATGTTTCAGGGAAATGCTTAATCTGTAGCTTGTTTATAAGGCAGTAATAAATAATAACAGCTTATATTCCGGTTTGTGAATATATAAATATTATTATTAATTATTAAATATTACTAATATATTAATTTTGCCAACTAAGTTTTTAATTTTCACAACGGTTTAAGCAAGTATGTCAAATTATACAGAAGTAAAAAATAAAAATGAATACAAAATACGTTGTGATATAGAATTATGGGAATTTTTTTTATATAGTTTAGTTTTAGAATATAAACACTGTATTAATAGTAGTAGTAAGCACTTTCTTTATGTTAATAATTATAGACGTTACATCGGTATAGCAAAATATCGGCATTGTAAAATATGTTCATAATCATATTATTAATCCTTGCTATGATTTTATCCAGGTATCCATACATCAAAATGTAAAAATAACGGTTCTTTATCATATACAGTTCTATAGATGAGATAGAATGCAATATTAATTAGCATCGCAGAGCAAAACCTTTGCAAACGACGGCTTTTGAAAGCAAACCGCTCGCAGCCGCTTTCTGGAATCTCGCAGCTCGTCCGACCGGACTGGCATTGAGAGGGGTGCTACGATCTCCGTCTGGTACCTTTTTCTCGGGAGTCATCCATGTTTTACGTTACATAATTCTCGATGCCCTATGACAGATATTGTCGTAACTGGTTTAAGGTTCGTTTTGTCCGAACTAAAATAATGTTAAGATTGTCTTTAAATTGAATTTAATGATTTCTTATGTTTACGCGAACACTACACTTTTAACTTTACGGCACCCATGACCATGGGTACTGTAATGTGCTCGAAACGTCGGTTGTATAAAATAGGTTAATATATGTGATAAATCTGTAAAAACTATTTTTATATAATTGAATTTGCTAACTACATTTTGGGAATATTTTCCTACAACGCTCTTCATAAAGAAAAATTCGAATGTTTTTTACACGCTTTATAGTTAGCTTGACCTGTATAAGTTGTATAAATGTAATAGAATTTTATAATTCTGTTTTCACCCATTTCTGGACATTTGAATTTCCTGAAATTTTGAAGACGTATTGAGAAACGGAAATAATACAATAATTCCATAACTATGACCTAGTATCAATATCAACAAAGCGTGGGTAAAAACTATTAAACTATTAAGTCTAGTAATAGTAGGGATCTAACTTATGTTTATATATTTATTTATGTAAAATGAAGATTCGTTATGCGAATTTTTATAGTAATGTAACCTTTATTATATCTATTGGAAAAATATTGGAAGATTTTAGAAATGCAAATAGCATAAAAATAATGCAGGTAATAAAGATGTGACCGAAATACGAAATGAGAATCCTTGGAGTAACAGTATAGGTCCGATACTACCTCATAAATGTCACGATAAATAAAAATGTTTCCGTTGGAATTCAGAATGTTAAAATATCAGCAAAGTTGACAGTGGAAATAACATATCTCCTGGACTGGTATTTCAATCGCCAGATAAATGAATGAACATATTATTATTATTTTTATTTATTGTACATCACAAACAAAAGCAGATTATATGTACAATTTGGCGGCCTTATCGCTACATAGCGATCTCTTCCAGGCAACCAAAGGTGTAATGGAATAAAACAATGAATACTAGGTATAATGGTGCAATATAAATATACATAACGTAAATATACATAAATGTTACTCATCAAATGAATTATAACGTCACTGAATATAAAAGTCAGACAATCAAACTATTTTATGCCTACAACTGTAATTTTTTAATGATTTGTGTTAAATTTTATTCTCTAAATAATTTTTATCTGACGATAAATAATCTGCACTTAATAAAACAACATTAGTCTAAAAAAAGTTTTACTTATGAAAATTTACATCTAAGTTAATTTAATTTTTTTCCAATTTCAATGGCCAATGGATTAGAATGAAAGTAGCATGTATGTAACTAACAATGTTATTGGAAGTAATGCTGAAGGCGATTTCTCCGCTTTCGGTTCGAGAGAGGCGTTAAGTTATTATAAACGATTTAACATATTGAATTGATGTTAGACAGAAACAATACAATGGGTGGTAAAGAAAATAAAAAATCTTCCAAGAAAGTGTCGTTAAAAATATTTATACCATTGAAACTAATTTGAAGGACATAAAATTTGTAATAAGTATATTTAAAGACCTTAAAAAGCTTTTATTGTCAGTCCGTTTGACCAAACGACCTTACAATTATTTTCTATTTTTTTCCTTTTTTACTTAAAATTTTGTAAGCCTTAAACGTAGAAGTAGTAGACATAGTAGGATGACACAATTGTCGAATGGCGGATTCGAACCTACGTCTTTTTAAGCTCGCTGTCCACAACCTACCATTAGGTTTCTGTCGCATCATTGATTGGAAATATGCAGATATAATAATAGTACGGTAATAATTTAATTTCTAAAATCTTTCCTTATATCCTTAAATGTCTTTTGCTTTTAATAGTTTTATACAAAATTAACTGAACTTTTAATAACAACGCTGTTTTAAATTATTTAGACACTATAATAAAGCAATTTTTATTTAATCTAACTGAACTCTTTGTTGTAAAGTTGTTTACTTGGACAATTGTGAATAGTTTATTGACTGTATAGAATGAAACCTCACAAACAAATTGTAGTTAAGTGAATTCATGAGCTAATTTAAAAGTGTAATAAAAATATGCTCCTTAGTTTTTTTTAAAGATTCATAGTATACTTAATTAGTCTTCCTATATCATGAGTGAGGAATTCTTCGGTCGTGGATAATTAGTCAATCGGAATATATATATATATATATATATATATATATATATATATATATATATATATATATATATATATATATATATATATATATAAGGGTTCCCTTTTTGTTATCCTATCGTGCGAAAATATTTTGTAGGTCTAGGTAGTAAAATGTCTAACGTTTTCTTGCACTTGCTTATTCAAATAGAAAATTGCTATGATGCAGCGGTTGACGTGATAATGACCGGTGATGGGGCGATCGGTGCCGGCATAACGTAAGGTTCATGAGCAAAAACTCAGTGGAGGCAAATAAAGGCCTACAGCGCTAATAGACGCTTCGGTTGAGTTGAATGAAGTTGTGAATGTACCTTTCCTTGATTTATAAACTTACGACTTGTATCTCGAATAACACTACTTACTAAACTATTTTCGATAAGAGCAGCAAACCAAATCATGAAGTATTAAATTAATAAATTGTTTAAAGTGTTAGAACTCTATTTGCTTTAGCTATTATTGCTGAGTTATGACATTTGTTTTGAATTTTAGTCGTTTTTTAAATATAAATTAAGGATGCAAAAGAGCATTTAGTCCACCTGATGATACATGGATGGTTAGGCCTACACATATTATCCTCCATAAAAAATATAGATTATGCGTTGTCAACACACCACTAATCATTTTCGGTTTTCGTTTTTACACTGGTACTCTTTGTGAGCGTTGTTGACAAACACTCATGAATTCCTCCTGCAGCGAGGGTCAAATTTGTTTTTTCTTTATTTCTTATAAACTGCGAATATCGATAAGATTGTACGTCGACGTTATAATTATACTGAATATTTTTAGCTCCCGACGAAAAAGAGACGTGTTATAAGTTTGTAGTCCGTATCTGTGTATATGTTTGTCTGTCTGTTTCGTTTGAAAGGTGTCTTAATTGCGAGTGTTTTTAGCTATAATTCAAGAAAATCGATTCAGCCGTTTGAAGATCATTAGCTCTTTTTTTTCGGGGTTTCCAATTTTTTTATTCATGTTATAATTACCAGTTTTCAACTTATGTTGTTTGATAAATATAAAACACACATAAAACGTTTGATATTACTATAAATTGTGAAGTTTTGTCAGTCCAGATTCTTGTCTACGAAATATACTTTTATCGCGCTATGTTTTGACGGGCTGCAAGGCTTTTTTCAGACTAGAGTTTACGTATGCTCTTTCACGATGTAAACATATCGTACTTATCGGTTGACGATCTCGTCGTGTAAATAAGGCTTAAATTAAGTTTATCCATTAACTTGTGATTGAAAGATTAAGAGGAAATAACGAGCTCGTTCGGGATTTTAGTTTTCTCAGAAATAGATGTATTTTCATCTTGAGGTTAACAGGTGTAAATTAAACAGTCTAATTTACACCTGTTTAACTTTAATAAATTTAAACCAACAATCTAGTGTTTTAATAAATGAAATAATTTTAATCCTATTTAAAGCGCATTTCTGCCAATATTTTTTTAAATATTGAAATTGACCGACTGTCAACGAGTGTTTTAGGATACAGACTGGAAATCTTAGCGGATGTCATTCAAACTGCCAATTGAAAACTTTAGGAATTATTTTCTACTCAAAGCAAAGATATTTAAGTACATAGTAGTAATAAACCGAACATCAGCAACAAAGGGGTCATCTGTTACTTTTGTTCTATAGGATATATTTCGGATTTGTGTCATTTAGTCTCAGTGACATCGTCAAAAGGTCAAGACGAATTCTTTTCCTAAAGGAGACAATCAATTTTTCTATGGAGAATGGGCCCACTACAAATTTTAAAGATTATCAATGAAATGCATGTCGATTTATTCCTTATAATCCATAGATTACAATAAAATTATTAGTTTTACTGCAGCTAAACGGAGTCCTGAGAAATTAACAAATAAAATATGAATCTAACAATAACCTAAAAACAAACTGAAAGCGATTTTCTAGTAGTATTCATCGGTATTATAAGTTAAAATAGTGCACAATTGAATAATAGTACATATAAAACTAAGCTGTAGGTATATTCAGCATTTATAAATATTTTAAAATCGATGTAAAACCTTTCACTAGTTCGGGCAAAACATAGTGCCTGTCTATACACAAATGTCGTATGGATTCTAACTTTGACATGTATTGATTGGTTGTGAGTGTAATTCTAAATACCAAGATGGCTAAGGGATAATGTCTTCAATAATAGTACATATAAAACTAAGCTGTAGGTATATTCAGCATTTATAAATATTTTAAAATCGATGTAAAACCTTTCACTAGTTCGGGCAAAACATTGTGCCTGTCTATGCACTAATGTCGTATGGATTCTAACTTTGACATGTATTGATTGGTTGTGAGTGTAATTCTAAATACCAAGATGGCTAAGGGATAATGTCTATTTATATTTATGATATTACCAACACACAGTAAGATACATTTTAAACTGGTTGTATTACAAAAAGCAAAATATAATGTAGGTAATTCTATTTATCATTGTAAATCATAATTTATTTAAGTATTCTATTAACAGTAGTAGGTGCAGAAACAGAAACCTTTTATTCAATTTAGATTATAAATAATACTTATTGAAAGTCACTTTTTTAATTTACCACTGGTTCGGAAAAAAACCTCTGACTTGAAGAGAACCAGCAAAATACCCAGTGGGATTTTTAAAAAAAAGCCAGCTTACAATCATGTATGTCATAATTAACAACACAGAACAAATTAGAAATAGCTTGGTAGCGATCACCTTACCCATGGGTTATTGTCAGCCATAAATTCCTTTATACTATAATAACCCCTTTTATACAAACTTAATTTAATACATTTTTTGAACTTTGATGATTGACTGACATATATAGACAGGAGCGGGGTTAAGACATTATTTTAAAATGTTTTGGTTGATTAGTAAGTAGTATACATCATAATAAAATGACTAGGAATTAACATGCCTTATCTATGTTATTACACAATGATTAATAGTGAGGAAGTAAGATGTTTTAAACTGTTTGTGTAAGGATTACAAAAACACAGGCTTAATTTAAATGTATTTATTACTAGCGATGCGCCTCAGCTGTGCCCTGGTGATTTATGGATCTCGACAACAGTGTCATCTACCGAGTCCAAATGTAAATATAAACCATCTAGGGATCCATCCAAACACACACAAACATTTTCATTTAAATTGGTTGGAAGGTTTCTTATGTTTTGTCTATAACGGACATAGGTAGAAACATTTTAGTGTTAGATATATTTCTGAAGGTTTTTTGAAAATAACTTGATGGTAACATGTACATTTATGATATTGTAAGCAATCAGAAAGAATTTTTAATTATAATATAAGACTGTTGTCTTCAATATCCATACACTTTTTGTCTCTGCAAGTTTTCAGCCTACACGGCATACAGATTTGTTCTAAGCGATCCACCTGAAAATAAGTTAATGACAATTGTAAAGGTGTCTTAACTAAATAATAATTCTTATCAATATATTATTTTTTTCTATATTATATAGGAATTAAAAGGACATTTTTAATAATAAGAGATATGAGATAAGACTATGCCTTCAAT
Source organism: Parnassius smintheus behrii (assembly GCA_036936625.1). Taxonomy (NCBI): domain Eukaryota; kingdom Metazoa; phylum Arthropoda; class Insecta; order Lepidoptera; family Papilionidae; genus Parnassius; species Parnassius smintheus. Next base: position 26,272,413 of record JAUPFT010000010.1, on the reverse strand, counting down.
GTCAATAAACTGTATTTACATATTTCTGTGAGCATTTTCTTATATCTGCCTTTTCATATGTTAAATAATAAAGAAATTATTATAAATTATACAGCATTAATCAGCTCCAGCTGATCAAATACAGAAGCAGTAATTATTGATTAACATCAATAATATTCAACCATGTAAAAGTTGTCTCACATTTTATTTTTACCGGTTTCATGTACTTACATAGTAGACAAAGATATTATTGTTATATTAAGTATATCTGATTCTAGATGACAAAATAATATTCCTTTCTGCACAGTGAACAACACAGCTGTGTAAGCATAATAGAAACAACATTACATTACACTTTTTTGTGCAAACTATTATTATTAAACTTTATATTTGCTTCTAGTACAAATAATTACTACATTTTTTACACATAAATATATGTAACATTTGTATTGCCTATCTACTACTATGGCTGGTATAAATCCAGGATCTGTGTCTGGCTTAACAAAAAAGCCATTTAGTATTAAGCAACTTGCTGAATACATAAGGTTACCTATTTGTACACAAATGCAGTTATATGAATTGCTCTTCAAAACCCTCTTTTAAGTCCCTCGACCCAAAGATTCTAATTTTCTTTTAACATTATAATAACTTCTTTTGTGCATTCTATTTATTATTTAATTTAGATTTTACTAATAAAATAAACTTAATACTTTATCACTTTTAACAAACTAATAAGGTTCTAAGACCTGTTTATTATTTGTATTTGTTTGAGGTAAAATATACAAACTTAATAGGTAATAGATTTTCACAACCTAGAATAGGTGTAAATTAATAAACTCTTATATTCTATTTGCGAATTTTACCACAAAACCTAAAAAGAGAAAAACATACGTACTTGTGTCAATTTATATTTGGCTAACCTTTCTGATAATTGATAATATCCATATTTTCTTAAACATTAGTTTAATAATGCTTGTAAATAAAAAACTCCATTTTGTTCTTACCATAATGATGCGACTCCAACTATGTTTTATTTCACTCGAGTGAATCGAGTGAATTTGTCCAACTCGATAATCGATAGAAAATAAATTTTACCGAGTTACCGAGTTAACTCGGCGCATCGTATAGATTCAGAGGGTGCTATATAGATATTAATTTACTTGTATATATAATAAGTCGCTGCGGGTGACATCACAAGTTGCATCCAAATTCAAACTTGCATCTGGCATGTTGTAAACAAACCTGAACTTAGTTTTATTTATGATATTGATTTATAGTTTTAATTTCATGTTGCCACATATTACTTATTCATAAAGGTACATATTTAAAAATGGTTTAACTAAAGTAATCGCTGATCTCAACTCTAGTGATAAACTTTTTTGTAAATAGTTGATTTACTCAAAAACTAGTGTACAACTAGAATGACATACATACATACTCGTAAATTAACCCGAGTGGCTCGAGTCACAAAATTCTACTCGAATCGCATCTTTATCTTACGGCCAATGCAGTGTTTGTCTACAATTTAGTGATGAAATCGACTTACTAATTCGAGCAATTTATTGATATATTATGTAATAAATAAATTGATGTTAGGTAATATGTATATAATGTTGTATCAATTTATGTTATATATGATATAAATTGATTATATATACTTTGGATAGTCAAATTATTAATAACATTAAGACTTACGTCATAACGTTAGAGTGATATTATTTTATGAAGATGTCGATACGCATACCAAAAATAATATATAACTACCTACTAAGCGTAGTAATAATAATTGTGTTGTATGGAAGAACAATTATAAAAATAATTTGTGAAATATTGACACAGCTTCGTTCATCTAATTTGAATTGTTTAAACCGAGTTACCTGAATTTCAACTCGAGTCGATTTTTTCCGAGTTATCACGGCACATCTCTAAGACAATAATTTTTTAAATGTTACATTACCTTAGCCAATGATCAGAACACGAATATCAAAACAACTAATTTTTTTTCAGATTTCTTGTTTCCGTTTACATTTTCGAAAAATCTATAGACCATTTACTATTATAATTTGGTGTCTTTTTTTTGGTGTAAATACCATTAAGTGACGTTAATATTTCTAGTGGGCCCAAAAATGATTGTCTCCTTTAAGAAATTGGTTGACCCTGCGGGCCATCCCCGGAACTTCCCGATAATTTCAAATGCAAAGCGCTCCAAATTTCACCAAATTATGACGTTGAATATGGATAATCGTAGTAATTTAAAAAAATCATTTTTTTTCAATATTTTTCATTAACTATATCTCACGAACGATTCAACCGATTTTGACTGGACTGGCAGCGATCGACTGTGGTTTTTCAAGGTTGAAAGTTGATTTTTGAAATCGATCGGTAAAGCCGTTTAAAAATTTTTACAAAAAAGTAGTTTTTCAAAATTTTATTTTTGTGGTTTCTCTAAATCTACCATCCGAATTAGTTAAAATTCATAGAAAATCTAAGTTTAATGAAACACTTTGAAAATCCACTTATTTCATTTCAATTGGTCAAGCCGTTCAAAAGTTATAAGACTTTTACATTCATCCACACACACACATACACACAGACGTACAGACACCATCGAAAAATTGAAAATATCAAGATTTGATGAAAACTCAATTTTCGAAAAAACTAGATAAAAACAATAACTTCCGATTTTTGAAAATTTTCAATTTTCTTAGCGGGAAGTTAAAAATATTTTTAAACAAAATATTGCCCGGTCGTGCATTAAGGGATTGTAAGTCCCGATATGGAGCAAAAACTGAACCTGATTTCGTTTTATTATCGCAAGTATAATGTATATTTATCTAATAGTTTTTAAATTTTATTGTTTCTGGTACATTTTTCTAGAATATTCATCATTATTGTAATAAGCGTCCTCTGTTATCCAGTAATGTCACTATTGATTTACCAAATGAATTAGTGATTTGTTTGTTTATCGATTTGTGTTATCGACAAAAAATATTATATAGGATGCCGATTTAAACAGTAAACGATACTGTACCCACACCAATAAAGAAATTAAATTTGAAAAAAGAAGAAAAAAACAGGATAGCCTTCGTTTTAAATATTATAATTACTTACTTACTTACTTATCGTCACGCACAATCCCTAACGGGGTAGCCAGAGAGAACAGATCGCCAAGTGTCATGATCCTTACATACCTCTTTCGCTTCTTTCAGGTTCATTAACTTCTTCATACATGCACGTCTAGGTATCCGAGTACTCTTGACCCTCCCCTCTTCGAGCAATTTGCTCACATGGTCTTCGAAAGTTAGTCTCGGTCTACCTCGACACCTTTTAATATTTACTTTCGCTCTATATATTTTCTTCACCATTCGGTCTTCACTCATTCGTTCAACGTGCCCAAACCATTGGAGTACGCCCCTATCAATTTTTGTGATAAGGTCATCTTTCAATCCTGCCATATTGCGAATCTCTTCGTTTCGCTTTCGGTCGGCTATGGTAACGATACACATTTTACGAAGAGATCGCATCTCCACTGCATTCAACTTGCTTTTATGCTTCTTCTGGCATACCCAGGTTTCGCTGCCATATAACAAAGTCGGTACCAACACTGCGTTATGTATTGCAAGGCGTGCACTCTTCACCACGCCTTGCCTTTTTACTAATGCATTCAGGGTACCATTGACTTTGTTCCCGGCAGCGACACGCCTATCCACATCTAAATCACATCTTCCATCCCGGCTGAAAGCACTTCCCAAGTATACAATTTCATTTACCTGTTCTAGACATTCCTGATTTACCCATATTTCACATTTCGTTCTCTCTTCGTCCTTTTCAAATACCAAAACCTTAGTTTTATTAGCATTCAAACGGAGACCTTTAATTTCACATTCCTCTTTCATACACGTGACTAATGCCTGCAGTTCTGCTTCTGATGGTGCAATAAGCACTGCATCATCAGCATACAGCAGACAATTAACTTTTATGTCACCCAATTTCACACCCAAACAGCTATCTTTCAGCTTCTGTAAACAGCTGTCGAGATACAGTATGAACAGCCAGGAAGACATGACACAACCCTGTTTTACGCCCGCTTGGACGCTAAACATGGGTGACAGGTCATGTCCTACCCGCACACAGGCTTTACAGTCATAGTAAAGTGACTGCACAGCCCTTAACAATCGACCATCCACACCATATCCCGGCAACAGTTCCCACATTTTCCTCCTTATAACCTTATCAAATGCTTTCTCCAGATCCACAAAAGCACAGAAAATCCTCTGGTTAACACTCAGAAGCTTCTCCGTGATCATGCGGAGAGAAAACATTTGATCCGTGCATCCTCTTCCAGGTCTAAATCCTGTTAAATATTATGCAACGCATCTGCCATTCTCCTGGTGTTATTAGTATTTTATTATAAATATTATAATAAAATACTAATAACACCAGGAGAATGGCAGATGCGTTGCCGATCTTTTAAAAAGGATTAAGCTCGTTTCTTAAAGGTCCCTAAGTCATGTCGGTAAAAATCGCCGATGGTAAACTATTTCAAAAAGTATTCGTGCGAAGAAGAAAACTCGTAATAAATTTCATTGTGGACCACCAAGCATCCGAATTGTGTAGATAGTAACGTGAGTTTTGTCGCGATGTATGTTGGTGAATTTTCGTGGCTGGAATTAATCCGAACAATTCCTCACAGCACTCCCCGTAATAAATACGGTAGAACATGTAAAGGGATGCAAAATTTCTACCAGTGAATCAATTCAATCAGAAAAAAAACCGACGAAAGTGGAAAGAGCTCGCACTGGGGAGCCCCAGCCCAGAGATGAGAACAGTATTCATGTGAGGTCAAATATGCGCCTTGTAAAATTGCAAGTGGTGTGCCGACATGAAATACTGTCCCGCTCTGCTGAGTAAGACAAGCTTTTTAGAAGTCAACTTAGCTTTTTCTTCCAAAGAAACTGCAGGTCATACGATAATATGTCGAGGCTGAGGATTCCAATACTGGCTGCGGCAACAAGGAAAGAGCCCTGAAATTGAGGAGATACAAAACAAAACTTGTGAATGATTTGTATAATGATTTATCGTGAAACGACTTTTAAGTTCAGTGCTTTCCTCAAATATGTTATTATTTTAAGTGTATTTTTGTAGATGGAACGAATTTCAAAAACACGGAGGTGCTTTCTTATTGGATTTGTCGTTTCTCGATGTACCTTCAACGCCGACTGACCAATCATATGTTATTATTATAACGTCTATTGTTTCGAGTGACTTCATCCAATATGCCACCAATGTGACTATTTGCGTTGATTCTACTACTATTTATTGAATATTAAATAATTAATTGTATGATACCAAAATGAAGTAAAAAGTTAATATGATTTTTTTGGTATGATAGGAGTCATAAGAAATAGATTTATATAATAAAATAATCATGCATATTCCCCGTTATTATATAGTAAAATATTTGAAGTAAAATCTTACACACATTATCGATACTTTGATGTCGAAACGGTCACGTTTCTAAAACAGGTTCTTACAACATATTTATTAGCTACAACTACTGGGGAATAGCTGAATTTTTTTTCTAATAAATGATCAGCGTAGTTTTGTTATGTTTAGCTATAGGGCGTCACACGCGTGCGAGCTAAAAGTTTTTGTATGGAAATGTTCCCAATGGCCGCTTTATAGTATGTATATTTAAATCTCTTAAATATAAACTACTAAAAGCATTTAGGCTTAGAGTGATTAACTAAAATATTAGTTACGATAAATAATTGTTACTACTTTATTATTAAAGTAAATAAGTACGTTCTCTAATTTATTCAGTTTATTCGGATGCATAGAGTTCAACTACCGAAGAAACGCACACTCATTCGGAATTACGTAGATATTAGTACGTAGGTTACTTATCGGAATTAAATTATTTACTAAAGAACAAGTCTTTCCAATATATTCTAATAATACTTCTTATTATTTTTCTCTTATAAAAAATATCGAGGGTCACTTATCGGAATAAAAACTATCCTGTCTCTCAAGTTGGACCAAACTGCACACAGTGTGCAAAATTTCATTAAAATCAGTTTGGCAGTTTTAGGAGTTGATCGCGGGCAAACAATGTGACACAAAATTTTATACATACAGATATTGAAAAGGTTTCTTTGTTACTCAGGTTCACTAATCGCACCTTAGTAAGAATATCCACTATTCAATATCATTGTATAATTGATCTGTGGGTGTAAGAGTCGCTCTGATCCGCGCTATTGTTCCCTCTGGGGAAACAAGCCAAGAGATAGGGAGCAGCGTCTTGCTTATAAAAATTAGAAAATAAAAATCTGTGATTGCCACCCGCCTGGCAATCGTAACAACAATGCAAAATATCCGCCTTAAATCTCTATGGGCAAGTCATATATCAGCAGTGAACTATAATAGGCTGTAATGGATCATCATCATCATCATTACAGCCCTTCACAAGTCCACTGCTGAACATAGGCCTCCCCAAAGGAATGCCACAAAGTATTCATCGCCTTCCTACATGTCTTACCAGGTCGTCACTCCATCTAGTGGGGGGTCACCCTACCGGTACGAGGCTTCCACTCGAGAACCTTCAATGTACCTGTAATGGATGAAATGTTAAATTTTTTGCTTTATTCGGCCTACTCGTATACTTAATTTAATCATTTCGCGTATTTAATTTTATGTTCCCTTACTTTAGTTTTAATATTTTCACAATAACTACTACAACTACACTACAATGATTCGTTTGGACTGTATTTTAAATGAAAATAATCACTTATACGGTTGTTTGACAGCGGTTATTGTAATTCGAGTGCGCATTGCATTCGTATATTATCTGGTAATTGCTCAGTTTAGTTGCGGGCGACATCGGGTTAGATTGTATCTTTTTGATGTATGGTCTGATTTTGCCCCTAGCCACCGCATATTGATGCCCTGCCCTGCCTCCGACTTGGCCGCGATTACGACGTACTTTATAACGTACCATTCGTAATTTGTCTCTTATAACTTATAACACGTTACAGAAGAACTTTTCTTTTCTCTTTATTTTCTTAGTGTGACGGCGAGATATCAAAAAATCATGTCCATCATTGACCTGAAAATTTTCTAACGTGTCTAGTGATGTAAAATATCTTATAAAATTGCATATTTATTTCTTATTTCGTATCGCATAATTGAATTTTCATATTAAGCCAGGAAAAAAAAGTAATTTTACTTTGTTTATCATTCTCAATAGACTTTTGGAGACGGAACGTATTTTACAATGGCTCAAAGGCCCAGAAGCTATGCCAAAATATATTAAAATCGTGTTTTTCATGATCCATTTCAGACTACGAAAAACTTGTTCATTCGTCATTTGTTTTATTAATGTTCAAAATAACCAATTTCTTTTTTTTATAACTTATAATTTTAATTAGCACAGACAGACACACAAAGACAATTTTTATAACCACTAGCGCTGAAGCGAAGTTGCGCTATCATTGCCCGAACAGCTTGTATAAATATTTAAAATTACGCAAATTAAGCACACAAGCACAATCATAATGTCTTTGAGACATATTTCGAAAACGGCGCAGGACAAAATTATAGTGCACGAGTGTGTGCCCAAGCACTGGTACACTCTATACCTCATTCTCATAGTCCGATGAGACGAAACAATAAAAAAGCAACCATAATTCATAAGCAGACTAACACATTGAACATCAAAGTGAAATATCACGCACAACAGGTACACTACGTTAGTAGTCTAATGTAATCGTGCGTGAAAGCATTTGTGTAGATCGCAATCAGCGTGGGTGTCATGGTAGTTGGAGAATAAGATATTATGCCCGTTGAATCGTTCGAGACATCATCGATCAAATTATACAACTATCTCCACATGGACGGCGGGCAATACTTTTAATGTATAAATTATTCTAAGCTGACTAACTTGTTTTTACAGCGTCCCGATGTTAGGATAAGATTAAAAGTAGAGATTGTTAAAACGAGCAGCGTGGATGAGAAGCAGTAGTGTGAATAAAAGATATTTAGATATAACTAAATTAAAAATAGCATAGGTATTGAAATGTTAAGTTTTTTTTAAATAACCATCTCTTCTATATGCTTACTAAATATTTTGGCTCTATCAGTATTATTTTATTTTGTTTTCAATAGGCTGTCAATACAAAGCTTACTTTATTTCACATTATCATTTATGTGTTGCCATTTTATTACATTAAACAGGAAAATAAAAGTAAAACACTTGTAATATACAACATAAGAAATAGAAAAGGGTTTAGATTTTCCTAATCATATAAGCCTTATTGAAATAGAACTATTGCCAGCAGTTCCTCCCTCTAGGTTTATAATTAAATTTAACAAAATTTGTATTTCTAAAAGCTACAACAACCATCAAATCAAAAATAAAATTATTAATTGGCTTCAAACTTATGACTATGATGCTACCGAATGTCTATTAAACCTCTTATATGTAAATGTAATTGTAATTTTTTATAGTTCTCATATTATTTGTTATTATACACATAAATCATTAATAATGCAGGCAATCATACAAATTTCAAAATATAAAATCTTCATAGTAAATAGTAAAAACACACTCACCACACATACACTCATGTATGCACACGCATGCACGCACACACTCACACACACACACACATACACACACACACACACACACACACACACACACACACACATACACACACACACACACACACACACACACACACACACACACACACACACACACACACACACACACACACACACACACATGGCGCGCATGTACGTAGGTTTAGTAACAAGTAGATCTATATATATATTTTTTTGTATTTTTTTTGTGATTTTATTCAACAAAAGCTTGTTAAATTTAGGAAGGAACTAGCTCCTGTTACACAGGTTAACCTTTTACAGGAGCTAGGATCACATTGATATGTATAAATTCGTTTTTGTTGCAATAAAGATTTTTTCAATTCAATTTTCAATTTCAATTTTCAATTTAACTTAATAATGTACTACGTACGTGTACTTTATCGACCAAATTGGCGATACTTTTAAGATGGGTCGAAATAAAAGTAACCCTAACCGAAGAGCATGATTAAAGTTACAGCTACAGATAGATTCAAGTTACAGCTGAGCATTGGCCTCCCCTCACTTCTGAAAGGGTTTTAGGGAGAGGAGTGTCCGCCGCGATGCCCTAATGCGTGTTGGCGAACTTCACATGTCTTCCAATTATTTATTTCTTATATCTCAGACATGCAGGTTTCCGCACGATGTTTTCTTCACCGCAGAGAACGTGGTAAATCAGCACTTAAAATTTCAGTTAACATTTTCATTGGTGCGGGCTGGGATCGAACCCGGATTGCTCGCGTAATGTGCAATTTACACTCGAAGAGTGTGTATGCGAAGATATATTTTTATTTGTTTTATTAACCACCGACGCAAACAGAGGATGTATGTATCTGTGTGCATGTGTATTTGTGTGTCTGTCTGTGCTATCGTAGTTCAGAAACTGATGAACTAATTTAGTTTAATCTAAAGATTTAGTGCTAGTTGATCGAGTGTGTTATTAACTATAATTAAAGGAAATCTGTTCAGTCGTTTTAAGATCATCAAATCTTTTTGTTTCAGGGGTTTTTTAACAATTTTAATTTTGATTATTTAATTAGACAATCACTATATTATGTTAACCTAAACATAAAGGTTTACAAAGAACAGATATTTTTTCCTAGCGGACCTTAGGCCATAGACGTAGTGAGATAATGTAATAGGTGCATCAAAAATAGAAAATGATATCTCATAATCGATAGTGCGTATGTTAATAATTGTGTAATATACGAACGATTTAAGAACAGATCATATTCACATAATAGATGTATTTGTTTCGACGATAGTTACTACCTAAGCTACGCAGGGATTCGATAGGTGGTGCTGTAGACAACTTATTTACAATATCTCTATTTATGGACTAAAATTACTTAAATTCAAAATAATGTATAAGCCATAACAGAAAATCACTATACCTATCGAAAGGTTCCGCTGGATTCGAGTTTTAACAAATTTTATGTTAAACTCATTGCGTCACCAATCGGTAAGGGCAGAACAACTTCTACAGAGTCAGATAGTTGTGTATTTCCACTAATGCTAACTTACTATTATTTTTGTTTGCACCATTATTTATGTAGCGGTACTATACCATCTAAGGTACAAAACCTCTATAAAAATGTTGTTGAGTAAAAAATGCATTAGTAACCGTCGATTACAACACAATAGTTGACTCGGCAAGATGCCGGTGTTGCAAAATAAAAACCGGCGCTATGGGCCATGGTGCTGTGAACCTGTGAAGCGCTAGCCACGCTTGATTAGACCCCGAAGCTTTAGACGATGAATCAAATCCAACCAGAAACTTTTTATTTCGTTCATTTACCGTTTATTATATCTGGGTGCATTTATCTTTAGTAAAACTAATAAATTGGTTTCATAGAATGTAACAAGATTTTCTATAAGTAAATATATTCTTATTCTATATAACAAAAAAAAACTAAAATACAATATACTTGAATCCAAAACAATTTTTTTATAGAAGAGGTGGCAAATGAGTATAAGGCTCACCTGATGGTAAGTGATTACAGTCGCCCACGAACAACCTCAACACCAGGGCAATCTCAGATGCGTTGCCGGCCTTTTAAAAGGGGCTCTTTTCTTGAAGGTCCCTAAGTCGCATCGATCCAGAAAAATCTCTGGTGATAGTCGATTCCACAACAAAACACAAAAATTTTAAGCGTACTTGGACTAGCTAGTTATGTTATTAAGAAAAAGATACAAATTTAGTAAGGATGCTAGTTCTATAATTGTATAACTTGTAACGCAAACATGGTATTTTGTGACGGTTAGGTTAAATTTTATTACATAGATTAACTTCGAATTTAGATTTCTTAGATTTTTTTACTTCAAATGTAGAGCAGAAACTTACGTTTAAAACGCGACTTTGTAAACTTAAACCTTAGACTATGCATAAACATAGCATAGTTTGCTTGTTTATACTCTAAGCCTAAAGCTGAAAGCAACTCTGAATCAAATTATTATTACAATAATTGAATACTTAAAGCAAATATGTAATACGTATATATAATTTGACTGTTTTAAAATATGCCTTAAATACGGTGCCCACAAAATAAATAGGCAAATTAAAATTAATAGGTAATATTATAATTGTGTTTATTTTTATTATATTTGAGAAAAACGAGCGAAATTTATAATATATCTGTCTTACTCTAAAACGTTTCGGATGCTTATTGAAATAATTATCATTGGAATTTTAGGTATAGATTGTGACTGGTGAAAGTCGCTTGTGTAATATTAATTTTGAGTAGGTATCGATACGAAACTTATCATAATCATACACGAGGCACAATTTGAGACTAAGTAATTAATTAAGTGATTAATATTAAAGTATTATACAAGGCTCTGGTTTCACTTCGCCTGCCTATGAACTAATCCGTCGATTAGATTACAAAACCTCAAAATATGTAGGTGCAGGAAATTTAATGCCAAAATTGGATTGCAAAAGGGAGATAAAATATTTCGATTTCAGCAAGTAGTTATTTCTTCTATACAGTTGACTTTACACTAAACTTACGAAACATTGCGATTATATAAAAATATACTCCAATGTTATATAATATACTCTTGAACGAAGTGGTTAATTCGTTCAAGAATATAGTATGTCATCAAAAACACAACTTATAAAAAAAAACAAGTCTCGCAACTCAGTTCTTCTACCGTAAAAAGTTCATATCAATGTTAAAAATCTTTTATGTTTCAAATAAATAGATTGACTTGGCCATCGCAGGAAAACACAATGTATCTCACATTAACAAATAATAAATATTATATTAACAAGTAATAAATATTATATTAAATTAGATTGCTTAGTGCGATTGCAAAGTCAATCTATATATTTAAAACATATAAGATTTTTAATATTGATATGGTCACTATAAAATGTTGTTAAGTTAGCTAATTACGTAATAACTTAAAACAGAAGGACCCTTAAGTAGGGACTGAATAAATTAACCGACTTGGTATTGCATGGATCTCACAACTTTTTACGGTAGAAGAACTGAGTTGCGAGACTTGGTTTTTTTACAAGTTATGTTTTTGATGGCATCTCATTTCTTTTTGTAGATAAGATAGCCTAACTGTTTTTCCTTTCCGGTACCTTCTACTTCTTGAATACCAACAACGTACATATCTACACCTATTATACATATACAAGTACACTGATTCATTCACTGCGAATGTAACTTGGTAATTCTATATATTTATATGGGATTACAAAGTTATTTATAAAGTTGATGTATCTAGAAAATTGGACCAAAATTATAAAATATTTTAGTTTTTCCCTGATTTATACACTAAACACTAATTGTATTCTAAATTTGAAGCTTCTATGTCTGCTAGAAGTGCCTTAGAGTTTTGATGTTCGGTCAGTCAGTGAGTGACAAAATTAAGAAACTTTGACTAGTTATATTTCATAAACTACTAGTTCAAATTGGATGAAATTTGAAATATACCATGTTTATACAATGTCTACCCGGTTACTGAAAATCAGAATCAGGCTTCTAGTTTTATCCACTACGAAGTTATAGGGGGTCGAAAACGATCTGAATTGCTTCGAGATAAGTATGGTACGGCCGTGCCGCTTTTTTGATCGACTTGGCGGGGGCACTGCCGTGCCCCCAGATTACAAATATACTATTACAAATAATGTTAGAGTTACAAATTAATATATGTTACAAAATTAAATATATATTATTGAAATACTAGAGGTATGCTTAAGTATTGTAAATTGTACAAGTTGTTTGAAATTAATATCTCAGATTCAAGGTCATGTAAATTTTTAAGAAATACGAGTTTAATTTTAACAATGTTTATATTTGTAGATAACTCAAAAATTGAAATACTTAGCTATAGTTATCAATGTTTCAATAATTTTCTTATGTTGAAGGATATTATAAAATTCAATATATTTCTTTAACGATATTAAAGAAAATGGACACAGGCGACCTATGCTATCATAATTAATTTGTATGCATTATGCAGGTGGGTCAGGACCGTGCTTTATCGCATTCCTTCGGGCAGGCCTATGTTTAACAGTGAGCTTGCGACAGGAAATTAATTGTTACAGCATAGTTGTGATGAAATGATTATGATGTGATCTAGCTGTGCACAAACACACATGTTTTTTAATTATAATTTCAGCACTTAATATATTGAGGCATCCATCGATTCATCCATTAGAGCCTATAAACATCCACTGCTGAGTATACATTCGTTACAGATTACCTACTATAGATTGAATAGGGGAGAAAACCGCTAAATAGGGGTGTTGGCAAACTCAGTTTTATATTATGTTGACTTGTTACCAGGAAGATTTTTTTATAGGAGCCGGGTGACAAACGACCGCACAGACCACCTGATGGGTAAGTGGTTGCTGTGGTCCATAGACATCTACATCTATGCTTGATTACGAATCAAAATGCAGATGCGTTGATACCTGTGAGAACTAAAATGGAATGCCTCGTCTCCAGTAAAACGGATCTCCAGTTCTCTACACTCGCCAAACGAAACACAGCAGCATTGAGATACTATTCTGTGAGAGCGTGGTCCTTCCCCGGGCGAGCAGACCCATTCGTGCTGCAACTATTCTACTAACATGGCTGCAATATGGCTCTACCACGTAGGATGCTGAAGAACAAGTTTAGAAATATTAATATGACCTGTTTACAAATAATTTATTATTTTAGATTATAAATTGTTTTGGGGGTGTAATTCCTATTATATAAGTATTTAAAATCATTACTTTTATGCTTAAACAGATTTGTGATTATGAGTATTATGAGATGGGAAGTATTATTTTATTATAATAATAATTTTAAATTTAATTTTGTTTTTTATCTTAAAAATCTGTATAATTGTTCAGATTCAATCATATATTTTCCAATTACTTGAGTAGCGGCCTACCGTGAGTTGTTGACCTGTAATCAACCATGAAATTAACTGTATTCAAATATTTTATTAGTTCGATCTATGTATGTGGAGCAAGTTTGCAGTGATTGCTATTTGCTAAACAGCCGCCTTACAATATAGCTTACGGTACTTGAGACGCGAATAATATACTGCAATTTTGTTCGTGATATATTTGATATACCGATGGTATTAAATAACTGAATGTAAAAAGTTATAATATTATTTTATTTTTTAGTTCCGAATACACTATTTCAATTAATTGATGTTGCCAGTAGCAGGGGACATTCGAAAGTAAGACGTAGCCCTCAATTGGTAACCGTTTGGGAAAACACAAAATTGGAAAGTTTGGAAGTAAAGATTGCAAAGGCTGTATGTCAATTTTTTTTAGTGTGTTCTAGTGCAGTTAGAAATTCTCTATTCACAATGAGTGTTTGTTACCAGTGAGGAACTAAGACGTGATTCTTTCTCGCTTGACATATGTCTGATATGTGTAATATGACGAACCTCAGAATTGCTCAACGAGATTTGGAAGTAGCTCTCTTTCAATACTTGCTGTTCGCTCTCAAACTTTATCGGTGTATTGATGATGATAGCAGAATCTGAAACAAATATTAAACAGTGAAACTACCTCGATCCTGGAATAACCGACGTGCTTTAAGTATTAAGTATCAATCAAGGAAGCGATGGTTGTTAAATGCAGCATAGTAGTTGAAGCCGGGATTCTATTACATTGATAAAAAATTAAATAACAATAATATTATATTTTTAATTATTAATAATAATATTATATTAAGTTTAGGTCAATATTGAACAATACTTGACATTCGTAGGTACAATACTTAATTTATAATCATCATCACCATCAACCCTTCACAAGACAAATAATAACACCATTTTGTGATTTTTTTTGAAATTCGTTTTAAAACAAAACACAAAATGTAAAGATTTTTTAAACTTACATATATTTATTATAATATATAAGTATTATTATTATTACAGCCGCAATTAAAGAACAAAAACTTTGAAAGCATTTGATTGGAAACATTGATTGGAAAATCAAAGTTTACGACATGCGTCTGCAGTCCTATTACTGCACGGAATAAATATTTATTCATTGCTGCGTTATAATACACTTTTCACTATGAGCATAATGATAATTTAGATATCAAACGACTGATGAAACGGAATGCAACTCGATCTTTCCCAAGGCGTATTAGTAAGCTGCGAACTATAAAGAGTAAAAACAGAGCGTGGCCCTCGTCCATTACCTAGACAACTCTACGTAGTGAACTTGACAGGTCGGGCGGTGCGAGGATCTACCCGCAGGCGTTGCAATCAGGAAGCGGTGGTGAATTGTCGCGCCCGCAGGAACAAGCCGCTTGTAAAATGTTACCTCAATTAGAATCGGTAAATGTTGAATGAGGGAAGATGTTATTTTAATTAGCGAATTCCGTAAAAATAGCTTTTGAAAAGGTGTTTACTTTAAAAGGTCTTTTATAAGGGTTTCTTTTTAGTCAAATAAACACATTAAATCATTAAAAATGCAATTTTCCATAAGTATGAGACATTTATAAGACAATCACCATTATAGTATATCAATATCCAAATCTGTACGCAGGACCCTCGATAGCATCCCAGTTTCCTTTAACTACTTCGACTTTTCTATATAAAAGGTACATATGTCGGACATAACGCCGTAGGGCATTCTCTTCTCGCTCTATAATCAAACATAAGAATAATAAGCAGGGATAAAAATAACTTCTTATAGAAAGTTAAAAACTATTATCTTCAAAAGCCCTTATAAAATCTATACAAATTTTGACTAGATTTGCAAAGCAGAACTCTATTTAGGAAAAGAAAGAACTAATGGTTGTATCTGTGCGCATAATATCTACCAAGTATAATGAAACAAACTTTTAAAAAGTAGTAATCTATTTTAACACGAGCAAATTTTTTCTAAAAGTTTGCCGCATTACTTATCGTCCTGGAAACATTTTTAATTTCCCTGGAACGCTGATTTCCTCACGATGTTTAGAGAATAAGCAACTTCAAACTAGAAGTAGTTTCGCAGAATTAGAAAAGATAAACCACTGCAAACATTTAAAGAAAGAAAGGAAAGTCTTTTTAATGATCTAATGATATTGACGTTCACTGAACGTTGCAAATTGTTTAAAAATATAAGACCGCGTCTAATCTTTTACCGACAAATAAAATATTTACACTATTAATAACCGTAACAAACGGATATTGCATATCTAAGTATTGCTGTGTCAACGTGAACGCAGGAAGTGAATTGCAACTGAGACAGCTTGGTAATATTAGAATTAAAGGATTTATCGTCCGAGACGTGTTTTGCATCACATTTCCTTTACTATGCAATTTGTTTAAGATGCGATAAGAAAAACAGTGTATTAATTTTATAAATCTATATAATAGATTGTGTAGAATCTCACACTGATACTGAATATAAAAAAATATTTAACTTTACATACTACTATACACACATGTATATTGGAGCATATTAAATGTAAGTTGGATTTGTATACTTCTTTGGAAGCCCTGAGTTAAATATAAGTCTTTACAGACATTAACATAAATTAGTGCCCTTGTATGTAAACGTTTAATGACTATTTTTACAACTTCTAAGTGAGACTTACACCTAGTTATTAAGAGTTATTTTCAAGATAAGGGGTGTGTATTCCGCATTATTCTTAATTGTTTTAGATTAGATGAATCCAATTATTAAATTAAGTCGTCAAACGTAATGCGTAATATATAGTAAATAGTATGCTATTCCTTGTAATTATTTTACTGGTTGAAGTAGCAATGTACAGTATAGAATCAGTGTACCGAAGCAAGGAGACGGGCGAAAGTTCATAGGAAGCTGGGCCTGATGTTACAGTAACGATTACTGCATTACTTTATTTATATACCAATACCATTTAAAAAAAAACTAAAATGTTTACGACTGCTTCATAGTAGAAAAAAAATATAGCATGTTATTGCTTTGTACCAAAACAATGTTATTGCTTACGTTATGCTTACAATGTTATTCTTACACGGAGCTCTTACATTATACTTTAAGAAAATAATTATTAGACTTTATTGTAAACTAGACTTTACCAGAATTTTAAGTATATATTAGGATATTCACACATAGAGGATTCACACGCCGTCGTCCAACTAATTTCTAGAGGTTTGAAATAATTATTATAAAAAAACAGAGGGTGTATGGATTAAAAACACTTTCTCTTTTAATGATTTATTAATTGTCCACTTCATCATAAGCAAATAAAATATCGTCTAAAAACGGTGCAGGCAGTATTAAATTCTCTTGACGCCTTGCCCAGCTTAGGTACCATATCTTGACATTACATGACAACAGCAACCTACAGTTCTTTTTCCTACCAAGCAATTAAAATAATATTGTTTGTCTAATACTAATACTGTAATACTGTCAACTAAAATATATGTAAAATATGTTTTTGAGCTGTCTGATTTGAATGTCTCAATTTCATTCGACCTCAGCCAGCCAGCTATATTCACTTGTATTTCACTGGTTGTATATTCACTGTTCTCTTAGTGGATGCTATCAGTTTCTCAACACACTTCTATTTCATATCTCCCATCTCTTGTTGTATGTGTTCTCCATAATGGGACCTAGCCTACTTAATTTGATAAATACCTAAAGATATTATTATTAAATCACTATGCGTGAGCTGGGGAAAAACATTTAAGTTATCATTTTGCACATGTATTCTTCAAGAAAATAAGCCGTCAGATACCTTTATACGTAGCCAGAGTCATTAAAGGTCAGAATATTAATTATTACAGCACACAAAAACAACAGAAAATATTCAATACCACTGCAAGCTCAGAGCCACAGAGTACTTTTTGTATACCTGAAACTCAGAGCCAAACAAATGTAACAAATGATTTGATTGACGTTTGAGTTTTTGAACTAACGTTGACATTTCCGCTTTGTGGCCTGTATAAAACATTTTTAATCGATTTATTAATCTTTTTAGTCAATTTAATTTTACGACTTTTTTGCAACGTTTTTGTGTCTCACGAGGAAATTATCATTTAAATAATAAATTTCTTAAATTTACCTAAAGAAGAAAACACTGAATCACGTTTTATTGTCTTTTTTCTATTTTTGTATTAAAATCGATTAACCAACCTATTTCATCTGGCAGCATTGTTTAAAAATAAAAATAACGGAAGTCAGTATTATTTTTATTAAATATTTAATTTCTTTTGCCATGACAAAACTGTTTAATATTTCATTATTAACTACAAAAAAACTGTAAAAAAATATTGATAAATATTTCACTTGTGTAACGTTAGGCCCAAATTCGCCCGTCTCCTTTAAGCGTTATTAGTTATTACATACCAATTAAAAGAAATGATAAATCACACCAATAATATCTTGCATATTGTTACCACTACATTATTACATTTTGCTAGATCATATTGTTTGATAGGTCCGCGCTTTGTTTATTTTGTTATAGAGAATGCAATGAAGAATTAATTAAATTAAATGGTAAAACCTTACGAAATATGAATTTTTAAATTAAAAACAATGTACGAATTTATTGTGCACGCAAACAAGGGAGAGAAAACACCTAGAGTTACTACTTATTTCCATCTCTCTATAAAAAAATCAATTGATGTCCATTAGTCACGCAAAAACACGAAAACGGCTCGACCGATCCTGATGAGAATTTTCGTGTATATTTGAGTAGGTCTCTGGATTGCTTATAATTACAATTAGAGCCGTGGTAGCTCAGATGGTTAACGCTCGTTGTAAATATAACAGAACGCGAGTAACCCAGGTTCGATCCCCGCCGGCACCAATGAAATTGTTAATTGCAATTTTAAGTGCTGATTTACCACGTGCTCGGCAGTGAAGGAAAACGTCGTGAGGAAACCTGCATGTCTGAGAAATAAGGAACAAAAAATATTTTCGAAGACATGTGAAGTTCGCCAACACGCATTGGGACACCGCGGCAGACACTTCCTTGCCCTTAAACCCTCTCAGAAATGAGGGGAGGCCTGTGCCCAGCAGTGGGACGTATATAGGCTGTAACTTTACTTTTTACTTTATTACTAAAAGGGTTATTATAATATTAAGGAATTCATAGATGATGGTAATGAGGTGAATACTACCACGCAATTTTTTTGTGTGTTAATATTTTAACCTATGAATTCAAGCAGTATTTTAGGACAGAGGTTTTTTTTTTTAGTCAGTAATAAATTAAACAAAAGAGTGACTTTCAGTAAGTGTTATTAATAATCAATATTGAAATAAAAAAATAAACTGGGCATAAATAATGTTTATGTAATAGAACTTTCGATAAAGCAAGTAGCGACCATCAGATCTGCTCTCTTAAAATATCATTAAATGCGAGTGAGGATATAAATTGATTTCTATCGAATCTAGAATTCAATTGCCCGTTGTATTTAGAGTGAATGCTGTTTAATTAATTGAAATCAATTTCATTCTCCTACTCGATTTTATTACATTCAAAGTAGTGAAATCGAAACCCCATAGCTATAAAATCGAGTTCAACGAGCCGAGTGTTTAGTGAGAAAATAATTATGTTCTACCAGACTGGTTATGGATCCGACTCCGGTATCAATGTAGATATAGATTAAATTCCAAGTTAAACGCCGGTTCGTATTATTCACTGTATTTCCATATACATGTGACATGTAAGAGTTCCCACTACGCCATATCTTCCCGTGGGTGTCGTAAGAGGCGACAGACGGAAGCTGACGCAGAAGATGGACAGCAGCATCTTTCTGATAACAGCAACAAGCAATAAAAACTGCGGTTGCGAACCGTGGTAACTATTGCAATATGGGGTATATTGATGATAACGAGTACAATGACCATGAGTAAAAACACAATTAAACGGCCCCCAGTTCTCGGCGTCCTCGCTATTCCTGACTACGGTGGTGACCATGGTAACGGCGGGGCAGGGGGTGCTAAGAGTCTCCAGTGGGAGGTTCGGCTGTCATCTAAGATGCTTTAATCTGGCAATATACAACGCACGCACCCTAAATACAGATGGGAAGATCCTGGAGCTGGAAGAAGAGGTTGACAAGTTGCGCTGGAATATTATAGGAATATCCGAAGATGGAATAGAGGGTACGGACTGAGGATATGGTAATCCTCGAATCCGACAACTTGTTCTATCACCGACAGGGCGACCATCTCTCCCAAGGTGGTGTTGGATTTATCGTACACAATTCTCTCGTTAACAACGTTGTAAAGATTGAGAGGTTTTATGGCAAGCTGTACACGTCATCGTTGGAGCCAAACGCAAGTGTGAGTAACGGTCCAAGAGCAAGTCTTATCCGACACTATTTCGATGATATCTCTGACGTCTGTCGGAGCGAGATTAGAATGGCTCTCCAGTACCTTAAAAACGGCAAGTCCTTGGGTGGGATAAAATTACAGCGGAGTAAAGTCTTTCACTACTCTGGGGGTGTGAAGCAGAAGTGCAGTTGTCTTGTTCTTCAAGAAAAGCGACAACGATCTCTTGAAGAACTACAGACCGGTTTTGCACCATAGACCACATACATATCCTTCGGCAAATTGTTCAGAATACCGAAGAGTACGATTTGTCACTTTGTCTTGCGTATGTGGACTGTGATGACCTGTGGATCTGAGACGTTGTCCTTCACTGCTGGTCGTTTAAGGAAGCTCAAAGTTGCGCAGCGAGCTATGGAGAGGGCTATGCTCTGGTTTTCTCCGTGTGATAAACTTAGGAATGAGGATATCCGCAGTAGAACTAGAATGATCGACATAGTCCAACGGATTAGTAAGCTGAAGTGGTAATGGGCCGGCCATGTAGCTCGAATAACCGACAACCAATTGAGAAGAAAGGTTCTCGAGTAGCAGACTCGTATCGGCAGCGGGGCACGACCTAGTGAGACATGCAGGAAGTCGATGGATGCAGGTGGCTCAGGACCGTGCTTTGTGGATTCAAGTGGGAGGTCTATGTTCAGCAGTGGACTTGTGGGGGGGCTGTAAAATTGTGTCAAAAATCGCCAAAATTATCCTTTACGTAATTAATGAATGGCCCATTACGCCGCCACTTCACGTTCTTATTATAAGATAAAATGCGGTGTTTATTTTTTCTTAATTAAAATTTTAGCTGACTTTAAAAAAGGAGAAATTTCTCAATTCGAATATATGTTATTTTTTTGTATGTGTCGGCAATTGCGAACCAATACTGATGGTTCTTTTTTATTAATTAGTTTCATACTTCATGGGTGGTCCCATATAAGCTTGAAGGAAAAATACACCTCAGTATGGATAAATGGGTGATGAATGTCTTAATATAACTATTTAGTCGACATTCAAGCTTGTGATATTTTAAGACCACTTAAAAAGGTATTTTTTTAAAAAAAAGTAGAAGACGAGTTCAAATGATTATAAAGAATAAAATAATTTCTATATATTAGGTTCACAGGTCATAAGCTTTAATACATTTTTTATAGGATAGGGTGATAAACGAGCGCACAGTCCACCTGATGGTAAGTGGTTGCTGCGGCCTATAGACATCTACATCCATCCTCGATTACAAATCAAAATGCAGATGCGTTGTCACCCGTGAGGAGTAAGATGGAATGCCTCGTTTCCAGTAAAAAAGGTCTCCGGTTCTCTACACTCACCATACGAAACAGCAGCATTAAGGTACTATTTTACGCTGGTATTCTGTGAGAGCGTGGTCCTTCCCCGGTCAAGCCGACCCTTCGTGCTAAAACTATACTATACTAATATAACTACAGCATGGCTCTACCACATATAAATACATTGATAAACTATGCTTTTGTACTGACTTCTGAAGCTTTTAAATGGATGTTACGCCATTTTTTTCAGTTATCTGAAGTCAGCTTTTACTTTTTATTTAAGTTCCATTTTTAACTACCAGGTTCCACACCTTTAGATTAGCCGGCTATATCGAGTTTATCAATTAAAATGCTACCGTGACTTTTGTAAGCTTTTACAAGAACCTATCTTCTTTTTCCTCGCTATGCTGTTGTACATCGCTTCTCGAGGCTGTTACGATGCTTTAAGGCTAAAACGCATTTAGCATGACATACGTTAAAGAGACATAATATGAATTATTAGGTAGTAGAAATTTATGGTAGGATTTGGTAAAATAGTCTGTCCATTGTTGAATTGACAATCGCAGTACGAGACATCTCGCAACTATGAAGCTGTTGCCCGTTGCCTCTGACTATTTTACATCTGACGTCAACGAGATGGTTTACCACCATCTATTGGATATCTTATGATTTTTTGCAATTCCTATAGTCGCTTAGGACAGTCAGGACACGAAACGGAGTAATTGTATTTCTCATGACGTCACCACACGGCAATCGTCACTATCTACGTGAAAATACGGATGCTCTAGACCTAACCAATGTAAAATTTATGGTATGCAAAATGGTATGGTGATATGATGCAGTGTCAGTTTCACAAACTATGCGGTACACAAAATCCATATTTATGTTTTGCACAAATATGGATCCTGCCTGAGATTTTTTTCAGCGCAGCAGGGAATCGACTTGATTATAGAGTGTTGCGATCTCTATAATGAATGTTAGCCTAAGGCCTAAGTAAAGAATGTTCTCTAATATGCTCCTCTTCATGAGAGAATATTTTCCACCTATTTCTCCTCAGACAAAGCACGTCAACAAGCTAAAATATCGCATAATTCTCTTCATTGTGATAATTAATTACCTTCATCTCTACCTGCGCAATAGAGCTCCTCAGTACGTTATGTCGAGATCTCGGGTCCGAGAAGAGCGACTACCCGGAAGCAAATAGTATTCCCGTTCGCAAGCTTAACTAAGGTGTGGTTACTTTAATACATTAAATATGGTTAAATTTCATAATGCCGTTACAGGCTTATTTATGCGTTAATGTTAGCCCAAGGTAAAATTTGCAATTACAATAGAAACTAACAATCGACCGCTTCTGATACCACCCAGTCGCATTTGCTTAAATCGTATTAAATGCCATTATGCGTTTTGAATAGGTTTATTTACATAAAACGGTAGCGTTAAATTTACGAAAACATTACGAGAACTGCTGATTGTATTTAGATTGCTTCGAGGCTAAAGGCGTTGGTATTCTACGCAAATATAAAAATGCCTAGGCTTAAAAAAATTCTTTAAGTAAATTTGAATAAAAAATTTGAATGAAAAAGTAAATTTAAAAATGATCCTACTAAGGATCACTTTCAAAGCAAATATTACCAAGGACGGTAACATTTATTCAAATTTACTTTAATTTTTTTTATTTATTATTGGTTATTGCATTTTCATTATCAAAAAATTATAAAGAATGGACTTTATGTCCTAAAAGTCATAGCATAGAGTGATGAAAATTCGATTCGATAATACAAATTTTTTTCGTGTAATAAAATAACAAAAATCTATTAAGTCAATATATTACACCAAGACTTATGCCTCCTCTAATTTTTAAAACATTAGATAAGAAGCAGTTAGATCCTCTGTTTTTCGAATGCGTGTTGATAGCCCTGATATAACCGCAAAATATTTTATATTATGTATAACATGTTTCTTTGCCTAAAAATTATTATGAAAATTTACATGGCGGTAGGTGGGTAGCAGTTAATGATTCTAATGTTGTTAAGTTTGGGAATCGATTTTAGATTGCTCGTGCAATAAGAAAGCTGAGACTTAATTATTGATACCAAAAAATTACACTTTTTACATGATAATTAAAATTTAAGTTATACCGTCATGCATGGTAGTGTTGAAAGGGAGCGCCGTGTGTGGTTACTCTTCGGAAAATTGCCCGCATCAGTTACGACTCGATGGACAGATACCGCCGGCGGCGTGTAAACGTTTACAGCGGATTGACGATATATTACGCGTCGTATTACCATAATAATTAAAATTTACATACTAAACACTATATTAACATTGTAATAAGAACCATAGATAAATAAAACTTATCATAAAATTTAGATGCATAAAATTTAAATTTGTTGAAAAATTGTAAAAGTTGAAGTGGTGAATGTAATTTAAGATGTATGCATGTCGGTCTTTCTCCATGACCATCGTTAAAATAGTTAAATAGAAATAAATAATTAAACTACGAGTAAGTATCGTCTCATTATTTGATCCGACACTAAATATATTTTTAATACTTTTATTACCTATGTAATTTAAAATTGCGGTACAAATTTTTTTGGGACTTTATTACTGCCGTAAATCAATTATCTTGCCCATTATCCTTTCAATCCATGAACAAATTTTATGATTAATTGTAAATATGCTTAAATTATGTTTAATAAACCATAAATAGTTAACTGTTCCTGTATCTCATATAAACTTCGAATCGTTCGAAAAGAGAAAGAACGTGATACTCGTACGTTGTACGTGATATTGAAATATGAATCCAAGTTTTGAACATTTCTGATATTTGATTTTTGGTCACTACATTTTAAGTCTAGTAGTATTGGAGAAGTCCTACGGCCGTTAAACGAAACAAATGCCAAGATTTCTTCCTGTGGGAGTTTAGGAGAAGTACCATAAACATTCTGGCATAACCATCGCGTATGAACTCGTACTGGTGATGGTAAAACATGCGAGAAGTCGAGAACCTACTGCGGTCGCTAATAGAGAACTTGCGTGTTTTTTTAAAGTTTATTATGAATTATTAAGAAAAATAAAAAAAAATGTTTTTCATGTAATTTTACATTTAAAATGGTTTTTCTTAAATGTGAATTCAAACGCCAGTGATGTCATTATATTACTATAGTAACGCCACCGCATGGTGAAATGCATAGATTTACAATAAGCGTAATCCTAGGTCTATGGTGAAATGATAAAACACTGAAATGATAAAACACTGTGTTTTATCATGTTTACATTGTCAAAATTAAAAAATGCCATTGCATTCTAAATAAAACATACATACAGGTTATATATTATGTTTTATTTAGAATACAGAAAATACAAAAGTATAGTATGATTTTAATTGACTCACAGCCTCAACGCATATAATAACGTCACAACCAATTACAAGTCGTTTGTTTCATTCAAAAATTTTACTATTTTTTATTAATATTTACAAAAAATGAAAACACTAATTTAAAAAAATTAAATATATTTTAGATAAATTATTCTTTCATTTATAAATGAATTTGTGGCAAAAAAATAATGCAACTACTCTATTTTAGTAAATCTTCCCTACAACGGAAGAGGCATATAAGCCGCCTATGTCCCGTAGTACTTTTATGGGCTAATGATTGTGAAGAGAAAGATATCAGACGAAAAATGGCCGCGTTAGTGATATGTTAGAACATGGCACTGTTATCGCTTATCTGCGTCTAAAATTTCGTTGAGTCGATAGGGATTGAAGCAGAAAATTGGCATTGTATTTTATTTTAAAACTTTTATTTAATGAAATATTCTCGCTTCTCTTTGCTTTGGTCCTTTTTTACACTTAACACTAGATTGTATTTTAAAACACTTATTAAACTTAATAAAATTTAGAATTCTACGGATACCAAATTTTATAAAATTTTAACATATATATATATATATATATATATATATATATATATATATATATATATATATATATATATATATATATATATATATATATATATATGAGTTTCTCATCTAATGTGATATTACAATATTAGATAGTAAGACGCGCGCGCTCGAACAATGAAAGGTGAGCAACCTCAGGTCGAATTCCATTGTCACTACCATGTGAAAATGTAAAGCTGCGGCCGCATTCGACGATAAGATTCAATTAGAAATTTCTTTTAAATTGCTCATAATAGCAAAAGACCTGAAAAATACCTTTATCGATTTTTTTAGACAATTGCGAAAATGAATACTTGTGGTTTTGGGTTCTAGCGATAATGGGCGGCATTCCATACTACTGCAACAGCGGCTCCAAAATCTGGTGGTGGTGGTGGCAACTAGTGTCGCCGATGCAAAGGTGTTTACTCGTCTTTGTTTACTTACACTATGTAGATGTAACGATAAAATAATTTAAACAAAAATAGTTTGTGCGGATTTTGTCGCGTATTTTATTATAACTTATTTTATATTGCCGACGTTTCTTGAACACATAGCTAAAGCAGACCGGGAAGTCTGCAGTCCGTGAACACTTACAGGATCGCCCACGACACTACATCAGATTTGATAAACCACAAATCTTCGCTGAAAAACACCGATTC
The DNA here is from genome assembly GCA_036936625.1 of Parnassius smintheus behrii. Taxonomy (NCBI): domain Eukaryota; kingdom Metazoa; phylum Arthropoda; class Insecta; order Lepidoptera; family Papilionidae; genus Parnassius; species Parnassius smintheus. Next base: position 26,246,137 of record JAUPFT010000010.1, on the reverse strand, counting down.
CTTGCAAGGATGATTCCCGAGGCTATTGAAATCAAAAAAAAAAATCCTAATTTCAATAGAGAAGATGGCTGGAGGCTACTTACTTCTTGTACTGTCAGCTTCGGATCCTATAAATAATAGAATAAAATTCCAACCCAAGCATACAACTGCAAGACTTCAGAGATACTATAAGTTCATACTGCGTAGATTGGAACCAAAATAAATAATTTTAATCTGGAGGTAGCCGTGGTTAACTACGACATTGGGATGTCGAAGTCCCGCTCGTGACCATGGGTGTTGTAAAGTGCTCGAAACTTCAGATACATAAAATGAATTAATATACGTGATAAAATCCGTAAAAACTAGTTTTATTTAAATGTGTAATGTTCGCGTAAATATAAGAAATAATTACGATACAGTAAAATAAAATTAACGTAATTATAAAATTTTGGCGGAAAGCCAGGATGCAGTGTCAGAAACGAGGGTATTTTCCTAAGGCTAAGTTCCAAAAACGAAGAAATTGACTTTCTTTTACAAAAGTTACACGAGAAAAAGGATCTCCAGATAATATACAGATTTTTTACGTAGTAAAGCCACGCTGCAGATATGTTATGGTTGTAGTATGAATGGGTCGGCTCGACCGGGGAAGGACCACGCTCTCACAGAAAATCAGCGTAAAATAGCAGCTTAACGCTGCTGTGTTTCGTATAGTGAGTGAAGAGAACCGAAGACCCGTTTTACTGGGATCGAGGCATTCCATCTCAGTCCTCAGGGTTGAGAAAGCATTTGCATTTTGATCCTTAATCGAATGTAGATGTCTATGGGCCACAGCATCCACTTACCATCAGGTGGACTGTGCGCTCGTTTGTCACCCTTAATAAAAAAATAGTTTAACAGAATTACTCATCGTGTAGTGGCGGTGGAAAAGTATTCACCACTCCGTATCGTCCCGTGAATGTTGTAAGAGGGGAGAGAGGGATAGAAATCAAAAGATGGCGTAAACCTGTGGTTGCCAAACTGCCTGACAACTGACAACAACTGTAGCGAATATTTCTCCTATGAGCCAATCTATGGGGTGGCCTATGTTCAGCAGTAGAGTTTGATAGGCTGCAACGACTACAGAATAAGCCTTGTGGTACTTAATTACATTATAGATGATAAATTAATGATAGTATTATCGACGGAGGTGTGATGTTGGGTTAGTAGTGTGAAATCGGCGTATTAGGTACCTCACGTATGTAAGGTAATGGGAAATTTTCGTGCCAATAGACTTAATAATACTTGAGAGATATAATAGAATATATTTCTCGGTTTTATATCTATCAATTATCACATGGCGTTGGTCTTACAAGTCAGCATGTTTTAGACTTTTTGGGATTTTCTAACGACATTCGAAAAGTTAAGGCAGACTTTTCTACACTCCGTTACAAGGTCGACATAAAATAAATTTCATAATTAAAAGTCATAATATTCATTCTCATTTATTCATTCATTATCTATAACAATTGTACTGCTGTACATAGACCTCTCATTATAGATCTTCTCAGGGGGCTTGTGGCTCTCCCTTTGGCGGGGGGGGGGGGGTTCTCCTTTCTTCTCAGACAAAGCGCTATAACACAAGGCCTCTAGCCCACAGCCTCCATCTCCAACGGACGGTTTCAGCTGCGGAGAGTCGGGAAGCAACGCCTGTAATACCGACTCTTCTCTCGCCCTGCGGTCAAACTACCACTATCAAATCAGTGTTGTAGTTCTACCAAGGTCGCAGAGCTAAGCTGCTGGTTAAATCAATTTTTTTTTAATTTACATGAAAGCGTAGCTCTAAAAACTATCTGCATCTGATTTCTTAATCGCTTGATCAATAAACTCATTATTTTGCGCGTTTTAATACACACCGCTGTAACTTTAATAGTAGTTAGTAAGTCTGCCTTTATACTTTCTTACAAAACATGAAAAAGGGTAATATATTACATCAACAAATAGCTGTATCTCGAGAATAATCGGGAATAATAGGATGTGAAACGTGTTTTATTACCATAAAAATAAAATTCGCGTGTACCAATGGACATGAGTGATGGTGCAAGTAAAGTATCGCTGACAGTATGTTTTATGCCGTGTCACTGCTTTCCTGTTTATCAGTTAGAGGTGCAGATACAAGCACGTTGTCGGTGTTAGATAGGTCCTATAGCAGATCGTAATCTCAAGGGTTCGCTTGATACGTAATTGATAATCGGAGTCATTTATTTTGTCAACAAACATTTTGTTTCTGGCAATTGTGTAAGATTCTTTGTATATGATTTGAGAATTTTATTTCGTTTTTATTCACAATTTGTTTTTAATAAATTTTATTCCTAAAGATAAGTGATGTGTTCATTCATAAATTCGTTCATAGAAAAAGTGCACTGTGAACATAGGCCACCCCATTTATTGCCATATAGGTGGAATATAAGCTCCAGTTGCCACGCTAGGTGGGTTGGCAGCTGATCGGGGAAGGACCACGCTCTCACAGAATAGCAGCGTAAAATAGCAGCTTAATACTACTGTGTTTCGTATGGTGAGTTAAGAGATCCGGAGACCCTTTTTTTTATAAAGGAGGAATTCCATCTTAGCCCCCGGGGGTGACAACGCTGTCGACTCTGACATATTCCATCTTTCTGAGTTTCAATTCAAGCGTTACATCTGTAATATATTTAACACTTTTTAGTGAGTTTTTTAACCATTTTTTTTAACTCTTTTGTTACGTTATGTCGCTATTTAGATTTAGATGGATACTTTTTATTACACATCACTTATACCATAGATAATGTATGGAATAAAATGTACAGTTGCGTAGTTCTTAACAATAATCTCTCCTGGGTCCTCTTTATAAATATGTTAATTGTAATTATGTTCTGTTAATGATTAACTTGGGTATTACGTGCAGTCACTGGCACTGGCATATGTACACTTTAATTACGTAAAAACTTTAATATTACTTTAATAAAGTTAAACGTAGGTGCTTACATCTTATTGTTGGTGACTGTACCTAACTACTTACTCAATATCAGCTATTTTTGCTTAGCATCTGATCGCGTCCGATAATTTATATTTATATTCACATTTGTTAATATGTGGATAGTGTATTTGACTACATATTTATTCTTATTTTTACATTAGCTAACATTATTTCGTGTAAGATTATACTATGTAGTTGTTTGCTATTCCTAATAAAGAGATAAAAAAGAGATCTGTAGACCCTTTTTTTTAGAAAGGAGGAATTCCATCTTAGCCCCCGGGGGTGACAACGCATCAGTATTTATTCATAATCGAGTATAGATGTAGATGTCTATGGGCTACCACCTACTGTGTGTTCGTTTGTCACCATTATCCTATAAAAATAGAAAATAAAAAACCTTCTTTGGAGTAAGTCAACTCCGTCAAATTCATTAAAGATGGTTTGGATTTACGGCTGCTCCATCCCATCAGCAATTAGAACTCGGTCGAAATATCTAGCGCGCCAATCACAAATGTGTAGTGAAAAAAGAGTGTTGAAGTGTTAGATGATTCGTGTAAAGCCAGCATTATTTCAGCAATATTTTCGTCGTAATAAGTACGAATAAGATTGTAGTGCAATGGGGAATAGGAATAAGAATCTATGAGCCTGCTGACAGACGGACGAGGCTCTGAAAGACGAGAATGACGATGCGGGAATCCATCCATTAATGCTGAATTAACCACGCATTTTCAGACTAGTGTTTACTAACATCATTAATAAAAATTACAGATTTAATAATAACATTAACAGTACGAGTATCGGCTGCGCTCGGGTATTAGGTTGCTTGACCCTCCCTGACCAGATTGGTCTGTTGAACAAATTTTCGAGTAAGGCCAGCTAGTATATTCTTAGAAAGGACTTTAATAAAATTCAGTCTTTAATAAAACGTTATAATAATCTAAATATTTATACTTCGCAGAGCCATGCTGCAGTTATATTAGTAGTATAGTTGTAGCTGGAATAGGTCGGCTCAACCGGGAAGGGACCACGCTCTCACAGAATACCAGCGTCAAATAGTAGCTTAATGCTACTGTGTTTCGTATGGTGAGTGTAGAGAACCGGAGACGCTTTTTACTGGAAACGAGGCATTCCGTCTTAATCCTCACGGATGACAACGCATCTGCATTTTGATTCGTAATCGAGGATAGATGTTGAGGTCTATGGGCCGCAGCAACAAGTTACTATCAGGTGGACTATGTGCTCGTTTGTCACCCTATCCTTTAAAAAAAATTGGGTTGAGTATAGTTTTGTAATGAAGTTATTTTTGTTTATTGTTTACTAAGTTTATTCTAAACTAGTTGCCATGCTTGAAAAGCGCGTTGAGCACCGCAATTTTTTTTTAAAGTTATTATCAGAAAGATGCTGGTGCCCATCTCCTGTTTATTTCATTTCCCTCCCTCGCTTCTAAAGACACAGTCGAAACGGTGTGCATAACGGTGCCCATTTAATAGTGTTATTTTTTATTTTACTTTTAAAAAGGTAAAATAGCACAGGTAGTGGTATACAAGAATCTCGATACTCGTATTGAAGGGCAGGCAGCTTAAAGCTCTCTATTAAACTGATGGAACAGTTATGTTGAAACAACCGCGACCCAAGACTTCCTTGTGAATTTTCTATTCACTACTAATTGATTTATACGAGACGTTGCGAGACCTTGTTACGTGAAAATACTGGATACGTACGGGCTTCAGACAATAGGCCATAATTTCATACTTAATTGCATTACAAGACTCCGGCGACTGTTACGGAATGGGAGCGCTTTTCGACTTTATATCGTTTCCGTTACGTCATAGTTCTATATTTTACAAAATGTGTGCCATTGATATCGCAAAATAACTACGAGATATTACTGACCACGCCTTATTGTGTAAATAGGCAAATAAAATCTTAGAATCGTTTTATTGCTATTGGCTTTCTATTCGAAGTGACTTTTATGACAGCACAATTTGGTCACAATATTTTTAAATCGAGCTAATTAAGTATGACAGGATATTTATGGCAAAAATTGGGTATTTGTATACGTAGTTTACAAATATATACCATTATTGCCTTTCTTAAAAGTGTTATTAAATAAAAAAAACTATCTCTTATATGTTTATTTAAAGTCTTTTCTCTTTTTGATTCCTAGTGCTATACTACGAGTATATTCATTAAATTTTTGCGAAAACTTATTCCAAAAAAATATTAATATAATACATATATAATACGTGCGTTTGATATGGTCAACCGGGTAATATGGTACTTACTTACTTACTTACTTATCGTCACGCACAATCCCTAACGGGGTAGCCAGAGAGAACAGATCGCCAAGTGTCACGATCCTTACATACCTCTTTCGCTTCTTTCAGGTTCATTAACTTCTTCATACATGCACGTCTAGGTATCCGAGTACTCTTGACCCTCCCCTCTTCGAGCAATTTGCTCACATGGTCTTCGAAAGTTAGTCTCGGTCTACCTCGACACCTTTTAATATTTACTTTCGCTCTATATATTTTCTTCACCATTCGGTCTTCACTCATTCGTTCAACGTGTCCAAACCATTGGAGTACGCCCCTATCAATTTTTGTGATAAGGTCATCTTTCAATCCTGCCATATTGCGAATCTCTTCGTTTCGCTTTCGGTCGGCTATGGTAACGCCACACATTTTACGAAGAGATCGCATCTCCACTGCATTCAACTTGCTTTTATGCTTCTTCTGGCATACCCAGGTTTCGCTGCCATATAACAAAGTCGGTACCAACACTGCGTTATGTATTGCAAGGCGTGCACTCTTCACCACGCCTTGCCTTTTTATTAATGCATTCAGGGCACCATTGACTTTGTTTCCGGCAGCGACACGCCTATCCACATCTAAATCACATCTTCCATCCCGGCTGAAAGCACTCCCCAAGTATACAATATGGTCACTTTCTTATAACTCAAAAACTACAGCCTTTTTTGCATAAAGGGCTTCGTGATACTTGGAGCTCTTCATCAATCAATCAAATAACAAAGGGTCAAAAGGGCAATGCTTTATGGACGCTATTTTGTTAGTTGACATTATAGTAAATATTTTAGTCGATTTTAGTATGGTGTAGTGTAGTTAGTTTTTTTTAAGTTAATTTTTCGAAGTATTTCTAATGATTTCAAATACTTGCTTGCTATTTCTTCTTTAATATGTTAGTTATAGTGTATGATTTTGTCTCTATATTTCTCCTAGTTTTGGTTTTATAGAGCAGCAAAGCTCAAGGTGACCATATTACCCTCACGTACCTTATAAAAAGAAAATATTAAGAATTTCTTATATAAAAGGAATGTTACCGATACAGCCTATCAAAAGTCCACTACTGAACATAGGCCTCTCCCGTAGATTGGCTCACAGGGGGCATATTTGCCAAGCTTGGCAGGCGAGTTGGCAGCTGAAGTTTTTATTTTCCAGATGTAATTAAAAGACGCTGCTGCCCATATACTGGGTTGTTTCACGCTGGCACTTCTTATAAAACTAACGACATGATATGGGGTAGTGGATATTCTTATATTACACGGTGGTTAACTCTGTTACCAATCTCTGTTAGAAATTACATCAACTTAGCATGATACTTCAACAGCGTTGCCACGGCCAAAGCGCTGTTATTCTATGATTTGTTACTATTTTTGAAAAGCGTCTAAATCAAAGGAGGTCAGTGTCCACAATTAGTATATTTGTGGGTTGTTTCTTACTTTACTAGCTGGCGTTATAATATAAAGCATTCATTACCAGAAAAGTTTACCATAAAACATCACAATGTCAAAACATCTTATTTTGTAATATAATTTCCATTTTAGACGGTTTTGTATCTTGGCACTTGCTACTTGAAATTAATTTCACGTGAAGTGAATGACCATATTAAAGTGCGAGGTGATTCAACCTATTTCAAGATAGGCTTGCAAAGATATATCGAAAATCCAGTAATATCGATAATATGAGCCCACAATATCGATATTAACCAAACTCCTTTATCAATATTGAACCTTTGTTGATATTAAAATTAAATAAAAAACACAAATATTTTATTTTCGATGTTGCATGGACTATACATAGTATACGAGAGTATCCATAGTGTATAAAAATACTCTTTGTACTACTTATACCCCCTTTATTTCACTACCTTAAATTAAAAATACTAAAATATGGTTAATATCGCGTTGTAACTGGTGATACATCGGTTACCAATCCATACTACACTGGGATATGAATATCGATATTACTATAGATATTTTTGTTGCAACCCTATTTCAAGGTGATGTGGCATTATCTTTATTGAATCAAACCTTTCGGAATACAATCACATATTACGACGCGTGGACGCCTGCATACACAAGCAATGGGAGCCATGCGAGTCGTAAGAACGCGTCTTGAATGTTAACTTCGTAGTCTAAACGAGAAATCTTCCATGCGTTTATTGAATTGAGAAGTGCATTAATAAAGTTAATGTATGCGGATAGTTTTATACTTAATTGCTTAATGAACGGTGTAATGCATGACGAGGTTAAGGTTCGGATTCCAACAGGGTAAATTTGAGTACCAGGAAAACATAAACCGAAATAGTTCTTGTAATTTTTTATTGTTACGAGTATGTTCAAAACTCTCTTCTTGACATTTTTATTTATCAGCCCGTAGAAATCCACTGATAGACGTGGGCCTCTCCCGCGACAGGAAAGGTTTACCGTAATCGTGAACATTTCACTGCGCCGGATGTGTTAACTCACTTCTTCAAACCCGGGAAATACGAAAGATTTTAAGGTGTTGAGTTGGCCACAGTATGCAGAGGAGTGTTATTAAACACTAAATGTCGCACAAGTGTTGTGGTATTGCACGGATCTTACGTTAACTCTATGAGTTTTCGTAGTAAACTGCGTCTAAGTAACTGAGTTAAACTGGACTAGATGTCTCACACCTTGGTCACTATAGCTCGTCACCATATATATTTTAATTCTGGCATAAACGAAATGGTACGCGGCATCTATCGGCAGCCATAAGATTTCTTAACATTTCATATAGGGGTGATAAATACACGCACACCGTTTTCTATACACTACTAATTAATGAATATTTTACGTTGTTGACACTTGACACTTTAACGGATGGTGGTAGTCACTTACCATCAGGTAAGCCGCATGCTCGTTTGCCCCTTCTTAATACAAAGAAAATTATGATAAATGTGTAATACCTAACAAGTCCTAAAATATTTAATGGATAGCGTACTTTTAGGATTTCCACTGGTTATGACATACGGAAATCCTTACCACGTGCTCAGCCATTAAAGAAAACATAGGGAGGAAACCAGGCGATGCCAACAAAAAGCATGCCTGAGAAATAAAAACATAAAAAATACTTCGAAAACATGTGTGTGAAAACAAGCATTACGGTGGCGCGGCGGACACTTCCTTGCCCTAAAACACTCTCAGAAGTGAGAGGAGGTGTGTGCCCAGCTGTGGGATGTATATAGGCTGTATCTTTACTTCCTGTACTGTTTATGAATATAGGTATTTTTGTCTTTCCGTGGATAATCACTATATGATTTTATTGAAACAGGTTTTTGAAAAAATTGCTCTTTTCAGGGTTTTATTATGGAATAGATGCATTTTTGTGAATTCATTAAATAGACTTGTTTGGTCCCTGTCTGATCCCTTCTGGTTTTGGTAAATTTGGTTGGGTTAAGTAGACGTTACCTATAATATGTCCTAGGGCTTCCATACTATAGCTTCCAATAATATGTACTTGCTTTCATAACATGTGGCTGAATTCGGCCTAAAGAACATTAATAATTACAAAGTGTAAAACAAACAAGCTCCCGTCCCTGAACTACCAGGCATATAGAGTTCTTGTATGTTTATTTTTTACTTAAAAACATCTTGCTTTACTTGGTTAACGGGACCACTATCATAATTGCACCTACTTCCTACAACAGTTATCATGTCTATTCATAAGCATTTGTGTTCAAGAAGTTCTCACTTAACCATTGTTCATTAACTTTTGCCGGAGTCGTCCACTCTGTGGTAGAAACAAAATTAAATGCCGCGTGGAAAACTTTCTTATTCATTATGTTTAGACAATTGTATTTCGCTGAGGTTGTATATTTAATTTGCAGTTTTATATACTTAGTTGACTTTAAATTTTGTTATTTCGTTTTCTTAGTTTTTCTCTATATATTTTGTTTAAAAAATTAAAATTAAAATATAAATAAAAATTAATTAAAATATCTTCAAACAAAACGGGTTGAAAGTGGAATGGTACGTTGTCGAATATTGTTAAAATGTAATCATACATTATAAAAGCTCAGTGGTATTGGCACGCATTTTGTGTCGGGTCGCATTAACAATTCGTGGACAGAGAGACCAAAGGCCGCGTCGTTTTAAACGACGTCCTGTCGGACTGGGCATGGGCACTTCAAACTTGAATGTCTGAGCATGCGCATGGTTTGACTTACACAGGGTTACTTAGCGGACGCTTCGCGAATTTTATTTTGGGGTACCTATGGTATTGTCTTGACAAAATGTTAATATGGGCGTATGTAGTTTTCCAAAAATAAGTGATATTCATTCTGTAAATACTAGGAGCAAACACAAGCTAGTGGTACCAGTTACTCGACTCCGCTGAGTCAGTAATACATTCTTGGGGTGATGTATACGCTTTTGCAACAAAATCCCAGAAAATCTACAAAATTTGACATACACAAAGAAAAAACTTTATTAAACTAAGTTTGTTGTATAAAAAGGATTATTATAATATTAAGGAATTTATGGATGATAATAACCCCTGGGAAGTGGGAAGGGTGGTCGCTACTAATCTATTTATAATTTGTTTTGTGTTGTTAATTGTAACATACATGATTGTAAGCTCTTATTTTTTTTATAAAAATAGTCCCGTTGGGTTTCTTGCTGGTTCTTCCCAGAACAGAAGTTTTTTTTGCGAACCAGTGGTAATGAAAAAAAGTGACTTTTAAATAAGTATTATTTATGATCCATATTAAATAATAAAAAAAATTCTCTTTCAAAAAGTTTCTGTGTCAGGGTTTAGCGTTCCATGCATAAAATAAATAATTTAATATTTTCTTATCAAAATGTATATAAGTATATACTGAATATATATATATATATATATATATATATATATATATATATATATATATATATATTCAGTAGAAATTAGTTTTGCATTAAAAAAAAAAACAGAAGTAGCGAATGAACCTATAGTCCATCTGATGGTAAGTGATAACTGCAGTCCATGAACATCCGCAATCAATTTCAATCAAAGAAGGTTATCGATGCAGAGGTGGCCTCTGTGGAGTGAGGACTAAGATAACTAAGATTGCCCCACAGCTATAACTAGTACTGGCTCTATATCCTTCAGACGTATTCTTCTAGCTATTTCTGTCAACAAATAGCAGTGCTTACAAAATAGGTAAGAGGGTGATACTTATCCGGATGGACTTCTAGAGATAAAAGGAGTACTACCACCTTGTTTTTTATAGGATAGGGTGACAAACGAGCACACCACCACCTGATGGTAAGTGGATGCTGTGGCCCATAGACATCTATATCTATCTTCAATTAAGAGTCAAAACCCACATGCGTTGTGACCCCTGAGGAATAAGATGGAATGCCTCGTTTATACTACTCACCATATGGATCTCCGGATCTCCGCACTCACCATACGAAACACAGCAGTATTAAGTTGTTATTTTACGTTGGTATTCTGTGAGAGCGTGTTCTTTCAACGGTCTAGCTGACTTATTCGTGCTACAACTATAATGTAGCTGCAGTGCGGGTCTACCACGTATAAAAACATATACAGCTAATAAATATAACACAGTGACTAATTAAGTAGGCCTTCATTTAACCATGAACTTGTAAACGTCACTAATGATGACAACGAAGATGACTCATTATCTGTATTTATATAAATTATAAAGCTGTATATTAAATAGAGAAAATAGCAAGAATTTGCGCATCTTTATATTGTTTTTTTTTCACATGTGAAAGATCACGTTATATTTTGTACTACCTACATATATTTAAACTTTATAATAAATCGAATATAACGCATACTGGGGTGTTGTGTAGAATTTAAAATAATAGACAAAAGAATTACAAATGTGGAATATAAACGTAGCATTAACTACTTGTTACACGATTGAGGTGCATTCTTGGAACATACGTGATTGCATTTAGTGGTAGTGTTATTACAAATGTGATATGAATTTCAAGAGGTATTCGATTGTGTAGTGGCAGAACATCGATATGTGTGCGATGTGCGAAGTTAGATGTAGGTTAAGCGGAACGTGTGTGTCTTGAGTGAAATTGGTATCATCACTATGGTCGCATGGTCACGCTCGTAAGAGTAAAACCGATTTTTATAAACACTGCTTATCTGTTGCGTTTGTAATTTAGAGGTTATTTTTAAATTAGTAATTTACGATTTGACATTTAATTAATTCAAAAAGATCTAGAACTTGTTTAAAATATAAACGTTCCTATGAGAGTACGTTAATAGTTCCCTCTTATATATGATGTGAACTTATTAGATGGTTAAACTGCCATTTGCTGGAGGCCAGGTCCTTCTAGTACGATTCCGACGAGATAGAGTGATGTAATGTCTAAACATTATCCCTCATATTATATACTTCCGATTCACATAATCCTTCCATTACTACTGTAGGGCAGGGCGATGCTAATCATACAGTGTTATTGAGTACTGTCAAGAGGTAAGTTGTTCACGCTGCTTCTGTTACGAAGTCAAACCATAACATTAGATTTATTATGTTTAACTTGTGAATTTCTTTGATACTTTTGTAAGCTAACAAAACTTTTAGATAAATTCGTTTATATGACATATTTTTGTAAATAATATAAACATTTCTACATATTAGCTTTATAAATTTCTTACAGCACAGTAACTACAACTTTTATAGTTTCTTAATTTTAAAGCTTTATATCCGAATGATTATAAATGAACTTTTATTGTATAATGAATATTAAAAAAATTTCAATAGTCCAATATATAATGGATTGACAATAGTCCATTATAATCCATTTGAAACAAACTTGATACCCTTGTTATGGTAAGATCTTTTCAAGACTGTAAGCAATCTGCGCCTATAGTGGGAACTTGTTTCAGTATGTATTAGCTTTTTGGTAAAATAAGAGTGTGGTTTATCGTCATTGAAGTATTGTTATTATGTAATGTTTATTTGTATGTCTTGTAATGTCTGCATAATCGTATTTTTATAAATACATTTATGCAGACATTGCTCAATAACGTGTGTTTGCATTGCTAAGCTAAAGCATTTGTTGACGTGTGATTGCTTATAACTTATAAGTAATAACTTTCACGGTACCTATAAACACCGACTTCGAGTTGTTTTATTCCCCGATCGGGTAATTTCTCTTTCTTATTGCGACGACGAGTTCCCAATACATTTTCTTTTCTTCGCAATTTAAGTAGGTTGTTCGTAACGTTTGGTTTCTCTCGAGCTTTATAAAATTGCACGTTGCAAGACTGGATTACAGTTGTCTAGAGCACTATGAATGAGCTGGTCTTGTAAGTTTGATTTAATACGTTTTAAGGTATAGTCTCGAGTAATCTAACGTTATTGTCTTTGTACAAACATATTGCTTTCTATTCTCTTCCGTTAGTTAAATTTACAAATCATGCTGACGTTGCAGGAATTATAGTAAATAATGTAACTTACTTGATAAAATGTCGGTATTGTCGCAAACGGCACACAGTTTAGACTCGATAGTGATCCCGAGAAGCTTGGACAAGACCATAGCGCTGCGGGGACCTGTGTTGTTTCTATGCTGCATTGTTTAAACCTGTTTCAAATTACACCTTTAAATTATTTTAAATGGAGAATTGGAATCCAATTAATATGGAAATTTCTTGAAATACCAACAAATTGTGAGAGTGCATTTTATTAGTGTTTTGTCTTTTTTTTTTGTGGTTAACTTCTTACTGGTTTTCAATATTATTTGTTAGAAGCTACTAGGCGACAATAAGGTTATGATGGTTGATTAAGTTGTCATCACCACAGTAATTAATGAACAGGAATATTGACTTTAGACAGGCAAAAAAAATCTCATAAAAATCAGTGTTAAATAAAAGTAGAAGAGAGATTTTTGTCTGTACTATATATTATAATATAGTTATATTTCAAAAAAAAAATAGTCACTAATAAAATTAATTTTCTTAAAAAAAAAAACAGTTTTTTCTGTGTTTTGAGAATTTATATATTACATAATTAATATCCGCGACTTTGCCTATCATATTTTTGGCAGTTATCGGAAGTTATAGTTATTTTAATTATTCTTTGGATTTAACTAGAACCTTATTCTGCATTCGGCTGTGCGTAGGTATTTCCGAATGAATTCAAATAACCAAATATATTATTCGTTTCGTTTGGGATCATTACTTACATTCTATACCTTTTGTCGAAAAAAAGCACTATTGTAGAAAATTAGTTTTATGCAATTTCTCACAATTCAAGTAAGTCAATTCGTTATTCCTGGCTAGTTGGGACAACGCGGATGCACACAGCACATGGCGAAGATTTATCACACAGTCGGTGGTCGTAAATAACTTGCCTGGCGAGGGGCGGAAAGGTCAGCGCGGAGCAAAGCGAGAGGCGCAACCGCGGCTTTCTCAAGGCCGATGCACGGGCTAGATATCGTGAGACTTGTGCCTTGCTCCACCTGTAAAGCGGTTTAGGAGTATTGTATTTATTTAATCATCGATAATAATTTATAATTACAATCGTCATGTGAAAATAAGCTTGATTATTAATGATTCAATCATTATATTGTTTATGTTACATAATAAAGGAAATTTAATAACTACGGTACGTTAAATGTTACAAGTAATGAAAATATAGCGTCACAGAGTACTTTTTGTATAATATAGCGTCCTAAGGTTTGTAATTATTGCTATATATTTACAAATGACCAAGGGATTTTTTTATAAATAGCTGTTATTGAAAATAGCCCTTTCCTAGTTTTGGATAAGGCCTTACAGCATTTGTTTTAAAATTATACTAATAATTGAAAGCTTGGTAGCCCAGTGGCTAAGCGATTGGCTACGGAGCTGTAAGCCGCAGTTTAGAGGCCCGGAATCATCATTCGTATGATCTGTTAGTACTTAATTGTAGGAATTTTGAAGATTTCCATGTGCAGTTTATGTATGTAAAAAGTTTACCCAATTCAAGAGAAAGCCCTAGTTAGGGGGTAACATTATTTGAAAACAAAAAGAAAATAAATGATAAAAATCATGAATAATATGAAAAATAAATATGATATGTCATAACAAGTATTAATAGGTAATCGACATAATATATCATATTTAGTAGAGAGCTCAACGTTAGAAATAAGCTTTTAAACAAAAAAAAATACTTTTTTATCAGTGACAATCGAGCTAATAGTTCATCTGAAGTTAAATGCTATCCATTCAAGCTTCTGCATCCAAAATGTATCCAACCTACAGCAACCAACTACACACAAAGAAGATTATAGAATCGTTTTACTTCTGAGTATAAGATGAAAAGCCTCCTTTACTGTAGTGCAATTAAACTTTTCATATTATAAACTAATACCCTTGTCTACCCTCCAAACCGGAACATACCAGCGAGTGTTGTGTTGATCGACAGCACGACAAGGTAAAATGTTGGGACTAACCCAGCCGGACTGAAGACAGAAAAGCAACCTTACCTTGTAATTGTAACATACCACCTTGTAATATTATGTTTTATTGCCAACGTGAAACAGCCCTCGATAATAAACCTATCGCATTACAGGTAACACAATTTATTGAAAGGTAACTAGAGACAATCTCTGACCAACGACCAGCCTTTGAACACTTGTAAAGTGAGGTCGTTCGATAGGTCAACAAATTATTATAAATCGTGTCCTAAATACTAGTAAGAAAATAATTATTAAATAAAATACTGTGAAGTGGCGGTGTTTATCGCGTAGTGCAGGTATGAGAATGTCCACTACCCTCAACGTCCCTTGGGTGCCGTAAGAGGCGACTTATGGAAACAAACTAGGTGATCAGCGTCTTAAGTCAGCGACTAATTATAACTAAAAAATAAACTGCGGTTGCCAACACGCCTGGCAACTATGGCTAATACTCCTCCCATATGAGGCAGCCTATGGGGGAGACCTATATTCAACAGTCGACTTTCGAAAGGCAGTAACATAACATAAACACTCACGCCTGTCACCCAGAGGGGTAGGCAGAGACTACAGACTTCCATTTGGCATACATGTACGCATACATGCTCGTCGATTAAGGGTACTCCTAATTTGGCCCGTTTTCAATAAATCGCTAATTAGGTCGATAAATTTTTGCCTAGGACGTCCCTTTCCGACTCTGCCATTCACTTCTGCAACATACATTTTCTTTGTCACTCTTTCCTCATTCATTCTTTCCACATGACCAAACCACCGAAGCTTTCCTTTCTTAATCCTGGTCACAACATCATCTTGCAAACTACACTCTTCTCTTATCACAACATTTTCTCACCCTGTCATTCAGATTCAGCCCTAACATACTCCTTAATCTAACATACTCCTTAACCTAACATACTCCTTAAAAACTATATAAAAGTACAATTAAAAGTAAAAAGCATAGGCACAATTTCTATTCCCTTACTCTCATAGTCCGGTAAGACGGCAATCCGACACCATCGGAGAGAGATCAGGCGCAGGACTAACGAACCGGGGTGAAACACCACCAGATTTCTAACTCCGACCGTCTATTGAGATCTTATTTAAAGAAAATCCCAAAGACATATTTCAAGCCTGACCGACGGGATTCGAAACTGGGACTTCACAATCAGCAGTCATGCTTACGACCACTAAACCAACGAGGCAGTTAATATATGTCATAACAGAAGCGACAGTAGCCTAATGGCAGGGTGTGGACCGCGAACTCAATAAGGTCGTGGATTCGAATCCGCCATTCGACTACTGGCGTGAACCACTCGCACAAGCAATTTAAGCTTACCACGAGTGGTTAAGGGGAATATTAGTGTGGCCGTAAAAGGAAAAGGGGAGATCTCCCGCCAGACAAGGTGTTCTGCCCGGGGAGCGGCCAACGCTCCGTGTGATTGTTCAGAGATGTTCTATATATGCTGTTTATGATTCGGAATGTTGATAGCGTGTTTTAGGCTTCGGTATGTTTCGCTTGCGGCGCGACGACAGCGCTGCCACATCACCCCCCTGCTCAGACCAGAGGTCGATAGTGCAGTCCGATTGACGGTGCGTCCTTAATGCCAGTGGGGAATGCATGCTGTGTGCGTAAGGGCAAGTGACACCGGTGCAAATGATATGCCGATGTGTAATGCATGCCGTACTACGCACTGGCAAGTGATGCCGGTGAGAACGATGTGCCGGAGCAAGTGCCAGAAGTCTGCCTTATAAATCTGCGGTGAGTCGAGACGAAGACAAGTTGGACTGGCTTGCAGGAACTGAAGACTGCAGAAGACGATTCTCATTAGTGAATGGTAGGAGTTCTTGAGGATAATACCGAAGGCTTGAAGTCGTAGTTTCCGAAGGTTGTTGGTTGCGTGTTCAGATCACGTCGGGGTCACCACTGTGGCCGTAGAAGGAAAAGGGGAGATCTCCCGCCAGGCAAGGTGTTCTGCCCGGGGAGCTGCCAACGCTCCGTGTGATTGTTCAGAGATGTACTATATATGCTGTTTATGATTCGGAATGTTGATAGCGTGATTTAGGCTTCGGTATGTTTCGCTTGCGGCGCGACGACAGCGCCGCCACATTAGTAATGTTTATAGTATTGTTAATATTCTTTAAAAAAACTACATATATCATTATTTTTTCTAATAATATTAGTACAGTTAATTGTAATAATAATTTATTAATAATAATAATAATAAAGTTGATAATTTAAAGACCATTCCATATACTATTATTAAGTAAAGAAAACAAGACTAGCGTCCTAATAGTTGGTACAATAAAATAAAGATTTTTGTCAAAAATTGCTTTGTATAATTTGAACGCATTACCATAGAAAAGATTGACATTATAGTATAATTTCTTTGAAAATCAATAAAAACATACCGGTAGATGTTGATGTCTTTGGGCATCCAAGTACTTATCACCTATCAGGTGAATTGTAGCACGAATAATCGTGGATAGCTAAATATTATCACATAAAGCGATATCTCGCTTTATTAGAAATGCAAATCGTATAAAGCAATTGGCCTTCATTAGGTGTCATTATTTCGTCATTATACAGTATACACTGTACATTATACGGAGTATAGAATTTCCATTACGCTCTATTAAGCGAAGGGCAACGTATGACACGTTATTATTTACACCGGAATGTTATTCGTAATGTATTTTGTATTGAATTATTTATTGGATTTATTTATAGAAATTAATTTATAGGACGTAGTTAAATAATTAATATATATATATATATATATATATATATATATATATATATATATATATATACAGGTTAAGAAATATATACATTTAAAGATCAAAATAAAAACGCCTGCTTGGCTAGTTAATGTTTTCATAAATTAAGTATGCACGTTAAAATTCAGACTGAAGTTATGAGTAAATCATTTTATTTCTCTACGAACTTTACCATACTTAGATACTGGGTATCTAAATTACTTGCAAACACTAAAAGCATAAAGAGATTTTTGCATAAACACAGCATTAAAACAAGTCATAACCACGTCCCTAGCTCGTAAACTTTATTTTTATAGGACAAAGTTAATAAGCGACTCTGCAGCCGCTCTTAGGAAATGCATTTTAATAGAAACCACTAATGCTAATGAGGCGGTAAGGGATGACTTTTACCAAGATATATTATTAGATAAGACTTGATAGACGAGACAAAAAGACGAACATTCAACGATTGTGAAACTCGCGGGTACTTTACGTCGATTATCGCCTATTCGATCGTGGGGCTTGGTAGACGTTCCTAGAGAGCATCCGAGATGCCGTGAGTCATAAGATAACACGGCAAACAAGTATGTCCACTACCATTAATTGAGAATTTGTCTCGTCCGGCGCAAACCTGTGTACTTATTTGCAATTTTAGTAGAACTCAATCTTCGTGTTAGGGCTAATCTGCTTTCCTTAGTAATTTTCTCAGTTAAGAACGGATGTTACAACTAATGCTTTCTTAATACAACTTTTAAAATAAAGTTTTATTCGAGGAATCTGCTGACTTCAACAATTTTTCCGGACCGATAAGACTAAGATAAAAGATTACTCTTTTCTTAAAAGCCAGCAACGCACATGCAATTCCCCTGGTGTAACGACGGCGGCGATCATTTACTATTAGAGGCCTCCATGCACGTTGACCACCTCATACTGTAATAATTATACTACTATTATTAATTATACTACTATTTTATAATGTAAACTTAATTATATGAAAATATATAAAAATAATACCCATGCTGTATTTTTACAAATTTAATGTAAGTTTTTTCATATAATCTTTGATAATTTATGACACATTTATCATTATCACTATTGTATTTTAATTTTAAGCTAATCTTTCATTGGACATTGTTAAAAATGTTTTATATATTTATATATGGAAACTATGAGACATATTGGTGTAGGAGGACGACACTATTGACATCATATTGATATCCACTACACATCTTCAATTAACTTTATACAAGAACAAACGGTTTTTCAAAATACTAAGAGAGCTAGCTAGGTAGCTTATAAAAAATTGCATCATTATTTTCCTGTAGTTAGAATATGTAGGCCCTTGATTTACGTGTCTCTAATAACGTTGGTTACTTTAGAGGGCATGAATGAAACTGCAAAGGTTCTAGTGAGCGCGTGGGCCGACTTCATCGTTAGATAAACCTGAAAGCACTTATTAATATCTCTCGCTGTGTTTAATAGTGTGGAGAATAACGAGTGTGTATTAGTTGAAATTGATTCATGTGTGCTTAATATTAAATGAGTTAAATTTAATCGTCTTTGCAGCGCTTATTGGGTGGTCATACAGACCTGTTCATGTTCTGTAAGGATGTATGCTTAATTCCGAAACGTTTGTGTTTTGAAAATTATTTAAAACATGTATTTCTTTTAACATATGTTAGTACCTATGTTATTGTAGTTACGACCAACAATACTAATGGACGACACACACGGTCAGTTCAACTGATCATTCCAACTGATCATTCGAACTGATCAGTTCAAACTAGGACTGTTTTTTTCCGAATTTTCGATATATCGATAATTAACTCATATATAAAACTTCGATATCGATATATTTATAATTATTCACGACAGTTATGGATGACAACATACTAATACTTATTTATTCTACTAACGGGTACCTTATAAATTTGGTAAACTTTATGAATTGATGCATTTTTCTTTTGTACAGAAGTAAGGGTTATAAACGAGTACGTATTCAGCCTGATGGTAAGTTTTTTTTTTATAGAATAAGAGGCAAACAAGCATGCGATTCACCTGATGGTAAGTTTCGAATGCCACTCATAAAAAACTGCAACAAAAAGTGATTTGAAGGCGTGTTGCCGGCCTTTTCCGGTCCATATACACCTACGCATCTATGCAGTTATTAGGAAGTCCGATTAAATAAGTTTGCCCTGAAGAATCGATTGAAAACCTTATTACCAGTTAAAAGAGTATTATTTAAAAGAGCTTTAAAAGAAATTTACTCATCTTTCGAAGCATGATAGGATTATGCTGATATTTTACGTTAGAATTCTGAGCGAAACGCAGACCTAATACTGCATAATACACTGCAATGGTATAGCATTGAGTAAAATTGTATGCTTATGAATAACATTTTCATTTAAAAAAGTGGTGAAATTAATTTCTTTTACAACCGTCTTCAATATAAATAAAATGAGAACATCATCAAAAATGCGAATTCAACTAAATACGCATTTTTAAGAATGACTCAAAAACTACTAGTCAGATCTTGATCAAATTTATATGGAATCATGAGAAGCACCAGCTTTCAAATAAAAAAAAAATTATCACAATCGGTGCACCTAGAAAAAAGTTCTGAAGTAAACTTAAAAAATACAATCGAATTGAGAAACTCCTCCTTTTTTGACGTCGGTTGAAAACATACTCGTATATTCTAAACAAACACTAAGCAAGTTCTTTGTATCTTTATAAGATAGTGCAAATAATATTCTACTTAGTTTTCGTAGGTAACGAAAATAACAAGACCGACACGAATGGTGTATTTGTTCAGTTGAGCTATTGCCTAACTTTGATTTAATATTACTTTGCAAAAGCGAATCTGCGCCTTTACAAACAACAAATCATCATCATCATCAACATTACAGCCATTCACAAGTCCACTGCTGAACATAGGCCTCCTCCAAGGAATGCCACAAAGCAAAGGAACAAAATAATTATTATTTTATTAATATGTTATTAATGAAGAAAAAAATTTACCTAGAAATTAATGATGTTGTTCCATCAATATATTTAGTATAGTTAGCAGACTCCGTTACAGCCTGTTAAAGCCTACAGCTGAACATAGGCCGCCCCTATAGATTGCCTCGTAGAGGGGATACTTGCCACAGTTGCTACGCTTGGCAACCACAATTGTTTTCATTTTAAGTCGTTATCAGGAAGAAGTTTTTTTATAGAATGGGTTTGACATACAAGCACACAGTCCACCTGATGACAGACGCGTCGTAACCCCCAAATACTACGATGGAATGCCTCGTTCTCAGTAAAAAAGGGTCTCCGATCCTCTACACTCATCAAACGAAACACAGTAGCATTAAGCTGCTATTTCACGCTTGTACTCTGTGAGAGTTCCTTCTCCGGTCGATCCGATCCATTTTTGCTACAACCATAATATAGCTGCAGCGTGGCTTTACTACGTAAACATCTCCTGCTGCATGCTGCCACGGTATGATGTGGGGATAATGGCAATTCTTACTCTGCCACTACACCGGCAAAATAGCAGATAAATGAAATATTATCTTACTTCGACACTACAGATTTTTTTTTAATTTAAGGTCCGAATAAATTATATTGCCTAAAATTGTAGGTGATAAAGGGAAATAATCATGTCCTTTACGTGGTTTGTGACTGGAGACAGGAAATAAATATTCTCTTACGTGCGAGGGATTTAGTTGTTTGTGAGATAGATAGGATGTTTTTGGTTTTAAGGGAATATAGCAATGATGACGGAAGGACTGCAATGCATAATATCTTCCACCTTGTAAACGTAACCCTGAAAATACATTTTACGCGTTTAATGATAAATGTTTTAATTGTTTTTTTAACTTGTCATATATTTTTCAGATTATACCTAGGCGTATTCAATATAATAAAAGTTGTACATGTAAAAAAAACTTTGAGCTTCAGAGCACAACTGTATGAGTTACCATAAGTAAATAATCGTAATGATTCCTCGCTAATTATTTTAAATTTTTGCAGTAAATTTTGTAAATTACGTTTACGTACCAGCAATACCGGTAGTACCGTTTAAATTTATCCTTTCGCGACACAATTTAAGCAGTGCTCGTGTAACAAACAAGCAAGTGTAACATTAAACTTTTAGTATATTGAGATATCCATCAGTGCGTTTGCGTGGAAGTGGTTTTAGTCCGTTGAATTTGGCAAAATATTCGCGCGTACATTGACTGTATACTGTTTCATATCATGCTAGTGATGTGCGTAGGATGGTAAAAGGTAAAACTACTTGTTTTATATTTTTATTTTTATAGTAGTATAGGTATTGTAATTTTTGTTATGTTTATTATTTTACATAAATGGTAATTAGTAGAGTATACAAGGTTTTAATTAATAATCCTTGTTAAAAACAGTATAAACTAGAACAGATGATAAACACTTTATATCTTGTTTTTTAATATCATTCCTTCATCGAATCAAAAGCTTTTTTAATCAAAAATTATAAAAATAAACAGAGATTTTCATTGCATTTTTCTGCGAGATACGGTCACTAATCCAAAAGTTATTGTACCAATATATTATGTCATAATTTATTTTAAAGGTAAGCCTTATGAATAATACTTTGTATTACTTTTATTCTATCGATTAATTTATCTTCTCTTTTTCCTCCAATCGTGCAGCTCATACAGAATTTTAAAAATTATTCCAGGCCTTTTTGTTATTATCCTTCTGTTATTATCTTCTTCATACTGTAAATGCACTATATTATGAGGATCATCAATAACTTACAATTGATAAAACCTCCATAACAGAATAAGTACAATAATATAAGAGAAACGTTTCCAATAACCTAACGATAATAAATTAAAATGTTTATATGGATTTTATCGCGTTTAGCTAACTTATTTCTAATTCCCGACATTTCGGGTGCTTTACAGCATCCACGGTCATGGGGGGGGGGTTTGACATCCCAATGTCATAGTTAGCCCGGGTACCTTCAGTTTTTGAATATTAATAAATGACCAAACATAAAAAAATAATATTATAAAATAAAATATAAGTTAATTAAACGATATAAAATCCATATAAATAGTTTCATTCAATGTATAGTGTTCGCGTAAAATTAATAAATCATTATGAGAACGATATATACGAAAACCTAACTGTTTAATAACAAAATAAAATTATTTTGGTAACATTTATTTTATTTATTATTTATTATTATATAATTCCCGAAGACCAAAAACCCGAGAGTCGTTCATCACTATTTTAGTGAACCGGTTCAAAGTATCGAGCCGGCACACTTCGTGCGGATTACTTTTACTTCTTAGTATTAACAACGAAATAAATATTAACACAGGTGATACACGATACAAGCTGAATGGAAACTGAACTACATTTTTTAAATGGCTGCATTTCGTGACCAGTGTATTCTTGTTTGTAATAATTTCCTTACGATAAATTTAGAAGATTAGGTTACTAAACTGAATTTTATTGGCGAAATGCTTACGAATTTAGATTTTTTAAATACATATATGTGTGACAAGCGAGCATACGGTCCACAAGATGGTCTGGGAGTATTAAAGTTGCTTTGATACAGTAATAGGGTCTCCGGTTTTTCATCAATCACTTTTGCTGCTGTGTCAACATAATGCTCTATTTTACGTTTGTTTGAGATTGGTTCACAGCTTATGTACAAATATTCATATTAAAATCCCCAAATAACATAGTTAACCGTGTCGTGGCGGTGTAAGAATATCTATTACTCCACATCTTCCCGTGGGTGTCGTAAGAGGCGGCAGAGGGACACTTGAAACAGAATGTGAGAAGTAGCATCTACCTGATATCAACTCAAAATTATTAAAAACTGCGTCTGCCAATTCTGCCTGCCAAACGTGTGACAATAATAAAACAAAAAATCTTATGTTCAGCTGTGAACTTCTTTAGGTAGTAATGGATCACCCCTTTAACTTAAAGGAAGAATCCAATTCCATAGTGACACTAATTTAGTAGTTGTGGCATCACTTGGGGGAGGCCTATGTTCAGCAGTGGACTTGTGAAGGGCTGTAATGGTGACACTTCTTCACACAATTTATTATTGTCTACTCCTCGCCACTATTCTGGATTTATATTAAATTCTTTCACAGAAAGTTCCGTCTCTCTCTGGAACAAATTGCCTTTCTGCGATCTGCGAATAATACCAGCCAAAAATGTTTTTGAGAGAAAACTATACGAACATACTCGTAGCCAACAAAGTTGAGTCGATGATAATATACGTTTAATATTATATATATATATATATATATATATATATATATATATATATATATATATATATACGTACGTAGGCGGTCCCATAATGAATTGGCCTAACAATGAAGGAAATGAAACGAAACCAATTTTATTTTTCAATATAATCACCATGAATACTAACACACTTCTGACATCTGTGAATCAACATCTCTAAACCTTTATAAAAATAATCACATTTTTATCCTCAAAATGACTGAAGACGGCCGCCTGCAACTCTTCATCGCTTGAAAATTTTCTTCCTCTTAAGTCCCGCTTTAAATTTGGAAATAAATTATAGTCGGACGGGGCCATGTCTGGTCTCTAAGGTGGATGTTGAACTTCTGTGAACCCGCATTGACGAACTGCATCCTTCGAAACACCAGCGGTATGAACAGGGGCGTTGTCATGGAGCAACAGGACACCTTTAGACAGCTTGCCTCTTCGTTTTTCCTTTATCTTGTCTCGTAATTTATATATTAAAGAAGCATAATATTCGCCGTTCACGACTATATTACGTTCTTTGAAATCCACCATCAAAATGCCTTGAAAATCCCAAAATATTGTGCACATCAGTTTTTTAGACGATTATTGCACCTTTGCCTTTCTAGGGGGCTTTTCACCCTTATAACGCCATTCCATTGACTCGCGCTTGCTTTGTGGATCATAACACAAGATCATAGTTTCATCACCAGTCACTAGCCGCTCGATCACAATCTTTGGATTTTGACCACAAAGATCCAAAAACTCCGAAGCGCAGCGCACTCTTTCCTGTCTCTGTACCGCTGAAAGAAGTTTCCGTACCCATCTTGCACTCACTTTTTTCATGTGAAGATGTTCATGGATCGCGCGATGAACGGTACTCTTAGAGAGCCCAAACCTTGCTGCAATTTCTCTAATCTTCAAACGGCGGTCACTCAGAACCTCCTCTTCAATAAGAGCAATCGTTTCGGGAGTGAGCACTTCCACAGGTCGACCGTCGTGGCCAAAGTCTTCGACGGTTTCTCTCCCGAGGCGAAACTCTTTCACCAAATTTTTCACTGTGCTATAGGAGGGGGCAGACTTCTTATACACGCCATCCAATCGTTCTTTTATTTGGGCAGCATTTTCTTATATTAAGTGCACGATAAACGTACTATTTAATGCAACACAACATGTAGCGACATGTCGCGTTGAACATGTCGTTATCAGGCCATTTCATTATGGGACCGCCTGGTACGTATATTTTGCGTATGTGTAGCATGTATATATTTAAACCAAATACGATCATGACAACTTTACTGCCGAAAATTTACTTTTCTACGGAAATCGTCATAATAATATTAATATTTCTGTGGTTCTACCCAAGGTTAGCTGGTAGAGAATGCCATATAGCATTAAGCTCGCCTTTTGTACAAAATCTTTGGTGCAATAAAGAATAAAATAAATAAATATATAATATAAAATTATAAGTTGAACTACTTATAAACTCCGAAGATATAAACGTAAACATTGTTTTAAAATTTCGCGCGACCTTACGAACTTTAGAAGCTTTCTAAATCTCACCACTAGAGACAGCGTTTTACGGACGCATGCTTACAATAGACCATGAAGGTGGAATTATAATGTTAATTTACGAGTCACGTTCTATTTCAAATGTAGAAATAAATAGTAGAGAGATAGATGGTCCTACTAGTTTCTCCGTCAACGACAATGCCATAGAATGCACGTACTATAGATTACGTTTACTGTACGTTACATTTGGTTATATTTTCACATCGCAATTACAATTTAAAAAAAGGAAAGAAATTTTAAACTGCAGCTATAGCAGCCGTAGGGTAACGTCTTTATACTAAACGCCCTAAATGTACGTTTCAAAAATGTGTATCAACACCTTTAGTAATTTAAATGATCTTATTGATACTGTATTTTATTTAGAATACAGAACACAATTTAGAACTTATAACAATAAGTTGATGTATGTTATAGTTTGTTAGTATGTAAACTGAATGTACCGTTTAAATTATTTACTTACTTACTTACTTACTTATCTTCACGCACAATCCCTAACGGGGTAGCCAGAGAGAACAGATCGCCAAGTGTCACGATCCTTACATACCTCTTTCGCTTCTTTCAGGTTCATTAACTTCTTCATACATGCACGTCTAGGTATCCGAGTACTCTTGACCCTCCCCTCTTCGAGCAATTTGCTCACATGGTCTTCGAAAGTTAGTCTCGATCTACCTCGACACCTTTTAATATTTACTTGCGCTCTATATATTTTCTTCACCATTCGGTCTTCACTCATTCGTTCAACGTGCCCAAACCATTGGAGTACGCCCCTATCAATTTTTGTGATAAGGTCATCTTTCAATCCTGCCATATTGCGAATCTCTTCGTTTCGCTTTTGGTCGGCTATGGTAACACCACACATTTTACGAAGAGATCGCATCTCCACTGCATTCAACTTGCTTTTATGCTTCTTCTGGCATACCCAGGTTTCGCTGCCATGCTGCTTCGGATGCGACAGACCGACTGTGGTTCTGTTACTGCCGTCCGGTGGCGCCAACCCGCGAACAAACCCCTAAATCTAGTAATTACTAGATAATGATCCGTTCCCAGGTCAGCACCCCTGAACACTCGTGTATCCATCACCTGTTTTCGCAGTCGCTCATCCACCAGGAACAAATCAATCATACTTCTCTCATTCTTTCTTTCTCTAGTGTACATATGGATCTTCCTGTGATTAAACTTAGTGTTTGTCACAAGAAGACCCTTTTCCTTGCATACAGCCAGTATAAGCTTGCCAGCATCATTAACCCTTTTATCGCCAAACTTTCCAAGCACCGACTCGTATCCTGGTCGAGCGATACCTACCCATCCATTCAAATCACCACATACAACAGTTCTTTCGTTTCCCTTAACCAAATCTAGAACTTCTCTTACATTCTCCCAAAACTCCTCCAGCTCAGCCCTGGACGACGAAGCTACCGGCGCATAAACAGCCAAAAGGAATAACTTCGTCAGTCCCATTTTGAAGCGAACCCAGAGAAGTCTTGAGTTCACAACCTTGCATTCAGTCATAAGATCGACCAACCGGGACGACAACAGCACTCCCACTCCTTGGCAGGCGTTCTCGCTTTCCGGGACTCCGGACCATATAGCTAACGTCCCGCCAGGGAGCTCTTCAGTACCACTGCCTTTCCGTTTGGTCTCCGACATACACACGACATCTAATTCTCTTTCTTTCATTATTTCGATCAACTCATTCGTCTTATCTCTCATGCCCCCTCTAACACGTGCCAACTCTGCACTCCGTCCTCCACCTTCCGCCGTGTCGGGCTGTGCGTGACGGGTGGCGGTCCCCATCGCCGCTTTGCGCGCTGCATTCCACACCAACGGGGACGAGCTGGTGTGCGTCGCCTTGGGGGGACGCCCTAACCCTCGTTTGCATGGGTGCGCAGCTGTGTAGAATTGCAGCCCTGAAAAGGACTGGCAGTGGTCGCGACGAGCACGCTTCTACAATGACCCCCAAATTATTTAATTTAAATTATTTCAGTAACAAAATACTCCTTTATGTGCATAACATATATTATAGCCTAAAATCTTTGTCTTCTGAATATACTCGTAGGCCTTCGTCATAGTTTGCCTCATAGAGGCGATTTTGCCAAAGTTGCCACACTCTGTATGCCGGTTGGTAAACGCAGCTTTTTGTCGTGACAATAACTCAATTATCACCATCCCATCACCTGTTTCGATTTCCCTCTGTCGGCCCTTGCGACTCCTCTAATGAGTTAAAAAATTAAAAAAAATCAATGATACTTGACATATATGTCTTTATGTATACATTTTAAAGAACAACAGAAACAAACGAGCACGCAGTCCACCTGGTCGTAAGTGGATACTGTGACTCATAGACATCTACATCTACTCCCAATTACGAATCAAAATACAAATGTGTTGTCACCACTGAGGACCAGGATGGGACGCCTCGTATCCAGTAAAAAGGGTCTCCGGTTCTCTACACTCATTACATGAAGCACAGCAGTACTAAGCTGCTTTTTAAGCTGGTATTGTCATTCATTAGGCTACTGTCGCTTTGATGTATTGGAACTTCCAATAAAAGTAGTGTTATAGTAATTTTTCAAAGCTATTCTGCATAAGATTGAATTGTCGTATTTAACCGTTAATTGAGCCAATAATCAAAGCGCCGAAATAAAATTCCACAACTCATTAACTGGTACGATTGTTATTCTTTTTTTACGACATTACCGCCAATATACTCTAAAGCTATTCATGACTTGCGATTTTTTAATCCGCAGTGTGAATCTACCGTAGTTTATGCATAAAGTGGTAATTTTTTTTACAACCGACTTTTTTTTACGACAACAGTGTATTCGAAATCAATTAAATACGCGTTATTAAGGATAACTCAAAAACTTCTAGTCAGATTTTGATTAAATTTATATGGGACCACACGAGAAGCACCAGCTTTCAGTTAAAAAAAGAATCATCAAAATCGGTTCACGCAGAAAACAGTTCTGAGGTAACAAACATAAAAAAACATACAGTTGAATTAAATACAGGCGGTATTTTTGGAGTCGACAAAAACGGTATCAATTGATGCTGCAAACTATTAGTACTAAATTTTGCCGTATATATTAGTGCAAATATCAATATTTTGCAGTTAAAGATAATGCATTTCGTTATATTTAAACAACACAATACAAGAACACAATTATCTATGTGCATGTTTTTATTTTTATAATTAAAATAAGGAAAATGTATTAATAATTTTTTTCGTACTGGTGGTTTGGATTAAGTACAAACTATATTATAATCACAAACATTAATAGGACACTGTCACGTCTTTATTTCCACGACTCGAACATAACTGTACTTAACAAATAACAACACTTAACACAGTGCAGGCCTCTAATAACAACGGTGCGATATTCATCGCTAACTGTTCTCTGATAGGATCGGTCCTCCAGTTAATTATTGATAGAATATCATTAAAACCTTGTTATTGCGAATGAGCTCTTATTTCACGTCCATTGTCTATCTATATAAAACACAAAAATTGTTTCTACCTATGTCCGTTATAGACTTTGAAACTATCCATCCAATTTTGATTAAAATTTGGTGTGTTTTTAAATGTGCAAAAAATGTGTTTAAATGGGTCCCTAGATGGTTTATATTCATATTCGGACCCGGTAGGTGGCGCTGTTTTCGAGATCCAGAAATCACCCGTGCGAAGCCAAGGCGTATCACTAGTCATTTATAATTCTCCACAAGATTGTTATAATTTTAAATGTTTCATTTCGTATTCAAAATATGTCCCTGCTGGTGATTAAATTCTTCTGTTGAACTTTGCTGAGATCTACGATATACGGTTCGTTATCATTGGTTGACAAGGGTTTATTACTTTATGGTATTTAAAAAACATTATATAAAAGTGTGCTGCTAAAAGATTAACAACAAATTTTTCGCTTAACTTCGTTCGTTTGCCTTACTTCTTTTAGTTTCGTTTTTTTGTGTTCATGATTTCTTTTCAGTATCATGTAATTTTTAGAATTATTACAATTTTGTTATTGTACAACAATATTGGGTTACGATAGGTTGTAGTAGTGAATATGATTCTTGAATGATAAACATAATTTCCCAAAGGACGTGCAATTTCATCACTATTTATAGTTTTTAAACGATTCGCTTAAAATATGATAGTTCAAAATTGTGTCCAAAGCAAGAATTTCGCAAGTTCTGCGCTAAAACGGTGAATGCACTTGCTGATATCATAGTGCTGCCATGGCACGTTCAAGATCCAACTTTATTAAACGATGCAATCACGAATTCTGCCCACGATTCGCTACTTCATCAAAGATAAGCTCCCACTCAGTATGAGCATGATGTAGAATTTCTTGCGGTTATCCGTTATAAAGCTAGGGTTTTATAAAAGCTGTCATGTCTGATTACAGTAATATTTAATTTAGATGGAATCGTAGACTGTAATTTAGTTATATCGTAGTCAGCTTCCATAAATTTAAAAAAAATAGTCGGATATTCATTTTTATATAAATTAACCAGAATAGAATAATATTAGATCACTATGTCTTCAAATATTTGTATTAGGTTAATAGTCGGATATTCATTTTTATATAAATTAACAACCTAATAAAAATATTTGAAGACATAGTGATCTAATATTATTCTATTTTGGCTTTAAAGCGAACATATGTACAGAATAGATTTCATCAGGAAAATCAACTTGTACTTCGGTTTTAACTATTTCAAGACAAGCTGCATCGAATAACATTAACATCAATTCGTAAGGTCGAGTGACAGAATAGTCTTTCTCATCATAATCGAGTTCATTCGACGATGTTATGTTCTCTTTGACGATGATCAATCCATTCGTTGTGAGGGACTTGCTACATTTTATTAAGAAATTTATGAGATCGTAATCATTCAAATATCCAAGAATCCATTGACACCAAATTATGTCATACATTTTTTCTGGTTTGAAATGTTGAAGACTAAGATGATATATGGTTCCAAGTTTCGCGTTATCTTCACCGATAATTTTTTTTGCAGTGTTAATGAATTTTTCATCTTGCTCTACCAAATCGACTTTGTTAAAATAAGAAATCAGTAAATTTTTACTCACTCGTCCAATACCTGCTCCGCAGTCCAATGCGATATTTGTATTTGGTGGGTCTTGAAGTGATAATAAATGATTCAGAAATGTTCTAGATCCACCTATGTCAATGTCCGATATGTGACCAAAACCGCCAAGAACGCCATTTAGCGTTGCTGGAACTTTGGCCCAGTATTTTGCTGCATTTTTGTAAAATTTACGCTGTGTCATTGTTATATTAAATTTGGGCGACTTTCATGACACATTTAGTTTATTTTTAATAATAAGCAATGTATGCTTATGTATTTAAAACCAGTTCCGTTTATGTAATTTACATGTGTACTTATTCACTTTTTTTGTATTTAAAAAAATACCCATGTTACAAAAAATTTGATGAATATGTTTATACGATCTACTGCTATCACGCGTCCAAACGACCGTGGAAACCTCCGGACCGCCGCGCTGGTGGCCCATGTCGCTTTATGGAGGCAAACGACAGAAACAACTGCAATAAAATATAACCTATAGAAAATTGTACTAGATTTTACGGATTTTACTTATAGTATCTTGAAGTCTTGCAGTTGTATGCTTGGGTTGGGATTTAATTTTATTTATTATAGGATCCCAAGCAGATGGTAGCACCCAGAATTAATAAGAATTAACAATAGTTAAGTTTTAATCTATGGTAACCGCGGTTAACTATGACATCTGGACGTTGAACATCTTAGTCCCCCCCGTGACCATGGGTGCTGTAATACTCTCGAAACGTCGGGTATTTAAAAAGTTAAATATATACGCGATAAAATCCATAAGAACTAGTATTATTTAAATATGTAGTGTTCGCGTGAATATAAGAAACCATTATATAGAAAATTGGCAAAATCTTTATTCCGTATTTCCTCTTCAACTTCAACCTCCAAAACTAGACCGATTTCAACTTTTTTGAGATCAATTTTTGAAAGACTGTCCATGATATAGAAAAAAAAATTAATCCAGCAGTGGATTGCCGTAGGGTGATTATAGTAAACACATTATGTTTTTTTAATAAAGGTTTTTTAATAACGACGGTATAACTGGTAAATTTTAGTTATTTTAAAGGTTCCTAATCAATTTCTACTATGTAAAATGAATATTGTACAATTATTAATAGTAGTGGTAGTGTATCATCATCATCATCATCATCATTACAGCCCTTCACAAGTCAACTGCTGAACGTAGGCCTTCTTTCTTCCTCATCGGTTATCGGTTCTTCGAGCTATATGGCCGGCCCATTGCCACTTCAGCTTACTTATCCGTTGGGCTATGTCGGTCACTCTAGTTTTACTGCGGATATCCTCATTTCTGAGTCTATCACGCAGAGAAACTCCGAGCATAGCCCTCTCCATAGCACGCACGACCTTGAGCGTCCTCATACGGCCAGCAGTGAAGGACCACGTCTCAGATCCGTAAGTCGTCACTGGCAACACGCACTGGTTGTACACTTTAGTTTTCAGAGATTGAGGTATACCTGAATATACCTGTGGTAGTGTATAGTAAAAAATAATTGCTCTGATCTGATTCAGGGAAAAGACCAGAGAAATAATTTTGTATGAAATAAACTAAATGAACCTGATCGGGTAGACCAGCCCCCGCAAGCCCATTTATTCACAAATATGACGTATGTGACAGACAATACCTTTCCTAAACCCTATTTACTAAACCCTATTTCCTAAACCCTATTTCCTAAACCCTATTTCCTAAACCCTATTTCCTAAACCCTATTAAAGGGAAGTAGACGACTCATTACACGAAGCACCGGCAAGCACCTTTAGGCGATGATGACACGCCAATCTGACCTCTGTCTGACTTGAATCACTTTCAAAATACATATCGATTGGTATATCCAAATTTTGCAGAACATACCTACTTGTAGTTTTCATTAGAAATGGGAAAACGTAAAATTGCCACAACTTACATGTAAAAAGTACGTTACAGTCCACCGGTGAACATAGATCTCCTCCAGATTGCTACATAAGAGGCTGTAATTAATGTATAAATTAAATGAATCAAAATATATTAATTTCGGATTAGCAATTTTAGTAATATCTTTCAAATTATGATGTATTACAAATTGTTTATCAACAGAACACCACATATAATGCATCGCTACCAATAAAAAAGTGTATCCTGTTATTGTCACTCACCATACGTAATTCAGCAGCATCATGATGCTATTTTATGCTGGTTTTCTATGTAAGCGTGGTCCTATCCCGGTTAAACCGAAACATTCGTGCTACAGCCGTAACCTGTAATTTAACATGTACAAACGAACTGCACTTGCACTGTACTCTCTCAAATAAAGTTGATTTTATGGAATTAAAAGTAAAATGGTATAATATTTTGTGTAACATGCTCAAAAGTCAAACGATCCAAAAATTTATAAAGGCTTTTCTTTGGCTCTAGGCGTTAATAGCAGCCGTGAATGAGACTTCTGAAGAAGATATCCGAGATGCTCTGAAGGTACAGACAGAAAATCAGCTGGCGCTGGTGCCCCGAGGCCCTGAGCTCATCAAGGATACCGTAGCATATAATACCACTATCAAGACTGATGACACGGTGAGAAACAAATTCAAGTTTTATTATTTATTTATATTACTTAACCTACTTATATGTATTATATATGGAAAGCTAACAGCTTGATTAATAATAATGATTTAATACGGTTTTAGAAAGGGAAAGTCAACAACTGATGCTGTACACGCCTTAACTAGTTTTATTGTTGAGAAATTGGATATTAAAAAAATGCCTAACCATTTTTATTGACCTTCAAAAAGCATTTGATCCGCTTCAATTTATTCCGCTATGTTTTCTGAAAAACTAGAAATGATGGGCTGGGCATAAGGGACAAACAGTTACAAACAACGGATAGGTAACATAGTAAGCGATGAACAACCCATTAGTTACGATTTCCTACAAGGCAGTATACTTGGTCCAACGCTGTTTTTATGCTACATTAATGAACTTTGTAACTAAAATATCAAAAAAATGTATAATAATATCGTATGCCGATGATACTACACTAATTTTTTATGGGGATTCATGGGAAGAATTTTTTAACATTGCACAAGAAGGTTTTAATACCGTCTGTCAGTGGCTATCTATAAATTCACTTTCACTTAATGTTGATAAAACCAAATATATTACGTTCTCGATTCGAAAATTACCAAAATTTATTAGCAATTATAAAATTATAGCTCATTCATGTTTTCAGTTTCCTAGTTCAAACTGCAACTGCTTTAATATAATAAATACACAAGAAATCAAATATTTAGGAATAACAATAGATAACAATCTTAAATTCCAAAGCACACATAAGAAATTTAACCCAAAGAGTCAGAAAACTAACTTCCATTTTTAAAAACTTAAGAAATGTCACAAACTGGATATTGCTAAAAACTGTTTATATATCCTTGTACCAATCAATATTAACCTACGGTATTACTATTTGGGGAGGTTCCAATAAAACACACATGCTTGAATTGGAAAGAGCTCAACGAATGATTTTAAAAGTTGCACTTTATAAACCAAATTTTTTCTCAACAACCAGTTTATTCAGTGAAGCTAACGTGCTTACAGTACTAAAATTATATATATTGTCTTCAATTTAAAAAAAACACACTTGCATTGCGCATGCAGTTGCACACACACACACCCAATTTACTACAAACTAGGAGAAGAAATTATGAGGTATGTGAAATGATCTACAACACACAAAAATAAGCAAAATTTCTTTCTTTCTCTCTTTCTTAATTTCTAACTTTCGCTCAAAAGTTTTATGGGTACAGAATAGGCAGGTTATATAATAAAGTTAATAAAAACACTCAATTTTTCAAGTAACAAAATATAAATGTAAGAAAAAATTAACAGATTGGCTTATGAAATTACATGATGAAGAAACAGAGAATTTACTGTAAAAGCGGAATAGTGAAATACACACACACACACACACACACACACACACACACACACACACACACACACGCACGCACGCACGCACGCATGCACGCACGCACGCAAGCATGCACGCACGCACGCACGCACGCACTCACGCACTCACGCACGCACGCACGCACGCACGCACGCACGCACGCACTCACGCACGTACGCACGCACGCACGCACGCACGCACGCACACATGCACGCACGCACGCACGCATGCACTCACGCACGCACGCACGCACGCACTTTTGTATATATATATATATATATATATATATATATATATATATATATATATAAAATTTTGATTATATACTTTTATTATTATCATTTAAAACATATTGCATGTTATATTTTTAAATCTGGAAGGGATTTTAAAACCCTTTGCATAATGCAAAGGGTTTTAAAATCCCTCTCAAGCTCAAAAATTTTAATGAGAATTAAAAAAAAAGCTATTGTTACCAGTCGTAATTAAACTTACAGTAACGACAGAAAATTTGCTTTTTAGGAAGAACTGCGAGCACTGCGGCCGGATGGAACGATCGTGACGGAGACACGTCACACCAGGGAGGAAGAGCGGTTGTGTGACGAGGAATTACCAAAAGACGAGGTAAGGCCTTAGAATAAAGAAAAAGATTTTGATAAGAACCACCGATATGTTGTGTGGTCTCTAGTTACTTTACAAAGTGATTTATATATTTATAATGTTTTGCAAATGTTTATTTCTGGAAGTCTTTTGGGGCAGAGAGGAGCCCCCGTCCTTCAAAGTGTAGTGGCGTGTGTTAAATATCCTTGAAGTTTTTCATTTCTCAACCGTGCAAGTAGCCTTACGATGATATCTTCCACTACTGAGCAGGTGGCAAAGGTATTTTAGACATTTAAGTAAAAGATAAGGTAATGTCTTTCACTTTTTTTATATAGTGAATAGGCATCACAAGCGAGCACAGTCCACTTGATGGTAAGTAGATGCTGAGGCCCGTAGACATTTATATATATATATATATCCTCAATTCAGAATTAAAATGTAGATGCGTTGTCACCCCTGAGTACTAGGATGGAATGCCTCGTTTCCAGTTAAAAAGGTGTCCGGTACTCTACGTTCACCATACGAAACACAGCAGCATTAAACTGTTATTTCACGATGGTAGCGGAGGGCGTAGTCCTTCCACGGTCGAGCCGACCTATTTCTGCTACAATTATAATATGCAGCATGGCTCTACTACATTGATTCATCGCAATTAATTTCGCAATTTGAAGTTCCAATGTTTTAAATGTAAGTATATCTAATATGTTTTTATTCATTCACTAGGCACGTTCGATAGCGAGCAACGAGAGCGTGATTGAAGAGAAGGGCGGCACGGAGCGACGCAAGCGTGTGGATCTCGAGCAAACGACTGATCTGATGGCGGGCGGCCTGCGCGTCGCCACGCAACTTCACTCACGGACGCGCACGGAAGAAGGTTGCGGTCTTTAAAGTCTAGTATACGCTTACCGCTTATTTTACAAAAATCTTCAATCGTTTTTGATATTTAAATTAAGACCTGTTTGGTCAAATATTTGTAATATAAAAAAACATAAACATAAACACTCATGCCTGTCACCCAGAGGGATAGGCAGAGACTACAGACTTCCATTTAGCACGATCCTGACATAACTCTCTCGCCTCTTGCACATCCATATACCTACGCATACATGCTCATCGGATAAGGGTACTCCTAATTTGGCCCATTTTCAGTATATCGCCAATTTGGTCGACAAACTTCGCCTAGGACTTTCTTTTCCGACTCTTCCATTTACTTCTGCAACATATATTTGCTTTGTCAGTCTTTCCTCACTCATTCTTTCTACATGACCAAACCACCGTAGCATTTCTTTCTTCATCCTGGTCACCGCATCATCTTGCAAACCACGCTCTTCTTTTATCACACAGTTTCTCACCCTGTCACTAAGATTCAGCCTAAGATAATCCTTAGCGACCGCATTTCTACTGCATTTATTCTACTCTCGTGCTTCTTCTGCCACACCCAACTTTCACTACCATATGTTAAAGTAGGGACGAATACAGCATTGTGAATTGCCATACGTGCCTTTTTTGACACATTCTGACTTTTCACAATAGAGTGTAGAACCCCATTTACTTTATTTCCTGCATTCACTCGTCGTTCAATATCCTTATCATATCTCCCTTATCATTTGTAATATGTTATATATAAAGTTCCACTCACCAGATGTCGCTAGTTGATATTAAAGTGAAATTTTACGTTAGACAATGTCATTGATAAGTTATAAAAGTGACTGAGAATGAAAAAAACTGAAAAGAAATAAATTTTATCAGTTCTACAGCATTACACAAAACAATTCCTCAGTGATTTGCTCTTTAATATTTTGGAACATTTTAATCCATTTTTAATTTTTCTACTTTTCTGTGGTTCGGTTTTTTTTTTAAATAAATCCATCGAGTGACTCGACCGTGGAATAATTTCATATTATTAATAAACAATAATGCTTTATGATCTGTTAATATTATTACTTTGCTGCCTCTTAAATACGTCTCGAACTTATTTATATAAAGTATTACTAATAGTAAAGAAAGAAACACGAACAATTTAACTTCCCCGCTATGAAATTTGTCAAATATTACACCTCATTTTTAAGTGGCGCCGCCCTGGTGGCAGAAAAAGTGGATTTCTCTGTTCTTTCGGCTGACTTTACAATTTCTTTAAATATTTATTCCCTAGACATGCAGGTTTCTTGAAGATTTTTTTTCTTCGCCACCGAGCACGTGGTAAATCAGCACTTAAAATTGACACTAACAATTTCATTGTTACTGGCTGATATCGAATCCAGGTAGTTCGCATACTGTAAAATTTATTTACTTTACGTATTCTGATATAGAATTTATTGAATCTTAATTTTAATAAAATTTATTTGTGCACAGTTGAAAGAGAAGGACAACCAAACATGGATGACGATTGGGACAGCTTATCTGTAAGAATGCGACGACAGCGCCGCCTCCGTCTTAACGGTGAGAAAAAGAACCATATTAGTAGTGCTATTTCATAACAGATGGCAGTAGACTGCACAAGAATAAGTTTAACTTCGACTTATTTTTAATAGATGGCGTTATAAAAGATCCTTTCATTTATAATGCCATCTATTAAAAAGTTCGTAATATTTGAAATATTTTTGTATTCGCATTATTATAATTCCATATATTAATTTACTATTGGATTGCGATCTTATTGTTTAAATGTTATTCAAAACACCTGTGTAAATAACTGGAAACAATAAATTAAGAAACAGTGTATTGGTTGCTTTGTAGTTATTTTTCATTGTTCTTCGAATTTTAAATTTTGTTATATTTAGTAATATTTTCTTTACATGCGAGTTCACTTGAAACGTAAACTTGTTAATATTGGAAGTTAAAAAGTACAATAGTGGTTTTAATTAAAACATATTATAGTAACAGTACAGGGCCATTTTCAAATTTTGTGCAGGTTTTTCTTACTTTAAATCTAAAAAATATTTTTTCTTAAAACTATTGCTATATCATTTTTTCATTTGTATTTAAATATTATATACATTAAATTTTAATGTACTATTGTTGGTCACGATGTTTTTTTAGGAATTTTGAGTTTTTTTTCAGACTTTATCGTTGGAGGCGAAATTAAATACTACTCTGTTACCAATGTAAATTTTCTTTTATTTTTATAACGAACACATGAATCACAAGTTATTTGGCATTATTGTTAATGATAGTCTAAAATATTTTGAAAACATGCAGAATCATACTTCAAACTATTACTAATATTTATTTAAATAAATTCTTAAACAACTCTGTTACTTTTGGTACATTAACAAACTGTATTTTTTTTACTAAAGTCTCTGGAAATTATACTTTTAACATCTTATAATGCTATTTTGAAAACTACAAATATTATTAACTGGCTCATAGCCCATTTAAAATATTTTGAGGTCTAGTTTACCTAAAAAATATATTTTAGACCTTACAATCTTTGGGACAGAAAAGTAACATAGTTGTAAATAATTAACATAGTTGTTTTTGTACTACGCCTAGCGTAAAAACTTAAGCTTATCATTTAAAATTATTACATGAGACCACGCTAATGATATTCTCATAACTAAGCAGTTCTAAAAACTAACAGATAAAATAATTACGAGATCATATTTATCACAATGAGACCAACACTACTTCTCAAATATTTCTAATGGAGAGTCAAACAGGTAGTATACTCTTTTGCCTTTGTATACTTTTTTTGGGTCTGGGACGATTGCAATTAAATTTTCAAAAGGCTCGTAAGACACGTCAGTCTCAATCAGTCTAAATTTTTTTTGCAGTATCGTCCATAGATCTGAAAAACATAATTTTTACCTCGCCATCATCTTCTACTTCGCTCATCAGTTTCCCAAATAAATGTAGTCTTGCTTCAGGCTTGAAACTTTGACTAACACGCACACACCATGTTTTATTTTAACAATATGAATATTTTCCTTCTCTATCAAAGCATCATTATCAATTCCTTTTGATGTACTGGGTTGTCCAAGTGAAAAGTTGTCGTTCACTGTTAATAAAGGGATATTGTCATCAGTGTCAGAACCGTAGACAGTGTTATAGAATGGGTTTCTTTGTGGATGGACTAAGTTGCCTATTTCTTTCATAAAATCTGGTTCACATTCATCAGAGCTTGATTTTTCATCCACGGGTTTTAGTGGACGGTATTCTTTGGGATCCATGCAAGAACAAAAGCCACGCCTGCAGAAACAGCTCAAGTCTCTGTATTTGAGGACTCCTTTCTCTTCAGTGAACACCTGGTGGACATTCATGGTGCCACATAATGGTAAAACATTGTCTGGAATCTCCATGGACCATATATTAATGTCTTCATCAGTAATAAAATGCATTTTTATTTTACTAATATCCTTTAAAGCAGAATAGAACATTGAGGCATCAGCAATATCCTCCAGTCCACGTGCGACAAGTTGATCAGCAGTGCGTTTCAAAAAGCCACCAACTCCGTCTGCTGCACCCTTGCCGTGCCCTGCCTCAAAAAAATTCCATGTTACTCTATAGAAGTTATATTCAGAGAAAAATTTATTGCAAATCAGATAAAATTTTTGTTTTTGCCGGTACTGTGAGGCAGGTCCATCTGAGAACACGTGTATAATTTTTACTTCTGTATAATTTTCTTGAATATAAGATAAGATGGGATGAAGGTGAGCCCAAATTGCAGCTGGACTGTGAGTTACATTACCAGAAACGGTGCAAAAGGATGTCACCTCTATTTTATTATCTGAACCTCGCAGGTACATGACTCCAGTGTGTAAAGATGCTTGATTTCGTGAACCTCCAAAATGATGGGCCTGTATTTCCTCGAAATATTTACAGCTATAATTCTCACTGAAGTCAACATGTAATGCTACTTCATTTTCGGACAATTCGTCTATACAAGCTCTGTAGTTTCTGTATTGTGACTTTATGTAATAAACGTGCCTTTTGAACTCTTGGAGTTGAAATTTAAATACATCTATTAAAGATTTTACAGTACTCTGCTTTTCTTCTTTTATATTTTTAGTAACTTTGTATTTTTTTCCCAGCTTCTCTACAATTTCACTTTTCCTTTCCCACTGAATATACTTTACTTGTATTAAGTCATCCTTTGTACTATCATATTCAATTTTCTTCAAATAACATTCAGTGCACATTCCTGTCATGCAAGCTAGTAAATTTTCATCGCATGTTTGTTCTTTTGTAATTTTATTTAAATCTGAGGTCGGAATTACTTTATTTTTACACAAAGCAATAGCCAAGTACTGAACGTTTGTGTGCAATCGACATAAACATGTTTCTCTTCCAGCAACAGTAGGAAGCATTACATAAGACGGTCTGCATCGAGTAAAAGTAGTGTGGGAGCATTTCATGTCAGGATTTTCTCGTTTAAACGAAGCAAAGAGGTTCTTCATGCTGTCCAGTAAGTAACGTTTTTGCATTTTGTTTTTCTTATGGGTTACGGTTTCTTTTTTTCCCGCAGTTGCTCTCGATACATCATCACGATTAAAAAAATCGTTAATTTTGTCACTTACAACTTTTTTCCTCAGCTTTGGTTGTTTCTTTCTTATGTAACCTTGATCCACATTCAAGCACTCTTTTATTATTTGCATTTTCTTTCTAGAACATTTAACTTCCTTCTCCTCAAATATTTTTTGTATAGCTATCTTTTCTTTCCGACTTTTAATTTTTTCATAACGTTTTTTAATAGTTTTCGCCAATATGTTATACTTATCTTGACTTTTACAGTCATCGCTTTCATTTTTCGACCCTTTTTGTTTTCCTCTATTATATCTTTTCTTGTATTTTTCATATTTTTTATTTATTTCTTCATTTTTTTCCTTTAATCTTTGATTTTCTCTAAACAGTTTTGTTCTGTATCTTTTTACTTGTTTCCGGCCCCGTTTTGCTGCAGATGTCGTTGAACCGGGGCTACTTTCATGGGGAGTCAATAGTTGAGGGGTTGATAAACGGCGATTCGACGGTAGAACTCGTGGCAGAACTTGGTTTGGACCCAGCGGAGTTGGAGTACGTGAACGTGGAGTCATAATTCCCGGTGAAGATTCTGGAGTATGCATTACTACACGAAGAGCCTTGGTCCGGTCCCTCCGTCTGGCATTTGCAGCTCGCCATTTTTTTTTATTGCTCGGTGTTCCTGTGACGTTAAATTTTTCACTAAACGTTTCATTGAATGGTATCTTTCGAGGTCTTTTCTTTTATTTGCAACTTCTTTTTCAGGATCCTTTTTGCGTCGTTCCCTATAACATCGCTGCTTTTCAGCAGGCATTAAAGCCATATAGAAAAGCGATCAGCAGTACAAGTAAAAGTCCTGAAACCAATAATTTTTTACTATAAAACTTGTGAAATAAGATTGAACCATGATAAATAACCACTCTGTTACTCAGCTTACAACTCTGTTACTTCCAACTAGTAACAGAGTTGTTCAGTAACAGAGTGGTAAATTTTAGATTCCATACAGAATTAGTCATAATATAAGGCATAAAAGGAAATTATTGCTACATATTTGAAACATGCATACCTAAAACTCATGGATAATGTAAAATGTAATAGTAAATATTGATTACTTACGCGAAAATATTGGTAACAGTGAGGTTGTTGAATAAAGACACGCTCTTCCTTCCACAGCGCGCGGTCGACTGATTCGTGTCAGTCGTTCCCCCCGCCCCCGCGAACTTTCTCAAACAATTTTAGACACTGCACCGAGGTTATTGCAGGCGCCATAGTAGCGCTATCCGTATTTTTAAAGTGAACTACTATAGTAACAGAGTGTTGCTGTGATATTACATGGAACGCGGGACAGGGATTTAAAAAAAGTAAAAGAAAACAATTTAGAACAAAATTTTGTTTTAAAGCGTTGAACATGTAATAATAATTTCTATATTTATTAATCATAATTTTTTTATATATCAATGTAGGAAAAAAGCAAGTTTTTCTACGTCTTTTTGCACTGTATTAATGTCTGGGACATAGTGCATTTGTATGGAAAACACCTCTGTTACCAAAAATAACCACTATGTTACTTTTAAAAAAGTGTGAAAAAATTAGCATAAAAGTTTATTTTATATTAAAGTATGTTCAATTAATTTATTTATTCATTCACTATTACATTAAGTTCGTAAAATTTTTGATATTAAAATAATAAAAATATGTAAATCATGAGGGGACAAGAAAACCTGCAGAAAATTTGAAAATGGCCCCACATACTCTGTACTAAATTGTTAAGGTTAAATGCAGATTCTACTAATACTCAGACGAAGTCGACGCATAACGCGACGACGGCATTTTTTTCTATAGCCAAAAGGCGCGCTTCTTTCCCTCCCCTAATTTTCACAAGTACTTTAAAATATTATAAAATCGTTGTCTTTCTGTCTTTGTTCATTATTTGAACGTGAATATAATAATACAATGTATTTATATATCTATTCCTACCATTGACAAGTTTGTGCGTACAGAACGGTAATTTCCATTAAAAAATAGAGATTTTAGGAATCTTAATTAAAAATTAAGGCGAGTAGTTGATTTTTCTTTCTAAAAATGACGCGTCCTGAAGTCTGCCGCTCGGGGCTATACGCCACTGATAGGTTTAATTTTCATAACACTATTCTTTTTTTTTAAATTCTTATTTAACTCTACATAAATTATGACGCATTAAAATTAAAATATTGTTCGGAGTTGTATTAGTGACCGTATCAGGTAACTCGAAACAGCTACTCTACTTGAATATTATCGATACTGCCCACGGCGCGGCGCCACGAGACTATTATGGTAACAAGTTATCGTAAATATATTATCATTCGAATGGACGTTTTGGTTGATTATGTCTGTATGAGGTTGATAGAGTTACATACGAGTAGTATCATATTTAAATAATATAGGAAGAGGCATTTTAGCGTTATACATATATTATATGTTTTATACCCAAATGTAATTTTCCAAAAACACGTTTTAACTCACCGTGGAAGCTCAGATGGTTAA
The DNA here is from genome assembly GCA_036936625.1 of Parnassius smintheus behrii. Lineage (NCBI taxonomy): Eukaryota > Metazoa > Arthropoda > Insecta > Lepidoptera > Papilionidae > Parnassius > Parnassius smintheus. The sequence continues at coordinate 26,203,242 of JAUPFT010000010.1, read as the reverse complement.
CGCTCGCTGTAAATAACAGAAAATAACAGAACGCGAGTAACCCGGGTTCGACCCCCGCCGGCACTAATGAAATTGTTAATTGCAATTTTAAGTGCTGATTTACCACGTGCTTGGCGGTGAAGGAAAACATCGTGAGGAAACCTGCGTGTCTGAGCAATAAGACAAAAAAATATTTCGAAGACATGTGAATTTTGCCATCACGCATTGGGGCAGCGTGGCGGACACTTCGCTGCCCTAAAACCCTCTCAGAAATGAGGGGAGGCCTGTGCCCAGCAGTGGGACGTATATAGACCGTAACTTTACTTTTTACGTTTTAACTAAGGTCGTTATGTATTTATGTCTGTTATTTTTATCTGGTAAATTGGCTGTTTGCTCTTCGTCTAAGCTATTTAAACGACATTTTTCTCCGCTTTTCAATTGAATTTTTCATAGGTGTTACAATATGTTAAACTCACTGTACATCATATACATATGTACATAATCGCGAATAATACACTAAATAAAACTTCTTTATAAAATGAAACTACGGATTTTGTCGCGTCGTCGCGTATTGCTTTTTAATTTACTATTACGTCCCTTTACAAAAAAATTTCTAACAGATTTTTCAATGCAAAGTAAGCGACATTGGTTTTATCATCGATTACTTGAGTACTTTCTATCACAGTAGACATTTCTAGATGTTGATATTTTATATATATTTTGTATAAACTGTAATTGCGTTGCATACGATAAGTGTGTTTCCGATGTATAGTTTTTCATACAAAATCAAGCGTCGGGATGTCATAATGCGTTGCGTACGTTGCCTACGTGGGACCAGTTTGTGTCTGCCTTAATTAGGGAAAATTATTGGTCTGTCTCCAAGCCAATATGTAATGTCCCCTTTTTCTTCTTCTTATTATTGGATACCTATGAACTGTTCAAAGAGCGATGTAGATGTCTCCTCGCTGATATCGTAAGAATTCTCATCTAATGGCAATTCAACTTTGGAGCACGATTAACCTTGATAACTGGTTCAGGCTAATGAGCAAAACAATCTAATTTACTTTTTGCAAAAAATTGTACTGACAAGATTTTCCGGTGCAGGTGGGAGTAAAGTCTGAATTATTTACGTTATAATTTTATACGTGGTAGAGCCATGTTGCATTTAAATTAGTAGTATAGTTGTAACACGCTCTCACAGAACACTAGCGTAAAATAGAAGCTTAAAGCTGCTGTGTTTCGTATGGTGAGTGTAAAGAACCCTTTTTAAGGAGTATCTTAGGCTGAACCCTTTTTACTGGAATCGAGGCATTCCATCCTAGTCCTCACGGGTGACAACGCATCTGCATTTTGATTTGTAATCGAGGGTAGATATAGATGTCTATGAGCCGCAGCAACCACTTACCATCAGGTGGACTGTGTGCTAGTTTGTCACCCTGTCATATAAAAAAATAGTTCCAATGTATTGTCAATTAACTTCTAACCCGTCTTTTTGGTCCAGTTTATTGCCAAGCCCCACCTAGGTTTGATAATATACCCGAAATAGACGTTGATGAGCAGAGGCAGATGTTGGGCAAAGACAAGCTAATTGCCATTGAGTTATAATGTACTACGTACTAGAGAAGCTATTCCAAACAAAAATTGTGCACTACTCGTATGTCTTCGCGCATGCGCGGTAATAGTAGAGTCGCGCATGCGCAGTTGGTATAAACGCGCATTGCGCTTGCGCGGTCAGTTTTTGTTATTATAGATTATACGTAAGTAGAATGGTCAGTATGTAATAATTGTATATTTATATTGTATTGTTAATTATATCGAGTACAATTTTTTAAATTGTTTTTTATTTTGTATATGTGCTAATTTAATATAATATTACATAATATTATGTCAGAATTACATTTTAATGATATTTTTATCTGAATATTTTAAAAGGTATCTATGTCAAATATAAAAAAACGTACTAAATGTATGTTTAACAAAACTTATTAACATAAAATTTAAATTACAAATATATTTATTTAAATTAGAATCATAAATGTTGTAAATAATCGTTCATAAATGCTGGGTACGCGAGAGTTAAAAATGGACGAATTTAGTCCACTTTGACTTTGATGTGGAAACTTAAAAATAAAATAAAAGAATAATAAGCGGATTTAAACATGGAAATTTTTGCCAAATCATAATAACTTATATATGTTTCTATAAAAAAAATGTGTATAATAATATATTCGTCCTATACTTAAGTACCCACGGAAATGTCGCATCTGAACATATTAATTTCATAATCTATATTCAGTGACACGAGATGGCGTCTTAGGAATAATTTGTTTTATTATTAATTTATAATACTTTTTTATTGAATAAGTATCTTATTAACCGATGAAAAGTAATTCCTTGGTTTTTACTGACATTTCTTGAATTATTTGTGCAATATCTAAGTACACAAGACGGCATATTTTTATCAAGAGATTTTTTTTAAATCAACACAACACGTGACAACTCTACAAGCGCCTAGCGAGTGACTGATTAAAGTGCAGTGCATGCACCGCAGTTGAGTGGAACAGAGTAGCTGAATGCGGTGTCTCCTCTAGTACGTAGTACATAATAGCTCAATGCTAATTGCACTCATTTTTTATTATGTTTAATTTTTACGAAAGTATCGAAACTTATCTTAGCAGGTAATTTTTTTTGAGGTCCGTATACAGAATAAAGAAAGCGAATTCCGTTGGTGATTACTGATTGCGGAGTAGAGTTACTCACATACTATAGCACAATTTTTTTTTCGAACAATTAAAAAGCTGTTGTTTTACCCCTCCTGAAAAGTGCTAATGTCGTATCGCAGCCAGTTATTGCGTGTGAAAATAGCATATATAGCTTTGGCCTTTTGAAAATGCAGAAAAACTTTTAAATGAATACATCGAAGATGTTTTATACGTCGAATACATATATTGCCGTTTGCTGTGGAACCAATATTTTTTTACTTGTATTACGGCTTATCATCATCACCATTGTTACAGCCCTTCACAAGTTCACTGCTGAACATAGGTCTCCCTCAAGGAATGCCACAAAGCACGCTCTTGAGCCACCTGCATCCATTGACTCCCTGCATGTCTTACCAGATCGTCACTCCATCTAGTGGGAGGGTCACCCTACAATTCGCCTACCGGTACGAGGTTGTCGTTCTAGGACCTTTCTTCCCTATCGGTTGTCGGTTCTTTGAGCTATAGTAAGCTATAGTAAGTTCATCACGCAGAGAAACCCCGTGCATAGCCCTCTCTTTACCTCGCTGAGTGACCTTGAGCGTCCTCATACGGCCAGCAGTGAAGGACCACGTCTCACTTCCATAAGTCACGGATATCATGCACAGGTTGTACAGACTCGTTTTCAGATTTTGAGGTATAGCCTACGAGAAGGTGTGTCCTAATGTCCCAAACGCTACCCAGCCGAGTTGAATCCGTCGATTGATCTCTCGGTCGAAGTTGGACTTACCTAGTCGGACTATTTTTCCCAGGCAAACATACTCGTCAACAACTTCGAGCTTAGTGCCCTCAACAACTACCGGCATAGGTGTGACAAGGACGTTACACATGATCTTTGTTTCGTCCACGTTCATCTTAAGACCTTTCCGTTAGGAGGCACTATTGAGATCATTGAGCATAGTGCTTAGGTTCTCCAGCGATTCCATAATGATTATATCGCCATAAAGACTATATAATCAAAGGTGAGTGATATACTCGCTCATTAATGTTAATACCGTACCCTTTCCGGTCTAGTAGCTTGAAAACGTCTTCCAGTACAGTGGTTAAGAGTTTCGAGGATATAACGTTGCCCTGTCTTACACCTCTGCATTTGGATAGGTTTCGTACTCTGGTTCTGTACTCGGATAGCCATCGTAGCCTCACTGTACAAACAATTCATCACTTCGATATACCGACAGTCAACTTGGCACCGCTGAAGGGACTGTATCACCGCCCAAATTTCGATGGAATCGAAGGCACATACTTCAGGCAAAGTGGCCGATTGTACTCTTTGGTCTTCTGTATAATTTGCCGAAGGATATGTATGTGGTCTATGTTACTAAAGCCTTTTCGGAAACCGGCTTTTTCGGGAGGCTAGAAGTCGTCTAGTCTACGTGCGAAAGGATTCGTAATGACTCTCGAAAACAGCATGTAGACGTGGCTCAGAAGGGAAATCGATCTGTAGTTTTTCGAGAGAGTTTTGTCACCTTTCTTGAAGAATAAGACCACCGCATTTCTGCTCCACGTTTCAGGAGTAGTACCACATGGCATGGAGGTCAGAATTAAAAAGCTTCTGAAGGATTTAGTACCGGTTTTCCACCAGCTTTCATAAATTCCGCTGTGATTCCATCCTCGCCTGAGGCCTTTTTAAGGTGCTAGAGAGCCATTCTTATCTCGCTAAGACTGACGGCTCAGTTATGTATATGTATATATACATATATAAGGCAACGGACATGCATATTATGAATAACAAAACTTTTTCAACTTATTACTATATCTCAGAAATGGTGATTCTTAGGAAAAAAAGTGTAAGATCATTTTTATAAATAATTGCATAATCTACAATTTTTGTATGATCTATTTTTATCATAAAACTGTGTACGTGAAAAATGCAAAAAATCCGTTTCTACGGACTTAGATCTTGAATATTCATTTGCAGATGTGGGATCGATTGGGACTTTTCAAATTTTGTTTGTAATAGAGTTCCGTTTGGTACATTCGTACCAACCTTTAGCTATATGCGAATTACCTTTTTGACCTGATTATTATTAATGTTACATCATATATCAAAAACAAATACTTTAATGACAATTATTGATTAAATTTTCAAATGAAAATTTTAATAATAAACTTCTATGAAGACAAGATTCCATTATTCCTAATAATGTTATAGTTTTAGTCGCCTCGTTATTAAACTAAACTATAAAGAACGATTAATTATTATTATAAATTTATAGTGGTAGAGCCACGCTGATCTGTGTGATCTGTGTCTGGTAGAGCTATATTATAGTTGTGACACAAATTGTTTGTCGGACCGGGGAAGGAACACGCTCTCACAGAATACTAGGGTGAAATAGAAATAGCAGCATTATTCAGCTTCATTCAGCTGTGCTTCGTATAGTTTTTCTGAAAACGAGGTATTCCGTTGTAGTCCTTAGGGTTGACAACACATCAAAAATCAAAATGCACGTGCAATTTGAGTTTTAGGTGTCGGTATCAATGGACCACAGCATCCTCTTACTGTGAGATGGACTGTGTGTTCGTTTGTCACCCACATTCTTTAAAAAGAAAAGAAAATTCACTACGGGATAAACGGTCATTTAGTGCATCTTTACCAGCTAATGCTATAAGCTAATGGAATATATTCCAAACTAGCTGGTGCCCGGCGCAATGCTGCCGCAGAAGAAATAATAGTGGAAATATCGTTTTAAAGAAAGAGCTGTTATGTTGTTTAATTGGGAACGATAGTATATTAATGGAAATTGAATGATTTATTATATCTTTCAAATAAATTTGTCGGTACGATACGCGCACCTTCTATTTAAGCTAATTTTACAATACATGTAACCGTAACCTTTGAACAAGTGCAAGTAATAAGTTGACAAAGTTTTACCCCAAACTGATGAACGGTATGGCTGCGCATAAAATACGAACAAACATTAGTTTTTACAATATTTGTCGAATTAGACCCTGTTTCTTGGTATCACTATATCAGTATTTGGACTTTTGACCTAGGATAGTTGTAGTTGTCAATGGGTCTCAGCATCCACTTAACACATCGACAGTGTGCTTCTCTGATAGCCATATTTCTATTTTAAAAATATTCGACTTGTTTCAATTTATATATTGAGCACATTTTTGAAGAGGGAAGTCTAGCAATGTTGTTTTAAATGTCTGTAAATTCTTTGTTCATATTTGATACAAAGCTGCACTTAATAGCATAAAATGTATGTGTAGCCGTATTGAGAAACGGAAGGTTTTAATTTGCATAAGTACTTGATTAAATACACAATCACGCTACAATCAACGCTAATCCTTATTTAATTATAAATAGAAGGAACAAGAACAATCTAATAACACGAGTTACTTGACTTCAAAGAGTCAGTAATGCTTTCATGGTGCAATGTTTACAATTTTACAACAAATTCCCAGAAAATATGCATGACCTACTTTTTTTTATAGAATAAGAGTGTGACAAACGAGCACACAGTCCACCTAATGGTAAGCGGATGCTGTGGCCCATATATAGGTATCTACATTTATCCTCGATTAAGAAACCAAACGCAGATGCATTGTCACCCCTGAGGGCTAAGATGGAATGCCTCGTTTCCAGTAAAAAGGCTCATCAGTTCTCTACACTCGCCATACGAAACACAGCAGATTTTTACGCTGGTATTCTGTGAGAGCGTGGTCCTACCCCGGTTGAGCCCATCCGTGCTACAACTAATATAGCAGCAGTGTGGCTTTGCCACGTATTTAATATACTTCATATCAAAAAGCTTAACATTTTACTTAACAAAATCTGTAAACAAGGGTTATTAAAATATCAAAGAATATATGAATGCTAAACCCCTGGGAATGAGTCGACCGCTACCATGATGTTTCTAATTTATAATTTAATTGTACTAAATTGTAAATTGTTTTAAATTATCATTTATGAGAAAAAGAGTTCTGTTGGGTTTCATGCGGGTTTTTCATATATTTATATATTCTCCTCGTTGCATAGGTTTTATAAGAACCAGTGGTAAAAGAGTTTTTTTTTTTATAGGAGAGAAGGCAAAGGAGCATACGGCTCACCTGATGGTAAGTAATTATCGCCGCCCATTAACAACTGCAAAACCAGGGGAATTGCGGATACGTTCGCGGGCTTTTAAAAATCAGTAGGGTCTTTTCTTGAAAGTTCCTAAGTCGTATCGGTCTGGAAAATATCTGGTGGTAGTCGATTTCACAAGGAAGTTGTGCGAGGAAGAAAACTTGTATAAGTAAATTAAATTTTAATCAAATAAAAGTTAAAAATGACTTCAATAAGTATTACTTCAATAAGAATTATTCTATTCTATTGTAATGTGTTATAACATTTTTTGGCATTTCCCATAATTGCCTTTTACGACATCTACGGGATAAATGGGAGGACGAATTATTTTACGCCGACATTACGAGGCTATTACTTAAATTTATGACATGGTTATTCAACATCTGTAAATTTAAATGCTCTAATTTTTCCCGTGTTCTTTAAAAATAAGTGTAATATCGTGTGTTGATAATGATGATTATGATGATAAATTATTCGAATACTATGTAAAAATTAGAATATTTCATCATCATAGAGTAATAACTGGTGAATGCAGTCTTTAGCAAAGTATTTGGCTCTACTTATCCTAGATTATCGCTTACTTTTAGGTATTAATTATTTCTATACCTGTCTGTCTCTTTCTATGGGCATTTAGTAAAATGAGAGAGAGCTAACTTAGAACATTTTATGAATATACGTCGATTTTTATGAGTAAGGCCGATAGTGTTTAGCAGTTGATTTGAGATTATAATGATAATGAATGGGCTTGTGAATGCTCCGAGGGATAAGAAAATCGGAATATAACTGTCGAACTGAACCTTGTATCTATGGGTTCTTACCATCAGGTGAATTGTGTGATCGTTTTTCACCTTTTCTTTTATTAAAAAAAAACTGCAATTATTATTGCGTATATATTTAAAACATGGTCAGTATTTGATCTATAATTATTTTTATTTAAATTGTTATTAATTTTAGAATGGGATCGATATTTTTCAAGTTGTGAAATTTAAAGTACCCAACACAACCGCAACACTCATTTCTGAAAGGGTTTTTTGTCAGGCAAGAGATGGCCATGATGACCAGGTGGAGGGACTGGAGTTGACTTCAAATCTCTTCAAAATATTTTTAATTTCGCAGACAAAATTGTTTCCTTGTGATATTTCCCTTTACCGTCGTAAACGTATTAATAACAATTAATAATAATTTCATTAATGTTGTAAAAACATTTTGTGGCTTAGAATAAATACGAAAATAATTTGAAAATGGTTTTTCATAACGGTGTAAGTAGGAAAAAACGTTTAGAGAGAAAAGTTATCACCAAAATCGCGCATAACTATATATAATAGGTACTCATATATCTTTAAAATTTTAACAAGAAATGAAGCTTAGTTTAAATTTAACTTCTTTATGCCTAAACGAGCTTTTTTTCGTTACCTGATATCGGCTGTTAAAAATAAATAAACATTAAATGCGATAAAATCCGTGAAATTTATTTTATGTGTATTATTTGCATAAATAATACGCAATCATATTTTAACGTAAAGCAACCCATAAAAATTGTTAAATGTCCTCAACCTCCAACCTCGTATATTTTGAACTCATATGTATATTTCCACGTGTCATTAACGAATGGAGTAATAAGCAGTAATATGTATTATGCTTTATGATAATGATATGTCCACTTTGATTCAACGAGTCTCGCTGACTGCGGAACTTTAATGATGGGTTCTTGTCACGAAATGCCAACATTAAAACGATTACTCTGAAATTGTTTTAATCTGTTCAGAGGTATATTTTTGTACTTGTCACAATCCAGGTCGCATTTTAAAGAAGATCATTGTTAATTGATTTTTTAAATCAGACATAGTTCGAGTCAAATTAGTTATAGTTGTAAACCTAATGAAATTAGAAAAAATCATAATGAAGTCAGGAAACTGTTTGTAATTAGTTTGTGAGCCCCAAGACGCATAGCTAGCTGTAGAAAATTAAAAAAATTGGTAATTTGTTATATGTTACAAAAAGTAGTTAGGTTCACTTTCATTCAAATAAAACTGAAATGTTTTATATCTATTGAAGTGGTAAAGCCATGCTACTTCTATTATATTTGTATCACAAATGCTCGACCGGGGGAAAAACCACGCTCTCATAGAATACCAGAATATAGCAGCTTAATATATACCAGCAAATAGCGTATGGTGAGTCTAGAGAAGCGGAAATCCCTTTCACTGGACACGAGACATTCATCTTAATCCTCAGGTATGACAACGCATCTGCATTTTGATTCTTAAGCGAGGATAACTGTAGATGTCTATGGGCATCAGGTGTACTAATCGCTCGTTTCGTATTAAAAAGTCCACTTACCAACATATGGACGTTGTGTTCGTTTGTCAACCATATTTTTTTAAAAAATCTTTCGTACGAATTTTGGATATGAAGACGTTATAGTTTAGCGGAATTTTCCACATATATCGTGTCTATTGAGAAGGGGATAAATCAGGAGATGAGCAGCAATCTTTCTAATTACAACTAAAAAAGAACACATCGCGGCAAAACTCCCGATACAATCCACACCATCTGGATGCTCGGCGGTCCACCACTGTACGTTTCACTAGGAGTTTTCTTCCGCGTACAACCTCTCTGTGGAATAGTTTACCACCGGCGATTTTTCCGGACCAATACGACTTACGGACCTTCAAGAATAGAGCTTACTCCTTTCTAAAAGGCAGGCAACGCACCTGCAATTCCCCTGGTGTTGCGGTTGATCATGGGCGGCGGTAGTCATTTTACATCAGGTGAGTCGTTTGCCGATTATTCCTCTATAAGACAATCTATGGGGGAGGCATTTGTTTTCGGACTTTTGGTAGGCAGTACGGTAACGGTAATTGTACCCATCCATCCATTACAGCCTATAAAAGTCCACTGCTGAACAAAGGCCTCCCTCATACATTTCTTTATGGGGGAAATTTTGAATAGTTGCCGCGCTTGCCAAGCGGGTTGGCAGCCGCAGTTTTTTTTTTAATTATTTTGAATTGTTTTCAGGAAAATGCTGTGGCCCGTCTTCTGTTTCATTTTGACTCTGTCGCCTCTTGCGACACTATATTATAGGTAAACTACTGCGAGTTAGGTACTCCGAAATGGTAAACTATGCAGTATATAGAGATAATTATTGTCTCTCATAATAATTAAATTTACTTTTAACAAAATTCAGCTGTTATTATTTCTACACAAACAAATGTTCTATATTTTCGAATAATACGACTGAAAAAGAAAGAAAGAAGAAAGGCTTAGCATGATTTCGGTATAACTTTTAATGTACACAACGCTCTTGCTTTCTTTGCAAATTTATATCAAAGGAGAGATAGAATTACCATATTTTCTTAAACTTACATAGTAGCTTATGTACAGCAATGCAGCGTTTGTCTTGAGGGCATACAAGAGAAAGAATAATATGTTATTACTTATTACTTAATTCATTATATAATACAAAATTTTTGATTTTATTTTTAATAAAAGTAAGGAAGACAAGTTTGCACACAGTCCACTTGATGATAAGCAATTTCTGTGGCCCTTAGACACCGATATCTGCCTTTGTTTAAGAACCAAAATGTAGATGAGTTGTTACCCTTGACGGATACTATAGAAAGCCTTATTACCCAGTAATTAGGTATTTCGAGTCTCTTCACCATATTATACTTGGCAAAACACGGCAGTTTTATGCTGGTATTATCTTTGTGCGCGGTCCTTTACCGATCGAACCTTTTGTACTGCGGCTATGATATGCTGATACGTAGTTCTACTATTTATAAAAAGTTATGCTTGCGATTGCTATTAAAAACTTTCGTAATAATTTTGTTTGATTGTGATCACTTTATTATAGAGAAATAGAAGTTTTTGTTTCCATATTGATTGATTGAAGATATAGATTTTAGTGTGTACCAAATTTATTAGACCTCTTTTATAATCAAATAAAATAATATGACAATACACATGTGCAATAAAAACCATTTCTAAGCAAAAATTTCGTTTATTGGAATGCTTACCACATTTAACGTTCACGCAATATTTTCGCAATCCAATCGTAAATTTCACTCATTTACGAATGTGGAAGGTGGAAGTCAAAATGTTTTGTGCAATTATGTTCGTTTAAACAGTTAAGTGGGCAACTTAAGTGGCAAAGCCCATTTAAAGATCGCGTATGGTCAATCAATGTGCCTACGCAATGGTTTGAGGTCGTTTGTGACACGCTCGACTGTACAGTGTACACGCCTGTGACATATTACTTACTACATAATAATATGTTATTAAAATTGTTGTAATTTACTACCTAGCTATGTTTTTCTTCTTCGCATCTTACCTGCACCTATAGTTTTTGCGAATTTATTATTATTGCAGACAAAAAAAATTTAAGCATCTGAGGTGCCTTTGAGAAACACTGATTTTTTTTATTACACTTTAATGTTTGATCGAAAACTGTTTACTATTCTATGAACTTACTTCTAATTATGTCACGCGTTGTTTTATCTATCTACGCGATGTACTTCTGAATAGAGGCTTGATAGAACTTTCGTAATTTATTGACGTAGTGTCTACAAGGGTGAGTGATTCGAACGTGGAGACGTAGGTACTAGTGAATTTTGCAATTTTTTTAGCTAGTAAATCTTGTTTAGTGAATCTATAATAAGTTAATAAGGTGTCATTTCTATTTGATTCTTCCAACCATTATCCATTAAAGCCTATAAAAGTTTACTGCAGAACATAGGCCCTCTCTCATAGATTATCTCATAGAGGAGATTTTGCCACGGTTACCACGCTTGGTAGGCTACTTGGTAACCCCAGTTTTTTATTATTTTGAGTTGTTAATTTTTTTGGCTGTTTGAGTTTCGCTCTGGCGCCTTTTAAGCGCAAGCACAGGTGTAGGTACTCTGTATTCCTTCACTATCGTAGTCCAATGGGGTGGCAATCCGACATGACCAGAAAGAGTGGAGTATTTTGTATGTAAAACATCTCCACGACACTGGAAAAAATAGTAGTGTCACATAAAAAAAAGAATATTCAGAATGTCTGTACCTAAAATAGAAATAACGACAAGGAGTTGCTGCAAAGTTTGCATAGTTTACAATTTCTTCAGTCACAATCTTAGAACAACTCGGACAAAGGTTAAATTTCTTACCCATAATTAGTTTACTGACTAAAACGGCGACAGTGGCCTAGAAATAATTATACGGTGAATAATTTACTACGCTACTGTCTTACAGCTGTTAAGTAAAAATGACGCCCGCGTTCGTACCGTACTGCATTGACCTTCGTTAGTTTGACAAACTTATTGACTGAACGATTACGTAATATCATGTGTAACAGAGGATGCGAGACGACCCGGCCACTCCAACGTAAGCCTTCGCCCGTGCGCTCGCGCCGTACCATCACTATTTTTACTAAAGCGCTCTTTACTTTCAGAACACGACAAGGACTACGCTAAACGACCGCTGGACTTCGATATCGAGGAGGAAACACGCAAGAAGGAGACTTCTAAATGGCTAGAGAGCCACTTTGGGAGTGACTCGCGTTCCTCGCACGACTCCATCGCTGAAGAGATCGGACGACGGCCTGAACCGAGGTACTACGTTAAGAGTAAAACTGCCGACGACGAAGGGTATTACGGGAAAACGTCATCTTTAGTGCCACCGCCTGCTGCGTATGGTGATAGAGTACTTCGCAAAACAAAATCTTCGACGCCATCCGACGAACAACCAGCGGGGCCGGTGAACAGAACAGGAGGTTATTTTAAAGGTGTGGCCGACTGGTCGCAACGTCGCGCTACGAAACCTAGAATGCCGGAGCCCCGTAGTTCGTCTCCGTCGCCGCCTGCGGTGCGTTCTCCATACGCAAGCGACGATCGATTAAATGGATCTTCCCCAAGGCATGTTTACGGAAAACGCGATTCGCCTCAAGGGCGGTCATCGCCGATCGGACGCCGCCACCCACCTTCTCGTGACGACTCCGCCTACGTGTCCTCGTCGACTATGCACAGCCCGCCGCGTGGTTCACCATTCCGTCCACTAGAAACGGATCGCTCCTTCCGCGAGCCATCAATCGAAGATGACTACCGGCATCCTGTTGCTCCAGAACGCAAACGACACACGAAACAGCGTGTTTCCGAAGAGCACCGTTATGATAGTGGATACAGAAGCTCTTCTCGAAACGGGAACTCGGGTCGTTCGCGAGACAGCCGCGAAGAAGTTGCAGTAGAACCGCCGCCTGATTATTCACCGCCACGTGAACGTCGGGGCAGTTCGGATAGAGACCGAACGCCGCCGCGTCGTCGGGAACGTGACGAGCGTAAACAGAATCAGAAAACACGTTTTGCGGAAAACGAAGAACGTCGACGACCATCTCCGGTCCGCAAATCTGTTGGAACTGCTATAGGGAACTCGATAAGGAAGTTGGTTGGAAAGATTCGTTCGGCGTCTGCTGAAAGAAAAACTCGGTTACGGAACTCACGGACGCCGTCGCCGGAGCACTCGTCTCGTACGTACAAGCAGTACGGTGGCGAATTGGCGCCCCCCGTTGCTCCCCCGCACCGATACTACCTCGGCGAAGACCCTTTTGCGCCCAGCATCTATGGCCGAGAACACAAGTACGAAGGCAGTACGAGACGAGCCGCGGGTAACGACGCCCGTGATCACCGTGATAGGTAAGTTTTCCAATATTTTTATTATGATTTGTTATTAACAGGCTGTTCAACTTATTTGGCCAGAAGTCAAAAATTATAATCGTTTCGATTTAAATAACAATACAAAACCATAGATAGAATCTTGTAGTACAATTAATAAACGTTGCCGCCTACGATAAAATATAAAAAAAACATTAATTTAATTAATGCTCTTCGAGATTACTATGGATAGATTGGTTTAACTTTAATGTTCACACATTTTACGATAATATGACGAAATATGTTTCTTACGCATTGAAGCATTACACGGATTTATAAATTGTATCTATAATTCATTATAGATAAATGTCTAGTCCCATATTACAAGTTAATATCGTGTAGGATCTTTATCAAAGACGAGTTTATTCCTAAAAAAATAAAATATAAAAACGGGAAATTAGTAGTTGGTAATGATATAAATTTATGGTTCTTGACTTGTCATTAGACTACGTATCGTTTTGCACAATTTGAAATTTAGTGCGCTTTATGTCCTTTCAAAATTTCCCATTACTCTTTTATATCATAGTCTCACGGATATGTCAAAATAAGTTACGCTTAAATATTATGAATACTGCAATTTTAACGGAATAGGTTACGTTATATTTTCTATCTAGCTTATACTTTTAAATTTACTTAATCTGTTTCCAGTTGTTTATGCCTTTAATATTTTATATCTATAATATTTTAAGGCGAAGAACGGTCAATTAAATGCAGTTTGTGATTTAGTAATAGTATCGGTGATAAGTGTTTTTGCGGTCGCATTCTCAACGTTCTATAATCTTTAATTATCAGGTTGATATATGAAATTTCCCTGTAGTATAGAAAATTACCTAACATTTACATAACATTATTAAATAACATTTTCCTATATATTTAAAATATCTGAAAAGCTTCAGATGACACGGGTAGAATCACGTTGCCGCGTGAGACTTAGATCAGTTATTAATTATTACGAATGCTAGACAAATAGGTCAGCTCGACTGTTGACATACCACACTTCATAAAATGCTGACTTAAAATAAATCTAGAGAATCGACAACCCTTTTACTGATAACCAAGCATTTATCATCAGATGACACAGCCCATCTAGTTGCTCGTTTGTAAGTTTGTTCATACTGTTGTTGCTCGGGTTGGTCGGACTGTGCATCATTTTGAACTCGTAACAAGGGTATCAGCGAAATAACGAGAGTGGCCGACATGGTCCAATAGATAATTAGCAAATGCCGGCCGTATACCGCAGCTCAAAGCACTGATAACCGGTAGTTAAAAAAAGTTCTATTAAATCATTTAAGCATTTTTTATAACTAGCAAGCACACAGTCAACCTGATGAAAAGTGGACACTGTGGTACATAATTTTTTTTGTTTTATGTTTTATTATTTTACCAAATATTGTGTATTTATGGGGATTTCACAACTAAAACACAATTTGCATTCATATCTTTTTATTTATTGATAACTGTCAGATCTTAGTTTTTTCATAAGCCTACAATATGGCTTTCATACTCTACAATCTCATCATCATTCTCTAAACCATTTCCCATTATCTGGGGTCGGCGCAGTAAACCTTCTTGTTCCATTCCTCTCTATCAGCCGTCATTTCCATACTTACTCCTTTCATTCTCATATCACTCTTCACACAATCGATCCATCTTTTATTCGGCCTTCCTCTGCCCGTGTGTCCCTCCAACATTCATATTCAACACTCGTTTTGTGACATGACTTTCATTCCTCCGCATCACATGCCCAAACCATGCCAATCTGCTTCCTCTCACCTTTTCTACTACTGGCGCTACTTTCAGGCTTCCTCTTATATACTCATTCCTTATCTTATCCATCCTTGTCACACCACACATCCATCGTAACATTCTCATTTCATTCGCATGCAGTCTATTTTCATCCTTCTTCTTGACGGCCCAGCATTCACTTCCATACATGACGACAGGTCGGATGATCGATTTGTAAATTTTCCCCTTCAGCCTTATTGGCATTCGGGGATCGCACGTTGTGGCTGTGACCTGTCGCCATTTCATCCACCCTGCGTTAATCCTATGCTGCACAGCTCTATCTATTCCGCCGTCGCCTTGAATGAGGGAACCGAGGTACTTGAAATCTGAGCAGGTAGGCAGTATAGCGCCATCCAACGACATGGGTACAGGACTGGAAAGACCGCCGAAATCACAGCACAGATATTCGGTTTTGGATCTGCTGATCTTCAAGCCAACACTTTCCAGCCTCTGTTGCCACCCCGTCAGTCTGCTCTGTACCTCGATGCCTTCTTCCCCGACAAGCACGATGTCATCGGCAAAGAGCATGCACCAGGGTGCCTCATCCTGCAGGTCCGACGTCAAAGCGTCCATAATCAGTAGGAAGAGGTAAGGGCTCAATGCCGACCCTTGGTGCAGCCCTACCGCCACATCGATACTGCCCGTAGTTCCCGCGGCAGATCGTACACATGTACGGGATGCTCTGTACATAGCACGGACTAACCTCACATACTTCCCAGGCATACCTTTCATCTTTAACGCCCACCACAAAACCTCACGGGGAACCCGATCGTACGCCTTTTCAAGGTCGACAAAAACCATGTGCAGATTTTTATGCACGCGCTTGTACTTTTCGCACAATTAGCGTAATGCGAAAATGGCATCTGTCGTACCTCGACCGGGCATGAATCCGAACTGGTTTTGTGTTATCTCACACTCTTCTCTCATTCTTCTCTCTATTATTCTTTCCCAGACTTTCATAGTATGTGACATGAGTTTTATTCCCCGGTAACTGCTGCAGTTTTGAACGTCTCCTTTGTTTTTAAAAATGGGGACCAGTATACTACTGCACCATTCCTCAGGTATTTGTTCTTCCTGCAACAATTTACCGAAAAATAAACTCAACCACTTCCATCCATCCGCACTCAGCAACTTCCACACTTCTACTGGTATTCCATCTGGGCCGACTGCCTTCCCATTCTTCATATTCCTAACAGCCATTTTTACTTCTTCCACACTAATTTCTCTCACTAAGCCCATATTCACTGGTGGGTTTTCAAGCATACCATTCCATTCATTCTCCTCATTCATCAATTTCTCAAAATACTCCTTCCATCGCTTCTTTATACTTTCATCGTCAGTCAAAATTTTTCCAGAATCATCTTTTATACATTTTACATGTGAAACATCTCTTCCATTCCTTTCTCTCGCTCTTGCAATTTGAAAAAGTCGTTTTTGACCTTCGGGGCTTTCAAGGGACCGATATAATTTATCTTGCGCCTCTGCCCTACAAATAGCAACTTCCTTCTTCGCTCTCTTCTTACATTCTTTATACGCCTCTCTCTTACTTTCTTTTATTGATTCATTCTGGTCTTCTACGCCCTGCCATTCTTTAAAGGCATTTTTCTTTTCTCTCAAAACTTCTCTAATACTTTCACTCCACCACCACCCATCCTTATCTATCATACGCTTCCCTTTTGTTTCTCCTAACACCTTCCTTGCCACACTTCGGATACAATCAGCCATTTCCTTCCAGCACTCATTCACACTCATTCCTTCCATATCACCCATCTCTATCATCTTGTTTACAAGTAGCTCTCTAAATTCACTTGCATACTCCTCCTTATGCAACAAATGCCACTTTATTTTGGGTGGGGGACGATCCTTATGTTTGTTGAGGCGAACAGTTAAGCAGATGTCAGCCAGCAGAATTCGGTGCTGGGATACTAAGTCTTCACCTGGAAGCACTTTGCAGTTTTTTTACACTCTTGATTTGGTTCCGTCTTAACAGAAGATAGTCGATCTGTGTCGCGTGGTGGCCACTTTTATAAGTAATAAGATGCTGATCTCGTTTTTGGAACCACGTGTTTACTACAGCCAGGTCGAAAGCACATGCTGCTTGCAGAAGAACTTCCCCCTCACGGTTGCGCACTCCGTACCCCCATCCACCGTGTACTCTTTCATACCCGTCATTCACTCTCCCTACATGTCCATTAAAATCTCCTCCCATATAAACATCCTCACTCTCAGGTATTCCCATCATCATACAATCAAATTCCTCCCAAAACTTCTCTTTCACACTCTCTTCACAGCCTGTTTGCGGAGCATACACACTTACAACATTCACTACTTTGTTTTCAATCATTAATTTAACAACTATCATTCTGTCATTTACTCTTTTCACATCTGTCACTCGTTCTTTCATTCCACTATCTAACACAACTCCTACTCCATTTCGCTTCCCGTCACTTCCACAGTAATAAAACTTGTATCCTTCCCCAATCTCTCTTGCTTTATTTCCCTTCCATTTTGTTTCCTGCAAACAGGCAACATTCACTCTTCGTCGTTTCAAAACATCTGCTAACTCTCTTGCTCTTCCAGTCATCGTACCTATATTCCAGCTTGCAAACCTCACTCTGACATTCTTCTCTCTACGGGCTCGCCTCTTACGTCGCACCCGCTCCGTAAGGTGCGACAACCCTTGCCCACTTCCCACAGGAGCCGGGTGCTGCTCCTGCGCGTCGCCTGCGGGGTACGCCCTAGGCCTGTCATATATCCCACAACTCGTAATATTCATAAGTTTACTGCATGGGATTTGGCAAAAGTTTTACAGTCGGCCGCCTGCCTGACACCAACCCTCTTTGGGTATGCTATTGTTGGTAGAGGAAGCTACCATTTTGAGAAAAGGGAAAAGACGGTTGGGGGTAGGAGCGTAGGTGTAAGGATACTGTTATCTCGGCAGGAAAGGTATGAGAATAACAGTAGCTCGGGGAGCCGGGGTCGCGTACCCGTATTCCATAACAGGATCACCGGAAAGGTAGACCAGCATGAAAACCCCCTGACTGATCTCATACTCTACAATCTCTCCACCACTAAATTTAAAAAACTTAAGTGATGACAAAAATGCATAACAAATCATGTAATTTTTTAAAATTTATATTTTGCATTCGGATTTCTAGTTCATTGCATTGGTACCTCTAAATGTTGATTGGATTTACCTTTATTTTCTTCCTTTATCTTAATATGAAAACTTATTTTCGATTAAGAATCTTTTTCTAGATTCTTAATCGAAAATAAGTTTTCAAGCGTTGTCACCAGTGAGTACTACGATGGAATGCCTCGTTTCCAGTACAAAGGGATCTCCAGTTTTCTACACTCACCATACGAAACACAGGACACGTACACACAGGAGAGGTACTTCCCGGTCGATAGCCGGTATAACTAGGAACCCTCATTTGACAAAAAATATAATGAATATGTACACAATCGTTAAAGTCGTTCAGAAGTTTACCGATTACTAAAAGAAATACAAACGATTATTTCATATACTTTCGCCCCTTACTCACGCCCCCTTCGAGGATGGTCATCAAAGACTATTTATTTTATCAACTGTTTGATATCTTATATAGCCTACATTACTCCTGACATTGCTCGCTATCTGTTAGTAAAGTTTCATTACAATCGATTCAGCCATTCTGAAGATAATCGAGTTCGAATCCCGGTTAGGGCCAAAGTCAGTTATTGGGTCTTGTATCTGACCTCTCTACGGTCGTGTCGGATTATCGTTCCAACGGACTATGAAAGTTGGGATAAATAGTGCACTTGTGCTTGCGCACGAACTCGTGCACTATAATCTTGTGCTGCGCAGGTGGCTAGTCTTAGTCGAGACTGGCCGCCGTAATAAAAGAGAATAAGTAAAAGAAAAGAAATGTTTTTTTTTCATTTCGAATAAATAAAATAAATGACACTATAGTTCATAATGTAATATACACTAGCGGTCTGCCCCGGCTCCACACGGGTGATTTTTGTATCTCGACAGCATATATTATGGACGGTTAGTTCAACTGATCATTCCAACTGATCAGTTCAAACTAAAAGAAACTAAACTGTTGATATTTTTTAAAATATTGAATTTTCGTTATTACAATGTAGAGATTGTGTTAAAGTTTGAGATGATGCTTGGAAAGATAAGTTTTTTAATTCAGGGAAAAACGTGAAGTTATTATACTTTCTAATCTCTTTTTGAGGTATAGTGGTTTCTTATGTATACGCGAACACCACACATTTAAATATAACTATTTTTAACGGATTATATCGCGTATATTAACTTTTTTATATTCCCGACATTTCGAGCACCTTACACACTTTACAGCACTCATGGTCAAAGGGGGACGGTCTGCGGTGCTCGATGTCCCAATGTCATAGTTAACCACTTTTTAGCCGATCTACGCAGTATGAACTTATAGTATCTTGAAGTCTTGTAGTTGTATGCTTGGGTTGGGATTTAATTTTATTAATTATAGGATCCCAAGCAGATGGTACCACCCAACCATATTCTCTATTTTAATTGGGATGTATTTTGATTTCAATGGCCTCGCGAATCATCCTTGGAAGGAATTGGTGTTCTTTAGCGAGGATTTGTGGTCCATCAAATCTGATGTAGCGATGGAGGCGGTCTTGCACGAGTTCACAGACTGCAGACTTCCGTCTGTGAACACGTACAAGCTCGCCTCTTCATATCAGCTATGTGTTCTTTACAACGGAACAAAAATGAAAAAAGTCCTCCGTTGTCTCTTCCGACATCTGCCCGTAGATGAGAGAGAGAGAGATGATGAGATAATAATATGTCTTTACTGCACGCTTAGAAAAATGATACGCATCAGTTATTTGAAATATAATAGTACTTAGTACAAACAAACAAACAGTACTTAGCTCATGCTTTTGTTGCGTAAAATACATAAATATAAAAGCTAAACAAGGTATTTACATACTTTCCAGGCAACATGTACCTGTGTTGTATGTTTTAGGTCACAACTCGCATACTAATTAATATGTTTTCATTTGTTGTATTCTGAAAACGTCAATGGAAACGTATATGGATTTGTAGCGATTTCAAATTCAAATGAAAGTAAGACACATAAAGTGCCAAATGCGGAATAAATGGTCAGTTCAGTCAGTCAACTTTATTAGAAAGTGGAAATTAAAACTATTTAGGTCATCGTATTTAGACTGTCATTATATTTTTGTATAAAAGGAAATATCGTGTAACTTTTAATCAGAATATCTAAAAAAGGTAAAATAGAGAAATGATTATCAGTGCCGCGTAAAGATGGGGAACATACTCTGAAATTGGTACTCGTTTTTTCATTACCAATAAATCCTGTGTAACGTTTGTATTCTTATCAAGCAAAACAATGTCGGTCATAGTTTCACTGATAAACAAGTCGAAGATGGTATCCTCTGCTGTATGTACTGCGCATCTGCATTTTGATTTTTAATCTTTTATCTATATCTTATATATAAAAATGAATTGCTGTCCGTTAGGTCTCGCTAAAACTCGAAAACGGATCGAACAATTTTAATGATTTTTTTGTGCATTTGAGTGAGATTCTGGTTGGTTTAAAACTCCATTGGATCCGGTAGATGGCGCTGTTGTCAAAACGTAAAAATTGGATCGCTAGTATTTATATGAAATTGAAATATCTGTCTATAATATCTAAATAATGGCTTTTTATTGAGATCAGTTTACATACCATTAAGACATTATAAAAAAAAATAAAAAGCCTTTTATTTCCTATAAATTTACATTAAGACTTATAATCTATACATGTGTTAGTTTGCTTTACTCTATGTTATTTATTTATTCATACTTATTCATCATTACTCAATATAGATTTATCTCTATCTAAAGTATATGTAACTATATGATAATACTTATTTAAAAATATTTATATAACTAATGCTTTATATAAATTTATTGTGTAGTATAAGCTTTCATAAATTTATATTTATCTATTTACTTATAATACATCTATAACTATTTTGATAGTAATATATTTATTTCTCTAATCTTATTTTTATTTAATTTACTGGAACCCCAGAATGGGTAAACGCCTCCTCCAGTGATGCCCATTTGACTCTGTCTTGAGCTACTTGTCTCCAGTTTGGACCAGCTATTGTTTTAATATCATCTTCCCATCTTGTAATAGGCCCCCCTCTTGTTCTTTTGCCTATTTGCCATTCCAGAATGTTACTTTTTTGGTCCATCTAAGATCAGTTAGCCGCGCAACATGTCCTGCCCACTTCCATTTCAATTTTTGTGCGTAGCTCAGAGCGTTTGCTACTTTAGTTATTTTTCTTATTTTTGTGTCTCGTATTTAATCCAGTTTCCTTATCTTTAGCATACTTCGTTCGAGACTCCCTGACAGAGGCTGATCTTCTCTCTTGTGTCAGCAGTGAATTTCCACGTTTGGCAACCATATGTCAAACAAGACAAGAGGCTCGAGTTCATGACTTTTGTTTTAATAGCTTGTGGCATATTGCTTTTAAAATGTCCTTGAGACTCCAGTATTTGTTCCAGGTTAATTGAATTCTTCTTTCTATTTCTAAGTTCTTATTTTTCCTGTCAAAACTTAATACTTTTTCCCAGATAGACATATTTTTCAACGTATTCTACTCATGGTTTGCCATTGACTAGTATTGGTCTTTTCAAGGTATTGGTCATTGTCTTAGTCTCTGTAATATTCATTTCCTGTCCCACTTTCACACTAGCTACGTGTAGGTTTTGTAGCATGTTCTGTAGCTGTAGAGGATGACTGAAAATAGTATAGTAATAGATAAAAAGATAAGTAGTAATTAAGATATTAAGTAATGATCCTTTAATTTTTTTTGTCTATCTGTCCGCGCTAATATTCGTAATGGCTAAACCGAGTAATGTCAGAAGTAATCTGGGCTAATTTTGTATAAAAAAAAACAAGTTTTTTTTGTGAAAACGAAAAATTAATCATTAATGGTCTTTCACGATTATTTCAAGTTTAAGCGACGCTACATTAATAGATCTAACCCAGGCGATTGGATCACGATAAAACTACAGTAAATATGATGATGGATCTGAAGTTGATACCTATAAGTAGTTCAATTTTTTTTATTGCGAAAAAGAATTTCGCAAAAAATAAGAAACCGCTTTTGCGATAATTTAAATATTACGTTTACATGTTACTATGAATATACCTTTTTAGGATATACCCAATAAGCAATTAACTCAGAGTTATTTATTGCCAACGTATAAAAGGGTAAACAATTTAATATCGTATATAATATAAAAAAATTAAAATAAATAATCGATTTAAGATATTTGTATTTTATAACTCGATATCTTATCTAATGCAATAGTTATAATTAGACCTTTTAGATGCAGCTCTAAATTATTTAAAATAGTACTATATAGCTAACGATTGTGTTAAGAGTTTAAAAATTCGAAATCATAAAATCGAATCAATCACTTTATCTTACTTATCTTACTCGTAAGAGAATCGAGCGACCCGTTCCGACACAACTTGCCTTGTTTACTTAGCCGTTGTCCATGGGCTTTACCTATTACGGGCAAATAAGAGTTTCATTCACAAAAGAGCCCTTATTTAGTACTTGTGCGTTGAGTCAGTAATGTTTGTCGCATTGATATATAAATGCCATAGGAAAAGCCGGCTGTAGCAAATACGGTTGTGACTCATTGCAAGAGAATGCCAGTACAGGTGTCCGATGTCGCGTCGTCTAATGTAAATGAGTTAGATATACTTGCAGATATATATGAGCATTTGTTTCCTATTGGTCTCTTTCAGTCAAGATCAACCTCTTTGATTATATACCTGTCTAGATAGAGTGTTGCGCTACAATCGCAACCAAAACAACAGGCCAGACTTGAAGCGCTTGTGTGCTTATTACACACACAAGTACGTGTAACTACTATTGTTTAACAAGCGCGCTGCGTCACCCGGGGGCGAGCTGAGTGATACCAGCTCTTGAATATTTCCCATTAGATTAAGTACTCATTTGACTTTTTAATTTTTTTTCTATATATATTTAATTTAATTTGCCTAGTTATAAAATGATAATTATTGTCATGACAATTGTACTTTTAATTTAATTAATTTAATTTTAATTATGTATAATATATTGATTTGCTTACTTATAAAAATAATGATTTAATAAATTATGTTAAATAATTTTACAACTTTTTGTCATCTTTAATGTACCATGTTTAATGAATAAACAATATTATTTTTTTTGGTATTTATATAGTTAATTTTGTTATTTATGTACTTTTAGTTATAATTTAATAAATATATAAATGAAAATGATGGATATGCATAAATATCAATAAAATAAAATAAATACATAAATAAATAAAACCTAACCAGATGGGAGACCTCGTCTGGGGAGACCAAACGGCCGAGGCTTTGATTTTATACTTGTTTAATAAGATAAAAGTTAAACAAAATAGGTTGAATAAAGGAATTATTTCGTAGATTTGTTTTTTATTTATTTTAGTAACAACAAAAAAATGCTATGAAAAAATATAGAGTAATTTATAGATCAAAAGCCATCTCTTTGTGTTTGTTTTCGGAATAGTTTTCTCTTTGATTTTATTGCCTGGGCTACGTTATCTGATTTATAAATATGGTGACATCTTATTTGCAAATATTTTTCTATTATTAGTCTTAACAGGCTTGTTTGGTGATGTTGACAACAATCACTTATATTTTTGAAATAAGTCTGACCGACAAACTGACTAGTTATTTTAAGACTTATCTGTTCATAATTAGAGGATGTTGTTACTATGTAGCCCTGTTTTATAAAGTCTCTAATGACGTACTCAGAAGCCTTACAAATGTTGAACGCATCTTCCGAAGCATATATAAGACCGCCCTGATCTCGAATACTAACTAATTTATGAAATTGTAATATTTCGTTTGATTTAATGGCCTGAATACAGTTATTACATTTAATCAGTCCACAAATACGTCGAACAACAAACCCTGCTATGTAACCAACTACTTGCTCGAAATAGTCTGTATATTCTGGATTAATTAATAAAGAAATATCAGTCTGTGTTAAAATATCATATGGAGTAGCGCTTACAGTATCACACTCATTGTCATCTTCTGCTCGCGTTTGAGACGTAGTTTCATTTATACATTTGACTGCAGAAGTACATGTTAGGATGCTGACGCTTTCTAAAGGCACACAATTACCAGAATCAACTGCTTTGAGTTCCATGTGACATAGAAGCTTTCTGAAAATTCCCTTAAATTGTCTCGCATTCGGGTTATCGTTGTAACCTCCATGCATTCGTACAGCACCAAAAAATAATTCAATGTGATCTTGACTTAAGCGGTATGTTGCCAAATATTTTAGTTTTTTGGTGGGTATAAGGGAGTCATACAATTTTTTTAAACTCTCTATATCAATTAATATCCCTAGAAAACCGGTAAATATTTGTGATTTTAAAACAGATGTATTGGTTTTTATAATGATTGCTTTTGAATGTTCTCCTTCCTTATAACTTCTTTTTCTAGAAACTTTAAGACTCAATTTCAAGACAAATTCTTTTGCTTTCTCTAATAAATCGAATACCTCCCCTTTATTAAATATTAATAATGGATGGCAAAATCCATGTTGGCTTAGATTTCTACTATTGAAAATATCGAAAACATTATTTATTAACATGAGGAACTCTTCCGTATCTTTGCTATCCTCGAAACCTGAGATATTTAATTCCACCCGACAAAATTCTATGGCTTTTGCAACGCTTCTACTAAGCACTTGTGTTGCAAGTTTGACATTCATTATAGAGTTTCTAAAATATAAATGTTTTTTTGTGAGTTTATTAGCTAGATGTAAGCCAGTTTTACTTTGTAAATCACACAATTTTTTTACGTATTCCCATCTTATTTCTTTTTTATTCTCATTCAAGAAACATTCTTTGGATTCAAAGTGGTTCCTTATTAATTTTATCATGTGGCAGGAATCCAAAAAAACGACGACATCGTAATTGGCGTAAGGGTGCTTGAATGTAGTTTTTAAATGCCTCGGATCACATTTAATATCACACCCCAGTATTTCCATTGCGGACAGGTTTGTAGGATGTCCGTCAAAAGTAAGTGACACAACGTCTACTCCTACATCGTTGCATCTTCCAAGAATAATCTTAATAATACTACTTTTTTGAACGCCTGTTAGCCCGTGAACAAGGAAATAGGCAATTGGTAATTTCCAAGGCTCATTAAGTGAGACCAGTATAAAAACGTATGCCTCGGAAGCCATTTTGTTTATATTTTCATCGGGACCAGAACCGATGTCAACAAGCCCGTCGTCTTTATGTGTTTTATTGTTCCAACATTTTTGCTGTCGGATAGCCATTTCATCTGCAATTAGTGCGCAGATAAGGTTTTTTTCAGATTTTTCTCTTTTGGCTTTTAGCGTTTGAAAGGCATCTTCAGTGAGTCCTGGGGAACCGTCAATATTGCAGTACCATTTAGTTAAAGTTTTGGGATGTGGGAGGCATGTCTCAAATTTTCTCCTGACAAAACTATAAGCACGTGGTGACAAAAAGTGCAGTGTCAAACAAAATTTCCGAAATTCCGGGGAGTACTTAGCAGGCCGTTTACCTTGACCTTTTATTTTTTTTGACATTTGGGAGTATAAATCAGCGGCAAATAAATTTCCTTCTAGGACGTTATGTACATCTTCATTGATCAATCTTTGTTTTTTCAAAGTCTTGATAATACATTTGAAAGAGATATTCTGCTTTTTCAGACGAATGTTTTTTTTCCTTAATGAATTAATGACAGCCTTATGTTTGCGTTCCAGTTTTATCTTGCGGCGTAATGTACGCCGTAACTTGACTTTGCGTGGAGTATCAAATATCGATTCCAAGTCTGAAAAATCTTGTAAAACTGTCGTTGGCTCATCATCATAACCCACCGGCTCCTTCGAGCACGAAGGTTTAGGTTCAAAAATTTGATTTTGAATATCAATCGCCTTATTGGAAGCGGATGGGCCCTGTTAAAATTAAATGAATCGTATTAAAGACTAATGATTATTATTGTAAATTTGTCTGTTTGTTGTGTTAAGCCACTTACTTGTTTTATATTTGTTGAGGATTCTGTTTCTGTCGCTGACAAAAACAGACACTGTAACAAAAAAAATTGAGATAAGTAAAATATGAAAATTACACTGCTCTAAGCTTGATGTGTATTATTAAAAGCCATACTGCATGATTTTTTCATTACTAATTTTAAAAAAAAAATTGATTTAAAACATATCATATCTTACCTTGCTTGGTACCGATCCATTTTTTAGCCGTCGAAATCCCTTTTTTGTAAAATATAAATCATCATCAGAGAAATGTTTGGAACACACAACTGAAGTCTTGTGAGGTTTCCACTGGTCGTCATTTCGTGTCCGCTGTATAATGTCTTTCCAGCAATTTGCTAGTACGGAATCCGTAGGAAATCTGAAACCCAAAATATTAGAAAGAACTAACAAAAATACTATTTAGTGCATGACGTCACGGGTTTCATTTATTTTGTGTAGGTAAGTTATCATTCACTGATCAAATAAATAAAGTAATTTTTAAAATAATAATGTTCTCCTGATCGAAAGATGATGTAATAATATTTGTATTTTGTCTCCCATAACTTCGCCAAAACTCCCTAGTAATAAACTGACAACACCGGCTAATCAGACCAACCTACTAGGTAACGAATTAAAAAATCGTGTTTTCTTAAAATAATAATGGTTAAATAACAAAACTTACCGATGAAAAGTGATCTTGGTGTTATTATTCGGTTTTCCCACATAATTGCGACACAATTTGACAGCACAAACCGGCATAATTAATTATTTTTCGTGAGCACGTTATCCCTAAGTGATTCAAATGACACTGACGTCAGTGAGAAGCGAGTCTCAGTGTTGCCGTTTTGTAAATGAAAAAAAATGCTAGACTTTGGCGATGATAATGCTAAAAAAGTGCTAAATCACACTTGAATATGCTAAAAAAAATGCCAGTTGCTAAGTCTTGTTTAAATGAATAAGAAATGAATATAAATTGCAAGTAGGTAGTGTAACTAAAAACGCAGTGCTATTTTAAAGTAAATTTAATCATCAAGATAAATCAAATAATATTTGTAGATCATCAATATCAGCTTCGTCGTGTACTTGTGCTTGTGTTGTTGAAGGGCCATCTTCAAAAGCGATAGTCATTGGCATCACAAGCGACTCTTTTATCCCTCTAATCTGTTTTAAAACATGTTCGGGAACGTTATAGGAATGACATTTTCCTGATCTTTTAAGGCCATATCTGATGTGTAGGATCGAGTTCAGAGTATGTAGTGACATACGATTTCTTAATTTTGTTTTTACAATATTCATTTGGCTGAATACTCGTTCTATCTCAGCATTCGAGTGTGGCAAAAAAAGAATAGATATGGCCAAAGAAGCTAACTCCGAAAATGGATTATTATCTGCCGAGTCTTTGTATTCATGAACCTCCGACCAAAATTCGACAGTTGAACATTTATTTTCCAATATGTTGAATATTTCTCCACTGTATAACTATACGTTAAATTTCATTGGCCTGGCAGCCGAATTCTTGTGCGAGTTCTATTATTGGTGGTTTTGTAGCTTTTAAAGTTTATTGTACAGAAATCATATTCATTGTTTGTAATATCTTTACATTTGTTGGCAACCTTGATCGCATTTCTTTTACAAGTTTAAGTGTAAACTGCTTACAGCGGTGCCGCAGATTACGTTCGGCTTCAGGTAAAAGTTCATATTCAGTCAGCTTCAGATCAAAACCATAGAGATGGGTCTAGAATTCTAGATAGCTTTCAAGATTTGTAGCTGTCAACACATCAATTCGCGCTGTTGGCAATATGATTCTTCTGGCGACTGATTCAACCAGTTCAACCAAATCATTCAGCAGTTTAGTCGGGTCTCGGTCGTTGCTTTCAAAATTTTTATTTACCCTTTGCACTTCATCTACATAGGCAAAAATATAGCAGCTACAGATGATTCACAGGATCGTTATACATAGAATAAAGCATTTCAGCCATATAGCAATTTTCTTTTTGTATGACAATTTCGAAATGCGTTTTTAATTCCAGCCATTGATCTATAACCCGGCGGACAGCAGGCTCAATAGATAACCATCGCGTACCGCATACCTGAGTTATTTTAAAGGTTCTTTTCCACAGTTAATGGATATGTTTCTCGGATTAAAAACTCAATATTTCTCGGAAGTGACTCCTCAGACGCATGTGTGATAGCTAATTGCAGGGAATGGCAAAGGTACCGCACCAAAACCAGATTTTCATTGCCAGTTTCAGTTTTTAATAAGCTGTGAGCACCGTTGTTGACACCAGTCATAGAACTAGCATTATCAGTTCCTATACCTATTAAGTTTTTCATATTTAGTTTAAGCTCTGCAAAAAGAGTCTTGAGGCCGTTTACTATAGCATCAGCTGTCCCGTTTTCTATGTCAACCAATCCTAAAAATGTCGTGATAATATTTTTATGTGAACTGTCATAATATAGGATTGATGTGCCGAGAATTTTTGTGACTGAGATGTCTGTGGATTCGTCAACCAGTATACTAAACTTATTATGGCCTATGTCTGCAACCAGTTCTGAAATAAAGTGTGGCGCCAATGCATATTTAATGATGTTGGTACATTTCGTTCGGTGTAATTTAATATCGGAAAATGTTTTTTACACATTTCGGACAAGTGGTCCACTGTTAAAGTAGATGCATGTTCACTTATAAATAACGCAAGTGAACACTCTGCTCTTTGGGTATCTAGTTGAATATGCACCTTAGGAAAATCAATTTTTTTTTACTTTTTTTCGGCACAACATGTTTTGCATGTTTTGATGTACCAATGTGTTGTTTTAAACAGGATACTTTGGCTATAATGTTGCACAAACAGTATTTTCAGTAAGCTTTGGTCGAATCTTCTTTAGTTCGTGTAAGCCATTGTTTAAACTCACTCATCTTCTCCCATTCTTCTCGATAATGTTGTTCATATTTTGGAGGCATATTATCCCTCCAAAGTCAATTGTAAACTACTTTTAAAGCACACACACAAAACAAAATCACAAACGTTTAATTTTAAAGCTATTACAAGTATCGGTACTTGCACTTGTTGAGTAATGGTCCGAATGCGAATGAATCAAAATATTACACATTGCTTACTCGAAAAATAAACAAAATCTTTCACTATTCGGGAAAGTCCCCAAATCATAATAGAGTTGCCATAATAATCAATCACAGTAGCAATTTAAAATTTTTGTCTATGGGTTTAGTTCAATCTTTTGCACAGAGTAAATATTGAGTGAACAGTGAGATATGGCAGTGAGTGTAAACAATTTGTCTATCCCATAAAAAGAATTGAAATCACTAGTACGTAAAATTCAAAAAATGCTAAAATATGCAATATGCTAAAGCCAATTGTTTCATGCCAACAGGTTTAAAAATATGCCAAATTTAGCATTAAAAATGCCACATCGGCAACACTGGCGAGTCTACTAATTATAGTAGACTTTATTTGGGCCGTTCGGTACGGTCAATGTGGCATCTAGACAGGTATATAATCAAAGATCAACCTACATTCTATCAGCTACACTTGCCGCTCACATGTCTCTGTACAGAGACATATCTGCACGATTGAGCGCGTTATTATTGTCCTAGTAACAAAATACACGTTTTTATTTATTATCTTAAGTCGAAGCACACAGGCGTGCTTGTCAGTGATTTTAATAGGTACGCAAAACAAAGCGGAGTTATTAGGCCCGTGGGCGGAGGATCCATTGAATCCAATTACCTACTAAAATACAAGATTGCCTAGTTTTTGTTGATACACAACGAGATAACAATAAAGCGTACGTGGGTTTTGCCCGTTTTAACAATTTATGACGCTGTTAAATACATTATAATTGACTGTTTTTTTTGGTGTTATTACAGGGGCCAGTTCTCAAGTACACTTGGCCGCTTCAGCCACTCAACGAGTCGTTTAAACCCGAACAGTGAGACAGAGGAAGATTACTCTCGCAGCGCGCAGACGTTGCCGAGAAAACTTCACGACCGCAAAGAAAAGACCACTGAGAAGCCGAGTAATAACAAATACTGGAATCGGCTTGCCCAAAATAAGAGATCCACAAGTGCCATCAATATATCAAATAACCACAACGTACCACCGCCACAGGAAGTGAAAATTAACGGTTATCCACCGGGCCCAGCTAAACCAGCGCGGACCTACAAAGGTCTGAACAGGAGCAAGAGTTTTGCTATGGGCGCTCCTGAACAGGAGACGCACCCTCGTTACGTCACAGGCATGAACCGCAACTACTCCACCATGTACAAATCCAACCCACATTTAAGTCGACTCGACGAAACGCCGGAACAGTTAAAAAGTCCTGGTATCGTTTCTATTATAAACAGGAGTCAGCGCGATCTAGCTGACGCCGTCTCCAGAGAGACTGAACGCAGGCGCGACGGGCTGTTTGGTGCTCGTTACGGAAAAACAGCTCCAACAAGCAATGGCCATACAAACGGCTACAACAAATCTTACGAGGAAACCGACAAGAAGAAAATATTCCTCAAAGGACTCCGTGAACGTGCACCAGATCTATATCAAACACTGCACGCCGACGACGAATCAGATGGTAGCAGACGTTCTTCGAGATACGGGACACCCTCACCGCATTATAAGGAGCGGATATCAGAAGAACGTAAAATACCGCTTTACAAAACTGAATCACTAAACAGGGAAAGTAGTCCCTTCGTGTCAAGGTTGGAAACAAGAGTAAAATCGCCAGCAATTAGAAGAGGAAGCAACAGCAGTGATAATTTCTCTGAAACGTATAGGTATACGACTCGTTCAGGGGACCCGGAACGACCCAGCGTGACCGATACAGTCGAAACAGTCAGTAAAAAAATTGTGCCTTCAAAAGATGGCCGATCGAAAGAGATAATAGAGTCAAGGGAAGTCAATTCGGTGACAAAGAGCAGAGGCTATAAGGGAGAGCCTATTTCTAGTATT
The DNA here is from genome assembly GCA_036936625.1 of Parnassius smintheus behrii. Taxonomy (NCBI): domain Eukaryota; kingdom Metazoa; phylum Arthropoda; class Insecta; order Lepidoptera; family Papilionidae; genus Parnassius; species Parnassius smintheus. The sequence continues at coordinate 26,171,880 of JAUPFT010000010.1, read as the reverse complement.
AAATATTACGATAATGGTGTGCGTACCTCACCACCGGTCTATGAAAGCAAAAACGGATCTGCTCCTTTGTATTCCGAACGAAAAAGTAGCAACTATAAGGTGATTGAAAAGATTAGGGATTACTAATTACGTGTGGACGCGTAATAGTAATAACTTTGCCATAAAATTATGTTATTGACTTAAAAATAATGAAGCGAAGTGCAGAAGATTCTTAGGTAAAAGTAAAGTATAAAGAGATCTTGTCAACATTCACTTTAACATACATATTGTTAATTTAATATAACCGCTTTGTCATGTAAAAAGTCATAATAGCTTTACTAATTTTATGTTTATTACATAAATACTTGATTTAATTCCGTCCATTTTTAGGAATTTATGAAATTTATAATTGTTTATTGTACGTCGATTTGTAAAATAAATTTACGTCATTTGTATAACGTTTTTAAAAATGTAATTAAATATAAGAATTTTAATAAAAATGTATTCAAAAATATAATGTGTTAATACGCACTAAAGATTTTGTTTTCATATAAGTAAATAGTATCGTATTAATAGCCTGTTTACGTGGAGATCATCTGATTTAAGACTGCACGCGCCTCCATTGTATTTTTGGTAGATTTTTATTACTTTTACCGAGTCAAATACGGTGATATGGCTATAATCTACTAAAACACAATATAAGGGTATGCAGATTTAAACTTTATGATACTTATTACAGTAATTGTGACAAAATTAACCGAAATACATAAAAGCGCGTGCAGTTCGAAATTACGTATATGATCTGTATAAGCCTCCTCTTATTTTTGATTGTTTTGGAGCAGAAATGAATCAAAATCATTTGGTCGTGCATTGATATTATTTTTTTAAACCGAACAGTTATCCTCAAGCTACATCACCGCCTATCTTAGATACCTGATGATAGATAGCCAAAACAAAAACAAATAATAACATTTGTTTTCAGCATAATTAACGATTTTTTATTAAACTCAAATCAATTATACCAAGATATATCATAGTATCTAAAAACTCTTGTGCATTAAGTACATAGTGAAAACGTTATGACCGATGGTGGGTTGGGACATTGTATAAACGAAATATGCAATTTGTTACGAGGCAAGAGAAAAATCCTTCCTTCGAGCTATTAATTGCAATCATTTTACTTTCATCGTGTTTAGGTACTGATGGGAGGCGTTTCGGTGTTGTTCTATTTAGACTAGCAAAAAAAAAAACAATGTATACTTGTATATTCGCAAATAAAGTAATGGTTTCCAACCTACCCGTGCCCAGCAAGGTTTCTTAAGTTGATTCGTCAGGTACAAAAACATTTTATCGCGGTAGAGCTACGCTGCAGCTGTCTTATGACCACATCACTAATGGGTCGACTAGATCGGAGAAAGACCGCGCTTTCATAAAATACCATGTACCATTAGCAGCATAATGTTGGTGTGTTTTGTAAGGTCATTGTAGAGAACCAGAGTGCCTATTTCAATGGTAACGAGATCAATCTTAGATGTCGAGTAGCTAGCATTAAGTTATTAAGCGGTGAACTGTGTGCTCGTTGCTCATTTCTTCCACTTTGCTTACGAACAAATGAGAATCAAACTCAAAATAACCTACGCCGCAGTAACCAGTTACTTTCATATCAATGTATGTTACACAATACAAAAGCACTGTAATAGTGGAGATGAACGGTCCACTATTAACAGACTCCGAGTGGTTTCAAGGTGGAGAAATGAAACGACTGTTTATGTAAGTCCGACTGGAGTACGAATATAGAATGGACTGTGGACTGGAAATGTAGCTAGATTACTTGATGTATGCCTTTGTACTTTGCATTTCTGGCATTGAATGCATTGCTTCGCCCAGTTGCCAACATCCACTTGCATTGAAGGCCAAAAGAATTTTTCAGTGATGAGTTTTCTTGTTGTTCTAACACCTGGATGACTGATGTTGTGTAGTGCATTGAAGACTTCGCGACGACATTCTTCTGGTAGGTATGGTCGCATAGTTGTCGTTGAGGCTTCACAGTATATAGGTAGATGCGTCATTGGCATTGTAACTTGCTTGATGGACAAGTTACCTTGCTTCGATAGATGCTTTATGTTGTCACTATCTCTGTCTTGTGCTGCGGCGATCTTATGATAGTCGATTGATGTAGGGCACGTTACACTGTCGATTGGTACGCGACTGAGTGCGTCGGCGACTATGTTGTCCTTTCCACTGATGTGACGTATGTCGGTAGTGAATTCACTTATGAAAATAAGTTGTCTTTCTCTTCGTGGTGTTTCCGATAGTGATGGTTTCTTTGAAAGTACATATGTTAATGGCTTGTGGTCGGTAAAAACGATCAGGTTTCGACCCTCGAACGTTTTTCTGAAGTGCTTGATAGCCATGTAAATAGCGAGTAGCTCTCGGTCGAATGTACTGTAGTTACGTTGAGTATCGGAGAACTTCTTCGAAAAATAGCCAAGTGGTTGCCATTTCCCATTGCTGTATTGTTGGAGAACGGCTCCTGCTGAGAGATCGGATGCGTCGCTGAAGATAGCAAGGGTTGCTTCGTGTGATGGGTGAGCGAGTAAAGCTGCATTTTGGATCGCAACTTTACAAGCTTCAAAAGCCTTCATGGCTTCATCGTTCCATTCGATTGACGTTTTATCTTTTTTCTTCGTGTTGTGAAGGTATGCGTGAAGTGGTGCTTGGATTTCAGCCGCTTTAGGCATGTGTTCCCTGTAAAAATTTATCATCCCAAGAAAACGCCTTAGCTCTTCGATAGTTTTAGGTTTCGCATAATCGATGATTGCTCTGACTTTTTCGGCAGGCGGTTTGATTCCTTCCTTGCTGACGGTGAAACCAAGAAATTGAACTTCTTGCTGTCCGAATATGCATTTCGAAGGGTTGATTGTGATTCCGTTGTCTTCTAATCGCTGTAGCACGGTGCGTAGATGGGTTTCATGCGTTTCTTTATCAGGGCTTGCAACAAGGAGATCATCAATAAATGCGAAAACGAAATCCAGTCCATGAAGTACTTCGTGTATGAATCTTTGGAAAGTTTGACCTCCGTTCTTTAATCCTGGGATCATTCTTGGGAATTCGAATAATCCCATTGGGGTAATTATTGCTGTCTTCTCTATGTCTTCATCGCGTACTCTTATTTGTTGGTAAGCTCGGTTGAGATCGATGGTGGAGAATATAGTCTTGTCTGATAGTTGATGAGTGAAATCCCTGACTCGCGGTATTGGGTAGCGGTCAGGAGTGGTAATAGAATTCAGTCTTCTGTAATCTCCACAAACTCGTAATTCTCCGTTCTTCTTCGGTACAATGTGAAGTGGTGATGACCAAGGGCTTTTGCTTGGACGGCATATTCCTTGCTCGATCATGTTTTCGAATTCCTTTCGAACTTGCTCGTATAGGTGTGGTGCAATTGGACGTGCACGGCAATGAAGTGGTGGTCCATTGGTTTCGATGAAATGCTCAACGTCGTTCTTCGGTGTTAATTTCATTGAAGTTATTCTTGTGATCCCAGGATATTCTTCGAGGATCTTGTGATACGGTTGTTGAACATCTATGCTTCTTATTGTAGGCTGATTGGTTGCTTGGACAAAAGACTGAGATGCAAGATTGGTTTTCCCGTCGATGATTCTTCTATTTTTGATGTCGACGATCAACTGGTGATGTTGAAGAAAATCAGCACCGATGATTGGTTTGCTGACTTTAGCGACGATAAATCTCCATTTGAATGGTCGGCGTAGATTTAAATCGAGTTCCATTGTTTTTTCTCCATATGTAGGAATCACCGTATTGTTTGCTGCATAGAGTTGAAAATCCAGTGGCTTCAACTTCTGTCCTTGCTTCGGCGGTAACACTGAGATATTTGCTCCGGTGTCGATAAGGAAAGTAAGCTTGCTTTTTTTATCGGTGACGAAAAGACGGTAGGACTTTGCTGTTACGCTGGATCCCATCGCATTGAGCGTATTAGTTAGTTCGAGCGCCTTCGCATTTTCATTTTTGAATGTACACGGTTCTGTGCATTTTCTTGCCTCGAACCCGAAACGTCGATGATAGTAGCAGTAAGGGGATCTTGATGTTGAGCTTATTCGACTTCTACTTGCAGAGCGGTTGCGATGAAAAGGTGATCTTCGGTGTTGCTGATTGCGCTGGTTGTACTGTTGCTGGTAACTGGTGTGATGCTGGGAAGCTTTGAGTGCAGCGATTTCGTATGATAGCTTCCGAATTTCCTCGAAAATTGATGTATATGTGTTCGCCTCTTGCTCCATAATGACGGCTTGATTTGTAACTGACGGCTTGATTCCTGTATGCAAATAAGCAGTTCCGTAACATACCATTATAGCATCTCAATTATCCACAGCTGAACAAAAGCATTTTATATTGGCTACGTTTTTTTTGCGCCCGAAGCAAATATGGGCAACCCTCCGGAAATCGGGGGAGGGAGGCGGTGAATGCTCATAGCAAACCACGCAGCCGGCTGCGTGGTTATGTGACTTGTACCCGCTAAACACCGCCTTTATGGATTGACTTACCGATCTGACGAGAGATCTCTAAGCTGTATACGGACGCGACCCTCCTTGGCAGAAAGGAGGGCGCAACCTTGGCTAAGCTTGATGGCGGATTAGCAAGTGTAGTTTATTTCGATTTTTATTCAGGTGTTATTACGTAGATGCTGATGCCCACTTGGTTTAGCTTACCTCTGTCGCGTCTTATGTTAAGTTGGCGGTTCACGTCGCTGCAGAGACAAGCGACCGAGACAAGAGACTGAGACGGAAGACCGCGTCTGTTACTTGACTTTGGCATTGACTATGTTTTCGATGAGCGAAATATATTCAATCATATACCCGCGCGATTTGAATTGGACGTTACATTTATCTACATAATATACATCTATCATTTTAAATTAGTTAATAGTTTAATGTGTAGATGCAGATGCACCTCCCTGAAAGTAGTCCTGGCGGCACCCATGCTTCAGATATATATAGTTTCCTTATGACATTTTCCTTTACTGCAGTGCACTTGGTAAAACAGCTCAGTAATTTACAACTTACAAACTAAAGATTTCAATTTAGAGTTTCATTGGTGCCGGTCGGCGGGGTTCGAACGCCGATTGATAACGTATTGCGAAATTTACAGCGAGCGTTTAGCCTTTGAGCTGTCACAGTTCTTATATCGTAAATGTCAGATGTGAAATATCCAGACCCATGAGATGCAACGTTAAAGGTGCGCGACATCCAGTGAATTCCCTCACAATTGACGATTATGGCAAAACCTGTTGTGTACCAACTCTAGTGGCAATCATTAAATTTGGAAAAAACTGCGCACGGATTTTCATTATAGTATCACTCTTTGTAAGTTAAAATTAGATAAAAAAAGCTTGGAACACCAAAAATCAGCCCATCACGATTTCCACCAGAGATACATACTATTATAGGAGTCGCAGGAAGGATAATAATACGCTTGATTACTTGTTGTTTACTTTACTTACAACTCGAATAGCCCGTCAATAATTACTGCAATCGTTCAAATAATATCACACAATGGTGGTAGCATATCCTTACTACCTATCAAAACTGAACCTACCTATGTGTAAGAATCATACAATCCAAATACTTTTATAATATGAAAATAAGCAAAACGCTGTTATAAATATTACTGATGAGTGAATTTACAAATGTTTAGAAAATGGAAATACTTATATCTCTTTGTACTTTCTTTGAGGACCTTCAAGAAAAGAGCTTACTCCTTTCTAAAGGGCTGGCAACGCACCTGCAATTCCCCTGGTGTTGCGGTTGATCATGGGCGGCGGTAGTCACTTAACATCAGGTGAGCGACATGCTCGTTTGCCCCCTCTTTTATTAAAAAAAAAAAACATACCTCAAATCGTGGACTCAAATTCTTAATTAAAAATAAACTGAGAAAATTATCTACGATAATTATTATGACAATACAATGACTAATAATCTATTTTATATTTAATAATTCAAAAAATAATATAAAAGAAAAACGGTAATTATACAATTATTATTTATAACGATTCATAATAGAAATTATACCTAATCGTTTCCTGGCTAAAATTAAGAAAGAATGAATTTCTATTTATTCTATTATTGAGCTACAAGGTCCCCTGATGCTAAGTAGCCCCTGCTGCCAATGGACACCCACAACTGATATAAAACGAAAATAGAGGTCACAAAGTACTTGTCCGGATTACTGAAACCACAGAAATCTAAATAATATTTAGATTTCCGTGAATGAAACAAAACACAGCAGTAAGCGTATTACAGCTTGAAGGCAGAAATAAGTAAGTGGTGCCAAACTGGACGGAATCTTGTCAAAAAAGGAATCTAAAACATCTAGAAAAAAATCTGCACGATAACATTACACGGCATATTATTTTACGTGGTAGAGACACACTGCAGCTATAATACTATAGTTGTAGCACGAATAGGTCGTGGCGACCGGGGCAAGACCACGCTCTCACAGAATGACAGCGTAATTAGCAGTGTAATTCTGCTGTGTTTCGTATGGTGAGCGTAGAGATACGGAGACTCTTTACTGGAATCGAGGCATTCCACCTTAGTCCTCAGGGATGACAACGCATTCGCATTTTGATTCTTTATTGAGGATAAATGTGGATGTCTATGGACCACAGCATCCAATTACTATCAGGTGGAGTATGATCGTTTGTTATCTAATGTTATAAAAAAACCGCTAACCTAATGTTGACCCGCGTAGTGATATGTATCTCTTTCTTTTTGTCTGGTCTTTAACATCCTCATGGACTAGACAATCGATTACCAATTCCGGAACTTCATACACCAACATGGACCAAGTGTCTGCATATTTAGACATTAGTTGTGCTCAACGTAACGTAAAGTATATCCTTCATCGACCATTTCGTGAATTTATACAAAGATATAGGTATAGTTATGTGTTTTTCTTTGTGTTTTTATAGAAACATTTTTATGTTCAAACATCTAACATAAAAATGTCCCTTTTAAAATCAAATAATAACAATAATAATTGTGTACATAAAATGTTAAAATACAAATTACCAATCTGATTTTTATATGTGATGTAATGTAATCGTGATAATGTTGAAAATTTTAATGAGACTATGAATAAAGAGCTTTTAACGTGTACTTACTGAAAATTAATACCATAACAAATGTATAATAGAAATTATATTTTTCTCATTAATTATCGAGACAAAAATTCTTTATTTAAATTAACTACGGTTCATACGTAGGTATAGAAAATAACTTATTATAGTAATTTTGTCGTAGGTACATTTATTTTTAAGTAACCAAAAATTTTATTTTTGTCTATATCACGAAGGGTTATGCTCGTATAAAACAGTACAGTGGGTACATAAAAAGAACAATTTTTATAAAAGTAATGTTATAAAGTTTATTTATCTTATTTTAGCCAAATTACTTTTTAGAATGCTAAAATCTCGATTGCTAGGTACATTTTGTTAAAGTACCTAAGCGACATCTAATAGTAAAGTTAAAAAATACGTCATAACAGTTTTTGTTTACCTAGTACCCAATTGTTCAAAGCCAGTCCAAAAGATGGCGCTTATCACAAAATAAAAAATACAATGACTGTTTTTCTTGGCTCACTGAAGTTAGCCCCCACCCCCCAAAAATTTTGTTTGTTTTATTTATCAAATTACGTTATCACATATCGTTAGTTCGTGGTTTTTTCTTGATTGTTCTCTATCAATAATTGTTATAGAGATAATCTAAGAATGGATAAATGTGTAATGAATCAACTATACCAATATCATACAATACCTACAAACGTTGTAAAGAGCAATAAACATAGGTACCGATATCGTAGGTTAGTTTCGGATCCATCATCATTTTGAAGAGATAGGAAGTTCTTTCAACTTACACATTTTAACCCTACGATGACTATGTCTGTATAAAATATATATAGCAAAATAAAAATGGTTAATTCAACCAAAGATTTATGATAGAACAAACGTATTTCATCAAAGAACAAACGTCAATGAATATAAAAATACCAATAATAACGAAGGAAATTATGAATTGGAGTGGGGTGGGGGCTAATTATAAATCAGATTTTTAATTAACTTTTTATAAATAAATTATTGACGAACAAACAATTACTGATAGAGAACAATCAAGAACAAACCACGAACTAACGATATGTGATAACGAAATTTGAAAAATAAAAAAACAAAAATTTTTGGGGGGCTGACCTTAGTGAGCCGTTTTTCTTTCTTTATCAGCCCGTAGAAGTCAACTACTATTTATGGATCTGCCGTTCTGGGGTGGATTTGTTTCAATGAGGGGTTTTTTTATAGGATAGGGAGACAAACGAACACACAGTCCACTTGATGGTTAGTGGTTGCTGTGCCCCATACACATCTACAGCTATTTTCGATTACGAATCAAAATGCAGATGCGTTGTCACCCGTGAGGACTAAGATGGAATGCCTCATTTCCAGTAAAAAGGGTCTCCGGTTCTCTACACTCACCATACGAAACACAGCACCATCAAGCTACCATTTCACGCTGGTATTCTGTGAGAGTGTGGTCCTTCCCCGGTCAAGCCGACCTATTCGTGCTACAACTATACTTAATATAACTGCAGCATGGCTCTACCACTTATGGCTAATAATCTTCCGCTCACTAGATGTCGCTAGTAGACACTAAGGCGAATATTTTTTACTGAATGTCATTTAGTTTTAAATATAAGTTTATCAGTTTCTAGAGTATTATATTAATACACAGAACAACGCTTCAATAGTTTACTCCTTAATTTTTGCAATTATTTAACTATTTTTTAAATTTTCCACTTTTATGAATATTTGTGGTTTGGTTTATTCAATTTAAATCTAATTAATATAAAATACATTTAATAGTATGAAAAGAAACATTAACCTTAACATTTTTTGAACGAATTAACTTCCCCGCTATGAAATCTGTCAAATACTGCCCTGATACGGAAGAAGGCGGCTAAGCCACAAAAGTATGTTTCGAGAAAAATTTAAAAAAAGCGCGAAATTGGTTTTCTTGATAGATATCACCGAAAAAAAAAATTCAACTATTGGAATCCATGTAAAAAAAATTACGAATCTTTCACAAATACTTTTGAATGAAATTATTGGCATACTGTTCTGTAAACTCTAAAAATGTAGTTAACGTAAGTATTGAAACATTATATTTGAATATTAATTACAATATAAAAGGCCGTTAAATATACCTTAATATATATATATATATATATATATATATATATATATATATATATATATATATATATATATATATATATATATATATATAATATAAACACTCACGCCTGTCACCCAGAGGGGTAGGCAGAGACTACAGACTTCCATTTAGCACGATCCTGACATACCTTTCTCGCCTCTTCCACGTTCATATACATACGCATACATGCTCGTCGGTTAAGGGTACTCTTAATTTGGCCCATTTTTAGTATATCACCAATTTGGTCGACAAACTTCCGCCTAGGACGTCCCTTTCCGACTCTTCCTTTCACTTCTGCAACATATATTTGCTTTGTCAGTCTTTCCGCATTCATTCTTTCTACATGACCAAACCACCGAAGCATTCCTTTCTTAATCCTGGTCACCGCATCATCTTGCAAACCACACTCTTCTTTTATCACACAGTTTCTCACCCTGTCACTCAGATTCAGCCCTAACATACTCCTTAGCGACCGCATTTCTACCGCATTTATTCTACTCTCGTGCTTCTTCTGCCACACCCGACTTTCACTACCATACGTTAAAGTAGGGACTAATACAGCACTGTGAATTGCCATACGTGCCTTTTTTGACACATTCTGACTTTTCACAATAGAGTGTAGAGCCCCATTTACTTTATTTCCTGCATTCACTCGTCGTTCAATGTCCTTATCATATCTCCCATCCCTGCTGAATACACATCCCAAATATACGAACTCATCCACTTGCTCAATTAACTCTCCTTCTATTCTTATTTCACATACCGTTTTGCTTTCATCTCTTTCAAAAACCATCACTTTCGTCTTACTTGCGTTCACTTTCATTCCCCTTTCTTTTAATGACCTGTTCATTAATGTAACCATCATTTGCAACTCGGCCGCCGACGACGCAAGTATGACTTGATCATCGGCGTACAAAAGGCATTTGATGGTTAACTCACCCATTCTTACCCTGCATTCTTCAACTTTCAAATTTTCCAAACAGCTGTCTATAAATAGGTTGAACAGCCACGTGGAAGCTACACAGCCCTGTCTGACACCTTTATGGATGCCAAACCAGCCCGAGTAGACCCCGTTGATTCTAACACAAGCACTCGAGTCCCTATACAGAGACTTTAATGCCTGTATCAAACCAGCGCTCAACCTAAATGCGTTCAGCGTTTGCCATAACACATCCCTGTCCACTCTGTCATAAGCCTTTTCCAAGTCCATGAACGCACAAAAAACTCTTTGGTTTTTCGCCAAAAACTTCTCCGCGATCATGCGCATGGAAAAGACTTGATCTGTACACCCCATTCCCTTTCTAAATCCCGCTTGCACATCCCAAATTTTTTCATCAGTTTCTTTCATAACTCTTTCAATTAGTACCTTAGCATACAGTTTTCCCACAATGCTAAGAAGGCTGATACCACGGTAGTTTTTACAGTCCCGCTGTGACCCTTTTCCCTTATATATTGGGACTATCACGGCTTTGCACCAGTCTCCCGGTACCCGCTTTAGTTCCCAACATAAATTAAACAAGGTGTACAGCAGGCCTGCCACCACGTCCTCTCCAGCCCTTAGCATTTCGAGTGAAACTCTATCATATCCGGCTGCCTTACCTACTTTCATGCTTTTCATTGCTTTCATTATTTCATCCATACTTATCTCCCTATCTCTTTCATCTTCTTTCGGAATTTCTATTTCATTTAGTTCACACTTCTCCTCACTCATAAATTCGCTTTCAAAATATTCCTTCCATCTCTTTAGACTCAACACTTCATCATTCAGGATACAGCCATTCTCGTCTCGTATCGCATTCAATCTAGGCTGTTTTGAAAGTCCCCTGGTATTTCTTACGAGTTTCCAGAACATTTTAATATTTGCCTGGAAGTTATCCGATATTCTTCTATCATTCCTATCCGTTCTTTCTTGCTTTTTCCTTTCAACTAATTCTTTTACTCTCTTATTTAAACGTTTAAACTCTGCCTTTTTTCTTTCATTCTCATCATTCTTACCACCAGAGTTACCAGCTTTGGTCGCTAGTAAATCTAGCCATGCTCTCTTCTTTGCTTCAACTTCCATACGTACCTCGTCATCCCACCATAACGTATTGTCTTTCCTTTCATTCATTCTCTTACTAACACCACATACTTCGGTAGCTGCATCCACTAAACCTTTCTTAACATTATGCCACACATTCTCCAAGTCTAACTCATTCACACACAACTCATCCAAATTACTTATATTTTCTCTCAGTCTGCATTTGTACTTGTCTTTCACATCTTCATCTTGTAACCTCTCAATTCTTATACGCTGTAACGCAGTGGTAGACACAGATGTCCTATGCCGCCAACGTCTGAATAAACCCCTAATTCGGCATAAGACCAGGTAGTGGTCCGTCCCTACGTTGGACCCCCGGTAAACCCTTGTATCCACCACTGCGCTCCTCATTCTTTCATCCACAGTTATGAAATCTATCATGCTTCTATCATCACCTCTTTCCCAAGTATACATGTGAATCTTCTTATGACGAAAGAAAGTGTTCGTCACAAAAAGATTCCTTTCCACACATACGGTGAGGAGGCTTTCACCATTCTCTTTTATACTTTCATCACCAAACGTTCCCAATATCCTTTCATAACCAAGCCTCCTCACCCCAACCCTTCCATTAAAATCTCCTAGCATAATAATATTTTCATTTCCCTTACACTTCATTAGCACCATCCTTACCATTTCCCAAAACTGCTCCCGGATATAAGTGGGCTTAGACATGTCTGGGGCGTAGACCCCTAACACAAACAACTTCTTTAAGCCCACTTTCATTCGTATCCATAGCAGTCTTGGGCTTACACATTCATACTCTTTCACACATTGGCCCATTCGTTCTGAAAGGATGATTCCTACTCCCTGGCATGCCCGCTCGATCTCGTCTACACCAGACCAGTATGCGGTATACATGCCAAGTGCAGTGACATCCTTCCCCTTCCTTTTCGTCTCATTTACACATAATACATCTATTCCTCTATCATACATCATATCGCATACTTCATCCATTTTATCATTCATTGCCCCACATACATTCAACGTAGCCAGACGGGCCTCTGCAATCCACTTTTCGCCTCTCTGGGAGACAGAACGTGACGGGTGGCGAACCTCGTCGCCGGTTTTCCTCCCGGAGATTCACCTTATATATTCACCTTAAATATACCTTAACTGCTTTATATATATATATATATATATATATATATATATATAAAGCATATAATAATATATAATATATAAGCATATATATATTAGTTTAAAGAATATCAAAATTTTATTCATGAATATTCATATTTTATTCATATACAAGAATTGCTCGTTTAATAGTATAGGATTTATATATTTTTTTAATTTACAACTTGAATAATGCCTTGTCTTAACAAAGGCAAAAAGTTAGTCAACGTGGCGGGAGAAGAGACAGCAGAAGACCATTTAAACTTAGTCAGTGGGCACATTGGACACGACTGGCTCCCCGTTCTTTAATAATTGATTCACTTTGGTCTTGATCATACTCTATGGATCTCATAAGTGATTCTGAATCAATTTACAAAATTTTATCAATATAAAAACAAGAAAATGAAGAATTATAATTGAAAACGATTTAGAAGAGCAGAAAATCACATTTCAAAATAAAAAAGAGGTTATTTAAGAATAAAAAAAACAATCCCTTGTTTTTGCTTATAATTGTTTTGTGCTAAGCATGAATAAAATTTTGATATTCTTTAAACTAATATATATATGCTTATATATTATATATTATTATATGCTTTATATATATAGTACCCGGTTGACCGAGCTTTGCTCGGTATTTTTCGCTCGATTTTTTTAATTCGTGTGTTTTGGAAATTATATTTAGATACAAATTACATACTGATGAATTATAAATAATATTTTTTGATCTTAGCGACATAACAGAAAAAACTGAACTGGTTATTTGAATAAAAAATCATGAGTGTAATTATTTTTATTTAAATTTTCGTGTTTTTAAAAAATACTAAAAAAAGGGCTCGAAAAAAATATATTTTCTCAAAAAAGAAAGAAACTTGAAAAAAAAATAAAAAAGTCGGTCGGTCGGTCTGGGCTCGAACCGGGGTTTTACGATTTTGTGACCGCCCATTATACCAATAAGCTATTTATAATCATTACCAAACTGTCAAAATTTACCTTCTTATTCTAACTATATTGTAGCAGTTTTTAATTGCCTAAAAACACGGACAAAAAGACATTTTCTAAAAATAAATCTTAGCTAGATCGATTTATTATCCCCGAAACTCCCTGGACACTAAATTTTATGAAAATCGTTGGAGCCGTTTCCGAGATCCCGATTATATATATATCTCGGGATCTCGGAAACGGCTCCAACGATTTTCATAAAATTTAGTGTCCAGGGAGTTTCGGGGATAATAAATCGATCTAGCTAGGATTTATTTTTAGAAAATGTCTTTTTGTCCGTGTTTTTAGGCAATGAAAAACTGCTACAATATCGTTAGAATAAGAAGGTAAATTTTGACATACCGTTAGTAATTATAATAGCTTAATTGGTGTAATGGTCGGTCACAGAATCTTAAAACCCCGGTTCAAGCCCAGACCGACCGACATTTTTTAATTTTTTTCATGTTCCTTTCTTTTTTGCGAAAATCTATTTTTTCGAGCCCTTTTTTAGTATTTAAAAAAACACGAAAATTTAAATTAAAATAATTGCACTCATGATTTTTTATTCAAATAACCAGTTCCGTTTTTTCTGTTATGTCGCTAAGATCAAAAAATATTATTTATATTTCATCAGTATGTAATTTGTATCAATGTGATATGTATATAATTTCCACAACACACGAATTAAAAAAAATCGAGCGAAAAATACCGAGCAAAGCTCGGTCAACCAGGTCTCCCTTCTTACATTACTACTCAAGTAATGTAAGAAGGGAGAGGTAAGTTCCCTTACGTTCGGAAACGATTTAATATTAAATTAACGATTTAATATTAGTTTATGAATTTGGTGTAATGGTAATCAAAACCCACTTATGCACAATAAAAACCATTGTTAGACCTTTTTGCTTGGCACCCTAGCAGCATTAGTAGCAGCGCAAGCTACCTCAAAATTGAATTTAACACTCCTTGGCCGTAACGTATTTTAAAATTATTTTGTAATGAATATAACGCCCTTTTTTACATATTAGAGAGGATTTTGAATAAAATGTGCTATTATAGACTACTTTTTAAGTACTAACTAAATCAGGGTTTTAAGATATAAAAATAGCAAATTTTTATTTTTATATTAATTTTAATTTATTTAGGTCAAGTACTAAGCTGTATGTGGTATGACTGTGATAATTTCAATGGAGATGCCAGTTTAATAATATTCATAATAATAAAAATAAATTTAAAATGAGTGGAAAATATAATTGTTAAAATAAATATGTAATGATTTCTCATATTTACGCGAACATTACACATTTAAATAAAACTAATTTTTACGGATTTTATCGCGTATATTAACTTTTTTATATTCCCGACGATTCGAGAACTACAGCACCCATGGTCACGGGAGGACTAAGGTTTTCGACGACGATCCTATAATTAACAAAATCAAAACCCAACACACGCATACAGTTGCAAGACTTCAAGATACTATAAGTTCATACTGTGTAGACCGGAACAAAAATTAATAATTTTAATCTGTAAATAACCCCGGGTAACTATTACATCGGGACGCCGAAGACCTCAGTCCCTCCCGTGACTATAGTTGCTGTAAAGTGCTCGAAACGTCGGGAATATAAAAAAGTTAACATACGCGATAAAATCAGTAAAAACTAGTTTTATTTTAAAAATAAATTATATAACTATTTTATTTGCTTTAAATTCTATTAAATTTCTTCATCGCAATTAAATTGCAATTTAATGGGAAAATTGAGTCTTAAAGTCCTTTTTTTCTAAACTAAGCCCAAACCAAAGGATGTAACTCTGACGCACTCGGAAATGAGCTCTGATGATATTTTTTTTAACTCTTAAAACTTGCTGATCTAAATTCTTCACGTACACATCGATTGCTAAACTTACACTTAGACGCTTTTTAGAGTAGCACATTCACTTTGCCGCTGTTTAAATATTGTTAAAAATATAATTCAAAAGTTCATCAACATCATACACTAAAAAGCAGTGAATGCTTTTTTGGGAAGTATGTGATTTTAATATAATATTGTTTAAATTCCACGCTTGAAAACATTTAAGTGTTTTTAGCCGTATTTTAGCTTCTGCTACCAGTGTTTACCGCTTTTTAGCATATTATTAGGTACAAGCCTAGTATGACTGCAACTAAGGAATAAAGCAGTTATTTACGCTTAACTGCCTTTTTAGCTTAGAAAATGTGTTTAACTGCATTTTTTCTTAGTTTTATAACATCAAATATGAAATTTCAACTAAGAAAATAAATCGTTAAAATCTCTTAACGGCTATATAGTGTAATGGTGCATCGTAACTGATTTCTAGCGTATGACAGCAAAGAAAATTTTGCACTTAACCGTTAAAATGCTTAATGTATCTCAGGAACTATCAATCGTAAAAATATAATTCCAATATTGGTCGATTTTTTGCTTAGTCTAGTGGTGCTGAAAGCTCAAAATCGCCAAAATGCACTTAGCCGCCTTTTTCCGTATCAGGGCAGAATATTAAACCTCATTTTTCAGTGGGGGTCATTGTAGAAGCGTGCTCGTCGCGACCCCTGCCAGCCCTTTTCAGGGCTGCAATTCTACACAGCTGCGCACCCATGCGAACGAGGGTTAGGGCGTCCCCCCAAGGCGACGCACACCAGCTCGTCCCCGTTGGTGTGGAATGCAGCGCGCAAAGCGGCGATGGGGACCGCCACCCGTCACGCACAGCCCGACACGGCGGAACGTGGAGGACGGAGTGCAGAGTTGGCACGTGGAATGTTAGAGGAGGCATGAGAGATAAGACGAATGAGTTGATCGAAATAATGAAAGAAAGAGAATTAGATGTCGTGTGTATGTCGGAGACCAAACGGAAAGGCAGTGGTATTGAAGAGCTCCCTGGCGGGACGTTAGCTATATGGTCCGGAGTCCCGGAAAGCGAGAACGCCTGCCAAGGAGTGGGAGTGCTGTTGTCGTCCCGGTTGGTCGATCTTATGACTGAATACAAGGTTGTGAACTCAAGACTTCTCTGGGTTCGCTTCAAAATGGGACTGACGAAGTTATTCCTTTTGGCTGTTTATGCGCCGGTAGCTTCGTCGTCCAGGGCTGAGCTGGAGGAGTTTTGGGAGAATGTAAGAGAAGTTCTAGATTTGGTTAAGGGAAACGAAAGAGCTGTTGTATGTGGTGATTTGAATGGATGGGTAGGTATCGCTCGACCAGGATACGAGTCGGTGCTTGGAAAGTTTGGAGATAAAAGGGTTAATGATGCTGGCAAGCTTATACTGGCTGTATGCAAGGAAAAGGGTCTTCTTGTGACAAACACTATGTTTAATCACAGGAAGATCCATATGTACACCAGAGAAAGAAAGAATGAGAGAAGTATGATTGATTTGTTCCTGGTGGATGACAGACTGCGAAAACAGGTGATGGATTCACGAGTGTTGAGGGGTGCTGACCTGGGAACGGATCATTATCTAGTAATTACTAGATTTAGGGGTTTGTTCGCGGGTTGGCGCCACCGGACGGCAGTAACAGAACCACAGTCGGTCTGTCGCATCCGAAGCTGGAAGCTTCAGGAAGCGGATACTAGGGACAAATATCACACGAGGGTAGCCGAAAAGCTTGACACCATCGATGGCAGGAAAGAATGTGTGGAGAGAACATGGCAGAACCTTAGGGATGGAATGGTAAGTGCAGCGGAAGAAGTATGTGGTACGACAAAAAGAGGTAGTAGTAAAAGAAGAGATGCATGGTGGAATGACGAAGTGAAAGAAGCTGTAAAAAAGAAGAAAAAAGCATGGTTAGACTACTTGGCCTCTAGTAACGATGAGCATATGAGAGAGAAGATGAAAGAAAGATATAAGCTGCAGAAAGTTCATGCGAAAACATTGATTGAGGAAGTACGTGAAAGGTGTAGAATAGAAGCGGACGAGAGGTTGTCGCACAACTTTAGGGAAAACTCCAAACTCTTCTGGAAAGAGGTTGGAAGGTCCCGGAGTGCTGCGACAGCTTTAAGAATGAACAAAGTGCTTTCGAGAACCAATGACGTCCTCTCAGAAAAATCGGACGTCATGCAGCGATGGAGTGAATTTTATAGAGAATTGTACGCCTGTCATGATCTTAGTGAAGGATCCGGGGGTGACGCCGTGACTGGCACGCCAGACACGGACCTCGATGACACTGAGGTCATCAGCATGAAAGAGATTGAACGTGCAATTTGAAGTTTGAAATGTGGTAAGGCTGCGGGACTAGACAGAGTTACTGCTGAAATGGTCAAGTACGGTGGGCCTCGCGTCTGGGACAGCTTTCATCTGCTGTGCAATTTGTGCTGGCGGACGGGAGATGTCCCGGATGATTGGCGATCCGCGGTCATTGTGCCTTTATATAAAGGTAAAGGTTCACATTTTGACTGCGGGAGCTATCGGGCGATCAGCTTGACCAGTTTAGCAAGTAAAGTTTATTCGAAGGTTTTGACACGCAGGATGCAAGAGAAATCGGAAAGATTCCTATGGGAGGCACAATGCGGATTTAGACCTGGAAGAGGATGCACGGATCAAATGTTTTCTCTCCGCATGATCACGGAGAAGCTTCTGAGTGTTAACCAGAGGATTTTCTGTGCTTTTGTGGATCTGGAGAAAGCATTTGATAAGGTTATAAGGAAGAAAATGTGGGAACTGTTGCCGGGATATGGTGTGGATGGTCGATTGTTAAGGGCTGTGCAGTCACTTTACTATGACTGTAAAGCCTGTGTGCGGGTAGGGCATGACCTGTCACCCATGTTTAGCGTCCAAGCGGGCGTAAAACAGGGTTGTGTCATGTCTTCCTGGCTGTTCATACTGTATCTCGACAGCTGTTTACAGAAGCTGAAAGATAGCTGTTTGGGTGTGAAATTGGCTGACATAAAAGTTAATTGTCTGCTGTATGCTGATGATGCAGTGCTTATTGCACCATCAGAAGCAGAACTGCAGGCATTAGTCACGTGTATGAAAGAGGAATGTGAAATTAAAGGTCTCCGTTTGAATGCTAATAAAACTAAGGTTCTGGTATTTGAAAAGGACGAAGAGAGAACGAAATGTGAAATATGGGTAAATCAGGAATGTCTAGAACAGGTAAATGAAATTGTATACTTGGGGAGTGCTTTCAGCCGGGATGGAAGATGTGATTTAGATGTGGATAGGCGTGTCGCTGCCGGAAACAAAGTCAATGGTGCCCTGAATGCATTAGTCAAAAGGCAAGGCGTTATGAAGAGTGCACGCCTTGCAGTACATAACGCAGTGTTGGTACCGACTTTGTTATATGGCAGCGAAACCTGGGTATGCCAGAAGAAGCATAAAAGCAAGTTGAATGCAGTGGAGATGCGATCTCTTCGTAAAATGTGTGGCGTTACCATAGCCGACCGAAAGCGAAACGAAGAGATTCGCAATATGGCAGGATTGAAAGATGACCTTATCACAAAAATTGATTGGGGCGTAATCCAATGGTTTGGGCACGTTGAACGAATGAGTGAAGACCGAATGGTGAAGAAAATATATAGAGCGAAAGTAAATATTAAAAGGTGTCGAGGTAGACCGAGACTAACTTTCGAAGACCATGTGAGCAAATTGCTCGAAGAGGGGAGGGTCAAGAGTACTCGGATACCTAGACGTGCATGTATGAAGAAGTTAATGAACCTGAAAGAAGCGAAAGAGGTATGTAAGGATCGTGACACTTGGCGATCTGTTCTCTCTGGCTACCCCGTTAGGGATTGTGCGTGACGATAAGTAAGTAATTTTTCAGTGGCGCCGCCCTGGTGGCAGAAGAAGTTGTGGATGGGATGCCCTCATTGCCGCAGGCGAACGCAGTAACAGACACTTGTCCAGTTGTCATTGCACCATAGCCAAAGTATATATACACTACGCGAACCATAGCGTAGAGAGCCCGCTCGTAGAATTTATTGAAAACCGCTATGTGAATTAATCTGATAAATAGCGCCATCTCTAAACTTGACATCTGTAGCTATAGCTAGCTATAGGTGCTTTTATAGGCAATAATACCTAACGCTTTAGCTTCCTTTATCCTTACTAATTTACCTGTATTCAAGTTGATAAAGTTTTACTTGTTTTTATTTTTTCTCTTTAACAAAATCTTAGTAAAACTTTATCAAATTAAAAACAAGCAAAATAGTAAGGACTAAGGACGCATCAATTTCAAAAGGTATACACAAAAAAAAACAACTTTTATTTTACAATATTATTTATTTATTTACCTTGTGTTTATTTTTATACGCTTGGGCTGCTGCTTTACTTTCATCCTCACCATGGTATATGATTTTACGGTTTATTGGACATCTTTTATATAATAACCAACTATATATAAGCATATGAATAATTGTATTTTCAAAATGATTTCTTAATATTTTTTTATGTTTTTCACAACTAAATGGAAATTCAACAAATATTTCGGTAAACATTTCATCAGGTTTATTTTAACATTTTAAGCCTTTTTTGGACATCTTTTTTTCGTATGTCTGTCACAAAATTTTGAATTTGGACAAAACATTTTTCCATTTCTTCAGATGGTTATATTAAAGAATGTTTACCTTTTTTATATTCTTTTGCCCTTAATCGAATGAATATAGATTTGCTTTCAGGGCTGCCATACATATGTTTTTTACATAATGCAGCTTTTTGAAACATTTTTACACACATAATTACCCTGACCATCATCATTAATACTGGTATTTAAATTGATGAACGGCACCACAATTTCGTCTTTTATGCTTTCAGAAAATTGTGGTGTTTCCTCATAAGTGGGACTAGGAATATCAGAAGTTGACGCGATATTTTCACTTACAAAAAAATCTAGATTCTGAAAGCAGCTATCGTCGTCTTTTTCGCAGTTTGCTTGCAGAGAATGGGGCGAGTTAAAATTATTAATTAAAATGGACTTAAAGAACCCTTCAAATGCAACCGTGTCTTGTGCAGTATTTCTCGCTCCATAACTTCTGACATTCCCAAAGAAATTCTCTAGTGGGTCCTGGTTGCAATTATGAGTTAGCATAGCATCAAACGAGTATGTTTGGGACAGCAATATCCATTATTGTTGCATTCCTTGAATTGTAGGTATGAAGTTTTTTTTATAGATGGTACCTATAGCTTTCGTTTCAATCAAACGGATTTTGTTATTTTTGTCCTTATTTTTTTTCTTTTAGTAAATGTGGAACATCAAAAAGAGGGATTACTTTTGTTTTTCCTATTTCAATGATTTCATTCTTCCATTCATTTTCCATAGCCATATTGTTTTTTCTTGACATATTATCTACGTGTGTACAAAAAATATCATATCTTTCAAACTTTTAGTCTTTTTGAGATAAAAATAGGCTCCTTCGGAAGGCAACAATATTGTCTATTGTTTCAATTGCCAAAAAATATACTTTACGTGTAAGAGCCATACTGCAGTTATATTAGAGAATAGTTGTAGCACGAATGGGTCGGCTCGACCGAGACAGGACCATGCTCTCACAGAATACCAGCGTAAAATAGTAACTGAATGCTGCTGTGTTTCGCATGGTGAGCGAGAGAATCGGAGACCCTTTTTACTGGTAATGAGACGTTACTTCTTAATCCTCACAAGTGACAACGCGTCTGCATTTTGATTCGTAGTCGAGGATAGATGTAGATGTCTAGGGGCCACAACAACCACTTACCATCAGGTGGACTGTGTGCTCGTTTGTCTCTCTATCCTATAAAAATGGGTATGTGAACTCATAACTTTAAAAAAAATTGAGTCAAAGTATATATCAAAAATTATGCAAATCAAATTTTTTACAGATAATTATTAGCAGCAGGAGTTGCCGTCATTCTGGTTGAACCTGCTAAAAACAACAAGAAGAAAAATTAAAGTTTTGCAATCGAACTTGATTAGATCACAAAAGAAAACAAAACCTTTCAATCCAGAATAGCCAATGCTGAAAAAATGTCTATAGATATTTTATTTAAAAAACTGATGAACAAAATGACCATAACAGCAAAAATTTTCACAAAAATGCAGTACATCCAGACGAGTAAGAAGCCTCCTGGTCGCAGATTTTCTCTCGAAAAAAAAAAGTGCTCTCGCTTTCTTTATATACAAAAAGTCCAAGAAGCTATCCCCTTTTGGCAAAATATTTCACATTGCCGTCAACTAAATCATTAAAAAGACTTTTGACCAAAATAGAAGTGAAGACGGGGCTTAATAAATGCATATATATGAAAATTAAAAATACCTTCAAGGAGCTATGTACATAAGACCGCTTATGCAGCTTAATTTTCGACGAAATGTCAATATCCCCTCAAATCCATTATAACGCTGCTAAAGACCAGCTTAGAGGGTTCACATTTGATGGCAAGAAAATTGCTGACCATGTATTGGTCTTCATGGTGAAGGGGTTAAGAAAGAAATTTAAGCAACCCGTCGCCTATTATTTCACCAACTCAGTGAATAAACCTCAATTGAAAGAAATATTACAAAAAATTATTAAGTATGTACATAGTACGGGGTTAAAAGTCATATGTACTGTCTGTGATCAAAGTACAGTCAATGTGAGCGTAATAAATGACTTGGTAGAAGATACAAGAAAAAAATATTTAAGAGAAGAAAAGGAATGGAAGAATGAAATCATTGAAATAGGAAAAACAAAAGTAATCCCTCTTTTTGATGTTCCACATTTACTAAAAGAAGTCCGCAACAATTTAGTCACAAAAGATTTAAAATACTATGATTTTGAAGAAAAGTGCGAAAAAACCGTCAAATTGGATTACTATAAGCAAACTTATGAAGCTGATAAGTCGTATGTAGAGGTGAGGTGCCTACTGAAAGTCACAGATGAGCACACCTATGTCGATAAAATTAGAAAAATGAAAGTGAAAACAGCAGCCCAAGTTTTCAGTCACACGGTAGCTGCGACTGCAGGATATCTCGTGGCAAGAGTGGACATTCCGGTAGAATGCCAAAATGTGGTAAAATTTACAAAATTAATGGACAATCTTTTTGATTCTTTAAATTCTAACACATTGCATGTGCCTGATGACAAAATATATAAAGGATGTGTTAGACGATGTAGTACGCACCATGGTTTGTGGAAGAATGCTATAAAAGTTTTGAAAACTGTAACATTTATAAAAAAAATAAGGACAAAAATAACAAAATCCGTTTGATTGAAACGAAAGCTATAGGTACCATCTATAAAAAACTTCATACGTACAATTCAAGGAATGCAACAATAATGGATATTGCTGTCCCAAACATATTCGTTTGATGCTATGCTAACTCACTAGAGAATTTCTTTGGGAATATCAGAAGTTATGGAGCAAGAAATACTGCACAAGACACGGTTGCATTTGAAGGGTTCTTTAAGTCCATTTTAATTAATAATTTTAACTCGCCCCATTCTCTGCAAGCAAACTGCGAAAAAGACGATAGCTGCTTTCAGAATCTAGATTTTTTTGTAAGAGAAAATATCGCGTCAACTTCTGATATTCCTAGTCCCATTTATGAGGAAACACCACAATTTTGGTGAACTAAATAATGCTAAATAATAATATATAATACTACTAAAAATTTTATAATACTTTTGTAGATTAGATATATCAACCAAATGTGAAGGCATCTAAGACTGGTTTGTAAGTGGCTATATTCATATTTCTGTCAACCATTTCTAATGGCTTATGTCCATCAACCGGTAGAGGGACAGGTATAATTTTAATAAGTACCTACGAAATAAACACATAACTGCAGTGGTCCATCTATAATGTAAATCTTATCCTGTTTATCTATCATTTAGGACAAGTATGTAAGCCATAGTGGTTCAGATGGTTAGCTTTCGCTGTAAACTTCACATTGTGCAAGCAAATCAGGTTCGATCCCTGCTGGCACCAATGAAATTGATAGTTGCAATTTTAAGTGTTGATTTACCACATGCTCGGTAGTGAAGGAAAACATCCTGAGGAAAGCTGCATATCTCGCATGAAAATGCCAAATTGCACCCTATTTGCAAATATATATGTATTAAAATTTAAACGATTTTTTAATGATGCTCTTGAACATTAATCAAAAGTCTGAAATGTGTAAATTTACTCAGTCTGTCAACACAGCGAATCGGGTTTGGCGACGCCCTTCCTCTTACAAAATAAAGTTGACAGCCATTCTATTGTGCATTATAGAATGCTGTGGTATCACCAATCTTTAGCAATAGACTTTATGTTTAAAAATAAATTATTTGTTAAATATTGTAATAATGCATTCTATAGACTCATAGAGTATCTAACCTATTTAAAAACTACATATCTGCTAATTATAAAAATACATTTGTATAAGAAAAATACGATTCATTAATCTTACTTTTATAATTTGGTGGTTCAATTTAAGCGCATTTATTATTACATATCATTGATAAATTAGTTTAGAACGCACGAATATACAAAATGTAACAAAAACTCTGTGGTTCCCGATAAGTGCGTTGTCAGAATCAGTATTCAAGCGTATAGAAATAGTTTTTTTTTTCTTCAAAAAAACGCTAATTAATTTTAATGAAAAAAAAATAGTTTGCAAATTGTATGTGGTTTTATTGTCTCTGCATTGGCCGAGGAGTAAGAGGATTATCAAAGACCCCGATTTACCGATACTCGTGTGAGTTAGAGGAAATGAAACCACATACAATTTGCAAATTAATTTTTTTCCATTAAAATTAATTTTTTTTAAATTCTTTTTTGAAAAAAAAAATTGTAGCAGTAATTAAATATTATTAAACCATTTTGGTAGCAACAAGAGTAATTATTTCTTTTAAAAAGTATACTTCTTAACTTTTTGGCTTTAATTTGGAAATAGTTCTCATTATCTACTTCTTTTCTCCCAGTTAACATTCTATTAATATTTTTACAACTATTAAAAATCGGACAACGCATCACAATATTAATCAAATAATCAACTAATTTATTTTTATGTGGATTAAATTTCATAAAATCTAAATCAATTAAAGTATATAATATGCTCGTTTTTATAATTTTTTTAAACTGATCATTTTCAAAATTGTCCTTTGAAATATGATTGATTATATCCTGCATATCTGAAATTGATTGAATCAAATCATTGCAATGAGTACAAAGCCATCGTCTACCTGCATATTCTCTGTATTTTATGTATTCTATTTCATCTTCAGAAAATAGGTCATATTTACAGTTTTTTTTATTCTTAGAAAAAGGGTTTTGTCGCTGAAGCGATTATGACGCCCTGGTACAACAAAATTCTTAAATAGGATAAATACCAACAAATAAACTTATTAATTACTTAATCTGTTACTTAAAACACAAAGTTTTTTGGCATCATCCGATGACGGGTCTGATAAAATACTATTAATACTGCCAATCAATGACAAATGTAAAATACAATTTTTTCTTTTTATGGAGTTCTGGGCACATTCTAATCAATTTGTGATAAACATCATCGATAACATTGCAAGTTGAACAATTCGGTGAGGTAGTTTTTCGCAAGTATAAAAATTTATTGCATGGAATGTGTCCAGATCTGAGCCTTAATGCTATTACAGTGTCGCGTCTACACAATATTCGGTTATCTATCCAGGTTGAGCGCATTGGGTACGGCTGGATCGTACGGTACCATATACCCTTCTCTTTTGCTCTTATATCAAAATATTCCTTCCAAAGGTCATAACTATATTTTTTTAATAACGGTATACAATTTTGAAATGAAGGGGTTATATTTATATCAGTGCCTTCCGAAATAGCTTGTTTGGCTAAAATATCAGCTTTTTCAATACACTCTAAGCCAATGTGCGAAGGTATCCATTGTAAATATACTATTCTGGAGTCAGCCTGTAACTTAACTAGAAGCTTTAAAATCGCATATGCTACTGGTAAGCCTCGAAAAACCGAAGTACACCGAGCAAGGTGTTGAAGCGCACTCCTTGAATCTGTTAAAATAACGACATTGCATAATTACAGTTAACACAATGTTTATATTTAGTTTCATTATAATTGGCGTGAGGTTTATTTCTAAAATGTTTGTGAAATCAAATGTGCAGGTTGACGATGCCTCTAAGTTTTCATTAACAATGAGAGTGTGCACAGCATTACAATAATCAGCTCGCAGTTTACATGACATTACATGAGTGTGGACACTACTTAAATTATTGATCAAAAGGGTAGCAAAAGCTGACTCATATTGGTCACAAGTTGGATTAATATTGCGGCATCCATGGCGTCTAACCAATCCAAAGAAGTTTTCCAGTGGGTCCTGATTTAGATGACGCAACCAAACTGATGAAAATCAATTTCAATTTTTTTAATAAAACTTCCATACCTTATAGTGTCCACACCCAATTGTTTACAGTTGGAATAGATTCTACCAGTGGAAGATATAAACATCATAGACGCAAAAACTTTTTTGGCATCCATCCAGGTTTTGTGATGAATGGAGTGAGCTGTTGCAGGTCCAAGTAGTTTTGGCATCCTTTCTTTTTAAAACTGCCATTAACTGATTCGAAAATATTATCCATAAAAGCAGCAGATCAGCATCTTTGTACTCGTCTGGAAGGATATCCTTTGTCTTTTTTTGTCTGCCAATGTTCCTCCTTAAAATTAGAAATTAAAAAAATTATCAACCATTTTTATTTAAGAAAGGAAAAAAAGAAACAATTATTGCAACACCTCACAAACATCATTAAGTATTTATTAGTGGTTGCGAATTGATTTTCCTGAATCTAATAATTTTAAATTTATTGACCAATAATTTAATGTCAATTTTGGTACCTAGTCTCTAATCTAAATTCTTTAAATTTGTTATGTTATGTTCATGCACAAAATAGTTCATAGGGCGTACTTAATGCCATAGGGCATTCTATCAGTCAACTATTAAGCTAAACAGAGATAAACATATAAGACGTGGTGCATCAAAATAGAAAGGGCTTTTTTATAGAATAGGGTGACAAACGAGCACACAGTCCACCTGATGGTAAGTGCTTGCTGTGGCCCATAGACATCCACATCTATCCTCGATTACGAATCAAAATGCAGACGCGTTGTCACCCGTGAGGACTAAGATGCAATGCCTTGTTTCCAGTAAAAAGGGTCCGGCTCTCTACACTCACCATTCGAAACAGTAGCATTAAGCTACTATTTTACGCTGGTATTTTGTAAGAGCGTGGTTCTTCCCCGGTCGAGCCAAGCCATTCGTGCTACAACTATACTACTAATATAATTGCAGCATGGCTCTACCACGTAACAAAAGGGCTGATAAAATACTCACAATGCAATTATCATTACTAATATTCCCCTTAACCACCAGCTTAAAATGCTTGTGCTAGGAATGGTTTACGAGAGTAGTCAAATGGCGGATTCGATTTCACGACTTTTTGAGTTCGCGGCCCGCACCCCACCATCAGACTAACGTAATAATACCAATGATTTCAAAAGGAAGGATACGCCCATCTACTAATTTTACTCATAACTTCTTCATACAAGAAAAAGTAGCGTATCTGTCATAGGTAATACAAACGTCATAACACGATGTAACCAGGGTCGGATTTCGCAGTATAATTCCTATTTATACCATTATTTCATAATGTGCAGTATGTAGTTTCTTAGTAATACTAGGCGAATCGTAATTCGTCATCGCACATGTGTAAACATTGTTTATAAGTCTTTTCCTATCCATTTTTACCAGAAGCTTGATGACGGCAGCAGCTTCTCTCAGTTTGTGTGTTGAAATTAAAACAGAATTTCAAAATATTTTATTAATACGATGTTCAGTTTCAATTATGTAGGTATCGTTTCTTTTGTGCTCTTTTGTTTTACCCTTATTGAATATAAAACATATTAGGTACCAATATTCAAACTTTAACTCACACTAAGTTCTTAAGACAAAAATAAAACAGAAATAATAATAAAACCAAAAATCAAAACGTATAGAAACACTAGTTACTTATTTTCCCTGTACAAAATATTTGAGGGTCTGAATCCCCGGCGTAATATTAGTAATGTAACTAAACTGACTAACTATAAAATAAAACATGCTAAAATGTGTTTATATAATAATTTAATTGTAACTAGATTGATGTAAGTTTACTTTCCGATGGTACGATATCCGATGTTCCTTTTGTAATCTTTGTATATTAATTTTTGCATCCTTTTACCACGCAACTAGCCATATTTATGACAAGCAAATCTGTCCTGCGCGCGCACCACTGTCGACCGAGTCACGTTGGGCCTAAACTATCATTTTAGGACCAGCGTACTGGTGCGATTTAGGTGCGCGGTCGGCCCGGCCCTTACGCTAGTAACATGTAAGTCAATGATGATGATATGATGATAAATATAAATATTGTCTACGTCAGAACAAATATGATATATATACCATATTATCAAATATTAAATATAAATAGTTAACATCTCTCAATCAAAATAAATCATACCTAAAAACATTTCAGCCCTTTTCTTTATAACTACAGGATTAGGTGATATCACAGGATCTTGCATTGGAGTAACTGGATCTGAAACATTAGTTAATTTTCTTTCAGCAACATTCTCCACTACTATAATTATTCCTTTGCTACTTTACTAGCTGTTCCCCGCGACTTCGTTCGCGTGAAATTTATTACGATTAGAAATTTTTGCGAATGACCGCAATTCTTTTTCTAAAATAAAAATAAAACTAAGTTACTCCTTATAACATCAGCTATCTGCCAGTGAAAGTCCTGACAAAGTTGGTTCAGCCATTTCGGAAATTAGCCGGAATAAACAAAAAAACAGACACAAAAATTTCAAAAATTGTTTTTTGTTTTAAAATATTTTATACAGCTGTGCCCTGCGGTTTCACCCGAGTATATCCGCGTCTGCGCTGCGCGACATGACACCTCGCTCATTTAGTTCAATCATTTTAGCTAAAAAATTGGCAAAATTAATGTAAAAATTATCGGCATATGTACGTTATACAGCAAAGTTAAATTCTATCCATTCTCTCTCTCCCCCTCCCGGATGAACGCCCCACAAAGTGCCCCAAAACGGTTTTTTTTTTCAGTTTTAAGGATAACTGTACATAGTACATGAAAAGTGTGCAGGTACGAAACGATCCTTGATGAATTTTCTATCAACCTTTTATGCATACGAAAGCGATATCATTTATGGTTTTTGCGCAATCTGCCAGAAAATATGAACATTTCTTATCTTTAATCGATTTTTTTTGCTCAAAGTTTAGGTTTATTAAATTTTTTAGGTTTATAAAAACTTTACTGCCAAAATATGTATGACTAAAGTTACTCTTTCATTATGATAAAACTATTTATTTGAATAAGAATTAATACTACGATACGACTATAATCAACTTTTGTGTCGACCGGTGATCTAATTAAATTTTAGAACACAAAGCTACTATTGTGACTTAATTATGATAGTTAGATATATTCCTTACGAGGACTTTTTTGTAGGTAATAATGAGTACTTTAATCATGTGCACATAATTTTATGTTACATAATAGTTTCCGCAGCGTATGCGATAATAAGGATTTTTCGGCGTTACTATTGCATAATTTAACATGAAAAACATTGAGCTATTATGTACTACGTACTAGAGGTGACACTGCATTCAGCTACTGTGTTCCACTCAACTGCGGTGCATACACCGCACTTTAATCAGTCACTCGCTAGGCGCTTACAGAGTCGACACGTGCTGTGTTGATTTAAAAAAAATCTCTTGATAAAAATATGCCGTCGTGTGAACTTAGATATTGCACAAATAATTCAAGAAATATCAGTAAAAACCAAGGAATTACTTTTCATCGGTTAATAAGATACTTAATCAATAAAAACGTATTATATATAAATAATAAAACAAATTATTCCTAAGACGCCATCTCGTGTCATGAAATATAGATTATGAAATTAATAGACGAATATATTAGTATACACATTTTTTTGTAGAAATATGTATAAGTTATTATAATTTTGCAAAATTTTTCAAGTTTAAATCTGCTTATTATTCTTTTATTTTTTTTTAGGTTTCCACATCAATGTCAAAGTGGAATAAATTCGTCCATTTTTAACTCTCGCGTACCCAGCATTTACGAACGACTTTTATTCTAATTTAAATAAATATATTTGTAATTTAAATGTTATGTTAATAAGTTTTGTCAAACATACATTTAGTATGTTTTTTATATTTGACTTAGATACCTTTTAAAATATTCAGACAAAAATATCATTAAAATGTAATTGTGATATAATATTATGTAATATTATATTAAATAAGCAAATATAATAAACAAAATAAATGACAAAATTTAAATATTGTTCTTGATATAATTTACCTATTTAACAATACAATCTACTATTACCTGCGGGTCATTCTACCTATGTTTATTCTATGATAAAGAAAACAACCGCGCGAACACAGAGTAGCGCACATGTTTTGTTTGAGATAGCTGTTCTAGTACGTAAGTACATATTACTTCAATGATGAAAAAGTAGTTATTTTGACATAACTGCAATAGTTAGGCATATAGTATTGCGTACTTTTTTTGTAGATATTGATATCTTCTATAAAACTGTAGTACGTCACTTTGCTCTATTGTCAATAGTTTCCGCAGCGTATGCCATATAAGGATTGTTTTGGTTTTTTTTTACACGCCGTTGGTTACATTAACGAAGTTTTCATACGGATCCCTAATTTTTTGAGTATATATATATAATATATATATATATATATATATATATATATATATATATATATATATATATATATATATATATATATATATATAGCCTATGTTCATCAGGGATAATGTAGGATTCCAATGGTGAAAGAATTTTTCAAATCGGTCCAGTAATTTTGGAGCCTATTCAATTCAAACAAACAAATTTTTCCTCTTTATGATATTATATTAAATATTAATATTAACTAATTAATATTAATAAAATAAAAATAATAATGTAGATATTATTGTAATAGTTTTAGCCATGATTTTACACAGGCGCTTGTGACAAATGAGCACACGATCAAACTGATGGTAATTTGATGCTGTACCTATATCTATAGGTACAGCATCTACATTTAAAATTACTACTATTTGATAATTGATGGTAATTTGATGCTGTACCTATATCTATAGATACAGCATCTACATTTAAAACTACTACATTTAATCTACATTTAAATTCAATTAAAATTTAAAATGCAGATTCCTTGTCACCCCTGAAAACTACGATAGAATACCTCATTTCCAGAAAAACCTAAGCACCATACAAAACTCACCCGCACTAAGCAG
The DNA here is from genome assembly GCA_036936625.1 of Parnassius smintheus behrii. Lineage (NCBI taxonomy): Eukaryota > Metazoa > Arthropoda > Insecta > Lepidoptera > Papilionidae > Parnassius > Parnassius smintheus. Next base: position 26,141,166 of record JAUPFT010000010.1, on the reverse strand, counting down.
CGTGGCTCTACTACATATAGGTTTTTAGAACTTTATTAAAACATAGAATTATAATTACAATTATAGAAACACGCTAAATATATACAGAACAATTCAAAAGTTTTTGCATTATAAAAAGTTTATATTTTATGTTCAATAAATGGAAACTGTTAAAAAATGGCATCATAAGCCATACTAACCAAAATTTTCTTTGTTAGGAGTATTTCCTTCCATTGTTGTGTATAATCAATGTACCGAACATTCAGAGTAATGACCTGAAATGAAATTCATAATTCAATATCAAAAGAAGAAAAGGAAAGATTTAAAGAAATAACCAAAATAAAGATATCACTGGAGGTTAGGAGAAATGGCTGTTTCTCAGTGGATTGAAGTGTAGCTCCCACGACAATTTAGTGTTAAGTTTAGAATATGTTTCTTCTCATTAACATCTTTACCAACATTACATGGCAACCCTGCGAGACAATGCACTGCGACAATGCAAGTGCACTGTCACGGTCTGCATAATTATCCCTTTATAAGGCACAGAAAAATGCTAAGGGTATGGAATTAAAATATTGATAAATATGATAACTAGGACCTCTTCTTAAAAATATGAGTTGTTTTTTTTAAACATGGTGTCCATTATATGGCCAGAGCCTTACTAGGGCCAAGTAACTCTATATATTTAAAATATAAAAGATTTTTAACATTAGTATGGTCACTATGAAATGTTGTTAGGTTATCTAATTTCATAATAACTTAAAACAGAAGGACCCTTAAGTAGGGACAGAATAAATTAACCGACTTGGTATTGCATGGATCTCAGAACTTTTTATGGTAGAAGAACTAAGTTGTGACTTGTTTTTTTTACAAGTAATGTTTTTGATGGCATAATGATTACATTACTTTACATTGACTTCTTTTTTCAGTATATCTTAACATAAATGTAATTTTTTTTTATCGAGTATCAATATCTACATAAGTTATTTGTGTAGATTATGAAAGTAATTTCTTTGTATACAATAAACTTAAGATTTAGAAACATAATATTATGCATATACAATTAATTTATCTAAATTTTGTTATGCTGATATTAGAAAATGATATATCAAATACTATAGATGTGAGTAAGTTTATGGCTAAATTACAGAATACATAATTATAAATGAAAAGTATTGATAGTCCGCAGGTGCGAGTGACATGGTAAATAAAATTTTCGGAGGCTAGCATCACATATAATAATCATTCTGATCAGCTCAGAGTTTGGAAAACCTAATATCCAATTAATTTATTAAGAATGATAGGACGTGATTAAATGCAGGATGAGTTTTTTATTTATTGTTAATGAGGGAAATATAAGTATAAAAAACCAATTATCTTTCTATAGGTTTTGCCAGCTGAAAAGCTGAAAAAGAGTAGTCTAATTAAAATCATAAACAGAACAACACATCTCCCCTTATTGACAGGAGCAAGTTTGATTAAGAAAATAAATTTTTAAAGTCAAATCAAAATGTTGGCTAGTTAAAATCTCTTATAAACATAAAAATCTACAGTGATTCGCAAATCTACAACTTAAAATCAATACATTATAAAATGTCTATCTTTAACAATATATTAGTAGCCAGGGAACTTGTTCATGCAAAATAAGAGTTATTCCCACAAACTTTCCTAAATATATCCTCTACTTTAGGCTTTATAACCCTCAAGGCTAACGAAGGGGTGGTATAAATTGAACATATGTATCTGTGCATCTGTCTGAAGCGTCATAGTGGCCGCATAGATGGACTATTATTTAGCTTTTTTTTGTGGAAAGGTGACTAGATCAAGAGTGTTCTAAGTTATGATTCAAGAAAATCTGTCCAGCCATTTGAAGATAATCAGCTCTTTTTTTTTGTTTTGGTTTTACTTAATTTTTATTAGTTATTTAACAAAATTTCCTTCCTTCATAAGTTTTATAAACCTTATGTTCAATTATTGCATTATATTTATAGAGCTTTTATTTTTTAATTTTATGGACTTTTTAAGTCAATTCAAATTTAGGAACTTCTATGGTATCATCTCAACCCTTTCTACAGGAAACTTCTTTCTTTTTTTAATAATAAATTTACATTTTTCCATATGTATATTATGACGTTCTCATAAATAAACAAAGATGGAAGTATTAAAATATTAGTCCCCTTGAAAAGGTCACATACTAGTACATAAGTATTATGATTATCTTAATATATATAAATTACGTGTCACGTTGTTTGTCCGCGATGGACTCCTAAACTACTTAACCAATTTGAATCAAATTTGCACACCATGTGCAGTTTGATCTAACTTGAGAGATATGATAGTTTTTTTGCCCATGAGTGACCCACAATTTTTTTTGCGAATTTAAGGATTTTTAATAGGACATGACAAAGGGTCGTGGAAAAGGGCAGACCAAAGTCTGCCTGGCAAGCTAGTAAGTATATATAGCAGACTTGTTGAAAAATATCAGTACCTGTAGGTGTTGACAATTTTGCCAGGTTCAAAATTTATTTTATGGGTTTTATTCTTATAACTACTGATTTATTTGATGATGTAGCTAAAAGAAAATAATAGGATTAACTTTGAAATTATTTATATATGATAATAAAAAACAGTAACAGTATCTGTGATGACTTATAAAAAGTATATATTCACTGTATAATAATATTATATAACAATTTATTCTTCAAAAAGTATAAAAGAGGGTGATAACACATTGCAAGCTTAATATTTATGAAAACTAGACTTGATGGTTGATCATCAAAGCATCATCCTTCTGTCAGCCGTAAACATTGCATGGATTATCCTTTTAAGCCCGGTAGTAAATAGTATGTAATTATATTCTAGTTAGATTAATGAATGAATCATGGTAAAATCACTACTAGTTAGATAACTACTTAATTAGGCATATTTATAAAGAAACTATATACATAATTCATATTATATTATGTTTCTAATTCATTCTATAATATATGTTTACTTATTCTATAATCTATAAAGACAAACCTGGTATATTCAAAGTAGGCACAGCAATGTTACTGATTCTGTTATTTCTGCATTGAAACTTTTCTTCAAAATGTGAGTGATACATGGCGATACTTAGAAGTTGAATATGTGCATATTTTCGAGGTCTAGTAAATCACCGCCAATTACATAAAGCCATACCCTAAATCGTTCACTACGGTTCACTATCGTTTTCTGGGTTTGGAAATCCGTGAAGAACATGATGCATGCATAAAATATTAAAGAGATAAATATAAAAAAAACATTTAGATAACACTTATGCTTATGACAAATAATGCCCTTGATGCAAGTTGTTTAGACAAGATGATATACCGTCACTGTCCTTAAATCCGGGGACACAGCTAGGCTTACCTGACTTATTTATTTACAAAATATCACAAAAAAACAAATGATTGAAATTGAAAATGGTAGTACGGGTAGGGATATTCCGATACTAGTAAATACGAGTAAGTACTCGATACTTTTGATTCGATACCAAGTATTTATAGCATCGAATCAATCTTACGATACATACTCGGTATCGAAACAAAAGTACTTGGTATCAAATCGAATCAAAATAAACAATTAAAAAAAATTTTTTTTCGAACGCATCAGTCAGAATGAGAGAGCAAAGCCCTCTCGCTCAGTTACAGGTACATAGTCATTGCATGGCAGCGTGAGTGACGCGAGCCGAACTTGTCCGACTGTAGCCGAGCCGAGTCGATAGCGAGAGAGCCACCTTCCCGCCCGCCATTTAAGTTGTCATGTTATTGTCAACAAATAAAACTATACGTACTTTGTTTAAACTGAGTGATTGTTTACGAGTAATTTTAATTATTTTAAGAACGAAAAAGAAATCTTATCAGAGAGATGAAGTTTCTCTTTATTTATCAAATCCAGTAGTTTCTCTTGAAAGCAACCCATTTGTAGAATGGGAAGACGTCTACAAGTATGCACATCAGTATTTAATAGTTGTGGCAACGTCAGTTCTTAGCGAGTGCCTTTTTCCCAAAGCCGGTGCTACAATGTCTCACACAAGAAACAGATCGTCTCCGAAATACCTGAAACAGGTACTGTTTTGGGCAATCTAGATTTCAAAGAGTTTTTTGTTTAAACTTTAAACAAAAAACTCTTTGACATTAAGGCGCGAAATTCTCTAAAGTAGTATTATTTAAAAAAAATAAGACTAGAAATAAAAATACTGTGTAACAGTAGAGGTATTTAGAAAGAGTCGTTTGACGTTTATAATAAAAGATATTTTTTCCTTGTCAAATTTGTTTTAATTATTGTCCTTCACAGTTTATTGTTTTTACGTTAGTAAAATTTTTTTTTTGCTAAAAGTATCGATATCAGTAAGTATCGATACTTTAGGAGTATTTATATAAGTAGTATCGAAAAAAGATTTGAGTACTATCGAAATGAGTAGGTATCGATACTTTGATGGTATCGGAACATCCCTAAGTACGGGAAGCGTAAATAAATTTACGTTATTGCAGGATGATGTGCTGCCAGATTGAGTTTCAAAATCATACCAAAAACATCTAGTTATGGTTTTTTTTAACGAATAGTTTTACGAAATCGTATGTAGGCGGTATTTATTTATAAGCACACGTTTAAAACTTTCATCACACACTTTTATTAACTTTAAATAAAAGAAAATATCTTAATTTCCGCTACACTTATTTTCTACTAAATGGAATATTTTTTTTAAATATTTTGTAAATTTACCTACAGGTAGTGGCGACAAGCGACATCTAGTATCTGTCAAAAGAATTATTCCATTGAATTTGAGAACATCGTCACCTACCTATTATTGTTAGTTATGATTTTATAATACGACTAAAATAAAAAGTAGTAGATAGATATGGTTTTAAATAGCGTACTAAATGCGTCTTAATTTTGCATAATAGCATTTCATTGGTTTCCAAGTTTAATGTTCTAAGATTGTACAGCCTGGTTGAGTTGACGTCACTACTAATCATTCACAGGCTTTGACACAGGCTTTGACTCACAGAACACTTAATATAGCTAGTAGAAATGTTATACGAGCCGGGAACGCGCGCCGTGTATATGGCTTAAAAGCCAACTACTAGAATTTCGTGACTCAGTTCGAAACAAACCGTCGTCACGTGTTAGTCGTGGTGTACGTGGTTAAAAATGGTCTATTGCAGTGTTTTGAACTGTTCAAACTGTTCAGGAAGGGGTTATTGTTCTTCTAAAACAATTTCTTATCATTGGTGAGTAAAATAATACATTTTTAAATCGATTTTATTGAACGATACTTTGCCCTTCAACGCATCGTAGTATGGCCGCTGGTCCCAGACGCCAATTAAGGATGTGCTTAGATTTTAGTTTATCGACGCTATCGATATTCTATGCCTTGTATAATCAATTCTAGCAGGTTATTTTTAGAAATAAATTTTGCTGTTAAATAAAAAGCGTAAGTTTTTATTTAACAATAAATATTTTTTTCTTATTCAATCAATATTCTTATATTTTTTTAGTTTTCCGATAAAACCAGAAGTTAAGGAAAAATGGATTTTGGCGACAGGGAAAAAATTGGTTTCATAATTAAAAGTACATTTTCAAGAAAAGGATTTTAATCCTACAAGAAAACGACGTGTTCTTTTGGATCATGCTTATCCGACCATTCACGTTTGGACAACTTCTCAAAATGTAAGTATCTTCTAAATAAATAAAGTATTTTAGTAAAATACAAACCATCCCGTGGCTCTATTATGCAAAACAGTAAAGAAATTATGTGGCGCCACTAGTACATTTTTGATACTTTATAATTCGGAAACGAAACGCTTTACATTTTGTGTAATTATATTGAAATCAAGTCAGTCTTGCTGTCGCACGGATGGGCCGGCTCGAACCGGGGTGGTACCACGATCTCACAGAAAGCCAGCGTGAAGTAGGTAGTGGTTTACCTCTGCGTTTCGCTTGATGAGTGCAGGTGGCCGGAGGCCTTTTTTACTGGAAATGAGGCATTCCATCTTAGTCCTCACGGTTGACAACGCATCTACATTTTGATTTGTAATAAAGGATAGATGTAGATGTCTATGGGCCGCAGCAACCACTTACCATCAAGTGGACTGTGTGCTCGTTTGTCACCCTTATCCTATAAAAAAGTCAATACAAACAAATTTTGATTTGTAAGAAAATTGAATCAATTCTTAAAACTTTTACTGTGGATGCTCAATTAGTCAAAAATTTTGAAAAGTCTAAAGAGCAAATAACATCCAGAGCCTTACGTCATTTCATTGGCATTGAAGTATTTAGAGAAATCGATTTTTATCAATTTGATCAGGGACCAATGGAAAACCATGTAATATTAACAAAATGTATTATAGAAAGGTATACAGATATTCGCCTTCACCATTTGATGAAAACCTCAGCACAAAAAGTATCAAAAAGACAACTTTTAAATAAATATTTGCATTTTACTTATAAATAAATATTTTGTTTTTGAAATGATGAAAATGACTTAATTTTTTTTCCATTTTACTGTATAAGTTTCACTCCTTGTAATTAATTATTATTTCTTCTTTACGTTTTTTTTAATAGCATTAAGTTTATTTCATTAAATTTACGTTTCATATTATATCATTATACTGTTTTATTTTGTCACATATTTATTACCTACATTATTCCGTGTCGATATTTTATCGATAGTTTTTTGTCAAGCACTAGCGTATATGAGTTGAGTGTGTTAACTACCTGCAAGGAGTGGGGAGACTAGCGGCGGCAGTGGTACTGCAAGTAAATTGAAACAAAGGCATTTCTATTCCGCTATATTAGGTGTTCTGTGCTTTGACTAGTTCTTTTTTCTCTAGTCCAAGCTCACAGGTGACTATTTGACAATCAATAAGAAATCATTCACCGTGTTGCTATTGTTATTATTACGCAGCTTGTAATCTATACAAATATTTACAAATAATTATACTTAGTGTTAAATAAAATGATAAGATAACGAAATTAACATTTTTTACATAATTTTTCAGTCACAAATTATATTTGTATCGATTGTATCGCCATCTGCGGTTACGTAAAGTAACTAATACTGTCCTAAACCCCCCCCCCCATTGCATTGCACCATTGACGGGCGTAAACGGCGGTTATATCACCGTCTATCGAAAGCCATAATTTTAACACAGTCAATGCTTAGCCTCAGAACGGAGTAATAGTGTTCTGTGCTCAGAACACCCATCGGATGAAATGGGGTGCATAGAGTCGAATAATACGACTCTATGCACCCCAGCGCTCTAAAAAAGAAGTATAATTCCGCCTCTAGGTCCTTCAAAAGAGTCATTGCCAAGACAAAGTCAGAGCACATAGGCAGAATTGGCGAGAAACTAGTTAGCCTTCCTTCTGGAACCCGTGCATTCTGGTCTCTCGCCAAGGCTGTCCAGGGGTATTTCTGTCAGCCATCTCTTCCATCTCTGCACAGGGAGGACGACTCACTGGCCCATACTGCAAAGGAGAAAGCCGATCTTCTAGGCTCCTTCTTTGCGTCTAACTCGACTCTCGATGACGGGGGGAGTACGCCGCCGACCATCCCGCGGTGTGAGTGCTCCATGCCGGAAGTGCAGTTCACACAGCGCTCGGTTCGCAAAGCACTCCTCTCCCTGGACATCCACAAGTCGAGTGGGCCTGACGGAATCCCCCCAATTGTGCTGAGGACGTGTGCTCCAGAGTTGGCACCGGTTTTAACGCGTCTTTTCCGGTACTCCTACTCCCTAGGCGTAGTCCCAAAATCATGGAAGACGGCTTTCGTCCACCCGATCCCTAAAAAAGGCGACCGCTCAGACCCGTCCAACTACCGGCCAATCGCCATCACCTCCTTGTTCTCCAAAACAATGGAGTCCATTGTAAACTGCCAGCTCATGAGGTACCTTGAGGATCACCAGCTGATTAGTGACCGCCAATACGGTTTTCGCCGTGGTCGGTCAGCTGGTGATCTTCTGGTCTACCTCACTCACAGATGGGCGGAGGCAGTAGAGTTCAAGGGGGAGGCATTGGCCGTTAGTTTGGACATTGCGAAGGCCTTCGATCGGGTTTGGCACAAAGCGCTTCTTTCGAAGCTCCCTTCCTATGGGCTTCCCGAGAAATTGTGCGATTGGATCACCAGCTTTCTTGCAGATCGGAGCATCAAGGTCGTTGTAGACGGTGCAAGCTCCGATTGCAAGCCTATTAATGCTGGTGTTCCACAGGGCTGCGTGCTATCGCCAACGCTGTTTCTTCTGCATATCAATGATATGTTGCATACCCGTAACATTCATTGCTATGCAGATGACAGCACTGGTGATGCTCTTTACACCGGCCGAGCCAATATTTCTCGGGAAAACGTCTCCGAGTGCCGGGACAAACTTGTGTCTGAAGTCGAGTCTTTGCTGAACAGAGTCTCGGATTGGGGACGACTAAATCTAGTCCAATTTAACCCCCAGAAGACACAAGTTTGCGCGTTAACCGCTAAAAAGAACCCCTTTGTCGTATTCCCTCAGTTTCAAGGCACTCCCCTTGTTGCCTCAGCCAGTATCGGAATCCTCGGCGTCGACATATCGAGTGACGTGCAGTTTCGTGGTCACTTGGAAGGGAAGGCCAAATTGGCCTCTAAAAAGCTTGGCGTGCTCAGCAGAGTGGGACAGTATTTCATGCCGGCACACCGCCTGCAACTTTACAAGGCGCAGGTTCGGCCGCACATGGAATACTGTTCCCATCTCTGGGCTGGGGCTCCCCAGTACCAGCTCCTTCCACTTGACCGCATCCAGCGCAGAGCGGCTCGAATCGTCGACGACCGAGTGCTTTCCGATCGGCTCGATTCACTGGCGTTGCGAAGAGATGTTGCATCTCTTTGCGTATTTTATCGCATCTATCACGGGGAGTGCTCTGAGGAATTGTTCGGATTAATCCCAGCCGCCAAATTTCGTGAACGCACGACACGGCAAACGTCCCGATACCATCCACACCATCTGGATGCTTGGCGGTCCACCACTGTACGTTTCACAAGGAGTTTTCTTCCACGTACAACCTCTCTGTGGAATAGTTTATCACCGGCGATTTTTCCGGACCGATACGACCTGGGGACCTTCAAGAAAAGAGCTTACTCCTTTCTAAAGGGCCGGCAACGCACCCGCAATTCTCCTGGTGTTGCGGTTGATCATGGGCGGCGGTCGTCACTTAACATCAGGTGTGCCGCATGCTCGTTTGCCCCCTCTTCTATAAAAAAAAAAAAGAATAACGAATAACTACTAAATGATGGATTATCTAAGCCGTAACCACACGGCACTAGTCTTGCTCTGGGCACAGTACAATATATTGTCTATTTATAAATAGAGGTCTAGGAGTATTTAATATATTCAAACATACAAAGTGATGAAAATCAGTTTTAACGTAAAAATTGTTTTAGTACCTAAAAATAGTCTATTCTAATCAAAAATAAAAATTTATTTAATGTTTTTGTGAAAATCACAGTGTCAAACCTTAGACAGGGAACAATATGTAGGGTAACCTGTGCAACAATGAACCACTTAAAGAAAGATGCCCATTTTTCGCATGACTATGTATAGAAATGAGATAAATCTTAAAATTCAGCTAATTGATTTGTTAATTAATTACGCTTATCACAATGTTGAAAGAAACGCAGGAATAAATGTTTTTTAATATTTCTTTAAATTTATTCTACGTCAAGGATAAACGTATTACTATATTTTGAACGGCATCTCAACTACCCTTTTTGTAGGACGTTCCATTGTACACAACGCTACTTTACTTTATCCTACTCTGTTTCTGAGTTTTATACATTATTTTATGTTTCATTTAATCAGTAAGTTTTTTTTGTTTTGTTTTTTTATTAAAACGTTACCTCCCACTAGGATTTTCTCCTGTATCGTGGGGGCAGTTTACAAACACAAATTTCACAAGGACAAACATCCAGACCCGGAAAATTACTTGTAGGCCATACAATTACTTGTTCAGTGCGGGATTCGAACCCGCGGCCCTTAGCGCTGTAACTCATAGCACAGATTAAAAATAATTTACCAACTCATAGTTAAGCCACTGCGCCACGGAACCGTAATATTACTTTATTAGTCTTTGGCTGCGTTTGGCAGAAAAAAGCGCTAGGAAGCGCTTGTTAGGATAATGGCGATCGTAAGCGATAAGCGCTGTCAAATCGTAAGTTAGCTTTAACCGGGAAACCTAACCTAATTTAAATATATGTTTGTAAAGTATTCATATTAAAAACTTATCAATCATGAATTTTAATAACATGTATAATATGTATATTCATGTCATTTTATTAATTGAAACTAATATTGCAAAAAACAACTTATAAACTCTACTTCAACAAACTACTAAAACAAACAGAGTAAATAAGCAAAATGGCGGATTGTGTCAGCGCTACCGAAGTTAGCAAACGTGTCCTGGCCGAAAACTCTTTAGTTTCGCCATTTTGCTTACAAGCGCTTCCTAACGCTTTTTTCTGCCAGACGCAGCCTTTGTATATATAGTACAGATCTCAGACGAAATAAAAACTCGAGTTTTTATATCATGTGAGGTACAGATTAATAATAATAATCATTCTGTACGAATGATTCATTCACTCATTCATTCCATTTTAACATAGCGTTTTATTTGCTTTTACTATTTTGTTCATCAGGTATGTCGGTAAATATGTAGATACCAATATAGCCAATGAAATGTGTTTGGTTGATAAGTGATCATTTTGAAAATACAAGAAATGAGTTAGACTTATTCGAGATATAGAAACTATCTATCGTTTTTTTACTAAAAATGTAATTAGTAAGAACTTACGTGTGCTGGAAAAAAAGCAGATAGTGCTCGACACTCAATTTATAGTGACAATCATCGAGAGTAAGCAGTGACTTAGGGGCAGTTGGTTTCAAGGAATTCACAAAGTAAAAAAGACGTTTTATACTATAGCTAAATAAATGATCCTATCTTAACTTGAGGCGTTAATAATAATTTCGAGCACATTTATTTCTTTATTACCTATTTGGTTACGGCAAATCCTAACCTAAAGAGTGACTTTCATATTTTTTGGGCTTCGTAGCGTTTAAATCGTAAAAATGAATAATTTTAGAGGCCAATTTGGCCTTCTCTTCCAAGTGACCAGGAAACTGCACACTTACGTGCAGTTTTCTGCTATACATAAACTTTCACTATTAGGTTTTTAAATGAGCATTGAACGAAATTCGGAGAGATGTTTATATTTGTACAAATCAAGTACAAAACTAATAAGAAGCTATATTTTGAATACAGCATCATTTTAAATACAGTTAAAACTGTCAACATCGACAGTATATAATGATTTCTTATATTTACGCGAACGTTGAACATCTCAGTCCTTCCCGTGACCATGGGTGCTGTAAAGCTCTCGAAACGTCGGGTATTTAAAAAGTTAAATATACGCGATAAATTCCGTAAAAACTAGTATTATTTCAACCGACAGTATAGTTTTAGTTATTGCCCACTGCTTGGCACGGGCCTCCCCTCATTTCTGAGAAGATTTTAGGGCAAGGATGTGTCTGCCGCGCTGCCCCGATGCATATTGGTGAACTTCACATGTCTTCGAAATACTTTTTTCTTATTTCTAGGACATACAGGCCGAGCACGTGGTAAATCAGCACTTAAAATTGCATTTAATAATTTCATTGGTGCCGGCGGGGATCGAAACGTTTTGCTCGCGTACTGTGAAAGGAGATGGGCGAAAGTTCATAGAAAGCTGTGCCTGATGTTACAGCAACGATTACTGTAATATTTTATTTATATATCAATACCATTTAAAAAAAAACTAAAATGTTTACGAGTTCTTCATGGTAGAAAAAAAATAGGTTGTTATTTTGCTTATGCTATGCATACAATGTTATTCTCACACCAAGCTCTCACATTACACTTTAAGAAAATAATTATTAGACTTTATTGTATACTAGACATCACCATAATTTTATGTATTGTAGGACATTCACAAATAGAAGATTCAGACGCCGCCGTCCAACTAAATTCTAGAAGTTTGAAATAATTATAAAAAAGCAGAAGGAGGATAAATTAAAAACATTTTCTCTTTTAATGATTTATTAATCGTCCACTTCATCATAAACAAATAAAATATCGTCTAAAAACGGTGCAGGCAGTATTAAATTCTCTTGACGCCTTGCCCAGCTTAGGTACCATATCATGGACATTACATGACAACAGCAACCTACAGTTCTTTTTCCTACCAAAGAATTGAAATAATACTGTTTGATGATCTCTCTACCATTAAGAGGACTGTCAACTAAAATATATTTAAAATATGTTTTTGAGCTTAAGTATATGTCTCGATTTTATTTGACCTCTCAATAGCCGGCTAGAATGGTTGGATAGTACCATTCTAGCCGGCTATTAAGAGGTCGAATAAAGACAATTCTCTTAAGGTTGCTGTCCGTTTCTAGATACACTTCTACATATCTCCCATCTTCTATGTGTTCACCATAATGGGACCTAGCCCACTTAATTTGATAAATACATAAATATATTTTTATTAAATTACTGTGTGTGAGCTGGGGAAAATCATTTATCATTTTGCACATGTATTCTTGTAAAATAAGAACAGAAACCGTCAGAATCCTTTATACGTAGCCAGAGTCGTTAAAGATGGGAATATTATTACATCACAGAAAAACAACAGAAAATATTCACTAGCACCGCAAGCTCAGAGCCAAACAAAAGTTTTTTTTTTAAATATGGCAACCTAACAATTACTGCCAACCTCCAGTCAATAAAAATACTTGTAACTTGAAACGAAACGACGGACAATCTAAAGAGAAACTACGATTCTGATTAAAAATCAAAATCATAATGTTAAGAACCATAGAATACTATAATAATGAATCATGAAATGACTTGTACTGAAGTATATTAAATAAATGATGGATGTTACGTTGAATTAAAATAATACTAAACTCAATATCACATTAAAAATAATAAGTATTACTAAATAAAGACGATTGATAGCTAAATAATGAATAATATTTTATAATCTAATATTATTTAAATCTAAAAATTCCATAAGACAATTGAAAACATTTTTACTTTTTTTTGCAAACAAAAGTTCCCTATATGAAAAAGTACACTGTGAACAAAAGTAACAAATGATTTGAGTGACGTTTTTAGTTTTTAAACTAACGTTGACATTTCCGCTTTGTGGCCTGTATAAAACATTGCTAATCGATTGTGAAAACGATTTATTAATTTATTCAGTTAATTTATTTCTACGACTATTTTGAAACGTAAAGGTGTCACGAGGGAACCATTACTTAAATAAGAAGTTTCTTAAACTTACCTAAAGAAGAAAAGACTGAATCACTTTTTATTGTCTTTTTTCTATTTTTGTATTAAAATCGATTAACTAACCTATTTCATTTGGCAGCATTGTTTAAAAATAAAAATAACGGAAGTCAGTATTATTCTTATAAAATATTTAAATTCATTTGTCATGATAAAACTGCTTCATATTTCATTATTAACTACAAAAAAACTTTAAAAAAATATTGATAAATATTTCACTTGTGTAACGTTAGGCCCAAATTCGCCCGTCTCCTTTAACCTAAATCTAACCATCTGAACTACTCACGGCTAAGTCAAGAATTGCAACGAATCAATTTATTTAAAACTTCAGTAAAACGGAACAGGAAACGTGGTACCATGAAATTATCTACCTAACATTTAAGCCGGGGCGGACCACTTAAGTGGTTTGTTGACATTCATACTGTCCTTAGAGAAACGAATAATGATATAGGTACATACAGCATACTGCCAATGTCGTAGAGTAAATACATATTATTTAAATACATATTATTACTCTGAGGCCAATATTAAGCACCAGAGTCAAATAATCGCACAGAGTAGAGATTGTCGCCAAAGAATTTTAGAATTTTGGCGGCCATCACCGAGTCTGATGATCAGAGGCGGAACGTGTTAAAATACACGGTGACTAATCTAAGCGGGGACCATCGAAAAAGGTTTGTGATCTCTTGTGGATAGTAGGTAGTTGATAACATGAAATATTTAGGTTTATGGGTGGATCGTGGTCTAAGACGGGGAAGACATATAACTTACGGAAAAAACGCTTAAGTTTTTAAGTATTCTTAAATGTTTGTCTGGGCCAGGGTGGGGTCTACATCCATCACATTTGCGTCCAGTATATCTGATTGAGGACGAGCTTTGTATTGAGCCGCTACATCTACGGAGGTATATATATATATATATATATATATATATATATATATATATATATATATATATATATATATATATATATATATATTTCAGGATATCAAAATTCTGTGGAGTAAGGTTTCATCCCGTCGTTCAGCAACTGCTTTAGATAGTGTGGAATTTCAATAGGGAAACTTGTTGCTTGGGTTTTGGTTAATTTTAATAGGAGGGATGTGCTCTTTAGCCGCTTCGTTTATGTATTCAATAATTAATCATATGGGTTTGTAGGTCTAGGTAGTGATATAACTGAAAAATTCCTGTGAAGCGCATCTTTGTACAAAATCCAGTCGGATTTCTAAAAGTTTCTGCTTCGAACCTTCATATTACTAGTTTTAACTTTTATAGATATTTTAATTATTTGATGATCACTTGCCTAAAGTTTTTTTTATTATGGCCTAATCGAGTTTTAGGTGAATATCCGCAGATAAGAAAGAAATATCCGGAGAGCTACCGTTAACTAACCTAATGCGCGTTGGCCAACCATTGTTTAATGTTATTAACGAGTAACCTAAATATCTGAACTCCTCTAGAATCTGTTTTCATTGTTCAAGTTTTATGATGTGCATAGCATATTGTTAAAAGAGAGTAATTGATCCCAATCACTAACGGTTTTATGTACAGAAGACAGAAGGAGGGCAATAGACAGCTACAATGTTTTCAATATCAACACAATTATTGTAAACCTTTAAGTAAAGAATCTCTATGGCCGGGTTAATTATTGGTATATTTTGTAAGTGAAACTTAACTGATTTGTAGGCAATTATTGCTGCTCCACCGTAGGAGTCGTTTCGATTCCTACGGCGGAGCTATGGTATGCTATAGTTAGTACAATTACTAATTTTCAATGGGTTGTCCTGCTTTAACCATGTTTCATTTAAACAACTGTTCAAATGCAACTAGCTTGGGTCTGAGAATTTGACAATTTCACTGCATAAAATTTATCTTAACATGTTTTTTGTAATATCCATTTAAATAGTCCAGTAATAGTTTTAGAATAGGCCAATCCGAAATATTACCTACTAAAACTAAAATCAACCATTCTACTACTATAACTACACACAACATTTTATCACCCCCTTTACCTTGTCTTGCATAAATACACTTCTTAAAAATACGATCTCTTTCAGTCTATTCATAATTCACTAAAGTACTACCATGGGTGTGTTTTTGTCAGGATGACGCTTGAGCGGAGATTTGATAACTACCAGTTTGTTTTTGTGGCATTTAGTACTACCGGCACCATGGTACCGTCTAAATACCGAATCTACATCAGACTGTAGACGTAATATAGTAGTATTTTTCCTTGTTAAAAAAAACTAAAAAATACATTTTGTTGCTTGGTAGATGATATTTTTACTTGCCGTTTTTACTGTCTTTGTTACTTATATAACTTTGTTAATTATACTACTTCTGATATGAAATTTGTATAAAAATGAGCTTATTCCTGTTGCATGCATTTTGTTTTGTCACTTATATGCACTTTAATGCAGATTTGAGTGGCTGTTGGTAGCAAAATATCGATTAGTCTTCACCAAACTTCTTTTCTTAAAAATTTCCTAAAAGATTTGCAGTGTTCAACTTCTAGTACAAGAACAGCGGCGAAAGCAAATCAAAACCGAAAGTTACTTAAAATATGTCATGACAGTCTTGAATAGTCAAAACTTAATGATTTCTTATATTTAAGCGAACAATTATATATTATACGAAGTTAATTTTACGGACTCTTTCGCGTTTAAGTTTAACTTGTAAATTCGTGTTTTTAACTCATGAGTGCTGAAAGTGTTTCTTCAATTTATGAATATAAATTTTTGGTCCCATCTACGCAGAAAGAGCTTACAGTATCTTGAAATCTTGCAGTGGTATGCTTGGGTTTATATTTAGTTTTATTAATTATAAGATTCCAAGCAAATGGTAGCACCCATCCATCTTCTCTATTGAAATAGGATGTTTTTTAAATTCAATAGCCTCGCAAATCATCCTTGCTAGGAATCGATGTTATTTTGCGAGGATTTGTAATCTATCAAATCTAATATAATTGCGGAGTCTATCTTTAATATGTTCATAGACTACCGAATAAAATAACATAATAGCTGACGTGAAGTACCAACGCACCGGAAAGTCTGCAATCTTTCGATCGTTTTTCGATTCTACTCGTGTCTTGATCGATTAATTTGAACAAAAAACCGGTTACTGTGACTTAACTATAATACGAGTAGTTAGACCTTTAGGCCAGCGCCACACTTGACGGAAATTCCGACGCCGCACTTCCGCGGGAGTAAATCCGTTACAATAAGTTGCAGCCACACTGAATATTCAGTGGCAGATTATCAGTTGACTGCCAACAGTTATACGGTGTGTTCGACTAGAAATTGGGCAATTTCATACTTTGTTAGACATAATCCAGATAAAGCATTCGAATATTATCGAAAGTCCGTACAATCATTTGATGTATTGTTGAATTTAACGAAGGACTATATTACCAAGCAAAATACAAAACTTAGAACGGCTATATCTCCCGAAGAAAGGCTGACCGTTACATTAAAGTAAGATAAATATTAATAGTGTAAATGAGACAAATTATTTCACTTTAGGTTTTCTTTTTGTTTCAGAGGTCCCTGTTTAAGTTAGACTCAAATTCTCAATTACAATTAGTTGTGAGTTTGCATTACTTGATAATTCATTACAAGAATTTTCATTTTGGCGTTCTATCTGGCATTTCTCTAGAGTCCCTAAGGTAAACTCTATTTTGCACTTCGATAATAAATCGTTCAGTATCGAACATCCTGTGCGTGCGCCGTCACCGCGAGTTATCCGAAAAATGTGGCGCGATGCATACAAATACCTGGAACGCAACGTTGCCGATCTTACGCCGACGGAAGATCGGTGCGCGAAGGACGGAGCAGACGCGACAGCAAGCAGTCCGCCACGGAGCGACTGAATGTCCGCGACGGAACGACCGATTTTCCGCGTAGTATGCCTGCTATTTGTAATTTATATGAAATAACATGTATTGACGTTCCGCCGCGGAAGATCTGCGACGGAATTTCCGTCAAGTATGGCGCTGGCCTTAGCCTCGAGGACTTTTTTTGTAGTCAATGATGTACTATAAACATGTAGTATATTATGTACAAGTATCAACAATAGTTGTCGAAGCGCAAGTCAAGTAATGACTTTTATAGGCAAATTTTTGATATCTTGGGTTATGTTATTGCAATTTTCAGAGTAATCTCTAATTTTATTAAAAATAAATACAGCATGTTATACAAATATCTCCTGATTATGTTACTCGCTGATAATATTAAGTAGTTTTTGAGTTTATCTATTACAAACCAACATACAAACAATCTAATCTTTTCTTATTATAATATGAGTTTAGATTTATACAAGAATTTTGCTTTATGAAACCATTATGACGTGGTGATACTCTAAAGGGGTGTTTCGTATTTGTTGTTTTGTTTACATGCAAATACTCTCACAATATTTCCTGTTAAGGTTTATGGCCTAATATCCATGCAAACCGTGTCGGGGGCCAGCTGCAAATAATGTTTAATATATTTCGTTTTACTTTCTTCTTCATGCAAATTTATATAAAAAGCGCAGATGTGCGTCTAAAAATTAAGTACTTTAAGCTGAGCCAATATCATATATTTAAATTTCTAAAATACTATTAAATTTATACCTTTACCGCAATGTCTAGAAAACCACATGAAATGAGATTTTATATTCGAAAGATTATGAAATGTTTTTTATTACATAAAAACACGTATGCAACATTTTTGATGAATTTCTATGTGCTAACAAGTTGGTTCGAGTTCCAATTGTAATCATTTGAGCAAAAATATAAATAATTAGATTACGGGTCTCACTGATTAGCGGTTGTATATTATCTCTGTGTCTCGGATAGCATTACCACAGGTAGGTAAGGATGAGTAAGTGCTTTCGGGTAAGTTTATTATATAAAGTACAGTCATTAAAGTAATATGTTTCTACAACACACGTAAGTACGTATTACCTCAATGAGTACAGTTGAGTATACAGGCTATACTCGTATAAGTGGTACTGCTGGGCACAAGCCTTCTCTCATTTCGGAGAGCGTAATGAGACAATAAGTCCGCCGCGCTGCGCCAGAACGTTTTAGCAGACTTCACATGTCCTCGAAATATTAAATTCCTAGACATGCAGGTTTCTTGAGATTTTTTTCTCCACCGCCGTGAACTCTTTACGCCATGAAGTAATTCATAATAACAATAATCTTTATTAAGACTTATGAAATTACAAACGAATTATTGCACTGATTCCTAAACTAGGATAAATCCTGTATCCTAGGATATCAGTACCTTTCCATACAATTTTAACGCCGATTTTTCATAAAACAGTTTTTATAGTAAGAAATTATAATAATAATAAGCAAATGTATGGTATACTAAATATGAAAGATATTATTGAGTACATTACCAAAAATATATTTACATACAAAATATAGGTACCTACATTAATTATCGATTATAGGAGCCCAGTTTTTTCCTTTTTTATAATAATATACTCGCCAATAAAAATAATTTATTCTTTAAAACAAAATAAAAGTATAAAGGGAGCTTTATCGGTAAAAAAATTCTTAGAAAATAATAATTATTAATTATGTAACGATTTCAACGTACATTGGTACATACAGTGTTTTGCCGCGTCATATGATGTAGCAAGTTTTCTCGCTGACCCCTGACCGTGACTGATAGTTAGTGTAGTTTAAGATTCCAGTGAGTTAAGAAGATTTAAAAAATATTCACGGAGTAATGCAGGAGTGCTCATAAAAATGGTGAGTCGGTATATATTTAC
This sequence comes from Parnassius smintheus behrii, assembly GCA_036936625.1. Taxonomy (NCBI): domain Eukaryota; kingdom Metazoa; phylum Arthropoda; class Insecta; order Lepidoptera; family Papilionidae; genus Parnassius; species Parnassius smintheus. Next base: position 26,122,053 of record JAUPFT010000010.1, on the reverse strand, counting down.
ACAAGAATATAAATATAATTAAGTAAATATTGCACTTTTCTAAAGAAATATTTTCTTTTAGGATTTTTTAAAATCACTACTGTTATTACCCTGCTTATTTATAATATGCAAAACTGCAAATATACTATATGTGGTACCATTTACATCTACATCACACTATATTATGCTCAGGCCTATCGGTCTAGAACTGGCTCAAAGAGGACATAATGTAACTGTTATTACTGCCCATAAGGAAAAGAATCCTCCTAAAAACTATCACGAGATAATGGTGGACGATAAAAAAATTTGGGATGTGATCGGTATGTAATCAGCTATAATTAATTTTAAAAAATTCGTAAATTTAAATTCGTTCTACGTAGTGCATCAGTCATCGTAATTGTCATCGTAAGCGATTTCAAGTCAAAGTAAGTTTTGAAGAAAATCTCCGTTATCCATGCTATCAAGTCATTATTATTAAATTTTAAAAAATTGAGAGTATAATTATTAATTTTATCGTTAATAAGACCATTTTTATGCAATCTAAAGTTATGGTAAATTATTCCTTATTTAATACATTTAAACATTTTGTAGGAGGAGAAAGGCCAAATGTTTTTACAATGGCTAGCATGTCAGCTGAAAAATTCCATGATAAGATTTTATGGAATGGTGGCTTAGCCGTTACAGAAATGGCATTAAATTCGACTCAAGTTCAGCAATTTTTGACTATTGACCAAAAGTTCGATCTGGTGATTTGCGAGCAATTCTTTCAAGAAGCTACCTACATTCTAGCTCACAAATACAAAGCACCAATAGCTCTTGTTACAACATTCGGCAATTGTATGAGACATAATATTATAACACGGAATCCATTACAGCTGGCTACAGTTATCCCAGAGTTTTTAGATTTACCAGACTCCACTAGCTTTTGGGGTAGGTTGAGAAATTTTTATTTTACCGTCTATGAATTTATTTGGTGGAAATATTGGTATCTGGAGAAACAAGAACAACTAGTACAAAAATATGTGAAAAATCTAGCTGAACCTGTTCCAAGTTTATATGAGATGCAGAGACAAGCTTCTTTGATGCTAATAAATTCCCACTTTAGTTTTGATACTCCTGCTGCATATCTTCCTAATATAGTAGAGATCGGTGGGATACATTTGACAAAAAGCGAAGGAGAACTCCCACAGGTGAGTGAACACACTACAAAAATATTTTGTCCTGTGGTGGCATCGAATGAAAATCCCTTACCTCATCTCATCCGTGCACGTATTATATACAAAAAGGTAGACAAAAAAGTCATAAGACACGTTGCTGTGTACACACGTAGATCTATTATGGATTGTATATCAAAATGCAGATGCGTTTTGATATACAATCCATGACAACTAAGATAGAATGTCTTAATGATTTCTTATGTTTACACGAACACTACACATTGAATAAAATAATATTTTATCGATACCGAAGTATCGAGTGCATTACAGCACCCATGTTCACGAGAAGACAGGGGAAAATTCGTATAAGTAGTTTTATTCAATTGAATGCCTTGTTACAAGTAAAAGGTTCCCTAGTTTACACACACCATACGAACGCAATATCTACGAGCGTTATGTTGTCATTTTATGTATGTATTGTGACAGCTTGATTCTTTGCGGGTTGTGTCGTTCGTGGTGTAGCTATAATACAGCTGCAGCGTGAATCTATCAAGTAAAAACATATGGGAAAAATAACGAATGGACTAGTTATTCTGGATATATTAATAATTGTGGTTATAACTAATATAACCACAATAACTAATATATCCAGAATTTGAAGAAAGGCTCATATTGCAAGGTGACCCGTAGGTCCGATGATGGTGATGATATCGAGTAATAGTTTATGTTTTAATGCGTTAATGAAGTTTTAAGATTTTATGTATTCTATTTATATTAATACATTTATAAATCATTAGACAATACACAAGCGATTAGTTTACATGATCTAACGTTGTTATAATTAATAATAACCTAATTATAAAACTTCACGTGTTGAACCAACCTACGTTTTTGTTTTATCAAATTAAGTACAGTTGTTTTAATTTACGATCGTAATCCAATAGAAAAATGTCCACAAATTTTTTAATTGTAAATTTTTCAACATCATCTTGTTATTTGGTATTTGTTTTAAATTTATGATGATTTTGATATTTAGATCAATTAAAAACAATGACTATTTCTAGTGAATATTTACTTAAATTCAACAAATTAATATAGTAATGTTTAATTATTACTTATCTATTTATATTTTAAATGTTTAGTAAGTTAATCTAATCTTCAAACTATTATTTTTTGTTTGGTTTGGTAGTAACAGGAAAACTAGCAAACACATTTGGTTTCTATTAGTTTACAAAAAATAAATTAAAATATTTTTACATTGATATTATATAATTAATAATATATTTTAGGACTTAAAAACCTTCTTAGATCAGGGCAAAAACGGCGTTGTGTACATAAACTTTGGTTCTAACGTGAGAAGTTCCGAATTACCGATTGACAAGAAAAATGCATTTCTTAATGTGTTCAGGCGGATTAATCAAACTGTACTGTGGAAATGGGAAGACGACAATTTGGAAAATAAGCCTCCAAATTTAAAAACTAGAAAATGGATGCCACAGAAAGAAATCCTTGGTACGTAATATAACCGATTCCAATTTTGGTTTTAACGTAATATACGAGTATTTATGACTTTCTATTAAAAAAATTACTAGATAATGCATTTACGGTTTTTGTGTGCTTTGTTTTATTATGCTCTACATACAAAATAAATCTGTGCAATAAAATATGCGTATTAAAATCTTTAAAATCTACGAGACCTTATGACCACCGACAGATGATATCAATTAACTTTAACCTTTCCGTTTTGTCTGTAAAGAAGTGGTATTAAATTAATTATTCACAATTTATGCAACTATATTACAATACTTTAGTAGTAGTACAATACTATAGTATAATATATATATATATATATATATATATATATATATATATATATATATATATATATATATATATATATTATAGTATTTAGTAGTAGTACAATACTATAGTATAATATATATATATATATATATATATATATATATATATATATATATATATATATATATATATATATATATATTTGTATAATATATATGTTCTGGAATCATTCAAACAAGTGTATCGAGTTTTATTTTTATTTCAGCTCATCCAAACGTAAAAGTATTTATTTCGCACGGTGGATTGATTGGAACACAAGAAGCTATTTTTTATGGCATCCCAATTATTGGAATTCCAATTTATGCAGATCAGTTTAATAATCTTTTACAAGTTGAAGAAAAGGGATTCGGAAAAATTCTGCATTATAACGACATCAATGAGAAAATTTTAGAAAACGTTTTATTAGAAATTTTGAGTAATGATACATATAAATATAAAGCTTTAGAAATTTCAAAAAGATTTAAAGATAGACCCCTGACGCCTTTGGATACAGCAATATTTTGGTTAGAGTACATTATACGAAATAATAATTCAGAAAGTATTAAAAACCCCGCAGTAAATTTAAATTGGTTTGCTTACCTAATGATTGATGTTTACGCATTTATAGTGTTTGTTTTTGTTACGTTTATATTTTTAGTTATAAAAATTAAAAGGAAATTAAGATCGTTGCTAGCTAATGAGCGAATAGTAATAACCGAAAAGAAATTAAAGTAATATCATTTAAGCTTTATTTTATTGAATAAACAGTAATTGTAAAATATATCAAGTTATTGTTTCTTTTAAGCTATTGCATAGCTTCTATCGCGGGCCTTGAGCGCGGGGACCGAATCCAGAAATTTATTCCGTAACGAAAAAACCTCACGCTCCCCACTCCGACGGGCACGGAGGTGCGGCTTGAAGGCCGTACATTGTCTAACGATGGCTAACGTCGCGTAGTTTGTTTACGGCAGTCTTCGACACGGTGTTTGTGTATAAAGTGTTTTGAATATGAATGAACAAAGTGCATTTATTATTAATGAAGAAAGTCACGAAAAAATAGTGAAATAAAATGAGTGAGTACTCTATATACATACATTTTATTATTATCACAAATGCAGTACTAATTTTGAATTGAAAATATAATACTGCTATAAAGATAACCTAAATTTTTGATATTAAAATGAGTGATATTAAAAGTAGCTCTCTTTATATACACACAAACACACATACGCGTATAGTTTAAATTCTCAATTTAGATTCTCAATATATATATATATATATATATATATATATATATATATATATATAAAATCATTAAAAAGTTACGAGCTATCAAAAATTCGTTTTTATTGCCAATTTTAACACAACTTTGGGCGTAAATTAGTAATAAAAGCAGTGTAAAATTTCCAAGACGAAGTCGGTACCGACACAGCTCAATTATCGAAGAATTCAATAAATTTTATTTGTAATTGATTTATGCAGTGGTTTTTTTCATAAAACCCCTTCTTCCAAAGGCTTTTTCGTATTTTTTTACGCGCGCGTGTTTATATGAATTATCGTGCATCTCACTGAATAATGTTTCCCCCGGTGCGGTGCGGGAGGACGACACTTACACACACATGCATGCGCGGTGACGCGCGCTTATTCTAGTTTTATTCGACTCAGTCAGCTGCGGCCTGTGACGTTCGTATTACTATAGCTATACCTGCGCTCTAAATTACTACGCTACATTGACCCCTGCTTGAACTTTGGATTTCGATACTACTCTGTTTGGCATAGAAATTGATATTATTGAAAGAGATGATGCGTTTTGGACGGCAGACAAAATTTTAAAATTAGATAGCTTTTATCAGAAATGTGTTTTGCCGGAGCTGATAGATCCCCGTTACCCTCGCAAACTACAATTTAGAGATCGAATGTAAATCAAATTGATATAAGCACAGACAAAAATAGCGGAATATAAATAAAATTTTGAAAAAAAAAAACGATCTCAAAATTTTATTAATGTTCCGCTAATTTTATCTGTACTTACCTATGTCAATTTGATTTACATTCGATTATAATTATATTCTCAGACGTACAGGTTTCCTCAATATGTTTTCCTTCACCGCCGAGCACGTGGTAAATCAGCACAATTGCAATTAACAGTTTCATTGGTGCCGGAGGGGATCGAACTCGGGTCTGCATGTCTAAGAAATTAAAAAATATGTATTTCGAAGACATGTGAAGTTCGTCAACACGCATTGAGGCAGCGTGGCAGACATTTCCTTGCCTTAAAACCCTCTCAGAAATTAGAGGAGGACTGTGCCCAGCAGTGGGACGTATATAGGCTGTAACTTTACTTTTATAAATATAATATTTTACTGACGAAAATTTTTAAGAAAAATAAAAAATAAGCAACCGACAACCTCCTAGGTTCCTAGGTGACTTGCGAGATGTCAGTGTAACAAAACAAAACGGCCCAGAAAAACAGACTTTCCAACTGATAGCTAAATCAGCACGCAACAATTTCATTGGTGCCAGTGGGGATCGAACCCGGGTTGCTCCCGTACTGTGATACTTATAACGGGCGCTAACCATGTGAGCAACCACGGCTCTCAACGACATCGTTCCGTTCGTGTACTGCGCTGAAGATAGCAGAGTAAAAAATTAGAGATTGTGGTGTTTGAAATTTGTCATTTATGAGAGTGAATTTTATCTGTGTACTCTGTAACAAATAACTATATAGAAAAAAATGTGAATATGACATTTCGCCATTTTTGTTTGTGTACTGGTTAGGAACTCGATCAAAAATTTGATATTTTTTCTGTTTTTGTACGTTATTTCTAATGTTATTTTACATCAAATTAATTGTGGAGATATTTTCTTTAGGAAATATGTATCATTACGACGATTCAAAAACGTTTACATATGATAATTTACCTCGAAATTCACTATACGCGATTATCGTTTATTGATTATATGTTGTTTAAAAAGTATTCTTATCAGTTTTTTGTGTTAAATGGATGCTAAATATAAAAGAATGCTTCAGTATTGATAGCAATTTATTAAAGAAATATCTGTTGAGATGTGTCTAGAAACTAATAATACTTATTTTTATTTATTTACTAAAATAATAAATAAATAAAAATAAGTATACATTTATCTATATTGAGTACTAGTTGTTCCCAGCGATCTCGCCCGCGTGGAATATGGATCTCATGGGTTATAATTTTTTTGCGCGGAACCCTAATTCTTTTTCTAAAACAAAAGTAGTTCAAGTTATTCCTTATATCATCAGTTATCTGCCAGTGAAAGTCCCGTCAAAATAGATCCAGCTGTTTCGGAGATTAGCTGGAACAAACAGACAGACAGACAGACCGAAAGACAGATAAAAATTTTAAAAATTGTGTTTTTGTTACTAGTACTTTCATATGCATTTAATAAAAAGCTGTTGTTTTAACATTACAAACAGACACTTCAATTTTATTTATTTGTAGATATAGATATAAGATATTATTCATATTGGTGTCATTTTAAAGGGAATATCATGTACTATTATAATAATAAAATAATTGTCTCCAGTAAATATTATACTTTTCTTGTAAAACTCGAAATAAAAAATAAATACGATTTATTTTTATATTCCCATATGCTTTATTTTCATCCTTTATTTTTTATTTGACCAATTTTCTTTTAATAAAATTAAATTCTGAATTCGTTGAGCTTTTTGAGAATATTTTTATTTGAATGTTAGGTAGGTACCTATATTAGTTTTTCAGTAGTAATCGTTTTTGTTGCGACAGTCTCGCGCGGTCGTAAAAAAAAGTTACTGCACGGCCAGGTGGGACGAGAATCACTTGCGCGGCGCTTGAAGGCCGTGCATTGTCTAACGTCGTTTCTTTTCGGCAGTCTTCGACACGGTGTTTGTGTGCGTGCAACTAGACGTATTGTACGACTTTACGAAGCTCGCACGAATCGAGACGAGCTGCTCCGAAATCGGACGAATACATAAGCAGCTGTTTATGAGAAAGTATATAGGTGTATAGGTATTTATGTATAACATGCGCCCTCCTTTCTGCCAAGGAGGGTCGCGTTCGTGTACGGCTTAGAGATCTCTAGTCAGATCGTTAAGCCAATTCCTAAAAGGTTGGGTTTAGTGGGTAAAAGTCACCACATAACCACGCAGCCGGCTGCGTGGTATTCTATGAGCATTCCCAACCTCCCTCCCCCGCTTTCCGGAGGGTTGCCCATATTTGCTTCGGGCGCAAAAAAAAGAAAATGTACAACAGTGAATAGCTGTACTTGTAAAATTTGAGTATAAAGTATTTTGAATATGAATGAACAAAGTGCATTTATTATTTATTTATTTAATAACAGAAAAAAATTTGTTTTCTTATCGGTCACCACGCTCAAAAAGTGTAACTTGAATTAATATCAAAGAAAAAGAAATACTGCATAAATAAAATAAATAAATAATTATAATTATAATTGCATAAGTTGATACAAAATGCTATGCAATAGCTTTACCGCGGCAGTCCCCGAGTGCCACACGTCTTTTTTTGTTTTTTGTAAGTTTTCTTACACTAAGACTGTGTCATATTTTCTTCTGTATTGTATCGAAGTTTTCACACAAAGTCGATGATGAAATAACACTCAGAGTCAAAACTCTGACCCGCAGCGTTGGAGGCATATGCTTCAGCTACTTTTAGTCCTTGCTCGAGACATTTTTAAGCTTTTGAACGTTGTTACAGAGAAAAAACAACTATTGTAGACTTCATTGTTTGGTTGGTTAAATAAGAAGTACCGGAGTAGAATGTATATAAATAATGTATTAAGAACCTGTAAATAAAAGTACTAAAGTTACGGCCCGTATACGTCCCACTGCTGGGCACAGGCCTCCCCTCATTTCTGAGAGGGTTTTAGGGCAAGGAAGTGTCCGCCGCGCTGCCTCAATGCGTGTTGGCGAACTTCACATGTCTTCGAAATATTTTTTTTCCCTTATTCCTCAGACATGCAGGTTTCATGCACGTGGTAAATCAGCACTTAAAATTGCAATTAACAATTTCGTTGGTGCCGGCGGGGATCGAACCCGGGTTACTCGCGTACTCGGTTTACAACGAGCGTTAACCATCTGAGCTACCACGGCTCTTCAAAAAAAAAAAAACTTGTAAATGGTTGTCTTTAAAACTAAGGAACAAAAAATCAATTAATACGATGCCAGAGCGCTTGTACGTTGCTGAGTTGATGTTGGACGTAGTGGCTGACTCACTGCTCACGATCTGCGACGGCCGTTCCGAAAGCGAGCGGTCGACATGCCACGATACCCTTGCCCGTCGAGACCCGCGCCTCAGATGTTGTGTTGAGTTGAATGACTCAACATAATCACCCAATTGAAGTATCTTCAACAGCAGTGACTAGAAGAGAACAGGTTGTGTTGTAGGCCTGCCGAACGACTTTTGCGTTTGCCAGGTAATACCTGGATGATTTGTCTAAGAAAATATTAAGTATTAAAGGGGGTAAATTATGACTAATGTTTCTTTTTAAGTTTGTCTGAAAAACAGCACTATTTGGTTCTTTTCTGAAGCCATAGAATATATTCGAGAGAAAAAAAAACCGGCCAAGAGCGTGTCGGGCCACGCTCAGTGTAGGGTTCCGTAGTTTCCCGTCCGTCACAATAAGTGTTCCCACTTATGAGTTTAAAGGTGGGTATCCGTTATGTTCGCGCTCTAGCAGCGCTCCGCGCTCCTGCAACTGCTCCCGGTAGTGGGCACTGTTGTTTCCATCCAAGTTCAAAATGATTTTCCTAGAAAGTCCTTATAAAGTTCTACTTTTCAGATTTTTTTCATATTTTCTAAACGGGCGGGGGGGGGGGGGGGGACACATTGTTTTTTACTTTTGGAGCGATTATTTCCGAAATTATTGACATTATCAAAAATGATTTTAGTAAACCCCTATTCATTTTTAAATACCTTTCCAACAATATATCACACGTTTATAAAAAATATATCACTTCCCACTTTACATATAGGGGGCTACCCTAATAAAACATTTTTTCCAATTTTTATTTTACCACTTTGTCGGCGTGATTGATACACATATTGGTACCAAATTTCAGCTTTCTAGTGCTAACGGTCACAGAGATTAAGCGAGGACGGACAGACGGACAGACAGACATGGCGAAACTATAAGGGTTCCTAGTTGACTACGGAACCCTAACGAGCCCAAAAATGTCCTGTGGTCTTAATTCTTGGATGCAGTTGCATAATTAATAAACATTCATTAATAAACGTACAATTAGGAAATGTAATGCAGTTAAAGGAGTGGGGTCAGTCGGGTCACTAAAAAGTATGTTAAGGGGTTAGATTTCAATATATGGAGCCATTTCCTCAAACGTTAGATTAGTTAAGACCAAGACACGGATAAGATGATGCTTAGTGGACTTTTATTTGACTTTGGTTTAGTATCAATGCGACCTAAAAATCTATTGTGATCGCTGCTATGGCTATAGTTCACTGCTAAGCCCTATGTCGTCAACGAATAGAAGGAGTTGCTTAGCCGTGCTAAATTTCACTTCTTCTGGGCGGAGTACATAGTCTCCCAGATGAGTGTTACGTTTGCGCATTAAGGGTCCGCAATCAGATAGGATGTGCAAAGGTGTTTCTTCCGTTATGGAACAGAACACACACGTCCCTGAGTTGTGTAGTCTCAGGATGGACATGTGCTTTTTAAGACAACGGTGACCAGTTAGGGCTCTTTCCAGAATGCGTAATTTATTTTTACTTAATCCCAGGGCTTCTGAAGCGAATTTACGATCAAAAGTCCGGATTAAGGTTTTAGAATATTTTGGCCTGGTGTGTCAGACCAGATCTTAAGTAATTTATTGTGATAAAGAGTTTCAAGGGCCAATCGGGCTAGTCTTGAGATTCCACAAAATGGCCGAGGTCCAAATTGTGTACTCTTTGAGTTCTCCCGTGCAAGTTTGTCGGCAAATTTATTGTCTACAATACCCGCGTGACCCGGAACCCATCTTAAGACGACCCTGTTGTTACATCCCAGGGCGTTTAAACGGTTCACGCACTTTCCAACTAGCTTCGAATTCACTAAGTTTCATCTCAGCGCTAGCAGTGCTGCTTGACTATCAGAGTTTATATACTATAAATTATATGGTTGACGTAGTGTTTTTGCAGAATGATTTCCGCACACCAAATTATGGCAAAAATTTCTGCCTGGAAGGTGAATCTACCCAAATTCATACTAAGTTTGAATTTGGTCGAGGCCCATTTTGGACTCATCGGTATACCATATGAGGCTACCGACCTCACAGATAACCTGGCCTTTCAGCCAGTTTTTCTCTGGACTGTAGTTCCACTATGTACTTTTAATCAAAAGTGTATATTGGACGCATGATATCTGAGATCATGCGTAAGGCCGGTGTTTCCTTAATTGAGTAGAGCATGGATCTCAATCTGTAGGAGAGCAAGCTCAGACCGCCCTGGGCGTTAATTCTATACAAACAAGCCTCCTTGTCTATAATATCCTGGTCATAAAGATCAAGGGGCGTTAGGCATAGAACTGCATTAAGAGCCGCTCCAGGCGATGATCGCATAGCTCCAGTTGCCATCAAGCAGGCAGTCTTTTGTAGACTATTTAGTCTGTACGTAGTCGTCTTTTGGATGGCTTTGTTACAAGGATAAGGTTATAAGAATAATCAACTGACAACTCGCGTGTTAATATTTTAATGTTCAGTGACAGTGACAGATGACACTATTATAATCCGGCAAAATTTAAATAGACAGAAAGTCTTGCATTGCGCTATGTATGTAATTAAATGTATTTCGATTTTAGTTGGTTTACATCTTAATTCATTTTTCATTCCCCAACTCTAGAGCAATAATACCCAGTATTGGCTACGCTACGTTTGTGTTGGAAAAAGCAAACTAAGTTACTCAAGAGTAAGACCAAGGAGTAAATTTATTCGAGGGTTAGTTACTCTAGAGTAACGTTGAATTTGGTCGGTTCGCCCTTAGGATCGCAATGTGAATCTTTTCCTGCAAAATTGACTGTTCAAATGCAACTAATTTTAAGTCTGATATTTTAACCATTCCACATGTTTTTTGTACTATGTATATAAAATGATCCAGGAATAATTTTCGAATAGGTCAAACCGAAATATTATTCATTATAGCTATGATGTATCCTTCCACAAAACATTTTATCAATTTTTTTTTATCTTTTTACGGTTCTATAGTCAACTAGGAACCCTTATAGTTTCGCCATGTCTGTCTGTCCGTCTGTCCGTCCTCGCTTAATCTATGTGACCGTTAGCACTAGAAAGCTGAAATTTGGTACCAATATGTGTATCAATCACGCCGACAAAGTGGTAAAATAAAAATTGGAAAAAAATGTTTTATTAGGGTAGCCCCCCTATATGTAAAGTGGGAAGTGATTTTCTTTTAATTTCAACCCTAACGTGTGATATATTGTTGGAAAGGTATTTAAAAATGAATAGGGGTTTACTAAAATCATTTTTGATAATGTCAATAATTTCGGAAATAATCGCTCCAAAAGTAAAAAACAATGTGTCCCCCCGCCCCTCTAACTTTTGAGTTAGTTAGTAGTTTTAGTTTAGAAAATATGAAAAAAAAATCTGAAAAGTAGAACTTTATTAGGACTTTCTAGGATAATCATTTTGAACTTGGATGGAAACAACAGTACCCACTACCGGGAGCAGTTGCAGGAGCGCGGAGCGCTGCTGGGGCGCGAACATAATGGATACCCACCTTTAAACTCATAAGTGGGAACACTTATTGTGACGGACGGGAAACTACGGAACCCTACACAGAGCGTGGCCCGACACGCTCTCGGCCAGTTTTTACATTGTGTTAGATTCACTTCTAAAAATAAGTTTTTTTCTCAGTCCGTTTAATAATTTACTAAAGTTCGCTTCGTTTTTATAGGTGTTACTTGCTTCCAAAAGTCTATTGTTGACGTATCCTCGTAACTGACGTGACGCTTGGGGAGATAGTTCTCCTGGTGCCTTGCCGCCGTGTTTTCTTGATCGTTACGATTCAGTGAGTACTGTTGATTCTGTTTTATCCATCTGGGTAGGCGTAACTGAGACGTATTCGCAGGGTAGGGTATATGAAGTAAACTGACTGAGGAGTTGCCGACATAAAAACGGTTATATATTTATGTTCGAGGTGCCAATCTCCGGCACCGGAGAAAAGGTGTAACTAAATTTGTAAACGTTTTTCTATGTCATTTTCGGTTAAACTCTGCCATTAATTACCTAGTTCCTTTCTCCCGATTATATGCTGGACAGGTCTTGGTCAAGAACAAGAGGTTATCTATACAATTAACACACTTGCAAGTATACTTTGTATTATAGGCATTTTTTATGACTTAGTTTCCAACAGAGCAAACATTGTTATATCGGAAACATGTATGGAACTAATTTAGTCCTCAAACTCTCAATGTGTAACTGTAACAAATGCTGGTAGAAAAGATCCCTTGAAACATAGTTGTATTGACTCGCCAGGGCCCCAACCACTTCTTTAAGCACTTCACACCTGCTGCAGCAGCTGCTGCAGTCGTATGTTGAAAAGGAGTTCTCTGTTATTAGGTCATGCAGTGTTCTTAGGGATGTTCCCATGACCTAGTTCCATATCGGCATTCCTAATCCTCAGGTTATACTATACTAAATAAGAAGGTGGTAACAACGCAACATTTTGAGTTTTAATCGAGGATAGTTGTAGATTTCTACGAAATACAGCATCCACTTACCATCGATTTTATCGTTCTCAAGTATAAACTATCTTTTCTTTTCTCTTTACCATCACCGTTACCGTTACAGCCTATTATATTACACTGCTGAATATAGGTCTCTCCAATAAATTCTCTCATAGGGCGAATATTTGCCATAGTTGCCACGCTTCGCAAGCGGGTTGGTGCAGTTTTTTTTAGTTTTAGTCGTTATTAGGAAATCGCTCGCATGTCTTGATTTGTTTCGCTCTGTCGCCTATTACGACACCCACGGGATGATACAGGGTAGAGGATATTCTTACAACTCCACTACACGGTAGTGGGATTTTTCTCTCCACCAAAATCCTTTTATTTTATTTTTCATCACTTATTAATTTAGATTCAGATTTAATTAACACCACATTAATGCTGCTACTCGACGGCCGCAGGGAAGGTACACATTGCGAACAAGGCATATCTAGAACAGAAGGCCTTCTTATAGTTAACCAAATCTAAGAAATACCTTTTGACGTTTCACATTAATCATTCCGCAATAACTTTGCACAAGCGTACTCACACGATTTAAAATAACCTTTTACGTAAATCCGAAGAATTATGAAGTTATCTATATTTCATTACAACGTGTATAGTTTTTTGTCACTAATTTAAATTTGAATTTTTCAAACAAAGCAAAATATTAAAAAATTACGAGCAGTATTAACTTTTTTTTACTTACAAAAAACTATACACGTTGTAATGAAATATAGATAACTTCATAATTCTTCGGATTTACGTAAAAGGTTATTACATGTACATTTTTTAGTAATATGGTCTCGTTGGTTACGCTTCGGGTACGGAACTCTAAAAATTTTCATAATAATCTTTATTTGCAAGAACATTGGTGTAAAATTACGTATGAGTGTTTGTGTGTTCAATTAATCGTCACGTAAGTAGCATAGAAATATTTATCGAATTTTTACCACTATATAAATATTTAACACAATTCAATTGTTTTGATAATTAGTTAAGTGTGTGATTAGTTCAGTGTCGAGAAAATTTCAAATATTAATGTCAAATATTAATATTATATAATTTGTTAATCCGGTATGTTAGCGACCCATGTTGTTTAAACAACATGTAACATAATTAACGCACATCCTGGAAGTAGTTTGTTCAGAATCGTTTACTAAATCAATTCCTATCATTTTTAATATAGGTAATTTTTATTGCAAAAATAATTAAAACTACGTGAATTGCAGTCACACTAAATCTGTACAGTCAAAACATACTGAAATGGACCGTAACTTAAGGAAATAAGACTTTTAAGAGTGCATTTTTATTTGGATTATTACTAATTCTGTCATAAAATAAAAATGAAGAAAAATGAACTTTATTTCAAGCTCGTTAAAGTCTTTGCGTTCGTGGATTTGTACTGTGACCACAACATTCTTCCGGAATTCCGGAATTAGTATAAATAATTTGATAAATAATCAGTGCATAAAAATGTTTAACTAAAAATTCAGTGTATGTATTACGATTATAACATAATATACTAATTGGGGTGTCTGAGGGTGTGCGTTAATTACGTTACATATTGTATTTGTCAATTATCACATAATGTCAATTTCATATGTTACATATTTGGACAATGTCATATAATATTAGAGTAATATTTGTGTATTAATGTTAAATTTATTTCCATATTTTCCACGGTACTTCTATATTGTAGCAAACTCTAATTTAAACTGGTAGACTTTATGTAACCACTATGTAATAAGACGGAAAAAGATAACGATAAATGAAGTCAGCTATTTGTGTTGTTTATTAATGCTACGTCCATTGCGTGCAATCACACGAATACTTAGACGAGACATTACATGTACATTCAGGTGGCAGTTTTGCAGCGGTCGCGTTCCGTAGCTTATGAATTTTCAATGCGAAGTCAAGCCTCGACACTGCTTTGTGTTATACCCTCTTTTCCAGACGAAGGAGTTTTCTTTTGTTTAAGTATGAATGAGATGTATTTTTAGATGAATTGTTTGCTTTTAAATACACCATAGCTTCTAAAACTCATCCTTTCATTAAGATTTTATATAGAAACTGGATTTCACAAAGAAATAAGGTATATTTAGTTAAGAAATAATTATTGCATTTCTAATTTAATCGCTAGGTCACCGATTGCAACATACGGCTGTATCTCTCAAACATATACAATATCTCTGCAAATATATGCTCTATGACTCTATAGCATAGAATCATAGAGTATATTAAATTCAGTTAAAGATAATATTCCTACAAAAAACAAATGTTTGACGTTGTTATTTGTATAATATATGATATAATTGTTATCAAATATGAAGTACCCCGAAAGGAAGTAGGCAAAGGAAAGGATGAAAGCCAGTTAAATTATATCAGGCATTTTTTCATAGTTATTGGACTTAAAAACGTAGTGCCCTCGTAGGTACCATCAGCTGGACTCCAAACGCGCTTACACTGTTACTTACATATCACAGACTTGTATAAGGAAGAAATGAAAATCTTTTAGCAACGTTGCCTACATAAATAATTACTTCCCTTTACAAATTTTTTTTTTATATCTGTAATTTTTATCAAAATCTCTAGAGCACATTGTTAGATTAAACTTTTTATAAATGAGTTGTCACCTCAATGTTCACGTTTGGTTGGTGACATGTGTAATTTAAATTGCTTTAAGTCACAAGTTCGTGATTTTAAGATCGGATGTGATGAAAAGCTTGCCATCAGTCAGAGAAATTTTACAACATTTTTAGGACTAAAGGGGAATATATACCAATTTATCTAACTGTATCCTGAATTATAAGTTGGTGCTTAAAATATTAAGGTTAATAAGCTAAGGAAAAGTAAGATGAATTCCTTGCTGGTTTAACCAGAACTAGTGATAAAATGTTCAGCGACTTTCAGCAAGCATCATTTTTTAGGGTTCCGTAGTCAACTAGGAACCCTTATAGTTTCGCCATGTCTGTCTGTCCGTCTGTCCGTCCTCGCTTAATCTCTATGACCGTTAGCACTAGAAATCTGAAATTTTGTACCAATATGTGTATCAATCACGCCGACAAAGTGGTTAAATAAAAATTGTAAAAAAATGTTTTATTAGGGTAGCCCTATGTAAAGTGGGAAGTGATTTTTTTTTATTTCAAGCCTAACGTGTGATATATTGTTGGAAAGGTATTTAAAAATGAATAGGGGTTTACTAAAATCATTTTTTGGTAATGTCAATAATTTCGGAAATAATCGCTCCAAAAGTAAAAAACAATGTGTCCCCCCCCCTCTAACTTTTGAACCATAAGTTTAGAAAATATGAAAAAAATTTGAAAAGTAGAACTTTATAAGGACTTTCTAGGAAATCATTTTGAACTTGGATGTAAACAACGGTACCCACTACCGGGAGCAGTTGCAGGAGCGCGGAGCGCTGCTGGAGCGCGAACATAATGGATACCCACCTCTAAACTCATAAGTGGGAACACTTATTGTGACGGACGGGAAACTACGGAACCCTACACTGAGCGGGGGGGGGGGGGATATTTTCCATAGTTGCTATGCTTGGCAGGAGCGTTGGTAACCGCAGTTTTTATCATTTTGAGATGTTATCACGAAGATGCTGCTGCCCATCTGCTGCTTTATTTTATCCTCTCACCTCTTACGACACCAACGGAATAGTATGTGGTACCTATTGGAATCTTTTACGCAGTCACAATACGAGTATATACATCCATGCCGTGTTGTCATAAATTGTTTGTGATGTATATTCTATACCTAGTAGTCTGTCTGAGCTGGTACGGCTGGTACAGCAGCCAAATAGCGGTGCTCGCACTGCTGCGTTACAGGGTATAGAAAAACAGTATAATTAGAACAAGCTGTGTGGAATTCCATCTCAGTCCTCAGAAATAACAAAACATCTGTAATTTTCTTTGTTTAAAGTTGGCTGTTAGAGCCGTGGTAGCTCTGTGGTTACGCTCGCTGTAAATATAACAGAACGCGAGTAACCCAGGTTCGATCCCCGCCGACACCATAGACATTGTTAATTGCAATTTTAAGTGCTGATTTACCACGTGCTCGGCGGTGAAGGAAAACATCGTGAGGAAACCTGCATGTCTGAGGAATAAGAAAAAAAAATATTTCGAAGACATGTGAAGTTCGTCAACACGCATTTGGGCAGCGCGGCGGACACTTTCTTGCCCTAAACCCTCTCAGAAATGAGGGGAGGCCTGAGCCCAGCGGGTGGGACGTATATAGGCTGTAACTTTACTTTACTTTTTTTAAAGTTGGCTGTAGACTATGTTCATGAACGGCAGGTAGTCATTCAGACTAAGAAAATATACTACAGATCTTTATTTCATCAGTATTAGCTACCATCTGTTGCTGTATATAGTCGTTCTCAAGCCGCAATAAATGACATGCTATGTTAAAAGAGCTGTTTTCACTTACCATTTTGGGCATATTTCAACAGCCGTGAACACGGGTTTAGTATTGGAACCCAAATTTCATCCGTTACCGCCCAGCACAGTAATATGAGTGGCCGTGGATAGATCGATTTCGCGCTTGGAGAAAATATTGGTATATCCCACTTACATACTGTAGATATTTGATTTTTTTTTCATATAATATAAGGGAAAAAATCAAAATTTATTGAAAAGTAAAAGGTGATTTCAAAGAACGAAAAGGAATAAAATAATGTATATAAAATAATTTTGGTAGTCGATGCTAAGATAGTGTATAAAAAAATTAAAGCAACGATTTCAAAATCAACTATGTGGAAATAATTTGATTCCTTTTAGTTCTTAGATTTCGACTTTAATTTTTTACATCCTTATTTTTCCTCCAAACTTCAAATATTTCTTTAAAAAATATGAGATTACCCCTGAAATATTTAATGAAAAAAATTTACTCAGAACCTCCATTTTCTTGATGTTAGTTAAAACACGGAAGCGAGGTGGCAGAAAAAGGTAAAATTTTAATAAATTTATTACCATTATTACCTACTAAACGTTAACAGCTCGTAGCTAAATATAAGCTTTACTATTTGATATTGTTTACAATTTTCACTTATATGATGAAGAGGATTCCTGTTTATAGTAGTGAGACGTTTACGTATACTTCAGCTATATTAACAGCTTCAAAATAAGGTTACAAGTAACGACAGTCTGTCAAGAAAACTTTATCAATGTACATTAGAATTATCATCCGTTATAGAGAGACATGGGCCTCTCCCGTTATAGTAAATTCTCTATACAATAAGCCTGCCTAAATTTACAGGAATCGTTTTCTTACTGTGTTAAATCATTTTGTGAAAATTGCGTGTTAGTGAGAATAAGTTGTTCTAAACCTGTAGCTAACCTTATTAAGAGAAGACAATTAAAATTTTGTAATCTGACAGCACTTCAGTAGGGAATTAATGCTTTCGTGAAAGGATTAAGGAATGAGATTCAGAGTGCCAACAATCAAAATAACTTTCTACATTTTGTTAGCAAACATCGTCTGTTTGTTGCTTTCTCGCCAAAGTTAATTTAATTCTCCACACATTGTGTTAATTGTTTACAAATTATTTGTAACATTACTTTTATTATTTTTTATGTTTTATATAACAAAAATAATCAAGCGTTTTGAATAATCAGACTCACGGCGATAACACACGTTCTAGTCTAGTCGAGCTACGAGCTCACATGATAGTTTACGGCATTTATGTGCTGTCCATACGTCGGTTCGTCCCAAAAGTAACCAAATGTATGGGGTTGAGACATATCGGTGTAGTATGCTGCGACGCCAGGCTAATTGTTACCATTGTTATAATGTAATTCACAATTTGTCCAGGAATTTCACTAGGTAGCAATTGGTTATCATTCAACAGGGAGATTGTCATAAATAAAAAAGTCCCTACGTACGAGTAAATTATTGGTAATACGATATCAGCCATAAAAATTAAACATTTTTATCATGGCTTGAAGTAATTGGTACGCACGGACCTGAAAGCACTTAGTAAGTTTTCTGTCAAGAAATTCTCAGTTGCAGTCCAGAAAAGAAAGCATTTAAAGCCATTATACCTGCGTCTGATTTTCTTCCATTTGAAACAGATTGCAGTTCCATCGGACCGTGAGAGTGAGAGAATGAAAACAGCATCTATGCTTGCGTATAAGGTGTAAGCTTAATACACTTTACGTGCAAAGCAGTAAGAATAGAAATTCAGATAATCTGCTAAGCTATTTTCTTCATTATATAAACTGTTAAGTCGATTTTGCTGTTGTTATTCAATTATTATAGCTCGTAGTCTTACGTTCGTATTATGTATATAATGGTCAATGCGTGCGCAGTATATTAACATTTCGTTTGCAGCACAGCGCATTACTGGAAAGTACACTGAATACATATGTACTGTACATGAATTAAATGTGCTCTTGCAATTTACACGTAGCATTCAAAGCCCGTGCTGAACAATATGAATGTCCACATTCAGCATTTAAACAAACATTTGGTAAAAGGGTTGTTACATAATATATCAAAAAGGAAACCTTTTTTTGTCGACGGCATGGCGGCTGCAGCCGTGCACGGTTACTTATGAATTTAAAATACTCAGAATTTGACGCCTGTGCTATGAGTGTTTTGTCTATTTGCTCTGATTTCTTTTAAATCTCAAACGAAAAAGTACGAGACGATAGTTATCGTGATCGCGATTCCGCCAGCAAACGTGGTTATCACAACTTTTTTCAAACGTGATTATCACGATTTTTATCAAGTAAGAGCACTTTTACCAAAAAAGAGGATCCAATCTAAAACGAGGCTAATTTTCGTAAAAATACAGTTGATTGGTTTTGTTTAGTGTATCCTTGATAATGCTCACGCATCTTATTTTAAGTACATACTGTGACGGTGCATTATTATTATTAATAATTAATTTCTGTATAAAAATGTCTAAAACTATCTTAAAAGTAATATTATATTCAATTAAAAAGGCATTTTTGTAATCGAGGGTAGATGTGGATGTCTATGGGCCGCAGCAACCACTTACCATCAGGTGGACTGTGTGTTAGTTTGTCACCCTATCTTATGAAAAAAAAAGGATAGCTATCCTTCTTCGTAACGTCGTTTAGACGGTAGTTAACACAAAACCACATGCCGCCGTCCTTCTTCTTTACCAGAACCACAGGTGAACACCATGGAAACAATGAAGGCTCAATAACACCATCCTTCACCATTCCTTCAATCATGGTTTCCACTTCCTTTTCACGTGCTACCGATAACCTTCTTGGCCGATAAAATATAATATTACTTGCGCCAAGTTTCATAAAAAAAAATTAATTTCTTTCACTTAAGTTAAAAAATGTGTTCGCGACGGCCTAACAACGCTAAGAAACGAAGTTATAAAGAATATTGTTTTTTGTATTAATAATGAAATTACCGACAAAACTGAGTGAAAACATTTATTAATATAGTTATTTAGCATGTTTATAACTCTTAGTATATTTGTATAGAATGTCGTTTTGATAACAAGTGATATAAACAACTTTTATTATATACCAAAAAATCGACCAATCACAGCGCGTCTTATCGTGGAAAGTTTTTAATTAACTGCGTAATAGTTCATACTAAAATAAGGAAAATAATTTTATGTTCTAAAAGACTTATAAATATGACATTCAATTAGCATATGGCTTATAGATTAAAGAAGTATAGGGATATTTTTGTATAATTAAACGCATTTCGTAGTTATAGAAAAATCAAAGAATTAATGTACCCAAATATTATGAAAATTTTGGACATTTCGTTTAATAACTTTTTACAATGTTAATATTTTGAGTAACATTTATGATCTACTAATAAAGTACCAGACTACCGATTTAATGATGTATAGCATGTTAGTGTAGCAATTAGTTTTGTATAGAAAATATTGCAATTTATGCCATTTGTATAGTGAAAAGTTTATGCAATAAAGAGGCAAACGGAAAATGGCAAGCGGCTCACTGCAAAGTATTGCCCAAGTCTACCTTAGGGGCTCGGGACCCAGTACCAGTAGTAGTGTGAAGAACTACCAGTGACAGTGAAGTGAAGTGAGTGGTATCCGGTGGTAGCTGAAGTGACTAGTAGCAGTATATAGTGAATAGTGAAAGTGTTAGCTAGCCGAAAAAGGTCGTAACTGACATTCGCAGTTACACATCGTGAAAGTGGTAGCTAGCCGAAAAAGGTCGTAACTGATATTCGCAGTTACATATTATAGTGAAAGTGGTAACTGATAGCCGCAGTTACACAAGTGATAAAATCAACTAGTTTAGTTGATAATAGCTGCTAGTCAGTAGTGTTAGAAAACCAGCTACTACCAATAGATCTTTGATACCACCGTACAATTTAAAGAAATCTTTCGAAATATACAGTGACCAACCAATAGTGAACAACCGTAGTTTAACAACCGTGATCGATAGTTAGAGTTATAAAATTTCGCGACTAATCAATCAGTTGAACCGCTGGCCACTACCTTGCTATTTGTATTTGTTAATCGTGCATTTTGATTTAAACCACAGTCCACAATATTTCAGCGGCACCCACAAAGACGGCGGTGAAAGTACCCACCGGAACCTATAGGTGTAGGACGTGAGCGACTCGCGAAGTATCTTCGACAACATTTACTCCGGAGAGTTTCGCCCGTCCGGCACATTCGTTGGTCCTTCGAGCCGGATATATCCGTTTGTATTTCGGAACTGGGTAAATAGTCACCACCGTATTAAAACCGCAGAATTTTCAGATTCAAGATGCCGATCACCCGTTCGCAAGGAAGGGAAGCCAAGGCGTGGACCGTCGGTCTGGAAGGAGGTTCGTCGGCCAGTAACGCCGCCGTCCACTACCAGATGCCACCACGCTCACCGTCAACGGTAGAGGGCGCTGAGGCGCCATGCTGCCCCCCCGAAGTGGGGATACCCCTGCCCACGCCGACCACTACGGCCCGCACAACGAAGCAGAGGGAACATATAGAAGGCAACGATGACTTTAGCCGTGCATCATCGCCAACAGCCCGGGAAGACACCCACAACGAAGAGCCACCGAGGGGCCACACCGTATGCAGTACGAAGTCAAAGAAGACTGTTCGGCCCAATAGAAGAATTTTGAAGGCTCGTGAAGAAGTATTGAAGATCAAACTAGAACTTGCGCAGATCTCTTTACAGATGGCTGAAGAAGCAGACGAATCAGACGACTATGATGAAGATGGTCACTCCAAAAGTGAGTACGTTCGATCTTGGCTCGAAAACTCTGTAGCCAAACAAAAGTCAAATCAAGGCGGAACCACCGGAGGGAAGGCCCCATTTAATAAAACTGTCACAAAGCCAACCCCGGACGTTGTCGACCTCAGTGAGCCCCAAAAGGAGCTCACGAACCAGGATTCCTATCCAGAAGACGTACAAAGGGATCCCATGCCACAGAAGCTCAGCCAGGAACCCACCGTTAATGAAGACAGGGGGCTCCTACCGATTGTATCAGAGCTCACATACCAGGATTCCTATCCAGAAGACGTACAAAAGGATCCCATGCCACAGAAGCTCAGCCAGGAACCCACCGTTAATGAAGACAGGGGGCTCCTACCGATTGTATCAGAGCTCACCAACCAGGATTCCTATCCAGAAGATGTACAAAAGGATCCCAAGCCAAATAAAGCTAGCCAGGAACCTGTCATAAGTGAAGACAGGGGGCTCCGTCCATTTATATCGGAGCTCACGTCCGCTATAGCCGCGCTCGCTGACAAATCAAAGTTAGAGAGTGCGCCACTATCGTCGCATACTTTCGCAGCGTCGAAAGCTATAATGACACTGCCAAGCTTTAGCGGAGCACATACCGAGTGGCTTTCATTCCGTGCCATTTACGAAACAACCCGAGGCTACTTCAATGACATTGAAAACACAGCTAGACTAAGACGAAGTCTACAAGGAAGAGCCTTGGAAACAGTCAGTTCAGAACTCATCGGGCATGCTAAGCCAGATGAGATTATGCGAGAACTGGAGCTACAATTTGGGCGTCCAGATTCAATCGCGCAAGCAGAAACCGAGAAGTTACGAGGATTAGCACGCTGTACAGAAGCGCCTAGAGACATTTGCACATTCGCGAGTAAAGTGAGGGAAAGCGTCGTCACTCTTCGAGCCCTAAAGCGAGATTATTACCTCGTCAACGCAGAGCTGCTACGACACCTCACCGACAAACTGCCAAACTCTATACGTGCCCAGTGGTATAGAATCTACACCGAAAAATATGACTCTAGACCAGACCTCGGCTGCTTCAGCGATTTTATTACCGAGCAAGCTCGCTTCTGCAGTGCATTTGCGCCTCCAGAAATTATTAACGAAGCACAAAGCAATCGTACAGTACATAGAGCACACGCGGCTACTACTAAGCCGTCTCCGAAATGCAGAGTGTGCAAAAAAGAGGGTCACTACGGATCCGAATGTAAAACATTCAAGGAAGCAGATATCAACAAAAGATGGCAACTCGCAAAGCAAAATAATTTATGTTTCCGCTGTTTACGCTATAGAAATCAGACACACAAATGCAAAACCAATAAGTGTGGAATAAAAGGATGCACCGCGACACACAATCGACTTCTCCATAACAATACAAAGGAGAAGACTGAGGTCAAACAAAAAGAACCTCAAGAAACCGTAGCTAACTCATTCGCTGTGTCAAAGCATCAAGCGTATTTAAAAATAATTCCAGTGCGAGTAATTGGACCGGCGGGAGCTGTAAACACACACGCCCTGTTGGATGATGGGTCAACAGTTTCACTGATGGATGAAGAGATCGCCAAACAAATTGGAGCTAAAGGGCGGTTCGACCCGTTTAAGATCACCGCTATCGGGAACACTACCCTCGATTCACCGGAATCCCGAAGAATTAAAGTATCGCTGAAGAGTCTCCACAGCAAAAGGGTGCCATTCAGAGCACGCACGGTCGCAAGCCTAAACTTGGGGCCACAGACTGTGCGTGCAGTAGACATAGCCAAGTGCAAACACTTGAAAGACCTAAAGGAGCAGCTAATATATGACTCCGGCAACCCAAGGATCCTAATAGGACAGGACAATTGGAGACTTCTGATAGCCACTCAAATCCGAAGAGGTCCGCCGCACCAGCCAATCGCCTCGCTCACAGAATTAGGATGGGTGCTACACGGGGCAAACACTAAAGCCCCGTATCAGCGCGTCCACGCGGCCAATGAGCTGCACAAGAGCGAGGGAAATATAGATGACCAACTCCGCGAATATTTCGCACTGGAATCTCTCATCATCAACGCGAGAAGACCAGACTCCGACCCAGAGAAGAAAGCTGAAGATATACTAAATAGCAGCACCCGTCAGTTACAAGACGGGCACATAGAAACAGCGCTTCTCTGGAAGGAAAAGGATATCGAGATGCCTGGTAATTATGAAACAGCAATAAAACGGCTCGTTTCCATTGAAAGAAAATTAGATCGAGACGAAGATCTAAAAAGGAAGTATGATGAACAAATGAATTCCCTTGTACAAAAAGGATACGCCGAGATAGCACCGAAAACTAGCACACCGGGAAGAACATGGTACCTACCCCATTTCGACGTCCATAACCCAATGAAGCCAGAGAAGTTTCGAATAGTACACGATGCCGCAGCCAAAACAAAGGGGGTGTCGTTGAACGACTTCCTGCTCACGGGTCCAGACCTACTGCAATCACTACCAGGGGTCATGATGCGTTTTCGCCGCCATAAAATCGCTGTCTCCGCGGACATAGCCGAAATGTTCATGCAGGTTAAAGTCAGACCCGAAGACAGAGATGCCTTAAGATATCTCTGGAGAGGGGATCGACGTAATGAAGCTCCACAGGAATATAGAATGACGTCGATCATTTTCGGTGCAGCCAGTTCACCCTGCACAGCCATATTCGCGAAGAACTGGAACGCTAGAAAATACAAAGACAAGTATCCAGAAGCCGTAGAAGCTATCATCCAAAACCACTATATGGATGACTATCTCGATAGTTTCCAGTCTCTGGAAGAGGCAAAGCGAATATCGAAGGAAGTACGCGACATACACAAAAACGCGCACTTCAACTTAAGAAAATGGGTTTCCAACGCACCAGAAGTTGTAAAAGAATTAGAACCTGACCATGAAGCATCTGAGTCAGTCGATCTGGGAAACAAAGGAACCGAGGAAAAGATGCTCGGATTAATCTGGAAACCAGGTACCGATCAGCTGAGCTTCTACCTAAAGCTCGCTCGACTTCCAATCAATTTGCTGCATAAAACACCGACCAAGAGGGAAGCACTTAAAATAGTAATGTCGCTGTATGACCCGCTCGGCCTCGCCTCCCCAGTTACAATTTGAGCAAAGCAAATACTGCAGGAAGCATGGAGACGAGGAACAGACTGGGACCAGGAGCTGGACGAAGACCTGACTAAACAATGGTTCACATGGATCCAACATCTGGAACAGCTCAAATCAGTAAGCATCCCAAGATGCTACCCGGGATTCAGCGACGCACATTCACTCCAAGTCCACGTGTTCACCGATGCCAGTGAGAGCGCTTACGCAACGGCAGTCTACTGGAGATCAACAACAACCGATGGGACAGTACATGTGAGCCTCATCATGGCTAAGGCGAAGGTAGCTCCGCTGAAAGTAACGTCCATACCTCGCCTCGAGTTACAAGCCGCCGTGATGGGAAGCCGCGTAGCTACCGCCGTCATCCAGGCACATTGCGTGACGCCCGAAGCCGTAGCATATTGGACTGATAGCAAAACTGTCCTCAAGTGGATAAAAAAGGGCTCCAGGAGTTACAAACCTTTCGTTGCCCACCGAATAGCAGCAATCGAGGAACATAGTAAAGTAGAGGACTGGCGCTGGGTACCTACCAAATTGAATATAGCTGACATTGCCACGAGGGACGTACCACCGAACTTCGACTCCAATCACGAGTGGTACAACGGCCCATCGTTTCTGTATAAAGAACCCTCAGCATGGCCAACCGAAAGACCCCTCACCATTAAGGAATCGTATCAAGCTCCCATACTCCGAGAAGCTGTTCCCGATCCAGCAAGGTTTTCGAAATGGGAACGCTTATTGCGAGCTACGGCTAGAGTGCTACAATTTATAACACTCTGCCGCAAAACCACAGACAGAACGTTCTATAAAAGAACAAAAAGGAACAAAGAGGAAGATCCCGACTGGAGGAAATCGAAAAATAATCCGCGACAAATCGCGCAGCCTCCCAGTCAAGTGAAAAATAGAGATGTCAAAAGGTACATCACACTAGAGGCCGAATTCATCACAAAGGCCGAAAAGCTCCTGATACGTGCTATACAAGAGGGCTCCTTCTCACAAGAGATAACCGATCTCCGTAATAATAAAAAGGTCGCTCATGATAGCCGCCTACGACCGCTCCAAATAGAATTGAAAGACGGGATCATCGCGCTACGAAGTCGCATAGCCGCCGTGAAGGGAGTCACAGAAGACATGAAGGGGCCAGCTATATTGGATGGTGATCATTACATCACGCAATTATACATTGACTGGACGCATCGTAGCCTGCATCATTGCGGAACCGAACCTACCATCAACGAGGTTCGACAGCACTACTGGGTGATCCAACTTCGACCCACCACGAAAAAGATAGTGAGCCAATGCATACAGTGTCGCATCAGAAAAGCAAAACCATCAGTGCCAGCGACCGGTGACCATCCCAGTACACGTCTCGCTCATCACCAGAGACCGTTCACCTTCACCGGTCTGGACTATTTTGGGCCACTTTCAGTCACTGTGGGACGTCAACATCAGAAGAGATACGTAGCTCTCTTCACCTGCCTCACATCCAGAGCTGTCCACTTAGAAGTTGTCGCAAATCTTAGCGCTGACTCCGCAATACTGGCATTAAGAAGATTCGCAGCACGCCGAGGGTGCCCCACCGAGATTTACTCTGACAATGGCACCAACATGCACGGCGCAGACAAGGAACTTCGGGAGGCTTTTCGAGAAGAAGCCAGTCGACGAGGCATAGTGTGGCGTTTTATAACCCCCTCCGCGCCTTTCATGGGAGGAGTGTGGGAACGTCTCGTACGGTGCGTGAAGACGGCACTATACACCGTCCTTCATGAGAGACACCCGCATGAGGAAGTATTAGCCACGCTGCTCTGCGAGGTGGAGTACACAGTGAATAGCAGACCATTGACTCACATCTCTGTAGACAGCGAATACGACGAATCCATCACTCCAAATCACTTCCTTTTAGGAGGATCTGCGAGACTGCCGACACCTGGAGTATTTGATGAAAAGGATATGAATAGTAAAAGACACTGGCGACGCTCCCAGATACTCGCTGACATGTTCTGGCAGCGTTGGGTCCGAGAGTATTTACCGGAACTTCAAAACCGGCGGGAGGCCTATGGGCGAGGTCCCAATCTCCAGGTGGGCGATCCAGTCCTCATAGCTGACGGCCAGTTACCTCGTAACACCTGGCCACGAGGGAGGGTGGAAGCTGTTTACCCCGGTGCGGACGGACAGATCCGCACTGTGGAGGTACGCACAGCAAACGGCCTAATCAAGAGACCAACCAGGAAACTCGTGCCGCTGCCGAAGTAGAAGCAACGTCGCTCACCGAAATGGATGCAGCGCCGCTGTGAGAAAATCGTCGCGACGCTGCACGGCGGGAGAGATGTTCGCGACGGCCTAACAACGCTAAGAAACGAAGTTATAAAGAATATTGTTTTTTGTATTAATAATGAAATTACCGACAAAACTGAGTGAAAACATTTATTAATATAGTTATTTAGCATGTTTATAACTCTTAGTATATTTGTATAGAATGTCGTTTTGATAACAAGTGATATAAACAACTTTTATTATATACCAAAAAATCGACCAATCACAGCGCGTCTTATCGTGGAAAGTTTTTAATTAACTGCGTAATAGTTCATACTAAAATAAGGAAAATAATTTTATGTTCTAAAAGACTTATAAATATGACATTCAATTAGCATATGGCTTATAGATTAAAGAAGTATAGGGATATTTTTGTATAATTAAACGCATTTCGTAGTTATAGAAAAATCAAAGAATTAATGTACCCAAATATTATGAAAATTTTGGACATTTCGTTTAATAACTTTTTACAATGTTAATATTTTGAGTAACATTTATGATCTACTAATAAAGTACCAGACTACCGATTTAATGATGTATAGCATGTTAGTGTAGCAATTAGTTTTGTATAGAAAATATTGCAATTTATGCCATTTGTATAGTGAAAAGTTTATGCAATAAAGAGGCAAACGGAAAATGGCAAGCGGCTCACTGCAAAGTATTGCCCAAGTCTACCTTAGGGGCTCGGGACCCAGTACCAGTAGTAGTGTGAAGAACTACCAGTGACAGTGAAGTGAAGTGAGTGGTATCCGGTGGTAGCTGAAGTGACTAGTAGCAGTATATAGTGAATAGTGAAAGTGTTAGCTAGCCGAAAAAGGTCGTAACTGACATTCGCAGTTACACATCGTGAAAGTGGTAGCTAGCCGAAAAAGGTCGTAACTGATATTCGCAGTTACATATTATAGTGAAAGTGGTAACTGATAGCCGCAGTTACACAAGTGATAAAATCAACTAGTTTAGTTGATAATAGCTGCTAGTCAGTAGTGTTAGAAAACCAGCTACTACCAATAGATCTTTGATACCACCGTACAATTTAAAGAAATCTTTCGAAATATACAGTGACCAACCAATAGTGAACAACCGTAGTTTAACAACCGTGATCGATAGTTAGAGTTATAAAATTTCGCGACTAATCAATCAGTTGAACCGCTGGCCACTACCTTGCTATTTGTATTTGTTAATCGTGCATTTTGATTTAAACCACAGTCCACAATATTTCAGCGGCACCCACAAAGACGGCGGTGAAAGTACCCACCGGAACCTATAGGTGTAGGACGTGAGCGACTCGCGAAGTATCTTCGACAACATTTACTCCGGAGAGTTTCGCCCGTCCGGCACAAAATGCTCAGCAGAAGGTCCCGTTAACTGCAGTATTCTTAATTAAATTTAGGAAGTTATATTTTTTATCATAAGACGTAAATAATGGCGAAAAGAAGCTAGCAGGTTCTTCGTAATTCCAATTTTTTAGCGTTAAGTTTATATTTACTTATTCGTTTTTATTGTTATAATTACGTTATATAATAACTAAACACTGCGGCGAGCTATGGAGATGGCTACTTCGTAATTATAAGATTAGAGTAACCAACTGATAATAATTGGCTCATCGCAACTTTTAAGAAAAGATAACAGCTTTTTTTCTTGAATTTATACTAGTATAATAAAGCGAAAGAGTTTTTTGTTTGTTTGTTAAATCACGCTAATCTCTGGAACTACACGTTCAATTAAGATTATTTTTGTATATGATAGCCAGAGTCATGAAAAATAGTAAGTATAGGCTACACTTTTCAGCTAGACTTAAATCTTGTTTTTTTTTATGCAAGTCGGAATAAAAAGCGCTAACAATTTCCTCTATCCGCGTTTGCAGTGACAGTGGTTAGTGATATGTAAATGCAATGTTCTAGAAAAATATTAATCGATACTCCTAAAAAGTCCGCTTTACTATTTATACCTATTTCTACACAAGCCACAGTTAGGTATTTTGTGATAAAAAGTACACAAGCCACAATTAGGTATTTTGTGATAAAAATTATGAGCGTCACTATTAGACATTCTGAACCATTGATTTATATAACACTAGATCAGTAATAATCGCGCCAAAGCGTTACCACTGCACATATGGCCACAGCCATATGCCTAGCTAACGTGAGTTCATTGTTCAATGTGACGCCGACAAAGTTGAGCTGCGAAAAAAAATGGGTAAATGCGTAGTGAAAGAATGCTATTCAAGGTCACAAAAACGTTAAAAATCAAACGGAATCTTCAACACATAATTTTTAGTTCTTGTTTTCATATAAACGTAAAAAACCTCAAATAATTAAATAAAATTATCGAATTATGCCATTTAGGTTCAATGTTGCCACTTTCCGCATATGTGATTACCCTACATTAATGGGAGACTAAATAATTAATGGAGTAAGTTAATTTGTTACCTCTGATTTTAAATATTTTCGAAATTATAATAAAACTACGTTTTAACTTTCACAAAAAATATAATTTTAGTTTATTCGTGAATTATTTACATATTAAATATATTTTATTACCTATTTTATATTAATAATTATATAAAATATTTCTATATTATTTATAATTTCATATAAATTTTATAATAATTATATTTTATTACCTATTTTATATTGTTTGATTTATTAGTACTATAAAAATACGTTTTATTTCATCATTATGTTTACTTCTATTCATTTGATAAGCTTTGTATCCTTTTTTTCTAAAGGGACGTAATAAAGATTTTAAAATAAAATGTACTTTTTTAATATAAAAACAATTAACTGCAGCTTAAAAAACCAATCAGGGTTTAACAATGACATCAGGACGTCAGTCATCTCAGTCCCCCGTGACCATGGGTGCTGAAAAGCGCCCGAAACGTCGGGAATTGAAAATAAAAAGTAAAAATAAACGCGATAAAATCCGTAAAAGTAGTTTTAAAAATTGACATTAACTGATACAGACTATCAAAAGTCAAATAAGCACCCTCATAAATTTCCTAATAGAGGGTATAGTTGCCACGCTTGATAGGAGGTATGTCAAGTTGGCAACCGCATTTTTTTATTTTTAGTTGCTATTAATATGGAAATGCTGCTCTCTTAGTTGTTTTTTTCACTCTCTCGCCTCCTACGACACCCACGCGACAATATTGGTTAGTGGATAATATTCTTATACCACCACTCCATGGGCACAGTGGACATTTGACAGAAAGTAATTAAAAATTATAAATAAAATTTTGCAAAATTTAAGAAAACATTACTTTTTAAGGCAATAAAAGTTCTCTAGATTAGACATCATTGAAGCTCGATAAAGGTTTGAAGTATCGACTTTAATTATCTCTCTATTTCTACGCTCCGTAACTACGAGTACACGACTTTTCCATTTGTGTTTATGGAGACATTCACAGTTACGTACCGATTTGGAAGCGTCGCAAAATTAGCTCGTGATTTTATAATTTTCACTTACCAATGTTACAGCAATTTTATCCACATAAATATATTACAAAAGGTAGTCAAGACGGATGACATATTTTAAAAGCTTCTAATTAACTTTGTTAGAATTAAATCTTGAAACTAAATTTTGAAGCCTTTATCCTGAAGCGATTGAACTGAAATTTTGCTTATATGTTCAGTTTGGATGACAATGCATGGTAAGTTAAGTGACGTCGTACTAAATTCAATATGGCGGATCGCCCAAAAATGCGAACTATAATAGATCTTTTGCTAAGAAAAATATGAAAGTAAAATGACGTTACTATAAATCCAATATGGTGGACACCCAAAGATGGTGGACTATATTTTTATACACTCCCATTATATGGACATAAAATAAGAGAAAATATCGACCGTGTTCATTTCTTCGAGGTGACGGTGTACCTACCATTGAGTTATACAACACTAGAGGAGCAAACCACATTACCGCGCGTCGAAAAAGGTGTAACCACTATCCAAACGCGACGACGTAGCTTTGAAACTAATAACAATTTTAAGTAAACATATATCTATCTCACTTACACAAGTTGCGAAAACAATATCTTCGCTAAGATTAGATAAAGATAGACACACAAACATGCAACGGCAGGTTGGTGTGGCTTACTATGTGAAATTTTACCTAAAATACGCAATAAAAATGAGTTTTCTTAAGCTGCAGTTAATTGTTTTTATACTAAAAAAAATATTTTATTTTAAAATCTTTATTACGTCCCCTTAGAAAAAAGGATAGAAAGCTTATCAGATGAATAGTAGTAAACATAATGATGAAATAAAACGTATTTTATGGTACTAATAAATCAAACAATAAAAAATAGGTGATAAAATATAATTAATATAAAATTTATATGAAATTGTAAACAATATTAAACTATTGGTATAAAATAGGTAATAAAATATATTTAATAGATAATTCATGAATAAACTAAAATAAGAATGATTAATTATTTTGTATGAAAGTTAAAACGTAGTTATTATTGTAATTTCCAAAATATTTAAAATCAGAGGTAACAAATTAACTTACTCCATTAATTATATAGTCTCCCATTAATGTAGGATAATCACAAATGCGGAAAAGTGGCAACATTTAACCTAAATGGCAATATTCGACAATTTTATTTAATTATTTGAGGTTTTTTACGTTTATATTAAAACAAGAACTAAAAATTATGTGTTGAAAGTGATTCTGCTTGATTTATTACGTTTTTGTGACCTTGATAGCATTCTTTCACTACGCATTTACCCATTTTTGTCGCGGCTCAACTCTGTCGGCGTCGCTTTAAACAATGAACTCACGTTAGCTAGGAATAAGCCGGTGGCCATATGTGCAGTGGCAACGCTTTGGCGCGGTTATTACTGATCTAGTGTTATATAAATCAATGGTACCTACTACTTACTATACGGCTAAACAGTAAGACTAATATATAAGAATATTTTTTATCGCGTGATGTTATTTTCGTCCGTATCCGTCACTGCTTTATCGCCGATATGAACATCAGGCAATAAGACGTTGTACAATATAATCTTGCAGTAAATCGTTCAAAAAATTTAAATCGCTAAAATTTTTCACCACTTTCTTGACAAGCCAATGAATATATACAGCTAATACTTCGTTCAGTATTCTTCTATCTATTTTTCCATGATTTTGTATAAGATTTTGCAAAGAGATTGGCTTTCGCTGTATGTCACGGTTTGCGCATTGTGCGCTGAACACAAATAGAAAGCAGAGACTTCGTATGGTGAATGTAGAGATCCGGAGACCTTTTTTTACTGGAAATGAGGCATTCCATCTTAGTCCTCAGGGGCGCCAACGCATCTGAGTTTTGATTCTTAATCGAGGATAGATGTAGATGTCTATGGGCCACAGCATCCACTTACCATCCGGTGGACTGTGTGCTCGTTTGTCACCCTTATTCTATTTAAAAAAAAAACAGAGAACAGTTGAGGGACTTTTTTGAAAACCCTTTTACTGAAAATTATGCAATAAAAATCTGCTGAATGTAACTTAATTAATACAGAAGTGATAGATTTAATCATTTTTAGAGACTTTATATTAGTTTGTATCTACGGATGTATGAATGTAATGGTGATTCGGTTTAACCCAAATCCAGACGTCAGAATAATCTTAAAATTTTGCAGATATACAGAACCGATAAAAATACAACATTTAATGACTGACCTAGTATTTTCACTGGGGTTATCACAAATCGTAACCTATGCATGTAGCTCAAGTTTTTAAACTCTTACAATATTATTACATATTAGCTTGTCGTGTGTGTGCATGTACCATAGGTATGTGTGTAATCAAACTTCGTAAGTCAGTTATCACCCACTTCCAGACGTCTAAATATTCTGAAATTTGTGATATCATGTATGTATTAAGAACAAGTGTAACATTGGAATAAGTGTAACATTGGAGCGTACAGTCACCTTATGGCAAGTGGATGCTGTGGTTCATTGACATCTTCATTTATCCTCGATTAAAAATCAAAATGCAAATGGTTTTAAAACCGTGAGGACATTCCAGTGAAATGGGTCTCCGGTTTTCTAGAATCAACATAGGAAACATTTATTAAGCTGATGACAGGCCTGTTGGTCTAGTGG
This sequence comes from Parnassius smintheus behrii, assembly GCA_036936625.1. NCBI lineage: Eukaryota > Metazoa > Arthropoda > Insecta > Lepidoptera > Papilionidae > Parnassius > Parnassius smintheus. The sequence goes on along the minus strand of JAUPFT010000010.1, from coordinate 26,088,588 downwards.
TTAGTGACCTATGCCGGAGGTCGTGGATTCGATTCACACCCAGGACAAATGATTGTGTGATGAGCAAGATCATTTGTTCTGTGTCTGGGTGTAATTTACCTATAATATTTACGTATTTAGAAATATATAAGTATGTTTATCAGTTGTCTAGTACCCATAACACAAGCTCTGCTTAGCTTGGGACTAGATGGCGCTGTGTGATAGTTGTGGAATATTATTATTATTTGGGGTATCTATGTAGTTTTCTCATCTGGTTGGGTTATATAAATATATAATTATAAATTAAAATGAAACGATAAATATACATAAATATCAATAACATAAAATAAATACAAAAATACATAAATAAATAAAATCCCAACCAGATGGAAGCCCTCGGCAGGGGAGACCAAACGGCCGAGGGTTAGGAGGAAAGGGAAAGAAACCGGCGGACGATGCGGGCGGTATCGAGGAGCACCGCCTTTTGCATTTGAGCCCGGAGCGGTCCGTCACGGAGTCCCAGTCGCCTCAGATGACCCGAGAGGCTGACTGGGATTAGCCCATTCGCAGAGACAACTACAGGAATCATTTCGGCCGGCAGACCACCCCACATATCGGTCACCTCGTGAGCCAGGTCCAGATATTTTGTTCGTTTATCTGTTTCGGCTTTCACGAGGTTCTCGTCATACGGAATGGTAATGTAGACCAAAAATATCCTTGACTGTGCCCGGTCCATCAGCACAATATCAGGCTTATTCGCAAGAATAGTCCTGTCTGTGATGATGGCCCGGTCCCAGTAGAGCCTGGCGCGGTCATTTTCGAGCACTACTTCCGGCAAGTACTTGTAATACGGCAATTTCCGGTCCACGAGACCGTATTTCGAGCTCCGGGTGTAGAATTCTGGCTACTAGGTTGTGCCTGTGCAAGTACTCAGAGTTAGAAAGCGCCGAACAACCGGAGATGACATGCCTAAGTGACTCACCGGGATGGCGACAAGCTCGACAGACGTCGACGGTGCCATCCTTTAGGATGTATCTCCGATAGTTGTTGGTCTTAATAACCTGATCCTGTATTGCACAGACAAAACCCTCGGTTTCCCCGAAGAGGTCACCGAAACGTAGCCAGTTGAGGGAGGCGCTGTATCTACGAAGGGCTCATGTAGAACCCTGTAGTACCTCCCGTGGAGCTCCTTCTCCTTCCATACGGTCTCCCGGTCGGGAATGCTTAGTACTGCCGGATCCTGCCATTGCTCGTTGGCTAAGGATAGAGTGGTAAGTCCTTTATCACTAGAAATGACGTCATTATAGAATGGATCATCCGATCTCACCAGGAAGTAATTACGGAGGCTGCACACTTCGCGATTATGCATGGTGAGCGCGCTCAGGAAGCCACGCCCACCATGCTTTCGCGGCAAGTACAGCCTCATTACCGACGATCTCGGATGATGCATCCTATGGGACGTCATGGTAGTGCGGACTTTTCTATCCAGGGCGTTAAGTTTGGTCTGAGTCCATCTGAGTATGCCAAAGGTATACATGAGGACAGGCATGACCCAGCCGTTATATGCGTGTGCCTAATTCACACCGGACAAAAGGCTGTTAAGCACTTTGGTCAAGCGTGCATAAAACGTGTCGCAAACTGACTGTTTCATACCAGCCTCATCGATACCGATGTTCTGTGACATACCCAGGTATCGGTATGTTTCAGCCTCGAAAAGGGTCCTTAAGTTGACGGGCATAGATAAGTCTATGCCCTCAGAGTTAGCAACCCTACCCCTCTCAACATGGAGGACCGCACACTTATCCGTCCCCAGCTCCATTCCAATAGAATTGCTAAATTCACAAGTGATGTTTAGCAATTCCATAAGATGAGAGCGACTGGAGGCGAATAATTTGAGGTCATCCATATAGAAAAGGTGGGTCACTTTTGTACCTCCTCTCCGAAGCTGAAATCCCCTCCCGGAACCCTCCAGTAAAGTACTGAGAGGGTTCAAAGAGAGGCAGAATCAGATTGGACTCAGACAGTCGCCCTAGAATATACCCCTTCTTATCCTTATGCGGCTTTCCGCAGCCGTCATCCGCTCGCCTAGGTGACAGAGGATCGTACTCCACTGCCCAATACACCGCCCGAGGAAGTCTCGAACTGTACAGTCAATCTTGTACAGCTCGAGGATCCTCTTTAGCCATGTATGGGGCACCGAGTCAAATGCCTTTCTGTAGTCTAACCAGGCGGCGGAGAAGTTCCGACGGTTGCGTTTCACCACTTTGCCAATGACCGCGTCAATGAGGAGTGGTTCCTTGGTTCCACGACCGCCGCCCCGACATCCATTTTGAGCGCGCGACATTACCTGATTTGATTCCAGGTGACGAGTGATTCTCACGCTCAAAATGGATGTTAGTGTCTTGTATACGGTCGGCAGACACGTGATGGGGCGGTATTTACTCGGGTCTGTGGTAACCTGGTCTAGGAACCAAATGAGTGATCCCAGTAGTGAAGAGGCTCGGGAGCGACTTCTGGTTGAGAGCCTCTTGGAATTGTCGGGCGAGCACAGTGTGACACACCAAAAACCCCTTCAGCCAGTAGTGATGCAGCCCGTCGAGTCCCGGACTTTCCAGTTCGGGGCCCTACGGACCGCCTCAGCTACGTCATCCGGCGTTATAATGACGTGGTCCATGGGCGTTATACTCGCACACTGACTCGCCACAACTTCCGTCCAAGGGCCCTCGCTGTGGTTTATGGGCTCTGACGACAGGCCGCGCCAGAATGCTACAGTGTCGGCCTGATTCGGTGCTGGGCCCTTTCCACTTACCATTGGTCGCTCCAACGATTTATAGAGCCTCTTCTGATCACTCTGGAAGAGACGATTCTGGTTAAACCGTGTCGACCTCGCGGTATATCGCCGAATCCGCTTTCCCCAAGCAGCGATTCTCTGCTTCAGGTCGTCTATGCGCTCCGTCAGTTTTTGCATTATATCCGGCTGGGAAAAACTAACATTTGTCCCAGCAAATGCCATCCTGACGGTGCGCACAATCCTTGGCCTGTTGTTGCCTGACCTGAAGTATATCAGTCTGCCGATGAGGGCCCTAGCCTTTGCGATACGTTCTTCAATTCTTATTCTCCAGGCTGGGATAGCGCTACTTTGTCCAGTAGCGCGTCCAGCCGTGGAAAGTTTGGCGCCTATAATACGGCACACTGCCAGTGCGGCGCCAAAAAGAATTGAGTCCGTCTCGCAAAGGTCCCGGCTGGCTTCCAAATAGGTCACCAGCATTGGGTTCAGAGCCCTCACGACAGCCCGATTCCGCTTGCTTAGGGCTATGCGGGGAAGTCGCGGTCGATTTTCGAGAGGCGTACTGCGCGTTTCCACAATCGCCTCTTCCAATGTACTCCTCATATGCTCTAATTCCAGTTTCTGGGCGACTGTTCCATCATCGTTTGAATCAACCACAACTGGGGTATTCACGGCGGCATTCACATTTGCGGGTTGCTCTGCAATTTGTGGCGCCGCATCCTCAGCCGTAGCATTTTCATCCGATGAGGGAACAGCCTCACGTCGTAGTCGTTCGAGTTCGGCGACATCAAATATATTTGAGCGCAAGATATACCAAACCCGGTCTGCCGGGTTTTGCTCTGAGACGGTTAAAGATGGATCCAGCTCAGCAAAAAGACGATGCATCCTAGCCCGATACGCCAAACCTCCAACATCTCCCCCTTTCGCCCTAAAATACGCCCGCAATGCGTTAGTATTCATTTCGGTTGTCCATCGCATGCGGCGTACTCCACCAGTGGCGGGTGCCGATTGCTGGGCCTGCGAAGACCCTGCCGACACCAAGCCAGCTGGTGGGGATGATGGATGCGAGGGGCTGATGGGTGATCGTGCAGCACCTCTCGCTCGGCTGGCGGTTCGCATGCTGTCGCGTCCAGCGCCAGCACCAGACGCGCCCTGGCGACCTCCAGGCAGCGGCCCTTTGCGCGTTTTTGCATATTCCATCATCCATAAAAGTGGGCGTCATTTAACGGGAGACGCGCAAGCGGGCCTTTGTGCCTTTAATTTTTGCCGAGGCACGGCACTAACACCTCTTGGCATGGTGCTGACTGACTATTATTATTATTATGACTTATTATTATGTGGGCTATCGAAACAGATAAGCAAACAAAATATCTGGATTATTATTATTATTATTAATATTATTATTTTTATTTGTTTTTATTTCTCCCTCTGTATTGAGAGGTAGAAAACGGACACACGGGCCTTGACCAAGTGTGCACGCAGGAAAAAAAGAAAGAATTACAATGATGACGGTGATGAGTTAAGAAATTTACGTGTGAGACGACAGGTGTTAAGAAGGACTGCTTTTTGTATAAGTGTAAGAGTGGATTTAGGCATTTGAAGCATGTTGAGGCTGGTTTGAAGGGTCTTTGGAACTACATCAGTTGTAGATATGATGATAGGAATGATTTTTACGGAGTCTACTTGCCATTGCCTTTTTATTTCGATAGCCAGGTCAACATACTTTGTCATTTTTTCCGAATGTGTAGTAATGAGGTTGTGTGTGTTGCAAACTGCTATGTCTATGTAAAAACAGATTTTTTAATTTTGTCTAGTATTGTTATGTCCGGTCTATTGTAATGTATAGTCTTGTCTGTTATAATTGTCCTGTCCCAATATATTTTGACGGAATTACTTTCTAAAATAGTGCTGGGAATATATTTATAATAAGCGACCTTTTTTAAAATGAATGAATGTTTGTGGGCCAGGTTTTGGTGGACAATTGCAGCAACTTGGTCATGTCTATGTTTGTAGTCAGTTTGAACTATAGATTTACATGCACCTGTAATATGTTGAATTGTTTCTGAGCTACTGTGACATCGTCTACATAAGTCAGTTGGAGGGCTGGGAATATGAATAATGTGTTTTTGATAGTTACGAGTATCTATTACTTGGTCCTGAATAGGAATTACAAAAGCCTCTGTCTCTGGGAAGAGTTCTCCGCGTCGGAGCCACTCGTTCGACGCTTGCCTGTCGACATGTGCTTGACCGAGATCGGCAAGGTGCCTACCATGCAGAGACTTTTGTGCCCACAAATCTATTTTCTGCTGTTTATTTACTATTTTGAGCTGAAAATTTCTGTCATTTAGATTAAGAGGAGTTAGTTTTTTGTCTATACCTACAATAAATTTGTGCAGTTGCGAATGTTTAGATTTTACATAGAAATATTTGCGAAATTTGTCTATTAGACTGTTGTGTAAATTTTGTATATCGATGATGCCTCCCCCTCCATCTTGGCGTGGTAATGTGAGACGCTGTGTACATGATCTGGGGTGGTGTTTTCTGTTTACTGTCATATTTGTATTAATTGTGCGTTGAAGTTTAACTAAATCACTCTGAGACCCATTTATTATTCCAAAAGAATAGATGAGAATGGGTATCGCGTAGGTATTTATGGCTTTTATAATATTGCGTGAATTTAGCAGAGTTCTTAATATTTGGTTTATTCTAATTTAAAATTTTTTAGTTAAGTCTATTTTTGCTTGTTTTTGATGTATCTGTTTGGACTGATGAAATCCTAAATATTTATACGTGCTATGTTCGTCCATGGGCTCTATTTGTTCACCAGTACTGAGTATAGTTATTATGTACTGAGTATAGTATATATGTATTGTTTATTGATTTTCCGCGAATGATAGAATGTACTTTGCATTTATCAACACCAAATTGCATTTTTATGTCTGTAGAAAATGACTGTGTTAAGTCTGCTAGTTTTGTAAGTTCAGTGTTGTTAGTTGCATAAATTTTTATGTCGTCCATATACAGTAAATGTGACAGAATGTGATTAGAGTTATTATATTTTAATTTAAAACCTACATTAGTACTATTGAGTAATTCTGATAACGGGTTGAGGGCTAGACAAAACCATAACGGACTAAGAGCGTCTCCCTGGAATAAACCTCTTTGTATTTTTATTGATTCAGTACTTAAGGAACTGTTATTTATTAATTTTAGTTTCGTTTTCCAATGAAGCATGGCTACATTTAAAAATGAAATCAGACTGGTATGAATTTTGTAATATTTTAGTACATAAATTAACCAGCTATGAGGGACAGAATCAAATGCCTTTTTGTAATCAATGTACATTATATGAATATTTCTATTTTTACTGTGTGCTTGTTTCATGGCTATTGCATCTATTGTGAACTGTTCTTTACATCCCTGGCTATTTTTCTTACAGCCCTTTTGTTGTTCTGCAAGAATATTTTGTTTGTCAAGGTGTCTGTAGATTGTTTCGCTAATGCATCCTGTAATAAACTTGTATATCGTTTGTAGGCATGTTATAGGTCTGTAATTTGCGGGGTCTTTTGGATCTGAGCCTTTCAGAAACATGTAAGCTAGACTGCTTGTTATGAATGTTGGCATATTATGTGGTGAATGTATGAATTGACAAATATGATTGTAGATAAATGGATGTGTACATGTGAGCTTTTTGTACCGGTAACTATGTATATTATCGGTACCCGGTACTTTCCAATTTTGTGTGCGTTTGATTATTTGAATGAATGTTTCTACTGTGATATTTTCAAAATCCATTTGTTTAATATTTGGTGCTTTTGCTATTTTGTCTAACCACTCAGCCTTACTATTATGTGCTACTGGGTTTTCCCATAGGCCTGCCCAAAATTGTTGTAAGTGTTGTGGTGATGGGAATTGAGTAGAACGTGTAGTATTAATATGGTGTTCGTGCCCTAAAGTTCTGTAGAACTGTTTTTCATTATTTAAAAAGGTTGCATTTTGTTGTTTCCGTTTAGTACATGTTAAATATCTTCTCAGTCTATTTGATAGCGCGTTTAATTTTTGCTTGAGTGTGTCGAGAAAATGTTGTGGCTCCGTATTAGATTCTTCATGTTGAGAGTGTGTTTTACATTTCTTCTTTATTTCTTCTACAGTCTTTAATATTCTCTGATTTCTATTTTCTATTATATATTGTGTTAATCTTCCAATTTCTAATCTATATTTTTCTATTCTGCTTTCAATTCTTCTTTGCCAGGTAGGTTTTCTATTTCGATTGTTTGCAGTTATATTTCCCTCTGTGTTAAATCTGGTACCATTACATAAGGCGGCTGTATAAGCTGCTGAATATATTAAGGTATGTAATGAAATAAAATCTAAATCGTGACTAAGATGCCTCGGTAAAATTTAATTATTCAAGTAGTGAACAATCTGTACAAATTTTCGTGAATATTTCTGTTTTGGGATATATGGTAGGTATCTTCTGTATTGGTTTTATTAATGGTTGGTTATCAGAAATTCAAGATTCGTATCGAAGATCCGCCGAGGCGCAAGGACATGGTGTTCATAGGTGGGGCGGTTTTGGCTGAAGTATGTAGACTTTATGATCTTGTTAATAGAGGTTGGTGAGAGCTATGCTCCAAGTTTTTCTGGGTGATAGACTTAAAGATAAGGATATTATCAGTAGACCTGAAGTGCACCTGAAGTGGCAATGGACGTACGTCCTCTGTACAGTAAGGTAAGATAAATATGGATGTGTTTCTATGAACAGCTCATACAATTTTTTCCGGTAGCCAGTTTGATCTTTCTCCAACTCAGTTACTTCAAGATAAAACCTAATGTTGTGATGCTTCAGCATGAGTTGTGCTAAATATTGCAATAGCATTATTAAATTCTATTTCAATTTTGTTACTGTTACGAGCTTGAGGTTCGTGACAATAAAAATTGCCGATAGAATTACCTAAATTAACACTTTAATTTACTTTATACAAATTAAAGTTAAAAACACTAATAATTAAACACACTAATTCACTTAATTCCGCTCCGAAGCTTCGCTTGTGTCGCCGAGTTCAACTCTGCCCTGATCGCATCTTGCAGCGCCTATTTATTTAAATTAGCAAAGAAACATCCCGAATATTCAGGTAAATGCGCGCAAAGGGACGAGTGTGCGAGTATAGACTTTCTAGAAACTTGGCGCTGTCGGTTGAGAGATTTGTGATGTCATTCTCTGCAAAGCTCCCCTCGCTCTCGTTCCTGACACTAGATGGCGCTAGTTGACTTATTCACACAACACTGCCCCCTCATAAGACATGCTCGTCCCGAGCATTATCGGTCCCATAATAACGCGCCAAGCGATCCACATGGACGATCTTAGGAGTCCCTCTTGCGCCTTTCTGTATCCGGTAGGTCACATCGTTGATCCTAGTTACAATCCGGTGCGGGCCGTCCCATTTAGCTTGAAGCTTAGGAGATTTCCCTTTGCTGCGGACTGGAGTGTGCAACCACACTAATGAACCTTCGTTGAACCCTTTATTGATCATTTTGCGGTCATACCGGGTTTTCATTTTCTCAGACATTTGCTGGCCCGATTGTCTGACGTGCTCATAAATGTCATTCATTTTGTTCCGCAAGTCATTTGCATAATTGGTTATACTGCGTGGGGCATCAGGTGGTATCCCGGTGATCAGGTCCGCAGACAGCCGTAATTCTCTTCCAAAGTTTGCGAAAGCTGGTGTCACTGCTGTACTTTCGTGAACAGAACTTCGATATGACAACAAAAACGGTTGTATGTGCTTGTCCCAATCTCGTTGCCGATTGTCTACAACTTTTGCTAGGTACCTCTCCAATGTCTGATTAAATCGTTCCACCATTCCATCAGATTGCGGGTGATAAGAAGTCGTTCTTGTTTTATGAGTACCCATAACTCGGCAAGTTTCCTGGAATATTTGAGACTCAAAATTCCTTCCTTGATCGCTGTGAATCTCTAAAGGTACTCCAAAACGACAGAAGACTTCATGAACTAGTTTATCTGCAACTGTTGAAGCTTCTTGATTTGGAATGGCGAAGACTTCTGGCCACTTAGTGAAGTAATCCATCACAACCATGGAATAATTGTTACCGCTTTCACTCTCCGGAAACGGCCCCGCCACGTCAATGGCTATTCTCTCCCATGGTGCACATTGTACAACTTCAATGCACCTCTACTACGAGTCTGAGGTCCCTTTACAGCCGCACAACTTGTACATTTGCGACACCAGTCCTCGACATCGTTTCGACAGTGGACCCAGTAAAACCGTTCTCGGATCTTCAGTAGAGTTCGTTTAACTCCCAGATGGCCTCCTGAATAATCATTATGGTACAGCTGTAGAACATCCGGTACTTTAGCTTTAGGGACAACCATTTGTAAATGACAGCTATCTCTCCGAACATTTTCCCATTTACGGCACAGAACTCCATCCTGAAGCAGTAAGCTGTCCCACTGGGCCCAATAGCTTTTAGTGGTCGAACTCATCGCTGAGACGTCGCTCCACTTGGGCTTGGGAGCACTGGCCTTCATCCATTCCAGGATCGGTTTGATGTCCGGATCTTCCTGCTGTGCACGTTGTAAGCTGTCCTTCCACTCGTTGCTGAGGTGATCTGCCTCACGGATACCACTTCCTTACTCTCTTGCCTAATACAATGTTTGCAATCTTCAGGACAAGGTCTTCTTGACAATGCATCTGCGTTGCCATGAGATTTCCCGTTGCGATGTTCGATCTCAAAGTCGTATTCCTGCAGTAGTTAAATCCACCTCGCAACTTGTCCTTCTGGATTTTTAAACTGAAATAGCCATTTTAGTGCAGCATGGTCAGTTCGTGAGTGAAATTTTCGCCCCAGAAGATATTTGCTAAAATGCTGCAACGACTTTGCCACAGCTAGCAATTCGCGTCTTGTGACACAGTAGTTCCTTTCCGGTTTTGACAACGACTTGCTGAAGTACGCTATCACGAACTCTTGGTCACCATTACGTTGAGACAACACACCGCCAAGTCCTATATCACTTGCGTCTGTGTCAACTATAAATTCTTTGCTTACATCAGGGTATCCCAAAATAGGTGTTTTGCACAGACGGTCCTTGAGCTCCTGGAATGCGATATTGCAACTTTCATCCCAGCAGAAATGTCACTTCTCCTCGGTTAGCTTGTGCAGAGGTTTGGCTATATCTGCAAAGTTCCTCACAAATCGCCGGTAATAGGAGCACAAACCCAAAAATGCTCTAACTTGCATCTTGTCTTTTGGAACCAGCCAATCCTTGACAGCTGCGATTTTCTCCGGATCCGTGCGGATACCTTTTTTCGACACTACATACCCCAAAAAGTTGACTTGCCGTTTGAATAGTGAATAATTCTTCGGACTCAGCTTGAGATTGGCACTCTGAATCTTCATGAGCACGCGTCCCAGGTTTTCAAGGTGTTCCTCAAACGTACGGCCCACGATGATGATGTCATCCAAGTAGACCAGATAGGCATCGCCAATTAGCCCGGTAAGTACAAGTTCCATCAGCCTTTCAAACGTTGCTGGAACATTGCACAACCCAAACGGCATTACTTTGAATTGCCACAGACCCTTTCCCGTCGAGAACGCAGTTTTCTCCTTGTCCTTAGGGTCAATTTCAACTTGCCAGTAGCCACTTTTTAGATCCAGCGTGCTAAACCATTTTACTCCTGTAAGCATGTCCAACGTGTCATCAATTCTTGGCAAGGGGTAGCTGTCCTTCTTTGTAACGTCGTTCAGACGGCGGTAATCAACACAGAACCGCATGCTGCCATCTTCTTTACCAGCACCACGGGTGAACACCATGGACTTGATGAAGGTTCAATAACACCATCCTTCACCATTCCCTCAATCATGGTTTCCACTTCCTTTTCACGTGCTACCGGCAATCTTCTTGGTCGCTGACGGATAGGCAATTCCTCTCCTGTGTTTATTTTGTGTTGAACTAAGCCAGTCTTTCCTATGTCAGCATCGTTTGACGAGAATACATCGGCGTACTTGAGTAACAACTTCTTCGCCTTGACCAATTCGTTCGGGGAGAGAACACTGCGACAGTCTTCCAAAAGTGTGGTCACTCTCGTTTCTGAATCCTTGCTGGGGTTCCCACTCGATATATATTGGCACCGACGTAACCAATCCACTTCCTCACAAGTGCCAACCAGTGTGCCTTTTTCTATAACCTGTTCCCGGTCGCAAAGGTTCAGCACACGTATTCTTGAGATGTCAGTGGTTCTGACCAAGGTTCGAGCTACTTTCCATGGAAGGTCATTGTTTACCCTTTCCACAAGTACACAACGGTGAGCTTGCCCAGCGTTTCGGGGAAGACTAACCGGAACAATCGTTTCCGATCTCGGCGGAAGAACAATCTTCTTAATGCTGTACACGTTTCCTGGTAACGCACCTTCCATAAATAGTTCCTCCTGTCCACATTTCAAAACACCTTGCTTAACGTCGATCTCACAACAATTATTCCTCATAAAGTCTAGGCCTAGGATGCAGTCGTCCATTATATCAGCCACGATGACATTATGCAGGTAGATCACGTTGCCAAGCTTCAACTCCATCTCCTTCTCTCCACGGACGGGTATACGCTGACCGGTGGCTGTTACCAAATTAATGCGTTCACGGTTGTATGCGGAGTCCCCAAGGAACTGACTTATAAGTTGGGAACTAACAACCGTACGAGAGGCTCCAGTGTCTATGGTCAGTTTACACGGTATTCCGTTCACCTCGCCCTTGATGATAAGACTGTTCCCATCATGGGTTTGTGAGATCGAGATCCTTGGGGCTCTTTTAACTTAACGCTGTGCACGAAAGACGTGTTCCAGGTGAGCGTCGCCATATCTCGCCTCCAATGCCTCAAGGAGTTGCTCATAAGTCACTTCCTCACCGAGAGCTTCCAGAACTGTTAAGGCCTGGTCGCGTAGGCCTAGTGTGAGAGTGGTCATGGCCTGACTTTTATTCCAGCCGTTCACTTTCATAACAGCCTCGAACTGGATTTTGTAGGCTGACCAGGAAGAAGTCCCGTCGAACGGTGGCACCTTGAACCCACGTAGCGAAGGTGCTGAAGCTACTACGGGAGCTGTAGTTCCATCCCCAAGTTTGAGTTCATCCAGCGTTTTCTTCATGTCAGCCATTACGTTGTCAACCCGATTGTTTACTTGATCGATTCGGGTTTCAGCTTCCGACAATCGGTTGTCATGTTGAGCAACCTTATCCTTCACCTCCCGTATCTCTTTTCCGAAGGTAGCGTGAAGGTCCTTCATGAGGAGCATCTGCTCTTCCAACCGACGGGCCTGTTCCTCTTGTCGGCGGGCCTGTTCATCCTGTCCGCCCCGCAGCTGTTCTTCCAACCGACGGACCTGTTCCTCCTGTCGGCGGGCCTGTTCCTGCAATATCACCATCAGAGCACCTAAGTCTGGTGCTGCAGGTGTAGGAGCTACCGACGGGCCTGCAGCCGGTGGCTGGCCCTCCGACGTCTGCGGCGTTGCACCACCAAATCTTCGTTGGTCCGTCTCCTGCTGGCGTTGACTTCGGGTACGGACACCCTCCGTTTCCTCCTTAGGTAAAATCGGCATGATTTATTCGTGATTAATTCGTGAGCGTTTGTACTGAGCGGACGTGTCTCCTGTCGTTCTAATTTTATCTGAAGTGACAACAATCAAAAGTAAATCTTTAAGTCATCAACGTAAAGACGATAACCTTGTGCATTAATTAAGGAACTTAAGCCTGTTATTATTTGTGTGAACAGTTTAGCAGTGTTTCTCAGTCAGTGAACCCCCACACCTCACCCCCTCGAGTAAAGAGCACGGACTCTTAAATTTTTTGTCTCACTTGACGCTCGACATAACTACATCACAGGCCTAATAATACTGGTTTGCGATACATAATGAACCCGCAAAAATCTCCGCCTGCGACCGAAGTTGGTCTTGTTAGTTCCCAGCCCGATAATGCAAAATGCGATACCGAGGTTACACAGCAACGTAATATTACCCTCCAAAGATCAAAAAGAAAACAACCAGAAGAAGCAATGAAATCCGAATTAAATGATTTTAGGAAAGAGATAATGTCCTTTCTTACTGAATTCAAAACTTCGCAAGAGGAGTTTATTAAAAAAATACATGATGAAGTATCGTCATTAAAGGAACAACTAAGTAATCTAAAACAAATTTCAGATATTCTTTTTCAGGACCAAGTAACTATTAAGGATACTTTAAATTCTATACACTCAGCTCAACAGGTTACGGCAAACACAATTACCGAAATGCAAGCCTCCTTGGAATTCTCATCCAAGCGCATCGATACCCTACAGGAACTTGCAAATTGTTCAGAAGAAAAACTTAAGATTCAATGTCGTGAAATTACCGAAATGCAAGTGATATTAGACAGGCTGTCCTTAAAAACCCAAAGACAAGAGCAGTGGGCACGTCAGTTAAATGTAGAAGTGGTGGGAGTACCAGAAATTAAAAATGAAAATCTAACAAATATAGTAGTATTAAGTATAGCAGAAAAAGCAGGTGTTGTGTTGAGCGCCGGCGATATAGAAAGCTGCACAAGAGTACAATCGAAAGATCCCGTTAAAGGTCGACCCCGCAATATTATTATAAAAATGTCCTCCCGTATTCATAAGGATAATCTCATTGCTGGCGTCAAAAAACATCGTGGCATCACTACTGGAGATCTTGGGCACGGAGGTGAACTCAAGAAAATATTTGTTAACGAGCATTTAACTCTTGATAACAAGAGGCTATATAAAAAGTGTCGAGAAATAGCTACCGAGCTAGGCTATAGGTACATCTGGATAAAAAACTGCAAAATATATGTTCGTCGAAACGATACGTCACCACACATTATTGTCAATTCAGAATTGGACTTAAAAAAGTTGAAATAAAGTATACAATAATAGTTAGTATAGACCTACTTAGCAAGTTTTTTTATAATGTAAGGATACATTGTGAAAACATGTCATATTATTGTCATAAAGGTACGTTATTTTATTCTAAAATATTGTATAAAAAATACACACACACATACACTAACACATAACACATGATAAACACCATTATACAATTTACAAATTGCAACCATAATCAATTTCAAACAGCAGTCGATCTACATTATACATCACAAAATTACCTTGTTTACTTTCTATCTATCATTACACATAAAATATACGCATCCACAAATCATTCCCTAGTTTTTTGCATACTGTCGGTTTATTTAAACTCACAAGTACAAAAACTGTGCCTATTAATATCAATTGCTCAATCAAATAATATGTTTTTCTATTTAATTAAACTGTTTATCTGTTATAATCATTACCAGCTGATACAAATTAAAATATTATGTATTAAGTTAGGGTACATGTTTATATTTAAGTATGTATATGCATGTGTGTATATACATTGTGTATATTTATTTATATGCATTAGTGAGTTAACTATGTTTAAAATCTATTATTTATTTTATTTATTATATGTTAAAATAACAAGGCAAAACTATAATTTACACAATAGGTAAGACACCAATATCTGTCTATTATCAAAATGCACGGGGATTACGTACAAAACTTCATACGCTTTATCTAGAAATATTAAATAATGATTATGACATCATTATTTTAACAGAAACCTGGTTTCACGATGGTATCTTGGATGGGGAGATCTGTGATAATCGGTATATTGTGTACAGACAGGATCGTATACTAACGGAAACAAGCAAATCATCAGGTGGAGGTGTGGCAATCATAATTCGTCGTACACTTAATGCGACTATGGACGATCTGTGGAAACAGCCGTGCGCTTCTATCGAGACGCTTTGGATAACAATACCGGTACTGAGTCATACGCTCACAACACGAAGCGCACACGTTCCCTCGCGCCATGCCCCTCACACCCCGCTTGGACATAAACTGCATATCATAACTACTTAAATACCGGGTAAATCGTCAAAGCATCGTCGTACGGACGAAATGCACGCAAAAGATATTAAATCGTTCTTGGAATCGCTTAGTAGTAGAATTATCTCGCGCGACTTTTATGTAATTGCAGGTGATTTTAATTTATCTAATATACACTGGAATGAGAGTAGACCTACAATACTAAGACAGGGTTCTACCGAGCTACTAACTATAGGGGAGCAATTAATAAACGAACTAGCCTACCATGGTTTCCGACAATACTCCAATATAAAAAACAGTTGCAATAACACATTAGATTTAATTTTCTCTAATATAGACATAGAAATAATATTATGTGACAAACCCTTAACTAAGATAGATATATTTCATCCCCCCTTCGAATTTGACTTAAATGTGGCTATCCCTCCTCTAAAATGCTCTTTTATTAAGAAAAATAAGTTTTATTCAGCTGATTTTGTAAAAATAAACACATATTTATGTGAAATCGACTGGGCCACTCATTTATACACTGGACATGTTGAAGAAGCTGTAGATTTCTTTTACAAACAACTCAATTATTGCATAGACAAATATGTACCAAGTGTAATATCTCTACCTCACAACACGAAAAGGCCCCCGTGGTATAATAAAACACTGATTAATATCTTAAAAGAAAAAGCTAAGGCTCACAGAAATTGGAAAAAGTTTCGTAACTTAGCGGATTACAATATGTTCTCTTTATTACATAAGCGTGCGTCAGTTTATAATAAACAATGTTATAATAATTATTTGGATACTACTCAACAAGCCATACTGAATAACCCTAAATGTTTCTGGACTTTTATCAAATCAAAACGTGGTAATACTTATTCTTATCCAAATGAGATGTCGTATAAAAATACAACGCATAGCGAAGGCCCAGCAATTGTAGAAGTCTTCAGTTCATTTTTTAAAAGTGTTTTTATCCCGCCTGCTCCTTCATATCCTGATGTTACATTACCTATACCTTCTAGTAGCAACGACCGACATTTACATTGCTTTCGCGTTTCCAAGGCAGATGTTTTTAAAGCGCTACAGAAAGTAGATGTAAAAAAGGGACCGGGTAGTGACAAAATCCCACCTATATTTATATTCAAATGTGCTAATTCATTGTCTGAGCCTCTTCACATTTTAGTCAATAGATCTCTTCAGGAAGGTTATTTCCCATACATCTGGAAAGAAGCTCATGTAGTACCCATATTTAAAAAAGGAACCCGTATTAAAGTTGAAAATTATAGACCTATATCTATACTTAATATATTCGCGAAAATATTCGAAAAATTGGTATTTAATTACATTTACCCGACCTTAAGTCGAGGTTTACCAGAATCTCAGCATGGTTTCCTCAAAGGCAGATCAACTATTAGTAACCTAACACATTTTATCACAGAGACTATCAATCATATGGATGGCGGGGGGCAGGTTGACGTGATCTACACGGATTTCGAAAAAGCCTTCGACCGCGTGGATCACGTCATCTTGCTTCGTAAGTTAAAAATACTAGGAATACACGGGGACCTTTTGCGATGGATTGAGTCTTACCTAAAAAATCGTTCCCAAGCAGTAGTTGTAGGAGGACACAGATCAAATTTTATAAAAATTACATCTGGTGTGCCACAAGGGTCTGCTGGTGGTGTAGGTTTGCTGGAAGAGAACTCTTATTAGGGTTAAGCTCGCCTTTGTACATTTATTTAAATATTTAATAATTGTTACCAACTTATTGTGTGTACAATAAAGAATAAAGAATAAAGAAAAGGGTCTCACTTAGGGCCCCTCCTGTATAACACCTATCTATATGATATATATACATGCTTTAAGCACTCCTCATTCTTGCTGTACGCAGATGACAAAAAAATATTTATTAAAATTAACAATTTAAATGATTGCCATAAGCTTCAAGAAGATTTAAACAGGTTGGACCATTATTACAAATATAATCGAATCACTGTTAATGTCAAGAAATGCCAAACTTGCACATTTACACGCAAAACTAAACCGGTTGAATATGCATACAAATTGAACGGCTCAATAATTCAAAAAACAGAGGTAATCCGAGATCTTGGTATCTTATTGGATTCCAAGCTTACATTTAGTAATCATATTGACTACATCACAAATAAAGCATATAGAAACTTAGGCTTCTTAATACGTACATGCCAACCTTTCAATAACTTACCCTGTATTAAAGTATTATATTATGCCTACGTTCGCAGTATATTAGAGTATGGTAGCAACATATGGTGTCCACAATACTATACGTATATTAACAATATAGAAGTATTGCAAAAAAAATTTTTGAAGTTTATGGACTACAAAATTAAAGAACAACATCAAACATACAAAGAAAGGTGTATATTCTATAAATTCCTTTCGTTAGCAGACAGAAGAAAATTGCTTGATCAAATGACATTATATGATCTTATTCACGGCCGCCTAGATAATTCGCATTTACTTGGACTTGTCAATTTCTCCACACCCAAATATCGTACTAGACACACTAAATTATTTTTCATCTCTCGCTCTCATACGAAATATACCAAAAACTCACCAATAAACCGGATGTGTTGCACCTATAATAATTTTTTTGACAATATTGATATTTTTACGAAAAAGAGAGAAAACTATAAAACTGAAGTATGCAAAAATCTCTTCAATAGTTATTCATGATTAAGGTATTAACTCAGATCAAATATATGAGCACAGACACACACACACACACACACACACACACACACACACACACACACACACACACACACACACACACACACACACACACGCACACACACACACACACACACGCACGCACACACACACACACACACACACACACACACACACACACACACATTATGTTGTTGTATATACAATGTTTATAGTAGTACCGCTGATAATTCTTTATACCGATAAGGAATCGTCGCTCATTCTTTTAAATTGTGTTTAGATAATATAGGGAAACCTGTAATAAGGCTTATGTTAAGATAATCCGATCTGTTGTAAATTTTAATAGTTTAAAGCTGTTGGTTTTCTAAATAAATAAATAAAAATTTTATCCCACTTCTGACACCAATTGTTACGAGCTTGAGGTTCGTGACAATAAAAATTGCCGATAGAATTACCTAAATTAACACTTTAATTTACTTTATACAAATTAAAGTTAAAAACACTAATAATTAAACACACTAATTCACTTAATTCCGCTCCGAAGCTTCGCTTGTGTCGCCGAGTTCAACTCTGCCCCGATCGCATCTTGCAGCGCCTATTTATTTAAATTAGCAAAGAAACATCCCGAATATTCAGGTAAATGCGCGCAAAGGGACGAGTGTGCGAGTATAGACTTTCCAGAAACTTGGCGCTGTCGGTTGAGAGATTTGTGATGTCATTCTCTGCAAAGCTCCCCTCGCTCTCGTTCCTGACACTAGATGGCGCTAGTTGACTTATTCACACAACATTACTTTCCATGAGATTTAGTAATTGGGAGTACTCCTTTTGAGCATTATCTAATGTACATGTTTTTATGACAGTGTTTGTGCTATCTATCATGTTTTCAAGTTGAGTATGCTGTGTGGGTGTAAAGATATCTGTTGTGCTTTCATACGGGGTTTTCTGCGTTTGTTCTACTACGGTATAATTTTGATCTGTAACTAGTTGTCGATTATTCAGCTCCAATTTCAATTCTACTTCTCTTCTCAATTCGTGAATTTCATTTGAGTATTTCTTATTTTTAAATATTAATCTTCTTTGGTCGGCAATCCTCTGTTCAGTAAGATAAGATAAATATGGATGTCTTTCTATGAACAGCTCATACAATTTTTTTCCGGTAGCCAGTTCGATCTTTCTCCAACTCAGTTACTTCAAGATAAAACCTAATGATGTCTTCATTTCATCCTAGTATTGTTCGTAGTATTTGTTTGTGACGGTGCTGTAATTTGAGTGCTGTGTGTGTGTTTATGGTTCTCATTCTGTATAATATATTCTCTTACTTCATTACCTATTTCGTCTAATAGTTTTTGTGGTTTTTTGTTTGTGTGTTTGTGGTCTAGTAGTTTTCTTCTTAATATAGCTCGTTTTTGGTCTCCTAGTCGTTGCCGAGTGGCTTTCATTTCGGGATATCTACTTTCAAATTCCTGGTGTAAAATTTCTAGGTAATTATTCATGTGGGTTGTTTCGCATTTAGTTATTAATAGGTATGTACGCCAAATAAAGCGGTTCATATCTTCTGTCCATTTTTTTCGCGCACGTAGTTGCCCAACAGTGGGTGCAGGTTTAGTAGCTGATGCCTCCTGCACAACAGCTGTTGACCTTGTAATTCTTGATGTATATGAAGATGATGGTGATGAATCAGGTGATCGAAATAAGCTATGAGTTGAGGAAGGTGATGTAATATTACCAAAGAGTGAATATTCGGATGATACCGTAGATGAAGGTGAATGTGATCGTTCGGCTGTAGCAATTTTTTCGAGGGGAACCCGCCTGTTCAGACCCCGTCGCCAACGGTTCGCATGCTGTGGCATCCAGCGTTGGCTCCAGATGCGCCCCGACGAACTCCGGGAAGCGGCCGTAAACTATTTCTCTTAGATTGACAGTCCATACAATTCTCCATTTTGGGTTCAGGATCGTTAGTTTGGGTAGGTTATTTATTGGCAAGATGTTACCACCACTTACGGTTAGTTACCAGTACTTAATCCCGTAAGCCCCCCCACCACGTTAAGGTGATCCCACGGGGGGGGGGGGGGAACAGCTTAATAAATAATAATAATTATTATTTATTAAGCTGTTTTTTAAGCTAGTCTGTAAGTACCTATACCCATTCTGTAAGAATGAAGTCCTTCTCCGGTCGTGCCGACCTATTTATGCAAAAACAATAATACATGTAGCTTGGCTCTACCACGTACGAAAAAATAAATTTTATTTGATATTACGATCGAATCTGCTAGACACACATGACGGTTGCGTTAACCCCTCACTACTTGCTGTAGATCTACTAAGGTGAGCTTCACGATGCTGCAGCTGGAAGGATTCGCCACACTTCTTCGCTCTGTAAGCAGATTGACAATTGCAGTACCAGACATCCCAAACAGCTGTGACGCTGCTTCCCTTCGCCGAATGGGTATTTTACGTCTAGCTTGAAGAAATAGCTATACAGCCAACTGTTGAAAGTTAAAAGATATTTATAGCATTGACCATATTATTCCGTTACCTCACTCAGGAGACGAAATAGGGTGATGGTTTTTCTCAAACTACTAACACTACATATACACTACATACATAGTTTACATTTATTATAATAAATATCATATTTATATCTGATAATCACACATAGGAACTGAACAAGTACTTGAATACATAAATATTCCTTTACTATATAGTAAGCTAGACACACATCTAACGATTAATTTGAATAGCCCCTGAAAGGTCCTAATGTACCCAAATGTTTAGGAAGGCAAATCCCTTTCATTGTCTTATTTGTCAAATCCCAAACGAATGGCTATTTGTTGTTGTAAACAATTTGTTACGGTGTTTGTATGGTAACAATAGACCCGTAACGACATACAATGGAACATTTTTGATTATGCCTGAGGACAATTAATATACATTTATTTATTTATATTAAACACAATAAATGCTTCTTTGTCCGTTGTAGACTTTGAAACTATCCAGTCGATTTTGTTTATTTTTTTATGTGTTTCAGATGGTTTATATTTACATTTTGACCCGGTAAATGGCGCTATTGTCAACACGCAGAAATCCCCCTTGCGGAGCTGGGCGGGTCGCTAATTAAGATTAAATGTACGTGTTTTGCCTAGCTTGTAGTTTAAAGATTTGATTTTACATCAAATGAAAATAAATTTACAGATTCTATGACCTTTATTTAAGAGTAAGAAGAATAAATTTTATTTTTTTATTTTAAAGTTTTGCTGTAGGTACCCGTTGTCACGTCGGGGTGCAACCAGTAAGCCCAGGTGACCTTCACTTTTTAGTTATTTAGATTGCTCTTATATGCTATGCTAATGGATTTTATTTCATTATTATCAGGATCCTCAACATACTGTAGCCTTATTGGAAATCATCCTCCTTTTTTCCATTTCAATGGTAATGAATAGTGATGAGTGATGATTGGTAAGAATCAGTCTTCTATTGCGACCGTTTTTGATGATTTGTTTATTTTTGTTGGTTATAAACTTCCCTGAACATCGGTTTTTTATTTCAAAATGATTTTTTTTATTTGTATACCATCAGTCTCTCTTACATTGAACAAACAAGATTTACGATCAAGTTTGTGCATCTTGCGGCAAAATAGGAACCACCATCGAGTTTTAGTCGTTAAAAGTCGTACATTACCCGTTCTTGTCGGATGTTGTTGTCGTTTGAAAAAAAGTTTGCATATTTATCCTGACACGCCTGCATTTTTCCTTGTTCTTTGTTGTTTTCCTTGTTGTTCTTTTCATTATTCCGTGTAGTCGCGGTTAAGAATATCCACTACCCCATATCTTCCCGTGGGTGTCGTAAAAGGCGACAGAGGGACACAGGCAGGAGATGGGCAGCAGCATCTTCCTGATAACAGCAACTGTACGACAAAAAAACTGCGGTTGCCAACCCGCTCGCCAAGCGTGGCAACTATGGCAATATACCCCCCATGAACAATTACACAAATAGACGGCCCCAGTCCCCGGCGGCCCCGCTATTCCTGGCTACGGTGGCGACCATGGTAACGGCGGGGCAGGGGGTGCTAAGAATCTCCGGTGGAGGTTCGGTTGCCACCTACGACGACTCGACCTGGTAACATTTAACGCACGCACTCTGAGGACTGACGAGAAGATCCTGAAGCTGGAAGAAGAGATAGACCAGTTGCGCTGGAATATTATAGGATTATCTGAGGTCCGAAGAGAGGGGGAGGACACGGTGATTCTCGAATCCGGCAACTTGTTCTATCACCGGGAGGGCGACCATCTGTCCCAAGGAGGTGTCGGATTTATCGTCCACAAGTCTCTCGTCAACAACGTTGTAAAGATTGGGAGTGTGTCGACGAGGGTCGCGTACCTGATACTCAGAATCACTAAACGGTATTCGCTGAAGGTCATACAGGTTTACGCACCAACCTCGGCACATCCCGATGAGGAGGTGGAGGAAATGTATGAGGATATTTCTAGAGCCATGCATTCCTCCAAAACTCAATACACGGTGTTGATGGGAGACTTCAACGCAAAACTAGGCACAAGAGAAAACGGTGAGCTGAAGTTAGGGAAATTTGGAGTAGGGCAACGGAACCGAAGGGGCCAGCAGCTGGCCGACTTTATGGAGAAAGAGGGACTCTTTATGATGAACTCTTTCTTCCAGAAGCGGCCCCACAGGAAGTGGACCGTGGACCTGGTCGAGCCCCGACGAATCGACAAAAATGAGATTGACTTCATTATGACGACCAGACGCCAACTGTTCAGTGATGTCTCAGTGATCGCAAGGGTGAAAACTGGCAGCGATCACCGAATGGTTAGAGGCACACTGAACCTAAACGTGAAGTTGGAGAGGTCTCGTCTAATGAAGTCAACGCTTCGTCCCCCGCGTGCTCTAATCCAGAATCCCGAAAACTTTCAGCTCGAGTTACGTAACCGCTTTCAGTGCCTAGAAGATTGCAATTCAGTGGACGATATGAATGACAAGCTCGTGGAAACTGTCCATGCGGTCGGAGCTAAGTTCTGCAAGACCCGCCGCAGAAGAACGCAAAAACTCTCCGATCACACTCTTAATCTGATGGCTGTTAGACGGGAGATGAGGCTGCAATGGACAACAGATTTGACAGCATACAGGCAACTGAACAGACAGATCTCCAAATGCATGCGGCGAGACTTACGCAACTTTAATACTGCTCGTATTAAAGAAGCGGTCGAGCGGAACCAGGGCTCCAAAGTCTTTGCCAGAGATCTGTCTGCCAGTAAGAGCCAACTGTCGAAGCTGAAGACTGAGTGTGGCAGCATCGTTTCTGGGACACCTGAGATTTTGAGTGAGATTGAGAGGTTCTATGGGCAGCTGTACACATCACGAGCCACAGGCAAGTGTGAGTAACGATCCAAGAGCAAGTCTTATCCGACACTATTCCGATGATATCCCGGACGTCAGTCTGAGCGAGATTAAAATGGCTCTCCAGCACCTTAAAAACGGCAGGGCCCCAGGCGAGGATGGAATTACAGCGGAGCTTCTGAAAGCGGGTGGAACACCGGTACTTGAAGTCCTTCAGA
Organism: Parnassius smintheus behrii; assembly: GCA_036936625.1. NCBI lineage: Eukaryota > Metazoa > Arthropoda > Insecta > Lepidoptera > Papilionidae > Parnassius > Parnassius smintheus. Next base: position 26,065,622 of record JAUPFT010000010.1, on the reverse strand, counting down.
AGCTCTTCAATTCCGTCCTCCATGGTGGCACTACTCCAGAGGCGTGGAGCAGAAGTGCGGTGGTCTTGTTCTTTAAGAAAGGCGATAACGGTCTCTTAAAGAACTACAGACCGATTTCCCTTCTGAGCCGCGTCTACGTGCTGTTTTCGAGAGTCATTACGAATCGTCTCGCACGCAGACTCGACGACTTCCAGCCTCCCGAACAAGCCGGTTTCCGAAAAGGCTTCAGTACCATATACCACATACATACCCTGCGGCAGATTGTACAGAAGACTGAAGAGTACAATCTGCCACTTTGCCTGGCGTATGTGGACTATGAGAAAGCCTTTGATTCCGTCGAAATTTGGGCGGTGCTGCAGTCCCTTCAACGGTGCCAAGTTGACTGTCGGTATATCGAAGTGCTGAAGTGTTTGTAGAGTAGGGCTACGATGGCTATCCGAGTACAGAACCAGAGCTCGAAACCTATCCAACTGCAGAGAGGTGTAAGACAGGGTGACGTTATATCCCCGAAACTCTTCACCGCTGCATTGGAAGACGTTTTCAAGCTCCTGGACTGGAAAGGATACGGTATTGACATCAATGGCGAGTACATCACTCACCTTCGATTTGCCAACGATATAGTCCTTATGGCAGAATCGTTGGAGGACTTAAGCACTATGTTCAATGACCTCAATAGTGCCTCCCAACGGATAGGTCTTAAGATGAACATGGACAAAACAAAGATCATGTTCAATGTCCATGTCACACCTATGCCGGTAGTTGTTGGGAGCACTATGCTCGAAGTTGTTGACGAGTACGTTTACCTGGGACAAATAGTCCGACTAGGTAAGTCCAACTTCGACCGAGAGGTCAATCGACGGATTCAACTCGGCTGGGCAGCGTTCGGGAAATTACGACATATATTCTCGTCAGGTATACCTCAATCTCTAAAAACTAGATTGTATAACCAATGCGTGTTGATTCATAGGCCATTTTTTTACAGTGTGTTTCTATTGATCGCTATTGACCTAATTCTAACCTCAAAATCTGAAAGTGTTTTGACATTTTTAGAATTCTCAGAAGTGTCCGTAGTTTGAATTTAGTTTCAATCGAATATATACACTGTTTAAAACACAAAAAGTGAATTCACCTCCCTGTTGGTTATTAGGTCAACAATGTATGGACGCCGAAAAATGTCCTTTAAAAACTAATAATTAGAGAGGTATCAATACTAAGTCATGACAGACACACAGTACATAAGAGAGTTGGATTCCATTTGTAATCAAATTTTATAATATTATGCTTTATCAACGTTCCGCCCCGGCTTCGTACCTCTGTTTTCTAGCTAGAGTGAACCGGTAATAAATTGGTCAAGAAAATTGTTGTACGTGGTAAAGCTACGATGTCGCTGTATTATAAAAGAGCTGTATATTATTTAATGATTTTATTTACCGTAAACGGATTTCCGTAAAAAAATTTTGATTTGGGGAAAAAATTTAAACGATATTTTCGAGTTCTTATGAAAGATAATTCTAATAATGTTAAAAAATACAATGAAATTTATAAAAACCCGTACATTTCAATTGTTACATATCTGTTATCGAAAAAACACAATTGATTCTTTTGGTTGCATCTTTTATCTTTCGCGAATTGGCATTTTTAATGTAGTTCAGCAAAAGCAATTACTTCAATTTTGTATCTTATTCTAGCGTATCTTATTTGTCGAATAGTAAAGCCTTTGGAAACCCTTAATGTGACCCAAACGGATCCAAGGGATAACCCTTTTCATTGTCTTAACTGTCAAATTTCCAAATCGGTAGCTGTTTAGTGTAACAGTTAATTTCTATGCTAGTGTGGACAACAGATAACATAAAATAAGTATAATGTGTACCATAACGTTTGTACATAAAATTTTGTACGTGTTAATTATAACTAATTTAAAAAAAAAAAACTTTGAAATTTTCTGTTATTGATTCATACGATTTTCATTAGTCAGAATATACTTGTAAAAGAACACATGACGTCAGTAATATGCGTCCTTCAAACCAGAACTCTCCCTGAGGATAACCTAAATTATAAAATGCCAAGATTTTGAGAACAGTTACAAAATAGTAAAACATTTTTGCAGACGAAACGAAAGACTAATACTTTCTAGAGTTTCTATATGATTAATAATCTTCACGCCGGAAAACCCTTTTAGAAATTAGAGGAGGCTTGTGCCCAGGAGTGGGACGTAAATAGGCTGTAACTTTAACTTTTAACTTTAACGTCAGAATCCTCTTTATAGCATACGTAATTACTCCGGTTCCTTTAGAAATTTGGTATATGATAGTTACCAATTAGTCACTTGAAATGGGAATCAAAATTGTAACCCAGATATAATGTTGCTTCCCTCGGAAGATTACCTTGAGCTAAACCAAAACAATTTTTTTTAACTAATTATCACTGATTCTTAACTAAATCTTGGTATAGTAAAATTTAGAATATCGTCGGGGAGAATGCTGGAGATGCCAGTAATATTGAAGATTCCTTTATATTTAGATCCTTTACTTGCCTGTTTATGAAAATAAGGTATTAATAAGTTCACACTTTTGTACTTATATAAAAGTTTACTGACGCTTAGAAGACGGAACTCGATTTATTATTTAAAGGCTTATTTGATGCTTTATCGAAGTAAAGTTTCTTTCTATATTTAAAATTATTAAAAAAATAGAAGTAAATCAAAGATAAGAGTAGAGACTGACGAAAACGTGGATGGCGATGAGTCACACGCCACATACTTGTGGGAGAGTGTTAAAGTAGGGAAATGGAAGACTAGAGCACTTAAAGAGGGTCAGTTATTTAATAATGAGCATGTCATTCATCAGCACTGTTTGTTTTGCTAGATCTCAAAAAGCCGTAATGAATAGTGCTGGAATAGATTTATTTTAGAACGACAAATCACGTCGCTAGCAGCAGGTTTACCAGACTGTTGTGACTTCTGGACCATCAAGAAGAGTCTACTTCTTTCTCAATACACGGCAATACGTAATATAATAATACTCGTTTGCCCCTCTTTGATTAAAAAAACCCTTACTCTTAGTTTAGTTTGCATCTGGCACGTAGTATGTTTACCTGAAAATTAAAAACATATTTTCTTTATGTGTTTGCAGCTAGACAAATCGCATAAGGGCAGGACGATACGCTATTGTAATCCTTAGCATAATACTTATCTACTATCGCTGATATTTTTATGTACGTTCGTAAATAGGTACTAGCTAATCTGAATGCTGGACGATTAGTGCCAGTCTGAGGACAAATTTTAACGGTTTTTGTACACCATAACAGGAATATTTAAACATACCAACATACAAGTTTAGTAATAGGCCGCTTGTAATATTTATGGCGTGATCGTCTTAGCTACGTTATTTACGTTGTATTTATTTAGTAGCTTAGTTACTAATACTAGTAGTAACTAAGCTACTAAATAAATACAACGTAAATAATACTTCTAATATAACTGCAGCATGGCTCTACAACGAATTGCAGCATGGCTCTACCACGTATAGAAAGTAACCTAGAAATATAATTCGAAAACTATTGATTGACAGAGACGTACAACAGGACGCATATATGACCAGGTCACGGTCTTAACACGAGCTATCCTTGTTACTCCAACGGATCCAGGAAAAAGCTCCTCACCGATCCCTAATGGCCAATGAAGAGGCGGCGCGTTTTCTTTAGTGCTACCACAGTTCCGATTGTTAATGGGTTAGCTGCTGTGTAGCATTTCTGCTGCGACTGCAAAGTATGCAGATATTCCGTTCACCAACGCTTCTAAAATGTCTGCACAAGTCTGTCTAATAAGTTATGATAAGATGTGAGCAAACTTCGAACTATAATATTTGGAGGTTAATAACTCGTGTAACTCTGATAAAATAAGTTTTGCTCCAACTACTGTTAACTGAGTACACTCTACTTATAGGGCTGCGGTGAGATAGGAACCTTTTAAATGCACTCACGAAGCTAGCTGTGCTTAGATCAACGCTGTACGAGAATTGTGGATGAGAATGGATAATACCTACGTGCGCCAAATCACTAAAATTCTGTTCACAATGGAGTTAGAGGCAAACAATTCCTTAGCTTTTCTAGATGTGTTAGTAATTCGGAATCCTGATAACACCTTGAGCCATACTGTGTATATAGAAAAAAGATCCATACAGATAGATATTTAAACGGTGATTCTCACCACCATCCTTCACAGTTAGCTACCGTGGGTAAATCTTAGCTTCAGAGAGCACGAGGGAACTGTGACAGTAAACACCTGGCTGTCGAGCTTCACCACGTTAAGTAGCGTATCGGTGGTTATGTATTACGGTTTACGTATAAGTGGTTAATTATTACCCGGCGTCTATCTAAACTACAACAAATCGGGCAATGTTCAGCTAGTAATACTTTACTGTTCCACAAAATAATATTAAGGGGAAATATAACCTCAAATGGCTTAGCAAGATCCTCCGTTATGCCGAAAGTATTGCAGCATTAAAGTTGAGGATTAATGTTAAGGACTATGTTAGACGAAAACACGATTCCGTAAAATTTGATTCCTATCGCCCCGTTAGTATCGCTCCGGCTTTTGAAGGGAGAAGTTATGTCGCTTAAGATCAGAATACACATTACGCAACAGGACGACGTAAAATTAAAATGGGAAAATAACCGTTATAAAAATAAGAAGCGGCTGGGTTGGCGTTAAGAAACAGGCATAAATATGATAAACCTAATGAAATAAATATCTAACGACCTATCCAGTTACAGTATTAGTGATTACAAACATATCGGTACATAGCATACAACGCGCGTGGAAGTGGGAGCGAAATTAGAATTTGAGCTGACTTACTATACCTCCTTAAATCAAGACGCTTTGCCACGAGTAAATTTCCTAAGTGGGTAATTACACAACAAGATGCAACAATTTCAACTAGACGCGCCGTTTATTTTTACGTTGTGGGTAAATGCAAAGGCTGGCGCTCATTGGGCAAACAGAATGACGCCACCATGTCTAACCTCTTATTGGGCATGCCCGTGCAGGAAGGGATCGGAAGTGAGAAGGAAGGATATTGCCAGTTAATATAGTTAACCAAATTTTCTTCCTTTAATAAATATTGTGCAATTGTTAATAGAAAAATTAAGTAATTTAAAATATAAATGATTAGCTGAAAATAAAAATTCATAGATGACACACTTAATTTCAAATACAAGCGAGGATAATAATCAAATATCAAAGTTTAAAAATCTAATCATGAACTACAAAGCCCAAATTAACAAAGCCGCAGACACAGCAAATAATCACTGTAAACACATTGTATAATTAAAATACAAATAATACTTTATCAATATTATATTGTGATTAATTTTATATAATAGTGGTTTAAATAACATCTACATTTAAACATCCTTATAAATATTGATGGAACCGTCTTATGCCATAAATAATAGCAATTACCTCTTTCTGTATTTCTTTCGACACTAATAACATACGGCTAGACTGTCATTGTGAAGATCACAGCTATCATTCGAAAATTTGTCATGAGAGGTCAAAAGGTTATACTTGTCAGTTTATAAACTACACTACAGTACAGTAATAAAAACAAGAGCCGAAGCACTTTCTGAATTTTGGTTTCAAGGAATCGATGCATTTGGCTGCAACCCCCCTCCCCCTCTTACCTCTCTTCCTCTGTTGTCTTATTGGAAATACCTTCGTTCCTTCCACAGAATACACACGTCTACTTGCAAAATCTGATAATAATATCTACATTTAAACATACCTGTAATAATAGTTATTCGTTATGTTTATTTGGTTGGTATTAGCAGATGAATATTTTAATTGAATCGAAGTGTATGTATAACACGAAATGTGCATCGTCCTCAACTGCAGTAATTAGCAAGTTGTGTGATCAGTCAAGATTTGGAATTCCAAAAACATTAGTAAGAGGAATGAAAATGAGAACAACAGATATATGACGCCAAAATTCAATCTGTTCCGAATGCGGTAGAAAAATGTTTCAACTTTGAAATGAGTTTCACGAGGCAAATCTCTATAGTTAGGGACGCAAAAAATTCCATCTGCACTACAGGAGGTACCAAGATGTGACATTTATACTAAAGCATCAATACATGTTAAAAAAGTTCTTTGAATTGCTAATCGTCACGTACATTATTAAAAATTATGTTAAAAGAGGAATGTTATAGTATATGGAACTGCGCCAACCACTCCAAGCGCATGGTAAAAAAAGTTTTGGTGAATCTGAATGTACATGCCTGAAGCGCTCATATTATACGTCAATTTTTTAAAGTGTTTTAAATACACAAAAGTTTTCACTAATAACATTATTCTTCTAATTTTCCGATAATTTTATGTCAAAAAAGTTTGGAATTTCCAAAAGTGCACGACTCATAATGCTGATTGATCGTGAAAAAATGCAGAAAACATCTCAATTTACTTTATTGTTAAAATTAATAAATGAATACCTTTTTATAATAAACAAGTGGTAGATTATAGTTCCACCTTTATTTGTTTGTATTACCTTTGTTTATATTCTACATTTATTGCATGCTATGTATATAACCATGTATAAACTATTGATATTTAGGTTTTTAAAATAAACGGGTATTTACGTACTAAGTAACAAAATCATGACAATTATAAAATTTTGTCGTACGGTTCTATTTTAAGCAATTCTATTTAATTTATTAATAAAAGAAATATTTAGGTTTATTAAACTGATTTTATCTTACCTTGTCCCAATGTAAGCATATAACACTTCAAATGTATGTGTTTATTTAAACATAAAATTATAATGGAGAATATTTAAAAAAAGCTTATTATTATTATTATTTATCACGGAACAATCTCCTGTACCAGTTTCTTACTTTTTACAAAATATTTTTCTGTCATTCGATATTTCCTGTTTTATTATGTCGTACGTGCATTCTGCATACACTGATAGCTCTGCGCAAAAGCCCTTACAACAAACATTTTGCATTGAATTCCCCGCAACGATATTGCGATGAACTGACACATAGTTTTGTTAGCATGTGAGCATTGTAACAGGAAAATGCTTTCGATGTGCTGGCTTTGAAATGAAACATGAAATAGGGAGCATTTAAAGCGTATGAGAACACACAATAATTTTACATACGTGCGTACATACGTAAAATATTACATAATATAACTTTAAAAGCTGATATTGCAATCATCAAATAAAAAAAATTATTCATAGGATAAAAATACAACATAAGCAAATTAAAATTACAGACATACGTGAATAAAATAGTTTAATAGTTTCACTCTTACATTTAGACAAGTTTAATTTAGTTGTTGGATAACGTTTATCCGATGATCAAAGTTTTAGTTTCGAACGTTTATCAGCTTTAAATTGACAAACATGCTGACGGTTTAACTGTTATAAAGTCTTACAGTAATTAGATACATACATTTTTTTTCCCCTTTCTTGGCCTGCACGGTTTGTGCGTCAGCCATGCAAGAAGGTTAGGAAGTAAGATTTATTTTATTGAATTGGAAATTGGAACGGAATTTGAAAAAGGATCAGGTAAATTTAGTATATGAGTACATAGATGATTATAATTTTATATTGTTATGAAAAATGAAACTGGCTAAAATTCTATATACATCAATATTTACATAAGATAAAAGGACAGAAATTGAAGTAGGAAAAGGAATTTTAATGGATAAAAGCGAGGAAATAAAAGCGGAACGGTCAAGTCGAGGACAAGCAAAAAATATATGGTTAAAATCCCCAACGTCATTGCCACACTCACATATATCGCTAGGTAAAAGTTTAAGTCGTGCCAAATGCAAGGGAATGCATGCATGGCCCAGCCTCATACGTATAAGAGTCGAAGTGATAGCTTTACCAAATGTCAGATTTGAAAACCACGGTTTATGAGGTATATCCACCTGGATCGTGCTATAATATCGACCTATAGTCTGACTTGAAGAACGCCAAATATGTGTCCAAGAATTCAATAACTGGGATTTAGGAAGGAGAGCCAAATCACAACAAAAGTTTTTGTACGGAACTAGATCTCCGTCATTGACTGCAGCTTTGGCAAGGCTATCGGCCTTGGTATTGCCAAAGATACCTGAATGCCCCGGAATCCAAGCAAAGGAAACTGTGTAATTTTTGATGTAACATTGATACAATAAATCACGACATGCAATAATAACTGGATGATTATTTCTGTTATTGCTAAAAGGAAATCTTTCCAAGGCTTGAAGGGCACTTTTAGCATCGGTAAAAATTATTGAGTTTTTTAACTTCATAATTAAAATGTACTCCAGAGACTTCAACAGACCAAAACATTCTCCAGTAAATACTGAAGTCTCTGGAGGCAATTTTATTTTTTGTACAATGCCAAACTGTTGATGGAAAACACCAACTCCCACACACTTCTCGGAACCGGGTTTGGAAGAATCACTAAAAATTAAATGGCAATGTTTCCATCGGCTGTCACTGTCAACTAAATTAATAAATTTGACGTTGGCAGAAGTATCTTGTTTACATACACCGAAATCAAACAAAATAGATGGTTTTAAAATTAAGGCATCATAGTTAACACAAAATATAGGAAGAAATTGTGATCTATGTGTTGGAGCTTGAAGAGCTAAGAATTTTTGGAGACTAACAATAAGGCATGGCGACGATTTATGAGCCCAGTACGGATAATCCATACATTCCAACAGAGACCGTAACTTAGAGTAAAGAGGATGATTATAGACTTGGAATGCTCTAAACAGGAACCTGTCACAAAGAAATTGTCGTCTGAGATGCAGGGGCGCTTCAGAACATTCAACCTGCAAAGCGTTAATAGGGCTCGAACGCATAGTCCCAGCAATTATTCTCAGAGCCTTAGACTGGATAATGTCTAATTTATGGAGGGCTACTGCATTACAAGGTTCAAGAATAAATGTTCCATAGTCTAAAATACTCCTTATAAGGGCATTATATAGAAGCTTTAGAGAGAAAGGGTGGGCTCCCCACCAAACTCCAGAGAGGCAGCGCAGTATATTTAGAATCTTCTCACATTTGGCACTTATATAGTAGCAATGAGGGATGCCTGTAAGTCTCGAGTCTAAAATTACTCCAAGAAATGTTGCTTCGCTTTTAACGGGAACTCTAATGTTATTATAAAGTACAGACACTGGAGGTGGAATCCTCATACGAGAAAATAAGACTATACTACTTTTAGAAACTGAAAGGCTGAGACAGTTATTGTCAAGCCAAACTTTTAGTAACTTAAGGGAATATGTCATAGTATCAGACATGTTGTGAACAGAATCACCAGAGACATAGAGGAGTAAATCATCTGCATATTGGAGAGTGCTAACTTTACCCTTAAGGGAGGCTTCCAGATCATGAGAATATATATTGTAAATTAAAGGACTTAAAACTGAGCCCTGGGGTATACCTTTCCAGGCAATACGGGATTGGTAAGAGTCTTCTGATATTACTTTAAGCATTCTACCAGAGAGAAGGTTGATTGTAAATCTTATAAAAATTTGTGGGATATCCAAATTAATCATTTTTTGTTTCAGAATTGAAAGGTTGACATTATCATAGGCTGCAGATACATCTAAAAATGCTGCTAACACAGAGTTATTGTGCGAAAATGCCAATCTTAAGTCTGTCATAAAAATGCTGAGACTATCCATTGTACTCCTACCTTTCCTAAATCCAAACTGGTTTGGAGATAGTAACCCCTTACTCTCAATAAACCATTCTAACCTATTTTTAACTAAATGTTCAGAAATTTTGGAAATAACTGAAGCTAATGCAATTGGTCTGTAAGATGATGGATCATTAATCGGTTTGTCTGGCTTATGTATTGGGATAATTTCATGAATTTTCCATGAGGGAGGAATATTACCTGTTGTTAAAATTGAATTAATTAAACTAAGAAAATAAGAAAGGCAGGAGTCGTTCAGGTTTTGAAGAAAAGAATATGGGATTCCATCACATCCTGGGGCTGAGTCCCTAAGTTTTGAAAGAACCCCTTTGAGTTCTGAAAGGCTAAAGAAAATGAATGAATCGCTACTATCATGCTGGGAGAGGAGAGAAGACTGTAGGTCAGAAGAAATATTATCTATAGATGGGACAAATGGTGGGGCTAATTTGTCAAGAAACAAATCAACTGTACTGCTATCCATAAAAGGAAACCTTGGAGGCTTAAAAGCGGATCTGAATCTACGAATATTTTGCCAAACTTCAGATGGAGAAATGTGTGGTGAAATTGAGGCACAAAAAGATTTCCAGCCATTAAATCTTTTTTGTTTTAATAATTTACGTGTTTTAGTTATAAGGTTACAAAGAATATTAAAATTTTGTGTTGTAGAATTTTTCCTGTAATTTTTTTCAGCTATCTTGCTCTCGGCTATCGCAGCAGAACACTCACTGTCCCACCATGGAGGTGATGGAATATACCCATTGCCACTATTATTTTTAATAGGAAAAACTTCCTCAGCAGCCTGTAGTAGGGCCCGTGTAAAAGCTTCAGCACAAAGATGATTATTGTTGTCATTTAGTGAAGGTATAGTTGATAAATTTTGTTGAACTTTATCTCTATACAATGACCAGTTGGCATCGTTAAGTTTATATTTTAGCCGGGGAGGAACCTTATACATCTTTTCGGCAATTTTTTGAGGAAATGATATAATTAACGGAAAGTGATCGCTTCCATATGACGACGATAGAGGCCACCAGTTTAATGTAGGAGCTAGGGAGGGACTACACAGGGTAAGGTCTGGTGCACTAATACCCTCATGGGGCCGAATCCTTCTAGTAGGACAATCATAGTTTAGAAGGCATAAATTATTATCATCTAAGATGTCTAACATTCTAGCCCCATAATGGTCAGACTTAGAACTTCCGCACATAGAATGTTGTGCATTGAAGTCTCCCATGACCAATATAGGGCGTGGGAGGGAAGATAGAATGCTACGAATATCGTCAAAGACTTCAGTGGAAGGGTGAGGTATATACATATTTACAAAACAAATATTATTTACACTAACAGCAATAATTGAAAATTTGTTACTGTGATTAGGTATGGGTATGTGGACAAAGGGCACACCGCCCTTCAGAATTAGTGCAACTCCTCCATACCCATCTGTTCTGTCTTCTCTAAGACAGATATGTCCTGGAATTCTAAAGTTGAATCCGGGACGAAGCCAAGTCTCTTGAAGAGAGACTGCAAATGGTTTGTAACTATTCAATAAGAAAATTAGGTCACTTTTTTTGCTATTAATACTCCGGCAATTCCATTGAATCACCAGAGACTGGTTTCGTGGATGGTCCTGACTGAATGAAGAAGCAGCATCGTTGGACGGTATTTTAATTAGGTTATATTGTGAAAGGTACTGAATTATAGAAATGATGAGATCCTTTGTTATTATTTCTGATAGATCTTTGTAATTTTTGAGACAACCTGTAGAAGAGGAAGGAATGTTGCTGCAATCTTGGATAAGCTCTGCATGCGCTTTTTGATCATATCCCTTACTAGTATTTCTGGGACGAGCTTTAGGTTTCGAGAATACTGTTTTCCTATATGACTGTGTGTGACTCTTAGAAGGGCTTGTTGAATTATAGGGGCTGGAATAAGTAATAGTTCGACCAGAAGGGGCCAATGAAGCAGAAGCAGTAACGTCAGCATAAGATTTCGAAACTGGTGGGTGGATTTTACTGGATTCTGAATAAGATATAGAGTTTCTAGCCATTGTTTCTTTTATAGCTTTTTGCCTAGCGTACTCCGGACACTTTTTGTCTGTGGCGAAATGGGAACCAGAACATAAGACACACACAGCATCATCTCTTTCAGTCTCGCAGCTTATACCTGAATGGTTGTCTCCACATTTGTAACACCTTGGAGAGCCTCTGCATTGCATTTTGGTGTGACCAAAACGACAGCAATTAAAGCATTGCAGCGTGGGGTAAATATAAAGCTCTACAGATAGGGAGTTGAAACATATAAAGACCCTGGGAGGTAGCACCTTCCCATCAAAGGTTAAAACTACAGTCTCAGTTGGAATGAACTTGGGCGTTTCGCCGTCATATACCTTTCTGTTTAATCTCCGAACTTTCAAAATACTTCCACAGTTCTGCGGAAGGTCTATATTTTCCATTATATCTTTCTCATCCCAATCACATGGAACACCTCTCACTATTCCCATGCGGGTGATAGTGAAGGCTGGAATAAATGCTTTGTATTTATTAACATCAAGAGATTTGTGATTTAGAAATGTGTTAGCATCCTGAAATGTTTCAAATTGTAAATACAATCTGTTTCTTCCAATTTTTTTGATGCTTCCCTCTACAATGCTTTTTATTAAATTTTTTTTAAGGAATAATCCAAATTGTACTGGGTGAATAGATCCAGTTTGATTTGGTTGTAAGATTTTTTGGACATGGACAACATAAGGCGCAGGATCTGACGCCTGGTAAAGCAACCTAGCAGCGCGGGGGTTACTTGTAATATTGTTAGAGTGAGTGTCATCATTATGGTGAATTTCAGTGTTTTTATCATCAGAATCAAGCAATTTAGTAATAACATTATCCTTTAAATCGTTAGGGGAAAGTTGGCAATCTGATAGACCCGTTTGTCTGTGATTCCTTCTCTTCTTTTGGTTTCTAGCTGAAATTCTCTTTCTTTTCACCGATTTCGTGTTTTCCGAACAGTCTGTATCTATAATTGAACCTTCCGTTTCCATTCCCGACGCATCGATTGTGACTACATGAGACACTTGGAGGGATGTCCCTCCAGGGTCTTCGGGCTCCAACATGGACGCCAAGAGAAAAATCCTATTTACATATTATACAATGAAATGACTTACCAGATGAAGAAATCAAGCTAAAACTATAAATAATCAACAATAACTACTAATATATATATATATACTTTACAACTTAACTGATCCTGGAATATCAACTTAATTTAATTTTCAAAAGTTTAGCCAAAAAAGGACGCCCGCCTACTTCAGAACTTCCCGCGCTTCATACATACATTTGCATAATTACTCTGAGTATAAAGTCCGGTATTCAGAGACATCTCGCGTTTCAACTCAAACTCCACAGTGCCAAAATATGTGTCATAATACCATAGATTGAAAATGTACTGGCAGGTAATATATTGATCTTTCCTTAGGATCTCTATTTACGTTGTGTTTGTTTAGTAGCTTAGCTCTTTTAGGTGTCTTTTGGAAGAATCAAGCAATCGAAAGCCGTTGGTAGTGCCTTATATTATATTAAAATTATAATATAAGGCACTACCAACAAACAAAAATTATCATAAACCAAAGAACCCCGTTCACGAAGATCATCCCTATTCCACTTATATCAGGTTCACAGCAGTCAATTACTTATTAATTAATCTCTTCACAGAGCGTGTCATGAGTCGACCGCTCACCTTAAAGCGGGCTACATACGAGATGATATCGGCTGCGATCTAGGGTGGAAAGAAATCGGGGCTTTTATCGGGGCAAACCCTACACACGAGCGTGCCTAGCAGTACGCGTTCGGACTTGGAGCAGAACGCAAATGCGATAGAGTTCTTCAAAATGCCTCCCAATCTCTTAAAACACCAACATGTTGGTTTGGAATTAGCTATCTCGGTTAATTTATTCTAAAATAGAAAAAGAGGAGTTGCTGGGTGAAAAAATGGCTCCAAAAGAGACACAAATTAAGCCACATAAACGTACTAAATGGTCTGTAATCCAAAGACATGATTAATTTTCTCCGGATGGATGAATACAGTTTTTACAACCTTCTAGAATTTTTCTATATTTATGATTTCGCAACTTATATAAAAATATCAATTTCTCCTACCTGTGCTATTTAGTTATTTCTTCTCTTTGTTCATTTCTGCTTTGGTCAAAATCGGGTTATGTACTACACACAACAAACAAAGAAATAAAATACTTTTATATAATAATATGTATACTTTTCTTTAATGTAAACATAAAGAAACCTTTAATTTCTGACATACTACCTTCTATATAGCTTGTTTGTTGATGTGGAGATGGTGAAGGAGTAGGGGTTAGTTGTTGATGAGAGGATGAAGGCACGTAAGAGATCAGTGATCTGAGATCTGTGTTGATAGCGTTGGAGATAGGAGTTAGTTGTTGAGGAGAGGCTTTATCCTCTCCTTACTTACTTCATACACCCTACTTTATGAACGGCAATAAACAATTAGTTAGGGTGGATATGATTTGAATTTCGATAGATTTTAATTAATTTATTTATTCAATTTTTTTTTGTTTTTTGTAAAATATCAGTGCCATAGGCTTCTACTCCGTTCACATGTTTAAAATGTAAAAATTTTGTGATGTAAAAAAGGTCATTCAGTATCACTGTTTCATTAACGTCCTTCCGCGAGGGCTGCTGGCAGCGACTGCCAAAAGAAATCAGGCCGATGCGCCTACACACACGCAGTACGGAGGGGGCGGGCCCGGATCTAGGAAGCATCGGCTGCATTTCTGCTCCTGCCAGCCGATTAAGGAGGCGATATCGGCCACGACTTAAGATGGCCCTACATATTACATACGATTTACAGGCAATCTAGGAGGCATCCCCACCACTCCACCCTAGATCGCCACCGATATAGTGTCGTATGTAGCCCGCTTAAGGGAATAGGTCCCACGTTACGCTACTTTCAGCCGCAGGCTTGAGAGTCTCCATCGACTAATAAATACAACGGCAGATATAGCCAAAAGGCAGTTATAAGATTTTAGTAATAATTAGTCATCAGAAAGTGTTACTGACCTTGAGTATATGCACTTTTCGATCATGTTTTTCTTACCCACCAACAGGATGCCTTCAATCATTCAAACGTGGGAAATTTACAGAGATACTTAATAATGTTGATATGCAAGTTGTCCCAAAATTCGACGTCAACCCGGTACCAGGTGAAAAGGCAAGTCATGTTGGTTGCCAGAAATATGTAAAAAATCTGAGTTGCATGTTTTCAAAATTATAGGCATTTAAAAAAACGAAAATGTCACAACCTGTGACAGTCTTTTCACTCCTGTTACGTAGTACTATTAATTATTCTGTGCTCATGTTCCCACAAATCTTTACTTTTACTAACTTTGGTAACTTCTCGCTAAGAAAGTTGAAAATTTTGAAAAATCGGGAAGTTATTGTTTTGTTTGAAAATTGAGTTTTCTTCATATCTTGACCTTGTGAGGTCACAGGAAGCCACCCTGACAATTTTTTTAATTGTGTGTGTGTGTGTGTGTGTGTATGTGTGCGCGCGTGTGTGTGTGGATGTATGTATGTAAACCTCTTATAACTTTTGAACGGCTTGATTTATTGATGTTAACTAAGCAGATTTCCAAAGTGTTTTATCAAACTTAGATTTCCTACGAATTACTAAATCGGACCGGTAGATTTTGGGAAATCTCAAAACAACATTTTGGAAAACTGTTTTTTGGGATATCTTTTAAACGGCTCTACTGATCGTGAAAATCGGTTGATTCGTTCGTGATATTGGGGGGCACAGCAGCAAGCAAACACCGCCGTACCATCCTTTACTGGAACCATTTCGTCGCACTTTCAGGCCCCTATTTGAGAACCTCTGGATAATACCAGAACGCAGAAATTTTCGTCATCAAGTAAACTATAATTACATACTTAAAATCCAAAATTTAAAGTCTGTAGGTCATTTAGTTCCGAAGTTAAGCGAAAGCAAAGTTTCGCATTTATGACACTCACTCACTCATGATCATCAGAATAGAACTAGTACTTCCCATGAACTAAGAGAGCTGAAATTTGGTACAGAGTTAGGGTTTAATGGCCACATAAAGGGAAAACTATAAAAACTAGGATAATCGAACATCTGGAGTACCTGGTGACCCTGATTAGAAAACACAAGAGCCCAACCAAATTATTAGAAGAGATCGACATACCGCCTTTACAAAAAATATTCAACTTGGTGGGCCGCTTCATTTGATGTCAAAAATGGAAGGTCCAAAGTATCTTATGAAGAATCCTCAGCTGGTCTCAGCTGTATTAGAGATATGGTAATGCCCCCTTCTACCATTGGTACATAAAAATCTACCGTCATTGCAAAAATCCAGCGTAGTGGGACACATCTTCTGATTTAATCTAGCCTATAGCGTCCCACTGCTGGGCAAATGCCTCCCCTTCTGCTTTTAATACGCATATAAATAAAATTAAAGGAAAACTCTGGATAACACTAGATTGGCTTTTATACTTATACTTACAAGTTTACAAGAAAAAATAGTCGAACGATTAACTTTATTCTACTCGAACATTATTCAAAAACCATAAAAATATGGATTAAAAACAACCTGCATAAAAATTTTGCTATTACTGCTCCGACTGGAATTGCAGCATTTAACGTAAACTGATTAACTGTTCACAGATTACTACAACTGCCCGTAGAGCATAAACAAACTCCTAAATACAAACCGCTTTCAGACGAAGTACTTTTTTTTTTTTTATAGAAGAGGGGGCAAACGAGCATGCGGCTCACCTGATGTTAAGTGACTACCGCCGCCCATGATCAACCGCAACACCAGGAGAATTGCGGGTGCGTTGCCGGCCCTTTAGAAAGGAGTAAGCTCTTTTCTTGAAGGTCCCCAGGTCGTATCGGTCCGGAAAAATCGCCGGTGGTAAACTATTCCACAGAGAGGTTGTACGTGGAAGAAAACTCCTTGTGAAACGTACAGTGGTGGACCGCCAATCCAAATGGTGTGGATGGTATCGGGACGTTTGCCGTGTAGTGCGTTCACGAAATTTGGCGGCTGGGATTAATCCGAACAATTCCTCAGAGCACTCCCCGTGATAGATGCGATAAAATACGCAAAGAGATGCAACATCTCTTCGCAGCGCCAGTGAATCGAGCCGATCGGAAAGCACTCGGTCGTCGACGATTCGAGCCGCTCTGCGCTGGATGCGGTCAAGTGGAAGGAGCTGGTACTGGGGAACCCCAGCCCAGAGATGGGAACAGTATTCCATGTGCGGCCGAACCTGCGCCTTGTAAAGTTGCAGGCGGTGTGCCGGCATGAAATACTGTCCCGCTCTGCTGAGCACGCCAAGCTTTTTAGAGGCCAATTTGGCCTTCCCTTCCAAGTGACCACGAAACTGCACGTCACTCGATATGTCGACGCCGAGGATTTCGATACTGGCTGAGGCAACATGGGGAGTGCCTTGAAACTGAGGGGATACGACAAAGGGGTTCTTTTTAGCGGTTAACGCGCAAACTTGTGTCTTCTGGGGGTTAAACTGGACTAGATTTAGTCGTCCCCAATCCGAGACTCTGCTCAGCAAAGACTCGACTTCAGACACAAGTTTGTTCCGGCAAAGTAACTTCAAGTTTTAAGGTACTTCAAAAAGGTACTTCAAGTTTTAAGGACATGCTTAAAAACTGTCGAATTATTTATTATAGATGAAGTGTCTATGATATCTAATGTAACTTTAGCCTACATAAATCTTCATTTATGTGAAGTGTTTGATACTTCTGATGTAGAAGATGGTTGGTTTGGAAAAAAACATATTTTAGTGCTTGGGGATCTTTTGCAACTTCCACCCGTTAGAGAAAAGTCGCCATTTGAAAAACTAACCCCTTCAGAAATTAATAAACTTATAGGCTCCTTAAGTATTCCAAACTTATGGGCCTATTTAGTTACGACGAACTTACGTTGAATATGAGACAGCTGGATGATTCTACGTTTGTAGAAATGTTATGTCAGAGTAGGAGTGACAACTCAATCAGACAGAGATATACTGTCTAACTGATTGATACCTCTGCTCTCACATTCCAATGAAGGAAGGTTAATGGAAATAGCACAATGTTTGAGGGACTTACCAGAGAATACTGTTTGTTTACTACCGGCTAGAAATATGTGTATGCAGTTAAATAATGCTATGTTAAAAGCGATTCCGCACCCCGAGATAAAGTTAGTTGCTAAAGATTCCTTGGATTGTTCAAAATGTATGATAATGAAAGCCCGGGCGTGTTTACAAAAATATGAAGATGATGCGTCGATGACTGCTGGACTGGAAGAAACCATAATCATTAAAGAGGGAGCTAAAGTAATGCTTAGGAGAAATATTGATGTTAGTTTAGGTTTAGTGAGTGGGTCATTAGGCGTTGTACAAAAATTGAGGTGGGACCCGGAAGACCAAACAAAGCCTAAACAATTGGTAGTAAAATTCGCTAATAATTTGATTCACGAATTATTGCCTATTAAGTTAAAATTTGAGATCATACCCCGGGCATACGTGTACAGGGAACAATTCCCAATCTGTGTGGCGTATGCCCCAACAATTCACAAGAGCCAAGGTCTAAGTCTGAAAAATGCCCTCATGGACATTGGCACCTCCATATTCACTTGTGGCCAAGCCTACGTGGCGCTTTCACGAGTAACCAATCTTCATGGGATGCACCTTAAATGTTGACTTCAAGAGTATATAAGCTCAACTTCAGCGATCACCGAATACAACCGGCTTAGGCGTAAATACCGCACCGATCTTTCAGATTTTAAACCGTCTAACAGAATAAATAATGAACGCGAATAGACAATACGAAAAACTGTTGCTACTGTACAAGAATCAGAACCGGAAAAAAAGAAAAGAAAGATTTGTAATAATAAAAAAACTACACCTAAAAAGAAAAAAAAATGTGTCGAATAAGAAAATCTAATAAAATAAATAAATGTGCCCACGTTTCTACAAAAAGAAGTGAAATCCCACCAAAAAATTCTGTAAAAACTAGCCAAGTCTCGATGAAGCTGCTTGTTTATCTCTAAAAAGTAATGAAATCTAGACAAAGTCGTGCCAAGTCTAAGGTTCCTTACTGCGATTTCTTTACTATTATAGTTAATGTTGTGTAACTTGGCCACTGAAGGGTACACAACGGTACAAAACCAGGTGCTACATGACACCCTTGCACCAATCTGTCGCCAGAACCCCTACCCATTGACGATGGAAAATTGCCACTTGGAAAACGTTGATTGAATAACCAGTCAATTGTAGGCTTGATAAAGTTGCGTTTACACGTAATATTACACGTAATTGTGTTTACACGTAATGTTATATCTGTTGTAACTACCTATGTTTGTTAAACTAGTTAATAGCCCATACTGGTATTGGTAATTGGACGCTAGTGTCTCATTTTAGGCGGTTGTTGATTGTGCAACACATGCATTCACCATTGACAATGCTGACTTCTGCTCTCTTCTTTTTGGAGCGTCAAATCGACCACCGATCTAACATAAAATAGACGTACAGACGGACTTCTATCAATGATTCGAAGTCCGCCTGTACTGGAAATAATCTTTTATACTGTTTGTTTTAGGCTCGCCTATACAAAAGTATTATTGAAATACGCAGCTTTATCAAGCCTACAATTGACTGGTTATTCAATCAACGTTTTCCAAGTGGCAATTTTCCATCGTCAATGGGTAGGGGTTCTGGCGACAGATTGGTGCAAGGGTGTCATGTAGCACCTGGTTTTGTACCGTTGTGTACCCTTCAGTGGCCAAGTTACACATCATTAACTATAATAATAAAGAAATCGCAGTAAGGAACCTTAGACTTGGCACGACTTTGTCTAGATTTCATTACTTTTTAGAGATAAACAAACAGCTCCATCGAGACTTGGCTAGTTTTTACAGAATGTTTTTGGTGGGATAGAGATTTCCCTCCGATGGGCATCACAGAGGAAGGAATAAAAAGTTCCATACCCTGAAGTACCACATAAACGACAGAATCCGCAACAACGTTGGGATCGTCTGGCGAGAAGTAAACCCGCCCCTAAGGGTAGGATACAAACAAATACCGCATCTTATCCCAATCGGCTGACCTATAGCAAAGAAAATATACACTACGCGAACACTACAGTGCCAAACACGGCGGCAGCCTGCAGAATGCAACTGCGATTTCAACGTGAGTCGACACCCCTTTAGGCTCTGTATGTATGTAATCTCTCTCTATGTAATCTCGTCTGTCCGTGTGCTATGTAAGTCTTTCTTTAATTTGTATTATAAATACAAATTAAAGAAAGACTTACATATATATGAAATTCTATCTCTAGAAACTTAGATAGAAATAGATTCTATTCTAGAATTCGAGAAATAGAATAGAATTCTGGAAATAGAATGTCAAATGGAGTTTATGTATTATATGAGAAGTCGAAAAATACGTATTCATATTTATTTACACAGTAGTTTCAGTAAGTATTGAGTCAATCACCCCATAAAATAAAAAGTTTCATACAAGCTGCTTCACCGTATTTCTCCTCTTAGTGGCCGAATTTATCAAATCAAAATAATTTCTTAGTGTATGCCTACGTCATAAATGCTAGTTACGGTCCAAATTTAAGAACTTTATGTCAATCGCTTTAGGCTGTCTGTTCATAGATGAGTCGTCCACTCGGGATATCTTTTTTTATCTATATATAAAGAGATAAACGGTAAACAGTGACATTCGTAAATGCCAAAACTAAACCTACGGCTAGCAAAATTTTTTCTCACTTAGGAAGATTTGAGTATTTCCAATATAAATAAAATTTCATAAATGCTATTTAATTGTAAACGAAATAAAATATATTTCTTTTGTTATATGTATAAGGATTCTTCAACCACCGAGCTACCACCCCAACTGCATCTTAGTGAGAATTATCGTATTACAATAAAGTTTTGACCCTTGCAATCGGTGTTCAGACTGCAATTGCCAGTAACTCATCACTGTATTTTGCGGCAGTTGAATTGCAGTATACAAAACGATTCAGTTCTCGCACCAAGGAGTATTTCTGTCCATACCACAATTGTTCCACCTTGATATGAATAGATTTGCTAGAGATTTTGCTGGCGGCTTTCACTTTCACGTCAAGGTTTATTACGTATTATTAATGAATGGAGATATAAGCGGAGCTGGGATTCATCTGAGAATAACATCTCTAGACCATCGGCGATCGTTTCACACCAATTGTCCGTATGTCCGTTGTAATCTTTGTTCGCAATTCGCAATTCTCCGTCAAAGTGACAGAATCCAAAGTGGTCTACGAGCATGAAGATTAACTTCATGTTATTTCCTCCTCAGGATTCGATCGTTCACCAGGACCGACTGCCACTTCGAAACTAATTACCCAGCCGTTACGATGTCTTCTCGCCGTAATTTACAAATATCGGTCTAGTTTTGCCGTGATGATGATGATGATGATGTGATATCCATTGTGCTGCTAAAATATGGCGCCAATGTCTCAGTAGTGTAGTAGGGACTACAATCTTAATACACATTACGCAACAGGACGACGTAAAATTAAAATGGGAAATAACCGTAATAAAAATAAGAAGCGACTGGGTTGGCGTTAAGAAACACGCATAAATATGATAAAACTAATGAAATAAGTATCTAACGACCTATCTACTTACAGTATTAGTGATTACAAACCTATCGGTACATAGCATACGACGCGCGGGAAGTGGGGGCGAAATTAGAATTTGAGCTGACTTACTATATCCCCTTAAGAAAGGTCTCTGTCAAGAAATGCAATTAAATATGGTCCTGAATCATCTGCATCCATCGACTTTCTGCATATCTTCCCAGGTCGTTACTATATCTAGTTCTTGAGGGACAGCTGATTTCCGGATCTGTAAGCGTCTGCCCTTCTAGAACCTTCCTTCATAACTGTTTGTCGGTTCCTCGAGCCCCTTGCCACTTCAGCTTACCGACTTTAGGTTATGTCAGTTACTCTAGTAGTACTCCGGATATCATCAAATATGAATTCTATCACGCGCAGAAAATTTAGATTTGTCATCATTAACATTTTTTTCGGTTAGGTTAAAATAAACTACCAAAATAAAAGTTTTTTTGTCTGTTTGTTGTCTCTGATCTTTAATTATCGACAGTGGGTAAACAAAGGTGGAAGAGGTGCAGTTTAATGTCTCGGAGCTTTGGTTTTCTTTCATCGTTTATTATGCAAATAGAGAGTGAATAATCTACGTATATTTATATACGTATTAGCATGTTACAATATTCTATTGGCAAGTCATAATCCATCTTGTCGTGTTAGCTTATTAATGCTAGTTTCGAAAATAATAAAACATGAAACAACTCCATATGCAAAGACGATATAAAAATTACAATATTGATATTATCATAAATTTAAAAAAAATCTAGCACTTTAACTATAAGTTATTTTTAACCTGTCTACGCTAATAACTAGATTCTCAGGTCCAAGGACATCTACATTTTTATCTCGAGTATCAAAATGCAGATGCGTTTTACCCCGAGGACGAAGATGATGACAAAATACAACAGTATTAAGATGCTATTTCACGCTAGTATGATGTGAGAGGGTGGTTCTTCTACATCCAGCAGCATCCAGTCATCTTGTCAAAGTAATTGGTGTTCTTTTGCAAGGATTTGAGGTCTACTAAATGTTGCGACGATCTTTAACATATTTACACAGTTGCAGAGTTCTTGCAGACTGCATCATCACCATCAGTACAGCCCTTCTCAAGTTCAATACTAAATACATGCCCATCTCAAGGAATACCACAAAGCACGCTCCTGAGCTATCTGCATCCATCGACTCACTGCATGTCTTACTAGATCATAATTCCACCCAATGCGAGGCCATCCTAAATTTGCTTACCGGTAAGAGGTTGCCACTAGAGAAACCTTTTGTCCCATCGGTTGTCGGTTCCTCGAGTTATATGGCCAGCCCATTGCCACTTTAGCTTACTATCTAATCCGTAATCTGTAGAATACAGCCTGTCAGAAATATTAAGCGCGATAAAATAAATTTTATTCAATCCTCTAATTTAATTGTCTATGTTTTCCTTCATAAGGAAAGTTTGAGGCTTAACTTTACTTACTTACTTATCTTCACACACAATCCCTAACGGGGTAGCCAGAGAGAACAGATCGCCAAGTGTCACGATCCTTACATACCTCTTTCGCTTCTTTCAGGTTCATTAACTTCTTCATACATGCACGTCTAGGTATCCGAGTACTCTTGACCCTCCCCTCTTCGAGCAATTTGCTCACATGGTCTTCGAAAGTTAGTCTCGGTCTACCTCGACACCTTTTAATATTTACTTTCGCTCTATATATTTTCTTCACCATTCGGTCTTCACTCATTCGCTCAACGTGCCCAAACCATTGGAGAGAGAGGCTTAACTTTCATCATCATCATCATCATTACAGCCTTTCACAAGTCCACTGCTGAACATAGGCCTCCCCCAAGTAATGCCACAAAGCACGGTCCTGAGCCACCTGCATCCATCGACTTCCTGCATGTCTTACCAGGTCGTCACTCCATCTAGTGGGGGGTCGCCCTACACTACGCCTACCGGTACGAGGCTGCCACTCGAGAACCTTTCTTCCCCATCGGTTATCGGTTCTTCGAGCTATATGGCCGGCCCATTGCCACTTCAGCTTACTAATCCGTTGGGCTATGTCGGTCACTCTGGTTTTACTGCGGATATCCTCATTTCTGAGTCTATCACGCAGAGAAACTCCGAGCATAGCCCTCTCCATAGCTCGCTGAGCGACCTTAAGCGTCCTCATACGGCCAGCAGTGAAGGACCACGTCTCAGATCCATAAGTCATCACTGGCAACACGCACTGGTTGTACAATCTAGTTTTTAGAGATTGAGGTATACCTGACGAAAAGATATGTCGTAATTTCCCGAACGCTGCCCAGCCGAGTTGAATCCGTCGATTGACCTCTCGGTCGAAGTTGGACTTACCTAGTCGGACTATTTGTCCCAGGTAAACGTACTCGTCAACAACTTCGAGCATAGTGCTCCCAACAACTACCGGCATAGGTGTGACATGGACATTGAACATGATCTTTGTTTTGTCCATGTTCATCTTAAGACCTATCCGTTGGGAGGCACTATTGAGGTCATTGAGCATAGTGCTTAAGTCCTCCAGCGATTCTGCCATAAGGACTATATCGTCGGCAAATCGAAGGTGAGTGATGTACTCGCCATTGATGTCAATACCGTATCCTTTCCAGTCCAGTAGCTTGAAAACGTCTTCCAATGCAGCGGTGAAGAGTTTCGGGGATATAACGTCACCCTGTCTTACACCTCTCTGCAGTTGGATAGGTTTCGAGCTCTGGTTCTGTACTCGGATAGCCATCGTAGCCCTACTGTACAAACACTTCAGCACTTCGATATACCGACAGTCAACTTGGCACCGCTGAAGGGACTGTAGCACCGCCCAAATTTCGACGGAATCAAAGGCTTTCTCATAGTCCACATACGCCAGGCAAAGTGGCAGATTGTACTCTTCAGTCTTCTGTACAATCTGCCGCAGGGTATGTATGTGGTCTATGGTACTGAAGCCTTTTCGGAAACCGGCTTGTTCGGGAGGCTGGAAGTCGTCAAGTCTGCGTGCGAGACGATTCGTAATGACTCTCGAAAACAGCACGTAGACGCGGCTCAGAAGGGAAATCGGTCTGTAGTTCTTTAAGAGAGCGTTGTCGCCTTTCTTAAAGAACAAGACCACCGCACTTCTGCTCCACGCCTCTGGAGTAGTGCCACCATGGAGGACGGAATTGAAGAGCTTCTGAAGGACTACAAGTACCGGTGTTCCACCCGCTTTCAGAAGCTCCGCTGTAATTCCATCCTCGCCTGGGGCCCTGCCGTTTTTAAGGTGCTGGAGAGCCATTCTAATCTCGCTTAGACTGACGTCCGGGATATCATCGGAATAGTGTCGAATAAGACTTGCTCTTGGATCGTTACTCACACTTGCGTGTGGCTCCAACGATGATGTGTACAGCTGCCCATAGAACCTCTCAATCTCACTCAAAATCTCAGGTGTCCCGGAAACGATGTTGCCACACTCAGTCTTCAGCTTTGACAGTTGGCTCTTTCTGGCAGACAGATCTCTGGCAAAGACTTTGGAGCCCTGGTTCCGCTCGATCGCTTCTTTAATACGAGAAGTATTAAAGTTGCGTAAGTCTCGCCGCATGCATTTGGAGATCTGTCTGTTCAGTTGCCTGTATGCTGTCAAATCTGTTGACGATTGCAGCCTCATCTCCCGTCTAACAGCCATGAGATTAAGAGTGTGATCGGAGAGTTTTTGTGTTCTTCTGCGGCGGGTCTTGCAGAACTTAGCTCCGACCGCATGGACAGTTTCCACGAGCTTGTCGTTCGGCTTAACTTTAATCATCTCATTTCTGATTCTGATTTCCCCAACAACGAGACTATTCCATTTGTGTTTGTGAAGAAATTTGCTATCGATTTTCTAATTCATTATTTTTATATTTTATAAATTTTATAAGTGATAGGTCCACTAAATTATATATAAATTATAGGGCAACTAAATTATGGTTGTAGCATGGATGTACCACGCTATCATAGAATAACACACGAATGCTGCTGGAATTCGTGTGAAGGGTGTCAAGAACTGGAGTCCCTTTTTACTGTGTACAGCGATTGGGTTGTCACCCTTATTCTTTAAAAGAGGTGATCCACTTATTCAATGGGACTGCGTGTGATGTGGAAAGGTGACTTTGCTTGGTGAAGATCTTTATACAGTAGTCAGCATCACTCTGGTATTAAGAAATTTTACACTTCCATTCTTCAAGCGTAAAATTGTAGTCCTCCACCCCGGACGTCCGATCAAGCTAAGCCATGAAGGTGTAACGATCCCCCCCCCCTCTATATAATAAAATTTTATAATATTAAAAATATCCCCTTTTAAATAACATTATATATATGTGACCAGGATTAATAAACTATGTTTAGATCTTTCTAAAATGATCTCTCTAAAGGTTTAATAATAGGCCGTTTGTAATCTTTTGGCGTGATCGTCTTAGTTAGGACCCTTATTTACGAGGTGTTTGTTTGTAACTGTCTTTTAGGTGTCTTTTGGAAGAATGAATATTCACTAGAGCAATTGAAAGCTGTTGGTAGTGCCTAATAAGCTAAGTGAACCCCGTTCACGAAGACAGGGCTCGAAAAAGGTTAAGAACATAAAACGTCCCTATTCCACTTGTATCAGGTTTACATTATTAATTTATTATTATTTATCCCTTCCCGCTTGGAAAAGGCTCACAATATATTTATACAAAAATACCCGATACAAGGGCTTCGCTCTCCTACATTTATTTAAAAAAATGTAGGGGAGGTACACGGCCCCACACACGCCGTGCACGGTGAGCGCCAACCATTTTGATGCACTCCCCCCGAAGGGAACGCTAATTCGGGAACTGGACCGTAGTCCACAGCAAAATAACTGGCGAACCAGTAAAAGAGGCTTGGCCCCTTGTTAGTGCGTAAGCACAGACATCGACCGAAGTCGCGCATGTCAATGCGTGTAAACGCCATACAGAATACGAACGAATCCAGCCACAGTGAATGTACGTCACACGGTTTAGGCAAATAGGCACACTGGCTGTAAACCCTCCGTGAGCGCCACCACCTGCCAGACCGCCGCTCCTGCAGACGTGATGTAAGTGTATGGCATCACCACCAATTGCATGATCAGCACGGCTACTAGCCGCAGAGCGTGTCATGAGACTACTGCTCACCTCAAGGGAATGGGGTCCCACGTTGTGCAGCTTTCGGCCGCAGCCTTGAGAGTCTCCTCAGATCCTCCCGCCAGCTACCACCCGCATGAGGTCGACACATATGCTCCACCAACCAATACAACGGCAGATATAGCCAAAAGGCAGTTATAAGATAAGAGTAATAATTCGCCATCAGAAAGGGTTTGTGTCACTGACGTTGAGTAAATGCATTTTCGATCATGTTTGTCTCACCCACCAACAAGTTGCCTTCAATCATTCAAAGGTGGAAAAGTTACAGAGAGATAATATTATGTTGTTATATAAAACATCGTGGAGGGCAGACAGTCTGCAGCCCCGCAATGAAGGGACCCGACTTGGGCAAAGCTACTTAGGTGTGAGTCAAACCAAGACGCAGAGAGCGCCATTGAGAATAGTGTCCCACCAAACAACCATCGCAGAGAAGTAATGCTGCAGAACGCAACAAGCATCAATACGACTATCGTCGGGCTGACACCATTCCAAGGTCCCCCATACATCCCAGCAGACATCACCACCCGTATACCTCCATCGACCAGAACCACAGAGAGCGTCGAATCAGGCGCAGCACACCCGTAGATCCATCACAAGACGCAATACCGCCAGTAGCAGTAAGCATCAATGCAACTATCATACGGATGGCGCCCCCTCACAACACACCCAACATGATCCCTATCGACTTTGGTAACAAAGTTGGTATTGTTGTTATATTAAAAATATCACCAACGTATAATAGTAGCACGCTACTAAGACGCCAATGAGCAAAACTCCACGTATCATAGCGCTAATGCACTAAGACATGAAGCTGAGTATGCCCGTTACACTTAAAAGTGCTACCAAACACACTCAACATCCCCATCCGAAAGATAGACGACGCTTCGCTATGCGCTACGACGCCGCCCACAAACGGTATGGGTGTTCGATGTCCACGGGAAAGCCGTATTGCTACAACAAACCCGCTTACCACCGACACTAAGATGTTAATTGTATACCTCCATCGACCAGAACAACAGGAATGCGTCGAATCAGGCGCAGCACACCCGCAGATCCATCACAAGACGCAATACCGCATGTAGCAGTAAGCATCAATGCAACTATCATACGGGCGGCGCACCCTCACAACACACCCACATGACTCCTATCGACTTTGGCAACAAAGTTAGTATTGTTGTTATATAAAAAATATCACTAACGTATCATAGTAGCACGCTACTAAGACGTCAATGAACAAAACTCCACGTATCATAGCGCTAATGCACTAAGACATGAAGTTGAGTATGCCTGTTACACTTAAAAGTGCTACCAAACACACTCATCATCCCCATCCGAAAGATAGACGACGCTTCGCTATGCGCTACTACGCCGCCCACAAACGGTATGGGTGTGCGATGTCCACGGGAAAGCCGTATTGCTACAACAAACCCGCTTACCACCGACACTAAGATGTTAATTGTATACCTCCATCGACCAGAACCACAAGAGAGCGTCGAATCAGGCGCAGCACACCCGCAGATCCATCACAAGACGCAATACCGCATGTAGCAGTAAGCATCAATGCAACTATAATACGGGCGGCGCACCCTCACAACACACCCACATGACTCCTATCGACTTTGGCAACAAAGTTAGTATTGTTGTTATATAAAAAATTTCACTAACGTATCATAGTAGCACGCTACTAAGACGTCAATGAACAAAACTCCACGTATCATAGCGCTAATGCACTAAGACATGAAGTTGAGTATGCCTGTTACACTTAAAAGTGCTACCAAACACACTCATCATCCCCATCCGAAAGATAGACGACACTTCGCTATGCGCTACTACGCCGCCCACAAACGGTATGGGTGTGCGATGTCCACGGGAAAGCCGTATTGCTACAACAAACCCGCTTACCACCGACACTAAGATGTTAATTGTATACCTCCATCGACCAGAACCACAAGAGAGCGTCGAATCAGGCGCAGCACACCCGCAGATCCATCACAAGACGCAATACCGCATGTAGCAGTAAGCATCAATGCAACTATCATACGGGCGGCGCACCCTCACAACACACCTACATGACTCCTATCGACTTTGGCAACAAAGTTAGTATTGTTGTTATATAAAAAATATCACTAACGTATCATAGTAGCACGCTACTAAGACGTCAATGAACAAAACTCCACGTATCATAGCGCTAATGCACTAAGACATGAAGTTGAGTATGCCTGTTACACTTAAAAGTGCTACCAAACACACTCATCATCCCCATCCGAAAGATAGACGACGCTTCGCTATGCGCTACTACGCCGCCCACAAACGGTATGGGTGTGCGATGTCCACGGGAAAGCCGTATTGCTACAACAAACCCGCTTACCACCGACACTAAGATGTTAATTGTATACCTCCATCGACCAGAACCACAAGAGAGCGTCGAATCAGGCGCAGCACACCCGCAGATCCATCACAAGACGCAATACCGCATGTAGCAGTAAGCATCAATGCAACTATCATACGGGCGGCGCACCCTCACAACACACCCACATGACTCCTATCGACTTTGGCAACAAAGTTAGTATTGTTGTTATATAAAAAATATCACTAACGTATCATAGTAGCACGCTACTAAGACGTCAAAGAACAAAACTCCACGTATCATAGCGCTAATGCACTAAGACATGAAGTTGAGTATGCCCGTTACACTTAAAAGTGCTACCAAACACACTCATCATCCCAATCCGAAATATAGACGACGCTTCGCTATGCGCTACTACGCCGCCCACAAACCTTATGGGTGTGCGATGTCCACGGGAAAGCCGTATTGCTACAACAAACCCGCTTACCACCGACACTAAGATGATATGTCTAGGACACATCGGTTAGCGAGTCCAAGTTTACCTCGGACCAATTGCTCGTGAAGCAGCACACACGCCACCATAATATTCCTTTTCAAGTCCCTAATAAGGACTAGTCATTTTGCTACAGTACTAGGAGCAGTCAGTCACCCGACCACCCCATACAATGCTTATGCATCAAGGAGACCTCCTATAATATTGCTTTTGTATCATAGACCTTACTTTCATAAGTCATTCATATATAGGATTCGAACCCACGACCCTACTATTGTAATGCATATTAATCATAGAGACCTTCTATAGTATTGCTTTTGAATCACAGACCTTACTTTCATAAGTCATTCATATATGGGATTCGAACCCACGACCCTACTATTGTAATGCATATTAATCACAGAGACCTTCTATAGTATTGCTTTTGAATCATAGACCTTACTTTCATAAGTCATTCATATATAGGATTCGAACCCACGACCCTACTATTGTAATGCATATTAATCACAGAGACCTTCTATAGTATTGCTTTTGAATCATAGACCTCACTTTCATAAGTCATTCATATATAGGGTTCGAACCCACGACCCTACCATTGTAATGCAAATTCATCATGGAGACCTTCTATAATATTGCTTTTGTATCATTGAGTTTAATATCATAAGTCCCTAATATAGGACTAGTCATTGTGCTACAGTACTTCAGGCAGTCAGGCTCCCGACCACCCCATATATATGTACAACTGCAGTTATGTATCTCCGGCACCTCATCCATACAAGACGTCTATACGTGAACACCTTCCATAACTTAGGAAAATTTTCTTTAATACATGAACTCCTTCAACAACTCAGAAAATTTCATCTATACGTGAACTCCTTCCACAACTTAGAAAAATTTTCTTTTATACACGAACACCTCCCATGACTTAAACAATTTTTAACAAATTTCCTAATTATCTTATAAACGTTATTTAACTTAATTTTATAATATTTTTTGACTTGTATTTCTATTATTTATTTTATTTTAAATATTTTTACAAGTTTTTTATAATAAATTTACCTATTACGAGAAACAATAATTTTGCCTTTAATTTGCTATGTTATTGGGATAATGTCTGAAATATATTAACTTTATGTTTATTAATTTAACTTTATTGCTTAATATATATGTTTTAAAACTATTTTTGACGCCCCTTTATATTGAATTTAATTATTAATAATAATATTGAGCCGTCACAAAGGCAAGCAAGAAATGAGTAGTTATAAACTCCCCGTGAGATTCTGGTATCCTGTAGAGTCAGCATTTACCAATCACTCGCGATCGCTTTATAAATATTACTGATAGATAAGAGCTGCCACTCATCTAAAAATTTGATAGTTCGCGAGCAAATAAAAATTGTTATTTTGATTTTAGGTGTTGAATCAAAAATTACTTGACGGTGAAGGAATGCACACGTAATTATAAGACACTTTTGTATTTTTGAATTTTCTATCTTCAATGTAAGTCTTTTATAGCAGTAGCTTTGCCCTTGAAGCCCGAGTTTGCTTATAAAATTTTTGTACATCAAATCAAAACCACTAGTTTTTATAATTAATGACTTTCAGGACTGTTCTATTTAGATTTCGATAAAGAAAAATAAAGTGTTATTCCAAATTAATAAGAATAATATAATTTGCACATAATATTTCCTGAAATCGATGCTAAAACATACTCGTAGTGTAACGAAAAATTAAATCTCTGACTTCAAAAGCTAATGTGAAAGTTGTTTCATTTCTTTTAGTTTTAGAAGTCGGTTCTTACTTTTTATTATAAGGTTATTTTTTTGTGGTTTGAAGTGCGTAAGCAATATCACAATTTCATGGTAACAACAAGAACGTTGTCCAAATAACTACAACTATGACGAATTCTGATATTGCTGCAACAAACTGCTTAAGAATAGTTTTGGGTCTTAATAATTGCTTAAATAAGATTTTAAGATTTTAAAGTATATAAGATTCATTATTATAGAATAAGACACGAACAATGGTAATTTATCTACACTAGTTAATAATAAATGTTATTATATATTGGTGAGCATCACCTATCCTATCCTATCTTATCCTTTGAGTAATCCTGCATTAATTATAATTAATTAATTATTAAAGCTAGAAATAGAATATTATCTATCGCGTGTTTTATCGATTTAACAAATTGTATCATTGAAATCAGAACAGATCTTTTATTTATTAACCTCAAACGACAAAAATTGGATTATTTTTTTTTTATTTATTTAGCTTATTTATTTTTTTAGATTATTTAGCCATTTGTCTATAGTCTTAATGATATTTACATAAATAATTATAAGTAATAAATATTTCTAATAAAGGTTCTTATTATGATTTAACCAGTACTATTAATTAAGTAACATTCAGTTGTAACTATTTACATTTTTAAATGGGACGTGTAGTGGTGGGTGCAAGAATATCCTCCACCTCATATCATAGGCGACAAAGTAAAACTGAACCATAAGATGGGCAGAAACATCTACGGTACTTATAAAGCTGTATATATCTGACATCTAAACTGATATCTTATAAAATAATCTAAAGGGCTCGTTCAGCAGTGAAAAAATAAAAGTAAAGTAGTAATAAAAGTAAATTTGGGTTTTAACTTAAGAAGTTCTGAATTACCGATTGACGAGAAAAATACTTTTCTTAATGTGTTCAGACGGTTAAGTCCAACTGTACTGTGAAATTGGAAAGAAGACAATTTGGAGAATAAACCTCCAAATTTAGAAACTAGGAGCTGGTTGCTTGAAAAGGAAACTCTTGGTAAATAAAATGACTGATTCCAATTTTGAATGTCGTAATATTTTTAATATTATTATTTTAGAAAACGCCAATGGCTTTATTTATTATTTTTGCGTTGACGTTTTTCAAATGCGTTACTATATTATACTCTTACAAAATACAGGGATTTTAACAGTATACAATTGTATACCTTAAAATCCACGAGATATTGTAGCTTCCGAAGATGGCGAAATAATGACCTCATAAATAGTGTATTACCCTACTTTGAGTAATCTTCTTTAACACTTCCATTGGATTCGTAAGGAAGTGGTAAATAATTAATTATTCACAAGTGACTAGTATACTATGATATTTATGAATATTTTGAGTCAGTTACCTCAAGAAGTTTTTACAGCCATATATTATTCAATGTCGTAATCTCATTCGAACTCATAATTAACATAACGACTATTGATTTTGTTATTTTTTATTTCAGCTTATCCAAATGTGAAATTTTTATTTCTCACGATGGATTGGTTGGAACGCAAGAAGCTATATTCAATGGAGTCCCAATAATAGCTATGCCGATTATTGCAGATTTATATAATATTATTTTGAAGGTTGGAGATATAGGATTTGGGAAAATTATGCAGTATAACGACATCAATGAGAAGAGTTTGAAAATCGCTAAATTAGAAGTTTTGAATAATGATACCTACAAACATAAAGCTTTAAAATTTTCAAAAAGACTTAAGGCAGACCCCTGTCACCACCATACAACTATTTTTGGTTAGAATACATTATACAATATATATATATATATCTATACATAATTCAGAAAGTATAAAAAACATCGCAGCTGATCTAAATTGGTTAGTATACTTAATGATTGATGTTAACGCATTTATAGTGTGTTAATGGTAACAATAGAAAAGAAATGAAAGTAATTGGTATGAACTAATCTAATTAGTGGTGTTCGCTATTCATTCCTTCATTACAGCCTACAGCTGTCCACTACTGAGCATGGCATTCGTTTGCCAAAGCTGCTACGTTTGGCAGGTTGTTTGGCAACCGCAGTTTATATTTAATTTTTTGATGATTACATCTGGAGCAACAACATGTTTTCATCTTCAATTCAATTTCTTTCTGCCTGCTCTTGTATAATGGACGACACGAGTTAGTGGAGCCAGCACGCGGCGTTATTGCACGTAACGTTACTAAAAATCCTGTCGTTTGTTTTGTGTTTAGAACATAATTTGCCATAAAAACACATAGACCTGCAACTAATATTTATACTCCATACAAATAGTTGCTTATTAGATAAATGGAACCCGCAATGTCACCTCACAGACAAATGTTATACACTGCGCTACCAAGCCTTTTTGGCGGCTTGGAAAACCGCAGTTTTTTTATTTTCTAACCATTTATCAGAAAATATCTCCGGTTTCATTTCCTCTGTCACCTCTTTCAACAAACACTGAATAATATGAGGTAGTACATAACGATGTAACGAAGATATACATAATAAAACATGCTTCAATCTGAATTAACAGTGGGCTAGCAAAATAACTCGAAAAAGGGCTCTTGTGAAAGAAAGACTCTTGAGTGGTCGTCACATACCATCAATCGTAATGAAGAGCAGTCCGTATTAGACAAAGTGACGAACTAGTAAAATGCGTAGGATGTCTACGTATGCAGATGGCTGAGGACTGAGCTTAGTCACAGCTTTTCACGCTGAAGACGATGATGACATTGAAATAAACATTAGGTTAGGTAGCAAATATAACAATTCAAACTCGGTGAGCATTTCAAGCGTCTACTTTTTACCATTATTAAGATCGAGCAAAACAAGCGAAAAAAACATATATAATAAAAGGAAATATATATATATATATATATATATATATACATATATATATATATATATATATATATATATATATATATATATACAGAATGGGTCCCACATATATGCAATAAATGAAACCACAAGTAATACTAGTCCGTAGAAGTGTAGAAAAATTAAATATTAAATTAAAACTCGTAAAATAAAAAAGTGAAATTTTCAAACAAAATAAATATTAAAATAAATTCAGTAAAAGTGAACACTCTGTTTGGACAACGTAGCTTGACCCCTTGGAAGAGTGACAACGTTGCACGCGGGTGGCACGCCGACAAAAGACACCGCTGTCGATATGTCGCAATACCAACAGTTTGCACTGCGTGGCAACGTCGCTTTTTAATGTTCAAGGATTCATTCAAGTTCATTGAATCATTGACTTAGTGACCCAATTCTATAGAGTGTTCAAATTTGCTTAAAATTAAAACTCTACTTTTTGACCTAATTACTGGACTGATTACGTACATTTTTTGTATATCGTCAGCAAAGGCGATAACAAGTATATGGTTTCATTTATTGCATATATGTGGGACCCATTCTGTATATATAATTCTTAATTTCCTTTTATTATTTGTTGTTATATAGCCGCAACAGAAATACACATAATGTGAACATTTCATTTGTCTATTACTGATCATGAGATACAGTCCGCTCGCAAACAGACGGACGGAGGGACAGCAGAGGCTTAGTAACAGGGTCCAGGTTGGTTACGCTTCAGGTAAGGAACCCTAAAAATTTTCATAATGATTTTTATTTGCAAGAATATGATACTACAAAGATGTTTAATTGTAACATATTCTACCTTAGTGATGTGCAAATAACTAACATAGAAACATTTATCCAATTTTTACCACTATTTAATACTATTCAGTTAATTTGACAATTAGTTACGTAACAGTGTCAGAGAAAATGTAATATAATTACTAAAGCTCAATGTCTATTAATATTCATTTGCCAGTTCTTCCTTGGTTCCATTATGTTTATTTTTTTAACCTTCCTCGGTTGCTTTATGTTTGTCGATCATTACATAATGTTAATTTCATATGTTGCATAATTAGACAAAATTGTATAATGCTATGTATGTCCGTTGCGTGTAGGGTTGCCAAGTCTTTAAACCGAAAAGCCGGACAGACCAGCGAGCTTAGCCGGACATTTTTTTCATTTATTTTATTTTATAGGATAGGGCGACAAACGAGCACACAGTTTACCTGATGGTAAGTGGTTGCTGTGGCCTATAAACATCTACATCTATCCTCGATTACGAATCAAAATGCAGATGCGTTGGCACACGTGAGGACTAAGACGGAATGCCTCGTTTCCAGTAAAGAGGGTTTCCGGTTCTCTACAGTCTCCATACAAAAACTGGTATTCTGTGAGAGCGTGGTCCTTCCCCGGTCGACCCGAACCATTCGTGCTACAACTATACTTCTAATATAACCGCAACATGGCTACCACGTGAAAACTTTTGGTAAAAAAGCCGGACACCCTCAATTTTTTATTCTTAGTACAATGACATTTATTAAAGTAAAACAATGCTTTTTATCATTTACCATAAAATCTTAAATTGTAATGAAATAACAACCATTGAATAAATCAGTCTTCTTTAAATCATTCAGTATTCATTACAATATTAATTTTAATAATTGCTATAGTATGTATGCAAGTACTTGAAAAATTCAAAAAATGGTCAAATTTAAAAAGCCTAACAAAAGCCGAGCAGGCCGGACACCGTCTATTTTGGTCGGACACGCAACCAAAAAGCCCGACTGTGTCCGGCGTTATCCGGACGCCTGGCAACGCTAGTTGCGTGTAATCACACGGACACTTAGACGAGACACTACATTTACATTCAGGTTGCAGTTTTGCAGTGGTCGTGTTCCGTAGCTTATGAATTTTCAATGCGAAGTCAAGTCTCGACACTGCTTTGTGTTTTATCTTCTTTTTAAGACGAAGTAGGTTCTTTTTTTAAGATATGAATGCAATGTATTTGTTGGATTAATTGTTGCTTTTGAACATACTATACCTGCAAGAACTGATCAAACTTCAACAAAATCAGCTTGACTGCAAACGCGCTCACACTGCTACTTATATAATATCACAGAGATAATTAGTTCCCTTTACAAATACCTATTTACCCTGTTACTCTTACTGAAATCTCTAGATCACAATGTTAGTTTAAATTGTCACTTCAATGCTCACATCAGTTCGAGATTTTATGGTTGGATGTGATGACAAGTCCGCCATTAGCAGATAAATTTTTCAATACGTTTGGGACTAAACTAAAATAAGTTGAGGCTTTAAATACTAAGGTTAGTAAGATAAGGAAATGTAAGATGAATTCCTTGTTGGTTTAACCAGGACTAGTGATAAAATTGTAAACAACTTTCAGCAAGCATTGTTTTTGTCTATGCCTTCTTGTTAACATTATAAATATAAAAGTGTGTTTGTTGTTTTGTTTTGTTTTGTTATTTTGTATTTCCTTTACACAACAACGGGGCAACAAATCGACATGCTTTTTTACACACACAAGTTTTTGGTACTGGAGATTGACACAGGCTATTTACCGTAATGCATGGATCAATTTGATCTTAACATTGCTAGTATTACTTTTAACCACTTCAGGTAAGCTGAAAAGGCTTATGTTAGGAGTGGTTCATGACAATCGTCAAATGGCGGATTTTGAACCAGTGATATTTTTATTCGTGCTTCGCACCCTACCAATAGGCCTACCATTACCCTACTGTCGCTTCAATTTAATTCACAGGGTACTTTTAGTCCCGGAAAAAGGAATGGTTTTTTTTCTTAAAATTATGTCAATTTTCGACATTGTAGGCGAAGTCGAGACAATTAAATAAAAAACTATTCATTTAAATTACTTACATAGTGTGTTTTTAAGTTATTATTACGTGTATTAAGGATAAGAAACGCTTTTTCATTCTATCATTTAATCATAGCCCGTCAAAATCCACTAGTGGTGGGTCGTTGTCAAGTTTTTGACGGACGAAACACAACCGTTTTCCCGACGACGAAAACAGTCGCAGAAACAGTCGTCGTTGCAACTGATTTGAAAAGAATGCTTACAGCACGAAACTTACCCAACATGGAATAGAATCGCGTTTTGTCGAGTGAAATGGTTGCAGTTTCTTACAACTTACAACGATTTGGCATTTATGAAATGGTTTTATTAAATAATTCGCTTTATCGATCGACTTTACTTAACGATGAAATGAACTTCCCTTCATGCTTTTTCAAGCTTAAGACTGGCTGAGGCAGGCTTAGCCATTCATTGACAAAAAGTACATTTATTATTGTAAGGAATGTTTAGTCTCTGTCTACTTTTGTATACGAACGCGAAACCAAAGACTACAATATAACGCGGAAAGTTAAGGACGACGACGCGAGGAGTGAGATAGATAGTTTAAACATTTCGTTCTCGACTGAATTTTAATATGCGTAAAATAAAAAATCACACCAAGTAATTCGAATACTAGTTAATGCAACGAGGACCGTTTGAACTCTAGACGTAAAACGGTTTCATCCTCGCAGAATACAAAACGGTCTTTGTAAACGGTTCGCCGTCACAACGCCCACCCCTAAAACCCACTGAACATTGGTACGTAGATTGACTAACAGGGGGATATTTGCCATAGTTGCTATGCTTGGTAGGCAGGTTGTTACCCGCAGTCTTTATCATTTTGAGATGTTATCAGAAAGATGCTCCTGCCCATCTGCTGCTTTATTTTCTTCTCACACCTCTTAGTCCACCACTGTACGTTTCACAAGGAGTTTTCTTCCACGTACAACCTCTCTGTGGAATAGTTTACCACCGGCGATTTTTCCGGACCGATACGACCTGGGGACCTTTAAGAAAAGAGCTTACTCCTTTCTAAAGGGCCGGCAACGCACCCGCAATTCTCCTGGTGTTGCAGTTGATCATGGGCGGCGGTAGTCACTTAACATCAGGTGAGCCGCATGCTCGTTTGCCCCTTTTTCTATAAAAAAAATCCATGCCGTGTTGTCATAAATTATTTGCGATCTATATTCAATACGTAGGAGTCTGTCTGAGCAGGTACGGCTGGTACAGCAGCCTAATAGCGATGCTCGCACTGCTGCTTTCCGCTCTAAAGGGTGTAGAAAACCAGTATAATTAAAACAAGCTGTGAGGAATTCCTCCTTAGTCTTCACAAGTAACAAAACATTTAAAATTTTCTTTTTTTTTAAAGTTGGCTGTAGGTGTTCATGGTGGTCTTTGGACTTATAAAAATATATATTATAGAAGTTGCTCAAATGATATGATATGTTGAAAGAGCTGCTTCCACTCACCACGGTGGGCATATTTCAACAACCGTGAACGCAGGTTCAGTACTTGAATTTAAATCTCACCCGTTACCGCCTACACAGTACTTTAAGTGGCCGTGGATAGGTCGATTTTGCGATTGGTATATTCCACTTAAATACCACAGACATAGAATTTTTTCATGTAATATGAGAGTACAAAAGATCTGAGTCGCCTGAGCCCTCAGATATAAGATAAAAGGTCTCATAGCCTATTAAAAATGAAATTAATTCTCATAAATCATATACGAGAAATTTAAATTTATTGAGAGGTTATAGGTGTTTTCAAAAAATGAAGTGGAATAAAATAATGTATACAAAATAGTCTCAGAATTCGCTGCTAAGACAGTGTACTTATAAAAAAATTAAAGCAACGATTTCAAAAACTACTATGTGGAAACCATTTGATTCTTTTCAATTCTTAGAATTCTACTTTTTTACATCCCCATTTTTTCTCCAAATTTAAAATAATTATTAAAAAATTTACTGAGTTTATGGATAATGGAGGTCCCATTTTTTTTAAGTCAGTCAAGACAGGATCAGTCAGAGTCAGGATGCTTGGTGGTAGAAAAAGGTAAAGGTAATATTTTAATCAATTTCAGTACCATTATTTAATACGTTTTGTAGGGAGCATTAATAGCTCGTAGCTAAATATAAGCTTTACTGTTCGATATTGTTTACAATTGTCACTTATATAGCTATAATTTTTCATGTGGTAGAGTCATGCTGCAGTTGTTTTAGTAGTATAGTTGTAGCACGAATGGGTCGGCTCGACCGGGCAAGGGGCACGCTCTCACAGAATACCAACGTCAAATAGTAGCTTAATGCTGCTATGTTTCGTATGGTGAGTATAGAGAACCGGAGACTCTTTTACTGGAAATCAGGTACTCCATCTTAGTCCTTACGGGTGACATCGCGTCTGCATTTTGATTCGTAACTGAAGATAGATTTTGATGTCTATGGGCCACTGCAACCACTTACAATTAGGTGGAATGTGTGCTCGTTTGTCACTCAATCCTATAAAAAAATGTGATGAAGGGAATTTCTGTGGACAGCAGTGAGACATTTATATAATTAGCAAGTAACGACAGTCTGTTAAGAAAACTTTACCAATGTACATTAGAATTATCATCCGTTATAGAGAGATATTGTTCATGGGGGGTATATTGCCATAGTTGCCACGCTTAGCGAGCGGGTTGGCAACCGCAGTTTTTTTTTCGTACAGTTGCTGTTATCAGGAAGATGCTGCTGCCCATCTCCTGCCTGTGTCCCTCTGTCGCCTTTTACGACACCCACGGGAAGATATGGGGTAGTGGATATTCTTAATCGCCACTACACGGCAAAGGGGGTGCTAAGAATCTCCGGTGGAGGTTCGGTTGCCACCTACGACGACTCTACCTGGCAACATTTAACGCACGCACTCTGAGGACTGACGAGAAGATCCTGGAGCTGGAAGAAGAGATAGACAAGTTGCACTGGAATATTATAGGATTATCCGAGGTCCGAAGAGAGGGGGAGGACGCGGTGATTCTCGAATCCGGCAACTTGTTCTATCACCGGGAGGGCGACCATCTGTCCCAAGGAGGTGTCGGATTTATTGTCCACAAGTCTCTCGTCAACAACGTTGTAAAGATTGGGAGTGTGTCGACGAGGGTCGCGTACCTGATACTCAGAATCACCAAACGGTATTCGCTGAAGGTCATACAGGTTTACGCACCAACCTCGGCACATCCCGATGAGGAGATGGAGGAAATGTGTGAGGATATTTCCAAAGCCATGCATTCCTCCAAAACTCACTACACGGTGTTGATGGGAGACTTCAACGCAAAACTAGGCACAAGAGAAAACGGTGAGCTGAAGTTAGGGAAATTTGGAGTAGGGCAATGGAACCGAAGGGGCCAGCAGCTGGCCGACTTTATGGAGAAAGAGGGACTCTTTATGATGAACTCTTTCTTCCAGAAGCGGCCCCACAGGAAGTGGACCTGGTCGAGCCCCGACGGTTCGACAAAAAATGAGATTGACTTCATTATGACGACCAGACGCCAACTGTTCAGTGATGTCTCAGTGATCGCAAGGGTGAAAACTGGCAGCGATCACCGAATGGTTAGAGGCACACTGAACCTAAACGTTAAGTTGGAGAGGTCTCGTCTAATGAAGTCAACGCTCCGTCCCCCTCATGCTCTAATCCAGAATCCCGAAAACTTTCAGTTCGAGTTACGTAACCGCTTTCAGTGCCTACAAGATTGCAATTCAGTGGACGATATGAATGACAAGCTCGTGGAAACTGTCCATGCGGTCGGAGCTAAGTTCTGCAAGACCCGCCGCAGAAGAACACAAAAACTCTCCGATCACACTCTTAATCTCATGGTTGTTAGACGGGAGATGAGGCTGCAATCGTCAACAGATTTGACAGCATACAGGCAACTGAACAGACAGATCTCCAAATACATGCGGCGAGACTTACGCAACTTTAATACTGCTCGTATTAAAGAAGCGATCGAGCGGAACTAGGGCTCCAAAGTCTTTGCCAGAGATCTGTCTGCCAGTAAGAGCCAACTGTCAAAGCTGAAGACTGAGTGTGGCAGCATCGTTTCCGGGACACCTGAGATTTTGAGTGAGATTGAGAGGTTCTATGGGCAGCTGTACACATCATCGTTGGAGCCACACGCAAGTGTGAGTAACGATCCAAGAGCAAGTCTTATCCGACACTATTCCGATGATATCCCGGACGTCAGTCTAAGCGAGATTAGAATGGCTCTCCAGCAGCTTAAAAACGGCAGGGCCCCAGGCGAGGATGGAATTACAGCGAAGCTTCTGAAAGCGGGTGGAACACCGGTACTTGAAGTCCTTCAGAAGCTCTTCAATTCCGTCCTCCATGGTGGCACTACTCCAGAGGCGTGGAGCAGAAGTGCGGTGGTCTTGTTCTTTAAGAAAGGCGACAACGCTCTCTTAAAGAACTACAGACCGATTTCCCTTCTGAGCCGCGTCTACGTGCTTTATTCGAGAGTCATTACGAATCGTCTCGCACGCAGACTCGACGACTTCCAGCCTCCCGAACAAGCCGGTTTCCGAAAAGGCTTCAGTACCATAGACCACATACATACCCTGCGGCAGATTGTACAGAAGACTGAAGAGTACAATCTGCCACTTTGCCTGGCGTATGTGGACTATGAGAAAGCCTTTGATTCCGTCGAAATTTGGGCGGTGCTACAGTCCCTTCAGCGGTGCCAAGTTGACTGTCGGTATATCGAAATGCTGAAGTGTTTGTACAGTAGGGCTACGATGGCTATCCGAGTACAGAACCAGAGCTCGAAACCTATCCAACTGCAGAGAGGTGTAAGACAGGGTGACGTTATATCCCCGAAACTCTTCACCGCTGCATTGGAAGAGGTTTTCAAACTACTGGACTGGAAAGGATACGGTATTGACATCAATGGCGAGTACATCACTCACCTTCGATTTGCCGATGATATAGTCCTTATGGCAGAATCGCTGGAGGACTTAAGCACTATGCTCAATGACCTCAATAGTGCCTCCCAACGGATTGGTCTTAAGATGAACATGGACAAAACAAAGATCATGTTCAATGTCCATGTCACACCTATGCCGGTAGTTGTTGGGAGCACTATGCTCGAAGTTGTTGACGAGTACGTTTACCTGGGACAAATAGTCCGACTAGGTAAGTCCAACTTCGACCGAGAGGTCAATCGACGGCTTCAGCTCGGCTGGGCAGCGTTCGGGAAATTACGACATATATTCTCGTCAGGTATACCTCAATCTCTAAAAACTAGATTGTACAACCAGTGCGTGTTGCCAGTGATGACTTACGGATCTGAGACGTGGTCCTTCACTGCTGGCCGTATGAGGACGCTCAAGGTCGCTCAGCGAGGTATGGAGAGGGCTATGCTCGGAGTTTCTCTGCGTGATAGACTCAGAAATGAGGATATCTGCAGTAAAACCAGAGTGACCGACATAGCCCAACGGATTAGTAGGCTGAAGTGGCAATGGGCCGGCCATATAGCTCGAAGAACCGATAACCGATGGGGAAGAAAGGTTCTTGAGTGGCAGCCTCGTACTGGTAGACGTAGTGTAGGACGACCCCCCACTAGATGGAGTGACGACCTGGTAAGATATGCAGGAAGTCGATGGATGCAGGTGGCTCAGGACCGTGTATTGTGGAATTACTTGGGGGAGGCCTATGTTCAGCAGTGGACTTGTGAAGGGCTGTAATGATGATGATGATGATAGAGAGATATGGGCCTCTCTCGTTATAGTAAATTCCCTATACAATAAGCCTACCTAAATTTACAGGAATTGTTTTCTTCCTGCGAAAATTTCGTGTGAGGGGGGAATAAGCTATTCTGAACCTGTAGCTAATCTCATTAAGAGAAGACAGTTAAAAAGTTTGTAATCTGACATCACTTCTGTGGGGAATTAATGCTTTCGTGAAAGGATTAAGGAATGAGATTCAGAGTGTCAACAAATCAAAAAAAAAAATCTACATTTTGTTAGCAAACATCGTCTGTTTGTTGTTTCCTCGTCAAATTCGTTTAATTCCTTTCATATTGTATTAACTGTTTACTAATTATTTGTAACTTTACTTTCATTATTTTTAATACTCTATATATCAAAAAAATTCAAGCATTTTGAATAATCAGGCGCATGGCAAAGACACACGTTCTAGTCTAGGCGGGCTACGAGCTCACACGATAGTTTACGGTATTGATGCGCTGTTTGATTCGTCTCAGCTTTGCTGCAGCGCGGGGTGCGTAATAAGTAAAAACGTCCGCTTTTTTCTGCGCATTATTACCACGTTCATCTCCTGATTTGTCGCATTGAGTTCCGTCTACTTCGTATTAGAAAAGCTATTCAAAACAAAAAATGTGCGCTACTCTGTGTCTTCGCGCATGCGCGGGAGTTACTAGAGTCGCGCACGCGCGTTTATACGTACATAAGAACTCACGCCTGTCACCCAGAGGAGTTGGCAGAGACTTTAGACTTCCACTTGGCACGATCCTGACACACCTCTCTCGCCTCTTTCACATTCATATACCTACGCATACATGCTCGTTGGTTAAGGGTACTCTTGTTTTTGTCATCATAGATTATACGTAAGTATAATCATATATCAGCATATAAAAATTGTAAATTTAGATTATGTTGTTAATTTATATTGATTACAATTTTTTAAATTTTCATTTATTTTGCATATGTATTAATTTACTATAGTATTACATAATATTACGTCACAATTATATTTTAATGATATTATTTGAATATTTTAAAACGTAACTTTTTTTTTATAGAATAGGGTGACAAACGAGCACACAGTCCACCTGATGGTAAGTGGTTGCTGCGGCCCATAGACATCTACATCTATCTTCCATTACAAATCAAAATGCAGATGCGTTGTCACCCGTGAGGACTGAGATGGAATGCCTCATTTCCAGTAAAAATATAAAATCTTAAATTTTAATTACATTTATTTATTACGTTAGTATTACATTTTATTTACAAATACATTTATTCATAATATTTTATACTAAGAAGAAAGAACAAAATAAATATTGTTCTTTCTTTTTAGTAGTAATTTAGTAATTTTAGTTTTAGTAATTTTAATTTTATAATTGTTTTATAACTGGTTATAAAACAATTAAAAAATTAAAACTCTTTCTAAAAACACCACGTCAAGTCTTTCCGTTACATTCGTTTGTCTTGTAGTGGATCATCTGCACGTTTTAGTTTATGATTGTATATGGCGTGACGTTTAAATGAAGAAATATTTTTTTCTATTATTTTATAGGAGAGGGGGCAAACGAGCATACGGCTCACCTGATGGCAAGTGATTACTGCCATCCTTGAAAAACTGCATTACCAGAAGAATTGCAGATGCGTTGCCGGCCTTTTAAAAAGGGCTCTTTTTTTGAAGGTCCCTAAGTCGTATCGGTCTGGAAAAATCTCTGAATCACAAATCACAGGGAAGTTGTGCGAGGAAGAAAACTTCTTTTATATCACACAGTGGTGGAACGCCAGTCATCCAGATGGTATGGATGGTATCGCGAGTTTTGTCACGATGTGCGATGGTGAAACTGTTCGGCTGGAAATATTCCGAACAATTACTCAGAGCACTCCCCGCGGTTGATGCGATAAAATACGCAAATAGATGTAACATCTTTTCACAGTGCCAGTGAGTCAAGCCCATCGGAAAGAGCTTGGTCGCCGACGATTCGAACTATTCTGCGATGGAAGTGATCAAATGGAAGGAGCT
Organism: Parnassius smintheus behrii; assembly: GCA_036936625.1. Lineage (NCBI taxonomy): Eukaryota > Metazoa > Arthropoda > Insecta > Lepidoptera > Papilionidae > Parnassius > Parnassius smintheus. The sequence goes on along the minus strand of JAUPFT010000010.1, from coordinate 26,020,952 downwards.
GACACTGGAAGCCCCAGCCCAGAGATGGAAACAGTATTCCATGTGAGGCCGAGCCTGCGCTTTGTAAAGTTACAGACGGCGAGCCGGCATGAAATACTGTCCCGCTCTGCTGAGCATGCCAAGCTTTTCTGTTGTGGTATTATGATATTATTGCCTATTTTTTCACCTGAACTGCAAATTATTTGGTTATTTCACTACTGAATTGTTATTTACATCCAAGTTCAAGCTTTGATTTGAATTTTCTTATTATTAGCGCCGCTCCGCACTGCATAAATACCGAAGCCACACTGAATGACACTAAAGTAAGGTGTATGGATTGCAGTATAATCAATAAATAATAATAATAATAAAAACGTTTATTTCTCACCACAGACAAAGTTACGTTTAGAGTTATAAGTAGCATATAAGTAGTACAAAACAACTTTGCCCGTGGATCGCTGGTGGTGGTGGTGGTGATAATTTTTTTTTATTTTTTTTATTCTTATAATAATTATTTTTAATAATTATTTTAATAATTATTTTAATTATTAGTATAATTCAGTTGAACATAGTGAGTGTTCGGGATGCGCAATCTAGTGCGTAGTACAAACATATCGAATATTTGTCGACATTATTCAGCGTGACATACGGCGTCATTTACATTATTGTTATTAAAAATATCATCGTCAAAAGAATACGAGGTGGTGATATTAGAAGAAATAATAACGGAAATTATTTATTATTTATTAAATTACAAAATTTTTTTTGATAAATTTATGAAAAATAATAATGCAGGCAGAATGCGACATAGCTAACGTCGATGACTACGAGGATGACGTAAAGTATCGCTGTTGCATCGCTTATAATAATGAAGTCATTTCTGCAACATAGGCTCAACTGCGACTCTGCTGAGCGTATACTGCATCGCTGTTGCACTGAAATAACTGAAGAGCCTACGTACGCACTGACGGACTAACCTACTAACGAACCAAGAAACTAATTGAGCGAACTATTTAGCTTTTGTTTTATATACTAATTACGCATCAAAATGATCGCCGGGTAGATTAACTGTAATCAGGAATTGGCTGATGTGAACCTGGTAAAAGTGGAATAGGGACATTGCTCTTATATCTTTTTTTGAGCCCTGTCTTCGTGAACGGGGTTCTTTAGCTTAAAATAATATAAGGCACTACCGACGGCTTTAGATTTTTCTAGTGAATATTTATTCTTCCAAATGGCACCTAAAAACTAAGTTACTATGCAAACACAACGTAAATATCGGTCCTAACTAAGACAATCATGCCATAAATATTACAAACAACCTATAGATAAACCTTTATAAAGATCCTAGGGAAAGATCAATATACATGGTTATTTTTCAAAGAGTAAATAAATTTTAAAATTAAGTTCAAATATATAAACAGTGATATATAATTATCACAGTTTTGAAAATACAAGTAAATGAGCCTTCTTCTTTTATTTGAAATTAAAATAATGCATTACCACGCATTTTTAATTTAAAAGATAAAAAAGACAGAACTTTTGAGATTTTTAAAATAAAATTTAAATTTTTTTCACCATTTGCCTGTATTACGTATACTGAACCTTCATTGCAAATTTGGCCGGTTATTGCAAAATAATCCTGTTTATTTGTTTATTCCGGTCTCGATAATTATATATTTTATAGACGGCCACTTTTATACAATATAAAACCTTCATTGCAAATTTGGCCGGTTATTGCAAAAAAACCTTGTATATTTGTTTATTCTGGTCAAGATAATTTTATATTTTATAGACGGCCAATTTTATACAAAATGAAATATATATAAAAGGGGGAGGGAGGGGTGAGGACTCTTTACAATACGTATATAATAAAGTGGTAATGTAGCTGATAACTTCAAATAATATTCAGTGATAGCCGACTGTCTGGACACCACTCTTGTATCTATTTCTGCCAAGAAACGTTGCTGTGTTCTGATAAAAAGTAGAGAGTTATTATATATTGTTACGAGCTTAGGGTTCGTGACACTAAAAACTGCCGATTGAATTACCAAAGTTGACACTTTAATATACCGGACATTTATTATGGCCCGCAACAAATTATTAATTAGAGTAGATTTAGGTTAAACTTTATTTATTATTAAAAGAGTCCAGGCGATATTATTATGACACAAGTTTTGTCATAGTGGAGTTTAAGCTTAAACGCGAGATGTCTCTGAATACCGGACTTTATATCGTTAAATTGTCAGCAAGGTTGTCAATTTAGAGCTGATTTTCAATCATCAGATAAACGTTATTCAGCAACTAAATTATGAAAATTGTTTAAACGTAAGAGTGAAACTATTAAACTTTTTTATTCATATATCTGTAATTTTAATTTGTTTATGATATATTTTTATCCTATAAATAATTTTTATTCGGTGTTTGCAATATCAGCTTATAAAGTTATATGTAATACTTTACATATGTCTACGTATGTAAAATTGTTAAGTGTTCTCCTACGCTTTAAATACTCCTGGTTTCATGTTTTATTTCAAATCCAGCACACATCGAAGGCTTTTTACTGTTACAATGCTCACATAATAACAAAACCAGTCTACTGTCAGTTCATCACAATATCGTTGCGGGGAATTCAATGCAGAATGTTTGCTGGAAGGACTTTTGCACAGAGCTATCAGTGTATTCAGAAAGCTCGTACGGCAAAATGAAACAGGAAATATCGAATGACGGAAAAACATTTTGTAAAAGGTAGGAAACTGGTACAGGACATAGTCTCGTGATAAATATTCTCGGTTATCATTTCATGTTTAAATAAACACATAAATTTGAAGGGTAGTTTGCTTAAATGGTGGCACGGTAAGATAAAATCAGTGTAAAAAACCTAAATGCTTCTATTATTATTAAATAAAATAAAATAGTTTAAATGGAACCATACGACAAAGTTTTATAATTGTCAATTTTATGTTACAAATTTAGTACATAATTCAGTTCATTCTATAAATCTTTTAAATCTAAATATCAATAGTTTATACATAGTTTATACAGGGGTACACATTTTAAGAAAAAAAAAAATACATTGATAAAAGTGGAAAAATAAAGGGCTAAATAGTTTGATGTAAGGGTAAAATAGTCTATTTTGGTGACATTATAGTATTTGACCTTAGCTTTCATTATTTAGCCCTCTCCGAAATATTAAAAAGATCAACATTATAAAAGTAAAAGCCGAACTCAAAAACGAAAAAAGAATAAAAAGTCTACAAAATAGTACATCTTAATACTACTTAGTACTTTAAATCACATAGTACTGACTTCAAAAGGTTTTTTCAAAAGATTATTTTTTGGTATATTATTTGATATACTGGAAAAGAGCTGGACAAGCGAAACAATAGCTGGCTAGTTCTGCACTATTTTACTATGCACTTGGAGTGGTTGGCGCCGTTACAAATTATACACAACATTCCTCTTTTAACATAATTCCCAATATTGTAAAGGAGGATTAGCAATTAAAAGAATTTTCTTTTGTCATGCATTTTTAATAATGTGCTTTCAATGTAGTGCAATGACGGAACCTTGACTATAGATATCCGCCTTATGAAAGTCATTCCCAAAGTTGAAATATTTTTCTGCTGCATTCGATACACATTGAATTTTGGCGTCATATATCTGTTAAATATCTTTCTCATTTACATCCCCCTTAGTAATGTTTTAGGAATCCCAAACTTTGACTAATCACATAACTTCCTTATTACTACAGTTGACGGCGTTGCAGTTTTCGTGTTCTTTGATCTTCGGATACTTCGATACAATTAGAATATTCATCTGCTACTACTAAATAAACAAAAAGTTTTATCGAATTCTGCAAGTGGACGTGTGTATTCCGTCGAAGGGATGAGACAGGTATTTATAATAAGACAATGGAGAACGGGAGGTAAGAGTGAGGGGAGGGCGAGTTGGCGGCAGCCGAATGCATCGATTTCTTAAAACCAAAATTCAGAACGTGCTTGGGCTCTTGTTTGGACTGTACTGTACTGTACTTTATAAACTTACAGACATTTTCACCTCTCATGACACATTCTCGAAGGATAGCGACCTGAACAAATTATACGGTTTAAGGTTACGGTTCATTTGTCTAGGAAAATACAGAAACAGGTAACCGCTATTATTTAAGACGTACGATGGTTTCATCAATAATTCTTAGGATATACATATATATATATATATATATATATATATATATATATATATATATATATATATATATATATATATATATATAAGTTAAGCGTGTCAACTATGAATTCATATTTTCAGCTATTCACTTATATTCATATTTATAATTACTACTTAATTTCTCTATTAGTAAAAACAGCATAATTCTTTTTAAGGAGAAAATTTAGTTAGGGCGACAAACAAGATTTTCTCTCTCTCTCTCTCTCTCTCTCTCTCTATATATATATATATATATATATATATATATATATATATATATATATATATATATATATATATATATATATATATATATATATATATATATATATATATATATATATATATATCTGGTGTTTTTACACATGAACAAACATCCGATCCCGGAACAACTACTTGTAGGCAAACAAACATTTATTTCATGCGAGATTCAATTCATGCAAGATTAAACTGCTGTCGAATTTTGAGGACTTCCTCGTTGTGAAGCCGTCAAGCTGGCAAAAAACCGAAACACATACCAATGAGGCTGGTAAAATAAAAAAGTTGAAGTGGTTTTTTGGAAGAAATAATCAATAAGATCTAATTTAGATTGTTACTATTTAGGTATTATCCTCTTAGAAGCCGGTATATATTCACACAGTACATTTTCGCAAGTAAGTTTTTAATTTAATTATTTGAATAGGTTTCATACAATCTGACCACGCGTTAACGTACGGTGTGTCATTGTCAATTACCGTGTTTTTGTGAATTAAGTGTACAATAATGGCATGCACAGAATAAATCAAACCATTTCATTTCTTATTAAGGCTACTGTGGGTAATGCCAATGAGATCTTATGGCCGTGATATGGCGGTGTTTAGATTTATTTACGCCAGGCGTTAGTTACCAGCGATGGGTAGCAGAGTGAAAGGTGCTGCTCTGCCATCTACTTGTGACTCTATAACTAACAAAATTAAACCCAAACTCAAGCATATCACTGCAAGACTTCAAGATACTGCAAGCTCTGCGTAGATCGGACCAAAATCTAATATTCAAAAACGTCCATCATCATCGTCATCTCAGTCCCCCCTCAGCCCCCCCCCGTGACCATGAGTGTTGTAAAGCACTTGAAACGTCGGGAATTAAAATAAGTGAAAATAGTTAGTTAAACGCGATAAAATCCGTAAATATAGTTTTATTCAAGGAAAGTTTATAACTTAGTGTCGTCTTAATTAAGGTTACCACGGCATGCAATGTGGACTATAAATATGTTTTTAAAATTATTCTACAAATTTGCGTTATAATTAATATATATATTTTTAAATTAGACCCAAATGTTAGTTAACAGCAGATGGCTGCAAAATTTTTCGCCTGAATTTTTGAGTCCAATCAGCAAAGATATCGGCGTCACATGCCTTGCAGAGCTTGTTATATTACCTCTATAAACTGTTTATAGTAGCGTGGTGACCCAAATAAGTTTTACTACCCTTAAAAGAAAAGGGGACGTATCAGCTGACACGCACTAGTTTGAATGGCACATTGAAATTTATTGAACTTAGTAGATATGGACAGTCTACGGTTCCGTCGACGATTTTGTGTAGCAACATCAAATCCAGCAATAGCCTCCGCTGTCGCAGGCTACTCTATTTAAAATGTTTATCAATTGTCGCTTACTAATGCAATTTTTAATTATTAATTAGATTCATAAAATTTTATTTTTATCAAAACTAAAATCTAAACATGACAGCATTCTGTTGGAGCAAGAATTTTAGAACCTGGTTCATGTGTATTGTGCTTTTCGAATAAATAAATTATTTATAATTATTATTATTAATAATAATTATTATTTATAGGAATAATTGTTATGTGTGGTAAGAGCGAGAAGACAAATGTGTATATAATGAGGTCTTATGCTATATTTCTCATCTTATTAAAAATACATGAACAGGACGAAAAAGAATTTCGCTTCTGATCTGGTAATTGCGCTTGTCAGAACCACAATCGCGTTGTGTTTGCGTTTTACGTGTGCATAACAAATTTAATATTACTATAAAACGTACCTTTCTCAAAAGAAGACATACCCAAGCAGAGGGTGACAGCGTATACAACGTTCATCTAAAATAACGTTATTTATACTCCTCTGGAATGGTTAGATGGGCGAAACAGGATGAAACACCATATAACGTTATAGAAATGAAGCATATCGATTTAAAAACTTTTGAACAGGTGCAATTGGTCAATAAATATAATCGGAAATGTAGTTAAATTATCTTTATTTTAATCTTCAAATGACACCAACGATAGTTGCAACGCCAATAATCGTAAATACTTACTTAATATATTATAATTACTTATAATTTTAAGTAATTATAAGTTATTATAATATATTATAATAACTTATAATTACTTAAAATTATAAGTTATCTTTATTTTAAGTTGATCTCGTAGAAATGATTACCTATAAGGTAATATTTTTTATTTTATGTTCCATAATGTTGAATTTTTATTATTCGATTTTAATTAGTTCTCAAAAAGAATTTGTTAACTAAAATATCGTATAGAGTGAGCTATGTTTTGATTTCTTTTTCGTGTCGAAAATTGAAGTTAGTATAAAAGCCTTTTTTTCTCTTAAATTACCTTACTTGTTAACGACTTTTTTATTACCTTGTTATTACTGGGTAATCAAAAAATAGAAGTCATTATCTGTTTTTGTAAATTTAATTAAAGTCCTTTCTTATTTATTTTTTTAAAGTTTTTTCTAAGATCTTAATGCTATATTTATGAATATAAGTACATTGTAAATAATAAATAGTATATTATATTTATGAATATAAGTACTTTTGTAAACGTCCCTAAAATATCTAGATGAGTCGTTCCTTTTGAAAAATTAAATAAATTAATACTTGAAAATACTTTTTTATTTCTGAACCTAGTATTTGTCCACATACAATAATACACACTTAAATTTTAACCGATGTATATTGTTATTGCCACATACAGAAGAATGAGACTTATAGTTTTTGGTGAATATTGTTGTAACTATCATATAAAGAAACTCAAACAAAACAAAAACTGACAAAATCTAAACTCTGCGGTATAATGTTATAAGTATGAAATACAATAACTGACGCAGCCTGTACTCCACGGTAAAGAGTTGTATGATCAATATCTCAGAAAAATACATATTTTATATTTCTTATATTTTTCTTCTAGTAAAGTCATTGTACTGTACTATAAACTACATTTGTCTACCAAATTTCACAAAGATACAATAATAAGTGCAGTTTTTGAGTCCAATTTGAATATATAAAATGCTCTATTGTAAAATTGTAGTTCTGGGGATAAAACAACTTACGTGGGAAGTATCAATGTATCAATTTTGGTTTTTGGGTTCTACAGCGATCGATATTTTTCTAAAATACAAGGCCGCTTAAAACACCGAAAATTTTGGAATTACTCAGCCGAAAATTAATAACAACTAAACAAAACAAAATTAAACTGTCACTTACATTACATGGCTTGCCACATGATAGATGATAGATTTAAAAATAGATTAAGTTGAACAATCGATATTTACAAAAGTTATTGTGTAAAAAAGTAATAGTGTTACCCTCCATGCGGACTTGATACATCTACACCATAGGCCACTAAAACCACTTTTTTATGTAAAAATAGCAATTAATCGATTAAAAAAATAAGTTCAATCATTTTTCTTTCTGAAAATGTGCTTTTAATATCTCATATCCAACAAAACGTTGGATTCTTGATTTTTAGGCGCTAGTAGAACATAACTACGCGCGAACATACTTTGCGCTTAAGCCATGTTATACGCCTTTTTAATAAAGTAATTTAATGTTATAGTAAAATGTTTCTTGTAGACATTGGTTTTTAGTGCATGTAAAGTTCTTTTTACCAAAGTGTATTTCAACATTAGATTTTATGTTGTACTGCTATCGATACGTAATTTAAGCGGTAAATAAAATTCATTATTGCTCGTTGATATCAAATAGTGAAAAATATATAACGATGGCAAAATTTTTAAGAAAAAATAGGAAGATGTGCAAAACATATTAGCTTTTTTATTATTTTATTAAGAAAAGGTATGTCGGTATCAGGTGGTGAGAACGTTGAGGTTCAAGATAGAAAAAGTCTTTCGTAATGAGCTTGGACTAATTAAACTAAAATTTGTACAGTTAACAGTAAAAAATACAGCAAGTGGAAAATCTTGACTTTTTACCGACTTCAAAAAAGAGGTATAAATTCAATTGTAACTATTTCATAAATTGATGAGATGTCAGTAGCTTCATATTAATTGTAGAAGTACTTAACTGTAAGCTTAGTTTTGTTATTTGTTGTTATCGAGTGTACTTAATCTTAAAGATGCAATAAAGATTATTATTACTATTATTATTATCATAAATTAACGCGAGCATTACAAATTGAATAAAACTATATATACGGAATCTGTCGCGCTTAATTAACTTATTTTAACTTATTTTTAATTGCCAACGTTTCAGGTGCATTGCAGCATCTATGGTCACAAGGAAGACTGAGATGTTTGACGTCCCAATGTCATAGTTAGCCCGGCTACCTTCGGTTTTTTAATATTAATTTGTCCAGTGAACTACAGACAGTTTTAACGACTGTTAATTTTAATAATTGCATCGAAACTTTAAACAAACGAGAACCATCGAAATATAATGAATGCAAAAATAAACAAATAGAAAAATACCAAAAATTAACGATCAAATCAAATGCCAAACATCTAAGTAATCCTAAATACAGATTACTAAGTAACCTAGCTAAGAAACTCAGGTTTCTACCCATTTCAAATTGGTCCTCATAATGTATTGTATATATTTGTAAAAAGTATGTGAACTATGAAAATGTAAATAAAGAATTATTATTATTACTAAGTCAACGTTAGAACGAAACACAACCGTTAACCACAGACGCAAACAATAAACAGCGCACGGTCTATAATCTGTTAAAACATACTCTGGTCTAACCGACAATAAAAGTAGTAGCGAAGGGAATGAACTTCGTATTAACACCGCGAAAAATCCTATACGAAGAAATTATCTGCAGTGTTGAGGATTGTCTGTTTAAGAATAATATCGGTAAGGAAGATTTGGAGGCCGTACGTCAAGAGGTTTCGTCCTTGTTACGTAGTAGCTCAGTGCCGAAACCAAACCTTCCTAAAGACGAATTTACAGCCTGGATTAACTTACGGAACAGACTAGAGCTCACGATTCTCCGCGCGGATAAAGGAAATGCTACGGTAATAATGGACACGTCGGAGTATAATTTTGAAATACAACAACTTTTATCGGACGAAAGTATATACAAAAACTTCTATAATATAATAAAAAAAGTATATAATATATATATATATATATATATATATCTAAGCGTGTTAGTTGTGGGGTTTGTTTTGACGTTTTTGTATGTACTTTCGTGCATACTTAGACTTACTGCACATAATTTCTTCGTATAGGGTTTTTCGCGGTGTTAATACGAAGTTCATTCTCTTCGCTACTACTTTGCCACTCCACGCTAACAAGAACATGTCCCCCGTTAAATGGTTTAAGAGCCTACCTAAGAGGTACATGAAATGGGGACTCTTTAGTTTGACCGGCGGTCGATATAGAGACGCTATAGGTATACGTCGTGCAATAAGTCTGCCGCTTTTAGATCTTGAAATGTTCAATAAAAGTTACCGAAAAATAACATTAACAGACACCTATGACGGTTTCAGGGTCATAGAAGATAGCTTGAAAAGTACAATTTTTTATTAATAATTTACGTTATTTCAACAAAGCTGCAATTTTACAACAATTATTTAACAGTACTTCCTCGTAGCTTAGAGGAGAACGTTTGTTTCCTCCGCTATATACGCCGTTATTTTAACATTAACAAAAACAAATTAAGAGATTTAAAATAAAACAAATTTTACAGATTTGTTGATGTGACCGGTTTCACACAGTCACTGTGACGGAGACAGCGGATTTATGTGGACCCGAAGCTTGTTGGCGTCGGCAAAACTTGCTTAACAGAAAGTTACAATTAAACGATATTAAATCCGTAAAAACGGTTTTATTTCATGTAAGTATGTACAGTATTCGCGTAAAAATAAGTCCAAAGTTAATTTAAGAAATGTATAGTGTTTATATTTGGTTTCAGGTTCTTTAGAGAATTTTGCAGCTTTTTTTAATATTCATTGTATATTAATGTTTAGTGTGCAGCTATATTCTCCATTTGATTCGCATTTATTTTTAATTTTAATAACCTCAATGCTGCTGATAATGATGATATTCCAAGGATGTCATAATAGGAAAATTAATTTTTTTTAAAGAATATTAACAATGCTATAAACGTTACTAATATTCCCCTTAACCACTCGTGGTAAGCTTAAATTGCTTACGAGTTCACGCCAGTAGTCGAATGGTGGATTCGAACCCACGACCTTTTTGAGTTCGCGGTTCGCTCCTTGCCATACGGAAAATATTTTATTTCAATGAGGGAAAACATCTGGTAGGGTGATTGTCAATCCATTTGCCGAGTACGGCAATGAAGGATCACGTTGAACAAATCCACCATAGTTTCATATGAATTTGAAGAAAAAATTCCACACACAGCGTTGATAAAAACGTAATAACAATTTTAATGTTAGATGGGCAGCAGGAGTTTTGTGATAACATCTGAATAAAAAAAGCCAATCCGCCTGCTATGCGTGGGTACTATAGCAAGTGTTATAGGGATATGAGGCAAGATATAGGAAGGCCTGTAGTTGTAACATTGACCAGATGTATTTAACAAACCTTGTAATATATTTTACTGTGGTGTCCCCACTTCTGCTTAAATTTAAATTTTTTGTCTTTTTGAAAAATTTTACCCTTTCAGTAGTATTTTCTTCTATATCGTGAAGGCATTTTACAAACATAAACTGCACAAGTAAAAACATCCAGACTCGGAACAATTATTTGTAGGACATAAAAATACATATCCCATGCGGGATTCGAACTCGTGGCCGTCAGCTCAATAATTCATGCTAAGCCACTGCGACACAGAGATACCAATACCAAGACGTTTTAGTTTGATTAGTCTTTTTTTTATAGTATGGGGTGACAAACGAGCACACAGTCCACCTGATGGTAAGTGGTTGCTGTGGCCCATAGACATCTACATCTATCCTTGATCAAGAATCAAAATTCAGATGCGTTGTCACCCGTGAGGACTAAGATGGAATGCCTCGTTTCACGTAAAAAGGGTCTCCGGTTCTCTACACTCACCATACGAAACACAGCAGTATTAAGGTACTATTTTACGCTGGTATTCTGTGAGAGCGTGGTCCTTCCCCGGTCGAGCCGACCCATTCGTGCTACAACTATACTACTAATATAACTGCAGCATGACTCTACCACATCAAAAATTTATTTTGATGAGATTAGTCTAAAAAGACGTACTTCATATACGGTGGCTTTTAAATCTAGTAAATTAAGATCCACAAGAAGTGTAGAAGACACCATTAGAGTGTTGGAATATAATGCTCGCTTCCCCATTCATCATGCAAATAGAAAGTGAATAATTAATGGAAACAGGTGAGAGTAGGTGTAATACTGTGGGACGTTTAACGGCTGTCACTTTACATTTCTGTTGTCTTATTTGCGATTAATAATATGCCTCGGCTTTATCTATTAATATGGCATTATTTAGATTTGAGAATTGCGTCTTTTTTTTTTTTGATCTTGCTCTCTATCTGTTCATGAAAGTTTCATTACAATTCGATTAGCCTTTCCGAAGAACAGCCAGACGGACAGAAAGAATATTAAAACGATTACTCATATAATCAGCAGCTCATTTATTAGGCAGTTATTGTGATCATACTGACAAACACCTAAATTTTATTTATACATATAGCCATATTATTTTTGATAACGATAATCTTCATTTATTTTCGTCGTAAATCGCGCGTGTAACTTTAGTCTCTTCATAATCAAAAGATTTAGCGTATTTTTTTAAGAGTGTACGCATGCACCACACACACAACCGTGCGCCCCCGCACACGCAGCGGGTTGGCAAAGTTAAGAGACGAGCATAAGTAAATACCTATCTATTTATTTTGTTTTGCACAAAGTATCCAGTTGGAGTTCAAGCTTACGAACATACTCCTTAGTCCGGTACACATATTGTATTATTTAATTATTAGTATGTTATATATAACTTAACTTATAATAGTATTGTTACGAGCTTGAGGTTCGTGACAATAAAAATTGCCGATAGAATTACCTAAATTAACACTTTAATTCACTTTACACTAATTAAAGTTAAAAAACACTAATAATTAATCACACTGATTCACTTTATTCCGCTCCGAAGCTTCGCTTGTCATATATGCCCATAATATCGCGCCAGGCGATCCACATGGACGATCTTAGGAGTCCCTCTTGCGCCTTTCTGTATCCGGTAGGTTACATCGTTGATCCTGGTCACAATCCGGTACGGGCCGTCCCATTTAGCTTGAAGCTTAGGAGATTTCCCTTTACTGCGGACTGGATTGTGCAACCACACAAGTGAACCCTCGTCGACCCCTTTGTTGTTCATTTTGCGGTCGTACCGGGTTTTCATCTTTTCAGACATTTGCTGGCCCGATTGTCTGACGTGCTCATAAACGTCATTCATTTTGTTCCGCAAGTCATTTGCATAATCGGTTATACTGCGTGGAGCATCAGGTTGTATCCCGGTGATCAGGTCTGCAACCAGTCGTAATTCTCTTCCAAAGTTTGCGAAAGCTGGTGTCACTGATGTACTTTCGTGAACAGCGCTTCAATATGACAACAAAAACGGTTGTATGTGCTTGTCCAAATCTCGTTGCCGGTTGTCTACAACTTTTGCTAGGTACCTCTCCAATGTCTGATTAAATCGTTCTACCATTCCATCAGATTGCGGGTGATAAGAAGTCGTTCTTGTTTTATGAGTACCCATAACTCGGTTAGTTTCCTGCAATATTTGAGACTCAAAATTTCTTCCTTGATCGCTGTGAATCTCTAAAGATACTGCAAAACGACAGAAGACTTTATGAACTAGTTTATCTGCAACTGTTGAAGCTTCTTGATTTGGAATGGCGAAGACTTCTGGCCACTTAGTGAAGTAATCCATCACAATCATGAAATACGTGTTACCGCGTTCACGTTCAAATGTCGCTTCTCCTCAGTTAGCTTATGCAGAGGTTTGGCTATATCTGCAAAGTTCTTCACAAATCGCCGGTAATAGGAGCACAAACCCAAAAATGCTCTAACCTGCGTCTTGTCTTTTGGAACCGGCCAATCCTTGACAGCTGCTATTTTCTCTGGATCCGTGCGGATACCTTCTTCCGATACTACATACCCCAAAAAGTTGACTTGCCGTTTGAATAGTGAACATTTCTTCGGACTCAACTTGAGGTTGGAACTCTGAATCTTCATGAGCACGCGTTCCAGGTTTTGAAGGTGTTCCTCAAACGTACGACCCACGGTGATGATGTCATCCAAGTAGACCAGACAGGCATCGCCAATTAGCCCGGTGAGTACAATTTCCATCAGCCTTTCAAACGTTGCTGGAGCATTGCACAACCCAAACGGCATTATTTTAAATTGCCACAGACCCTTTCCCGTCGAGAACGCAGTTTTCTCCTTGTCCTTAGGGTCAATTTCAACTTGCCAGTAGCCACTTTTTAGATCCAGCGTGCTAAACCACTTTACCCCTGTAAGCATGTCCAGCGTGTCATCAATTCTTGGCAAGGGATAGCTGTCCTTCTTCGTAACGTCGTTCAGACGACGGTAGTCAACACAAAACCGCATGCTGCCATCCTTCTTCTTTACCAGCACCACGGGTGAACACCATGGACTAGAGGAAGGTTCAATAACACCATCCTTCACCATTCCTTCAATCATGGTTTCTACTTCCTTTTCACGTGCTACCGGCAGTCGTCTTGGCCGCTGACGGATAGGCAGTTCTTCGCCTGTGTTTATTTTGTGTTGAACTAAGCCAGTCTTTCCTATGTCAGCATCGTTTGATGAGAATATATCGGCGTACTTGAGTAACAACTTCTTTGCCTTGACCATTTCGTTCGGGGAGAGAATGCTGCGACAGTCTTCCATAAGTGTGGTCACTCTCGTTTGTGCATCATTGCTAGGGGTCTCACTCGATAGATATCGGCACCGACGTAACCAATTCACTTCCTCACAAGTACCAACCAGCGTGCCTTTTTCTATAATCTGTTCCCACACACGTGGCCACCATTTGTTTTGAAACACTCCGTGAACGAACGATTTTTGCTGGTTTTAACTCATTTTCGAACATCTAAACTCGTGACTGGTTTATTGTTTTCGGTTGGTACGCGTATATCCAGGATTCGTCACCTAATACGATGTTGTATACAGCATTTGAGGATCCTGCGTGGAATCTTTCGAGAGTTCTGACCCACCAAGTAACGCGAGCCGCTTTTTGCTCTTCACATAGCGAATGCGGTATCCATCGGGAAAACAACTTTTTACACCTAATTGTCAATGTCTAAAGTTGCCTGAATTTCGCAGTATGTCACATGTCGATCTTCCCCAATCAGCTTACGCACAGCATCAACGTTTTCTTGGGTGACTGCAGTTTTTGGACGACCTTGACGGGGATCATCACTGAGCTTACCACGTCCATGTTGAAATTCAGCAAATCAGTGATAAATTGTGGTTTTGGATGAGACTTCATCACTAAATGCAGAAATCATCCTGTCAACACACTGTTTTTGTGTTAAACCACTTCAAAAGTCATAATAAATCATCGCTCTTGAATTTTATCGAGTCAATTCCATTTTCTCAACGACTGAACAAGTTTGACTAATCCTTGTGACAAGACCGAGAATCTTCTTTTAAATAAATAAATGGTATTCGATTTTTAAAACCAAGGAGTTTTCAACTAAAAAGATTTTAATATGACAGGAACAGTGGAAATATTCTATTCCCGATACTTTTAGTGCAGCCTAGTAGCGTGGCTGTAAAAAAGTATCGAAATTCAATTGTTTGCAAACTCCACGATTTGATTGAAAATTATTTCCAAATGCTTGTCCTACTGATTTAAATGACATATTTGATAAAGCTAATTTAAAACTAAATATTATCGGGCGGATATTAAAATATTGAATTTTTATTCTACGATTTTCTCAAAGAGAAAGGTTTGCTCCTCTTTCAATTTTTGTTATGACATTTCCAATCAGGTGCTGTTTTATTAATATTCTTTAGGGTAAATTAACGGCGAAGAGTAAAACTCCTTGCATAATTAAAACGAATTTCAATTAGACTGGCCCCTAGAAAGTTTTCAAATCAGTGTCAAAATTTTCTTTGTTAAATCAAAATATTAGAAGTCACGAAACATTTTTTTACTAAACGTTTTATTCATAGATTACTGTATATATACTAGAGAGTTTTATTTTATTAATTTTTAACGAAACAATATTATGTAGGTAAATTTTTATGTTACGTACAGATATCTAAGTAATGTCTACACGTCTAATGCCGGGGACAAATGCTGCTTAGCTGTCCGACTTTCAGGAAAGTCTGCAAAACAGTAACGATCTTTGATTTGTCATAGAATTATTGTTTCTCAAAATCTTAAATAACAATTGACATTGTTCTTTAACGTGGAACTTGTAACGTTTCAATAGATCGTTTAGTTTGTCTTATGTACGAGAGACCGCATTCACAATCAAGCTAGTACACTCCTGCATCTTGCAGAGGAATGTTACAGTTGACTGATAGTAAAAACTGACTAATCTTCTTCGGCAGCTTGACGTATGTTTTAATGGAAGCGCGCTTCAAGATATAACCAATCCTGTCAGTGACTCCTCTGACATATGGCGGTACTTAAGGTACATGCTCGAGTGCGGTTGGCTTCACTCGTTTACTGTGACGTAGACGCAGGACCTGAAGCTTGTTTTCATGCAAAACATGCTTGAGGTGTTGGAGCTTGGTGGCCAGGTGTTTACTGTCACAAATCCCTCGTGCTCTATGAAACAAAGATTTTTTCACCAAATAAAAATAGAATACCTATTAATATTTTCTTGTCTACGATAATTTATGACCCTAAATTTGGCGCCAAACACGAAGAAAAACGAAAAATATGCTTAGATCGCTAACTGGGAAATTTTTTGCTTTCGTTAAGCAGCTGTTTTTGTTTCATGACAAATATACGAACATACTCTCAGCTTACGGGTTCACCGTATCTTTCTGTCTTTTTAGGTTTTGCTTTCGTGTCCAATGCAAATTTGCGAATTAAGCTTATTTCAAAGGCTCGTAGTTTTATCTAGTTTAAAAATCTTTCCTTTATAACCCTTGCCTTTTGTAAAAACACATTTATTTCAGAAACACGGAAATAAGGAAAAATTATTTGATTTAAGATATGAATAATGGTCGTTAAAAATACTAACAAATTATACTATACTTATAACTTGGTAGCCGTGGTAGCTCAGTGGTTAACGCTCGCTGTAAATATAACTTATATACAGCGAGCGTTAACGAGAGCGAGATTAGAGAAAGAGAGCGAGATTTATAACTTATATAAAAATAAATACTTTATCGAATTTTGAGGAATTGTTTCATTGTTAAATAAGTTTAGCTATATGATAATACGAATGATAATAAATCATCACTCTTTTACCATCTTTAACATTCGTAACTGTACCGAAACAATTAGCCGTGTAATCAGGGGATAAGCGCTCGTCTTTAAATTTTGTAGTATACCAGCTAACCGAGTTTGATCTTCGTCGACACCAATGAAAGTGTGAAACGGATATGTTATGTACTGATTCACTACAACCTCTACAGTTACCTGCATCGTGATATTGTCTGCATGAATGGTAAGAAACGAAAAAATAATATTTAGAGAACAATATGTGAAAACAGTGCCAACATGTATAAGAACAGCGAGGCGGATTTTCCTTTGGCCTTAAACTCTCTATGTATGTAGTAGTGCAGTAGTGCGACTGTAGATCATGAGGTCCTGGGTTCGAATCCTAGGTCGGGCTAAAAATTCAATTATTGAGTTTTTCCGTCAAGAAATTCTCAGTAGCTGTCCGGAGTCAGGAAGTTGATGGTGTCTCAACCTTGTGCCTCAGAAAGCACGTAAAACCGTTGGGCCTGCGCCTGATCTCTCTCCGGTCGTGCCGGTTTACCGTCCCATCAGATTATGAGAGTGAGGGAATAGGTACAGTCTGCACCTGTGCTTGCGCATACACTTGGGAACTATAGTCCTGTCCTGCGCCGATGGCTAGCCTCCGTTGCGGCAGGCCTCCGTGGCCGAAATTAGGTCTGGAGGACATTATTATTATGTATGTAGACTGTTACTTCACTACGCAAAAATTTAAAACATTTCAACATGTCTTTCCAGTGGCGTTTTCTCTGAGTTTTATTTAATATTTGAAACGGTAGTAGTAGCAAGCCAGCCGTTAGGCCGGCTGTCAAGCCCGCCACATCTAGTCGTTACGTCACTTTCCCACCATGTGAGACTTGACCCGCAGAATTTCGAGTTGGGGGACGTGAAATAGCCGCTAGCCAGCGAGTGATATAAAAGCCAGGAGCAACGATTTTGTGCATTTACACGTTCCGATAGCAAACGTCGCGCCCTATCTCCGCAGATAGGACCGCGCAATATGTTAAAAGAACCACCTCAAACGCTCGATCCAGTCAACCCAAACGTCGCAGGCACATCACACAATGACACTACACCCACACTAAATGGGACAAACATTACTAGGATTACAAATAGGGCGCGTCGCACCCGCACAGGCACGACGCGTTCCAGCTCACACGGCGTACACACCGTACACCCTCGTTCCTGGGCGGTTCTCACCGCCCAGACCATCGACCGACACGAGCTGAGCAGTCAGAGACGGGGGTCCGCACTCCCCCCCTCGGACTGCGGTTAGATAGCTCAAAAACGCCTAAAAAGGCGACATGATGATTGGTAACAATGCCAAATCATAAACCATTCATCATCATCCTCACCTCATTGCCTTTCCCTTTTTTAATTAGCTCTGAGTCCCATGAAGCTGTAAGAGTCGCATAGACTAACAGCACTAACATCCAGAAAATAGACTTTGTGCATTTACTTTATTATAATAATTGTTAGGGAAAACTCTGCCTGGTCTGCTCTCTTATAAAGGAAAAATATAAATCAATATCTGTTTCATAAAATCAATATCAATTCTGTAAGGTAAGGTAGAAACGTTCCGCGAATCCCAACACTGATCTATGTCCGCGCTGCAAGAAAATTGGATACTGAGTACACAACTGTCCATTGTCTGACCAACGCAGCTGCTACAAATGCGGAGTTCGAGGTCAAATTGCTCCACGCTGCCTATCAAATCCCAAAAATAGACCCACCTCGGGTGCGGACAGTGTGAGAGAAATAAAATTGATTCAAAACTAAAACAATGCTTACAAAAAGATTGCAAAGATCAACGGACCTAGATAAAATTAGGGTAGGCACAATTAGTATATCTGACCAGAATCAATTAATTGGCTTATTATCTCGGTATAGTAATTGTTTTGCTAGCTGTACTAATGAGTTGGGATGTAAGAATTTAGTTCAAATGCGCATTAGATTATCCAATAATGCACCAGTACACCGTAGGCCTTATAGATTAGTACATCACGAACAAGAGATTGTTAGACTCAAAATGAATAAGCTATTGGAAGCAGGCATTTTAAAAGAATCTGAATCAGATTATTCTTCTCCATTGTTTTAATTAAGAAGAAGAACGAAGATAGTCGTCTATGTGTCGATTATCGAGCACTAAATGCGTTAAGTATCCGCGACAGATATCCATTACCTAATATCGATGAGCAAATTTCTAAATTATCTTGAAAGAACTACTTCACCAGTCTTGGTTTAGCCCAAAGGTAACATCAGCTTAGCTTTAATCCTGAAGATACATACAAAATAGCTTTTGTCACACCGCCAGGACATAACGAATACAATAGAATATAATACTTTCTGTCACGCTAACGCTCCCTCAGTGTTTATGGGTTTAGTAACAAAGGTAGTAGATAGTTTAGAAAATTCTATAACATGAGTTTACCCCGATTTTAAATCACATAATTCATAAAAATATTGAGTTTATTGAGTATATCAAATTAAATTTAGTATATATAATATTAGTAATAGTTATTTTAGTTGTATAGTTGTAGCACGAATGATTAGGCTCGACCGGGGAGGGATCACGCTCTCACAAAATACCAGCATAAAATAGTAGCTTAATGCTGCTGTGTTACGTATGGTGAGTGTAGAGAACCGGAGACCCTTCTTACTGGAGACGAGACATTCAATCTTAGTCCTCACGGGTGACAACGCATCTGCATTTTGATTTGTAATCGAGGATAGATGTAGATGTCTATGGGCCGCAGCAACCACTTACCATTAGGTGGACTGTGTGCTCGTTTGTCACCCTGTCCTATAAAAAAATTGAGTATAACAAATTACAATTATATTAAGCTTCAAAACAAAATATATTTGACAAAAATGGTAAGTATTCATTCGTTCATTATTCAGCACAGTGAATCAAAAGTCCACCATAAACATAAGCCCCACATAGATTGTCTATTTGTTTTATTAGTCACCACGATAGGTAGGCGTGTTTTCGCAACTGCAAATCTGGTTGAATAGCAACTTTAGAAAAGACTGGACAGGTTTTCACCAAAATGTGAATCTTCAAATGTATATATGTGTCTTATTTTCCATTCCAGTAAAATCTACATGTAGATACTTCTCCGTTGCTGTGATGTTTAGCAGTGGAAACCGTGTTTTATTTTATAATATGCGCTTGACATTATATTACCGGTTTTTATTGACGGCTCCACGTTTTTCGGAGTGACGACCTGATAAGACATACAAGAAGTAGGTGGATGTAGAAGGTTAAAGACCGTGTTTTCTGGCATTCACTGGTGGCCTATGTCAAGTTATAATGATAATCACACACAACTTGCGCATTCTTTCTGAGACAGCTGAGACGGTCTAAAGATTTATTCCTATCGACGGCCTCCATCGCCTCTACCTATGGGGTTCTTTTACAGTAGATTTAATTAAGATCTATGTTTAACCATCCTATAACAATACTATATTTTATAAAAGATAGCCGACGATTTTTTTAACTTACTATAAGTCAGTTCTTGACTACGGTTCACCTAATGATAAGTGGTTGTGAAGCCGGTAAATAAAAAAAATATCATCATCATTACGGCCCTTCACAAGTCCACAGCTGAAGACAGGCCTCCACAAAAGACACAAACAAAGTCCTGAGCCACCCGCATCCATCGACTTCTTGCATATCTTACCAGGTTGTCACTCCTTCTCGTGGGACGCCGTCCCACACTTCGCCTACCGGTACGAAGCTGCCACTCGAGAACCTTGCTTACCCATCGATTGTCGCTTCTTAGAGCTATATGGCCGGCCTATTGTCGCTTCAGATTACTCATCCGTTGGACTATGTTGGTTATTCTGGTTTTGCTGTGAATAACCTCATTTTTAAGTTTATCGCGCAGAGAAAATCCAAGCCCCTTTCTATAGCTTGACGAATGACCTTGACCTTTCTCTACGGCAAGCGGAGAAGAACCACGTTTCAAATCCATGTCTTACTGGCAACACGCAATGGTTGTACAATCTCGTCTTCAAGTTTTGAGATATAGTTGGGTCAAGTAGTCCGATTAAGTAAGTCCAACTTCAACCGAGAAGTCATTGACGGATTCAACTCGTCTGGGGAGCGTTTGGGAGATTATGACACATATTATTGTCAGGCATACCTTAAACCTCAAAACAAGATTGTTGTACAACCAGTGCGTATTGACAGTGATGACTTATGGATCTGAGACGTGGTTCTTCACTGCTGGCTATATGAGGAAGCTCAAGGTTGCTCAGCGAAATATGGAGGGGGCTATGCTTGGAGTTTCTCTGCATAATAAACTTAGAAATGAGGACATCTGCAGTAGAATCAGAATGATATATACATCGCAACGGATTAGTAAGCTGAAGTGGCGATAGGCCGGCCATATAGCTCGAAAAACCGATAACCGATGGGAAAAAAGGTTCTCGAGTAGCAGCCCCGTACCGGCAGGTGAAGTGTAGGGCATCCACCATTTGATGTAGTGACGATAGAAGCAGGTGGCTCAGGGCAGCTTTGAGGCATTTCTTGGGGGAGGCCTATGTTCAGCTGTGGACTTGTGAAGGACTGTAATGATAATGATGAATGATAATAAGAGCTTGATGATCCAATAGAGGTTCTGTTTGTTTCTATGCAGGCTGAGTAAAAATGCCGACTAGAGTGAGAAATTAATGTATTCATTCAATATACAATCACGTCGCCTAAAATTGCTAAGTTTCTACGGAGAGTCTCTAAATAATCGCAAGTTTCAGAGTTTGATTTCTCGTAGTCATTTCCAGGAGTAGGGTTCATTATAGCGTTCCTGAAATAATTAATTTTCCGATTGCCATTGCAAGTTTTTTATATCCAAAAGAAAAATATTGAACATTTTAAGTCAATCCAGTTTACTCAAACATACTCCGCATACAATAGGATAGCACTAGTACTAGTATTAATTATTTTGTTGTTATCAGGAACATGCTGCTTATCTCACGAACAATACATGTAGTGGCGGTATCGAAAAGTTGACAGAAGGAAATAAGAGAAAATCTATCTATATAAAACACAAAAAAGTTTCTATCTATCCTGTAATAGGCTTTGAAAATATCCAACCGATGTGCGCCACACCGATGTCATTAGAAAGGCAATAAATAATTCGAAAATGGTTTTAGACTACTAAATTTAGGCACTATATAAAAAAGTTAATAAATAATCAAAATGTATTTTTTTTGCGTAGTAACACACGTATTCGTTAGTAAATTATAAAAATAATTGAGGATGTTGTGAATTTGCATCACATTATTAAAACTGATTCTAAATAAATCGTTACTGAATGGTACCGTGCTTACGAAGATATTTTCATGTTGTTTTCATGCTTTCATGCAATTAACAAACGTGTTCTACAGACATTAATGATATTATTTGGAAAACATGCATTTGGAACACATCTGACCAGTGAGGAGAATTGGGAATTCTCCTTACTGGTCGGACAAAGAAATATAATATTAAAATACAAAAATTCAAAGTTAGGTAATTGTACCCCTTAGTATAAATTTTGTATTGTGTTTATACTAATAAGTAAGTAAGTAGTTATGTTTGTAAGAAGTTTATACTCTTGCTCAAAAACTCAAAGTCAAATTTAATCTGTATGGTATAAAGCTACAACCACACAATATAAAATTTTGATACAAAGTGGAAATAAAACTTAATCATTTTATGTAGATTTCTCATCACATTTTAATTAAGAGCGCGAACGCTGTACTTCCGAGCACAGCTCGACCGCACCGCCCATGCATGGTTGCTGCAAATCACTTTAAGCATCTGGGCTGAAAATAATTTGAAAATAAGTTAAAAATAATTTTATAATACTTGTATTATTGTCGTAAGTTAAAAAAATCAAGTTAAAAAAATTTAATATAATGGCGATATTTGTTACTAAATTTTTTTACGTGGTGGAGCCATGCTGCAGCTATGTTAATTGTATAATTTTAGCACGAATGGCTCGGCTCAACTTGTGAAGAATCACGCTCTCACAGAATAACAGCGTCAAATAGCAGCTTAATGCTGCTGTGTTTCGTATGGTGAGTGTAGAGAACTGGAGACCCTTGTTACTGGAAAAGAGGCATTCCATCTTAGTTCTCAAGGCTGGCAACGCATCTGCATTTTGATTCGCAAACGAGGATAGATGTAGATGTCTATGGGTCACGTCAACCACTTACCATCAGGTGGACTGTGTGCTCGCTTGTCACCCTTTTCCTATAAAATAAAAAAAATAAAAATAAATTTTGAAGCTATCTGTTCGATATTATACACAGACTTACTTGTCAATTTATATATTCATCCATTAATGTTGCCTAGGGATATGAAATATTTTAATGTTATTAGCATTAGGTATACTAACACACATTTCTTTATTGTATTCTAAATCCACATAAAATATAAACAGACGCAGGCGGCAAAACTTAATTAACTCTAATGGATTTAATACTAAAGTTTTTATGAAAGTTTTTTCTACAAGTTTGTTAATTTTGGTTTATTACTGGTGGTTTTTTACATCATGGAACGCCTATATTTAATCAGGGAAGAAATTTTGTTAACAAAACGCAAAGTCTCAATTGAAATCAAAATATTTTATTTAATATTGGCCTTTACTAAGAACTTTATGAAAGTGAAAAAATAACGATGTCATCGCTTCAACAAGTCCCTACTGCAGAAGACTTTGTGAGAAAAAGGCAAAGAAAACGACTGAATAGTTACAATTTCACCTATTAAAATATAAGTGTAAATACAAACCATTATGTCCAAGCATTCTTATCTTTTAATTAATGATCTGATAAATTAATATATCTTTTAGACCGAATTTCGATCAGGGTGGCCTCTGGTTTAATGTACAATTGAGGGCGCACAGGTGCACTATCTATTATTTAAATATCATCACCCTATGAAAATAGCTGAAATAAACCAACCTTGCTGTATTTATATTAGTTAACAGGCTAACAGGAAGACATGTGTATTTGTAATATGTAGTTGTAAAACAGGATTTTTATTGACTGACTCGGACACAAGCTCTTCACATATTCTAGACTATAAGTATGAACATACTGGTATTTAAATTGATATAAGTTTTATTATGTATGATCTGTATTTGTCAGGAGAAAATAAACATTATATATATAAAATTTATGCGTCCTTCAAGCTGAAATCCTTCCCAAAGATATTGAGTTTTTTATATGTCAAGATTTAGTCAGGAATTGGTGAAAACTAGTGACTTAAAACAAATTGCTACTTAATACTTTAGAAGATAAAGCTCTCTTTTGGAAGATTCTAGCCTGAATTAAAGCTAGCAGCTTTCCCTCGAAAACACCATAATTATTAAGTTTTGGGATGTGATTTCTATTTTAAAATTTAGTGACCTTTTGAAAGATTTCATTTACCGATATTGAAACATATTTAATCTTTTGAATTTTTCAAAATCCCTTCTTAGTGGATACCTATGCAACAAAAGAAATCCCAGAGATAAGAGGTTCAAATACACGCTAGTGTACAGGGGTTTGAGCTGTCCAAATTTATAATATACAAAATAATATTGTTGTATAATGTAATAAGTCATAATTAATAACACTAGTGCCATTTATATATCGAGTAGCAGAACCAGGAGAGCTTTCTAAAAATTTCATGCTAGAACTTCCCACTTAGTCGGTTGGGACCGGTACGTGCTCAAACATTCTAGATATTTCATTAGAAAAGGCCTATATAAGGCCAGTCAAGACCGCGACCGAGTCAGTATTAAATGGCGATTCACTTCGAAGCGATATAACTGCGAATTGTGATTTATTATTAGTGTGTTTTGAGTTGTAATTGGTGTTCGGTACTAAAAGTGCCAACAACTTTTTTTATTGTCACGAACCCTAAGTTCGTAACAATATATAACAAATATACACCTTTATGTTATAACCGTAAGGGAAAATTTTTGAAAAAAAATTAATAACGGATATTTTATTTATTTATATATTCAATCTCTATTGTTTTGCAATATATATATATATATATATATATATATATATATATATATATATATATATATATATTTATATATATATATATATATATATATATATATATGTATAACTGTGTTACACATTATAATCATGCAGTGGTAAAGGTGGAGATCAGAAAGCCACAAAGTTAAGGAGAGTTCATGTGGTAAAAAAGTAAGATCTCCCCTCCTACCAATTTTTGCTAACAAGCAACAGTGTGTGCACTGTTGTGTTCGGGTTTTAAAGTTGTAGAGGCAGTGTAATTACAGGCTGAGATGCATTCTATCTTAGTTTATTACTGAGTGGTGGACCTTGGGCCATCGCATAAAAACACAAAATGTATCTCACAAGCAAATACATATTATATTAAATTCGATTGCTTATTGCGATTGTTAAGTCAATCTATTTATTTAAAACATAAAAGATTTTTAATATTGATATGGTCACAATAAGATGTTGTTATGTTAGCTAATTACGTAATAACTTAAGACAGAAGGACCCTTAAGTAGGGACGGAATAAATTAACCGACTTGGTATAACATGGATTTCACAACTTTTTACGGTAGAAGAACTGAGTTGCGAGACTTGGTTTTTTACAAGTTATGTTTTTGATGGTATCTCATTTATTTTTGCAGATAGTCCTACTTTTCTCCCTTTCGATACCTTCCACTTCTTGATTAACAACAAAGTACCTATCTACACCTTTTATTCCATTATATTATATATAATATACAGGTACACTGATTCATTCACTGCAAACGTAACTTTGTAATCCTATATATTTATATGGGATTACAAAGTTATCCATGCAGTTAATGTATGTAGAAAACTGGACC
The DNA here is from genome assembly GCA_036936625.1 of Parnassius smintheus behrii. Taxonomy (NCBI): domain Eukaryota; kingdom Metazoa; phylum Arthropoda; class Insecta; order Lepidoptera; family Papilionidae; genus Parnassius; species Parnassius smintheus. The sequence goes on along the minus strand of JAUPFT010000010.1, from coordinate 25,995,252 downwards.
AAAATTGAAAAATATTTTAATTTTTTTTTAATTTGTACACCAAATACTAATTGTTTTCTAAGTTTGAAGCTTCTATGTCTGCTAGTACCTTAGAGTTTTGATGATCGGTCAGTCAGTAAATGACAAAATTAAAAAACTTTGACTAATTATAACTCCTAAACTACTAGTTCAAATTTAATAAAATTAAAAATATACCGTGTATATACAATGCCTGCTTGGTTTCTAAAAATTCAGGTTTGTAGTTTCATCCACAGTTAAGTTATAGTGGGTCGAAAATAGCCTGAATTGCTCGGAGAAAAGTATGGTACGGCCGTGCCGCTTTTTTGCTCGACTTGGCGGGGGCACTGCCGTGCCCTCAGATTAAATGTCGTTTTAAGGTGGTCCTTAGGCCACCTAAAAACAACATTTTAAACGCACCTCAACCTACTGTTACTTCATACGCTTTTCCGCATTTTTTATAAATTTAACAGTACATCTAAATTTAACCAACTCCTAAAGGCCACACCTAGTTCTAGCCGGCTAGAACTAGATGTAACCGCAGTTCGGCTTATAGCCGTAACATATACAACAAGCAGAGCGAGGGAAGTGTACGAGAGAAGAATGCACGCACCAACCTTGTGAGGGACTACCTCATCTTCCCGTAGTATCAGCTAAAAATGCAGGTCCACCACGTGGATCGGCGCAGGCACTCTTAAATCAGTTCCAGGAAGTCACACACTCCTTAACTCTTGACTTATTGTAATCACGGAAAGGCGCGTCACATTCGCGAAATTACTAGTAGTTACTAGTAGTTTCTTTATGAGACCTGGAAAATTAGTTCAAACGTGATCGTTCTATCTAGTGCCGTCACTGAGATCCTATACCCACCTTCAGATTGCACCATCAGAAAGGTCAGATTATAACAGTCACATAAGTCTTTATGAGCCCTATCAAAGGAGTGTAAATACGATGGTTCTGCGATATTTAAAGATTTTCGTTTGCGGGTGGATAGAGAATAAGTTAACGGTGATGATGCCGCCTTCCTTATGATTGACTCAGAAGGTGAGTAAAGAATCTCAGTGATGCTACGTAGAACCATCGTATTACAATTCATTTTCAAAAATGTTCATGAGGACCTGGATGACTGTAATGATATTACATAGCTGATGGTGGACTTCGTAGGTAGGTCAAGGATCTCAGTGACGTCATTCCATAGAACCAATGTCTTTGAACTCATTTAAAACTAGTCATAAAGATCTAGATAACTGTGATGATTTCACCTTCTTTATGGTGGAATCCTAAGGTAGGCACAGGATCTCAGTGACGGCACTACATAGAATCACTTTGCTTAGACTCATTTGAAAGGGCTCCAAAATACCCAGGTAACTGTGATACTGACTTATGCCACTACGTAGAACCATGGATTTTAGACTCATTTAAATACTTTACTTTATGTGCCTGTGATGATCTCACCTACCTGATAATGGTGGGTATAGAATTTTAGTGACGGTACTACGCAGAACCATCGTGTTTGAATTCATTTGAAAGGGCTCATAAAGACCAAGTTGACTGTTATGATCTCACTTTTATGATGGTACAATCCGAAGGTGGGTATAGGATCTCAATGACGGCACTAGATAGAATGATCATGTTTGAAATCATTTACATGGGCTCAAAAAGACCCAGGTGACTGTTATGATCTCAACTTTCTGATAGTGCAATCTGAAGGTGGGCATAGGATCGTAGTAACGGCAATAGACAGATCCAGTTAAACCAGCAAGAAATTCATCTTACATTTCCTTGCCTTACTAACCTTAATATTTAAACCTCAACTTGGAATTCAGGATGATGTATATATATATATATATATATATATATATATATATATATATATATATATATATCAAAGAACTTATATGATCCAAGGGATTCCTGTCATATAGCAGTGACGTTTATATACTTCAGTTACATTAACTGCATCAAAATAAAGTAACCATAGTCTGTTAAGAAAACTTGAACAACGTACATTAGAATTATCATCTGTTGTGGAGAGACATAGGTCTTTCCCATAAAAGTAAATTTTCTATACAATAAGGATGCCTATATTTGAAGGAGTCGTTTTTTTCTGTAAATATTTCGTGTTAGTGGAAATAAGTTATTCTGAGCCTGTAGCTAACCTCATTAAGAGAAGACAATTAAAAAGTTTGTAATCTGACAGCACTTCATTGGGGAATTAATGCTTTCGTGAAAGGATTAAGGAATGAGATTCAGAGTGTCAACAAATCAAAAATAATTTTCTACATTTTGTTAGCAAACATTTTCTGTTTGTTGCTTCCTTGTCAAAGTTCATTTAATTCTCTTCATATTGTGTTTATTGTTTACAAATTCTTTGTAACTACTTTCATTATATTTTATATAACAAAAAATTTTCAAGCATTTTGAATAATCAGGCTTACGACAACGCATCTGCATTTTGATTTGCCAACGAGGATAGATGTAGATGTCTATGGGCTGTAGCAACCACTTACCAATAGGTGGACTGTGTGCTAGTTTGTTACCCCACGCAATAAAAAAATTCAAAGTCTGTGCGGATCAATATGAATTTCCACATGTAGCATTTAAAGAAACATTTTGAAAAGAGTTGTTACATCATATATCAAAGAGGAATCAGCTGATTAGTGACCAGCAGTACGGTTTCCGTTGCGTTCGCCCGGCTGGTGATCTTCTGGGTTACTTAGCTCATCATTCGTTGGTCGTTGGTTTGGACATAGCGAAGGCTTTCAATCGGGTTTGGCACAAAGCGATTCTTACAAAGCTTCCTTCCTATGGGCTTCCCGAGAAGTTGTGCGATTGAATCACCAGTTTTCTTACCGATCGGAGCATCAAGGTCTTAGTAGACGGTGCATGCTCCGATTACAAGCCCATTCACGCTGGTGTTCCACAAGGCTGCGTGCTATCATCAACGCTGTTTCTTCTGCATATCAATGATATATTGCAAACCGTTAACATTCATTGATATGCAGACGACAGCACTGGTGATGCTTTATAAACTGGCTTTGCCAGTACCTCTCAGGAAAATGTCGAGTACTATAACGTAATTTAGGACTGGGGGCGTGTAAATCTAGTCCAGTTTAATCCCTACAAGACACAAGTTTGAGCGTTTACCGCTAAAAAGAACCCCTTCGTAATATCTCCTCAGTTTCAAGACACTTCCCTATTTGTCTTAACCAGTATCGGAATCCTCGGCGTCGATATATCTAGTAACGTGCAGTTTCATCGTCACTAGGTAGAGTAAGTAGTACTCTAAAAAGCTTGGCGTGCTCAGCAGAGTGGGACAGTATTTCATGCCGGCTCACCGCCTGCAACGTTACAAGGCGTAGGTTCGGCCGCACATGGAATACTGTTCCCTTCTCTGGGCTGGGGCTCCCCAGTGCCAGCTCCTTCCATTTGATCGTCATCCAGTTTAGAACTGTTCGAATCTTTGGCGACCGAGCTCTTTCCGATCGGCTTGACTCACTGGCACTGCGAAGAGATATTGCATCTCCTTGCGTATTTTATCGCACTTACCACGAGGAGTGCTCTGAGGAAATGTTCGGATTAATTCCAGCCGCACACTTTCACCATCGTACATTGCGACAAAACTCGCATACAATCCATACCATCTGGAAGGCTGGCGGTCTACCACTGTCCGATTTAAAAGAAGCTTTCTTCCTCCCACAACTTACTCGTGGAATCAATTACCACCAGAGATTTTTCCGGACCGATACGACTTAGGGACCTTCAAGAAAAACGCCTATTTCTTTTTAAAAGGCCGGCAACGCATCTGCGAATCACCTGGTGGTGCAGATGTTCATGGGCGGCGGTAATCACTTAACGTTAGGTGAGCCGCATGCTCGTTTGCCCCCTCTCCAATAAAAAAAGGAAACCATGGCCTCCTATATTTTGCCGCTGGCATAGCAACTGCAGGCGTGCACGGTTACGACTTTGACTTCTGTACTACGAGTGTTTTTCTATTTGCTCTTACTTCTTTTAAATCTCAAACGAAAAAGTTCGAGACGTTAGATATCTCATAATCGTAAATCCGCAAGCAAACGTGGTTATTATAACAAGTTTTTTTTTCCAAGTAAGAGCACTGTGACTAAAAAAAGTATCTCATCTAATTTGAGACTAATTTTCGTAAAAAACACGATTTGTTTTTATTTTTAGTAGATCGGTACAAATAATAATGTTCCAAAAATTACTACTTGCAGCCCAAATAAACACTTTTTCATGCGAGATTCGAACTTAAATGCTGTTGAATTTTTAGAAATTCACCGTTATGAAACCGTCAAAGCTCGCAAAAGCCGGCACACATAGCAATGAGGCTGTTTAAGTAAAAAAGTTAAAGTGGTTTCTTGGATGAAAGAATCAATAAGATCTAATTTAGATTACTACTATTTAGATATTATCTACTCAGAAGCCGGAATAAATTCGTACAGTAGATTTGCCCAAGCGGGTGTTTGTTTATATTTTAATTATTTGTATAGGTTTGATGCAATCTGACCTCGCCTTAGCGTGCATTGTGTCATTGTCAATTACCGTGTTTTTGTAATAGTAGGGGAGCCCAAGAGAGGATTTTGGGATTTTCTAAAGCGCGGCAGATTAACATACAGGGAGGTACCTAGTACCCCATTAAATACCTCCACCAAGTATTAGCCCCGTACATGTGGCCGCGCGTCAAGGATAAAGGATCAGATTAGTAAAAAAAATTGATCATCTGAAATTCTCGAGCGTGTCAGATTAAGGTAGGGTAAGTTAGTTATATCCTAAAAAGGTTATATTCCACTAATCTGACAATTTTCGATTGACGATAAGAAGTAGGTGGGTTACAAACTTGTAAAAAAACGTCATCTCGACTTTCTTGAGTGTGGCTAAATTTTTTTTATTTTGAAGGCAATAATTCAACGTTCACGAATAATATATAATCCGACGATTTCCGTAAGCCGAAGTAAGGAAAAATAATCGATAAAGTTTAATGCGTGCAGTTACGTGATGCTAGTGTCCCCCTTCCCGCGTTTCTATTCCTCTCTCACTCTTTCTCTATCTATGACTCTCACTCCGTCTCCACTTTGGGTTCTGTTGCCATGACGCCATGACAGCTGATCGCGCAGATGGTTTTGTTTACAGCATATTTGTAACGCCTGAAATTAGTTTTAGATTTTGATGTTTCATATGTGAATTAAAATTTAAAAAAAGTTACTATTAGTGACATTAATGTAAAGTGTGGTACCGACGAAGATGATAATTGAAAAAAAATTTCAAAAAAATTTATATTTTTTAAACTTATTTTCTCATAAATAAAATTTTTGTACTTCTAAGAATATATACTGTTTTATTTGCATGCTATTTTTTCAGCTCTTTAATTTGTTAAGTTAAAAGATTAGAAAAAATACAAAAAAGAATTCTTTCCATTGTCAGATTAGGCGAATCCCTCCAGATAATCGTCAGATTATGAGACAACACGTTTAGGGTATATAAATGAACCATATATATCTTAATCTGACGTATTTCAAAATGGCGATGTTTTTGCACATTCCAATAATGGCCGCGAGTTTGTGTCACATCCAAATCGTCAGATTATTACATAAGAGCCTTCTTTTAGGTTCACTTAACATCCCCTTTGAAAATCTGACGCGCTCGATTAAATTTTTTCCGTTTTCAACCCTTACGTACGACCACCCCCATCATAGAAACAATCAGATTAACATACGTATGCTTTCAAAAATACGTAGGACATAGATGCTATTAATATCTGACGCGCTCGAGTATGTCCATGCAACTGTTTTTTTTACATTTTTGAAAGTTTATAGCCGCTCCCCCCACCGATGAAAGTGTATATATTATATGACTTTTTTTTCATCTTATCATCTAGGCTTCGCAATCCAATAGGTCTCTTTGACGCACGAGTAAATTCCGATTTAGCACCCTCGGCTCCCCTACTATAAATTAAGTGTACAATAATGGCGGTGCACGGAATAAATCAAAGTATGTCGTTCTTCATTTAGGCTACTGTGGGTAATGCCAATAAGATCTTATGGCCGACAATATATTATGGCGGTATTTTCATTTATTTTCACCAGGAGTAAATTGCCGGCGATGAGTAGCGGATTCAAAGGTGCGAGATTTCTATTACTGCGAACATCAATGCGGCTGTTAAGTGACAACGAAGCCAAATCGTCACTGCGTTTGGATAGGCTCGTGGTTGAAGGAAAAAGAAAAACGCTCTAATCATTTAGTAAGTAATCAACTAACATTTTTAGAATATGCAACACAATAACATATTCTTAAAAGTATAGTTGCTTGATTAGGAATTAGTTATTATAATTATCCTATACCTTTAAACGAGCAATTCTTGTATATGTGCAGGGAGTTTCGGGGGCAATAAATCGATCTAGCTAGGATTTATTTTTTGAAAATGTCATTTTGTCCGTGTTTTTAGGCAATGAAAAACTGCTACAATATCGTTAGAATAAGAAGGTAAATTTTGACAGTTTACTAATGATTACCGATAGCTTAATTGGTATATTGGGTGGTCACAAAATTGTAATACCATGGTTCGAGCCCAGACCAACCGACTTTTTTTAATAAAAATTAAGAAATAGAATCCAGTATACTGGCAAATGCTAATGACGTCTTTAATTGTCGCTATATTGTACAGGCGTGCCGCCGCCATCTTGTGTCGAATATTCTGCCATATTAAAACTATTTTTAATTGTATGTACGCTGAATGAAGCATGCCAGAATTTGATTTTATTTATTCAAATACACAAAATAACAGAGCTTAAACAGTTATTAAAATTTGCCTTGAGCTTATTGTAGTAGAGAAGACGAACTATTTCCACTAAGTAATTATTATTTCAAGCAACGAACGGAAAACATATAATTTCAACGAGGAAACTTTGTAATTCGCGTTTTTTTTTAATACTCCTCTTAAGAAAAAAGTAGCCCAGGCGAATCAACAAAGCATACTGTAGCCTGCTGTAGGTTTTAGAATTTTTGTTTGTCTGTGTATTTATGGTTTACGCAAAACGGAAAAAGACCCGGGACAACATCGAGTAGCCTACTTTTATCTACTTAAATTATATTAAATGCAAAAAGTTGGGTTTATATTTCTCATTTTTAGATATTATTTTCATAATGCTGCCAATGAGTTTTCTTATTTTTTTTATTTTTAACACATTCACATTTTAACACATGACATTCAGCATTGCGAAAACTAGAACGGATACGAGTATGCTTAAGTCTGTAGCACTTATCTCTCTCTTCTACAATGCTGATTTTCACAATATATAATAGCAGCGTAATGCTGCTATGTTTCTGTTACGAGCTTGAGGTTCGTGACAATAAAAATTGCCCATAAAATTACCTAAATTAACACTTTAATTTACTTTACACAAATTAAAGTTAAAACACTAATAATTAAACACACTAATTCACTTAATTTCGCTCCGAAGCTTCGCTTGTGTCGCTGAGTTCAACTCTGTCTCGATCGCATCTTGCGCCACCTATTTATTTAAATTAGCAAAATATCCGGAATGTTCAAGTAAACACGCGCAAGGTACCGAGAGTTCGAGTATAGATTTTCTAGAAACTTAGTTCTGGTGGCGCTGTCGGTCGAAAGATTTGTTTTGTCATTCTCTGCAAAGCTCCCCTCGCTCTTCGTTTCTGACACTAGATGGCGCTAGTTGACTTATTCACACAACACTGCCCCCTCCTAAGACATGCTCGTCCCGAGAATTATCGGTCCCATAATAACGCGCCAAGCGATCCACATGGACGATCTTAGGAGTCCCTCTTGCGCCTTTCTGTATCCGGTAGGTCACATCGTTGATCCTGGTTACAATCCGGTACGGGCCGTCCCATTTAGCTTGAAGCTTAGGAGATTTCCCTTTGCTGCGGACTGGATTGTGCAACCACACTAATGAACCTTCGTTGAACCCTTTATTGTTCATTTTGCGGTCGTACCGGGTTTTCATTTTCTCAGACATTTGCTGGCCCGATTGTCTGACGTGCTCATAAATGTCATTCATTTTGTTCCGCAAGTCATTTGCATAATCGGTTATACTGCGTGGGGCATCAGGTGGTATCCCGGTGATCAGGTCCGCAGGCAGCCGTAATTCTCTTCCAAAGTTTACGAAAGCTGGTGTCACTGCTGTACTTTCGTGAACAGAACTCCGATATGACAACAAAAACGGTTGTATGTGCTTGTCCCAATCTCGTTGCCGATTGTCTACATCTTTTGCTAGGTACCTCTCCAATGTCTGATTAAATCGTTCCACCATTCCATCAGATTGCGGGTGATAAGAAGTCGTTCTTGTTTTATGAGTACCCATAACTCGGCAAGTTTCCTGGAATATTTGAGACTCAAAATTCCTTCCTTGATCGCTGTGAATCTCTAAAGGTACTCCCAAACGACAGAAGACTTCATGAACTAGTTTATCTGCAACTGTTGAAGTTTCTCGATTTGGAATGGCGAAGACTTCTGGCCACTTAGTGAAGTAATCCATCACAACCATGAAATACTTGTTACCGCTTTCACTCTCCGGAAACGGCCCCGCCACGTCAATGGCTATTCTCTCCCATGGTGCACCCACATTGTACAACTTCAACGCACCTCTACTACGACTTTGAGGTCCCTTTACAGCCGCACAACTTGTACATTTGCGACACCAGTCCTCGACATCGTTTCGACAGTGGACCCAGTAAAACCGTTCTCGGATCTTCAGTAGAGTTCGTTTAACTCCCAGATGGCCTCCTGAACAATCATTATGGTACAGCTGTAGAACATCCGGTACTTTAGCTTTAGGGACAACCATTTGCAAATGACAGCTGTCTCCCCGAACGTTTTCCCATTTACGACACAGAACTCCATCCTGAAGCAGCAAGCTGTCCCACTGGGCCCAATAGCTTTTAGTGGTCGAACTCATCGCTGAGACGTCACTCCACTTGGGCTTGGGAGCACTGTCCTTTATCCATTCCAGAATCAGCTTGATGTCCGGATCTTCCTGCTGTGCATGTAGTAAGCTGTCCTTCCACTCGTTGCTGAGGTGGTCTGCCCTGAGCATCCTCACGGATACCACTTCCTTACTCTCTTGCCTAGTACAATGTTTGCAATCCTCAGGACAAGGTCTTCTTGACAATGCATCTGCGTTGCCATGAGATTTCCCGCGATGTTCGATCTCAAAGTCGTATTCCTGCAGTAGTTCGATCCACCTCGCAACTTGTCCTTCTGGGTTTTTAAACTGCAATAGCCATTTTAGTGCAGCATGGTCAGTTCGTAAGTGAAACTTTCGTCCCAGAAGATATTTGCTAAAATGCTGCAACGACTTTACCACAGCGAGCAATTCGCGTCTTGTGACACAATAGTTCCTTTCCGGTTTTGACAACGACTTGCTGAAGTACGCTATCACGACCTCTTGGTCACCATTCCGTTGAGACAACACACCGCCAAGCCCTATTTCACTTGCGTCTGTGTCAACTATAAATTCTTTGCTTGCATCAGGGTATCCCAAAATAGGTGTTTTGCACAGACGGTCCTTGAGCTCCTGGAATGCGATATTGCAACTTTCATCCCAGCAGAAATGTCGCTTCTCCTCGGTTAGCTTGTGCAGAGGTTTGGCTATATCTGCAAAGTTCTTCACAAATCGCCGGTAATAGGAGCACAAACCCAAAAATGCTCTAACCTGCGTCTTGTCTTTTGGAACCGGCCAATCCTTGACAGCGGCGATTTTCTCTGGATCTGTGCGGATACCTTCTTCCGATACTACAAACCCCAAAAAGTTAACTTGCCGTTGGAATAGTGAACATTTCTTCGGGCTCAACTTGAGGTTGGCACTCTGAATCTTCATAAGCACGCGTTCCAGGTTTTGAAGGTGTTCCTCAAACGTACGGCCCACGATGATGATGTCATCCAAGTAGACCAGACAGGCATCGCCAATTAGCCCGGTAAGTACAAGTTCCATCAGCCTTTCAAACGTTGCTGGAGCATTGCACAACCCAAATGGCATTACTTTGAATTGCCACAGACCCTTTCCCGTCGAGAACGCAGTTTTCTCCTTGTCCTTAGGGTCAATTTCAACTTGCCAGTAGCCACTTTTTAGATCCAGCGTGCTAAACCATTTTACTCCCGTAAGCATGTCCAGCGTGTCATCAATTCTTGGCAAGGAATAGCTGTCCTTCTTTGTAACGTCGTTCAGACGGCGCTAATCAACACAGAACCGCATGCTGCCATCCTTCTTTTTCACCAGCACCACTGGCGAACACCATGGACTAGAAGAAGGTTCAATAACACCATCCTTCACCATTCCTTCAATCATGGTTTCCACTTCCTTTTCACGTGCTACCGGCCATCGTCTTGGCCGCTGACGGATAGGCAACTCCTCACCTGTGTTTATTTTTTGTTGAACTAAACCAGTCTTTCCTATGTCAGCATCGTTTGATGAGAATACATCGGCGTACTCGAGTAACAACTTCTTCGCCTTGACCAATTCGTTCGGGGACAGAACACTGCGACAGTCATCCAAAAGTGTGGTCACTCTCGTTTCTGCATCCTTTCTGGGGGTCCCACTCGATATATATCGGAACCGACGTAACCAATCCACTTCCTCACAAGTACCAATTAATGTGCCTTTTTCTATAATCTGGTCCCGGTCGCAAAGGTTCAGCACACGTACTCCTGAGATGTCAGTGGTCCTGACCAAGGTTCGAGCTACTTTACATGGAAGGTCATTGTTTACCCTTTCCACAAGTACACAACGGTGAGATTGCCCAGCGTTTCGGGGAAGACTAACCGGAACAATCGTTTCCGATCTTGGCGGAAGAACAGTCTTCTTAATGCTGTACACGTTCCCTGGTAACGCACCTTCTATAAAAAGTTCCTCCTGTCCACATTTCAAAACACCTTGCTTAACGTCGATCTCACAACAATTATTCCTCATAAAGTCTAGGCCTAGGATGCAGTCGTCCATTATATCAGCCACGATGACATTATGCAGGTAGATCACGTTGCCAAGCTTCAACTCCATCTCCTTCTCTCCACGGACGGGTATACGCTGACCGGTGGCTGTTACCAAATTAATGCGTTCTCGGTTGTATGCGGAGTCCCCAAGGAACTGACTTATAAGTTGGGAACTAACAACCGTACGAGAGGCTCCAGTGTCTATGGTCAGTTTACACGGCATTCCGTTGACCTCACCCTTGATGATTAGACTGTTCCCATCATGGGTTTGTGAGATCGAGATCCTTGGGGCTCTTTTAACATCAGCCAGCACCCGCCCCGCAGTTCTGGCTTTTACTCGTTTCCCTGCTGCTGCTGGGCGGTGCTGTTGGCCGCACTACCCTCCTGGGATCGTTCACCTTCCCTTTCTAGGGTTCGCTTAGGGCAGCTGGATCGAAGATGGCCCTTTTCCCCACAGCCATAGCACCTAGGGCTGTATCCTTTGTTGCGGTCGCGAACTGTAGCTGCTGCAATCTCCCTGACGCGATGGGAACGTTCGCCTCCATGACGGCCTCGAACTGGATTTTGTAGGCCGACCAGGAAGAGGTCCCGTCGAACGGCGGCACTTTGAATCCACGTAGCGAAGGTGCTGCAGCTACTACGGGAGCTGTAGTTCCATCCCCAAGTTTGAGGTCGTTTAGCGTTTTCTTCACGTCAGCCATCACGTTGTCAACCCGATTGTTCACATGGTTGATTCGGGTTTCATGTTCTTCGATTCGGGTTTCAGCTTCCGACAGGCGGTTGTCGTGTTAAGCAACCCTATCCTTCACCTGCCTTATCTCTTTCCCAAAGGTAGCGTGAAGGTCCTTCATGAGGAGCATCTGCTCTTCCGACCGACGAGCCTGTTCCGCCTGCTGACGGGCCTGTTCTTCTTGTCCACCCCGCAGCTGCTGCAGCATCGCCATCAGAGCGCCTAAGTCAGGTGCCACAGACGTAGAAGCTGCTGACGGACCGGCTTCCGTGGCCGGCGGCTAGCCCTCAGACATCTGCGGCGTTGCACCTCCAAATCTCCTCTGGTCCGTCTCCTGCTGGCGTTGACTTCGGGTACGGACACCCTCCGTTTCCTCCTTAGGTAAAATCGGCATTATTTTATCCCACTTCTGACACCAATTTTTACGAGCTTGAGGTTCGTGACAATAAAAATTGCCGATAAAATTACCTAAATTAACACTTTAATTTACTTTACACAAATTAAAGTTAAAACACTAATAATTAAACACACTAATTCACTTAATTCCGCTCCGAAGCTTCGCTTGTGTCGCTGAGTTCAACTCTGTCTCGATCGCATCTTGCGCCACCTATTTATTTAAATTAGCAAAATATCCGGAATGTTCAAGTAAACACGCGCAAGGTACCGAGAGTTCGAGTATAGATTTTCTAGAAACTTAGTTCTGGTGGCGCTGTCGGTCGAAAGATTTGTTTTGTCATTCTCTGCAAAGCTCCCCTCGCTCTTCGTTCCTGACACTAGATGGCGCTAGTTGACTTATTCACACAACATTTCGTATGATTAATGTAGAGAAACAAAGACCCTTTTTACTGGAATCAAGGTATCATATTACAGTAATCATTTGCAATTTGATTCTTAATTGGGGATAAATGGGAATGTCTATGGGCCACAGCATCCACTCACTGTGGACTTTACTTACGGTGGACTGTGTGCTCGTTTGTCACCCAATACTATAAAAGAACTGTAGCCTTAGTAAGAAACAAAATGTTATTTTTAATATTTTTTGTTTTTTTTCCTCAGCTGATTTTAACGCTAATTACAGGCTTTGATCAAATATATAAGAATTTTATCGGGGAGTGTTTTAGAATGTTGTGCGTTATTTCGCTTTCATCTATCTGAAAAATGACGTGCAATAAATGTAATATTAGTGTGACAGCTTTCCGTAGGTGATTGTATTTAGTACCTCTTATATTTGATAGTTTCGGACGATGGTGAAGGCGCTTTGGGGTTTTTCTGGTAGTCGACTACACAATCGATACTATGTATCGATTGTATAGTCATTATAATATACATTTTCTTGCCTATTAAAAATATTATTATTAATATTATAAATATTCACAGCTAAGAATAAGAACAATAAAGTACCAGCCACAGTGTCAACTGTTCTCCCATTTATGAGAGTGCTTTAGGACAGGAAGAGTCCACCGCACAGTCCAAAAGCGTGTTGATAGACTTCACATGTCTTTGAAAATTTTATTTCCTAAGACAGATTTCCTCACAATGATTTTCATCACCGTTGAGCAAATGGTAAATCAGCACTTTAAATTGCAATAAACAGTTTCCCTACGCGAGAAATCTGGGTTAACTCTTACTGGCACTATTTAGCATGGCTATAAAAAGTATTAAAATTCAAATAATTGAAAACTTTTAAAATTTTATTGAAAATTATTTCCAAATGCTCGCCCTACTGATTGACTGATTATATATATATATATATATATATATATATATATATATATATATATATATATATATATATATATATATATATACGAGGGTGAATTGAAAAGTACTCGGCCTAACCAAGAAAATAAACACATACTAAATCAGTTATATTTTTATTTTTCTACATAATCACCATCAAGTTCAATACACTTTTGCCACCGTTGAAAAAAAATGATTCTTCCTTAGAGTCAAAATATGCGTCTACAGCTGCTTTGAATTCGTCGTTTTTCGAAAATCTTTGACCTCCCAAGTGCTTTTTTAGTTTAGGGAACAGGAAGAAGTCTGATGGTGCCAGATCAGGTGAATACGGCGGATGCGGTAACAGTTCAAAGCCACAGTTGTGAATTTCAGCCATTGACTGTACAGACGTGTGAACACGGGCGTTATCTTGATGAAACAGGACTTTTCTTCTGAGCATTCCTCGACGTTTTTCTTTTATTTCCTCTCGTAAACGACGTAGTAAGGTGCAGTAGTAATCAGAGTTTATAGTCTGACCCCTTTCAAGATAATCAATCATAATCACACCTTTCGAGTCCCAGAATACTGAAGTCATCACCTTATTTGCCGACAAAATCGACTTAACCTTTTTAGGGGGTGGTGAACCAGATCTTCTCCACTGTTTTGATTGTTGTTTTGTTTCCGGTGTACAGTAATGAACCCATGTTTCGTCCATAGTAACAAAACGATTCAAAAAATCATCTGCATCGGCTTCAAATAACTCCAAACAGTCGCGTGAAATAGTCAATCGCGTCCTTTTTTGTTCAACTGAAAGCAGTCGCGGAACCCACCTCGCAGACACCTTGTGGAAACCCAACTCGTTGACAATGATGTTTTGAGTTCGTTCATAAGAGATGCCTATAATCTCGGCTATCTCTCTAATTTTTAATCTGCGGTCTCCCATTATTAAATCAAGTACTTTTTAATATTTTCGTCAGTAGTTGACGTCGAAGGCCTTCCAGAGCGGGGTTCATCTTTCACACTCTCTCTACCACGCTTAAATTCTGCTATCCATTTTTTGACGGATGTATATGACAGAGCACAATCGCCTAATGTACTGACCATGTCATCATGGATGGCTTTTGATGGTAGCCCCTTCTTATGGAGGTACTTAATGACGGCACGCTGCTCGATTTGCTCCATTCGCGGAAATTATGTCCGATTACTTTGTTAATAAATTTATAAAATCACAACTAATTATCGCACACGTTTCGAACTTCACACAACGAACTAGTCTGAACTGAACTAAATAATATGGGTAGATTTGATTTTTAGAATTGAATGGATCTGTGTTAGGCCGAGTACTTTTCAATCCACCCTCGTATATATATATATAATCGGAATCTCGGAAACGGCTCCAACGATTTTCATAAAATTTAGTGTCCAGGGTGTTGCGGGTAATAAATCGATCTAGCTAGCATTTATTTTTAGAAAATGTCTTTTTGTCCGTGTTTTCAGGCAATGAAAAACTGCTACAATATAAGAAGGTAAATTTTGACACTTTGTTAATGATTGTAATACCTCAAGTGGATATCGAGCGGTCGTGAAATCGTAATGCCTTGGTTCGCGTCCCGTCTTGGGTCCGATCTTTTTTCCTTTTTTTTTCCAATTCCCTTCTTTTGTGAGAAAATCTATTATTTCGAGCCCTTTTTTTAGTATTTTTTTAAAAATACGAAAATTTTAATTAAACTAATTGCACTCATGATTTTTTATTCAAATATCCAGTTCAGTTTTTTTTATTATGTCAATAACATCAAAAAATATTATTCATGTAATTTGTATATATTTGTAGCTTTAAAAAAAACCGAGCAAAGCTCGGTTATCCGGGTACTATATCTCTAATAGAAAGGTTTGCTCCTTTTTCAATTTGCTATGACATTTCCAATCAGGTGCTATTTTATTAATATTCGATAGAGTAAATGTACGGCGAAGAGTGAAACTCTTTGCATAATTAAAACGAATTTCAATTAGACAGGCCCCAAGAAAGTTTTCAAATCAGTATCAAAATTTTCTTTGTAATATTATTAAATAGAGAAAATTAAAAGACACAAAATATTTTATAAATTTTTTACTAAAGATTTTATTTTATTAATTGTTACCGAGGCAATATTATGTAGTAAAATTATTTGTAAGGTACAGAGATGTCTTTTTTATAGCTTTTTTCAACCATAATCGAAATACAAATACGTTGTCACTCCTTAGAACTAAGATGGAATGCCTCGATTCCAGTAAAAAGGGTCTCGTGTTCTCTACACTCAGGATACGAAACACAGCAGCATTACGCTGCTATTTTACGCTGGTATTCTGTGAGAGCATGGTCTTGCCCCGGTCGAGCCAACCCATTCGTGCTACAACTATAAATAAAAAAACGCGTAAAAACGCGTCTTATGTCGGGGATAAATGCTGCTCAGCTGTCCAAATTTCAGGAAAGTCTGGTGTAGAATTATTGTTTCTCAAAATCTTTATGAATGTCAAAGCCAAAGATAAATGATTGTTGAATTTAAATATTTTTTAAATCGATTAATTGTTATTTTTACATTAAAAAGTGGTTTTAGTGGGTTATTGTGTGATTTATCACGTCTGCATGGTGGATGAGCCCGATATCTTTTGAAAATAGGAATTGTTTGACTAAACCCATTTTTAATCTATTTATTTTGTTTTGTTTGTGAAGCCATGTTTAGTTATAATAAAATATTTTAGGCTGAGGAAATCCAAAATTCTTGGTGTTTGTGCAGCCATGTAATAATATATTTTACTAAATACAAAAACACTTTGACTTACTGCGGGCTCGGCCGCCGTCGTGAGTGGATAACTGTATTGTTTGTTAACAGCGACACGTGATGAAAATATCGATCGCTGTAGAAATACAAAATATTCCAAAAACTAAAGGGGGATGCGCATTTTCGGCCATAGAACGCCCAACAATATGCATTTGTCAAAAATATACCTTTATTTAAGGTTATTAATCGCGGTATTCATTTACCCTAAAAAGATGGGAATATTTTTGCACAAATCAAAAGTACCGAAAAGATAACAATAAAAATATGTAAATAATGTCCGTTCATCGTAACTTGACGCGTGATCCGATTGGTAGCCATGTAATTTACAGTGTTGCATGTTTCAATGCGAATGGCGTTTCCGAAATGTAGGGACAGGCATTATGGAACGGGACATAAGAGCATGCATGCATGCATCTCAAGCAGGAGCTTGCGGGTTCAAACTTGGCATGTACGAGTAAGGTCGTATGAGTAAGGGCATTAATTTCATAATTCAACTGTTACTACGGAGGTGCTGATGACTATACTTATGTGACTTTTTAAGTGTCATAGTGTACTCTCTGAAACAATTCATGTATCAATGGGAACATTCAGGTTAAATTAATTAAGACAGGGTTAAAAGAATCACTTTATATATTTATGATCATTAAGGTGTAAAGGGATCATATCTTCTTCAATGTTACTTGGGTATGCTCACTGTTACTATCACTTTCGTTAGTGTCACTGCCAACCCACAATAAAAAGCGATCACTTCCTTCATCTATTATTTTATCTTTCACTATGTACTCATCTTCAATTTTTATAACATGTGAGCACTCTTTATTCCAAAGCTGATTGCTTATTGAGCCGAACAATTCTTTTATAAGTGAGTACACTTGATCATCTCTCTGGCCACATTTTTCACTTCGAACCGTCTCTCCATATTACCTCAATTGGATTGAAATGCGCATGGTATGTGAGTAATTGCAAAAATACATGGGATTTGGTTTATTCTTTTTTATTAATTCATATAAACCATTTTTGGCAAATTTGGTGAAAACAACAGACCCTTGTTTTGAAGCCAATCTACCATATCTAATTTGAGGCATGCCATATTAGGGCTTTTATTTGTTTGAACAGTGTGATATGGTGCATTGTCCATCACAATCACACACTTAAGTGGCAGTTTTGGTAAAACTCAGTCGTTATGGTAGTCTGATGATTTAGTTTGTGACTTGAATAGCAGTAACTCATTATTAATGAAACCCGTCTGTAGTTCCAGCGTGTGCAATTATTCATCGACTACCCGTACCTGAATCCTCTGAACAACACACCTTCTTCAGAAATTGACTGCCAAATTTTTGGATCCTATATAATGAATAATGAATAAATGTTTCATCTAAGTAGACAATAGTCCGCCTCTCTTCTCGGTATTCTTTTAATTTCGTTCAAGTAATTAAATCGCTAGGCAGATATATCTGTTCGTTTCACTAAAATTTTTATATCATATCGCAATTCGACAAGTAATTTGTTCAACGTAGGAATTTCTTTTCGTACAGTTATCGCCTAGGTATATATATATATATCACATGTATATATATATATATATATATATATATATATATATTTTTTTTCTTCACATACAACTATTTTAATATCATTTAGTGTTTTACAAACTGTTGTTAGTCTAAATCTTTGTAACTGGTCACCCTAAAAACATACCGGTCATAGCGGCAATTCGGGCACGAACTTGTTGCAATGGATAAATCGGCTTGTTTTCAGCCTTTTTTTTTAAAAAAATGCGTAAACTTGAAGAATAGTTTGTCGTTTAGCAATTTTAACCACTTTCAGCATTTTTAAAACTACATAATTAAAAAGCAAAAGAGCACACAGATAGCAACCGATCAAATTCAAAGAAAGATGACGGCTAAGGAAACAGTGCTACCAATCACTCACGCGTCAAGTTAAGATGAACGCACAATACGTAATTCATTGGTTTGTGAATAAAATAAAAAATGTTGCCAATCACAAAAATCACAATCACAAAAAAATCGATTTCCCTTTTCCGATCGATTACTTACGGTATCATTATTACAATGCTAATATAATTTTTCGATAATTATTATTATGTTACCGTAAAACGGGGTATATAGAAATTGCGGGGTGAATAGAAAAAATATCAAGAAAGTTTTCAAGGTTAATATTTGACCATTTTTCGTTGAAGGATTTTGGTAGTATTTTAAATTATTACTCATTAACATTTTTTCTTTGCGTTGGCAACAAGTTTTAAATATCAAAATTGACATTTATCCTTTAAAATTTACTTCAAAGTCTACCTTCTGTAAACGCGTTTAATTTAACTGCCGCAACTCTTAATTTTAGGTGTTAAAAATTTGTGAATTGTGTTGTTTAATGTGTTTATCTTATTACTTGTGTGATAAATTTTAAAAATTCAGTGAAGGTAAGTGAGAATCCGTTATTAAACTTCAAAAATTTGTTAAAATCACAGTACGTGTAAATTTATTGTTCAAAAGGGGTTAATAGAATTTGTTGAAGGGGGAATAGAACAGTAATGGTTTAATGGAAACCTAGTAGGGAATAATAGAAACGCTTTATGTGTGAATAGAAACTAATGAGGGGTCAATAGAGATAAATAAATAGGGTTGTCAAAAACTGTTAACATAACTAAATAACTACCTTCATAGTTTTAGTATTAATAAATAGTAAGTCCATAATATATAGGTAGTAACTTAGAGCTGTGGATTTAGTGATTGATAAATAAATAATATTTTTAAGGTTATAATTTTAATTTACAGGTACATACCGCCGTAGGTATATTTAACATGCCGCGTGTGTACAGACCCGATCATACAAGGAAAAGGTATAAAAAATATGACATGGAAATAATAAATAAAGCTGTGGAAGAGTATGTTACTTCTCGAAATGTAAAATTAGAAGAAGTTGCTAAAACTATGGCATACATAAATCGGTGTTGTATCGTCACAGTACCAGGGATATGAAGCGACAAGGAGGCCAAAGAGCTGTAGTGTTATACTACTTACATATCATATTACACTATTTTAAATTTATTTTTCCATTCTGTTTTTGATTTTCTGCATTCACCTCAAAACTGAATATTTTGCATCACCTTTATTTCCATAGGATCCTGTAACGTTTTTAAACCATAAGAACACAACAACAAATCATTTTCGTATTTTCACGCTATCAGCACTTTTTAAATCGGTGACGATGGAGTCTACCATTTTCGATCTTTTACTTAGTTCTCCGTAACTCTGCAATTTCGGGCTTCGTGCGCGCTGTTGCGCTACTTTTTTTCTATATCAATAATATCTCATTTTTCACTTAAATCTTGCCGTTTCTCTATTACGAGCCTGAAACCAAAATTTGACATGTTTTGACATCGTTGTTTATCTGGTTGTCATGGCAATTTTTATTCAAATTTGTTACCGTTCTGATGTTTTTACTTCAATACTTCCACAAAAATACTCTTTTCCTCTTGACCATTTACAAAAATTTGCCTTTAATTTAAATAATTTCCCGTTCTTATCACAGATCCGTCGTCGAGCGCGGAGCTCTCTAAAAAAGTATAAAAGCCGAACAATCGGCCAATAAAGGTGCCTTCGTAGGCACTCCCTCAGCGGCTCTTAGCCGCCTGCGCCCTCTTTTCCCAAAAGAGGGTCGCTCATGATAAGGCACAATAAAGCTTAATCAGCCGGCTGCCTGTCCCCAAAGGCGGTTTTTAGAGGGTATCACTTAGGGTCCCCGGTAGGACAGTGAGTCCCTCATAACCACGATAGACCGGCTATCGTGGTATGCGTAATGCATTTTCCGCCTCGCTACGTACAGGGTAGCCCTTTAATTGCTTCGGGCGCAAAAGAAAAAAAAAACCAATAAAGGCAGTCTCGCTTCAGCTTTCAAACTAGAAGCATCTCATAAAGGCCTTATCCCGGGGGCGCACTGCCCCGGGATCCTGCAAGCCTCTGCCTTCACCTGAAGTCGTCGCCTAGCCACGCCTACGCCTCTACCTACTAGTGCCCGCGCTATCTTTAGCCGCTATGCGTGCTTGCTCCAGGCGTTGCGAGCGCCTATGTACCTACTCCAGGTGCTGCGTGTGTCTACTCTGGGCGCTGCGTGTGCCTACTCCCAGCGCTGCGTGTGCCTTCTCCAGACGCTGCGTGTGGCTAGATCAGGCGCTGCGCACCTACCACAGGCACAGCCTGTGCATACTCCGTGAGCAGTGAGCACCACTGCAAGCGCGGTGTGCCACTTTGGTCTTCAGGCTCCGTTTCAGCGCTGCGTGTGCCTACTCCGGGCGCTGCGTATGCCTACTCCCAGCGCTGCGTGTGCCTTCTCCAGACGCTGCGTGTGCCTAGATCAGGCGCTGCGCACCTACCACAGGCACAGCCTGTGCATACTCTTTGAGCGGTGAGCACCACTGCCAAGCGCGGTGTGCCACTTTAATCTTCGGGCTCCGTTTCAGTACTCATTTATCTTTATTTTTTTTTAAAAATAATTGTAATTCCCGTCACCCATCATCATCTTCATACTTTTTTTTATATAAAACTGTAAATATCTTTTAAAATTTTATATAAATTATTCGTTTTTGTTCTATTTTTGTTGTTTCGTTGTTGTTAGGTTAGGTTCTTTTGTTTTTAATTTTCGCTTCACGACAGAGCTTTGTCCGATGAGACTGAAGTGT
The DNA here is from genome assembly GCA_036936625.1 of Parnassius smintheus behrii. Lineage (NCBI taxonomy): Eukaryota > Metazoa > Arthropoda > Insecta > Lepidoptera > Papilionidae > Parnassius > Parnassius smintheus. Next base: position 25,974,313 of record JAUPFT010000010.1, on the reverse strand, counting down.
TCTTAATAGAAAACATAAACAAATGCCCAGAATGGGGTTATCCCCTAGATACTATGGATCTCAGATACATAATAAAAATGTTTCTTGATAAGATAGGTATAACCCATAAAAGATTTAAAAATAATTTTCCAGGACCGGATTTTGTGCAGAGCTTCTTATTAAGACACAAAAATGAGATTTCTCAAAGTATTTATGAAAATATCAAGCGTGTGAGAGCTAAGGTATCTCCAGATACGATTAAAGAATATTTCATCGAACTTGAAAAATCTTTAAGTGGAGTACCTACTTCTAACATTTTATATTATGACGAGACAAATTTGTCGGATGACCCTGGGCGAAAGAAAATATTGGTCAAGCGGGGGTGCAAGTACCCTGAAAGGGTTTTAAGCCATACCAAGGCTTCCGTATCTATTATGATAGCTGGTACCGCAGACGGTAAAATGTTACCGCCATATGTAGTATACAAAGCAACCCATTTATATGATTCCTGGGTCCAACAAGGTCCTGACGGTACTCGATATAACAGGTCGACATCTGGATCGTTTGATGGAACCACTTTTGGGGACTGGGTGCAAAATATGGTGGTCCCTTATTTTAAGGATCTACCAGGCAAAAAGTGCTTAATTGGAGAAATCTGTCTTCACATTTATCACCAAATTTGATCCAAACAAGTAAAGGGCACAATATCGATTTTGTTTTCTTATCAGCCAACTCAACTCACCTGACGCAACCGCTGGACGTGGCATTTTTTCGTCCAATGAAGCGTGCCTGGAGACAATTATTATTAAAATGAAAAAAGACAGATGGTCGACAAGCGACGGTAGCCTAATGGCAAGGCGTGGACAGCGAACTCAAAAAGGTCGTGGGTTCGAATCCGCCATTCGTCTACTGGCGTGAACCACTCGTAACACAAGCAATTTCAGCTTACCACGAGTGGTTAAGGGGAATATTAGTAATGTTTATAGCATTGTTAATATTCTTATAAAAAAATAAATAAAAAAAACTTTTTTTAACTTAAAATTAACTACTTTAATTAACTAAAATTAACTAATTACTTAAATTACTTACGATTCCAAAAGGTTGCTTACCAAAACTATTAAAATTGTTAATTGATGAGCTTAATATAAATGCTTCAAGGAATATTATTGCTGGATTTAAGAAAACAGGGGTTAGCCCTTTAAATGTACATGAAATATTAGCTAGACTTCCCGACGGAGACTTAGGTACAGACGATCAAAGTGTTGTGGAAGATTCTGTAGTAACACTCCTCAAAGAAATGAGATATGGTTCCATGAATATCATTGAGCTTAAAAGAAAGAGAAAACTCAATGTACTCCCATGTAAAAGTTTCGCTGCAGAAGAAATTGAAGATTATGCAGAAACTGATATTGATTACAGTGTGGAAAATCCTAAAAATCAGGTTATCGGGTTTAAATAATAAGAATAAACAAAAAGGTAAAAAAATGAAATGACAAACTTGAAAATAAAAGTAAATGAAGAAACAGTAAATTGCCCTGAGAAAATAGAACCTAACAAAGGAAAAGGTAAAGGGATGGGAAAAAACTAAGATACCGTATTTGGAAGCAAAAGAAATACAAAAAAAAAGAAAATTTCGACAATAATATAGAAAACAATAACACTAAAAGAAAAGATATCGAAGAAATACCAAAAAAATCAAGTTTGGAAAGAATAGAAAGAGAAGACAAGCATAATAATAATAACAACAATAATGAAAGAAAAGAATTACATAACAACGCAGGCCAAAAAAATGCGGAAATACAAGACAGGAAAATTACGATAATGTCACGGCTTACGAAGATTATTATGATAATAACATAGAAGAATTACAATGCAAAATACATAATGATATAGACATCAAAACGAAAATGGGTAGACCATTCTCTTTTTTGATAGCTTATGTGAAAAGGTTACGATCAGTACGGAAAAAACTGCTGATGACATTATGGAGAGTAAAATAAAAATTATATCCAATGAGATAGTGAATGACGGTCAGTATAACAAAAAATACAAATTACCTAAAAATACTAATTATAAAAAAAGCAAGACTGTAGCGGAACAAGATCTAATTAAATTGCCAAGGAAAAACCTAATAAATAATTACTACAATCAAAGTGACGAAATATTAAAAGTTCTAGAAGAGGATGACGTGAACTAGAAGACCTAGATAGTTTAGTTTGGTAATCTTTTAAGAATTTTCATTATTTTTACACAGTTGTACTGGTTCTATACAAATCTATAACGTAGGCTCAAGTTGATTTACATGTGATAACTTTGTTATGATAATGTATAAGTTGAGAAGATTTATAATTTATATATATATATATATATATATATATATATATATATATATATCGTCGTATATTCGAATTTTAATTCAGAAAATTGATTTGTATTTTGTTTTATTTCATTCAAATAAAAATACGAATAAACTGTTAAGCATCTTGTTTGATTTATTAAATAGTTCATTACCATTTCGTAAAAATGAAATCAGTTAAAATACAAGTATATTTATGTTTATAAATATAAATGTCTTAAATCATAAAAATTTGAAATTAATTAAGCATTTACAAGAAAAAAATTTTTTTACACAGAACCTTACATTTTTGCATGTTGGATAAAAGTAATATGTGGCAGCCCTGATAGTTTTTCTATTCACCCCTTTACGCGTTTCTATTGACCCCAGTCGTTGGGTGAATAGAAATGGTAAATATTTTACAAATTTTCTGGAAAACCTATGCTTATAGTTAAAAAACTATTGTTGTAGCTCTTTTTACATGGTACCGGACATGATATACAATCACCTGAGGTAAAAAAAGTTATTAACAACAAATTCTTTGGACAAAGCTGAAAATCATTGCTATTCACCCCGTTTTACGGTATGATATAGGTGTAAAGCAACCGTTTAAAATGGATATTTATCCAATGCAGCCGATACGCAACCGTTGTCAACCACTTGTTTATCCGACTACAGACGAAAAAGGATGGTTATGTTTTTACTGTGTGTGCGGGTGGCTAAGCTGAATCGTTTTTGCTATGGTGCTTAAAAACGTAGGATGCATTTTATTATAGAGGGCAACGAAAATGTTTTTTTCGCTAAACTCGTAAAGTACTTGACCGATTTTGAAAATTCTTTCACCACTTGATTGTTATGTATAATTATATAGGGATAGTATAATAATAATAGAGGGCGCTATTTTCAATGTATATGTTTTTTGGGTAATCTCGAAAATTACTTGACCGATTTTTAAATTATTATTATACCATTACATTGCTAATGAGGGCGTTAGTTTTGTGATAAAATTATATAATTATAATAACTAATTCTGAGATTAATATTTTCTAAATAAATAAATCTAAATACCTACCTCCAATAACTCCAATTATTATTTTTACAATTTAAGAATCGTATTTACCCACTTTACCCACTCAGATTGATTGTTATAGATATAAGTAATGAATCTAAAGCAAAAGAGAAACTATTTACTAAAATAAAAAGTTGAAAAAAAAAGTAGCTCAGTGCGAGTCGGACTCGCGGGCCCATGAAGATTTTTGTAGTAACAAGCATATATTTTACATCGAGTCAAAATATCACTATCATTATCGCCAGCAACAAATAATTTTGTGTTTCAGTGTTTGTGGGATAAATGACAAAGTTGTATTTGCGGTTCTTGAAAATGTGCTACTTGTATGTCAAAAAAAAAAGAACTATTATACATTATAGGGGTTTCTGTGGTTTATTCATTACCATAGAGAAAAAACTTATTGCCCATACAACCTATTGTTTTTATCCATTTTAAGCCATCAAAAGCGGTTGTCGACCGTTGAAAACAAAAACAACCGTTGTCATCGGCTCGGGTGAAATCGTTGACAAACTTCACATCTATAGTTATGATAATTAAACAAGCGAATAATTAACTGATTTACCATGAATTCTTTAGAGTATAACAAAACACTACTGCACAATTTAACTGTTATTCTTATCTGTTCTTAACATTACTTTTAAAATGGAATTGTGTTAGATAATTAAAGAAATTAATTTCTAGCTGATTTACCATGAATTCTCTAGAGCATAACAAAACAATACTGCACAAGTTAACTGTTCTTAAATACATTTGAAATAGAATTTCAATAAATAAAGGAAAATATATTTTAAAAAGCGTACAGAACTCAAAGCGCGTCAAAGACTATTCTTTTTTATGATATTATTAATCAAATAAAAATCGATATCGTTTCATAGATATTATGACAGTTAAGTGGCAACATCGAATCTGACAGCTAGGCCCCTGTCAAGTCACAATACGAATTCGTTTACGAGTATTTGCTTTTTGTTTTGTTGGAAATTGAATTGTTAATCTTTCAACAATTGATTCGAACTTCGAACACAGCACAGTAGCGGTGGGTAGTAGCGGCTTTTTTTAGTAACGAAACTATGATTTTTGAGTAGGAAACTATCTACCGAATATCAACAGCGGCTTTTGAAACACTCTATTTTAATAGAGGGTTTTGAAACACTCAATTTTAATAGCGGCTTCAATAGTTTTTCACGTTTGTTTAATTGAAAAACGTTGCGAATGAAACGATGTCCGTTTCACGAGAAAACTTGTTCGTTACCGTTTCGTATAGAATTAGACATTGTGTTAATGGTTAAATTTATTTATTTGTTTAATCATTTCGCACGGTTTGATAAAAATATCACTTGAAAAGATTTAACGGCAAACGATTTATTTAATAATTATGATTATGATAAATTCACCCACAAGTTCAGCGTAAAATATTGAATATAAGTTTGATTTTATAGCAAATACTTATTACAATGCTTATTTTTAGACATCTCAAGCCTACATTTTTACGTAATAAATCAAATAAATACATGTATTGATGTTTTATAGAATATTGGCTTTCATGGTTGTAGTATCTTTTGTAAAAAAGTCCCAAAGTACACTGGCACTACTTTAGTGGGTAAAAGTCTCCACATAACCACGCAGCCGGCTGCGTGGTTTGCTATGAGCATTCACCGCCTCCCTCCCCCGCTTTCCGGAGGGTTGCCCATATTTGCTTCGGGCGCAAAAAAAAAATTCGACATATTTTTGATAACTATATCACATAAAGTTTTAGTATTATTTTTACACTTAGTTACTTACACTAATTACTGTACAATTATTATTATTAACACTAATATATACAATTGTATTTAGTTCTTATTTTACTAAAAATATCGTTATTATTGCACAAAAAGAAAAAAAATATTAACAAACGTGCCTAAAACGTAAAAACAAACCGTGTCATTAAACTTAAACACAAGACTAATTTAAACCGAGCCAAGGTTACTTAAATTATGGAATTTGAACTATTTTTGTTAAAAACGTGCACACTTACTTTCTCATTTCTAATATCGCATCTACATATACGAAGGGAATGGAGTCATAGGTCAAATGCAAAAGCACCCGCGCTCACTCGACTTTCGACGACCGGTGGTACTTCTACCACAGCGTAAAGAGTCGGTTTCTTTACTCATGTGCTTCTACTTCAACAGCCGAAGCCGTCGCCGATGCGTCGCGAAAATAGCCGAATAAACGTTTTGTTATTGTTACTGATCGCTCGTTCGTAATTCGTGAAACGTGAATCGTGTTACTGAGTAAAACGTCTACTGTAATAGATAGTTTCGTTGCACTGCAATAACCCGCTACCCGCTATTGTGTGAATAGATAGTTTCAGTAACTAGTTACGTTTTGTAACGACCACTCCTACACTACAGCACAGCAGGTAAATAGTTGGTACATGTCACGAAGTGTCATGTCTTCCTCTGAGAAATGCTTTTTAACTAAGTTTACTTAAATAATATCAATATAATAATTATAGCTTCTTTATTAGGTACAAGTTTCGATTGACAGTGTACGTGTAGTGTGCCACTCGAAAAATGCAACAATAGTTTGTCATGAACATGTATGCATCAGCTGTGGCAAATCACTTATGAGAATAAGATCACACACATTGTTAGGGTTCGATTCTCTACATAAAGAATGAGGTTGCCAATCAAATTGCATCACGTGAGGTAAGTGTTTAAACATTTTTCTATTTATTAAGTGTGGTACTCATATCTGATAGTTAAACATGTTTTTAAACTGATTGCATGTCAACTTAAGAACTTGTTTTATTTTTTCACATCTGCATAAGCTATATCTGACAAACATACTAGCTTATTTACGAGATTGACCATTTTTATCAACTACCAAGAAATGAGACAGTTGATTTATCATTGTTTTTGGACTGCTGGTAGTCTGTCAGGCTGTAACACGAAAATTTTCGTGTACTTTATTTTAGCATATTTATGTTACATTCGATGAACGAACATCAGTGCGCCATCTAACGTCATTAGTCCGAAGTAACTAGAAACGTATATTGACGAATCGAGATAGCTAATTGCATGCAATTGACCTTTCGTGTTAGTTCGAAATCCTACCACGGATCGACGGTGGCGCGTAGCCCAAGGGAGGCCTAGTTTCTGGAGGTGGGCAAAGTGTATCATTTTTGCGATTGGAACATTTGCATCTCGATCACTGAAATGTTCCGAAGCACTGATATGTTTCATTTGGCTCATTTGGATCATCGACTCAAAACATATAAAATACAGAATGTTACGAATACATTAAGTTGCGTCGCGGGCTTTTATTACTGACTGATTCAGTGAAATGTTATGTGGCAACAATGCTGAATGATATAAGTGCTTGGGTTATTTTTATCATATATTTAGTTATTGTTATTTATTGTACACCGTAATAAGGTTGTATATAAAATCGATCCTCCTTTATATTTTATTCAGACTTAGGACTGCCACTTAGGACGGCTAGTCCTTAATTTATGGCAAGCTGGCGTATTATTTATGATGAAAAGGAAGAAAGTAAGTCACAATAATCACTACGCGAAGAAATCCTAAACAGAACTTAGTACGTTTTCTTAAACAGGCGCAAGCGAACATAAACAATTTGACAAATTAGTGCCGGATCAACGTAAAAGGACACCTTGTTAATGTAAACATTATATGCAAAAGACGACCGTATAGTATTTGATACGTAAGCGCCTTAGTGGTCATTTTTACGTGCATGAATAACTATAGCTAAAATCCGTACGAGTTGAGTTATACACTTCTCATTTTTATCTCTTTCTGACTTGTATAGATTGTTATTATTTCGCGCGCTAACTCGCCACTCTCTCGCTTGTGGCTCAGTCGCCTTGCGAGCGAGATGCGTCGCACTAAATGAGCAAAGTAATGTTCCAGATCCAAATGATGCATTTGAAACATTGTTACTGAATCAATCTTTTGAAACACTTCAGTGATTCGAATCAGTGAGTCAGTTCCGTAAAGAGTTACACACGCCTAATTTCTTTTTGGAGCGAGCTGTTGTAATGATCGGACACGCACATATATAATTTTTGAATCGAAACGCCGGAACATGAATTTAAAGTGACGAGTACTTGGGCGTACGGCCCCTTAAACACAATGTCTACAGGCAGTTTAATGTGTTGAAACACATCATCCCATAAATTGGGTCCTTAATCCTTACTTTGAGTATGGTCCATTATCAAGTTTAACTATGTGAACGAGGCGAGACAGCTTCAACTGATGGCTGTATTGGGACTGGGCGGCCTGGAGACCGCGACCGGAATACACCTGGAGGACATCTGTTACCTCACTGCTTCGCGGGATTGACCATAAACAGTGTAATATTGTGTAATCCACCAGGTTAGTCAAAACCTCAGTTCCCAGTGTATTTTAAAGTGACAACTTGATATCTAGAGCTATCCGTATGAACTTTAGAAGGAAATAAACTACCTTTTGTCTGTATATGTATCTTTGAATTTTCATTTACTAATCATCCAACCACAGGCGCTGGGGGATACTTTTATTTTGATACTCGAGTCTCTTAACTCTCCGATGACCGTAGTCGGTGAGTAACGCCCTAAAAGGTGTTATAAGGCCTTAATTATTAAATAATATAAAGCATTAAGTCTGTCTTTGTGCAGTAACATTTAACTTGATATATAGTTTATTTACATTTGAGTTTACAAATCTAACAAACAAGTCTATTTTTTTTCACTTTGACTTAATTTTTTGTATTCAATATTATTTCAGTTGTCATCGTCATCTTGTGTGTATCATAATTGCTGGCGTAGGACTGATAGAACAGTATCACATTCAACTGCAGAATGGGAACCATCTGAATCATCTAGTTCGTCCTCATAGCATTAACGGATGGTTTTCAGACACTCATGCGCAAGAAAGTGGCGTCATTAATAAGCCGCGTACGGGGAAGTGACAACAGCATCCTGAGGATGGTAGCAGATGATCCACATGCACCTATATTAAGGAGCTGTGTGCGGACAATGTCCGGATTTGTTAATTATTTAAATTAAATTATTATTATAATATAGTACTACTAACCCCCTTACTATTAGAATTAATTACTAACCCCTATGGACCTATATTGTCTGTAAATAAAAAGATTTGATTTGATTTGATAGCAATCTGAAGTGAGTAATGTATTACACCCAGAACAACAAAGCTTAGATCATCAGATCATCACACAGTATACTGCTAACTAATTATGTAAAAGCACTACTAACACCAAATAAATGTTTTTTACCTGGTTGTAATAATTCCAATCGACTCACTGTTTCATCAGCATTGCGGGTACGTCTCTTGCGATTACAATTACTATGTATGCGTGTTATACGTGGTAGAGCCATGCTGCAGTTATATTAGTAGTATAATTGTAGCACAAATGGGTCGGCTCGACCGGTGAAGGACCATGCTCTCACAGAATATCAGCGTGAAATAGTAGCTTAATGCTGCTGTGTTTCGTATGGTGAGTGTATAGAACCAGAGACTTTTAACTCGAAACGAGGTATTCCATCTTATTCCTCATGGGTGACAACGCGTCTGCATTTTGATTTGTAATCGAGGATAGATGTAGATGTCTATGCGCCACAGCAACCTCTTACCATCAGGTGGACTGTGTGCTCGTTTGTCGCCCTATCCTATAAAAAAACAATGTACTTACCTCTAGAATATAGAATATGTAATGACCATTTAAATAGTAACTCTGGCAATGTACTTTTAGAATCAACAAAATAATCCTATTAAAACATTTAGTGCAGCACAAATTGAAGATTTTGCTACATTATAGAAAGATAATATGCACGTCATATAGACTGAAAATATTCAGAGTATGCCTGAGCATACTATACTTTTTTTATTCAGGACAACAAACAATTACATAATAATGCTTAAAACAAATAACAATTTATACGAGGGTGGATTGAAAAGTACTCGGCCTAACCAAGAAAATAAACACATACTAAATCAGTTATATTTTTATTTTTCTACATAATCACCATCAAGTTCAATACACTTTTGCCACCTCCCCTTCCAAGCATTTAGACCGTTGAAAAAAATGATTCTTCCTTAGAGTCAAAATATGCGTCTACAGCTGCTTTGACCTCGTCGTTTGTCGAAAATCTTTGACCTCCCAAGTGCTTTTTTAGGTTAGGGAACAGAAAGAAGTCTGTCTGTGCCAGATCAGGTGAATACGCCGGATGCGGTAACAGTTCAAAGCCACAGTTGTGAATTTCAGCCATTGACTGTACTGACGTGTGAACACGGGCGTTATCTTGATGAAACAGGACTTTTATTCTGAGCATTCCTCGACGTTTTTCTTTTATTTCCTCTCGTAAACGACGTAGTAAGGTGCAGTAGTAATCAGAGTTTATAGTCTGACCCCTTTCAAGATAATCAATCATAATCACACCTTTCGAGTCCCAGAATACTGAAGCCATCACCTTATTTGCCGACAAAATCGACTTAGCCTTTTTAGGGGGTGGTGAACCAGGTCTTCTCCACTGTTTTGATTGTTGTTTTGTTTCCGGTGTACAGTAATGAACCCATGTTTCGTCCATAGTAACAAAACGATTCAAAAAATCATCTGCATCGGCTTCAAATAACTCCAAACAGTCGCGTGAAATAGTCAATCGCGTCCTTTTTTGTTCAACTGAAAGCAGTCGCGGAACCCACATCGCAGACACCTTGTGGAAACCCAACTCGTTGACAATGATGTTTTGAGTTCGTTCATAAGTGATGACTATAATCTCGGCTATCTCTCTAATTTTTAATCTGCGGTCTCCCATTATTAAATCAAGTACTTTTTTAATATTTTCGTCAGTAGTTGACGTCGAAGGCCTTCCAGAGCGGGGTTCATCTTTCACACTCTCTCTACCACGCTTAAATTCTGCTATCCATTTTTTGACGGATGAATATGACAGAGCACAATCGCCTAATGTACTGACCATGTCATCATGGGTGGCTTTTGATGATAGCCCCTTCTTATGGAGGTACTTAATGACGGCACGCTGCTCGATTTGCTCCATTCGCGGAAATTATGTCCGATTACTTTGTTAATAAATTTATAAAATCACAACTAATTATCGCACACGTTTCGAACTTCACACAATGAACTAGTCTGAACTGAACTAAATAATGTGGGTAGATTTGATTTTTACAATTGAATGGATCTGTGTTAGGCCGAGTACTTTTCAATCCACCCTCGTAAATAACATTAGTCTTAGTTGTTATGTAACCAGCACCATTATCCACAATGAAATATTAAGTTGGTAACAATAAATAATAATGAGAGATGAGAATACTTTATGAATACCCTATAATAATAATATTAACAAACAGAGTATAAGTGAAAAAGAAATATACATTATTATCTGGCTACAAATTCTGTCTGAAGTTCTGAGACTGTCAAGTAAATATAATAAGATAGTGACGAACAAGCAAGTTCCATGCAAATTCCAAGAAGTACAATAGAGCTGCTCATGAATATTTCTATGAATGTAGACATAAATCATATATCCCAAGCAGAAATAGCTGTAAGAAATCTTCTCATTCCAAATGGTGTTTGTCGGGTACCATTGTCTCCAGCAGATGGTGAATCTCAGTTAATGACTAGATATGCTGATAAGTCCAGAGCCGTGACTATGTGTCGATATGGGTAGTAAAGGTGGTGAATGGCATTTTTAAAACTGAATTTAAAATATTTCGCCAAAATTACTTTAACAGGGCTTCTACACATTTGATGATAGAGTGGCTGGTGCTCTAATTAATAAATTCCACACAAAAATAAGGGACAGGGATGATGCAGCTTAAATACTTGAAATAGTTCACCAAATTATGGGGATAAATAATGATTTGCCTGAGTATGCTAGGGAAAGCAATCTAAATAGAGCTAGGGCAGACGTTAGAAATATAAATGTATACTAAAAATGTTAGGGAATTTCCTGTTTTAACGACTTAATATTAATTGCTTGTGGCACATACCAATTAAAGCAAGCTCACTCCTATAATGGTGAACATATAAGATTTAATGGTTGCTACCGGATAGAACTCTGTAATAACCACAGGAGCAGCATTATGGAAGGAATAAACTTTAGCCCTAGCTGATCTTTACTTAGTGTCGTAAAGTGTATTTTATATGTATTTTAATTAGTGGCAATGGTTCTGGTAGAAGTGCAATTAAAAAGTATTGTTGCAATTGTATTGTCGGCCGTCGAACAGTATGATGCTGTGCCCATGTTATGACATTAATATAGTATTTGGGTTGGGCACGGCATCAAATTAATATTTTGCCTCCTGCTCAGTTCCTGGATGATGTATTGATGTATAAATTAGAGGCAAATAATTCCTTAGCTTTCCTAGATGCGTTAGTCGTCCAAAATTCTAACAACACCATAGGTCACACTGTGTATAGAAAACAATGAATCTCACCATCATCCTTCACAACTTAGCTACCTTTATTCTTTGTTACAGAGAGCACAAGGGATCTGTGACAGCTGTCGAGCTTCAGCATGTCAAGCAGGTTCTGCACGTCAACAAGCTTCGGGTCCTGCGCCTACATCACAGTGACCGAGTGAAGCCGGCCACAGTCAAGCGTGTGCAGTACTACCATATGTCAGGGGTGTCACAGACTAGATTGGCTACATCTTGAAGCGATCTTCTATTAGAACATTCTACAAGCCTCTGAAGAAGATTAGTGAGTTCTTACCATCAATCAAGTGTCATATTCTTCTAAAAGGTGCAGGAGTGTACACTCTTGATTGTGAATGTGGTCTCATATATAGGGCAAACGAAAAGAACAATTAAAACTCGCGTAAAAGAACATATAGCTGACGTGAAGTATTAAAGTTCAGGGAAGTTTGCAGTTTGTAATCACATCCTAGACGGCCACAACCAGGTAGACATAAATCAGATTTGATAGACCACAAATCCTCTCGAAGGAACATCAATTCATATCAAGGATGATACGTGAGACTACTGAAAAAAAAAACCTTATTTAAATAGAGAAGGAGGCTTATTATTACCACCTGCTTGGGACCCTTTAATTAATGAAATTAAAACTAAACCCAAATACCCCCTAAGACACAGTAAGTTCATTCTGTAGATCGGACCATAAATAAAAATTAAAAATCTGAAGGTATTCCAGGTTAACACTGACATTGGGACATCAGTCACCTCAGTCCGCCGTGACCATGGATGCTGGAAAGCACCCGAAACGTCTGGAATCAAAAATCAAAGAAATAAAACGCGATAAAATTGATAAAAGTAGTTGTTAAAAAACTGTATTTGTGAAAATAAAACATATTATATCTTTTAAATCCCGACTTTTTTTAAAGCAATTCCTTTACCATTTCATTCTTTTAATTGCATATTATCATATCTATATACTTTTATATGTAGGCACCCATGGCCGAAGTGTCTATGAAGAGTGGGCATTCCCCTTTGTTACATACATTACCAATATAAGATATTATAACCATTTTTATAATCACAGATTTTCATTACAATATATTGTTTCGGATTTATATACGTCTCGGACTTTATGGAGTGACCTGCAGGCTTACTTTGTGATGCTAAATTAAAATACTGGTTATGCTTTGAAATTTTTTTGAGAATGAAGTAAAGTTGAAAAAAAAATATTAACGAGTCAGGTAAAAATACTAGTTTTTACGATAATGCCTGAGTACAAATACCTGAAAATTAAAGTAATATAAAAGTTGATTTTTGATCGTCTTAAGATAATTCTGTTAGAAGTTTTTTCAACTAACAATAATATTTTTTTTGAATCTCAATAGTAATAACATAGTAAAATTAAACAATTTTATTGGTCAATGAGAATTTTTCTACATTTTTGCGCGATCATATAAGCAGTACCTGGTTGACCGAGCTTTGCTCGGTATTTTTCGCTCGATTTTTTTTATTCGTGTGTTTTGGAAATTATATTTAGACACAAATAACATACTGATGAAATATAAATAATATTTTTTGATCTTAGCGACATAACAGAAAAAACGGAACTGGTTATTTGAATAAAAAATCATGAGTGCAATTATTTTAATTTAAATTTTCGTGTTTTTTAAAAACACTAAAAAAAGAGCTCAAAAAAATAGATTTTCTCAGAAAAGAAAGGAACTTGAAAAAAAAATTAAAGAAGTCGATCGGTCTGGGCTCGAACCAGGGTTTTACGATTCTGTGACCGCCCATTATACCAATTAAGCTATTTACAATCGTTAACAATCTGTCAAAATTTACCTTCTTATTCTAACGATATTGTAGCAGTTTTTCATTGCCTGAAAACACGTACTAAAAGACATTTTCTAAAAATAAATCCTTGCTAGATCGATTTATTATCCCCGAAACTCCATGGACACCAAATTTTATGAAAATCGTTGGAGCAGTTTCCGAGATTCCGATTATATATATATATATATATATATATATATATATATATATATATATATATATATATATATATATATATATATATATATATATATATGTATATATTTATTTATAAAAGAATTGCTCGTTTAATAGTATAGAGCATTATGAGTCGTGCACTTTTGGATTTTCAAACCTCTTTTTTTATTGACGTTTGACATCGATCGGAAAAGTAGAAATGATAGTAACAAGGTTATTTGTGAAAACTTGTGTGTATTTAAAATACTTTAAAATTGTCGCATAACATGAGCGCATAAGACATGCATATTTGGATTTACCAGAAGTTTAATTTGTATGTAATTGACATTATATTAGTTAAATCAAGGGTTTTATAATTCAATTGTATACATAACTACATCATTTTTAATTACACTGATTAAAAACAAACACCAGTGTACATAATTAAAACTATATTAAGTGTTTACGGCATTTAAATACTCCAATTAAGATACTGCTAAAGCATTATTTTTTAAAGGTAAACTACAACCACTAGACCAACGAGGAAATCAAGTCAAGTTTTAGAAAAAGTCAAAGTCAAAGTTTTAGAATTAATAGGAAGGGGCGAGTAGTATCTACTGTGTAGAAAGTGAAAACCCCTATTAACGACTCCTATTCGTGTTTAGTTTATAGGCCAAAGCACTCATTTATCATCAGGTGGAGCGTGTGCTTGCTTGTTTCTCTTATTCTATAGAAAAATATGTGCACGCCGTTTTTATAATATGTTGCGGTTAGGTATAACCTCCGACATTAAGACGTTTCCCCTAGCGAAAGACCTTGAACGTTCGGTGCTATACAATCCACACGCTCTCACTACAATATATCGCGTAAAAATACGCCCGAATATTTGGAATTATTTCAATTAAAAAAGATAAGCGCACTTAAGAAATTAAACAAAACGTGTAGAATATAGGTTTTTAAATTATCTATCCATTAGTGTAATCCTCAAATAATTAGAGCGTTTCCTTTAGCAACAGATGCACGTAATCAATAATTTTAGTCATTTTTAAAAGTAGATTTTAAATGTATTCATAACACATAAAAACGTGGAATGTGATGATATGATATCGAACATTAATAATGTCCTTTTAGATGTAGCTTATTTCTCATAACTCATGAGATATTAGTCACTGAAAAACGCACTTTTGCAAGGTTTTGGTCAGGGTACCGCCTTAATAATCGACTTTATACATAAAAAATATAACAAAGTTTTCCCAATTACAATGGCGTGTGACCTGATATTGTCAGTCTGAAGCCACTGTCAGAATTCCGAAGTGAAATCAGATATTTAAAATAAAGACTTTGTATGTAGAATTCAGCAAATATACCTTTTTATACATAGAATTACGTACTGTAATTTAAAATTTAAGTGACTTGTGTAATGTATAAAATAAAATTTTATTTGAATTGTTATATTGGTCTAGGACTAAGTGGACTTAGAATATTATAATACAAAGTGTTATTGATTATGAAACTATTTTCATATTCTGATAATAGTAGGTATTTGTTGTTTATTTTGTTTTAAAACAAAAAGTTTGACACCGTCAAATATCAGCCATCGCTATTATAAAAATGAATGTGACTAAAAGAGTTCTAGTTAAAAATAACATGGCTACTCATTTGTTCCAACATATAATGGTTACCTTTAAAAAATAATGCTTTAGAAGTATCTTAACTGGAGTATTTAAATGCTGTAAATACTTAATGTAGCATTTATAATCGCACTTAGCTGGCCATCCTGAACGTCGTCTGGTGCTGTTTACTGATTACAATATTGGCGCGATCCGTGAATTTTTCAAAGATCTTCTACAATGTAGCCTGAACAACCAGAACCTGTTAAAAATTGATATATTAGGGATGCTACGAACAATTGTGCAAAATTTTAGATATACACCACAGAAATAGTAATGATACTGTCTTATTATTAGGACTCCGTGATATACACATATCAGAGGCTTTTTTGTTCTGATCATTTTAACGCGAAATGTAATAATTTATTTTTGGTTTTATATTGTTTTTAACTTTTAAATCGTAACCTTTTACCTTATAATTTATTATTTTCTTGGAAAATACCACATATGTACTTACTTTCTTCTGAGTTTCACTCCTATTACTTATACAATAAATAAATTTAAATTTTGTTAAGACCATTTCGAACCTCATTCTATGACTGAGAGTAATGTACTTGTACCTAAACGTTATACAAGACTGTATGATATAAATTTGTAAAGACAATTTATGGAGAAGATATAGAATACCTAATTATTACTAAAAAGTTATGGCAGTGTGTAATGTAGGTTTGTGACACAGGTAAAGAAAATTATCGGAAATTAGCATCATCATCATCATCATTACAGCCTTCACAAGTCCACTGCTGAACATAGGCCTCCCCCAAGTAATGCCACAAAGCACGGTCCTGAGCCACCTGCATCCATCGACTTCCTGCATATCTTACCAGGTCGTCACTCCATCTAGTGGGGGGTCGCCCTACACTACGCCTACAGGTACGAGGCTGCCACTCGAGAACCTTTCTTCCCCATCGGTTATCGGTTCTTCGAGCTATATGGCCGGCCCATTGCCACTTCAGCTTACTAATCCGTTGGGCTATGTCGATCACTCTGGTTTTACTGCGGATATCCTCATTTCTGAGTCTATCACGCAGAGAAACTCCAAGCATAGCCCTCCCCATAGCTCGCTGAGCGACCTTGAGCGTCCTCATACGGCCAGCAGTGAAGGACCACGTCTCAGATCCGTAAGTCATCACTGGCAACACGCACTGGTTGTACAATCTAGTTTTTAGAGATTGAGGTATACCTGACGAGAAGATATGTCGTAATATCCCGAACGCTGCCCAGCCGAGTTGAATCCGTCGATTGACCTCTCGGTCGAAGTTGGACTTACCTAGTCGGACTATTTGTCCCAGGTAAACGTACTCGTCAACAACTTCGAGCATAGTGCTCCCAACAACTACCGGCATAGGTAAGACATGGACATTAAACATGATCTTTGTTTTGTCCATGTTCATCTTAAGACCTATCCGTTGGGAGACACCATTGAGGTCATTGAGCATAGTGCTAAGGTCCTCCAGCGATTCTGCCGTAAGGACTATATCGTCGGCAAATCGAAAGTGAGTGATGTACTCGCCATTGATGTTAATACCGTATCCTTTCCAGTCCAGTAGCTTGAAAACGTCTTCCAAAGCAGCGGTGAAGAGTTTCGGGGATATAACGTCACCCTGTCTTACACCTCTCTGCAGTTGGATAGGTTTCGAGCTCTGGTTCTGTACTCGGATAGCCATCGTAGCCCTACTGTACAAACACTTCAGCACTTCGATATACCGACAGTCAACTTGGCACCGCTGAAGGGACTGCAGCACCGCCCAAATTTCGACGGAATCAAAGGCTTTCTCATAGTCCACATACGCCAGGCAAAGTGGCAAATTGTACTCTTCAGTCTTCTGTACAATCTGCCGCAGGGTATGTATGTGGTCTATGGTACTGAAGCCTTTTCGGAAACCGATTTGGTCGGGAGGCTGGAAGTCGTCGAGTCTGCGTGCGAGACGATTCGTAATGACTCTCGAAAACAGCACGTAGACGCGGCTCAGAAGGGAAATCGGTCTGTAGTTCTTTAAGAGACCGTTATCGCCTTTCTTAAAGAACAAGACCACCGCACTTCTGCTCCACGCCTCTGGAGTAGTGCCACCATGGAGGACGGAATTGAAGAGCTTCTGAAGGACTTCAAGTACCGGTGTTCCACCCGCTTTCAGAAGCTCCGCTGTAATTCCATCCTCGCCTGGGGCCCTGCCGTTTTTAAGGTGCTGGAGAGCCATTTTAATCTCGCTCAGACTGACGTCCGGGATATCATCGGAATAGTGTCGGATAAGACTTGCTCTTGGATCGTTACTCACACTTGCCTGTGGCTCCAACGATGATGTGTACAGCTGCCCATAGAACCTCTCAATCTCACTCAAAATCTCAGGTGTCCCAGAAACGATGCTGCCACACTCAGTCTTCAGCTTCGACAGTTGGCTCTTACTGGCAGACAGATCTCTGGCAAAGACTTTGGAGCCCTGGTTCCACTCGACCGCTTCTTTAATACGAGCAGTATTAAAGTTGCGTAAGTCTCGCCGCATGCATTTGGAGATCTGTCTGTTCAGTTGCCTGTATGCTGTCAAATCTGTTGACGATTGCAGCCTCATCTCCCGTCTAACAGCCATGAAATTAAGAGTGTGATCGGAGAGTTTTTGTGTTCTTCTGCGGCGGGTCTTGCAGAACTTAGCTCCGACCGCATGGACAGTTTCCACGAGCTTGTCATTCATATCGTCCACTGCGTTGCAATCTTGTAGGCACTGAAAGCGGTTGTGTAACTCGAGCTGAAAGTTTTCGGGATTCTGGATTAGAGCACGAGGGGGACGGAGCGTTGACCTCATTAGACAAGACCTCTCCAACTTAACGTTTAGGTTCAGTGTGCCTCTAACCATTCGGTGATCGCTGCCAGTTTTCACCCTTGCGATCACTGAGACATCACTGAACAGTTGGCGTCTGGTCGTCATAATGAAGTCAATCTCATTTTTTGTCGAACCGTCGGGGCTCGACCAGGTCCACTTCCTGTGGGGCCGCTTCTGGAAGAAAGAGTTCATCATAAAGAGTCCCTCTTTCTCCATAAAGTCGGCCAGCTGCTGGCCCCTTCGGTTCCGTTGCCCTACTCCAAATTTCCCTAACTTCAGCTCACCGCTTTCTCTTGTGCCTAGTTTTGCGTTGAAGTTTCCCATCAACACCGTGTAGTGGGTTTTGGAGGAATGCATGGCTTTAGAAATATCCTCATACATTTCCTCCACCTCCTCATCGGGATGTGCCGAGGTTGGTGCGTAAACCTGTATGACCTTTAGCGAATAACGTTTGGTGATTCTGAGTATCAGGTACGCGACCCTCGTCAACACACTCCCAATCTTTACAACGTTGTTGACGAGAGACTTGTGGACGATAAATCCGACACCTCCTTGGGACAGATGGTCGCCCTCCCGGTGATAGAACAAGTTGCCGGATTCGAGAATCACCGTGTCCTCCCCCTCTCTTCGGACCTCGGATAATCCTATAATACTCCAGCGCAACTTGTCTATCTCTTCTTCCAGCTCCAGGATCTTCTCGTCAGTCCTCAGTGTGCGTGCGTTAAATGTTGCCAGGTCAAGTCATCGTAGGTGGCAACCGAACCTCCACCGGAGATTCTTAGCACCCCCTGCCCCGCCGTTACCATGGAGATTAGCATATCCACATACAATCAGTCTGATTAGCTGAGAGTTTGAGAAGTCTAATTACCAATAAATTTTTATTGTTCATATGCGATGAAATGCGGTATGAATTTTAACAAACTGTTAATGAGGGTATTGTCCATTATCTTGATCATTTAAGTACGCGAGCTGTGTACGTGAAGGTTGAGGTACAATTGAATAATGAATTACAAGAGCTGAAATTTAAAGAAGTGGATAATTATTATTGCCTTGATCATATATATGGCGCGAGCTGTGTACGTTTTTTTTTATAGAAGAGGGGGCAAACGAACATATGGTTCACCTGATGTTAAGTGACTATCGCAGCCCATGAACAACCGCAACACCAGAAGAATTGCAGGTGCGTTGTCGGCCCTTTAGAAAGGAGCAACTTTTTCTTGAAGGTCCCCAGGTCGTATCTGGTAAACTATTCCACAGAGAGGTCATACGCGGGAGAAAACTTCAAGTGAAACGTACAGTGGTAGACCACCAAGCATCCAAATGGTGTGGATGGTATCGGGAAGTTTGCCGCATAGTGAATTCATGAAATTTGGCGGCTGAGTTTAATCCAAACAATTCCTCGGAGCACTCTCCGTGATAGATACGATAAAATACGTAAAAAGATGCAACATCTGCTCGCAGCGCCAGTGAATCGAGCCGATCGGAAAGCACTCAGTCGTCGACGATTCCAGCCGCTCTGCGCTAGATGCGGTCAAATGGAAGGAGCTGGCACTGTGGAGCCGTAGCACAGAGTTGGGAACAGTATTCCATGAGCAGCCAAACCTGCGCCTTGTAAAGTTGAAAGCGGTGTACCGGCATTAAATACTGTCCCGTTTTGCTGAGCACGCCAAGCTTTTTGAGGCCATTTAGGCATTCTCTTACAAGTGACCACGAAACTGCACGTCACTCGATTGGTCGACATCGAGGATTCCGATACTGGCTGTGGCAACAAGGGGAGTGCCTTGAAACTGAGGAGATACGACAAAGGGGTTCGTTTCAGGGGTTAACGCGCAAATTTGTGTCTTCTGAGGTTTAAACTGGACTAGATTTAGTCGCCCCCAATGCGAGACTTTGTTCAGCAAAGATTCGACTTCAGACACAAGTTTGTCCCGATACTCCCGCCGGGCAAGATGTTCTGCCCGGGGAGTGGCCAACACTCCGTGTGATAGTTCGGAGATGTTCTATATATGCTGTTTATGATTCGGAATGTTGATAGCGTGATTTATGCTTCGGCATGTTTCGCTTGCGGCGCGACGACAGCGCTGCCACATTACCCCCCTGCTCAGACCAGAGGTCGATAGTGCAGTCCGATTGCCGGTGCGTCCTTAATTCCGGTAGGGAATGCATGCTGTGTGCGTGAGGGTACGTGACACCGGTGCGAATGATATGCCGATGTGTAATGCATGCCGTACTACGCACGGGCAAGAGATGCCGGTGAGAACGATGTGCCGGAGCAAGTGCCAGAAGTCTGCCTTATAAATCTGCGGTGAGTCGAGATGAAGACAAGTTGGACTGGCTTGCAGGAACTGAAGACTGCAAAAGACGATTCGCAGTAGTGAATGGTAGGGGTTCTTGAGGATAATGACGAAGGCTTGAAGTTGTAGTTTCCGGAGGTGTTTGGTTGCGTGTTCAGATCACGTCGGCGTCACCACTGTGGCCGTGGAAGGAAAAGGGGAGATCTCCCGCCAGGCAAGGTGTTCTGCCCGGGGAGCGGCCAACGCTCCGTGTGATAGTTCGGAGATGTTCTATATAAGCTGTTTATGGTTCGGAATGTTGATAGCGTGATTTAGGCCTCGGTATGTTTCGCTTGCGGCGCGACGACAGTGCCGCCACATCACCCCCCTGCTCAGACCGGAGGTCGATAGTGCAGTCCGATTGCCGGTGTGTCCTATTAATGTGCGTAAGGGCAAGTGACACCGTATCCTATCCCAATCGGCTGATATACACGGAGTGTTGGCCACTCCCCGGGCAGAACACCTTGCCCGGCGGGAGATCTCCCCTTTTCCTTCCACGGCCACACAGCAAAGCTGCCGCGTGGCTCTAACGCTGTTAAAAAAGTAAGTGAAAGTGAAAGAAATGGCACTATTATCCAATAGCTGAAATGCTACGGAGAAAAATAAAAAATAAACGTAAATATTGTTAGCCAAATATAAAAGTATATGCTAAATGAAGTTAAAATAATAAAAAATTAAATGAAAATTTATGAAAAAATAAATAATAAAAGAGTATTTTAAAATATAAATGCCTGTACAATTATACTCAATGTTCGCGAATTTGAACTTATTGTGCATGTTACCTAATTATATCAAATATGATGTATGATACTCAGTAATATCAAATATGGATCACACACCGATTCTATTGTGACTTTCTTTATAGGATAGGGTGATAAACGACAACACGGTCCACCTGATGGTAAGTGGTTTTAGTAATAGACATCTATATCTATCCTCGATTACGAATCAAAATGCAGATGCGATGTCACCCGTAAGGACTAAGAAGGAATGCCTCGTTTCCAGTAAAAAGGTCTCCGGTTCTCTACACTCACCATACGAAACACAGTAGCATTAAGCTACTATTTTACGCTGGTATTTTGTGAGGGCGTGGTCCTTCCCCGGTCGAGGCCGACAGCTATGCTACTAATATAACTGTAGCATGGCTCTACCACCAATACGACTTCAAAATTTCAAAGAGGTGCGGGAATCTGGCTACTCGACCTACCCATAGAATATACCTCTATTATTTTTAAGTTCTTTTTAGAGATATTTAATATTTTTATACTTTTATAAATAAAATGTATTTATTTCTGTCGGTGGGAGGTGTAGTGTAGCTAGCTCTCAGGACACACACACACACACACACACACTCACACACACACACACACACACACACACACACACACATATATATATATATATATATATATATATATATATATATATATATATATATATATATATATATATGTATAGTTAAGTGTAGAATTTTAAAGCAGTATAATTAAAGTCATAGCATGGGTAACACGCCTCTTCTAATTTAACACCTCCCAACATTACAATACCTACTTCTTGGCACATAATTAAAATATTGTTGTTAAGCTTAAATTTTGTTAACAAACTCTCTACGAGTAACGAACTCCTCCAGTTATTGTAGTCACAATGGGTATTAGTCACTCATATTTACTAAAGTACCGAGTGAATAGGTAAAAACAGGTCTATCCTGACCTGTTAACCTTAACCTGTATCTCGGTTAAGGGATGCTATCGTTCTATCTCCTTTGCATATACTTCAACAAAAAAACTGAGGATGCAACGATGAATGAAAAGACTGGTGACATTATGAGGACTATTGTGAGTGGAGTTACCTTTGGAGAAGTTTTTACTACCTCCATCAGACCGTCCTCGCTGATTTGGCGACGCAGTTCTGATTCACTTTCTATCTTTGGACATACTGGTGTACTTAGATGCGACGGTGAAAAGCCGAATCCGCGTCCTTCACTAGAACGGTGGTGGTAAGTGGAAAGAGGATATTTAATGGCAAGAACTACTTAATGCATTTGATACGTGGTGCACTCATCTGTTTTCACTTCGATGGACAGGACTAGGACTCTGTTTGCAGTGTGAAAATAAAATAGGGGTGATTATGTGTGATAAAGCATTCTAAGCTTACCGGGAGTAGATAAAGGGAATATTGTTAGTGTTAATAGAATCGCTGGTATTTATGTTATTAAATAAAACCGGCCAAGAGCGTGTCGGGCCACGCTCAGTGTAGGGTTCCGTAGTTTCCCGTCCGTCACAATAAGTGTTCCCACTTATGTGTTTAAAGGTGGGTATCCATTATGTTCGCGCTCCAGCAGCGCTCCGCGCTCCTGCAACTGCTCCCGGTAGTGGGTACTGTTGTTTCCATCCAAGTTCAAAATGATGTTCCTAGAAAGTCCTTATAAAGTTCTACTTTTCAGATTTTTTTCATATTTTCTAAACCTATGGTTCAAAAGTTAGAGGGGGAGGGGACACATTGTATTTTACTTTTGGAGCGATTATTTCCGAAATTATTGACACTATCAAAAAATGATTTCAGTAAACCCCTATTCATTTTTAAATACCTTTCCAACAATATATCACACGTTAGGGTTGAAATTAAAAAAAAAATCACTTCCCACTTTACATATAGGGAGGCTACCCTAATAAAACATTTTTTTCCAATTTTTATTTTACCACTTTGTCGGCGTGATTGATACACATATTGGTACCAAATTTCAGCTCTCTAGTGCTGACGGACAGACATGGCGAAACTATAAGGGTTCCTAGTTGACTACGGAACCCTAAAAAACCAGGTGAGCCGGATCAGTCGGAACTCCTCCTTGTCACTAGACATGTCAACTACGCTCAGTGGGCATTCGGCGTAGAGAGCCGTAGACATCAACTGCGAACTGGTTTGGATTGACGTCAACGACGTCTTCAAGGGTCTTGTCGCGGCATTACTCTTGATGATGTTGTTCCTCTTCCAGAAACGGTACCTGTAGTGTTGGGAGCTCTCGGCGTATAGTCCCCGAAAAAGAAAGAAAAACGTAAAAAAGAACGAATATGGTACATGGTTTTTGAGACCGTTGGTAAATATCCAGATAATATACTTAAGAATGCCTTAAATGGCATCGACACCAACTTAGTGACAAGCTTCTAATATCTGGGGCATTGTATTACCGAAGACCTAAAGGACAACATTGATTTAGAAATGGAACCTAGGGCGTTAGCCATGACATGACACTCACGGGGTAAGGCAGCATACTAAGACATGTGAAACCTATGGGTCAGGTAAACTCAAAAAATGTTAAGAATGCCCCTTTACAGTAGTCTTAGTAGAATATTTTCGAGAAGTCCAAGAGATGGTTTTACCGCTGTAGTTCGTAAAGTAACCGCATCTTTAGTAAGTAGAATACGGGCGAGACAAAACAGCGTCCTGAAAATTTTGATAGAGAGTACCTCTCCCATTAGGAAGTATTTTAAATATGCAGCAGATAAATAAAGGATTACCCTTTATATAAAATATTAATCTGACACTTGGTTTAAGTTATTGCATATTTGCTAGCACAATGGATATTCGTTATAAATATAAATGTTGACATACAAATTATTATTATTATTTTGGGGTATTTGTAGGCTATTCCCATCTGGTTGGGATGAATATATATGAAGCTGGGCTGGTATAATATAATTTATAAATAAATATAAATATATATTTAATATACCAGCATACTATTAATAATATTAATAGGTTGTTAAACCCAGAGACGATACTTTCGCACTTGTAATGGCGCTTTTCATAACAAGTCTGAAGGATTAGCAATTTTGAATTGTAAAACTGCCGTTGAATATATTTGGCGTCGCTTCCTGTGGTCGATATGTGATGATTTTTCCTTCATGTGTTGGAGGTAACAAGATATTGAAATTCTCAATTGGAATTTTATAACCATGTGGGCGGGTGGGTCGACGAACTGAAATAAGAGGAGGTCCTAAATAAATCCCAATTAGGATGTTACATTCCTTTTTTAATGTTATTCCAATATAAATTTACAGGAAATAAAAATAGAATACCTATTAATATTTCGCCTAAAATTATTTATGATCTTAAATTTGGCGCCGACATAAAGAGAAACGAAAAATATGCTTAGATCGCTAACTGCGAAATTCTTTGCATTTGTTAAGTTCTCGTTTTTGTTTCATGACATACGAGTAAGCTTACGGGTTCACTGCTTCTTTTTGTCTTTTTATGTGTAGCTTTCGTGTCCGATGCAAATTTGTGAATTAAGCTTATTTCAAAGGCTCGTAGCTTTATACATACATAAACACTCACGCCTGTCACCCAGAGGGGTAGGCAGAGACTACAGACTTCCATTTGGCACGATCCTGACACACCTCTCTCGCCTCCTTCACATCCATACACCTACGCATGCATGCTCGTCGGTTAAGGGTACTCCTAATTTGGCCCGTTTTCAATAAATCGCCAATTTGGTCGATAAATTTTCGCCTAGGACGTCCCTTTCCGACTCTGCCATTCACTTCTGCAACATAAATTTTCTTTGTCACTCTTTCCTCATCCATTCTTTCCACATGACCAAACCACCGAAGCATTCCTTTCTTAATCCTGGTCACAACATCATCTTGCAAACCACACTCTTCTCTTATCACACAATTTTTCACCCTGTCATTCAGATTCAGCCCTAACATACTCCTTAACGACCGCATTTCTACTGCATTTATTCTACTCTCGTGCTTCTTCTGCCATACCCAACTTTCACTACCATACGTTAAAGTAGGGACCAACACAGCATTGTGAATTGCCATACGTGCCTTTTTTGACACATTTTGACTCTTCACAATAGAGTGCAGGGCCCCATTTACTCTGTTTCCTGCGTTCACTCGTCGTTCTATATCCTTATCATATCTCCCATCCCTGCTAAATACGCACCCCAAATATACAAACTCATCTACTTGCTCGATCAACTCCCCTTCTATTCTTATTTCACATATCGTTTTACTTTCATCTCTTTCAAAAACCATAATTTTCGTCTTACTTGCGTTCACTTTCATACCCCTTTCTTTTAATGATCTGTTCATTAATGTAACCATCATTTGCAACTCAGCCGCCGACGACGCAAGAATAACTTGATCATCGGCGTACAAAAGGCATTTGATGGTTAACTCACCCATTCTTAATCCGCATTCTTCAACTTTCAAATTTTGCAAACAACTGTCCATAAATAGGTTGAACAACCACGGGGAAGCCACACAGCCCTGTCTGACACCTTTATGGATGCCAAACCAGTCCGAGTAGACCCCGTTGATCCTAACACAAGCACTAGAGTCCCTATAAAGAGACTCCAATGCCTGTATCAAGCCAGCGCTCAACCCAAATGAGTTCAGTGTTTGCCATAGCACATTCCTATCCACTCTGTCATAGGCCTTCTCCAAGTCCATGAACGCACAAAAAACCTTTTGATTTTTGGCCAAAAACTTCTCCGCGATCATGCGCATGGAGAAGACTTGATCTGTACATCCCATTCCCTTTCTAAATCCCGCTTGCACATCCCAAATTTTTCCATCGGTTTCTTTCATGACCCTTTCAATTAGTACCTTGGCATACAGTTTTCCCACGATGCTAAGAAGGCTGATACCGCGGTAGTTTTTACAGTCCTGCTGCGACCCTTTTCCCTTATATACTGGGACTATCACGGCTTTGCACCAGTCTCCCGGTACCCGTTTCAGTTCCCAGCATAAATTAAACAAGGTGTGCAGCAGGCCTGCCACCACTTCCTCTCCAGCCCTCAGCATTTCGAGTGAAACTCTATCATATCCGGCAGCCTTACCTGCTTTCATGCTTTTCATTGCTTTCATTATTTCATCTATACTTATCTCGCTACCTCCTTCCTCTTCTTTCGTAGCTTTATCTAGTTTAAAAAATATTTCCTCTATAATCCTTTTCTTTTGTTAAAGCACATTCATTTCAGAAACACGAAAATAAGGAAAAATAATTTGGTTTTGGATATAAATAATGGTCGTTAAAAATACTTACAACTTATGTAAAAATAAATACTTTATCGAAGTTTGAGAAATCGTTTCATTGTTACATAATTTTGAAATATATTATTATTTATAATAATAATGAACAAACAGCCTTTTGTCCAGTGTGAATAAGGCACACATAACGGCTGGGTCATGCCTGTCCTCATGTATACCTTTGGCATACTGAGGTGGACTCACACTGAACTTAACGCCCTGGATAGAAAGGTCCGTACTACCATGACCTCCCATAGGATGCATCATCCGAGATCGTCGGTAATGAGGCTGTACTTGCCGCGAAAGCATGGTGGGCGTGGCTTCCTGAGCACGCTCACCATGCATAATCGCGAAATGTGCAGCTTCGGTGATTACTTCCTGGCGAGATTGGATGATCCATTCTATAATGACGTTATTTCTAGTGATAAAGGGCTTACCCCTCTATCCTTAGCCAACGAGCAATGGCAGGACCCGGCAGTACAGAGCATTTCCGACCGGGAGACCATATGGAAGGAGAAGGAGCTCCACGGGAGGTACTACAGGGCTCTACATGATCCCTTCGTAGATACAGTCTCCTCCCTCAACTGGCTACATTTCGGTGACCTCTTCGGGGAAGCCGAGGGTTTTGTCTGTGCAATACAGGATCAGGTTATTAAGACCAACAACTATCGGAGATACATCCTATAGGATGGCACCGTCGACGTCTGTCAAGCTTGTCACCATCCCGGGGAGTCACTTAGGCATGTCATCTCCGGTTGTTCGGCGATTTCTAACTCTGAGTACTTGCACAGGCACAACCTACTAGCCAGAATTCTACACCAGGAGCTCGAAATACGGTCTCGTGGACCGGAAATTGCCGTATTACAAGTACCTGCCGGAAGTAGTGCTCGAAAATGACCGCGCCAGGCTCTACTGGGACCGGGCCATCATCACAGACCGGACTATTCTTGCGAATAAGTCTGATATTGTGCTGATGGACTGGGCCCAGTCCAGGATATTTTTGGTCGATATTACCATTCCGTATGACGAGAACCTCGTGAAAGCCGAAACAGATGAGCGAACAAAATATCTGGACCTGGCTCACGAGATGACCGAAATGTGGGGTGGTCGGCCGGCCGGAACTTTCACCATATTTAACATTCTGTACCGAAACAATTACCTGTGTAATCAGGGGATAAGCGCTCGTCTTAAATTTTTCTAGTACGTCTGCTAACCTGATTCGATCTTCGTCGGCATCAATAAAAGTGTCAAACGGATATTTTATGTGCTGATTTACTACAACCTCTGCAGTTAACTGCATCGCGAGATTACCAGCATGAATGGTAAGAAACAGAAAATATTAAGAGGATAATCTGTGAAGACAGTGCAAACATGCCTCAGGACAGCGCGGCGGATTCTTCTTTGGTCTTAAACCCTCTATATACTCGTATTTCGACTGTTATTTCGCCACCCGAAAATCATAAAACTCTTCATCATGCGTGTCTGTTGACGTTTTCTCAAAGTTTTGTATAATATTTACAGTTAGTATTATCAAAAATTACAGTTATTTATTATAAAATAGTAATATTTATAAACTATTTAAAGATGCATTTATAATTATAATTTTAATTTTAAACGTTAGATATACGGTTAGCTCAAGTAGTAACTTCGCCTATGTTAGATAAACTTTTATATTTAAAATTACTGAATATTTTGGCTTAGACATGCAGGAAGTCGATAGATGCAAGTGACTCAGGACCATGGTTTTGAAATACCTTGGCCTATATTCAATAATTAGGGCTTTGATTGTGATTTATTGCAGTAAATTGAGGTTTTTGCCTTAATAGACCACAATAAAGCACGATCTCGAGCCACATATATCCATTGACTTTCAGTATGTCTTACCAGGTCTTCACTCCATCTAATGAGGGCCGTCCTACACTTGGTTAACCAGCAAGCTACTCGAGAACCATTCATCGTCCTTGGGTGTCAGCAGTTGAATTGTGATGGGCTTTGATGATTATAATGATATTGACAATTTTCGTAATCTATATTGAAATTGTTTTGTAGAACTGAATTAAAATAGTGAATTATTATTCGCCGTTCCTATTTTTATAATCTTCTTCAGTTATCATAAATAAACTAAGCAAATTTTTTTTCCATAATGTACACCTACATTTAGAACCTCTCGTCTTTGCAGTCTAATGAATTTTTTCTCTTAATTAAATGATAAACTCTGTCCCTATTCATATGAGAGAGACATAGAAAGGGAAGTAACACGACTTTTGATGAGAAATAATATATACGAACAAATTTTAAATATGGTACGAAACTATAAGAAATGATAAATATTGAATTATGATACAGTATTGGAAAACTATTATAATTCAACAGATGGATAAATAAAATTATTTTAGATCAATGGATAAGTGCTCGTCTTAAAATTTCGTAGTAAGCAAGTCGGGTTCGATCCTCGCCTGCACAAGTTATTATTTCATTTTATTTAAAAAGAAATATACATTTTTGATACAACATTAAATGTTCCTGCTACGGTGTAAAGAAAACCCAGTAAGGTTTGTGCGCACACTGCCATTAATCTTCCAGCGTTCAGATTTGCTAGCATTTACGTATGTACATAAAAATATCAGTGAGGGTAGATAAACATTAAGACGACACATCGAAAAGGCTATCGCCGTACTGATTCGAGTGAATACATAATTTCTATAAAAACTTGAAAAAACGCCGTCATAAGGTCTAAAATTGCGTAGCGCCCGCGACGATTAAAAGCGCTTAGAAATTGTCAGATTCTTAAAATATTTTTTTAAATATTATTGACAAGTAAATTATGAATACTAATGTTATGAATATATTTGAGTGATTCCCAAGCATATAGATTAAGTAATTTCGTTGTAATTTCAACTATAGTGATTTTTTAGAGGTGTTTTCGCAAATATTATATATAATTTCGAGTCAAAATTATACAATCGTGTTTTTGAACAATCAAATTCAAGATAAAGACATGAATTTACCTATATCAAAATTCCACTTTCGTTAGTGGTGTCATAGTCCTATACTATTCGATGAAAGGAGGTGCATTTTTTCGCGGTGTCGCCTTAAGCTAAGAATTACAATAGCGTATTGTCACATAAAGGAAATATGTTTTGAATTATTAGGTAGAAAAACTACATCCGAGATGCAAACTGAACTAAGAGTCTTTTAAAGTGAAATCTGTTCTAGCCGCGCCGAGTGATTTTTAGTGGTTAAAAAATTTGTTGGTTCGGGTCAACGATGACCTCGACATGCTCGTGATATACCGTGCAAACGCAATACGTACCGAGCATATCTACCACGCGTCGCTAGTCTGACTTGCGGCGGACTAACGAAGCGTGGTATAGCAGCCTGTATACGCCTATATCATTGAGTTTTTGCTTTTGTCGGCAGTCCTTATGACTGACTTTGTTTTTAATCAAAGAGGGCAAATGAGCATGCCGTAATTGATGGTAAACGACTACCACCATGGGCATTCGCATTGCCGTATATTAAGAAAGAAATAAACTCTTCTTGATGGTTCCTAAGTCATAACAGTCTGGAAAACCTGCTGCTAGCGACATGGTTTTTGATTCTATAATAAATCTTTTTCGGCATTATTCAGTACAGCTTTTTGAGATCGAGCAAAACAAACACAGATTCACACACAAGCTCATTACTTAATAACTGAAACTTGTTAATTTCTCCTGTCTACCAATTCCCTACGTTAACGCTCGTCCACACTCTAATCTTACTATTACTCTTCGCCATCCATCGCTTTAGTTAGTTCTTACAATACATTTATTGTTATGTTTTTTTTAAAACTTTGAAATGGAAATATACTTAACTTCCACAAGGCATCAAAAAGTCTATAAATAATTAATCGAGTTTCGTCTTCAAGGCGTCAGTAAAGTTTTACAAAATAACAAGTGCTAATTTATTAATAGATTATTTTCATAAACATGCAAGTAAATGATCTAATATAAAAGAATCTTTATAATTACTGGCGTTCTTCAGCATTCTCCCCGACGCTTTACAAAATTTTACTATACCAAAGTTTAGTTAAGAGTCAATGATAGTAAAGAAAAACAAAATTATGTTGGATTAGTCCAAGATAGCAGCTTCCCCCTGAAAACAACATAATGTCTGGATTACAATTGTGATTCCTATTTCTAGCGACTAATTGGTGACTATTATATACCAAATTGCTAACGGAAACGCAGTAATTACGTATGCTAGAGTTGATTCTGGCTTGAAGATTATTAGTCATATAAAAAATCCAGAATGTATTAGTCTTTCACTTTGTCTGCCAAAAAAGTTTTCAATCCAAAGATATATAGTCACTAAATCTGGCCCGATTGGCCCTTGAAACTCTTTACCACAATAAATCACTTAAAATGTAGTCTGACATACCAGGCATTCTGGTAAGAGCCTTAACTGGACACTGTTGTCTTAAAAAGCACATGTCCATCCTGGGACTAAGCTACTCAACGATGTTTCGGATCCGATTCATAACGGAAAAGACGCCTGGTTGCGTAAACGCACATCCTTGCATTTTCGTATTTGTTGACGTAGTTTGTTAGTTGTATTGCGCGGCATAAGCTCCCCTCACTTCCGTTCCTTCCCCGTTCGGGTATGCCAAAGAGGGAGGGGGGGGGGGGGTAAGCTAGATACTAATGTACACATCTTTGATCCTGCAATGAGAGGCGCGCTCCGCCAAAGTGAAAGGGGAGACGGCTGAAGCTATAAGAAGATATGTGCCACCACCGGCGCGCCCAATGCAATACAATTTTGGTCGTTTCCGCACAACAGTTCGCAATTATCATCGTGCCCGCATGGCCATGGAGAAAGGCTGCTCGCCGCTTCCCCAGGTAGGTGCCCGTCCCTATTTATGAACTGTTTTATTTGTTGTTTCTTTTCCGCAGCAGCTCACATCTTGTCGTGTCTGTCAACACATGAAATTAGTTTCACAGCAATTAAATTGTCCAAAGCCCGTCACGTGCCATGTACGCCATTTTGTTTTTAGTTTCTTTTGAACCACGGTAATACAGTCCACTTGATCTTTCGCCTCGAAATACCTTTTGCACTTTCGCGCACTCGTACATTTTGCAAGCCCAAGCATAAATTTTGGTACAGTCAATCCGGGTTCGAACCGACAATCTATGGTCCAATCAAGTCGAATTGCAGAACTGAAAATTGGACAATATACTTTGGTTTAGTCGCGCCTAAGTTCCTAAGTAGAGTTCCACTTCGCACCACTGGGGGCTATAGTTTACTTTATGCCATATTGTTTGATTTTATCGCCAAAAACGCATTAGTTTACCTTTCGGTTTAGTAGCAGCACTAATGAAAAGTTCGTATCGTTTCATAGAAAAACACATTTTTTGGCAAAATTCGATTTTATTATTCAACATATTTGCCATCGAGGGCGATACACCGATTATAGCGATCTTCCAACTTTTCAATACCATTTTTGTAGTACGATTTGTGTTTAGCCTCAAAATAGGCCTCTGTTTCGGCGATTACTTCCTCATCGGCTTTAAATTTCTTTCCAGCGAGCATTCCCTTGAGATCTGAGAACAGGAAAAAGTCGCTAGGGGCCAAATCTGGAGAATACGGTGGATGCGGAAGCAATTCGAAGCCCAATTCATGCAATTCTGCCATCGTTTTCATCGATTTGTGACACGGCGCATTGTCTTGATGAAACAACACTTTCTTCTTCTTCAAATGGGGCCGTTTTTTCGCGATTTCGTCCTTCAAACGCTCCAATAACGCTATATAATAGTCGCTGTTGATGGTTTTTCCCTTTCCAAGATAGTCGATGAAAATTATTCCATGTGCATCCCAAAATACGGACGCCATGACCTTACCGGCCAACTGTTGAGTTTTTCCACGCTTTGGATTCGGTTCATCGCGTGCAGTCCATTCAGATGACTGCCGACTGGACTCCGGAGTGTAGTGGTGGATCCATGTTTCATCGATTGTCACATATCGACGCAAAAATTCACTTCTATTGCAGTTGAACAGCTCCAAACATTACTCTGAAGCATCGACACGTTCTTGTTTTTGGTCGATTGTGAGCTCGCGCGGCACCCACTTTGCACATAGCTTTCGCATACCCAAATATTCATGAACGATATGTCCAACACGTTCCTTTGATATCTTTAGAGTGCCAGCTATACAAATCAACCTCAATTTACGATCTTCCAAAATCATTTTGTGGATTTTTTTTATGTTTTCGTCCGTAACAGCCTCTTTTGGACGTCCACTGCGTTCATCGTCTTCGGTGCTCATATGGCCTGTACGGAATTTGGCAAACCACTTACGAATGGTTGCTTCGCCCGGCGCAGAGTCCGAATAACACTCATCAAGCCACTTTTTGGTATCAGCAGCACTTTTTTTCATTAAAAAATAGTGTTTCATTAAAACACGAAATTCCTTTTTATCCATTTTTTTCAAAATAACAAAAGTTGCTTCACTCAAAATGCTGTATCTCACAAACTAATAATCAGACAGCTGTCAAATTTATACACGTTTGTTTTGAAGGTTGGTACTATCTAAAAATGATATGGATTTTATTCTAGTGGCGCCATCTCATAGAGACGATACGAACTTTTCAGCCCAACCAATATTATAGCTACATAGACGCTTATTTATTTAGTTTGTCCTCGCGTGTCTATTTACTTATATTGCACCGCAATTCATAATATTTTATATGAAACGAAATAGCCACATCTTTAGCAATTTCTCACAATAGTATTGTATTGCTCACAATTACATTCGACTTGTTTACGCAAAAATCGTTTCGACATTTGTAATTGTACACATGCAATTGATCGCGCAGAATTCTTTGCATCTCGTTGTGTAAATACCCGCTTAGAAAGTTTGCATATGTTAAAGTATTTTGATTTAATATTATTTCGAGGGACAGTAACGTGTAACTTGCTAAACATTACCTGATTTATTGTTGTTTAGAATAGATTCAGCGCCGGGTACATAATAAATACGCCGGTTAAATTTTGTTCTTCACCACTACGCGTATTGCTTTTGGTTTGATATTAATTATTGTACTGCAAAATGGCAGTAAACACAAATGAAATGCGACTTAAAGACCTTTACGCAAAAAGAGACACGTCGTTTTCTCGCATGAAAAATATTTGTGGTCATACAAAAAAATATTCATTTAGATTTAGTGCGCGCAAATTGTAAAGATTTGTTAGACCAAATTAATAGTCTTGAACTGCAAATTAAACCCGATTATGTAGTGAGTTACCAGTTGCTTTCGTAGTTTGAGAATTTATTATTCCCCACGAAGCGAGCTGCCAGGCGGCTCCAACATGTAGCTCAGAGTGACTTAAAGCCAGCAGTTCAAGTACACTCTCTCTCTAGGTGGCTACCTATCGATATCCCAATATTTAAAGGTGATATTAAAACTTGGCTGTTATTTATTGCTTGTTTTCAGAATACTATACATAATAAATCCTCTTTATCGGATGCAGAAAAATTATATTATATAATTGGCAAACTAAATGGCAGGGCGCCATCTGTGTGTCCGGTCTCACACCGACCGCGGACAACTATTTGTTAATTTTCGAATCGCTGAAAAATAAATACGAAGATAAGCGAATGTTGGCTTCTTAATATTTAGACCAAATACTCGATCTTAAAGCTATGTCGTCCGCAAATATTCACAATCTCGAACAATTTTTGTATGGACTTTGTATTTTTACATATTGCAATACAAATACAATTGCGTTAAAAAAAGCTAGACCCAGACATCGTACGTTCGTTCGAAATGGAAAATCGTGGCTCCGACATACCTTCGTTTGACGCATTAGTTAATATAATATAATAATAATAATAATAGTAGACGCATTAATACAAGAAAAGAAGTAAAAAAATACGCCGACCGTCGAATGAATGCACCGTCGAAGCCAACGAAATTGCTAACATATGTAAACACTGCACCATAATTTTCACACGACGCCTGTCTCTTACGTAAAACTAATCAACATGTTAATTTGTATTATTGTGCAAATTTCCGCAGGCGCTCACCGAGCAATCATTTACGGCAACATTATTTTCTTTATCAGTCTTCTTGAAAAGACCTATATATACTTTTTTTAAATTTGAAATTATAGGAATTATAGTTCGCATAACTTAATATGTCTGGTTTGGCACTTGTAAAAAAAGTTAATGGTTTACATATAGAGAATTTAAATGGCAATTATTTTCTATAATACAAGATTTACTAATAAGTTTTTTGGGTTAAGGTTGTTTTGTGATACAGGATTTCTATCTACTTCAACATTTGAACATAGTGTACTAACACAAAGGAGGCGTAAACTTCATATAATTTTGATCAAGGGGCACTTACAGGTTAAGTTACTTTGATCAATTAAGTTTAGTTAGTTCAGTTTTCTTTGCTGATGATACTTCGTTGATTTTCCGACTTAAAAGGCAATTATTGAAATTTGGTGAAGTGAATTATCCTACATAAAAAGTAGTACCCTGGTTTAACGTCAATGATTTGCTTTTGAACGAACGTATTTTATGAAATAACAAAAAATAAATTCACTACACTTAATATTAAACAGATGAAAACCAATGTGCTTTTGAATGGGGAGGAGTTGGGCCTTTTGAATCTACTGTTTTACTTTGAATCACAATGGAATTTAGTGGTTTCCATAGCATAATGTCAAATGGAATCTTGCTATGGGGCGAAGCGACTGTCATTGTTTTGCAGAAAAGAGCCATAAGAGCAATTTTTATCCTAGATCCGAAAGAATCTCTTAGAGATTAATTTAAAGAAATAAATATATTTAACTTTGGCTTCAAAATATTTTTACGAAAATTAAATTTATGTACACAAAAACAAAATAGTTTTATTTAAAATAATGATGTATATTCTGTAAATACTAGGAACAAGCATGAGTCAGTTATACCAGTTAATCGACTTCAAAGGGTCAGTAATTCGTTCACGGGACAATAGACACGCTTTTACAACAAAGTCCCAGAAAATGTGCAAACCTTATCTATCAAAAGGTTTAAAATATTAATTGAGCAAAACTTGTTTATCCGGCCTAAAATTGTCTACTATCCGGCCGTATACTGTACCTATAACAATTAAAACATTATATGAAAATTAATAACCCCTGGGAATGAGGTGGTCACTACCATGCTGTTTCTTAATATTTTCATAAACATTGTATGAAATATTATATTGTAAATTCTGCTACTGGAGTTCATTATCACCTACAGCCAACTTTAAACGAAGTAGGCTACAGATGTATTGTCACCTCTGAAGACTAAAATGTAGTGCCTTACGGCTTGAAATTATATTGTCATTCCTAACCCTTCACACTGAAACACAGTAGTGCACTGATACTGCTATTTAGTGGCAGAAAAAGGTAAGAAGGATTTGTCTATCCAAACGTGTCTTATCAAACCGGAAATAAAAAGAAAACCAAAACTCTAACATAAACATATTACAGCGTAATTTGTAATTGTGTGATTTTTTTTATAAAAAACAGTTCCTTTTTGTCCACATTTCCTATTTTCTTTCTTTGATATGTTACCGTGGCTGGCCATGAGTCCCGATCTTAACCCCATTGAACATTTATGGGACCAATTGAAGAGAAGCCTTAAATCGAACTTCAGTAATGTGACTAATCGACAAGTGCTCATAAACGCTCTAAAATTGTGTTGTGAGTGAATATCCGAGGAAAACATCACCCACTTGATTGAACTTTCAATTACTTTCAAGCACTTTCAATAAAAACAAAAACTTAATATTGTAAAACCGTAATATTGGCTTCAGAGAAAGCTCTCTGGGTTGTTCGCGCTGTATGTGGGCGAGCATTGTCTTGCATAAAGAGGAAGTTTTCACCCACTCTTTGTGAAAATAGGGTGACAAGGGGCCGAATTATTTGATCGACTTACCGGTAGGCAGTTATGGAGCCTTCTTCCGGAATTACCAGCTCAGATTTACCAAGCAAGGTTATTCCAGCCCACACCATTTTGGACCTCAAAAACGATCCGTTTCATGTATGCAAAGCACATTTGGACCTCAAAAACGATCCGTTTCATGTATGCAAGGTTCTGAAAAACGTTCTCCTTCTCTTCTCCACACGCGCACTCGACGATCATCGCTGAAAAACTTCACTTTACTTTCGTCCGTAAAGAGTACACATCTCCAGTTGTCCATTCTCCACTCCGCATGCTCGCGAGCATACCTCAAACGTGCTGCACGATGCGCTCTTGTCAATTTTTGACAAATAACACGAGATCTGGAACGTTGTCCGTCTTCATGGAACCGATTTCGAATGGTTTGATCACTAATTCGTGTGCCAGTCGATTGCCGCAGTCGATTTTGTAAGACGCGGGCGGGAGTCGTACGCTCTGTCGACGTGCAGTCAACCTGATATACCGGTCTTCCTGGACGGTTCTAGCTCGCGCTCTTCCTGATCCAGATCTCCTCGCGACACTGCCTGTCTCGAGAAAGCGTTTCCACGCGTTTCGAATAGCTCGTCGCGACACACCAAGACGTCTTGCTTCTGGTCTCTGAGATTCTCCCTCCTGAAGCATAAGCACTGCTCTTTTTAATGTTTTCATATCCATATGACGCCGAGAACCGGGCATAATGATCGCGAATAACACCGAAATCAAGTCAAAATGAAAAAAGTAGACGTGCGACTGTAACATTCAGAATGTGACTGAGGGTAAAAGTGACTGAGAATTTGAGTAATAAACGTTTTTTGGAGTGTTTAATTTTTTTTGTCTATCCACCATTGAATTCCTGACTTGAAACATTGACAACGTTAGATAAACATGTCAACAATACTTCGAAATGTTTAAGTTATCTATTCTACTACCTAACAATTTTTTTTAGACGAAATTCGAGATTAATTTAGAGTGGGCCCTATTTTGTTTTGAGTAGAGTATTAAATCCCGAATGCATTTCAGTTTTTTTAATGATTAACAGATTTAAAAGCAATATTTTGCTTTAAAAATAATAATACAAATCAAGTTAAATATTTGCGTACATGAATACTTCAATTTTTATAGTACCTACTTTTACAGCACCTATTAAGGCGTAATCACAAGAAGGCTATTTACGGCACGTATGGCTCTTTTGAGGTTATTTATGTGCAACTGCAGCTAGTGAACGCAACTATAGCAGAATTTTATTTGAAGGCGATAACGAAATTAAAATTTTATGGATCTTGTGCAGAGCATTCCATTTTTGAAAATGTGTTCGTTGTAAAAACGTTTCTTACAAATGAAAGTTTTCTATGTATTTTTTTTATAATCATCACGATAACCCTTCACCCACAAGAAATAATATTAAAAGAAAGGGTAATATTAACCTAGATGGATTCTAAGTCAGAACCGAATGAAATAGAATCGTTTTTATTAAATATATGTCGTGGATTGATGGCGCCAT
The DNA here is from genome assembly GCA_036936625.1 of Parnassius smintheus behrii. Lineage (NCBI taxonomy): Eukaryota > Metazoa > Arthropoda > Insecta > Lepidoptera > Papilionidae > Parnassius > Parnassius smintheus. The sequence goes on along the minus strand of JAUPFT010000010.1, from coordinate 25,936,191 downwards.
AGTGCTACAAGCAGCGCCATCTAACAATTAGCTTTGCGAATCAATAATATCGTTACCGGAAACGCAAGCGCGCCCTACCGCTTGGACACGATCGTCGGTAGAGGGGATGCAGCGAGGGCTAGAGAAGGGACGGAGTGTTGCGGCAGTTGGGTTCGGACAGCCGGAGCGGACGCTCGCTGCCGACGCACGTGTTTGTTTCTCGTGTACAACCACTAGTCTAAATAGAGTTATTTTTGATTTAAATCATCTTTTGTTCGTGTGCCCACATTTACATAAAACCATGTCGGAGCGTGAAGAAAACCCGATACTTCGCATCTCGGCCACCCATGACGCGACATCAGAAGTGGGATAAAGTTCTTATCGCCCACATATAATCTTAGAATAGTTGACAGCTCACTGGCGCGAAAGCAGCGACACGGTGGCACGAACGCAGCGGCTCGCTGGCGCTGGTGTGACGCAGCATCTCGCTGACGCGAATGCAGCGGAACCGCTCTCTGAAGCGCGTTTAGCTAGGTGGCCTACGTCCTGTGTTATGATGTAGCAATGTGTTGACGTTTGCTATGTCAGAAATCCCAGCGGTGTGCTGATGAATACCGGTGAGTCGTACCCATTTTATTATGATTCTGGCGACGAATGCTCTCTCATCAAAGATTGTATTGCGTCAAGGCTTAGTGGCAAGCGAGTAAATAATTTTGTAAATTTAACCGGAATTAGTCATTTTAGTGTGCAAAGTACCCTACAAATTTTATCTAAAGTTATGTATTATGATTAACGATTTGAGATATTATTTCATGTTGTACCTGATAGTTGTCTTAAAAATGATATTTTAAGTGACCGCTGATAATGATAATTTGGATGAGATTAGAGAGCACGCGACACAGAATATCAAAAAAAATGCCAATTATGATAAAAATCGATTTGACCGAAATAAGGCTCGGGTTTGTAAATTAGCTATCGATGATTACGTTTTAATTGAAAATGAGGAGAGGAATCAAACGAAATTAGATCCCAAGTTTAAAGGTCCTTTTAAGATTATCGATGTGTTAGATGGGGATAGATACCTACTAAAGGCGCTTGACTCTAAGCGAACCTACAAATACCCCCATGATCGTGTGAGGAAGGTCCCCGACCACCAAGTTCATCGAGAATTAGACGTCACAGTTGATGACAGCGATAGTGAAACCAAATCTAATTAAGAATGGCATGTATACTCATACTCGAAACTTTAGACCGCACCTCATGAGTAACATGTGGCGATGGGTCTGTAGGAAATCGTTGGTGCGATTTCTGTCTGTGTTGGTACACAGAGCCCCTCATGTGTTGTAGCATATTTGGCGGCAGATATGTAGGGAATCGTTGGTGCGATTCTGGCATATGTGGCGGCAGATATGTAAAGAATCGTTGGTGCGATTCTGGCCTGTGTTGGTGCACAGAGCCCCTCATGTGTTGTGGCGTATGTGGCGGCAGATATGTAAAGAATCGTTGGTGCGATTCTGGTCTGTGCTGGTGCACAGATTTCAATGAAAGTTTCACGAGTTGAGTATTCATTGCTTATGAATTATGGTAAAGAGTAACGAAATTGTCAGAATTGCCGTGTTGGAACTTGTTGATCGGGCCTTTCACAATAAATCATGTAGTGCAGGAAGCACTGTGTAAGAAGCCCTAATAATAGGGCTTTGCCAATCATGGCAGTTGATTACTGTACTCAGATTTAGGAGAAATAAAGTACCATCTGGAATCAACCTCGTTTCCGTTGGCAGGATAGCCGAGCTAAGTTATTCTCTGAGCATATTTTGTCCACAGGCACTGCACCCGAGGACGGGTGCTAGTCAGGGATGGCCGTGTCGTGGATTGATGGCGCCATAGTGCTACAAGCAGCGCCATCTAACAATTAGCTTTGCGAATCAATAATATCGTTACCGGAAACGCAAGCGCGCCCTACCGTTTGGACACGATCGTCGGTAGAGGGGATGCAGCGAGGGCTAGAGAAGGGACGGAGTGTTGCGGCAGTTGGGTTCGGACAGCCGGAGCGGACGCTCGCTGCCGACGCACGTGTTTGTTTCTCGTGTACAACCACTAGTCTAAATAGAGTTATTTTTGATTTAAATCATCTTTTGTTCGTGTGCCCACATTTACATAAAACCATGTCGGAGCGTGAAGAAAACCCGATACTTCGCATCTCGGCCACCCATGACGCGACATATAGATTATATGTAGTACTTATTAAAAATCATTTTTTAATTTTACTACCGGTTCAAAAAAAACCTCTGTACTGAGAAGAACCAGCAAGAAACCCAGCGGAACTCTTTTTAAAAAAAGCACAATTTACAATATAATATTTCATACAATGTTTATGAAAATATTAAAAAACGGCATGGTAGTGACGACCACATTCCCAGGGGTTATTAATTTTCATATAATGTTTTAATTGTTATAGGTACAGTATACGGCCGGATAGTAGACAATTTTAGGCCGGATAAACAAGTTTTGCTTAATTCATATTTTAAACCTTTTGATAGATAAGGTTTGCACATTTTCTAGGACTTTGTTGTAAAAGCGTGTCTATTGTCCCGTGAACGAATTACTGACCCTATGAAGTCGATTAACTGGTATAACTAACTCGTGCTTGTTCCTAGTATTTACAGAATATACATCATTATTTTAAATAAAACTATTTTGTTTTTGTGTACATAAATTTGATTTTCGTAAAAATATTTTGAAGCCAAAGTTAAATATATTTATTTCTTTAAATTATTCTCTAAGAGATTCTTTCGGATCTAGGATAAAAATTGCTCTTATGGCTCTTTTCTGAAAAACAAAGATAGTTTCAATGACAGTCGCTTCGCCCCATAGCAAGATTCCATTTGACATTATGCTATGGAAATCACTAAATTCCACTGTGATTCCGAGAAAAACAGTAGATTCAAAAGGCACAACTCCTCCCCATTCAAAAGCACATTGGTTTTCATCTGTTTAATATTAAGTGTAGTGAATTTATTACATTTTGTTATTTCATAAAATACGTTCGTTCAAAAGCAAATCATTGACGTTAGACCAGGGTACTATTTTTTATGTAGGATAATTCACTTCACCAAATTTCAATAATTGCCTTTTAAGTCGGAAAATCAACGAAGTATCATCAGCAAAGAAAACTAAACTAAACTAACTAAACTTAATTGATCAACGTAACTTAACCTGTAAGTGCCCTTTGATCAAAATCATATGAAGTTGGCTGTCAAGTGCTTTTGTCCCGTATTAAAAAATAGTACCCGGTTGACCGAGCTTTGCTCGGTATTTTTCGCTCGATTTTTTTTAATTCGTGTGTTTTGGAAATTATATTTAGATACAAATTACATACTGATGAAATATAAATAATATTTTTTGATCTTAGCGACATAACAGAAAAAACAGAACTGGTTATTTGAATAAAAAATCATGAGTGCAATTATTTTAATTTAAATTTTCGTGTTTTTAAAAAATACTAAAAAAGGGCTCGAAAAATAGATTTTTCTCAAAAAAGAAAAGAACATGAAAAAAAAATTAAAAAAAGTCGGACGGTCGGTCTGGGCTCGAACCGGGTTTTAAGATTCTGCGACCGACTATTATACCAATTAAGCTATTTATAATCACTAACAATCCGTCAAAATTTACCTTCTTATTCTAACGATATTGTAGCAGTTTTTCATTGCCTAAAAACACGGACAAAAATACATTTTCTAAAAATAAATCCTAGCTAGATCGATTTATTATCCCCGAAACTCCCTGGACACTAAATTTTATGAAAATCGTTGGAGCCGTTTCCGAGATCCCGATTATATATATATATATATATATATATATATATATATATATATATATATATATATATATATATATATATATATATATATATATATATATATATATATATATATATATATATATATAAATTTAGAATATAATATATTTATATGGTACACACAACTTATAAACATATCAAAATAAAACCTAAATATACTTTAAATTAAATCTAACCCATAAATTTATAAAAATTATTTCTAATACTAAAAACCTTAAAAATATATATTATAATAACTAAATTAAATTATTAAAAAAGAGGTCCTTTAGGCAAGGTTCCGAAGATACTGGCAGCGTTTCCCCGTTGAATAGCTAGACTAATTCTTTGTCCGAGGTAACTGCCAGCTCTTCGGTCTCCTGTGACGTCGATTAACCTTTTTGCTATTTCCTTAAAAAGGCTTATAGCGCTAGGACCCCACGGACCAAGGGTCTCGACACCGAAAGGGACAAAAATATATTCGGAGCCTAGACCCCTGTATTTGCAAACTTTAGCCTTTTCTGCCGCTTCACAAGCCGCACCAGCTCTGTTGTTGGTTCCACGTAGATGGGAAGGGGCCAGCGTGTCTGAACAGGTTGCATCCCATACCAGCACCCGGCCCATCCTCCATGGAATCAAACTCATACCGTCCGGTCTCTTGCCATCGTCTCTTGCAATACCAGACGGCTCAAGTAGACTTGGCACGTTGACGGTGGCAAGAGACCGACGTATGATATCGTTAAGTGCTGCATGTCTCGAGAAGCGACCGGCACTTTTTTGGCATGATAGCCCGTGATATCCTAGCTTGTCGACGTCACTGCCACACGGACATTTATGAGGAGCGCAGACCGGAACCCCAAGCCGTAGACAGGTTGCGATTCGGAGCGTGTCAGGCTCAAGAAATGTTCCTGTATTTGACGAAGGATACGCGTGAAGCCAGTAGCCGGCCTCATGCGTACCCACGGCCAAAAGCCTAGCACGCGCCGAACCTGTACTAAAGCTCAAAAGATTGTCATAAGTCAATTTGCAGTTTATGTCGTCCCAGCTCCTCTGTGAATTTAGAGGAAATTGAAAATTTTGACCAGGGCATTTAATTAAGAAAGCGTTTCTAGCTTCTTCCAGGCCAGCAATCTCAAAGTTTGAAGGGGATGCCCTTAAAATTTTACTTATGAGATTTGCTGAACTGTGGACAGAAGATAGGAAGGCTGGTAAAGAGACACTGGAAATTTTGCGAATTCCTAAACCACCATAACGGATGGGTAGGGATGCTTGGGTCCAAGATTGCTCGTTCATGTGTATATTAAGAATCGATTCTAAACTTATTTTGATTAAGTTGTCCACTTGTGTCAAAAGGTCTGGGTGATTCCAAAAGGAGCAGCAACGGAGCACATACGTAAATTTCGGGACAAAAAGACAAGATTTTAAAATGCAAAGTGCATAATGTGGACTAATTTCAAGGAGACGGTCAGCAGAATTTTGAAATTTAGCAATTCTTGTATATATATATATATATATATATATATATATATATATATATATATATATATATATATATATATATATATATATATATATATATATATATATATATACAAGAATTGCTCGTTTAATAGTATAGGATTTTAAATATAAAACAGCATTTTTAAATAAGTAAACAAGTATATTTAAGAACAATTTTAGTAGCGTTATAAGATAAATTAGTAGAATAAAGTGAAAACAGTGGTCGTTGGTTGTTACAGTGCAAAATAGTGATCAGCTGTTCGTAACAAGATCAGCTGTTTGTCATTAAACCGTACTGCAAATTGCTGCTGTAAACATTTAAGTTATTTAACAAACCTTAAATAGTTAAATGTAAACAAGGCAAATAGTATATAGTAAATCGCTAATTATTAAACATTCTTATAATCATACATATCAAATTACATAATTGATACAAACTTCGTATAGCGACATCTATTGGTCTAACTTTCATCTAAATAAAGTACTTGTCAATAAAAATGGCACATAAGTGCGGCGCCTGTGGTCGTTTTGCTTCTACAATTGACTCGATAAAGTGCTCAAGTTGCACTCATTTATTTCATCGCAAATGTGCTAGTATTCCTATTGACGGCCGAATATCAAATAAATGGCAATGCAGCGGTTGTAAGGCAAAAAATGTATGTGCGAGTGGGGTGAACACAATTGCTACGCCCAGTTCGTGTAGCTCGGGCGGCACGGACACAGAGTTTGGCGATGCACAGCTTGGATCCGACGATGGAGGGCGCTGTGAAACTAATGTCGACTTAGTAAACGAGCTAAAATTAATACGCGAGCAGTTGACTACTATTGCCCGCGAAATGGTATCTTTTCGCCAGGAAATCACTAACATTAATTCTAATGTTAGTGAAATAAGTAACAGGGTTAGCGACGTCGAGAAAAGGATCGCATGTCTTGAGCAGCAGGCACCGGACTTGCCGAGTCAACCCGGAGGGTCCAAGGTCGAAGATAGCATAGCGGAGTTAAAGTGTCGACTTAACGAGCGTGATCAAGAATTACTTTTAAACGATCTGGAAATATCTGGTGTAATAGAACAGAAGGGCGCAAACCCCGTGCACCTAGTCACTATGCTTACGGCTAAAATTTGCACTGAATTGGATGAGCGCGATGTTGTAAGTGCAAGGCGTATAGGCATGCGCCGCGAGGAAATACCAGGCAGCGGTGACAAGCGGAGGCCGCGTCCGTTAGTTGTCCGTCTCGCTCGTCGAGTGATTCGAGACAAACTAATTCACGAAGCGCGCGTTCGGCGGGGGGCGGATACTGCCGGTTTAAACTTAGGTGGCGAGCCGCGCCGATTTTATGTTATTGAGCGGCTCACCTCAATCAATAGGCAATTATTTTATAAAGCACGGAAAAAAGGGCGCCGCAAAGGCTGGAGATACCCCGTTATAGAATTCGAACAGAAATAGATATAAACAAAATTTTTGGGGATTGAATTTTTTTTTTTATTTTTATAGAATAGGGTGACAAACGAGCACACAGTCCACCTGATGGTAAGTGGTTGCTGCGGCCCATAGACATCTACATCTATCTTCCATTACAAATCAAAATGCAGATGCGTTGTCACCCGTGAGGACTGAGATGGAATGCCTCATTTCCAGTAAAAAGGGTCTCCGGTTCTCTACACTCACCATACGAAATACAGGAGCATCAAGCTACCATTTCACGCTGGTATTCTGTGAGAGCGTGGTCCTTCCCCGGTCGAGCCGAATGAATAGTTTGAGGCGAATTTTAATCTTGTTCTTTACGTTACTTCTTGCACGATGTCAATTTGGCTGTCGTCTGGATTATAATTATTTCTCAATGATTGTTTCCCCTACGCATCTACGTAGCTGCTATTACGAGAACATTTTATTTTTATTTTTATTTAGACTACATTTTATTTCCATTTTATTATTAGGTTACATTTTATTTTTGTTAAGTTGCTTTGCATAGGTTTATGGAGTATGGAGTAAATTTTTCGTCTGTTATTTTGTAGTTACACTTTTAATATTATCACATTTATTCTTTGTCTTTTGTTAAAGTGAATATTGTGACAGGTTTAATGTTTGCTTTCTAACGTGTAGCAGCATAACGGGAAATGGCGACAGGATATTGTCGGATAATATATTCGGAAATCAATTATGTTTATTTATAACTTATAACTGTGGCCCATACATAGAAATGTATTTGACAGGACATAAGCAGTGGTATCATAGTCTCCTTTATTATGGTTTTGTTTGGGTTATTATTAATTTTGTAACGTTTTCGTATTATTATAAATTCTTTGAAAATGACTAAATTAAATAAGTTGAAAATTGGCTTTTTGAACCCCGGGTCCCTTGGTACTAGGCACGACGAATTCCTAGCTGCTATGGCGCATCACTCTGTAGACATAATGGCTATCAATGAAACATGGCTTCGGACAGGGGAGGAAGGCCGGGCGCCTTCTGTTCCAGGGTATCGACTGCTTCACGTACCCCGACCTCCCAAAGTTCGTGCGCGTGGCGGCGGTGTGGGTTTTTATTTGAGACGGGGCTTGTCGTCAAAGATTATTCAACATCCTATTTGTCCCGCGGTGGAGCAGATGTGGTTAAATATTAAAATTAACGGCAAGTCCCTTGTCTTTGGTACTGCTTATCGTCCCCCATGGTTGAGCGTGACATTATTTCTGGACGCGCTGAGCGAGTCCTTAGGTTCTTTTGTAGGCTACGATCAAACAGTACTGCTTGGGGATTTTAATATCAACATTTTAAATAAAAATTGTGTTAGTAACAAAATGCTTTCGGACTTCTTAACATGCAATAACCTCGTGCAATATGTTGAGGAACCAACACACTTTACTGAATATAGTGAGACACTGTTAGATGTTATATGTTCAGATGCATCGGTGTCATATATAAGTGTGGACTATATTAGTGACCTTAGTAGTCATGCCTTTATTGTATTTGAACTTGACATTCCCAAGCCTAAGTTTCAGCCTGAAAGCGTCACGTATAGACCTTTAAGGGATATGTACATAAACCTTTTCAACCAAGATTTAAAACAAATTAACTGGCACTGTGCATCGTCAGATAACATAAACGATATGATTGATTCTTTTAACAAAAATTTATTAAATATCTTTAATTCTCACGCCCCTCCTAAAACTGTCCATATAAAAAAAAATATTATCCATGGATAACGCATAACATAAGATGTATGATGAGGACACGCAACGAGGCTCAAGTGAGAGCCCGGAAAACAAAAATTACCCCACATAAGGATTATTATAGGGAACAAAAATCAATAGTTAATAAAGCGATAGTTTCAGAAAGATTTCCTACTACAAATTTTATATTAATTCAAAACTAAATCAACCTAAAATAATGTGGAAGCACATTAAACGCCAAGTTCAAATAAAAAGTAAGGATACTTCTTTGCCATCCCATTTCAGTGACCCTGATGCTTTAAACAATCATTTTCTTAATATTCCTGGTAAAAATGACGTCTCATTGTCTCTTCTCACTTTCTTTGAATTTAATGGCACTAATGATAACTCTTTCTATTTTAAAGAAGTCTCGGAGGATGAGGTGGTTAAAGTTATAAACTCTTTGCAGTCTAATGCAGTGGGGTGCGATGGCATTTCTCATGATATGTTAAAGTTATTACCTAAAGATGTTATTACAGAAATAACATACATAATTAATAAATCTTTTGCGACAAATACCTATCCGGATCTCTGGCAAAAAGCCATCGTTAAACCTATACCAAAAACTAGTAACCCTGTTTGTATGTCGGATCTCAGGCCAATTAGTATTCTACCGTGCCTTTCTAAGATAATAGAAAAGCTTGCATGTAGTCAGCTAACAAAGTACCTTGAAGCAAATAACATCCTTCCTGAGCTGCAATCTGGCTTTAGAAAGAAGCACAGCACTACCACAGCGCTTATAGAGGTCGTGGATGATATACTGACTGCACAAGCCAGTGGTGAGGGTACTATTTTAACATTACTTGATTTCTCGCGCGCCTGTGAAACCCTCAATATCCCATTACTTCTTTCAAAATTATATTTTTATGGTTTAAGCAGAAACGCAACCCAATGGTTTGCCAGTTACTTTAAAAATAGGTCACAGCAAGTTGAAATACAATTAAATGGAAAAGGTAAAGCTATCTCTGGGGAGCGCCCTGTGAACCGAGGAGTACCGCAAGGATCCATTTTAGGTCCCTTACTTTTTATAATATATATATTATGTCTGCACATATATTACACTATTATTAAAAATATTACATTAGACATTATTAGAAATATAGAGTATTGTAAGTACCACATGTACGCTGACGACTTACAGATATATATATATATATATATATATATATATATATATATATATAAATATATATATATATATATATATATATATATATATATATATATATATTTATATATATATATATATATATATATATATATATCTATATATATATCGTTTAAGCCTTGTGATGTTCAAGTAGCAGTGACAAAATTGAACTTGGATTTGGGTCGGATATCTTTGTGGTCAGAGCGTAACGCATTGGTTCTCAATCCAAAAAGTCGCAGTACCTTATTCTAGGATCGCCAAATCAAATAAAAAAGATCACACTAAGCCACCCTGCCATTATTGTAAACAACGAACCTATTGTGAGAGTCACTGAAGTCAGAAATTTGGGGGTAATAATGGACGACAAACTTCGTTTTGAGAAACATGTAATGGATATTGCACGTAACTGCTTTTATAGGTTGAAAGTACTTTACCGTATTCGCGAGTACCTAAGTGTCACCTTACGTATACATCTCTGCGAGTCTATCGTGCTTTCAAAATTCAATTACGCGGATTCTCTCATAGGCCCACGACTATTATCTCGAACACAGCAAATAATACAGCGGGTACAGAACGCCTGTGCACGCTTTTGTTTCAATGTACCACCACGTGCACATGTAACCCCTTTCATTAATAACGCTAATATTTTAAAAATGGACTGTCGCAGGCGACTACACGTTGCCTCACTTTTGTTTGGAGTTATTAAAAATAAAGAACCTTTATATTTATATAATAAGTTGATTTGGTCTAAAGATCAAAATAAGCAGTATAATACCAATCATCCAATTACAAGTTAATATATCCTTTCTACCGGTCGGCCGCTTTCAGAGGTAGTTTTAAATATAATGCCACTAAATGTTGGAATAACCTCTCGCCTTCACTGCGTGACCTGAAAACAATTAGTGGGTTTAAAATCAAATACAGGTTACACTTACTTTCGGAACAAAAAATACCGATCTATAAATTAAACTGGTAGGAGGTTAAGTTCTTTCAACACGTCAGTAATCTCAGTCCCATAAATTATGTAGATATTTTTAATTTTCACTTTATATAATATATAAAAGTATTTTATTTAAATATTTATATAATAAATTTACTTTTTCTGACAATCATTTTCTTACCTTTATTCTTTAGCCAACGTTTATTCCGCATTCTTAATAAATAAAATTGATATATTTAGAAGGAAAACGTTAATTCTATTTTGTACTTACCTTCATTAGACTAATGATATCCACTATTTATGTGAATTAAAATTTAAAAACATATATTTTTTTATATATTCCGCGTCGCATTATAGCATGTGCATTGAGGCAGCCGTCCGAGTTACGTCGGAGTGCGGGCCGGACTGAAAACCAGTGTCGGGATCAGAGCAATGCGTGTTTCTGTATCTCGATTTTTACTGAGTCCTGTCCATTTCACGGTCTTATGCTGCTACACAGACTCATTTTATATTATTTTTACATTTTTGTTAATTTAGGGAAATATTGTTTTATTTTCAGTTTAATTCCAATTTCTTGCTTTGTTTTGTATCTATTGTGATTAGACCGTGAATAAATGTTTTTTCTTTCTTCTTTCTTTCAAGTTTACGCCTCCTTTGTGTTAGTACACTATGTTCAAATGTTGAAGTAGATAGAAATCCTGTATCACAAAACAACCTTAACCCCAAAAACTAATTATAATCTTGTATTACAGAAAATAATTGCCATTTAAATTTATGTAAACCATTAACTTTTTTTACAAGTGCCAAACCAGACATATTAAGTTTTGCGAACTATAAATCCTATAATTTCAAATTTAAAAAAAGTATGTGAATGCATGATTGTAAAAACCCACCTCAGACCAAATGCGAAAGTTTCAGAAAATCAATGAAAACTGTCTGGTGTAAAAAAAACTGAAGGCCATGTTTTTCTTTTTTTACTATTTATGTTGAAAAATATTTAGTATATGGTATGTTAAAAGTGGGAGTATAATATATTCACAGATTTTTTTATTTCATTTTTTAAAGTTTTGGGATGAGGTAGATTTTTACAGTCATCATGTACAAGGTGTGTTTTTACAATCAAAGTCCAATTTGTATGAATGTTTCATAATATTTATTTTCATTAAAAACTAACAGAATTATTCTAATTCTTCATCTTCGACATTTTCAGCTGTTGGCCACTGCAATATTTCGTCCCACAATTTAACTTTTTCATCTTCAGGCACAAACTGAACGCATTTTTTCAGGTGTTGCATCTTGTTTGAATTAATACAGAGCTGCCTTGGTCCATATGCAGGTTCATTCGGTAACGATACGGTAATCTGTGGCCTTATCTTCAACCAAAAGGTATACTTTGTCAGTCCATCAATGAATTCCTGCGTTTTTACCTGCACTTCACCGCCGATCCTTTGAATGTGAGGTGATGGAACTTTGAGATACTGAAGCTTACTTTCTCCGGAAATTCACCGATCTTTTGTTTCAAGGGATAGTGCAGTCATTTTGAAGTGTTGAACACACCATTTTTTTCACTCTGTCACATGCTCTCCGCTGACTAAGTGAACTGTAAAAAAATCACTCTGCCTGCTTCAAGATACGATTAATTTCATAAATTCCTGAACACTGTACAGCCTCTCTTTACTCCCTTTAATCCCAAATGCTCTATCACACGGCAGAAAAGAATGGCCACGTATCGGGAAGATCTGTTGAATTTTTTAAAATGCCGCAAATTCAAAAAAATGTTTCATCTTCTTGGGATCCTTGCCTTGCTTCTTAAAGTTTATTATAGAACTTCTTTGCCCTCTTTTTGTGTACTAGCTTTTCGGCCAAAGCCACCTTTTTGGCTACGTAATTCAGGGTTTTTGAATTGATTTTCAAGTCTAGACTCTTGCAGAGGCAGCACGTTTCTACTGCTGGTCATCCAAAATGAAGAGCGAAGTTCTCTCTGAGTATTTTATTATAATATTCGTACTTAATACTAGTTTCTGGGTATTTTTCCGTATAAAGTCGTAACATATTTTTACTGATAAATTAGCAGGAAGATACTTTATTACACCAGAAGAGTAGTGGATCTTTTTTTTGCTGGAAAACAGGATATAAGAGAGATCACTGCAGTAATTTCATAACCAGACATCACATAGACCGTTTTCGATTTACCTCTCTTGTCTTCCGGTATTTTACCCAAAACCAACAAGTCACGGAGCCTCTTAACACGGTCCTTAGTAATACCAAATAAGCTAAGACCATTTTCTCCATTAAGCAGTAAAATTTTATTTAATTTGTGTAATACAAGTAATTCGTGTCCATTACAGTCACTACAGTTGTTCAGACTAACGAAACTAACGTTAAAAATGTAAATATTGGCAGCTGACAGTTTCAAGTGTTGCCACATGTTTGGTTGTAAAAACACACCTCATCCAGGATAAGGTGGATTTTTACGCTCAGTGAAATTTTCGTGCCACTATAACTGTGGGATACTTACACGACTGAGGTGTGTTTCTACACTCAAACAGTTTGTCTTGCCGTAGAGAATATAAATCCGTCATAAACAGTAATTCGGAAAAAGTGGTCTGAGGTGGGTTTTTACAATCATGCATTCATGTATAGGTCTTTTCAAGAAGACTGATAAAGAAAATAATGTTGCCGTAAATGATCGCTCGTTGAGCGTCTGCGGATTGTGTGAAAATTATGGTGCAGTGTTTACATATGTTAGCAATTTCGTTGGCTACGACGGTCAATCGACGGTCGGCGTATTTTTTTACTTCTTTTCTTGTATTAAATGAACGTTTTATTATTCTGACTTGGTTTCGCACGAATAGTGCTAATGCGTCAAAAACATGGTGGGCCCTATTTTGTTTTGAGTAGTTTATATATATATATATATATATATATATATATATATATATATATATATATATATATATATATATATATATATATATATATATATATGGAAGAAGGCGGTACTGAGACGCGGGAACAACATAGTCCGGGCAAAAAGTTATTTAAAATATAATTAAAGTGAATTTAGTGATAAAAAATCGTACAAGTGACAATCAATTAGCGGATATGACTATACAGTGAAGACAAGGGTTAACGAATAATACACAAAAAACCTAAAAAACTGAAGTGTGAACATACAACAATCTACGAACTTTTATAGTCTTTTCTCGCGAATCTAAGAACTTAAATTGTAATAGTGTTAATAATATATGAAAGTGCCGCATTGTGAATAAACAAAAAACCGCGAAAGCTACCCTTTTTAGAAAAAAACATAACCTCACTCCTGAATGAGACTGCAATTTCGCCTATCCGACATAGTAAAATAAACTGCGAAACACCCCCATCTATTAAAAAGGAAGCACACTACGTTTTACGAATTACGCACAATACGAATACGAAACAATACTTACCAGTTTTACTAGAGGATGCAACAAGAATCAAAACAAAACAGACACTTTGGAAGAAATTATGAACGCCTTACAAAATATTCAAAAAGAACTGAACATATAAAAAATAGAAATTCAGAAAAGTGGCGAAAAGGTGACAGAACAATTAACACTCAACATTAATAACAAATTAGAAGAGAAATTTACCGTACTGGAAGAAAAACACCAAACCCTGAAAGAATCTGTTGAACAACAAGAAAAAAATTCAATTTATGGAAAAACAAGCCAGACAAAGAAACATAATTTTCTTCGGTATTGAAGAGAGTTGGACAATCTATCATAACTTGGAGAACAATATTTCGCAATTCATAAGGGAAAAATTGTACTTAAAATGTGATTATAGACATATTCAAGAAATACAAAGTGGGGAAAAAAGGTGATAAACCGCGATCAATAATTGTAACCTCTTCTAACCTTGGTTCAAAGATTAGCATTCTCAAGCAAGATCAAAAATCAAAAGATTGCTAAAATACACCCAATATTACTTGAACGAAGATTACCCTAAATACATATTAGAAAAAGGAAAAAACTCCAGGAAGAAGCAAATAGAGAGTGCAAGAAAGGAAATAAAGTCATGATAAAATACGATAAATTTGTTATATTAAAATCAAACAACAAAAGATCACGATCTCTGCGGATGGGATCTGCTATACCAACGAATCTGTAGCCTTTTGGACGTGGTCGAAGTGTCGGTCTGTTTCGGCATTACCGCTATGGGACCTATAGAGGCACCCGTAGTCGTCGCTTTCTACGCGTAGCCAAAGGATGGACAGGTCAGGACCTTCAAGACTGCCGAGGCGTAGAGAACAGATGTCCTCTCTGACGTATACGCAAACTCCAGCCCGAGGCACAAAGGAGTGTTCTAGTTTGTACCCCAGGTAGGAGAGTTACGAAGCATCAGCCGGAGAGGACACCTGCGTTTCGGTCAGAAAGAGCAGAGCCGGCCTTGCCGTCTCTAGATGGTAGTGGACGGCGTTTAGGTTAGAGTGAATTCTCCTATTATTGCAAGCGTATAAGAATAAGAATAAGAAATTCACGGATGGCGTGGAAGAGGTCGCCTTGGTCTTGTTGCTCGGCTTGCCCCGAGAGGTTGTTGCCTTGCAGAATACGTGGGGCAGCCTGAGCACCCACTCTCAGGAGTGGAGTAACTTGATCGTGGATGCTCCGCGAGGGATTCTACAGGGCTGCTGGTATTCTCCTGGGGTAGATCTTTACTTAATTCCTCTACCATGTTAAAGGGGGGGGGGGGAGGAATTGGGTCTCCGGCCACCTACACTCACCAGACGAAACGCGGATGCTGAGCTTCCACTTCAAGCCGGTATTCTATGAGGTCGTGGTACCACCGCGGTTTGAGCCGGCCCATACGTGCAACAGCAAAGGTGCCGCGTGCCGTGGCTCTACCACTGTTAAAATAATGTTAACATAAAACGTGATAAAATAAATTTTATCCAATGTTTTAAATTAATTGTTTATGTTTTCGTTCGTAAGGAAAGTTTGAGGCATAATTTAATTATCTCATTTCCAAGCTCCCCAACAACAAGACTTTTCCATTGGTGTTTGTAAAGAAAATTTGCCATCTATTTTTAATATATAATCGCATAATAATAAGATTACGATTATATATTTTTCCAATCACCGATAGGCGTACAACTTACAGACTCATATACACACACACACACATAACATTCGCAGATGCGCGTGAACACACATACACGTACATACGGATTCATACCAAAAACACACAGTTTTGTAGATTATTAACTGTTATCTATAACCTTAAATGTTACATACATCATACCTAATAGGGAAGAGATCCATTTTATCTGAATTTTTAACATAAAATTTTATCAGAAATGAAAACCTACGTACAATTTTCCTAATACAGAAATACATTTATGATCCAATGCAAACAATGCTATCGTAGGTGTATGGACACTGTAGAGAAAATATAACTAAATATATAAAACACTTTTGGATCTATGTATCGAGTCGCAAAACCGAGACTGAAGTTCCGTCCACTTTGCATTACCATAACCTTAAATCCAGCGACCCCGAGACGGTATATAATAAGTTCTCTGACTTCTTTCAATCAGTGTTTGAGCCCTCTCCCCCTTCTCTTTCGCATTGGCAGCCTCCATCTTGTAGCTCAAGTCACGATATTTTAATTTCTAATATTTAGTTCACTGAAACTGAAATTCTAAAGGAACTCAAAAATTTAGACGTTTCCAAGGGTCATGGTCCAGATAGCCTTCCTCCACTCTTTTTCAAACAAACTGCTGAAAATATTTATAAGCCTTTGCACATTATCTATAATAAGTGTTTGTCGGAGGGTGTTTTTCCTAGGAGATGGAAACATGCAAATATAACTTCAGTTCATAAAAGTGGGTCAAAACATGATATTGAACAGTATCCCCCCATCTCTATTCTCTCCGTCTTGTCGAAGGTCCTCCAAAAATTAGTCCACAACCAAATTTACCCGATTCTACACAGGGATATCATTGAAGAACTACATGGTTTCGTTAAACATAGATCTACTACTAGTAATCTGTAGAATTTTTTCCTGTATCGTGGAGGCTTTTTACGAACATAAATTGCACAAGTACAAACATCCAGACTCAAAACAATTATTTGTAGGATATACAAGTACTTGTTCCGTGCGGGATTCGAACCCATGGCCCTCAGCGCTGTAACTCAAGGTAAGCCATTGCGACACAGAGCCGTCTAAATGGAAGTTTTTGTTTGATAAGTCTAGAAAGACACCGTTTTGAAGTAAAATATATATTAGGATATCCGTTATACTTAATATACGACCTCTTGTAAATACTTGTAAATTAAGATTTACAAGATGTGTAGATGACACCAATAGAGTGATGGAGTATAATGCTCGCTCCCCAATTCATCTTGCAAAAAGAAAGTGAATAATTAATGGAGATAGGTCTTGCGCTTTCCACTGGAGAGAGTGAGAGTAGGTGTATGTAATTATTCGCCTCGGCTTCATCTGAGTATTATCTATAAATATGGCGTTTTTTATTAAAAATGGTTATTCATGTAACCCCTTCTTCTCTTCTTCATTATCAAAAGCTTTAGCGTATTTTTAAGAGTGTACGCATACACATACACACAAACGCGCGCCTCAGTTTACGCTTACGCGTGTTGACAAGGTTAGGAAACGAACATACATATTTATTTTATTGTGCACAAATATCCTGTTGGAGTTCTAGCTTATGAATCAGAAGTCCGATACTCCATACTCAGTACACATATTGAATGGAATTAGAAGTATTTTTTGGAGTTATTTTCACTAAAATTGTGTGGTGTGGGGGACCACATTTTGGCTTTTTGTTTTTTCCTTACAAAAATAAATGTCTGTAATGCTATCATTTTTACATTCACAATTTCACTGCTGAACATAGGCCTCCCTTAAAGAAATGCACCAAGCACGGTTCTGAGCCACCTGCATGCATCGACTTCCTGCATGTCTTAACCAGGTCGTCACTCTATCCAGTAATGTTAAACAAACTTTAAAACAAATAATATATTTATATATTCACAAAAACACAAAACTCAAAAATTATTTCCCTGACATAAAGCAAAAGTATTATGTTTATATAGGTTATTTGAGGCTGACAATAATGAACTTTCAGTCCAAAATCTTATATATTTAATTTATAAAAAATTGCATTTGCATGTGATATTTGATTGACAGCTCAAACATACACATGTGTACTTTTTGAGCTATAGCAATATGAAAGAAAAAGAGGCAGAGATCTAAGTTGCTTAGAAACCAATAAATTTATTTTTATTTTTAATTACAATAAAAAATCAAAGATACAATTTCGTGACATACGCCGTAACACAGTTGAATCAATTTGACTCTATACAAAAATATCATAAAGTTTCCTCAACATCTCCATTTTAATATAGTTATTTATAAGTATTTTCCGTGTAATGGTTGGTATCTTTCCGTATATGTGGTAAGAGGCAAAAAGGCAAACAAATCAGGAGATCAGCATCAGCATCTTTCTATTAATAACAACTAGACAATAAAAACTACACTTGTCAACCTGCCAAGCACGGCAAATATGGCAGCTATATCCCCTTTGAAGCAATCTCAATGGAGGGCCATGTTCAATAATGTACATTGGTAGGCTGTTATAAATGAATAAATTAATTATGAACATTATATCAATTTTTCATAACAGTATACTTCGCAGACGTGACTGCCTATGACTGCTACATGGAAATTTTATCTTTAGGTAGACATGGGCATTTTTGATTATTTCTGTGCACCGCCATTACACAGTACACTTAATTCACGAAAAGACCGTAATTGACAATGACACACCGCACTTTAACACGTGGTCAGATTGCATCAAACCTATTCAAATAATTAAAATATAAATATACACTTGCTTGCGCAAATCTACTGTATGAATAAATTTCGGTCTCTAAGAAGATAAAATATTAATAAATAAATAGATGTTATTGATTCTTTCATCCAAGAAACGACTACACCTTTTTTACTTAACTGGTCTCATGTCTTTGTGTTTCGGGTTTTACGAGATTCACGGCTTCACGATTGGAGAGTTTTAAAAATTCGCAGCATTCTGATGTATGTATATCTTTAAAGTCCGAATCTCAACGAAACAAATGTTTGTTTGGGCTACAAGTAGTCGTTCCGAGATCGGGTGTTTGTGCATGAGTAAAAACGCCTCCACGACATCACCAAAACGTCACCACGAAGAAAATATAGTGAGTCACCCTCATTAAAATTTCTTCCCTCAACAATATATGTATTATGGTATTGTTACTAATAGAAAAATTAAGTAATTTAAAGTATGAATATAAATAAATAGCTGGAAATATAAATTCATAATTGGCACGCTTAATTTCAAATACAAACGATGATAATAATCACTTATCGATTTAAGTTTAAAAATCTAATCATAACTTACACAGCCTAAATCAACAAAGCCGCAGATACTGCAAATAGTCGCTGTAAACCCATTGTATAATTAAAATACTAATAATACATTTTCAATATTACATTGTGATTAATTTAATATAATAGTGGTTTAAATAATATCTACATTTAAATATCCTTATAAATATTGATGGAACCGTCGTACACAATAAATAATAGCGGTTATCTCTTTCCGTATTTTTTTTCGACACAAATAACATACGGCTAAACCTCTAGACCGTGTCATTTGTGTAGATCACAGCTATCGTTTAAAAATTTTTCATGGGAGGTCAAAAGGTTATACTTGTCAGTTTTAAAGTACAGTACAATATAGCAGTAAAAACAAGAGCCGAAGCACGTTCTGAATTTTGGTTTCAAGGAATCGATACATTCGGCTGCTCCCCCCCCCTCTTACCTCCTTTTCGATGTCTCATTGGAAGTACCTATCTCGTCCATTCCACAGAATACACACGTCTACTTGCAAAATTCGATAAAACGTTCTGTTTATTTGGTTGGTAGTAGCAGATGAATATTCTAATTGAATCGAAGTGTATAAATACGGAAAGTGCAACGCCCTCAACTGCAGTAATCAGGAAGGTATGTGATCGGTCAAGGTTTGGAACTCCAAAAAAATTAGTAAGGGGAATGAAAATGAGAACAACAGATACATGACGCCAAAATTCAATCGATTTCGAATGCGACAGAAAAAAGACTGAACTCGGAAAATAAGTTTTGTGAGGCAAAGAATCATGTCCAGTCTTAACCTGAAAATTTTCTAACGCATCTGTGATGTAAAATATCTTATAAAATTGCATATTTTTTGCCTATTTCGTATTGCAAAATTGAATTTTCAAATAAAGCCTGCAAAAAAAGTAATGTGACTATGTTTATCATTATCAATAGACTTGGAGATGGAACGTGCTTTACAATGGCGTAAAGGCCCAGAAGCTATGCCAAAGTTTATTAAAAAGATAGAGTATATTCTTAGTCTATGATTAAAAACGTGTTTTACATGTTCCGTTTCAGCCTACGAAAAACTTGTTCATTCGTCATGTTGTGTTTTATGGATATTCAAAATAACCAATTGCTTTTTCTATAACTTATTAATTTATGATTAGATACGACTTTTTATGGTTTTATGTGTGTAATACGATAGTTTTTTGTTCTGTACCAGGATGTAACTCTTCCAGAAAGTATAATCCCCAGGATTACTCATTTCACCAAGAAGTTTATAACCCGATATTTACCGTTTTTTCTTAACAGTGGTTCACACATTTGCTGACTTTGGAGGAAATATAATGAAAAATCAATTTTATTTAGTATTGAGATGATCCAACACGAAAAATCAGCCATATTAGGAAAATAACAAGTAGATAAATATGTAGGCATTAATAACCTCACTATTTAGTGATACGCTCGATTTGGTTTTGATTTGAATTTGGTTTTGTTTTAAAGTATGAGGCTGAGCTACGCGAACAGAATTATTACGCAAGACCGAAAACTTAACGAATCCCTATGCCTCACTAACCCGTCTAGCTTATAGTAAGATAGGCGTACCAGAAGTGGTATATGAATAGGCCGTGACGATATTCAACAAAAAATATACCTATAAAACAGACCCGGTTTAATACATTTTCTAGAAATCTAGTACGTTTCCAATCTGAAAACTTATAAATAAAATAGTAAAGGATATTTATACGACCTATGCACGGTATCTTTCATATTGTAACATTTAATTTAACGTTCATTTTGATCGATATCGAAAAATTAGTACAGTACAACAATGATATTGCACACATTGACAATCTACACACACTAAAACAATCAGTTTTTGATCTCGATTGTTTGTTGTAGTCGCCAATCTATGGAGTTTATACCAAATCTATGGTATTGTCAATGTCTGAAATCGCTGCCTCTTGAATCGTGAGTTCTGGTTTATTGCGTAGGTTATTTAACGCTATAAATTCGTCTTTGGGTAGATTTGGTTTAGGTACTGAATTTCGACATAACATAGACGATATGTCTTGACATATCGGCTCCAAATCATCTATCCGCATATTGTTTTTAAATAAACTCCTCGACACCACAGATAATTTCTTCGTACGGTAAATTGCGCGGTGTTATTTCAAAATTAATTCCTCTTTATAATATTGTTGCATCATCCAGTGATTGTTTTGACAGATTATAGAACGCGATTAATCTATGATCTGTGTTTATAGACAACGGTTGCGTTTGGTTCTGACGTTGATTCAGATGTTTGACATTTGATTTGTTCGTTAATTATTTATATTTTTCTATATGTCTGTTTTTGCATTCATTATATTTACTAATTTCGCATTTATATTCGATGCAAACATTATAATCAAATGGCATTAAAACTTTATTTTATTCATTGAATGATGTGTCCATGGATATTTTATGTGATGTAGATCGGAGCGTTTTGTTTTTGTTAGATTACCGTCCGTTTACTTGCCCGATTTAAGATCTTAGCGCTTCTTCGAATGTCCTTTTTGGTTGATATTTTGACACACGTAGGAAAAAGATTATGGTCTTGGCATCTCTTCAAGAAATTTAAGGCTGTTAGACCTTAGGATGTTCTAATCGGCGCATTTTATTTGCTATTTCCAATCCGTATTGATTTACATAATGATTTCTTATATTTATGAGAATACTACACATTTAATATTTTATTAAAATAAAACTAGTTTTTACGGATTTTATCGCGTATATTATTTTTTTTGGTTAATATACGCAATAAAACTCGTAAAAAAGTTTTATTTAAATGTGTAGTGTTCGCGCGATTGCTGGGGGCTACCATCTGCTTGGGATCCTATAATTAATAAAATAAAATTCCAACACAAGCATACAACTACAAGACTTGAAGATACTATAATTTTATACTGTGTAGATTGGAACTGAAATAACCGCAGTTAACTATGAAATCGGGACGTCGAACACCTCAACCCCCCCCCCCCCCCGTGACCATGAGTGTTGTAAAGTGCTGCTTGAAACGTCGGAAATATAAAGAGGTAATATTTGCAATAATAATCCCTAAAAACTTGTTTTATTTATATGTGTAGTGTTTGCGTAAATATAAGAAATGATTATGAAAGAGTTCTAGTTAAAATTTATTATCTTTTTTATTTTTGTTATGTAAATATCAAATTTTCTCCATTTGATTTATCAGCTGCGAAAAATCATGCGAAGTCTGACTGTAAGAGGGTGCGGCTACTATTTCATTTTTCTGGTATACAAATCAACTTCATTATTGAGAACATGAGCAGAAGCAAATCCCACAGACATGATGGCCTGTTGTATGTACATAATAGAATTTAAAATATTCGAGTGTACATTTATCGAGAGTCTTTTTGTTGTTCTACATAATGTATTACACATAATTTAATATTTTATTATTAATTACGTTGAATAATTAAAAATTGTAAGAAAGTTATAGCAAATACACACGATTTAAAGTCATAAAAGAAAAAATATTTATATAGGCACATATTTAAGTAATTTTTGTTAAGCTAAATTTTTGTTAACGACCTCTCTACGATTAAAGACCTCCTCCAGTTTTCATAGGAGTCTCAATGTGTATTAGTCAGTCATATTTACTAGAGTACCGAGTGAATAGGTAAAAAAAGGACAAGATATATCTCGTGTGCTATTGTCCTATATCCTTACATCAGCAAAAAAAACTGATGATGAAATAATGAACAAAAAGATGGTGACATTATGAAGACAATTGTGAGTGAAGTGACAGGCGGCCTTTGCAGAATTTTTTGCTACCTACATAAGACCGTCCTAGTTGATTTGGTGACGAAGAATAGCTCACTTTCTATCTGTGAATATTCTGATTTACGCGCTGGTGCATGAGCGCATTCACCTCCTTCACTAGAACGGTGGTGGTAAGTGGGAAGAGGCGATTTAACTGCAAGAACTATTTAACGCATTTGTTACGTGGTGCATTCATTCGTGATGATAGTGAACTGCTTTAACTTCGATGGATAGAAGCATTAAAGCTTTACAGAAGTGGATAAAGGGAATATTATTAGTGTTAACAGAATTGCTAGTATTTATCTTATTAAAATAAATCTGGTAGGTCGGATTGTTCGGACCTCGTTCCTGTCAGAAAACATGTCAACGATACTGAGTGGACATTCTTATGCGTAGTATTTCTTATGCGTATGGTAGGCCATATCTACCAACTGCGAACCGGTTACGGTCCAGAAGGAGGTTGTTGATTAGGGTTGACGTCAACGAGGTCATCAAGGGTCTTCTGGTGGCATTACTATTGATTATGTTTTTCCTCTTCCGGAAACGGTACCTATAGTGTTGCGAGCTATTAACGTATAGTCCCGAAAAAAAGAAAAAGGTAAAAAAAAACAAACATGGTACATGGCCTTGGAGACCGCTGATATATAGCCAGATAATACACTTAACAATACTTTAAACGGTATCAACACCAATATATTGACAAGCTTCTAATATCTGGTGCGTTGTATCACCGAATACCTTAAGGACAACGTTGATTTAGACATGGAATCTAGGGACTTAGCCATGAGGTTTCTCTGCCATTTCCTATTATTGCCCCCACGATACTCAGGGGGTCATGCATACTAAGACATGTGAAATTTACGGGTCAGGTTCACTCAAATGTTGTTACGATTTCCCTTTTACTGTAGTCCTAGTAGAATGTTTGCGAGGAGCCGAACAATTTTTTGACCAGTGTAGCTCGTAAAGAAATCGCATCTTTAGCATTATTTCTTCTTTCAGTTCTGTGTATTTATTTATTTATTCGTTTATAGTTTTAATTAAATTATGCGTATCAGGTACGGCTATATCTATTGTACGGTTTTGTATGTCAGAATAAAACTTTCGTAGTACATTTTGTAATTTGAGTTCTCAAGAACGGCCGTGGGAATTGTTACGAGCGTGAGGTTTGTGACAATAAAAATTGCCGATAAAATTACCTAAATTAACACTTTAATTTTCTTTACACAAATTTAAACTTAAAACACTAATATTTAATCACACTGATTCACTATATTCCGCTCCGAAGCTTCGCTTGTCTCGCCAAATTTAATACTTCCCCGATCGCGTATTGCAACGCCTTTATATAGGGCTCTTCCACGAAAACATCCAGAATATTCCAGAATATTCGAGTAAATACGCGCGCCAACCGACCAAGCGCAGAAAAATCGAATTTGGGGCTTCCAGAAAGCTTATTTCTTCAATTCGATGCTAGATCTTCTGGTCTACCTCACTCACAGATGGGCGGAGGCAGTAGAGTTCAAGGGGGAGGCATTGGCCGTTAGTTTGGACATTGCGAAGGCCTTCGATCGGGTTTGGCACAAAGCGCTTCTTTCGAAGCTCCCTTCCTATGGGCTTCCCGAGAAATTGTGCGATTGGATCACCAGCTTTCTTGCAGATCGGAGCATCAAGGTCGTTGTAGACGGTGCAAGCTCCGATTGCAAGCCTATTAATGCTGGTGTTCCACAGGGCTGCGTGCTATCGCCAACGCTGTTTCTTCTGCATATCAATGATATGTTGCATACCCGTAGCATTCATTGCTATGCAGATGACAGCACTGGTGATGCTCTTTACACCGGCCGAGCCAATATTTCTCGGGAAAACGTCTCCGAGTGCCGGGACAAACTTGTGTCTGAAGTCGAGTCTTTGCTGAACAGAGTCTCGGATTGGGGACGACTAAATCTAGTCCAGTTTAACCTTCAGAAGACACAAGTTTGCGCGTTAACCGCTAAAAAGAACCCCTTTGTCGTATCCCCTCAGTTTCAAGGCACTCCCCTTGTTGCCTCAGCCAGTATCGGAATCCTCGGCGTCGACATATCGAGTGACGTGCAGTTTCGTGGTCACTTGGAAGGGAAGGCCAAATTGGCCTCTAAAAAGCTTGGCGTGCTCAGCAGAGCGGGACAGTATTTCATGCCGGCACACCACCTGCAACTTTACAAGGCGCAGGTTCGGCCGCACATGGAATACTGTTCCCATCTCTGGGCTGGGGCTCCCCAGTACCAGCTCCTTCCACTTGACCGCATCCAGCGCAGAGCGGCTCGAATCGTCGACGACCGAGTGCTTTCCGATCGGCTCGATTCACTGGCGTTGCGAAGAGATGTTGCATCTCTTTGCGTATTTTATCGCATCTATCACGGGGAGTGCTCTGAGGAATTGTTCGGATTGATCCCAGCCGCCAAATTTCGTGAACGCACGACACGGCAAACGTCCCGATACCATCCACACCATCTGGATGCTTGGCGGTCCACCACTGTACGTTTCACAAGGAGTTTTCTTCCACGTACAACCTCTCTGTGGAATAGTTTATCACCGGCGATTTTTCCGGACAGATACGACCTGGGGACCTTCAAGAAAAGAGCTTACTCCTTTCTAAAGGGCCGGCAACGCACCCGCAATTCTCCTGGTGTTGCGGTTGATCATGGGCGGCGGTAGTCACTTAACATCAGGTGAGCTGCATGCTCGTTTGCCCCATCTTCTATATAAAAAAAAAAAAAAAAGATGGCGCTGTCGGTTGAAAGATTAGTGATGTCATTTTCTGGAAAGCTCTTTCTTCGCTCTGTTACCCGACACTAGATGGCGCTAGTGCCAGATGTCAACTTAGCCGTGCAACACTGCCCCTCCTAAGACATGCTCGTCCCGAGCATTATCGGCCCCATAATAACGTGCCAGGCGATCCACATGGACGATATTAGGAGTCCCTCTTGCGCCTTTCTGTATCCGGTAGGTTACGTCGTTGATCCTGGTTACAATCCGGTACGGGCCATCCCATTTAGCTTGAAGCTTAGGAGATTTCCCTTTGCCCGGACTGGATTGTGCAACCACACTAGTGAACCTTCGTCGAAGCCTTTATTGTTCATTTTGCGGTCGTACCGGGTTTTCATCTTCTCAGACATTTGCTGGCCCGATTGTCTGACGTGCTTATAAATGTCATTCATTTTGTTCCGCAAGTCATTTGCATAATCAGTTATACTGCGTGGGGTATCAGGTGGTATCCCGGTGATCAGGTCTGTAGGCAGCCGTAATTCTCTTCCAAAGTTTGCGAAAGCTGGTGTCACTGCTGTACTTTCTCGAACAGCGCTTCGATATGATAACAAAAACGGTTGTATGTTTGTCCCAATCTCGTTGCCGATTGTCTACAACTTTTGCTAGGTACCTCTCCAATGTCTGATTAAATCGTTCCACCATTCCATCAGATTGCGGGTGATAAGAAGTCGTTCTTGTTTTGTGAGTACCCATAACTCGGCAAGTTTCCTGGAATATTTGAGACTCAAAATTCCTTTCTTGATCGCTGTGAATCTCTAAAGGTACTCCAAAACGACAGAAGACTTCATGAACTAGCTTATCCGCAATTGTTGAAGCTTCTTGATTTGGAATGGCAAAGACTTCTGGCCACTTAGTGAAGTAATCCATCACAACCATGAAATACTTGTTACCGCTTTCACTGTCCGGAAACGGCCCCGCCACGTCAATTGCTATTCTCTCCCATGGTGCACCAACATTGTACAACTTCAATGCACCTCTACTACGAGTCTGAGGTCCCTTTACAGCCGCACAACTTGTACATTTGCGACACAGACAGTGGACCCAGAAAAACCGTTCTCGGATCTTCAGTAGAGTTCGTTTAACTCCCACATGGCCTCCTGAACAATCATTATGGTACAGCTGTAGAACATCCGGTACTTTTGATTTAGGAATCACCATTTGCAAATGACAGCTGTCTCCCCGAACATTTTCTCATTTATGACACAGAACTCCATCCTGAAGCAGCAAGCTGTCCCACTGGGCCCAATAGCTTTTAGTGGTCAAACTCATCGCTGAGACGTCACTCCACTTGGGCTTGGGAGCACTGACCTTTATCCATTCCAGAATCGGCTTTATATCCGGATCTTCCTGCTGTGCATGTAGTAAGCTGTCCTTCCACTCGTTGTTTAGGTGGTCTGCCCTGTGAATCCTCACGGATACCACTTCCTTACTCTCTTGCCTATTACAATGTTTGCAATCTTCAGGACAAGGTCTTCGTGATAATGCATCTGCGTTACCATGAGATTTCCCGCTGCGATGTTCGATCTCAAAGTCGTATTCCTGCAGTAGTTCAATCCACCTCGTAACTTGTCCTTCTCGGTTTTTAAACTGCAATAGCCATTTTAGTGCAGCATGGTCAGTTCATAAGTGAAATTTTCGTCCCAGAAGATATTTGCTAAAATGTTGCAACGACTTTACCACAGCTAGCAATTCGCGTCTTGTGACACAATATTTCCTTGCCGGTTTTGACAACGACTTGCTGCAGTACGCTATCACGACCTGTTAGTTACCATTCCGTTGAGACAACACACCGCCAAGTCCTATATCACTTGCGTTTGTGTCAACTATAAATTCTTTGCTTGCATCAGGGTATCCCAAAATAGGTGTTTTGCACGGACGGTCCCTGAGCTCCTGGAATGCGATATTGCAACTTTCATCCCAGCGGAAAAGTCGCTTCTCCTCGGTTAGCTTATGCAGGGTTTTGGGTATATCTGCAAAGTTCTTCACAAACCGCCGGTAATAGGAGCACAAACCCAAAAATGCTCTAACCTGCATCTTGTCTTTTGGAACCGGCCAATCCTTGACAGCAGCGATTTTCTCTGGATCCGTGCGGATGCCCTCTTCCGATACTACATACCCCAAAAAGTTAACTTGCCGTTTGAATAGTGAACATTTCTTCGGACTCAACTTGAGGTTGGCACTCTGAATCTTCATGAGCACGTGTTCCAGGTTTTGAAGGTGTTCCTCAAACGTACGACCTACGATGATGATGTCATCCAAGTAGACCAGACAGGCATCGCCAATTAGCCCGGTAAGTACAAGTTCCATCAGCCTTTCAAACGTTGCTGGAGCATTGCACAACCCAAACAGCATTACTTTAAATTGCCACAGACCCTTTCCCGTCGAGAACGCAGTTTTCTCCTTGTCCTTAGGGTCAATTTCAACTTGCCAGTAGCCACTTTTTAGATCCAGCGTGCTAAACCATTTTATTCCTGTAAGCATGTCCAGCGTGTCATGTATTCTTGGCAAGGGATAGCTGTCCTTCTTCGTAACGTAGTTCAGCCTCATGCTGCCATCCTTCTTCTTTACCAGCACCACTGGTGAACACCATGGACTAAAGGAAGGTTCAATAACACCATCCTTCACCATTCCTTCAATCATGGTTTCCACTTCCTTTTCACGTGCTACCGGCAATCTTCTTGGTCGCTGACGGATAGGCAGTTCTTCTCCTGTGTTTATTTTGTGTTGAAATAAGCCAGTCTTTCCTATGTCAGCATCGTTTGATGAGAATACATCGGCATACTTGAGTAACACTTCTTCGCCTTGACCATTTCGGTCGAGGAGAGAACGCTGCGACAGTCTTCCAAAAGTGTGGTCACTCTCGTTTGTGCATCCTTGCTGGGGGTCTCACTCGATAGATATTGGCACCGACGTAACTAATCCACTTCCTCAGAAGTACCAATCAGCGTGCCTTTTTCTATAATCTGTTCCCGGTCACAAAGGTTCAGCACACGTACTTCTGAGATGTCAGTGGTTCTGACCAAGGTTCGAGCCACTTTCCATGGAAGGTCATTGTTTACCCTTTCCACAAGTACACAACGGTGAGCTTGCCCAGCGTTTCGAGGAAGACTAACCGGAACTATCGCTTCCGATCTCGGCGGAAGAACAATCTTCTTAATGCTGTACACGTTCCCTGGTAACGCATCTTCCATAAAAAGTTCCTCCTGTCCACATTTCAAAACACCTTACTTAACGTCGATCTCACAACAATTATTCCTCATAAAGTCTAGGCCCAGGATGCAGTCGTCCATTATATCTGCCACGATGACATTATGCAGGTAGATCACGTTGTCTAGCTTTAACTCCATCTCCTTCTCTCCACGGACGGGTATACGCTGACGGTGGCTGTTACCAAATTAATGCGTTTTCGGTTGTATGCGGAGTCCCCAAGGAACTAACTTATAAGTTGGGAACTAACAACCGTACGAGGCTCCAGTGTCTATGGTCAGTTTATACGGCATTCCGTTGACCTCGCCCTTGATGATTAGACTGTTCCCATCATGGGTTTGTGAGATCGAGATCCTTGGGGCTCTTTTAACATCAGCCAGCACCCGCCCCGCAGTTCTGGCTTTTACACGTTTCCCTGCTGCTGCTGGGCTGTGCTGTTTGCCGCACTACCCTCCTGAGATCGTTCAACTCCCCTTTCTAGGGTTCGCTTAGGGCAGCTGGATTGAAGATGGCCCTTTTCCCCACAGCCATAGCACCTAGGGTTGTATCCTCTGTTGCGGTCGCGAACTGTAGCTGCTACAACCTCCCTGACGCGATGGGAACGATGATCCTGCTGCACGGCTTCCACCTCCAGTGCATGGGCCAAGGCGTCCTTAAGCGTCTCGTGATGCCCGAGCCTCACAGCAGCTCTGACTTCCAGGTTGCGGATGCTGTCGATGAATGTCTGCACCAGGTTCCCTTCAATGAGCGCAGGTACAGACCGGTATGCTTTCCGCACCAGCTTCTCTACCTCTAGAGCCCACTGCTGCAAGTTTTCGTTGATGCACTGCACGCGATCTTTAAGCTGCGCACGAAAGACGTGTACCAGGGGAGCGTCGCCATATCTCGCCTCCAATGCCTCAAGGAGTTGCTCATAAGTCACTTCCTCCTCGAGAGCTTCCAAAACTGTTAAGGCCTGGTCGCCCAGGCCTAGTGTGAGAGCAGTCATGGCCTGACTTTTATTCCAGCCGTTCGCCTTCATAACAGGCTCGAACTGGATTTTGTAGGCTTATCAGTAAGAAGTCCCGTCGAACGGTGGCACTTTGAACCCACGTAGCGAAGGTGTTGTAGCTACTACGGGAGCTGTAGTTCCATCTCCAAGTTTGAGTTCGTCCAGTGATTTCTTCATGTCAGCCATTACGTTGTCAACCCGATTGTTTACTTGGTTGATTCGGGTTTCAGCTTTCTCGACTCGATTTTCAGCTTTCGCGATTTTGGTTTCAGCTCCCGACAGGTGGTTGTCATGGTGAGCAACCCTATCCTTCACCTCCTTTATCTCGTTTCCGAAGGTAGCGTGAAGGTCCTTCATGAGGAACATCTGCTCTTCCAACCGACGGGTCTGTTCTTCTTGTCCGCCCCGCAGCTGCTCTTCGAAACGACAAACCTGGCCTTCCTGTCGGCGAGTCTGTTCCTTCTGCTGCTCTTTTAACCAACGAGCCTGTTCCTCCTGTCCACCCCGCAGCTGCTCTTCCAATCGGCGTGCCTGTTCCGCCTGCCGGCGAGCCTGTTTCTCCTGTCGGCGAGCCTGTTCCTCCTGCTGCTCTTTCAACTAACGGGCCTGTTCCTGCAGTATCATCATCAGAGCACCTAAGTCAGGTGCTGCAGATGTAGGAGCTACTGACGGGCCTGCAGCCGGTGGCTGGCCTTCCGACGTCTGCGGCGTTGCACCAGCAAATCTTCCAGAATATTCAAGTAAATACGTGCGCCAACCGACCAAGCGCAGAAAGTTCGAGTTTGGGGCTTCCAGAAAGCTTAGTTCTTCAATTAGATACTAGATGGCGCTGTCGGTTGAAAGATTAGTGATGTCATTTTCTGGAAAGCTCTCTCTTCGCTCTGTTACCCGACAAATAATAAAACCTTCGGTTCTATGGGGTAAGTAACCACATACATTGTACTAATTTCAAATCTTCTCTGTCTGTATGCTGGTCATTTACGTCGGTTATATGTGGCTTTTCTGCAAGGTTTAGTAGTGTGAGGTTCACGTCTACACTAACGATATCATTGTGTAAATTACTGGTAGTTTATTATTATTATTATCCAAAGGTTGTAAAACGCAGAGTAGGCATGTCGATTCACTCTTAAAAGAATCGATCTCCGAATCGATTTGAATCGAAGATTCTAGAATCGATTATCGATTAAATCGAGTATTAAAAGATCGATTTTCGATTAATCGCGACATTTTCAAACATGAAATTTCAAGAATTTGCGATTTTTCCTTAATTTGTCATGCGATTGTTCCTTAGTTTGTAAGTTGTCGCAAATGGTAAGGATGTAATCCTTCTCTTTTTAAAATTTTCCACACCGACCATTTTGATAGACTGAGACGATTAGCTATGCGTCTAATGCTCAGGCTAGGGTCTTGAGTAATCATTTGCAATATTTGATGTTCATCTTGGAGCGACAAAACACGACACGAGTACGTTCGTTACCGAGCCTTCTTATTCCATTTTCCGCAAGTCTCAAATGAATTCTCACGAAAGTGCGAGCATTCGGCGTACGTCTGTTAGGAAATCTGCGTGCATACTCTACAACAGCTCTATTTGCACTCCCGTTACACAATCCATACACGAAATGGATGTCAGCGATATGCTGGCTTGAGTACTCGTTCATTGTAATAAACAAAAAGTAACAGTTCAACAACAAAACAAAAACGTAACAAAGTCTAACAACAAACAATAATTATGTACAGTAAGTAGATTTACTTAAAACCAGGAATGTTATCACAACGCAGAGCGAGGGACGACTGCTCGACGGCACAAGCGCACACTGCACCCTTTTTACCTGGAGACAGCCGTTATTCTGTCTCGCTCACACTGTTGTGCACAGCGTTTTTTACCTGCTCACACAAAGGATGCTATTTTGCTTGCTTACGATTCCTTGAATTATTTTATCTTACTCACTGGAATGGGTGTTTAGTTATCTAATATCGGGGTAGAGGCACTTTGAACAGTTAAATTCAAATTATCATAGCTCCTAAACTATCTAACACAGAGTTAAGATTTAAATGTGCATTTATAGCAAATATCCTGTATTATAATAAAAACAAGTAAAAAAAATTGGTTAACACGATGGTTTTTTTAAAGCTAAGAATCTGAAAAACAACATCAATTTGTTGTCTAATTTATTTTTTCAAAAATGTTTTTTACTAATACTGAAAAATTAAAAAATAATATTTTGAATCTAGATTTATTGTCTACACTATTAACTAACATTTGAGACTAATTTTGTTTTTGAAAGTCTTCTACTTGGGTAGATATTGTTAAATTAATACAAGCATCTATGCTTCGCCAACAATTTTTTTTAAAGTGCTGCCATTTTTTTATTGATGGCGAAAAAAAATCATTGATCCCTGATTTGTCGATAAAATTAATTGTATTTTAACCCCTTAAAGTATCGGACATCGGAAACCGGACACTCTGTATATGTAGCGTAGACAGAGAAACCTATAGACAAACTGACGCCTTCTTTCGCATTCGCACACGAAAAAGATAGATTTATGCATACGTCTTGCATAGAAATGAGACAGAGCGGTGTGATTCTTTGCCCCTTTCTCCGTGCTGGTTTTTTCGTTTAGCAAACTACACTTTGCTAAACAATTTTGACAGTTCGTAGCGATCTAAGGAGTTAACAAGTTGGTTTAAGTGAGAAAAAGAGTGTTGTGAGCTTAAGATTGGTGAATCTTGTTCTGTTCAGTTCTTGAACAATTAAAATTTTTATGTAAATATGTTTAAAAGTCATAAAGATTATTGTATAACCTAAAACTACGTTATCGTCCTTTCTCACTCGAGGCCACGCTAATCATTAGTCTATAGGTTTCTCTGTCTTCAATATGTAGTCTTGGTCACAGCACAGATTAAGTTAGATCAACATTCCATAGGTAAGATTAGAATTAGAATTTTAGAAATGAAAATGAAATGACAACTTTTCCATATTGTTGTGGTTGTTTTTGCGTCCCCCAACAGCAAAAAATTAAATCTTACCCCAGCCAGTTTGGAAATTTTATCGCTAGTTTTTGAATCAAATGAATCAGCCCGATTCGAGAGGTTTTTGGATCGATTCAGTGAATCGATGCGGTGCTTCGAATCGATCTAAATAATCAATTATTTTACTCCAAAGAATCGATTTTACGATTAATCGATTTTAGATCGACATGCCTAACGCAGAGACGATATTTTAGAAATTGTAATGGTGCTTTTATTAACAAGTCTGAAGGATTAGTAACTTCGAATTGTAAAACTGCCATTAGTTAGACTTTGGCGTGGCTCTCTGTCGTCGGTCTGGTTATACATAACATATGTGATAATTTTTCATTCATGTTTTAGAGTTCACAAGATCTTAAAAATCTTAATAGGAATTTTATAACCATGGGCGCGGGTGGGTTAACGAACTGAAATAAGAGGAGATCCCACATAAATCCCAAGTAGGTTTTTACAGTACATTTTTTATTGTTATGTCAATATAAATTTACATAAATTACTTATAA
This sequence comes from Parnassius smintheus behrii, assembly GCA_036936625.1. NCBI lineage: Eukaryota > Metazoa > Arthropoda > Insecta > Lepidoptera > Papilionidae > Parnassius > Parnassius smintheus. The sequence goes on along the minus strand of JAUPFT010000010.1, from coordinate 25,902,829 downwards.
AATTTTACGTAGTAGAGCCAGTATGAAAAAATAGAATACCTATTAATATTTTCCTTCCTACGACAATTTATGATTATAAAGGAGACAATTTGTTTTTGAATGAAGAATGGAGCCACCACTAATTTTAGCCACACTTAAAGAACCATGTTGATTTTTTCTCTACAATTTATAGATTACAATAAAAGTATTAGTTTTACCTCATCATAACGGGAATACTGAGAAATTAAGAATTAATATATGAATCTGACAATAACCTAAAAACAGACTAAAGGCGATTGTCTAGTAATTTTCACTGGTATTTAAAGTTAAAATAGTGAACTGTTCAATAATTAATAGTATAAAACAAAGTTGCAGGTACATTCAGCAATTTTAGGTGCTTTAAGATCGATGGAAAATTATTTTAATTGTTTTTAGTAAACCAGCAAAATATATTATGTCTGTGTACAAATGTGGTATGAATACGAGTATGAACTCAAGGTAAGCCACTGCAAGACATAACCGTCTAAATAGAAGTTTGTTTGATAAATATACGACTGTATTATTATAGACGCTGTTTTGAAGTAAAATATATTATGATACCCGTTATATATAAAATAGGTTGGCTTATAAATACTTGTAAATTTAGATCCACAAGAAGTGTAGAAGACACCATTAGAGGATTGACTCACTCCGGCATCGGTGATGCAAATAGAAAGTAAATAATTAACGGAAAGTGGCCTCGCGCTTTTCTTTGGAGAGAATAAGAATAGGTGTAATACTGTGGGACGTTTAACGGCTGTCACTTTGCATTTCTGCTGTCTTATTTACCATTTGTAATTCGCCTCGGCTTCATCTGAAAATTATCTACTAATATGACAGTATTGGGATTTGATAATTATTTGTTTTTTTTTTCAAAAAAGAGTCTCGTGTTTCGGTTAAATTGAGCCTAGATCACTCCTGCTGGGATTGCTCTCAATCTGTTCATGAGAGTTTTATTACAATCGGTTCAGTATTTCCGAAGAATAGCCCGGACAGACAGATAGACGGATAGACAAAAATAATAAAAACGATTATTATGTTATCAATTACTATGTTATCAATTTAATACTGACAAAAACTTCAATTTTATTTATACATAATATGTTTATAGATCATTTATGGCCATACTATTAAAAAAATAATTTTTAATAACGATAGTCTTCATTTATTTTCGTCGTAAATTTAGCAGGGATGGGAGATGTGATATAGAACGACGAGTGAATGCAGGACATGGAGTAAATGGGGCCCTATACTCTATTGTGAAGAGTCAAAATGTGTCGAAAAAGGCACGCATGGCAATTCACAATGCTGTGTTGGTCCCTATTTTAATGTATGGTAGTAAAAGTTGGGTGTGGCAGAAGAAGCACGAGAGTAGAATGAACGCAGTAGAAATGCGGTCGTTAAGGAGTATGTTAGGGCTGAATCTCAATGACAGCGTAAGAAATTGTATAATAAGAGAAGAGTGTGGTTTGCAAGATGATGTTGTGACCAGGATTAAGAAAAGAATGCTTCGGTGGTTTGGTCATGTGGAAAGAATAAATGAGGAAAGAGTGACAAAGAAAATTTATGTTGCAGAAGTGAATGGCAGAGTCGGAAAGGGACGTACTAGGCGAAAATTTATCGACCAAATTGGCGATTTATTGAAAACGGGCCAAATTAGGAGTACCCTTAACCGACGAGCATGTATGCGTAGGTGTATGGATGTGAAGGAGGTGAGAGAGGCGTGTCAGGATCGTGCCAAATGGAAGTCTGTAGTCTCTGCCTACCCCTCTGGGTGACAGGCGTGAGTGTTTTTGTTATCGCGCTCGAGTTCAAAATGTTACTTTAGTCTCTTCATTGTCAAAAGCTTTAGCGTATTTTTGTTACTCCTTTCGTTTATGACCTCGTACACGTGGCTTTGTCTTTAAAAGTACTTTTTAATTAGATGACAACTGCTGGGTGCGATTCTTAGTAGAAATAAAAATATTGACAAACAAATTTTTTTAGTCTGGATGTGTTTTGGGACTGTGAAAAGGTAAGTCGAAGAATTTGAATAAACTAGATCCTCTTTACTTATTACAGTTTCCAGCAGAGGCTAGAGGTATATTTTTAAGAGTGTACGCCATACACACACATACAGACAAACGCGCGCCCCCTTTACACTTACGCGTGTTTACAAGGTTTAGAATCGAACATACAAATACAAATATCAAACTGGAATTAGCTTACGAACCAGAAGTCCCATAGTCCTTAGTCCGGTACACATATTCAATTATGGAATTATTAGTATGTTATAAATAGTATATAATTATAATAAATGAATTAAATTATTATTTATAACTTATGAAGAAATGTTTTATTGGATTAATTGAGTAATTTTCACTAAAATATAGTTTTTTTAAAACGTTGTACACTAAGATTTTCTCTTGTATCGTGGGGGCGGTTTACAAATATAAATTGCACAAGGACAAACATCCGGACCTAACTACAATAACTATGATATAGTATCTAAAGTAAACTAAAATATAGTAATTAACTTTATGGTGGTGTAAGTTTAGTTTTTTTTCTTTACACACAACAATAATGTCTGTAATGTTATCATTATTACAGCCCTTCACAAGTCCACTGCTGAACATAGGCCTCTCTTAAAGATTGCACAAAGCACGGTCCTGAGCCACCTGCGTCCATCGGCTTGCCGCATGTGTTAACCAGGTCGTCACCCCATCTAGTAATGTTAAACTAACTTTATTTAAAGATACGTTCTGATATTTGGTCGATAGTCTGTAAGCTAAGAGATTACGCATAAAAGTTTGTGTTTTTTATAATTCCAGAATTCATTGTACAATGATTTAATATGACTACTAAACCCTTGATAAGTAATGTACTCGTATTTTGTAAATTCCCAGCGAGATATCTCAGTGCAGCTCGCGCACGTGGATCTCTGACCCTCCATTCCGTCTCCTATTTGACACCTATTACAAAATATAAATAATATGATTAATATTGTCTAAATCGGTCAGGTTGCATTATATTATTTTATTATTTGGTTAATTTTATCTTCTGCTTATTTTTTGAAACTACTCATACAGTTACTAGACAATGGCTTTTTAACCTAATAATTCAGTTCACTTATGCACATGAGCTTGCAGACTTATTAGTTCGCGCATTTAGCACGATTAGTTTTTCAATGTTAAAAATCTATCGCAATCGATATGGAATTCTATTCGAAGGCACAAGTTTTTCTGGGAATTTTACTAAATCAGAGCTTGGATGATAGTGATTGACGATTGTGATGGTGATAATTAACACCCCTTACACCCATGATTTCAATTTTCTTCAAATAGGAAACTTATAAATTGACTTTATAATTACTGGGGACAGATTACTTTTACTGCTACCTTTGCAATGTTATTTCATGATTTTAAAATATTTTATAAGCAACAACTAGATTTATTAAAAATAATAAAAAACGAAATTAAACGAGTACGTTGAATCATACATTATTCTTTTAGTTAAACAAAGATAAATAAAAAAACTTCCTTAAATGAAGCAACATTGTTCGCATTCATAAACCACGGGATTGCACTAGGCAAACATGCTATCTGCATAGCGATTCCTGTAAAGTTACTTTTTTGCGTTGGTTTAAAAACAATAAAAATGTTTTACGAACAGTAAAATGTAACTATGAGTTTTATACTAAGCCTTAGATTTAAATTAACGAAAGCATAATAGCAAAGTATAAAGAAATTCTAATTAACTTTCTAATGAGATTATCAAATAATGCGAGGGAACATCATCATCGGCAATATTTTTATGAACACTGCCGAACATAGGCTATTCGAAGAATATGCCAAGCATGCATTATTTGTAAGATTGGCCTATACTCACCAAGCACGAACCCAGGTCGGTATTGTAAGTGGTGTATTGGCAAGTGCTCCAATCAGCAATCATCACCGGCGTGTGATGCCACGCGGTCGTCATTCCTAGTTTATAGAGTCAGATTTGTCACTTCTTTATTTCAGTGAGCATGAATAACTTTAACACAGCCCATGTTATTGTAACCGGTAACTGTGACCCTATACTTTTTCGACAGAGAATCTATACATCTATATATAATAAAACTTTAGAAAATACGTGTCTGTTTTTCTAAAATTTTTAACAATAAAGTAGCCTAGACGAATCAATAAAGGATACTGTATGTAGAGTTTTTGCTTGTCTGTCTTTCTGACCGTCTGTGTATTCATGGTTCACTCAAAACTACTAGACGGATTTCTTAGAAATTTGGTGTGTAGGTAGGACAACATAGAGTAGCCTACTTTTTTCTACTTAAATCGTATTAAATGCAAAAAGCTGGGTTTAAATACCTGTTTTTAAATATTATTTTCATAATAGTTGCTGCGTCCATCAGCCATAAGCGTTATAATGCAGTTCTTAACAAGATGCAGTTCAAGTTTCCTTCTTTCTTGTAACGGTTTTGTCTTCAATAAATTAATTGATAGATGTTATAATTTTGAAATAATAATCTTCACAATTAGCAATGCGAACGTTAGAATGGATATGTATAAGGTTGTATAGTGGACGAAGGCTACTGTGTCCACGAAAGGCTCATGAATAGCTTTGTGGAACCTCCCGTGGAGCTCCTTCTCCTTCCATATGGTCTCCCGGGCGGCATTGATATTTACTGCCGAGTTCTTCCATTGCTCGTTGGCTAGGGATAGAGGGGTAAGTCCTTTATCATAAGAAATGACGTCTCTTTAGAATGGATCATCTGATCTCGCCAGGAAATAATTACGGAGGATGCACACTTCGCGATTATGCATGGCGAGCGTGCTTAAAAAGCCGTGCCCATCAAGCTTTCGCGGCAAGTACAGCCTCATTACCGACGATCTTGGATGATGCACTCTATGGGACATCATGGTAGTGCGAACTTTTCTATCTAGGGCGTTAAGTTCAGTCTGAGACCACCTGAGTATGCTAGAGGTATACATGAGGACAGGCATGACCCAACCGTTATATACGTGTGTCTTATTCACACCGGACAAAAGGCTGTTAAGCACGTTGGTCAAACACGTGTAAAACACGTCATAAACTGACTGTTTCATACCAGCCTCATCGATACCTATGTTTTGTGACATACCCAGGTATTGGTATGTTTCAGCCTCGGAAAGGGTCTTTAAGTTAACGGACATAAATAAATCCATGCCCTCGGAGTTAGCAACCCTACCCCTTCTAACATGGAGGACCGTACACTTATCCATTCCCAGTTCTATTCTAATAAAATTGCTAAAATCACAAGTGATGTTTAGCTCTTTCGTAAAATGGGAGCAACTGGAGGCGAATAACTTGAGGTCATCCATATAGAAAAGGTGTCAAGAGCCTCCCAGAGCCCTCCAGTAAGGTACTGGGAAGGTTCAAAGTACTCCACTGTCCCGTAAACTGTACAGTCAATCTTGTTCCCCATACATCCCTAAAGTGGGTCTTCGAGACCCAATTTAGCCATGTATGGGGAACTGGGTCGAATACCTTTCTGTAGTCTATCCAAGCGACCGAGAGGTTCTGACGGTTGCATTTCACCAGTTTGCAAATGACTACGTCAATGAGGAGTCCTTGAGAGATTCCTTGGTTCCAAGACCACCGTCTCAACATCTATTTTGAGCGCGCAACATCACCTGATTTGAGTCTAGGTGACGAGTGATTCTCACGCTCAAAATGGTTGTTAATGTCTTGTATATGGTCGGTAGACACGTGTTCGTTCGGGTCTGTGGTACCCTGGTCCTTAGGAATCACGTGAGTGATCCCAGTATTGAAGAGGCTAGGGAGCGACTTATAGTTGAGTGCCTCTTGAAACTGCCGGGCGAGCACAGTGTGACACACTGCGAAACCCTTCAGCCAGTAGTGATGCAGCCTGTTGAGTCCCGGACTTTTCCAGTTCACTTTTTTCACTTTTCCAGTTCGGGACCCTACGGATCGCCTCAGCTACGTCATCCGGCGTTATGATAACGGGGTCCATGTGCGTAATACTCACATACTGACTAGTCGCCACTTCCGTGCAAGGCTGTGGTTTACGGGCTTTGACCACAGACTGCGCCAGAATGAGATAGCGTTGGTCTGATTCGGTGCTGGGCCCGTTCACTTACCATTGGTCACAACAATGATTTATAGAGCCTCTTTTTATCACTCTGGAAGAGACGATTCTGGTTGAACCATGTCAACATCTCGGTATATTGCCAAATTCGCTTTCCCCAAGCAGCGATGCTCTGCTTCAGGTCACTTATGCGCTCCATCAATATTTGCGTTATATTTGGTTTGGAAAAACTGACATTTGTCTCCGCAAACGCCATCCTGACGGTGCGCACAATCCTTGGCTTGTTATTGCCTGACCTGAAGCATATCAGTCTGCCTACGAGGGCCCAAACTTTTGCGATACGTTCTCCAATTCTTATTCTCCAGGCTGGGATAGCACTATTTTTTCCAGTAGCGCGTCAAGCCGTGGAAAGTTTGGTGCCTATATTACGGTAGGCTGCCAGTGCGGTGCCAAAAAAGTGACTCCGTCTCGCAAAGGCCCCCACTGACTTCTAAATAGGTCACCAGCATTGCGTTCAGAGCCCTCACTACAGCCCGATTCCGCTTGCTTGGGGCTATGCGGGGAAGTCGCGGTCGATTTTCGAGAAGCGTACTGCGCGTTTCCGCGTTCCGCATCGCCTCTTTCAATATGTTCCCCATTAATTTAAGTTCCAGTTCCTGGGTGACTGTTCCATCATCGTTTGTATCAACCACAACTGGGGTATTCACGGTGGCATCCGTGTTTGCTGGTTTTTCTGCAAAATGTGGCGCCAAATCCTCAGCCGTAGCATTTTCATCTGATGAGGGAATAGCTTCATGTTGTAGCCGTTCGAGTTCAGCGACATCAAATATATTTAAGTGCAAGATATACCGAACTCGGTCTGATACGAAATTTGGCGCCGAACACAAAGAGTAATGAAAAATATGCTTAGATCTTAGATTCTTTGCATTCGTTAAGTTCCTGTTTTGGTTTCATGACATAAATATACGAATATGATCCCAGCTTACGGGTTTACCACCTTCTTCAGTCTTTTTAGGTCTTGCTTCCCTGTCCGATGCAAATTTGTGACTTAAGCTTATTTCAAAGGCTCGTAGTTTTATTTAGTTTCTTTTTTTAATAACCTTTTCCTTTTATTAAAGCACATTAATTTCAGAAACACGGAGCAGAAGACTGTAGTACTGATATTTTATAAAAAAATTAAAACAAAAATTCAAGAATATAAATAAACTTAAACGTAAAAGTAATAGTAATAGTAGTACGTACGTAGTAGTAGTAATTAAACGTAAATAACTAAAACGTAAAGCATACAATAAAGGCTTTATTTCTATTTAGAATTTAATACGAAATTCTGTGGCATTTACATTTTTAGCATTTTGACTCCCCCCCCCCCTATCACGCAGAAGTTGCCGAGTTCCCAATAACCCCAACGAACATATTTTAAACATAATATGAAACCATAAGAAATAATAAATATTAAATTATTATACCGTTTTGGAAAATTATTATAACTTAACAGATGGATAAAGAGAGCTGTTGTAGCTCAATGAATAAGTACTCGTCTCTAAATTTCGTGGTAAGCAAATCGGGTTTAATGCTCTAGTTATAATTTTATTTACTTTGAAAAGAAATATGTATTTTAAATTCACATTTAATATTCCTGTTATGGTTAAAAAAACAATGAGTTTTACCGGCATTAATCGTCGAGCATTTAGAATTGTTAGTACTTACGTGTGTACATAAAAATATCAACGAGAGTGGAGTATTAAGCTTAGAATTAAAATTTTGAATCATCCTGTTCTCCTGCGATTATATTATATAATATACACATATTAGATAAACATATTTACGTTTACCTGAAAATTCAAAACATATAGGTACGTAGTAATGTGCCAGATGCAAACTGAACTAAGAGTTTTTTTTAAATCAAAGAGGGGCAAACGAGCATGCCGCAGTTGATGGTAACCGACTACCACCATGAGCATTCGCATTGCCGTGTATTGAGAAAGAAATAAACTCTTCTTAACCTAAGTCAAAACAGTCTGGAAAATCTGCTGCGAGCGACATGATTTGTGATTCTATAATAAATCTCTCCCGGCATTATTCATTAAAGATTTTTGAGATCTAGCAAAACAAATACTGCTGGTTAACATTGTCAAGAATTTCTAATGATGAATGACAAGCCCATTATTAAATAGCTGACACTTGTTAATTGCTCTAGTCTACCAATCCCCTACGTTAACACTCGTCCACACTATACTCTTTGCCATCCATCATTTTCGCCAGTCCTTACTCTTATCTCCTATTATTTACTTCTATTTTTTTAATAAATTTAAATATAGTAAGAAACTCAACTTTGACGAAGCATCACAGAGGCCTTCAAATATTTATTCAAATTCCGTTTTCTAGGCGTTAGTAAACAATTATAAATTAACAAAAGTGTTAATTTCTTAATATCTAATTTTTATAAACAGCCGAGTAAAGGCTCTAATATAAAGGAATATACAATATTACTGGCGTCATCCAGCATTCTCTCCAACGATATTCTAAGTTTTACATACAGTAAATAAAAAAATAAGATTAAAAGTCCAAAAATTTTAAAAATGGTGCACTGTCAGGTTGTGTCAGGACAAATATGCAAACTTTTTTTCAAACGACAACCTCATCTTTAAGCAACGTTGGGGTACATTACTGCTGACTAAAAAAACGAATTCAACTGGTAGTAGAAAATAATCTTAAGGTCAGTAGAGAAAAATAAACTAGTATTTAAAAATAAATTAGCATAATATTTTAGTAGTGAATAAGCTCATGCAATTATATTCTGATACGAGTTCATAAGCTCTGCAATTATATTCTGACCTCTTAACCAGGAGACGAGTATGAGAATTCATAACCTTGAAGCGATAGTAGGTTAATGTTCGAAAGTATGGGCTGCTAATCAACAAGCCGAGAAAGTCATGAAGCACTTATTTTTGTGAGGAAATATCTAATGTATACCGGCGTGAGGGGACAAGAACGGGTAGTTTTCAACTTTTAACGACTAAAACTCAATGGTAGTTTCTCTTTTGCCGCAAGATGCACAAACTTCGTCATTCAATCGTAAATATCGTTCGATCGTAAATATAGCTTCTTCAATGTAAAAGAGACTGTGGTCTTTATAAAGATTAAAAAAAACATTGTAAAATAAAACACTGATGTTCACGGAAGTCTACAACCTATAAAAATGTACAAATAATCAAAAACAGTCGCAATGGAAGACGGATACTTACCAAGGATTATTCCTGAGGCTATTGAAATCGAAAAAAAAGAGGATGACTGTGAATAAGGCTATAGTTTGTTGGGGATCTTGATAATAATGAAATTTAATTCAATACTACCGAAGAACTTCATCATCATCATTACAGCCCTTCACAAATCCACTGCTGAACATAGGCCTCCCCAAAGGTATGCCACAAAGCAGGGTCCTGAGCCACTTGCATCCATCGACTTCCTGCATGTCATACCCGGTCGTCACACCATCTAGTGGGGGGGTCGCCCTACACCTCGCCTACCGGTACGAGGCTGCCACTCGAGAATCTTTTATCCCCAACGGTTGTCGGTTCTTCGAGCTATATGACCGGCCCATTGCCACTTCAACTTACTAATCCGTTGGGCTATGTCGATCACTCTGGTTCTACTGCGGATATCCTCATTTCTAAGTTTATCGTGCAGAGAAACTCCGAGCATAGCCCTCTCCATAGCTCACTGACCGACTTTGAGTGTCCTCATATGGCCAGCAGTGAAGGACCACGTCTCGGTTCCGTATGTCATCACTGGGAACACGCACTGGTTGTACAACTTAGTTTTCAGGTTTTGAGGTATACCCGACGAGAAGATGTGTTGTAATTGCCCGAACGCTGTCCGGCCGAGTTGAATCCGTCGATTGACCTCTCGGTCGAAGTTGGATTTACCTAGTCGGACTATTTGTCCCAGGTAAACGTAATCGTCAACAACTTCGAGCTTAGTGCTCCCCACAACTACCGGCATAGGTGTGACATGGACATTAAACATGATCTTAGTTTTGTCCATGTTCATTTTAAGACCTATCCGTTGGGAGGTACTATTGAGGTCATTAAGCATAGTGCTTAAGTCCTCTAGCGATTCTGCCATAAGGACTGTATCGTCGGCAAATCGAAAGTGAGTGATGTACTCACCATTGATGTTAATACCGTATCCTTTCCAGTCCAGTAGCTTGAAAACGTCTTCCACTGCAGCGGTGAAGAGTTTCAGGGAAATAACGTCACCCTGTCTTACACCTCTCTGCAGTTGGATAGGTTTCGAGCTCTGGTTCTGTACTCGGATAGCCATCGTAGCCCTACTGTACAAACACTTCAGCACTTCGATATACCGACAGTCAACTTGGCACTACTGAAGGGACTGTAGCACCGCCCAAATTTCGATGGAATCAAAGGTTTTCTCATAGTCCACATACGCCAGGTAAAGTGGCAGATTGTACTTTTCGGACTTCTGTACAACTTGCTGAAGGGTATGTATTTGGTCTACGGTACTGTTACGAGATTGAGGTTCGTGACAATAAAAATTGCCGATAAAATTACCTAAATTAATACTTTAATTTACTTTACACAAATTAAAACTTAAAACACTAATAACTAAACACACAAATTCACTTAATTCCGCTCCGAAGCTTCGCTCGTATCGCCAATTCAATACTACCTCGATCGCATCTTGCAGCGCCTATTTATATAAATTAGCAAAATATCCAGAATGTTGTAAACACGCGCAAGGTACCGAGAGTTCGAGTTTTACACTCCAAGAAGTTTATTTCTTCGGTTCGAGACTAGATGGCGCTAGTGCGCCGATTTGAGCTCGTAACACTGCCCCCTCCTAAGACATGCTCGTCCCGAGCATTATCGGCTCCATAATAACGCGCTAGGCGATCCACATGGACGATCTTAGGAGTCCCTCTTGCGCCTTTCTGTATCCGGTAGGTTACATCGTTGATCCTGGTCACAATCCGGTACGGGCCGTCCCATTTAGCTTGAAGCTTAGGAGATTTCCCTTTGCTGCGGACTTGATTGTGCAACCACAAAAGTGAACCTTCGTCGAACCCTTTGTTGTTCATTTTGCGATCATACCGGGTTTTCATCTTTTCAGACATTTGCTGGTCCGATTGTCTGACGTGCTCATAAACGTCATTCATTTTGTTCCGCAAGTCATTTGCATAATCGGTTATACTGCGTGGGGTATCAGGTGGTATCCCGGTGATCAGGTCTGCAGGCAGCCGTAATTCTCTTCCAAAGTTTGCGAAAGCTGGTGTCACTGCTGTACTTTCGTGAACAGCGCTTCGATATGACAACAAAAACGGTTGTATGTGCTTGTCCCAATCTCGTTGCCGATTGTCTACAACTTTCGCTAGGTACCTCTCCAATGTCTGATTAAATCGTTCTACCATTCCATCAGATTGCGGATGATAAGAAGTCGTTCTTGTTTTATGAGTACCCATAACTCGGCAAGTTTCCTGGAATATTTGAGACTTAAAATTCCTTCCTTGATCGCTGTGAATCTCTAAAGGTACACCAAAACGACAGAAGATTTCATGAACTAGCTTATCAGCAACTGTTGAAGCTTCTTGATTTGGAATGGCGAAGACTTCTGGCCACTTAGTGAAGTAATCCATCACAACCATGAAATACTTGTTACCGCTTTCACTCTCCGGAAACAGCCCCGCCAAGTCAATGGCTATTCTCTCCCATGGTGCACCAACATTGTACAACTTCAATGCACCTCTACTACGAGTCTGAGGTCCCTTTACAGCCGCACAACTTGTACATTTGCGACACCAGTCCTCGACATCGTTTCGACAGTGGACCCAGTAAAACCGTTCTCGGATCTTCAGTAGAGTTCGTTTAACTCCCAGATGGCCTCCTAAATAATCATTATGGTACAGCTGTAGAACATCCGGTACTTTAGCTTTAGGGACAACCATTTGTGAATGACAGCTGTCTCCCCGAACATTTTCCCATTTACGGCACAGAACTCCATCCTGAAGCAGTAAGCTATCCCACTGGGCCCAATAGCTTTTAGTGGTCAAACTCATCGCTGAGACGTCGCTCCACTTGGGCTTGGGAGCACTGGCCTTCATCCATTCCAGGATCGGCTTGATGTCCGGATCTTTCTGCTGTGCACGTTGAAAGCTGTTCTTCCACTCGTTGCTGAGGTGGTCTGCCCTGAGCATCCTCACGGATACCACTCCCTTACTCTCTTGCCTAGTACAATGTTTGCAATCTTCAGGACAAGGTCTTCGTGATAATGCATCTGCGTTGCCATGAGATTTCCCGCTGCGATGTTCAATCTCAAAGTCGTATTCCTGCGGTAGTTCAATCCACCTCGCAACTTGTCCTTCTGGATTTTTAAGCTGCAATAGCCATTTTAGTGCAGCATGGTCAGTTCGTAAGTGAAATTTTCGCCCCAGAGGATATTTGCTAAAATGCTGCAACGACTTTACCACAGCTAGCAATTCGCGTCTTGTGACACAATAGTTCCTTTCCGGTTTTGACAACGACTTGCTGAAGTACGCTATCACGACCTCTTGGTCACCATTCCGTTGAGACAACACACCGCCAAGCCCTATATCACTTGCGCCTGTGTCAACTATAAATTCTTTGCTTGCATCAGGGTATCCCAAAATAGGTGTTTTGCACAGACGGTCCTTGAGCTCCTGGAATACTATATTAAAACTTTCATCCCAGCAGAAATGTCGCTTCTCCTCGGTTAGCTTATGCAGAGGTTTGGCTATATCTGCAAAGTTCTTCACAAATCGCCGGTAATAGGAGCACAAACCCAAAAATGCTCTAACCTGCGTCTTGTCTTTTGGAACCGGCCAATCCTTTACAGCTGCAATTTTCTCTGGATCCGTGCGGATACCTTCTTCCGACACTACATACCCCAAAAAGTTGACTTGCCGTTTGAACAGTGAACATTTCTTCGGACTCAGCTTGAGATTGGCACTCTGAATCTTCATGAGCACGCGTCACAGGTTTTCAAGGTGTTCCTCAAACGTATGGCCCACGATGATGATGTCATCCAAGTAGACCAGACAGGCATCGCCAATTAGCCCGGTAAGTACAAGTTCCATCAGCCTTTCAAACGTTGCTGGAGCATTGCACAACCCAAACGGCATTACTTTGAATTGCCACAGACCCTTTCCCGTCGAGAACGCAGTTTTTTCCTTGTCCTTAGGGTCAATTTCAACTTGCCAGTAGCCACTTTTTAGATCCAGCGTGCTAAACCATTTTACTCCTGTAAGCATGTCCAGCGTGTCATCAATTCTTGGCAAGGGATAGCTGTCCTTCTTTGTAAAGTCGTTCAGACGGCGGTAATCAACACAGAACCGCATGCTGCCATCCTTCTTCTTTACCAGCACCACGGGTGAACACCATGGACTAGATGAAGGTTCAATAACACCATCCTTCACCATTCCCTCAATCATGGTTTCCACTTCCTTTTGACGTGCTACCGGCAATCTTCTTGGCCGCTGACGGATAGGCAATTCCTATCCTGTGTTTATTTTGTGTTGAACTAAGCCAGTCTTTCCTATGTCAGCATCGTTTGACGAGAACACATCGGCGTACTTGAGTAACAACTTCTTCGCCTTGACCAATTCGTTCGGGGAGAGAACACTGCGACAGTCTTCCAAAAGTGTGGTCACTCTCGTTTCTGAATCTTTGCTGGGGGTTCCACTCGATATATATTGGCACCGACGTAACCAATCCACTTCCTCACAAGTGCCAACCAGTGTGCCTTTTTCTATAATCTGTTCCCGGTCGCAAAGGTTCAGCACACGTATTCTTGAGATGTCAGTGGTTCTGACCAAGGTTTGAGCTACTTTCCACGGAAGGTCATTGTTTACCCTTTCCACAAGTACACAACGGTGAGCTTGCCCAGCGTTTCGGGGAAGACTAACCGGAACAATCGTTTCCGATCTCGGCGAAAGAATAATCTTCTTAATGCTGTACACATTCCCTGGAAACGCACCTTCTATAAAAAGTTCCTCCTGTCCACATTTCAAAACACCTTGCTTAACGTCGATCTCACAACAATTATTCCTCATAAAGTCTAGGCCTATTATGCAGTCGTCCATTATATTAGCCACGATGACATTATGCAGGTAGATCACATTGCCAAGCTTCAACTCCATCTCCTTCTCTTCACGGACGGGTATACGCTGACCGGTGGCTGTTACCAAATTAATGCGTTCTCGGTTGTATGCGGAGTCCCCAAGGAACTGACTTATAAGTTGGGAACTGACAACCATACGAGAGGCTCCAGTGTCTATGGTCAGTTTACACGGCATTCCGTTGACCTCGCCCTTGATGATTAGACTGTTCCCATCATGGATTTGTGAGATCGAGATCCTTGGGGCTCTTTTAACATCAGCCAGCACCCGACCCGCAGTTCTGGCTTTTACTCGTTTCCCTGCTGCTGCTGGGCGGTGCTGTTGGCCGCACTACCCTCCTGGGATCGTTCACCTTCCCTTTCTAGGGTTCGCTTAGGGCAGCTGGATCGAAGATGGCCCTTTTCCCCACAGCCATAGCACCTAGGGCTGTATCCTTTGTTGCGGTCGCGAACTGTAGCTGCTGCAACCTCCCTGACGCGATCGGAACGATGATCCTGTCGCACGGCTTCTACCTCCAGTGCATGGGCCAAGGCGTCCTTAAGCGTCTCGTGGTACCCGAGCCTCACAGCAGCTCTGACTTCCAGGTCGCGGATGCCATCGATGAATGTCTGCACCAGGTTCCCTTCAATGAGCGCAGGTACAGACTGGTATGCTTTTCGAACCATCTTCTCCACCTCAAGGGCCCACTGCTGCAGGTTTTCGTTGCTGCGTTGCACGCGATCTTTAAGCTGCGCGCGAAAGACGTGTTCCAGGTGAGCATCATCATATCTCGCCTCCAATGCCTCAAGGAGCTGCTCGTAGGTCACTTTCTTACCGAGAGCTTTCAACACGGTTAAGGCATGGTCGCGCAGGCCTAAGGTGAGTGCAGTCATGGCTTGGCTTTTATTTCAGCCGTTTGCCTCCATGACGGCCTCGAACTGGATTTTGTAGGCCGACCAGGAAGAAGTCCCGTCGAACGGTGGTACCTTGAACCCACGTAGCGAAGGTGTAGTAGCTACTGCGAGGGCTGCAGTTCCATCCCCAAGTTTGAGGTCGTTCAGCGTTTTCTTCACGTCAGCCATCACGTTGTCAACCCGATGGTTCACATGGTTGATTCGGGTTTCACGTTCTTCGATTCGGGTTTCAGCTTCCGACAGACTGTTGTTGTGTTGAGCAACCCTATCCTTCACCTGCCTTATCTCTTTCCAAAAGGAGCATCTGCTCTTCCGACCGACGAGCCCGTTCCGCCTGCTGATCTTCCAACCGACGGGCCTGTTCCTCCTGTCGGCGGGCCTGTTCCTCTTGTCCGCTCTGCAGCTGCTCTTTCAACTGACGGACCTGTTCCTCCTGTCCACCCCGCAGCTGCTCTTCCAACCGACGGACCTGTTCCTCCTGTCGGCGAGCCTGCTCCTCCTGTCGGCGAGCCTGCTCCTGCAGCATCACCATCAGAGCACCTAAGTCAGGTGCTGCAGATGTAGGAGCTACCGACGGGCCTGCAGCTGGTGGCTGGCCCTCCGACGTCTGGGGCGTTGCACCACCAAATCTTCGTTGGTCCGTCTCCTGCTGGCGTTGACTTCGGGTACGGACACCCTCCGTTTCCTCCTTAGGTAAAATCGGCATGATTTTATCCCACTTCTGACACCAATTGTTACGAGCTTGAGGTTCGTGACAATAAAAATTGCCGATAAAATTACCTAAATTAACACTTAAATTTACTTTACACAAATTAAAACTTAAAACACTAATAATTAAAAACACTAATTCACTTAATTCTGCTCCGAAGCTTCGCTCGTATCGTCAATTCAATACTACTTCGATCGCATCTTGCAGCGCCTATTTATATAAATTAGCAAAATAACCAGAATGTTCAAGTAAACACGCGCAAGTTACCGAGAGTTCGAGTTTTAAACTCCAAGAAGTTTAGTTCTTCGGTTCGAGACTAGATGGCGCTAGTGCGCCGATTTGAGCGCGTAACAGTACTAAAGCCCTAACCTACGGTATAAAAGCTCGTCTCTCCAGCAGCTCCTTCCCGGATGCATATAAAGAAGCGGATGTCAGGTAAGATAGAGATAGCCTCTAGTTACAGACCCATCAGTCCCCTCAGCGCACTAAATGTTTACAAAAGTATAATATTGAATCGCCTCCGTAAACACGTCTTTACCAACAAACTTCTTGCTGACGAGCAGTTCGGTTTCACACTCGAACACTCGTGCACTAATAAGATATACCACCTTAGGGAATATATCCTAGAGCGCTTCTCCCACTCAAGGAGTAACGTTTGAATCCGTAACAACGGTGGCACCTTCTTCGTCGTCGCCAAAGTGTTCGACAAAATCAGGTACGACGGCTTGCTTTACAAGCTGTTTAAACTCAACGTGTCCAATAGGCTCACTTACATCATCAGAGCCTTCCTTGCCAACCGCCATTTCAGTTTTCGTATAGAGGAAACTTGTTCCTCCAAGCGCCCTCAGGGCTGGTGTCCCACAGGGCTCCGTTCTCTCTCCGTTCCTCTTCACACTCTATACAAGTGACATCCCGAAGGACTCAGTTGTCAACACTGCTCTCTTTGCAGACGATACGGCACTTTACGTCGCTCATTTCAACAAGCTATTTCTCACAACGATACTTCACAAAGCTGCCAATCGTTTAGGCGAATGATTTCGCTTATGGAGAATCGAAGGAAACCCTCCCTCAATCGTCGGAACCTAAATCTAAAAATTCTCTAAACAAGATCACCCTATTCGGCCGCCAGATCCCGTGGCAACAAACCGCCGAGGGTAATGCAGTGGTCGAATGTGACGTCAAATACCTTGGGGTTACATTCAACTACTCCATTACTCTCGCGAAACACATTCACACCGCCCGCAATTTCGCCAAATTCATCACTAGTTGCCTCCACCCGTTAGTTAACTATAAGAGAAAGCTATCTCTAAGACACAAGCTCTGTGGAGACAAGCTAGCGTTAGAGCTATCATGTCCTACGCAAACGTAGCCTTCGCACACGCGGCTCATAAACATTTGTACAATCTACAAGTCTTTTGAGATTCATTTGCGTCACCACTGGAGCTCGATGATACAAACGAAACTTGCACAGAGATTGTCAACTTCCGGTGATCTCCAATTATTTTAAGGATATGCCACGGCGCTACTTTGAGAGCCCTATGAAACATTCCAATCTGTTAGTAGTAAACGCAATAACCTACACTTCGACTCCAAGCGTTAAGCAAAGCCTCCGAAGGCCCCGTAACGTTTTAATTGAACCCCCCATTGCGCTAGATTCCAACGACACAAATGTCGCCGGACCGTCACACATAGACACTACACTACACATTCACCTAGTGCTACAAATACTGCTAGGACAATGGATGAGACACAGTGAGCCTGCAGAAGGGCGCGCCGCGCACCCTTTCACACCGCGTACGCAGCGTACACCCGCGTCACTTCGCGGTTCTCACCACCCAGAACATCGAACGATACGAGAGGCCGACAAAGCCGGGGCTTGCCTCCCCCTGTTCAGATGGCCGTTAGGTAGCTCACAAACGTGCGCTGTACACTTTCATAGGAGTCATCGTTACGCATGCGGAATGAATTAAATTCACCCTTTTAGAGGTCGCGTGCCCTGAGATCTATAATGCAGTAATCAACAAAAGACAACATTGATTGAATTTCTTGATTAAAACTACTTTTACGGATTTTATCGCATTTAATTTTACTTTTAATTATTTTTATTTTTAATTCCTGACGTTTCGGGTGCTTTCCAGCACCCATGGTCACGGGGGACTGAGGTGACTGACGTCCCAATGTCATTGTTAAACTCGGAGTACCTTCAGCTTTCAGTTATTTTTATGGCTCGATCTAAACAATAAATAAAAACATAAGAAATCTTTATTAGTTTTCTATTAAAATTCTAGATTAATAAAAACAGTTTTCACCGTGTACACAGGCATAACCAAAAATTTTGTATTGTATGTTGTTACGAGTTCAGGTAAAATAAATCTTTTTCTACGCTCAAACTATTGTTATCATATAAACACCGCAACAAATTGTTTACAACAACAAATTGCCATTCGTTTGGGATTTGATAAATAAGACAATGAAATGGATTTGCCTTTCTAAGCATTAGGGTACATTAAATAAGACATTACAGGGGCTATTCAAATTAATCGTTGGTTTTGTATGTAACTTAATAAACAATAAAGGAATATTTATGTATCCATATACTTGTTCAGTTCCTATGTGTGAAGTTATCAGACGCAAATATGATATTTGTTACATTTGTTATAACATGACTACAAACCATATAGGAATTAAGCCATTGCGAGGTAGTGGTGGTAGTGTAAGAAAATCCAACAACCTATTTCGTCCCCTGAGTGAGGTAAGAGATGACTATGTTAAATGCCATAAAAATATTTTGACTATTGACAATTGGCGGTATAGCCATTTCTTTACGAAAGTCATAAAATACCCATTCGGCCAGAGGAAGCAGCGTCTAAGCTGTGCAAGATGTCTGGTACTGTGATTGTCAATCCGCCTATCGAGTGTAAGAAATATGGCGAATCTTTCTAGCTGCAGCATCGTGAAGCACACCTGAGTAAATCTACAGCAAGTAGAGAGAGGACAACGCAATCGTCATATATATGCCCTTAGCCGTGTGGCTAAAGGATTCCATCGTAGCGTTGCGCGCCATAATTAATGCCACTGGCGCCATCTAGTATTAAGTCTCCTACTTGGTTGAGACGTATGTGCTCGAACATTCTAGATGTTTCAATGGAAAAGGCCCTATATTTAGCCAGTAAGGACCGCGACCGAGTCAGTATTGAATTGGCAATTCAAGCGAATACTTTGAAGCGATACAACTGTGAACTAAAGTGCAATTGTGTTTTATTATTGGCATGTTTTTGGTAAAAAACAATAAAATATTTTAGCAATGGTTACGAAAGGGTTGTAGTAGGATACCATTGACAAAAAATTATAGTAAATGTAATAAAAAAAAAAGAATTCAAAAATAATTCCTAATTAATGAAATAAACAGCAAAAAGCTTTTCTCTATTGGCTATCTACTTTAAATATTTCGGATTTCTGAGCTTGGCAACTACACGACTATTCCATTTATGTTTGGGAAGGAATCCACTGTAAAGTTCCGAATTGAGGGTGTAAACCGCGATTTGTGATTTTATTAATTGTTCCTAAAAATTATATAACACGCCGTTTTTGATTATAGCAAATTATATTGACTATAAAAATTACAATTCTATACAGTTTTAAAACAAAACGTTGGACAAAATTAGTAAGTATTCATTCGTACATTATTCAGTACAGTCAATAAAAAGTCTACTATAAACAAAAGCCTCTATGTGTTTTATTTATTTAGTTCGTTTATTTACTTGATTTAGTTGCCACGATATGTAGGCGTGATTTCGCAATCGCAAATCTGGTGGAATAGAGACTATCTAACATAACTATGACATTTAGACCGGTTTTTTAACCAAAGTGTGAATACTAATCTTCAAATGTATCTTATTTTCCATTCCAGATATATTTACATGTACTATATATATATATATATATATATATATATATATATATATATATATATATATATACATAACAATTTCCACTGCAATGGAGCAGTGATGTTTTGGCGGTGGAAATTATTATGTACCCTTGACATTATATTACCTCCTTATTTTATTGACGGCTGCCTGATAGACGGAGTGACGACCTCGTAAGATATACAGGAAGTTGGTGGATGTAGAAGGTCAAAGATGTATTTTATGGCATTTACTGGTGGAGGCCTATATCAAATGATTATGATAATCACACAGAACTTACGCATTCGTTCTGAGAAGGCTGAGACCGTCTAAAGTTTTATTTCTACCTACGGCCTTCATTGCCTCTACCTATGGGGTTGTTTAATAAGTAGATTTGATTAAGATCTATATTTAAGGATCCTATTACAACAATATTTTACAAAAGATAGCCGACGATTTTTTCAACTTAATATAAGTCAGTTCTTGACTACGATTGACCTAGTGGTAAGTGGTGATAAAGCTGGTAATAAAAAAAGGTAAATAAAAAAATTATATTATCACCATCATCATTACAGTTCTTCACAAGTCCACTGATCAACACAGGACTCCCCCAAAAATGCCAAAGAGCACGGTTCTGAGCCAAATGCATCCATCGACTTCCTGCTTGTCTTATGACATTGTCATTCCATCTAGTGGGACGCCGCCCCACTATTCGCCTACCGGTACGAGGCTGCCATTCAAGAACCTAGCTTAACTATTAGTTGTCGGTTCTTAGAGCTATATGGCAGGCTTATTGCCGCTTCAGGTTACTAATCTGTTGTTTCATTTCAGTTAATCCGGTTCTACTGCGAATAACCTCATTTTTAAGTTTATCATGCATAGAAACCCCACAAGCTCTATAGCTTGCTTAACGATCTTGACCTTGAGCTTCCTCATACGGCCAGCGGAGAAGGACCACGTCCCAAATCCATGTCATCACTGGCAACATGTATTGGTTGTACAACCTTGTTTTCAAGTTTTGAAGTATACTTGACGAGAAGACATGTCGTAATCTCCCAAACACTACCCAGCTGAGCTGAATCCGTCGATTGGCCTCACGGTCATAGTTCAACTTACCTAGTCGGACATTTTTCCCAGGTAAACATACTCGTCAACAATTTTGAGCTTAGTACTTTCAACAACTACCGGCATAGGTGTGATATGGACATTACACACGATCATGGTTTTGTCCATGTTCATCTTAAGAACTATTGGTTTGCAGGCGCTATTGAGGACATCGAGCATAATGCTTAGGTTTTCCTGTGATTCTGCCATAAGGACTATATCGTCGTCAAATCTTAGGAGAGTTATGTACTTGCCTTTGATATTAATACCGTATCCTTTCCAGTTCAGAAGCTTGAAAACATCTTCCAATGCAGCGCTAAAGAGTTTTGAGGATATAACGTCATCCTGTATTATTATAACCACCCGAAGTGGGATAAATTTCGTACTCTGGTTCCGTACTCGGATATAGTCATCATATCCCAACTGTATAAGCGCTCCAGTACTTCGATATATCAACAGTCAACTTGGCACCACTGAAAGGACTGAACACCACCCAAATTTCTACAGAATAAAAGGCTTTTTCAAAGTTCACATACGCAAGACAAAGTGACAGCTTGTAGGCGCGGTTCAGGAGAGAAATTGGTCTGAAGTTCTTTAAGAGAGCGCTGTTGTCTTTTTTAAAGAATAAAACCACGTCTATTACACGCCTTCCGATTAGTGCCACCATGGAGGATGAAATCAAAGAGCTTCTGAAGGACTTCAAGTACCGGTTTTTCAGAAGAAAACGGTTAGAAAACCGGTACTTAAGCTTGTCAAGCTTCTACTTCGCTGTAATTCCATCCTCTTCCGGGGCCCTGCAGTTTATAACGTGCTGGAGAACCATTCTAATCTCGCTCAGACGGTCGTCCGGAAAATCCTTGAAATAACATCGGAAAAACTTGCTCTGGGATCGTTACTCACAATTGCGTACGGCTCCAATGATTATATGTATAGCTTATGTACAGCTGCCCGTAGAACCTCTTAATTTCACTCAAAATCTCAGGTGTCCTGGAAACGATGCTGTCACCTTTGGTCTTCAGCTTCTACAGTTGGCTCTTTCCGGCACACTGATCTTTGGCAGAAGTTTTGGAGCCCTAGTTCCGCTCGATCGCTTCTTCAATACGAACTGTGTTGAAGTTACGTAGAACTTTGAGAATTGTCCATCGTTCTGAAATATATCCCCTTGCAAAACTTGCTCTTATGATTTTATCCAGGATATCGATACCCCTCTGCAGTTGGATGGGAATTATTCCATCCTCCCCGCTTGTTTTGAATAGTTTAAAGAAGTCAACAGCCCACCGCACCAGGTTTGGCATTATTACCTTTGCAGCCTTACACCAGTCCTCATTGCAAGGCCTTTGTAGGGCTCTGAAATAATTCTAGGCAGAAGTTTTATGTGACCCTGGGAAATGGATTGACGCTAGTAACTCCAATGTTTCTGTTTCACTATTAGTGAAGTTACCATCGGGATTTTTAAGAAGCCCGATCCGATAAGGTTCAGTTTTCAATAGAATTTTGTGTAGTATTGCACTGCGAGGCAAATACTCAACTTACTAGCATTGCATCCTCCACGATGCTCTCTTGACTTTTCTAATTTCTTTACTATATTTAGTTAGGGCTGCACTATAAATACTCCACTCTTTGGTTTTCTTAGCCCTATTAAATAGTGTCCTGGTTATTTCCTTAAGTTCTTTTAGCTTAGTATTCCATCAAGGAACTTTTCGTGTTGAGGTCTTGGTTTTGACGGGACAACTTTCCTCGAAGGCTTCACGGATACCTACGGTTACAGTCTCCGTCATTAACTCCAGACCTTCAATCGTTCTGATGCTTTTAGGGAACGATTCCTATCCCAATTTCTCCTTAGCGTATCTCTGTAGATATTATAGGAGGTCACTTTTGTATCCCTAAAAGCAACGGTTTCATAAGTTGGTGATGCCCCAACCACAAAGTTAATGTGTTTGTGATCAGACATCGAGTTTTCACTACTAACATGCTAGTCATTTACCCGCATGGACATGCTAATGGTAGAAAACTTTATGTCTAACACTTATTGCCTAATACGCATTACAAAGGTTGGTGTTACCTAGCGAACTTTTTCTTTTCTCCTCTCGGGTTCGTTTCTGATTGTGGTTTGGCTGCAGACGTCCACTTCACGGCTTGTATCCGGTTGGAGAGTGTGTTGCAGGATTTTGGTAAGGCTAAAAGAACCTCTTCCAAACCTACAAATAGTTAATAGATTTTTGATTATTGTTTTCGAAATGTCAATTTCCTTCCAGTTTGGTACCACGATTAGCTAGGGAAATATTCCGACATCCCCGGCAGAGTCCCGCATGTCGAGGGAAGGGTTAAAATACTACCCCAATCGCCCTGATCTCGGGTAGGCACCGTTTGCGACTGGACTCCCTCCAGCCACGCATCCATCAGCCTGGTACTCTTGACACCTTGGGTTGGGTTGAATAGGGAAAAGAGGGTGGAATAAAAGAAAAGAAGAAGAGGATCGTCTCGAGTCGACGATCGAGTGTTTATGTATGTCTGCTTTCTATTGAACCAGACCAAATAACAGGCGGAAAATACGTGAAGGAAGAACTCCTAAGACTTGTTTTGGGGATGAACATGACCCGTGCTCTCCCCAAGAGCCATACACCAAACTCTTCGCCCGATAAGAGAGTAGAATAGGTGTTAATCTAGTCCTACTGATAATGTCAAAAAATTTGGAGTGGACTATCCACCGCCCTTGAAGTTGCGTGAGTACAGCCGGGTGCTAGTGGAGGTTTGCATGTTCAGTTGGCTGTATTATTTATTTTATTTTATTTATTTTTTATTTTATTCTTTTTGGAAAACTTACAGTTAACATCAACAGTAAATAAATGAATAACAAACTAGAAGGCCATTTAAAAGTTTTCACATATAGACAATATGAACTTAAAAACAATAATTCTAGTCGGTAAAAGATAAACATCGATTAAGAGAAATACAGTAAATTAACTAAATTAAACAGAAAAACACTCAACAAAAGAATTTATTCGCTAAAATATTTTTGATTCGAGAAACACTGGTGCTAAACAGATCCAAGTTAACGCTATTGGAAATGTCGTTAAAAGTTCTGCACGCACGTATCATAAAAGAATTTTGCCTGTATTTATTCCGGGTATGCGGCACGTGGAGTAAGCGAGGCTTTCTTAATAGGGTAGCACTTGTTGTAAAGCCTAATTTACTCAGTAGCTCCGGACAGTCAATATTACCATTTGCCAATTTAAAAAGATAAATCACATCTGCTATGCGCCTACGTTCGTGCAGAGGCAAAATATGAAATTTTTTTACAACGCGAAAAGTAGTTATTAGTGTAAAATTGCGTCTTAAGTTGCAGAAATGTAGAAAACACTTTTGTACTTGCTCAATCCTATCTATATAAATGTTATAATTTGGATTCCACACTTGAGAGGCGTACTCTAAATGGCTGCGGTCAAGAGCGCAATAAAGTATCTTATATGTTTTAATATTATGAAAATCAGTGGAAAATCTCAAAACGAATCCAAGTGCTCTATTGGCTTTTTTAAAGATATTGTCAATATGTGCATCAAAGAGTTACTTAGAATCGAAAAATACACCAAGATCCTTTACTGGCTGTAATCTCTTTACAGTAGTATCTTGTAATTTGTAGTGAAAGACAGTCCGATTGGGTTTACGGGTAAAAGTAAGTATAAAACACTTGGACACATTCAAGTCAAGTTTATTGCGTGAACAATATCGTTCAAGTTCACTGAGGTCACGCTGCATACCAAGGCAGTCAGAAGTATTTGTAACGGGACATAAAATTTTCATGTCATCAGCATAAGGGATTATTTTGGAGTACGTGAAGCAGGAACCTATATCATTTATAAAAATCGTAAAAAGCAACGGACCTAATAGCGATCCCTGCGGTATACTTGAAGGGATTTGCGCAGTTGCTGACGTATAACCATTGAGTACTACTGTCTGACAACGATTCTCAATATAAGATTTAATCCACCTAAACAGGTCACCGCTGATACCTACCTCGAGTAGTTTGCTGAGAAGTATAACGTGATCTAAGCGGTCAAACGCCTTACTAAAATAAGTGTAGACTACGTCAACTTGTAAGCGCTCAGACATGATGTTAGCTAAATAGTCAGAACAGACAATAAGATTCGAAACAGTGGATCTACTTTTAAAAAGCCGTGTTGATAATCACTGAGGGTTTGTTTCATGCCATGATATACAGACGAATATACGATTTTCTCAAAGATTTTGTTGAATAAACAAAGCTTGGATATTGGCCTATAGTTTTCTACACGGTCCTTTGGAACATTTTTATGGATGGGGGTAATAAGTGCAGATTTCCAAATAGGAGGTACTATTCCTTCCTTAAGAGAACGTCTGTATATTATTGTTAAAGGTATAGTCAAGCTTTCAGCACACTTACTTATAAGAATGGGTGGTATACCATCTGGGCCTGCAGATTTATTAAGGTCAATAGAATTTAAAAGCTTAAAAACTTCAGTTTCGCAAACTTGTATCGAGTTTATACCCGACACAGTATGTGACCACCAATTATCGGGCTCATATCGGGTGTTAAAATTACTGCGAATATTGTGAAAATTACCATAGAAAAAAATCGCTAAACATATTACAAATAATATCCCCTTAGCCTGATGATATGTGTTCATACTTCATTATAGATGAACAAGCGTTTGACGCTTTTTTATATTTCACGAAGGACCAGAAGGTCCTTGGCGATTTATTTATGCTGAGTTCGATCTTTGCTATATAATAGTTGAACATTTCGGATTCCAGTTGTTTGGCGCGATTACGTAATACTAGAAAAGACTCATGATCTGACAAATTGCCATATTTTTATATTTGGTATGATATTTAAACTTTTCCTTTAAAATTTTTATAAGAGGGGTTTTATACCAGGGGGGATATTTAGAAGAAGATTTTACTACTTTTGTTGGTATGTAAGTGCCGCACAAGTTGTTTAGTCGAGTGTATAATAGTGACAATGCATCGTCCACTGTGCCCTTAAAAAGATCGTGAGACCATGTAGAATTATTAAGCTCTCGTGATATAGAGGAGAAATCAGCTAAATGATACACAAACTTAGTCCTTGGCTGGACTGGTAAAGTGTGGTACTCGACATAATCCGCTAGAACATTAAGAGCCACATGATGAGGGTCTTCAGGCACTAAAGGGTCGGTAAATTTTGTTGCGGATACGTGATTATTACAAAAAATTAAGTCGAGTATTCTGTTGTTAACATTGTTATGAGAGTTATATTGCTGCAGATTACACGTATTTAAGATATCAAAAAAGTCAGACTGAATGGACCCCTCAATATTTTCGGGATAAAGAGAGTACCCATCATCATCAAGAGTCCAAGATATATTTGGCAGATTAAAATCTCCCAAAATAACGAAAGCATCAGTTAGATTGGTCGTTACTATGTCGTATAATTTTGTGTAAAAACAAGCTAACTGTGCAGATAAAGTGTTACCCAGATTTTGTCTGCATAAGTAAATCGTACAAATATGCAGTTTATATGTCGTTTTCAGTTTGGAACGCCGAAGAGTTAACGATACCCATATGTCTTCGGCAGAGGAACGCCAGTCGATCCGCTCCTCCACTGCTAGATCACGCCTAACAGCAATAAGCACACCACCTCCTAACGTTTGATTTGTAACATTATAGTTTCTATCACGTCTTCAAACAACATAACGGTCATCAAAGAGCTCGTTATTACAAAAGTCATCGTTAAGCCACGTCTCCGTCAATATAACATCATAATTGTTAATACATACATTTCTCAGAAAATTTGATGCCTTTGTTCGCAGACCACGTACATTTTGATAGTAAATTTCAACAGCCATCATTAAAATCATACAAAAACACAGAAATAGCGCTGAAAATGACATACCATAACACAAAAAGAAGTGCGAATACGCACCTAAAGTGTGGTGGTAAATAAATAATATTAATAAAAAGTATATGGATGTGTTTAAGTACAGCAAATAACAGCGCCAATTTGTTCAAATTGTAGCAATCATTAAAGAAATAGATGCATAATGTGTAGTATAAATATCAACGAAGAAATATTGATTATTTATACAACAGTAAAATACCGCAGGAAATAATTTAAGATTTCTTTTGACAGACCTGTTGGTCTAGTGGTTAGTGAATGACTGCTATGCCGGAGGTCGTGGGTTCGATTCCCACCGAGGACAAATGTTTGTGTGATGAGCACGATCATTTGTTCTGTGTCGGTGTAATTTATCTATAATATTTATGTATTTAGAAATATATAAGCATGTTTATCAGTTGTCTAGTACCCATAACACAAGCTCAGCTTAGCTTGGGACTAGATGGCTTTGTGTGATAGTTGTGGAATATTATAAATTATTATTATTATTATTGATTATTTATACAACAGTAAAATACCGCAAGAAATAATTTAAGATTTGTCAAACTAAACGCTATCTTAATTAATATCACATAAGGTGTAAGGTACAAATAGATAATATTAATAAAAAGTATATGGATGTATTTAACTACAGCAAATAACAGCGCCAATTTGTTCAAATTGTAGCAATCATTAAAGAAATAAGATGCATAATGTGTAGTATAAATATCAACTAAGAAATATTGATTATTTATAAAACAGTAAAATACCGCAGGAAATAATTTAAGATTTTTCAAACTAAGCGCTATCTTAATTAATATCACATAAGGTGTAAGGTACAAGTAAAAAATGCACCGAGCAGCTATTAAACCAAGCGACAATCGAACAACAACGTGTACCGTCAGTGATAAAATAAGTAAATAGAATAAATTTAACGCACCAGTGTTTCTCAAACTTTTTTTACAAATTGATATAGAAATGAACAAATTTACATTCAGAAAATCTTCTTTAAATCTGCTTCCGTTTTTATTGCATATGTAGGAGATGTTGCATTCTTTTTCATTAGAATTGTACAGTTTTTTACCCACGTATGTACACATGTATGTATGTTGTCATATTTGCTGAAGACTGCAGCTTCATTTCGGATCGGAGATTTTTTGTGTTCTTCGGAGATGGGTCTTGCAGAAATTAGCTTCGAACGCATTGATAGTTTCCACGAGTTTGTCATTCACATCATCCACTGCATTGCAAAAAACTGAATACGTTTTTGTATCATCATCATCGTCATTACAGCCCTTCACAAGTCCACTGCCGAACATAGGCCTCCCCCAAGTAATGTCACAAAGCACGGTCCTGAGCCAACTGCATCCATCGACTTCCTGCATATCTTAGCAGGTCGTCACTCCATCTAGGGGGTGGGGGGTCGCCCTACACTACGCCTACCGGTACGAGGCTGCGACTCGAGAACTTTTCTTCCCCATCGGTTATCGGTTCTTCGAGCTATATGGCCAGCCCATTGCCACTTCAGCTTACTAATCCATTAGGCTATGTCGGTCACTTTGGTTTTACTGCAGATATCCTCATTTCTGAGTCTATCACGCAGAGAAACTCCAAGCATAGCCCTCTCCATAGCTTGCTGAGCGACCTTGAGCGTCCTCATACGGCCAGCAGTGAAGGACCATGCCTCAGATCCGTAAGTCAACACTGGCAACACGCACTGGTTGTACACTTTAGTTTTCAGAGATTGAGGTATACCTGACGAGAAGATGTGTTGTAATTTCCCGAACGCTGCCCAGCCGAGTTGAATCCGTCGATTGACCTCTTGGTCGAAGTTGGACTTACCTAGTCGGACTATTTGTCCCAGCTAAACGTACTCATCAACAACTTCGAGCACAGTGCTCCCAACAACTACCGGCATAGGTGTGACATGGACATTAAACATGATCTTTGTTTTGTCCATGTTCATCTTAAGAGCTATCCGTTGGGAGACACCATTGAGGTCATTGAGCATAGTGCTAAGGTCTTCCAGCGATTCTGCCATAAGGACTATATCGTCGGCGAATCGGAGGTGAGTGATGTACTCGCCATTTATGTTAATACCGTATTCTTTCCAGTCCAGTAGCTTGAAAACGTCTTCCAACGCAGCGGTGAAGAGTTTCGGGGATATAACTTCACACTGTCTTACACCTCTCTGCAGTTGGATAGGTTTCGAACTCTGGTTCTATACTCGGATAGCCATCGTAGCCCTACTGTACAAACACTTCAGCACTTCGATATACCGATAGTCAACTTGGCACCGCTGAAGGGACTGTGGCACCGCCCAAATTTCGACAGAATCAAAGGCTTTTTCATAGTCCACATACGCCAGACAAAGTGGCAGATTGTACTCTTCAGTCTTCTGTACAATCTGCCGGAGGGTATGTACATGGTCTATGGTACTGAAGCCTTTTCGGAAACCGGCTTGTTCGGGAGGCTGGAAGTCATCGAGTCTGCGTGCGAGACGATTCGTAATGACTCTCGAAAACAGCATGTAGACGCGGCTCAGAAGGGAAATCGGTCTGTAGTTCTTCAAGAGAGCGTTGTCGTCTTTCTTAAAGAACAAGGCCACCGCACTTCTGCTCCACGCCTCCGGAGTAGTACCACCATGGAGGACGGAATTGAAGAGCTTCTGAAGGACTTCAAGTACCGGTGTTCCATCCGCTTTCAGAAGCTCCGCTGTATTTCCATCCTCGCCTGGGGCCCTGCCGTTTTTAAGGTGCTGGAGAGCCATTCTAATCTCGCTCAGACTGACG
Source organism: Parnassius smintheus behrii (assembly GCA_036936625.1). Lineage (NCBI taxonomy): Eukaryota > Metazoa > Arthropoda > Insecta > Lepidoptera > Papilionidae > Parnassius > Parnassius smintheus. The sequence goes on along the minus strand of JAUPFT010000010.1, from coordinate 25,873,296 downwards.
TCCGGGATATCATCGGAATAGTGTTGGATAAGACTTGCTCTTGGATCGTTACTCACACTTGCGTGTGGCTACAACGATGATGTGTACAGCTGCCCATAGAACCTCTCAATCTCACTCAAAATCTCAGGTGTTCTGGAAACGACGCTGCCACATTAAGTCTTCAGCTTTGACAGTTGGCTCTTTCTGGCAGACAGATCTCTGGCAAAGACTTTGGAGCCCTGGTTCCACTCGATCGCTTCTTTAATACGGATATCTGTCTGTTCAGTTGCCTGTATGCTGTCAAATCTGTTGACGATTGCAGCCTCATCTCCCGTCTAGCAGCCATGAGATTAATAGTGTAATCGAAGAGTTTTTGTGTTCTTCTGCGGCGGGTCTTGCAGAACTTGGCTTCGACCGCATGGTCAGTTTCCTCGAGCTTGTCATTCATATCGTCCACTGCATTGCAATCTTATAGGCACTGAAGGCGGTTACGTAACTCGAGCTGAAAGGTTTCGGGATTCTGGATCAGAGCACGAGGGGACGGAAAATCGACTTCATTAGACGAGACCCCTCCAACTTAACGTTTAGGTTCAGTGTGCCTCTAACCATTCGGTGATCGCTGCCAGTTTTCACACTTGCGATCACTGAGACATCACTGAACAGTTGGCGTCTGGTCGTCATAATGAAGTCAATCCTATTTTTGGTCGAAGCTTCGGGGCTCGACCAAGTCCTTTTTCTGTGAGGCCACTTCTGGAAGAAAGATTTCATAATAAAGAGTCCCTGTGTCTCCATGAACTCGGCCAGCTGCTGGCCATTTGGCCTATTCCGAATTTCTCTAACTTCAGCTCACTCTTTTGGTTGTGCCTAGATCTAAGTTGCAGTCTCCCATTAACACCGTATAGTGGGTTTTGGTGGAATAAATGGCTCTACTCCAATCTTATATACTTCTCATACATTTCCTCCACCACTTCATGGGCCGAGGTTAGTGCGTACTTTATGACCTTTGACTCATATCATTTGGTAATTCCATGATTTTGGATATATATATATATATATATATATATATATATATGTATATATATATATATATATATATATATATATATATATATATATATATATGGGAGTGTGTTAACGAGGTTTGTATAGGATAAGGTACATAAACCTCGTTGACACACTACCAATCTTTACAACGTTGTTAACGCGAGATTTGTGGAAGATAAATCCGACACTTCCTTGGGGCAGATATTCGCCCTCCCGGTGATAGAACAATTTTTGAAGGATTGAAGAACTACCGTCGCCTTCCCATCTCTTCGGATCTCACATAATCCTATAATATTCCAGTGCAACTTGTCTGTATCTTCTTAGCTCCAGAATTTTCTCGTCAGTCCTCAGGGTGCGTGCGTTATACGTTGCCAGGTCGAGTCCTTTTAGGTGGCAACCGAACCTCTACCGGAATTGCTTAGCACCCCTGCCCCGCCGTTACCCTATACACTCACACCTATCACCCAGAGGGGTAGGCAGAGACTAAGGACTTTCTTCCTTCCTTCCTTCATCAGCCCGTAAAGTCTATTGTTGGAAACTATACTTACTGTAGCTAGGATTCACCTTCACTCTTACGCTTGGCAAGGCGAATCTACGATTGCAGTGCCAGACGTATCGTATCTTTTGATGCAGTTAACGCACATCTATGCTTGCGCATTGACATCCCTTTAAAAAAGCGATTGCTAAAGCAAAGACAGAGCAAATTGGCAGTATAATAAGAAACTAGTTCGCCTTCACAGAAAGACGTTCTGGTATCATTCTTGGTCTCTAGCTGACTGTATAAGGAAACTTCTGTTAACTATTTTTTCCATTTCTGTACAGGGCGGACGATTCACTGGTCTTAGAAATTGTTTTACTAAGACTACTAATTTTATTATAATGTCGGTAAGCAAAATGTCAAAAAATTTAAAAGCTTTGTTTTACATCAAATATTATATCATTAAGATTTAAATAAGATGTATCGTAATCCAATTAAGAAGATATGTATTAATTTAAAATAAATTTAAAGTAAAAATATTTTTAAGATACGCTTTTATTTAAATCCTGTAAAATGAAAAAAAAAATCACACCCATCAATTTATCTCACGCATACAATTTGTATGATATAAAAGCTTGTCACGAGATTAAGAGCATTTAAATAAAAGCTTGTTTTTAAAAATGGTTATTTAATATTAATTTATTTTTTAATTTATTATCGCTGGGCATGTTTTTAAGTCTGTTTATTTCATTCCGTTTAGCTGTATAGTACAATGTTACGTATTCTTCTCAGAAAACATTATCATTAATGTCCATATCATGGGGTGCATAAAAAACATAGTTCGCCATCTTTGGGTGTCCACCACATTGGGTTTATAGTGACGTCATTTTACCCTTTTTAGAATAAGTGTGGCAAACGAGCACACAGTCCATCTGATGGTAAGTGGATGCTGTGGCCCATAGACATCTACATTTATCTTCAATTAAGAATCAATATGCAGATGCGTGGCCAGCCCTAAGGACTAAGATGGAATGCCTCGTTTCCATTAAAAAGGGTCTCCGGTTCTCTACACTCACCATACAAAACACAGCAGCATTAAGCTGCTAACGTACGTAACGTGCTTACTTTCGTATTATTCTGGTGATCTGTTCATTAATATAACCATCATTTGCAACTCTGCCGCCGATGACGCAAGAATAACTTGATCATCGGCGTACAAAAGGCATTTGACGGATAACTCACCCATTCTTAATCCGCATTCTTTAACTTTCAAATTTTGCATACAACTATCCATAAATAGGTTGAACAGCCACGGGGAAGCCACACAGCACTGTCTGACACCTTTGTGGATGCCAAACCAGTCCGAGTAGACCCCGTTGATCCTAACACAAGCACTAGAGTCTTTATAAAGATACTCCAATGCCTGAATCAAGCCAGCGCTCAACCCAAATGAGTTCAGTGTTTGCCATAGCACATCCCTATCCACTCTGTCATAGGCCTTTTCCAAGTCCATGTACGCACAAAAAACCTTTTGGTTTTTGGCCAAAAATTTCTCCGCGAACATGCGCATGGAAAAGACTTGATCTGTAATGTATGTATACTCGTATAGGCATCTATCATATAGTAAATAATTTTTTTAACCGGACGTGCAGTTTCGGAGATTAGCGTGTTTAAACAAACAAAAAACTGTTTCGTTTTATTATAGTAGTATAGATTCAAGAGTCAAAGCTGTTGTCCTTTTTCTAAAGTAACGATGAGCTTATTATTATGAGGTGGTTACTTTGCGGATAATCTCATAACAAATTTTAATTTTTGTATAAATAATTTAATTATTGTATAACGTAATTATAACAGTAAAACGAATGACTTAATAAACAAACTTAATATAAAATTGGCATAAAATTGAATGATGAAATCTGTCAGCAGAGCGTATGCTCCTTTTCGCCATTATTTACGTTCTTGGGTAAAACATAAAACTTCCTAAATTCAAGGAATACTGCAGCTAGCACGAGTTTCTTTTCAACATTTTCCTTTGTTAAAGTTACGAAATGAAGTTTTTTATGAAACTTGACGCAAGGAATATTATATTTAAAAAGAAGAGTTGTATTAAAACTTTATAATTAAATATTTCTTTATAAGTTTTCCTCGTTTGTAAATAAACGTTTAGTAGCAAATTATCATCATCTGCCTTAAGCAGTTTACTTAATGTAAATTATAGCGGGTTAAGTAACGCTTTGTCGTAGAAAAATGACTATTAGGGTGAGAAATTAATGTACTTTTTCATACACAGAGCAAATATACAATCACGTCATCAAAAATCGCTAAGCTTATTCGGAGAGGCTCCTAATAATCGCAAGTTTCGTAGGTTTTCTCGTAGTCCCTTTCAGGAGTAGAGTTCACTATAGCGTTCCTGAAATAATTAGTTTTCAGGTCGCCACTGCATGCTTTTTATACCCAATCAGATAAATATTGGAAATTCTAAGTCAATCCAGTTTATTCAAACGTTCTCCGCATGAAATGGGAAAGTACTAGTACTAGTATTTAGTGTTGCTATCAAGAATATTCTGCTGCCCATCTCACAAACAAAATGTGGTAATGGCGGTATCAAACAGGTGATAGAAGAAAATAAAAGATAATCTATATGTAACACAAAAAATGTTTCTATCATGTCCGTTATAGACTTTGAATTCCTCCAAACGACTTGCCCCAAGTTATTGTCATTAGAAAGACGAGTATGGATTTAGACCACTAAAACAATGCACAAGGCACTATTAAAAAAAAAAAAACAAAAAACAAATATTGTTTTTTTTTGCATCAAATATGGCCCGGCGTGTGATACTATGCTAAAAATGAATTCCTTTTTTAGCATAGTATCACACGCCGGGTACCCGCTAGTAAATTATAAAAATAATTGGAGATGTTGTGAATTTGAATTACAAAGGATTCTAATTAAAACGTTAGCGGATGGTATCGTGTTTGCGAAGACACTTGCGGAGAGACTTGACACGTGATCGAAATTCGGACTGACATTACATTTTTAATTTTTAATTATTTATGAAGAACATATTTATTCATTAGATCATTAATTAAAAGATAAGAATGCTTGGACATAATAAGGTTTCTTAGATTTTTTTGGTTTGTATTTACACTTATATTTTAATAGATAAAATTGTAAGTATTCAGCCAATTTCTTGAATCTTTTTCTCACAATGTCTACTGCAGTAGGGGCTTGTTGAAGCGATGACAGTTATTTTTTGACATTCAGAGTGTACTTTGTAAAGGGCAATTTTGAATAAATAATTTTGACATTGACTTTGACTTTGGATTTTGTTAACAGCATTTCTTATCTAGTTAAATGTAGGTTCGTTCCATTATGCAGGAAATCACCAGTAATAAATAAAAAAATTAACAAACTCGTGGAAAACATTTAAATTTTTGCATATAAAATTTACTTTTTAGGCTATTAAATTTAAATCAATTTTGCCGCCTGCGTCATCTTTTTCTGGAATACAACAATAAGGAACTATGTGTAAATATTATGCTAATAGCACTGAAATATTTCATATGACTAGTCAATCTTTGTATAATAGGGCAATAATAGGCCAGTTGCAGCAAGAAAGTGAATAAAAGCTGAAAGATTCTAAAAGATTATTTTCATGTATTAGATGCGATGCATGAAAATAATCTTTTATAATCTTTCAGCTTTCAAAAATTAGTAACAAATTTTCAACATAATATTAAAATTTTTACCGTTAGATTATTCGCATAATGGTTTCTTATAATTTACGAGAATAATACACGTACTATAAAATTATTTTTAACTTATTTTCAAATTATTTTGAGCTCAAATACTTCAAGTGCTTTGCAGCAACCACGCATGAGCGATGCGGTCGAGCTTTACTCGGAAGTTCGACTTTCGCGCTCTTAATTAAAAATATGATGAGAAATCTTTATAATATGATTAATTTTTGTTTCCACTTTGTACAATATTTAAAATTATTTTGTTGTAGCTTTATAGCAAACCGAATGAATTTGACTTTGGGTTTTTGAGCAATAGTATAAAATTGTTATAAAAATGAAGTCGATAAATACGTATCCATATTTATGGTTTCAGTAAGTATTTAGTCAATAACCTCGTAAAATAAAAAGGTTAATACAAACTGTTACACCTTATTTCTCCTCCTAGGGGTCGACTTTACCAAAACCTTTTCTTAGTGTATGCCTACGTCATAAATGGCAGTTATGGTCCAAATTTAAGAATTTTGTGTCAACCGCTTTGGGCTGTCTGTTCAAGTTTAGAAATGTCTGACATTACTTTAATTTTCTGTATTCTGTTCATAGATGAGTTGATCACTCAGGACATCTTTTAGCTATATATAAAAAGGATAGAGTAGATAAATGGTAAACAGTGACACCTGTAAATGTCAGAGTTAATACTATGGTTAGCTAAATCTTTTTCTCACGTAGAAAGATTTAAGTATGTCCAATATAAATAAAATTTCTGTTATAAAATTTTGTCTTATCTTAAGAATTTCCTTAGCACATAAAAATGTAAATTAATAACTTGCATTTTTTTAATAAATCCAAATATTAAAAATTAAGTGGACCAATTATTTGAGCCAGGAGAGTGCGACAAAGCCGGCACGATGAACTCTTTCCTGATTCAAGAAAACTCTCAGAAATATGAGAACGTCGATATCTATTGCTCAAAAACACGATATTTTCCTGATTTAATGAAACATAGTAAAGTAATACCTTTATTTAAATCTGATAGTACCTTGGACCCCGCTAATTTTAGACCTATTTCTGTACTACTAACTCTCAGTAAATTTTTTGAAAAGATGATTTTAGATCAATGGTTATTTTCTTAATAAAAATTAATTAATCCCTAAAAACAAGGGATCGCTCGACGACTGACGCACGTGTCGAGCTTATGAAATATATTTTTAGTACGTGGGAGAGCTCACTAGATGCCTTTGGTATTTTTTGTGATCTTTTCAAGGCTTTCGATTGTGTTCATCATGAGATATTAATCAGGAAACTACAACCTTCCAGTATCAAAAATAATTGGTCCTTACATATGAAATTAGCATTTTGTACGGGTGGAATATAATGTCATTTTTTTTGTAAAATATATTTAATTAGTCAAAGTATTCACCGTTGTTATCTATGCACTTTTGATTTCTTTACTAAAACCCACGGAGGCGAGAATCAGTAAACTCTTTGAAGGTGGTTTGGACTGCTGCATCGGAGTTGAATTTTTTTCCTTGTAAGAAGTTGTCCAAATTCTGGAAAAAATGGTAATCTGTTGGAGCAAAGTCGTGGGAGTACGGTAGATGTCGCAGACATTCCAATTGTAGCTCATTTAACTTAGTAGTTGTTTGTTGTGCAGTGTGTGGTCTTGCGTTGTCACGACGCGGCAGTGGCCTAGAGCGATTGACCAATCTCGGTTGTTTAGCAGGTAGTTCTTTCTTCATTACTGTAAGTAACTGACAATGGATATCTGCCGTAATTGTTTGGCAGATTTTAGAAAGCTGTACTGAACGAAACCGGCGCTAGGCCACCAAAAACCCACAAGTAAATTTTTCTGTGTCAATTTTTGTTTAGGGCAGGATTTGGCTGAGTCGCCAGGGTTCAGCCATTGTGACGATCGCTTCCGATTATCGTACAGTATCCAATTTTCATCACAAGTAATGACTTGATTTAAAATCCCTTCATTTTTATGTCAGTTGAGTAAAGTAACACAGCAGTCGACGCGTGTTTGCGAGTTCGATTCACTCAATTTTTGTAGGTACCCATCGTTCAAGTTGTTTTTACTTTCCCGATTTGCTTCAAGTGGATCAATACAGATTTATCACTTACCCCGAAGCCTGCAGCTATCTCTAAAGTGCTTATTGATGGATCCGCTTCCATAATAGCCTTTAATTCCTCATTTTCCACGTTGATCTCCGGCCGTCCACAGGGTTGGTTCTGAAGGTCGAAATTTCCAGAACGAAAACGTTGGAACCAAAAACGTACCGCATTTTCTTTTGCGACACCAGCGCCATACTCATCATTAATCTTTCGAGCTGTTTCTGCAGCACTGGTGCCATGGTAGAACTTGTACTCGTAAATATACCGATATTTCATGTTTTCCACTGTGCGATAATAAACGACGCCAAAGAAGAAAAATTAAGGAAAAAACAAATGAATTTGTAAATTTGAATTTGGAAGTCATAACCAAAGAGGAGATTTTTCAGATCGAAGTGTTCAGTACGACAAAACGCGAATTTCATATGTAAGAACCCAATTACACTTATTACACTTAGACCAATTACATTTAGACCTATTCTTTCATACTTTAATAGAACTAAAACTGTTGTTATCAATGTTTAAGGTTGCTCCGGATTAGTAGTATCAATGAGCGTTCCTCAGTGCTCGGTCCTTGGCCCATTCCTGTTCTTATTCTATATTAATGATTTACCATATCTTGTAGGAAATAATCACGACATAGTATTATTTGCTGATGTCACCTCATTAATTTTCAAACTCCATTGACAGTCAATTAATTTTGACAATGTAAATAATGCTCTATCGAAACTAGTACATTGGTTTAACGCTTATAATTTGCTCTTAAATGGTGATAGGATAAAATGTATTAAATTTACAATACCTAATGTTAAACATTCAAGTAACAATGTGTTCTTAAATGCGGAAGAGTATAGTCTTGTAGATCACTCGTTTCCTTGGTATTGATGTGAAACTTCAAAGGGGCCCCCATATATCTAAATTAGCAGTCAGACTTAGTTCTGCAGCATATGCTGTAAGAAAGATTAGGAGTCTAACCAATGTTGAGACTGCTAGATTAGTTTATTTTAGTTACTTTAGTATTTTGACTGACATTAAAGTCATATTTGTTTCGCAAGAGAAAGCCGTGCGGGCGATTCATACTTAAATTGCAAAGAGTCCCTTAGAGAAAAAATTAAGGAAATAAATGTATTTACGTTAGCATCGCAATATAACAATATGAAAATGTAATATATGTACATAAATAGCTTTCATAAGAGTAAAGATGTTCATACTTTAAACACTAGGAACAAACATAAGCTTGTAATACCAGTTAATAGACTACACAGAATTAGTAATTCATTTATGAGGCAATGTATACGCTTTTGCAACAAAATCCCAGAATATGTACAAAATTTGCAATAAAACAAGTTTAAATGTGTTATTAAAGAAAAATTGTACAAAAATGGTTATTATGATATAAATGAATATATAAATGAAAATAACTCCCGGGAATGATGTGATCGCCACCATGCTGGTTCTATAAAAATCATACAAAACTTGTACAAAGTAAATTTATTGTAAATTGAAACATGTTAAAAAAATTTCACTGGGTTTCTTTTTGGTTCTTTTACTTAGTGTGAGTTAGGCCTATACCTAGGCCTAGTGTGACCTAGACCTAAACTAGACTAGGCCTAGGTCACACTGTGTATTGAAAAAAGACCCATACAAACCAATATTTAACCGGTGAATCTCACCACCATCCTCCACAGTTAGCTACCGTGGGCAAATCTTCGTTACAGAGAGCACGAGGGAACTGTGGCAGCAAATATCTGGCCGTCGAGCTTCAGCACGTCAAGCAAGTTTTGCACGACAAAAAGCTTCGGGTCCCACGCCTACGTCACGGTGACCGAGTGAAGCCGGTTACAATTGAGCCCTATGCCTGCTGTACTACCTAGGTCTAGGTCACACTGTGTATAGAAAAAAGACCCATAAAGACCGAAATTTAAACGGTGAACCTCACCACCATCCTTCACAGTTAGCTACCGTGCGAAAATCTTTGTTTCAGAGAGCACGATGGATTTTGTGACAGCAAACACCTGGCCGCCGAGCTTCCGCACGTCAAGCAGGTTCTGCACGGTAACGCACCTACGTCACAGTGAACGAGTAAAGCTGGTCACAGTCGAACGTGTGCCTGCTGTACTACCATATGTCGGAGGTGTCACATAAAAGGTTTTTTTTTTATAGAAGACGGGGCAAACGAGCGTGCGGCTCACCTGATGTTAAGTGACTACCGCCCCGCATGATCAACCGCAACACCAGGAGAATTGCGGGTGCGTTGCCGGCCCTTTAGAAAGGAGTAAGCTCTTTTCTTGAAGGTCCCCAGGTCGTATTGGTCCGAAAAATCGCCGGTGGTAAACTATTCCACAGAGAGGTTGTACGTGGAAGAAAACTCGTTGTGAAACGTACAGTGGTGGATCGCCAAGCATCCAGATGGTATGGATGGCATCGGGACGTTTGCCGTGTAGTGCGTTTACGAAATTTGGCGGCTGGGATTAATCCGAACAATTCCTCGGAGCACTCCCCGTGAGATAAAATACACAAAGAGATGCAACATCTTTTCGCAGCGCCAGTGAATCGAGCCGATCGGAAAGCACTCGGTCGTCGACGATTCGAGCCGCTCTGCGCTGGATGCGGTCAAGTGGAAGGAGCTGGTACTGGGGAGCCCCAGCCCAGAGATGGGAATAGTATTCCATGTGCGGCCGAACCTGCGCCTTGTAAAGTTGCCGGCATGAAATACTGTCCCGCTCTGCTGAGCACGCCAAGCTTTTTAGAGGCCAATTTGGCCTTCCCTTCCAAGTGACCACGAAACGAAGGTTGGCTACATCTTGAAGTGAACTTTTATTAAAATATTCTACAAGCCTCCGAAGAAGATTAGTCAGTTCTTACTATCTGACAAGTGTTACATTCCTCTACAAAATGCAGGAGTTGTACACTCCCGCATCGTGTAGAGGAAGCATTCCTCTACATGCTAGCTTGAATTTGAATGTGGTCTCTCATACATAAAGCAAACAAAAAGATCTATTAAAACCCGCGTGGAATAATATAAAGCTGACGTGAAACATCAATGTTCCGGGAAGTCTGCAGTTTGTGATCATATCCTAGGCGGCCCCAACCTTTAAATCAGATTTGATATCATAAATCCTCGCGAAAGAACATCGATTCCTACAAATAAAAAGTAATTTACTTATTAGCAAGACGGCTGCCCAGCTCACTTCAGGTGGATTGGGAGGGTAGGGCCGAGACTTCTATGTTTTGGGTTACATGAAGGACTTAGTCAACGTGACTTCATTGAGTTCTCTTGAAAAACTCCGAAGGCGTATCTTAAATGCAGCAGAACAGATTAAGGCTACAATATCTTCAAAAATAACGGAAACTGAAGTAAGGAAAATAATCGGGAAGTGTATTCGAAACCAAGGGGCTCATATTGAGCATGATGTTTAATCTTTAAAAAATTAAATAAATAAAAATTGTTCAATTTTAGAAATGTCTCACATTACTTTAATTTTCTGTTCGTTATAAATAAATATCTTCACAGAGATATTATTACCTTTTTGGATAGCTACTTAAATTGGCATATTTTTATGTATTTTCGAAGTACATAACATTTTATGATGCATAAAGTGTAAAAAAGTATTTTTTATTGTGCATACTTTTATACTTTTTTTGGTTGTAGCTTAAGTAGGTTGTAGGTAAGCTTCAAGAAACAAAAAACAATTTAAAAGAAAGCATACAAAACAAGGTTTTAATTTTACTTAGAATTTAATACGAAATTCTTGGTGATTATTGAAAAATCTTTAAAATCCGTATAATATGTTAAGACCTGTTCGTTTTCAGCCATATATATGGGGAGTCAAATTTGTGGAATTTTGACTCCCCTATCATGCCCTGCGAAGTTGTCGAGTTCTTAGTAACCCTGTATAAATACATACATTCATAAACACTCACACCTGTCACTCAGAGGGGTGGGCAAAGACTACAGACTTCCATTTGGCACGATCCTGACACACCTCTCTCGCCTCCTTTACATCCGCATCCTTCAACTTTCAAATTTTCCACTGCTGTCCATAAATAGGTTGAACAGCCACGGGGAAGCCACACAGCCTTGTCTGACACTTTTACGGATGCCAAACAAGTCCGAGTAGACCCCGTTGTTCCTAACACAAGCACTAGAGTCCCTACATTACAGGCATTGGAGTCTCTTTAGACTCCAATGCCTGTATCAAGCCAGCGCTTAACCTATATGAGTTTTGTGTTTGCCATAGCACATCCCTATCCACTCTGTCATAGGCTTTTTCCAAGTCCATGAACGCACAAAAAATTTTTTGGTTTTTGGTCAAAAACTTCTCCGCTGTAACCCTGAATAATAAAGTTAATATTGGTAATGTTAACTTTGTGAGCTATTTTGTCTATGAGTTTATCAAAATATATCATTAAATTAGGAAAACAATCCGCTTCAATGTTCGCTTAGATGAATAAAAGTAAAAAAAATATAGCTCGCTGAACTAATAATAACATTGCGTTGAAAGCTGAATCTATTAACCGATGCATCAGAAATCATTACTCGTGTGTAATAAAACCATACCTTGCTTTAAAATACCCATAGCGCCAAACAGGTAGTAGTAGTAAAGTAATTAGTTCATTACTAAATCAAAAACTATGATATTTAGAAAATAACGGAAAATAAGGAATAATATAAGAATAATTTAAAATCAAATTATGTTCTTTTTAAATCCCATGAAAATGGAAGTTTTATTACTTTTTGTAGTTGCAAAACGGAACATTATTCCTAATGCACACTCCTATGATAGATAGCGTGAATATACATGTTTATTTATTTTAACGAATCAACCCTTATGTAACACGGTAATGAAAGTTTCATCCAAATACGTTTACGGGTTTTTGCGTGACGCTTGTGCTGACAGACAACGTTTCCAAAAAAATGTTTTGGTATCTGTATCAATAACATAGTGTACCCTAATTTAATTTTTTTATAAAATACTCATCGTCGTGTTAGAGTTTCACAATAGTATGGATTTGCAATTAGAACTTTAAATGAGATAGACTTTTGACGAATATTTATCTTGTCAAACAAACTCTGAAAATTAATATCAAATCCCGGCAGAAAGTTGTTTCAATCGAAATTATTTTATATAAATCCCTTCATTCACTTATCAACACAATTTAAGTTCAAAAATATTAATAATTTAATTTTATTATTAGAAAACTTTATATAAAAAACCACAACATTCATTTTCCTGTCCTGTTCTTGTTCTAACATTAAAGATAAACAAAATATATGTAATTTGTAAGCACCTTGGATGTTAATAACGAGGATTTTGGTTTTACAGGGATTTTGCAGGTAGCTTGCACTTCAAGTTATATCACGTATTCTTCAGGAATGGAGATAGAATCCGAGCCGGGATTCATCTGAGAATAACGTCTCTAGACCGCACCACAACAATTCTGTTGTGGTGCGTGGTTCACAACAAGTATGTTCGTTGTATTCTTTGTTCGCAATCCGCAATTGCTCCGTCAAAGTGACGGAATTCAAAGTGGTCTCCCAGCATGAAGACTAATTTCGTGATATTTCCTTTTCAGGATTTGATCGTCGACGTTGCCTTCTCGCCATAATTTACAAATATCGGTCTACTTTTGCGGTGATGACCCTACTGATATCCAGTGTGCTGCTCAAAAATGGCACCAATGTCCCAGTAGAGTAGTAATGACTATAATCTTGATGTCACACTAAAACCGTGCCAATGACATCAGTATTATTGCACTGGATCGCTCCCGCTTGCGTATTGCTTTTAATTAAAAATAAAAAATAAACAGTTTGATACATCGATTGTCATGCGTGCAGCAAAGGAGTGGAATAAGTTTCTAGCATCAGTCTTTCCATCCAATTACAATTTAGGTATCTTGAAGGCAAGAGTGAATAGCATTTTGTTAAAAGGAAGTTAGTACGCTTCACCATATTAGGCCTTCACCTTCACCACTTATCAACAGGTGGTATTGTTGTAAAGCGCTATCGTAGAATAAAAAGAAAATACAGAAAGTAAATGTGCTAGAATCAAATTGACGTTTAAATATGTTTCTATGGCCACTCCTTTTAAAACACAAAATGACATATTATCTTAAAAATGAAGATATCCGCAGTAGAGTAAACTGATATAACTATCACGCAGAGAAACTTCGAGTATAGTCCTCTCGTTGCGCTATAAGGAAGCTTAAAACTATGATAGCTAAAAGATCTAGTACTTCCTAAAATACAAAATATCTGTTTTGTTTTAAATTGATAAGTTATTTTTAAACCAGTCTATGCGTTAATTGGATTAGACTGGATTCCGAGGCCCAAGGACATCTACATTTTTATTCTCGAGTAAGTATCAAAATGCAGATGTATGTCACCCCAGAGAACTAAAATGGAATGCCTCGCTTCCAGTCAAAAGGGTATCGGGTTCTTTAGACTCACCATAGTACAGCAGAGTAAACTGATATTTTACACTGGTATTATGTGAGAGCGTGGTACTACCCCGGTCGAGCCGACCCATTCGTGCTACATCCATAATGTAGTTGCAGCTCGGCTCTACCGCGTCAACTCTCTTATAAATTTGTTATTTCCATACATGTTAAGGTGTAACATAACTTTTCTAAAGAACAGATTTTTTTGTGTTTTTGATTGAAGTAAAAAATAGGGAGACTACTTTTACGGTTCGTTTTTCGGACAAATTATTAAAAATGTGTATGGACTGACTAACTGAAAAAAATTACCTGTACATTGTGAACTACAGAAATTTGTCCGTTGTAAACCATTTGTTTATTTAAATTTACTTTTCCTGATTCATACTTTTTCTGATTTGGAATCCATCTAGATTAATATTATAAATTCTTATTTTTTTTAAAACCCTTGCTGATTAAACTTCTTTACAAACGTTTTTGGTTTAATGTGTACAAGTGTATACTTAAAAATATACGAGAATATGTACAAATAAGTCGAAAACCATGTTCATACGAGGGTGGATTGAAAAGTACTCGGCCTAACCAAGAAAATAAACACATACTAAATCAGTTATATTTTTATTTTTCTACATAATCACCATCAAGTTCAATACACTTTTGCCACCTCCCCTTCCAAGCATTTAGACCGTTGAAAAAAAAATGATTCTTCCTGAGAGTCAAAATATGCGTCTACAGCTGCTTTGACCTCGTCGTTTGTCGAAAATCTTTGACCTCCCAAGAGCTTTTTTAGGTTAGGGAACAGAAAGAAGTCTGATGGTGCCAGATCAGGTGTATACGGCGGATGCGATAACAGTTCAAAGCCACAGTTGTGAATTTCAGCCATTGACTGTACTGACGTGTGAACACGGGCGTTATCTTGATGAAACAGGACTTTTCTTCTGAGCATTCCTCGACGTTTTTCTTTTATTTCCTCTCGTAAACGACGTAGTAAGGTGCAGTAGTAATCAGAGTTTATAGTCTGACCCCTTTCAAGATAATCAATCATAATCATACCTTTCGAGTCCCAGAATACTGAAGCCATCACCTTATTTGCCGACAAAATCGACTTAGCCTTTTTAGGGGGTGGTGAACCAGGTCTTCTCCACTGTTTTGATTATTGTTTTGTTTCCGGTGTACAGTAATGAACCCATGTTTCGTCCATAGTAACAAAACGATTCAAAAAATCATCTGCATCGGCTTCAAATAACTCCAAACAGTCGCGTGAAATAGTCAATCGCGTCCTTTTTTGTTCAACTGAAAGCAGTCGCGGAACCCACCTCGCAGACACCTTGTGGAAACCCAACTCGTTGACAATGATGTTTTGAGTTCGTTCATAAGAGATGCCTATAATCTCGGCTATCTCTCTAATTTTTAATCTGCGGTCTCCCATTATTAAATCAAGTACTTTTTTAATATTTTCGTCAGTAGTTGACGTCAAAGGCCTTCCAGAGCGGGGTTCATCTTTCACACTCTCTCTACCACGCTTTAATTCTGCTATCCATTTTTTGACGGATGAATATGACAGAGCACAATCGCTTCATGTACTGACCATGTCATCATGGATGGCTTTTGATGATAGCCCCTTCTTATGGAGGTACTTAATGACGGCACGCTGCTCGATTTGCTCCATTCGCGGAAATTATGTCCGATTACTTTGTTAATAAATTTATAAAATCACAACTAATTATCGCACACGTTTCGAACTTCACACAATGAACTAGTCTGAACTGAACTAAAAAATGTGGGTAGATTTGATTTTTAGAATTGAATGGATCTGTGTTAGGCCGAGTACTTTTCAATCCACCCTCGTATCATCATGAATGTGTATCAATTACATACAAATCATGAATGTGTATCAATTACATTATGAACATTAATAACTCGATCGGCATAATAAATATATAATACGAATTAAAATGCTTTATTATTTTTAATCTCAATATTCCTCTATAGAAAGCAAGGAAGAATAATATGAAACTAATTTCAAATTAAAGTCGTCAGTAAATCAAAAGTTTTAATTGCAAAGCCTTAGTGAGTAAATGTTGGCTCAAATCAGTCAGTCGATGCAGCTTTATATGTATATTTCTATATTTCTCGTTACGTCATAATTTACATTGCGGGTTTTATTTGTTTAAATAAGATGTTTTGTAAATTTTTGAAACGCAGTTTTTATATTAAAAAAAAAACTTGGTTAAACCGGCAGGCCATCTCTGGAACTGCCCGTTAATTTCAATATCAAAGCGCTCCAAGTTCCTCTTATTATGAAAGGCGTCAATTTTGAAAACCACGTTTTTTATTATTTACAAAACTAAATATTTCTCGAACCAATCAACCAATTTTGATGTGATTTACGGCAATCAGCGCAATTTTTTCAGCTTAAAAAAGCCTAGTACAAAAAGATGATTTTACGGAAAGTTTTCAAGTTATTTAAAAAAACACATTTAAACCGTGGTAGAGCAACGTGGCAGCTTTTGCTGTCAAACAGATAGGCCAGCTTATACCAGTCTGAACCGGGTAGGTACCACGACCTGACATAACACCAGCGTGTAGTAGAAGTTTACCAAGCGAAAGGTAAGTGCAGGTGGCTGGAGGCCCAATTAAATAAAAAAAATACTCCAGGAGGGTTACGGAGAATCCCTCGCTGAGCATTCATGAGCAAGCAATCCTACTCTTCCTGAGCGCGTGTGCTCAGGCTGACAGGACAAGCGGAGCAATAAGACCAAGGCATCCCTGTTACGCTATCCGTGATTTTTTGCAACATCAGAGGACTTCATTCCAACCTTAACACTGTCCACAACCATCTGGAGACGGCAAAGCTGGCCTTGCTCTTTTTAAATGAGGCTCAGGTGTCCTTTCCGGCTGATACTTCATATCCCTCCTACCAGGGGTACAAAATCCCAGCCGCAAAAATCGTGATTCTTGGCACTTTTAAAGCCCATTACGCCGAATGGCTCGGTTCATGTTTAATCGATCATGCTGATAGATTTGTCGGCCAACTAGGATAGGATGCGTCCTTTTGTGTATCCTACCCATGGGAGTGGGTTTGCTTTTCACCGGACGATCCCAGCGTTGCTGCTGATTCTGTTGCTGATTTGGTACTTCAGGGTATGGAACTTTTTATTTCATCCTCTGTGGTACCAATTGGAGACAGATCCCAGCCATGGTTTGGTTGATCTGGGCTGATGCATCAACATCTCGGGATGTAAGCCCCAGCACTCTTAAAAGAAATATATCTTAGTCTCCAGGTCTTTCAAAAGAGCCATTGTCAAGGCAAGGTCAGAGCACATCGGCAGAATTGGCGAGAAACTGGTTCACGTTCTTCCTGGTACGCGTGCATTCTGATCCGTGGCCAATGTTGTCCAAGGTCCAACTCTGTCAGCCTCAGAGAGGACGACTCACTGGCCAATGCTGCGAAGAAGAACACCGATCTTTGAGCTCTGTCTTTGTATCCAACTCGACGCCCGATGACGGGGGGAATACACCGCTGACCATGCCGTCGTTTGCGTGTTCCATGCCAGATGTGTGGTTTACACAGCACTCGGTTCGCAAAGTACTCCTCTTCTTGAACGTCAGTAAGTCGAGTGGGCCTGATGGAGCCCCTCCCATTGTGCTAAAGACGTGTGCTCCGGAGTTGGCACCAATTTTAACGCATCTTGTCTGCTACCCCTACTCTCAGGGCGTAGTCCCAAATTCAGCGAAGACAGTTTTGATGCATCTGATCCTTTAAATGGGCGACCACTCAGACCCGTCCAATTACATGCTTATCGTCATCGCCTCTTTGTTTTCTAAAATAATGGAGTCTATTGTAAACTGCCAGCTCATGAGGTACCTTGAGGAGCTGATTAGTGACTGCTAATACGGTTTTCGTCGTGATCGATTAGCTGGTGATCTTCTAGTCCACCTGATTCATAGGCAGGTGGAGGCAGTAGAGTCCAGGGGTAAAGCATTGGCCGTTAGTTAGGAAATAGCGAAGGTCTTCGATCGGGTCTGGTACAAAGCGCTTCTTTCGTTCTCTTCTTATGGGCTTCCCAAGAAATTGTGCAATTGAATCACCCGTTTCCTTGCTGATTGGAGCATCAAGGTCGTTGTAGACGATGCTTGCTCTCATTACAAGCCCTTAAACCCTGGTGTTCCACAAGGGTGCGTGCTTTCACAAACGCTGTTTTTTCTGCACATAATGGTATCTTGCAAACTGATAACGTTCATTGCTATCCAGACAAAAGCACTGCAGCATTGGTTATGCCTTATACACCGACCATGCCTACATTTCGCAGGAAATCGTTGCCCAGTACTGAAACAATCTTGTGTCTGAGGTCAAGTCTTTGCTGAACAAAGTCTTGGTTTGGGGGCGACTAAATCTAGTTCAGTTTGATCCCCAGAAGACACAAGTTTGCGCTTTTACCGCTTAAAAGAACCCGTTTGTCGCATTTCTTCAGTTTCTTAGCGGTCCACCACTGGGCGTTTTTTTTAAGTTTTCTTCCTCGTACAACTTGGAAAAGTTTACCACCGGTGATTTTTCCGGATCAATACGACTAAGGGCCCTGCAAGAAAAGAGCTTACTCCTTCCTAAAAGGCCGGCAACGAACTTGTAAATCCCCTGGTGTTGCTGTTGTTCATGGGCGACGATAGACACAATCAGGTAAGCCGCATATTTATTGCCCCATCTTCAATAAAAAAATTCGAGATTTCCTTCATCAACGATATGTCGGGAACGAATCAACCGATTGTTTTTCGGTTCATGCAACAAAATTGTTTGATTTGAAATCGACGTCGTTTTTTGAGTAGAAGAGATTTACTCGATAGAAACGGTATTCGACTTCCTGAAGTCTAGTTAATGAAGGCTACATGTTAAATTATTTTAATATTAATTTTTCCTCGTATCTACACAGAATCACCTTACAGTATCTCAGTCTTGTACTGTTATGCTCAGATTTTGATAACATATTAACAATTATGGGATCCCAAACAGATGGCAGCACCCAATCATCTTCTCTATTAAAAGTAACAGCCTATATCCTACCGCTGGGCACAGGCCTAGTCTTATTTCTAAAGAGGGTTTTAGGGCAAGGAATTGTCCACTGCGCTACCCCAATATGTGTTGGCGAACCTCACATGTCTTCTAAGTATTTTTTTATTATTTCTAAGACATGCAGGTTTCCTCAAGATATTTACCTTCATTACCGAGCACGTAGTAAATCAATATTTAAAATTACATTTAACAATTTCATTGGTCCGGCAGGGATCTAATCCGGGTTAATCGCGAACTACGAAATTTACAGCAAACGCCAACCATCTGACCTACCACAGTTGTCTATTCTCTATTATCTTTTCTATTGAATATAGTTATTTTAATAGTCTCGTGAATCATACTTGGAAGGAATCAGTATTCTTTTGCGAGGAGTTGAGGTGTACCAAATGTTGTGACGATCGGCAACATATAAACAGAGTTGCGGAGTTTCTGCAAACTGAATCACCATCATCATCATCATCATTATAGCCCTTCTCAAGTCCAATGACAAACATAGGTCCTCTGACAAGAAATACCACAAATCACCACAAACCACCTAAATTCATCGACTTCCTGCATATCGTACCAGAACGTGACTCCACCCAGCGCAGGGGCACACTACATTTCCATTTTCTTTCCCGTCGGTAGTCGGTTCCTCGGGCAATGTGGCCGGCCGATTGCCACTTCGGGTTACTAATCTGCAGATTTCAGCATGTTAGAAACGTCGGGAATTAATGTTAACATAAAACGCGATAAAATAAATATTATTCAATGTTTTAAGTTAATTGTCTATGTTTTTGTTCGTAAACTAAAGTTTGAGGCTTAATTTAATTATCTCGTGTCTCAGTTCCCCAAAAACAAAACTTTTCCATTTGTGTTTGTAAAGAAAATTTGCAATTATCTTTCTAATTTATAATCGCCCCTATAATAAGATTAAGATTATAAAATTTGCAACCACCGATACTCGCACACCTTACTCATATACTACCTTCTTTCCTTCATAAGCAAGCAATAAAATACTAGTATAGCATAGTTTGAACGTGTTCATAACATTTAAAAAATATTTTTTTCATCTCAAGATTTCTTATATTTAAGCGCAATTTTGTTGTAGTGAATGCATTTAAAAACGTAATCTGAACCGAGCTTTATAGAGAAGGCCAGCTTGCTCAAGTGGTTTCAATTTATTTGGGATCACCATTTAAAATTTTAAAATATTACTATTATTTAAAGTGATTATTAGTTTTCTTTTCTAAGCTGCCATAATAAAGTTTATACGAACATTAGCCTTATAATTTAGAAAACTATTAACAATCAAAGGAAAAAAAATGGGCTATGGGATAGGTGGTGAGACTCTAATCACTTGCCGTCGTGTCTCAATAGATTGAATGTATATTTTATACGTGATAGGTCCATGCTGCAACTAACTTTGTTGTGATTGTAGCATAAATCTACCACGCTTTAACAGAATAACAACTTAATGCTGCTATATTTCTTCTGAAAAATGTCGAGAGTCTGAGCCATTTGATTGTGTACTTAGTGTTTGGTTGTCACCCATATTCTATAGAAAAGTGACAGGTTAGACTCGCCGCTTATTCAATGTAAACCGCGTTTGATGTGGAATGGTGATTTTGCGTGGTCAATATCATTATACAATAGTCAGCATCATTCTGGCATTTAGAAATTTTACTCTTCCAGTTTTCAAGCATAAAGTTGTAGTACTCCACACGGAATGTTCGATCAAGCCAAGCAATGAGGGCAAGCAAGAGATGAGTAATTATAAACTCCCCAAGGGGTTCTATTAACCCATGGCGTCACTTTTTACCAAGAACTCACCATTACTTTATAAATATTACTGATATTGCCAAGAGCTTCAGGTCATCTAAAAAATTAGCAGTTCGCGAGTAAACAGTTTCAGCACTATTGAAAACTGTTATTTCGATTTTGGGTGTTGATTTAAAAAGTCCTCGAAGATGAAGGAATGCACACGGATTTAAAAGAATTTTTGGTATTTTTTGTCTTCAATGCAAGTATTTAATAACAGTAGCTCCGCCTTTGAAGCTTGAGTTTTCTTTTGACTTTTTGTACATCAATTCAGAAGCACTGGTTTTCCTAATGACTTTCGGGATTATCCTATTTAGATTTCGATAAAAAAGCTATTAGAAAAAGTTAAATTGTGATTCAAAATTAATAAGAATAATATAATTTGCAGATAATATTTACTGAAGTTGAAAACATAATCGTAGTGTAACGAAGAACTTTTCTTTCTTCGACTATAATAGCTAATGTTGACGGTATTTCATTATTTTTAGTTTTAGGAACAGGTTTTTTTTTAATAAGGTTATTTTTTAAGGGTTCAAATGCAATTCAAGAAAACAACAAGAACGTCGTTCAAGTAATTACATTAAGATATGCACCCTTTGTTCTCCCACCTGAGTTTGAACCACCCCCAAAGAAACCTATTACATTAAAGAAGAATATTTTGAATAGGTTGTTGCATTCATAGTCAATATCACTCCCGCATATATGTACGTGTGTACGTAAACATGCTACATAATTCCAAAAAAATGAAAATAAAATTAACATTATATATATATATATATATATATATATATATATATCTGAGTCCACCTGAGTATGCCAAAGGTATACATAAGGACAGGCATGACCCAGCCATACCAGCCTCATCGATACCGATGTTCTGTGACATACCCAGGTATCGTTATATGTAGGTTATATATATATATATATATATATATATATATATATATATATATATATATATATATATATATATATATATATATATATATAAGGTTTTTAGGGCAAGGAAATGTCCGCCGCGCTGTCTCAATGTGTGTTAACTTTACATGTCTAGATTACATTTCTCGATGCTTTATTTTATTGCCAAACACATGTTAAATCAGTACTTAAAATGGTAATTTACATTTTGTTTAAGACTGGTGCTGGCAGGGATCGAAACCACGTTGCTCACATATTTTGCTAACAGGGAGCGCTGAGCTTCTGACTTAATGCGGCTCCACCCAAAACAGAATGCAACGCTGGAGTTCTATAAGTGCTAGGTTCTCTTTGGAATGTGCTAACACCTTTAACTTCACCTTAATCACCCTTCACCTGATTTTAATATTAATTACAGGCTTGGATCAAGTATATGAGAGTTTTATCGGCGAGTGTGTTTTAGAATGTTGTGCATCATTTCGCTTTCATCTCTCTGAAAAGTTACGTGCGATAAATGAATATTTAGTGTAACAAAAAAAAGAAAAAAAAAACAGCTTTCCGTATGTATGTGTATGTATTTATTGTCTATTATTTTTAATATTTTCAGACGATGATGAAGGCACTTTGGGGTTTTTCTGGTAGTCGATAATACAATCGATAAGATGTATACTTTTTCTTGTCTATTAAAACATTAATATTAATATTATAAATATTTACAGCAAGGAAGAAGAAAAAATAAAGTATCAGCGCATGTGAACAGTGCCAACTGTCATTCCATTTATGAGAGACATTCCATTCATGAGAGACAGGAAGAGTTTTCCGCGCAGTTCCAAAGCGTGTAGATAGACTTCACATGTCTTAAAAATTATATTTCCTAAGACAGAATTCCGTACAATGATCTTCATCACCGTTGAGCAAGTGGTAAACAGTACTATAAATTGCAATGAACAGTTTCCCTACGTGATAAATCCGGTTTAACCCTTACCGGTGCTATTTAGCATGGCTGTAAAAAGTATTAAAATTCAAATAATTAAAAACAGTTGTGATTTGATTGAAAGTTATTTCCGAATGCTTGCCCAACTGATTATGGATTGTCACTTAATTAACTAATTTGGAAAACAGACTTGATAATGCAGAGGGCAGATATTTCATTATTGAATTTTTATTCTGTTCTCTAAGAGAAAGGTTTGCTCCTTTTTCAATTTGTTGTGAAATTGCAATCAGATGCTATTTTATAAATATTCTTTAGGGTAAATTTACGGCGAAGAGTAAAATTCCTTGCATATTTAAAACAAATTTCAATTAGAATGGCCCCTAGAAAGTATCCAAATCAGTGTCAAAATTTTCTTTGTAATATTGTTAGATCGAGAAAATTAGAAGTCACATGATATTTTATTATCTTTTATACCAAAGATTTTATATTAATAATCATTAACGAGGCAATATTATGGAATTAAAAATTCTATGTAACGTACATAAATCTAAGGAATGTCTTTTATATAGCAGTGGGTGACAAACGAGCACACAGTCCACCTGATGGTAAGTGAATGCTGTGGCCCATAGATATACACATTTATCTTCAACTAAGGATCAAAATCCAAATGCGTTGTCACGCCTAAGGACGAAGATAGAATGCCTCTACTTCAGTAAAAAGGGTCGCGGTTTTCTATACTCACCATACGAAACACAGCAGCATTACGCTGCTATTTTACGCTGGTATTGTGTGAGAGCGTGGTCCTGCTCCGGTTGAGCTGATCCATTCGTGCTACAACTATAATAGAGTGGATCTACAACGTAAAAAACGTCTAATGTCGGAGACAAATGCTGCTAAGCTGTTTGACTTTCAGGAAAGTCTGCATAAGAGTTCTCATCTTTGATCTGTTGTAGAATTATTGTTTCTTAAAATCTTGAGTAACAATGTCAAAGCTAGATTTATTTTTTATTCTTCTTCTTTATAAATAATTAGATGCACCATGTACCAGCATAGAGCATGCATATTTTTGTAACATAGTTGCCATGCTTTGCAAATGGGTTAACAAACGCAGTTTTTATGTTTAGTTGTTATGTGAAAGACAGTGCTTGGGAATCAAATCAGGAGATAGGCCCATGGTTTGCTTCTCTCCTTCGCCTCTTAAACCACCTTCATGGTGGACCTGGGGACCTTCGAGAAAAGAGCTTACTCCTTTCTAAAGGGCCGGCAACGCTGTTGCCGTTGCGGCTGTTGTTGCCGTTGATCATGGGCGGCGGTAACATCAGGTGAGCCGCATACTCGTTTGCCCCCTCTTCTATAAAAAAAAAACCTACGGGACAATATGGGGTAATATATTTTCTTACACCGCCACTTCATTATCCAAATATACATTAAAACTCATTTCCCTGAATTTCAGAGCACGCCCGCTGTGTCTGATTAGATTTTCTGTATTTTGGAATAAATTGCGTTTGGCGCGTAGTATCTACTGTGTAACAAGTGAAAACCCTTATTAGCGACTTCTATTCGTGTTTATTTTGGTTTTAATCGTAGACAGATGTAGATATTTAATGACCAAAGCATCCTGTTATCTTCAGGTGGACTGTGTGCTCGCTTGTCACAATTATTTAATAAAAAATATGTGCAAGCCGTTATTATATTGTTATCAATTATCATATTGCGTTATCATATTGCGGCTGGGTCTAACCTCTGACATTACTAATTGATATTATAATTTAAAAAATTATAACAAGGTTTTCCTATGACAAACTAATATTATATATTTTTGAATGCTTTAACTTTTATATTTGTTATTAAAAAAAGGAAGAGGTATAACATTGTTATCGTGTCATAAAATACCTATAATTACAACTGCTTGTGACTTTGACGAACGTTTGAAACCGCTGCCAGAATTCCGAAGTGAAATCAGAAATATAAAATGATGACTTTGTATGTAGAACTCAGTGAATATACATCTTTATACATGGAATTACGTAATGTTATTTCAAATTTAAATGACTT
The DNA here is from genome assembly GCA_036936625.1 of Parnassius smintheus behrii. Classification (NCBI taxonomy): domain Eukaryota; kingdom Metazoa; phylum Arthropoda; class Insecta; order Lepidoptera; family Papilionidae; genus Parnassius; species Parnassius smintheus. The sequence goes on along the minus strand of JAUPFT010000010.1, from coordinate 25,848,735 downwards.
TTGTAATGTATAAAATAAAATTTTATTTGAATAGGTATATAGGTCTAAGAATAAGTGGTCGGTCTTAGAACATTATAATACAAAGTGTATTTTTATTATTGATCATGAAATTATTTTCTTATTCTGGTAATAGGATTTGTTATTAAAGTTGTTCAAAACGACTATAAATCAATAGCACGCTACAGGCTATAAACTATAAATTTCTAGCGCGCTATTAAATACGCTATATTATAGCGCGCTATTAAATACGCTATGTTATAGCGCGCTATTTATAAGAAAGCGTGTAGGAGGCCGGTAAGCATGTTAAGTTTTGCAGCACGTTATATCTCTTAGCACGTTACATTACATGCCGTTCATTGGGTAGATCGCGTGCTATAATTATAAGAATATTATTTCGTGATAAGTCGCATTTTAGACTAAAATGAAAGAAAGCGGTAAAGAAAAACCAATGCACGCTTTTTCATACTTTCAGGCTTACTACTTTCTATAATACTAAAAATATTTTTAAGTCATGTACTTTTTAAAGTAGAATTATTTTATTTTTAGAACCAAAATAAAATTAATTATTTTTTATTATAAATGATTTAAACATTATTTTAACCTTAATGTGAATTATAAATCAAATAAAGGTGTATTTAAAAGTTTATTTATTGTATTTATAAAAATCAATTATTTACATACACTATTATAATATACACTTTTGTATCTATATTTTATTTACATTTTTTATCACAACTGTGGGTTTTGATCATTTATAAATATACAGTATACACTAACTAAACAACGTCTAACGTTAAATTAGGTCGCACGCGATGAATAGCGCGCTACGAGATCAAATTTGCGACACACGTCCTCTCCCAATAGCGCTGCTGCTAGAACTAATTGCCGTTAGATATTAGTACTTATAGCGCTAAAGCGCCATAGCGCAATAGCGCCATGGCGACTACTTACATAGCACGCGCTATGTGTTGTAAAGAGATAGCGCGCTATAATATGGCGCTATGCGCTATGTTAACCACCATTATTTGTTATTTACTTTGTTTTACAACAACAAGCCTGACGCTGTCAAATGTTAGCTAGCGCTATCACAAAAGTGATTGTGACTGGAAGAGTTCTAGTCGTAGGTAGAGAATCCAATACAGAGAGCGTGATATGTTTTGTTTCATTCAAAAACAAAGGACGCATATATCAGCACTTGTAAGAAAGGGATATAACTACTATATTGTTGTCCTTATTCCCATACGACCTAACAAGACGTTTGGCATTAAATTTAGTGGCTGACACTGCAACTGTCACGGAGCTTAATGATTATTATTTTTATTTTAAAATTTATTTCAAATAAAACTCGACTGTTGCACGTTTTAAGTTAGATGTAATGTAAGTGTAATGGGCTGTAAAAGCCGTAGTGAACGAAAAATTTAATGGACTTATTTTATGAATATGTATTTAAATAACGCTCTGAATCACGATTTAAATGGTAGTATTAATTAAACTGATGGTTACGGTCATCTTTTCTTTAAATTATGATGATATTATCATTATTAGCGTAATTAGAATGTCAAACCTATGTTGTCAGCTAAAGTTTATAACCACCGAGGTACGACCTCATCGCTCACAATTACGGCGGCATATTTACTTCCAATTACTACTAATTACTATTGTGTTAGGTACGTATCCTGTGACTATTAGGTAAAAAAGTGTCATATTAATTATAAAAGGCGGATAATGAAAGTTAAATTAGCAGCGCAAACTTTAGTAATTTTGTGACGCAAGCTATAAGTTATTGTTCGCAGGAATTAGGCTTGCCGCAATTTGCGGGCTCAGATGCTAAAACAGATTTTGTAGACATACAATAATTTATTCGATGTTTTAATATCTAGACATTAAAATAACTATGGTTATAAGAAACCATTAAATGATAGAATTTTTCTAGAAACAAACCTGTTCTTAGATGAAATGAAGTCTCAAATTAAAGGATTGTATTAGGATGGACAGTCTATTTTAACATTTTTTTCTCAGATCAGTTTTTTGATCTGCATGAGCAGTATACAAAAGCTCTTTGAAAATTCTATTGTGAATAATATTTTAGATTTTATTCCTATCTATAAGCTAAGTCAAGACCACCTGGAATGTTTTTAGCACCGTCAGACCTAAAGGTGGATTTAATAATAAGCCGACCGCTATTCAATTTAAATCTGCATACAAACGGCTTGTTATTCAAGAAGAAATAAAAAGTATTGAATCTGGAAATTGTGTTCCGCTAGAAAATTTGAATATTCTTTCATTTAGATATGTAAGATATGAAAATAAAATAAACCGAAACTTGCCGCGATGACTTCCGATCGCTTGATGAAACAGTTCAAGATACGTTTCCTCACGTTGATAACGATCATGAGTCTTTGCCCGATCCCACAAGATTAATCTTGTATACCAAAGAAATAGTAAAATACGTATCAGGTTTTGTTATAATAAAATCGACAAAATGCCTTATGTGCGAAGTTTGCTTGCTTGCATTATATGCTAATGATAAATAAGAGTTTTATTTTGAAAAAGGTGAAGAGTGGTCTTATTTATGCCTCCGCTGACAATTTATAATGTACAATATTTAAAAGAAATCCGTTTTAGGTGTACACGTGTGATAGATTTTTAAGGAGAAACATAGTTTACCTAAATTAATTAATAGGTTTCTTGAAAACTGCTTGGAAACAACCATATGTTCGAGTGAACATTTTAATGAGTCATCTTATATTGACAATCACAGAATGATCCTTATTAAAGCTGTCGCTTTTAGATATTTTGTACTAAGAATACACCATGAAATCAAAAAAATTAGTGAGCCCGTGGAAAAAATTAGGAATATTCATCGAAGTTAGTTTTATTTCAAGGACAATAATAATTAAATTGGAATTTTATAATAAAATAATATTTTTTAATATTTGATGTTAATGTTACCCATGTGTTTTATTTGCTTTAATTGTCCTATGCCACGAAGAATTGTGTTAAATGTATGGTATACACATATTAAAGACTTCTTCGTTCTGTTCATCTTAATACGAAATGTAATAATATATTTTCGGTTTTATATTGTTTGAACTTTTAAATCGTAAGCTTTTAACCTATAATTTATTAATTATATTTTCTCGATAAATTGTACTTACTTACTAGTGTGGATTATATATGTCGGAAACATAGATGAATGATTGGTCTCGCTGCGCTCGACTAGATACCGCGCTATCTAAGAACAATAGCCCCGTGAATGCGGCAACTCATTATTGTAGTGTGCGTAAGACATCGTCACTTGACTATTGTCAGTTGTTACCAGCTGCTCAACTGTTACCCGTGTTAATGGGAAAAATATTTTACGCTGTGGTCTATTAGTTAAGTCTCAGAAAATACTTAATAATGAACAATGAATTAAAATCGAATAGTAAATAATATAAATATATTTGTGTATAGGTTAGGAGTAGGTTTCTTGTTCAGAAAAGAAAAACAGGTTAATAAAAGAATAAAATTTATTAAGTAGGTATTAATTACTTAAAATTACATTCCACTAACTTGTACAAGTTTACGATACATTTGCCTTTTGGAATTTACTCCCTTACACAATCTTTTTAAACCACCTTTTGTAAAATGCAAGTCGCTCTCATTGAAATGATTGGAACATATAACACTGCGTTCTCTTGGGTTCCACCAACTTTCTTCTCGACTAAGTCGTACTTAAGCAGTCCAACGGTCACAAATGACAGGATCAGCAGGAAATCTGTACCAAGCAAACATAATACGATGATAATAATGACTGCATTCGTTGATCTTTGACAGTCGTTACGGGTCGTCAGAAGCCCGAAAGTCTGACAACCAGTCTTACCAAAGGGGTATCGTATTACCCAGTAACTGGGTTGTGGAGGTCAGATAGGCAGTCGCTCCATGTAAAATACTGGTATTCAGCTGCATCCGGTTAGACTGGAAGCCGACCCCAACATGGTTGGGAAAAGGCTAGGCAGATCATGATGATGAATAATGACTGCATTACACATATACTTAATCATTATAAAAGCAACTCTGTCTGTAACGTTTTCACAACTCAACCACTGAACTGAATTTGCTAACATTTTGTACGGAAACACACGCTTGACCAAATTATTTAATTTAGAAATCTTCCCCGGCGTGCGCACAACAACTCACCCAAATTACATCTCAAAGGTTAGTTTAGTGAACTAGGTCAGATAAAAAAAAACTACCACGTGCTGAACCTAATAATACCCACGCGCTTTAATTTTTTACAGTAACCAGAGTATCCCACCCAAACCCAGGTAGTGATAGTAGTTATTTAACGACTTATTTAACGACAGACTTTCTATCTGAGGATTGAACAACCGGCCCTAAATAATTTATAGAACTAGGTTAACTATACAATAACTAGGTTAGATAAATGAAATATGTTATTTGTTAAAATACAAAAACAATAAATTCACATACGAAAATTTCAACCACGGAGAACTTGCCTCTTGTATACGCGGCAACACTGAATGGCGTTTAGGGTTCATGTTATTTTATGTTGAAATTTCGAAATTATACGATACTTACTGATGATATGTGATCCCACTGTCTTTCTTATTTCTTGTAGTATTATTTTTACACAGTTTCACTACGCATACTGGCATTTTACTTCGAATTATGCCCAAAATTTAATAAAACATTCAACACGTCCACGTCGCAGACAGCTTGGAGTGCGACTGGCTCGGGTACGCCGACTTCGGCGTAGTATTTTTTGCCGCATTTGTCAAGTACGCCGGCGGTATCTAGTCGAGCGCAGCGAGACCAATCATTCATCTATGGTCGGAAAGTACAACACAATAAGCCAATTGTGTAGGAAATAAGAGGATAGCGTTAATTATTAAAAAATGGTAAAAGTGTGAGAGCTGATGTTCAACTTATTCTCTTGCTTGCGCAATTTATCATTATCAATAATATATAGCATAGAGTAATTACAGTTTGACCATACCGTAGTATGTCCCCATCACAATTACACACCAGTGCAATGTGAACGACACAATTACATGATAACACCAAACTATGTAAACCAACAGCATTGTATAGATGCGCCTACATATAGATTTATTATACTACTGCGTATCTACCGAGTCATTTAACAAACAAAATGGTACCGACCAGCACCAACTCATTAGTGCAAAAATGTTTATGGAGCACCAACGCAAGCAAGCACCAATGCATGTCGTGCGTCCGTGCAGTGTTTTCACTGTTAGATATTTTGCAATATTTTAGGGTAAATCTACTAATATAGGTAGGACTTTAAGCGTTTCTTCAAGTGGACAGGGTTTTGGAGGTAAAATCCAACTTCAGGTAACCCTGTTTTTTATACCCACCCAATATAAATTATTTAAAAGATTTATCGAAGGGAAAAGGATCAAAAGAGCTAGAAAAGTGTAGAATAAAAAAGTGTTTCATTCTGTATATCGGAATGATGGTACAATATATTACTTAGTTACATATTCGTTATTCATACGAGACGAAGTGTTATTACAATTTGAAAAATGTGAATTTCAAATAATTAGTAAGTTTATGTATATTTTGAAATAAACGTCTTCCTCATCACAAAACTCCAGATTTTCAATCGTGAAATGATATTCAAATCTTGCAATGATGTTCTTCTTTAAAATATTGAAAATTAGATGCAATAAACAAAACTATTTTGATTTTTAATGATAATTTTTTTCATATTTCTCCAGGCTCTAGGGTAAAATCAAAATCATAAGTGGAAACACTCGATCTGTGGTAGTTCATAAGTTTTTTAGAGATGGCGCTGACGTATTATATGCATAAACCGTGACAATTTCTTGTTCGCACTACCATATAGTTAACGTAGTTATAGCACGCGTCACGTAAAAAGAACGCTGGAAGAAAGTGATGGGAGTGTGTTTGCGCATGGGTACAGTCTCGCACGAAAGTTATGTGCCTATTAATTTATTTTTTAACTAGGCTTTCGCTCGCGGGTCGTGGCTTCGTACCTATATATTTGTTATTCTTATTAGTTATAACATTGAAAAATATATTAGATAAAATATCAATAAAATGAATTAAAAACATGTTTGAATTATGTATTATAGAATGTTTAATCGAAATAAAATTAAAGTAATGTTGAAACTCCTTCCATTAAGTCATCATGCGTGACGTGAAAACCAGATGAGGACGAGGTGTTGGTGCTAGAAGTGGCCATTTCATCGTCGTCGCTGTCGTTTTATTTGGGACCCGGCCATTTCAATAGGATTCAGGTCCGGGTGATATGGGGGCAAACGAAGTACAGAATGTCCTGCTTCGTTCAAAATAGCATCGATATCAAATTTCTTAAATTTATCTTTGCATTTTTTTATTAAGTTGTACAACTCCGACTTTAGCATGGTCTCTTCAAATTCAATACCTTTTTGACGAAGCCAGGTTTGCATGTCTGCTTTCTTTGAATTGGACGTTGGTGCAGCATCGAGTTGTTTATTGTGGTACGATGCATTATCGACTACCACGACTGAATTAGGCGGTAAATTTGGTATCAGTTGAGTACGGAGCCACCGCTCGTAATTTTCAGAATTCATATTGCCATGGTAGTTGCCGCTTTTTGTACCGGCTTTAAACGTCAGTAAAGCATTCGGCACAAAACCTGCATCGCCACCCGCATGCACTATGACTAAGCGGCTACCTTTAGATACAGGTTTTTAATGCCCTTAGTGGAACCGTCTGTCCAAGCATGGTGAGACGCATGGGAACTATCGACGTATGATTCGTCAGTGTAAATGATAGGTCTTACTTCCTCTCTATATTTTTTAATCTTTCTCAGATATTCAATTCTTTGAAATCGAATTTGTGACTGCTCAATTAAGATTTTTCAATTGGTTTCCGTTTTTTTCCATTTAAAACCCAAGTTTTTCAATACTCGCCTGAGACTTGCTGCAGATCCTTGGAAATGTATGTCATCCTGTAACTTCCTTTGCAACTTGCCTATGGTAGGCAATTCTTTTTCAGTAACGTGAAAATTATGGATCATTCTTTTTATAACACCCTGGTCAAAGCTGTCAATGTCTGTTATTGGTTTTGTTTTTTTTCTTTTATTTTTGCCGGGAGTTCGGAAAACAGTAAGAAATTCCGAATCTTTTGAACCCTTTACTATTCGTCTCACTGTCGACTCGGAACATTTTTTTGCCTCTGCGGTCCGTTTCATACATTGTTTTAAATTATTAACTACATTATTATCAGCTTCCCTCTTCATAAAACAGTATACGTCATAAATCATTTTTCTCACTTCTCTATGTAAAACCATTTCGTAATTTAAAACTTTTGTGCGCGATGGTATTTTTAAAAGGAACGCTACGCGGGAAGCAAAGCTCAACTGATGAACCAATAGCGCATCGGTAAACATGCGGCGCGTGGCTCACCCGCCCCGCGCCCTACCTCATACCACCAAGTAGACCGATAAATCGCCTATGCGCAGCTTGACCGCCAGCGTTCTTTTTACGTGACGCGTACTATAACCAAATACGCATTATTAAAGATAACTGAAAAACTACTGATTAGATTGTAATCAAATTTATATGGGACTTCAAGAGAAGCACCAGCTTCATCAAGAATTATCAAAATCGGTTAAGGCAGAAAAAAGTTCTGACATAACACACATTGAAAAAATACAATCCAATTGAGTACCTCCTACTTTTTTGATGTCGGAAAAAATTATTAACCTTTAAATTTAACAAGTATCGACGCTCCCGGAAGTCTGCAGTCCGTGAACACGTACAGGAACCCGTCACTACATCAGATTTGATAGACCACAAATCCTCGCTAATTCCTTCCAAGGATGATTCGCGAGGCTATTGAAATCAAAAAACATTCTAATTTCAATAGAGAAGATGGCTGTGTGCTACCATCTGCTTGGGATCCCATAATTAATAAATTTAAATCCCAACCCAAGCATACAACTGCAAGACTGGATTATTAAAATATTTAATTCGCTTAATACTATTTTAAGACTCCTATTACGTATACAATAAATAAATTTAATGTTGTTATGATCATTTTGAACCTCATTCCATGACTGAAAATGATGTACCTTTTTATTAGACGAGACGATATGATATAAATTTGTAAAAGACATAAAGTAATTTATGGATAAAATTTGAAATACATTATGATTACTAAAAAGTATTGACTAAGTTTGTAATAAAAGTGAAAAAAAATATAAATGCCTGTGCAATTATACTACATGTTCGCGAATTTGAAAATATTATGTATTACCTAATTATATCAAATATGTATTATGTATATATGCATCACACCAGTTCTATTGTGACTTCGAAATTTATAAGAGGCGAAGGGATCTGGCCACCCGACCTACCCATAGAACATCTCGATTATTTTTATTTAAGTTCTTTTTAGAGATATTTAATATTTTTGTACTTTCATTAAAAAAAATATTTTATTTCTGTCAGAGGGAGGTGAAGTGTAGCTCCCACAACGATATATATAACGAGTGTTAAGTGTAGAATAAGTAATCAGTATTATTAAATTCATTGTATGAGTAACATACCTCTTCTTATTTAACACCTTCCAATATTACAATACCGACTTCTAGGCATATACTTAATGTATTGTTGTTAAGCTTAATTTTTGTTAACGACCTCTCTGCAAGTTAAGACCTCCTTCAGTTTTCATAGTAGTCACAATTTAATACACATTGTGACTACTATGAAAACTGGAGTCATTCATATTTACTAGAGTACCGAGAGTACCGATATATCTCGGATAAGGGATGCCACCGTTCTATCTCCTTTGCCAATAAACTATGAAAAAAAACTGGTGATGAAATATTGAATGAAAAGACTGGTGACACTATGAGAATAATTGTGAAGGAAGTGACAGGTGGCATTTGTAGAAGTTTTAACTACCTCCATCTGACAACCCTCGCTGATTTGGTGACGCAGTATTGACCCACTTTCTATCTCTGGACATACTGGTGTACTTAGATGCCTCGGTGGTTGACCGAATTCGCGTCCTTCACTAGAACGGTGGTGGTAAGTGGAAAGAGGAGATTTAATGACAACAACTACTTAACGCATTTGATACGTGGTGCATTCATCCGTGATGATTGTGAACTGCTTTCACTTCGATGGACAGGATCGGTACTCCGTATCTCATACGTTTGCAGTGTGAAATAAGATACGGGTGATTATGTGTGATGAAGCATTTTGAGCTTACCGGGAGTGAATAAAAGGAATCTTATTAGTGTAATAGAATTGCTTGTATTTTTTTATTTAAAAATATCTGGTGAACCGGATCGGTGAAAACTCCTCACTGTCAGCAGAAATGTCAACGATGCTGAGTGGATATTCGGCGCAGAGAACCGCAGACACCAACTGCGAACCGGTTAAGATCCTGAAGCAGGTTGCTTTCAACTAACAACGATTAGGATTGACTTCAACGACGTCTTCTAGGTTCTTGCTGCGGCATTAGTCTTGATGATTTTGTTCCTTTTCCAGAAACAGTACCTATAGTGTTGCGGGCTCTTGACGTATATTTCACGAAAAAAAGGAAAAAGTAAAAAAGAACGAATATGGTACATGGTCTTTAAGACGTTGGTAAATATCCCAATTATATACTTAACAATACCTTAAATGGCATCGACACCAACTTAATGACAAGCTTCTAATATCTGGGGCATTGTATTACCGAAGACCTTAAAGACAAAGTTGATTTAGAGACGGAAACTAGGGCATTAGCCACGAGATTGCCATTTAAACAGTTGCCCCCCACGACACGGGGTAAAGCTGCACACTAAGACATGAATGAAATCTATGGGTCAAGTACACTCAAAAGTTTTTAAGAATGCTCCTTTACCGTAGCAGTAGTAGAATGTTTTCGAGGAGCCCAACAGATGGTTTTAACGCTGTAATTCGTAAAGATCTTTAGCAAGTAGAATACGGGCGAGACAAAACAGCGTCCCGAAAATTTTGGTGAAGACTACCTCTTCTATAAAGAAGCATTTTGAATATGTAGTTGATAAGTTTCTAAAGTAATTGGATCAGTCTTTACATAAAATTATTCCGACACTTGATTGAAGTTATTGCATATTTGCTAGCACCATGGATATTTGTTAAAAATATAAATTTTGACATAAAAATTAATATTATTATTTTGGGCTACTTATAAAGTATACTCATCTGGTTGGGCTAGATAGAAAATGAAAATTAAACATAAATATATATTTAATATACTAACATATTATTATTATTATTAATAGGTTGATGAACGCAGAGACGATACTTTCGCATTTGTAATGGTGCTTCTCATAACAAGTCTGAAGGATTAGCAATTGTGAATTGTAAAACCACCATTAGTTGACTCTGGCGTGGCTTCCTGTCGACTTATCTAATTATACATAATATATGTGATGAGTTTTCTTCATGTTTTGGAGGTAACAAGATCTTGAAATTCTTAATTGGAATTTTATAACCATGGGCGGGTGAGTTGACGAACTGAAATAAGAAGAGGTCCTAAATAAATCCCAATTAGGATTTTACATTACTTTTTTATTGTTATGCCAATATAAATTTACAGGATCACTTAAAAAATAAAAATAGAATACCTATTAATATGCATATATTGCCTACGATAGTTTATGCTCGTAAATTTGGCGCTGAACACAAAGAGAAACGAAAAATATGCTTAGATCGCTAACTGCGAAATTCTTTGCATTCGTTAAGCTCCAGTTTTTGTTTCATGATATAGATATACGAACATGCTCTCAGCTTACGGGTTCACCGCCTCTTTCTGTCTTTTTAGGTCTTGCTTTCGTGTCCAATGCAAATTTGTGAATTAAGCTTATTTCAAAGGCTCGTAGTTTTATCTAGTTTAAAAATCTTTCCTTTATAAACCTATCATTTTGTTAAAGCACATTCATTTCAGAAACACGGAAATAAGGTAAAATAATTTTGATTTAGATATGAATAATGGTAGTTAAAAATACTAACAACTTATACTATATTTATAAGTTATAACTTATGTAAAATGTAAAAATAAATACTCTATCAAAGTTTGGGGAATCGTTTCATTGTTACATAATTTTAGCTACATGATAATTCGAATTATAATGATTCATCAAACTTTCTTCATCTTTAACATTTTGTAGCGAATCAATTAGCCGTGTAATCACGGTATAAGCGATCGTCTTACATAATTTTTTGTAGTACGCCAGCTAACTGAGTTCGTTCTTCGTCAGCACTAATAAAGATATCAAACGGATATTTAGACGTAGATATTCAACAACTTCAATCTACAGCAATCCCAACTTGAGATCATAGAAATGTTGTGTTTCTGTGGTGGTTGTGTGTGTGGGTGTGTTTGTTGCTAGGTGAAGAGGAAATTCTTTTTGGATATATTGTACTAATATTTTTTAAACATTTTATAATAAGTTTTTTTTTTTCAAAATTATATTATAACAGTAGAGATTCTGGTAAAATTGAATTGGAACGTTTTTGAAAAATTTGTCTTTGTATGATCATTATTCCAAAATAATTAAGCTAAAACGTTCCAATATAAAATTATCACAATTAATTGGCAAAAAAATAATTAAAACAAGCAACTAAATTTATTCTAAAACTGACACATGTTTCATACTAGTTTGAAAAAAAAAACTAAAATTAGTACCATAAAAAACTAAGCTAAAAATTTTACAATTCTGAACTTAAAGAAATCTTTAATAATATTAAAAAAAGTCATATTTTACAAGAAAAATGTTTTCAAAATAATGCTGTCTTAATCTCAAAACATTTAATTAAATTTTACTTTAAAAAGCCAATGAAAAAAGTGAAACTTAATAAATTTTCTTTCATTAGCCTTTTAGTGTATACCTATCCAACTTAAAACTTTTGTAACGAAAATGCTTCTCTGAATAAAAAAATAATTATTATATGAAATCAGAATATATTTAAAATAATAGAGATTTGCTACCAGTTTGCAGGAAACAAGAAATTGGTAAGAACCAATATACGTGTAAATAACCAACTATTGTACAAAATGGCAGACCTACGCATTGACACACTGGGTTATGCTGATGACCTTGTGATCATTGCGAGGGGCTTTTGCCAAAGTTCTTTATCGTCAATAATACAAAGAGCCCTAAACACCATAAATAACTGGTGTAGTGATAACAGTATATCAGTTAATGCTGATAAAACTGTTATAATACCCTTTACCAAAAAATGACGGTTTGACAAGTTAGTCTAACCAAAACTTAATGGTAAAGAAGTACCATTTCCACGGAAGTTAAGTACTTGGACGTAACAATCGACCAAAAACTAACATGGAACTCTCACCTTAGTAACGTATGCCATAAGGCAAAAATTGCTTTAGGTACGTGCAGTCGTTTCGTCGGGAACAACTGGGGCTTGCGACCCAGTATGGTCCCACGGCTGTACAGCAGCATAGTGAGGCCGATTCTCGCCTACGCCTCTATTGTCTGTGTCTGTGTATCAAGGCCAACCAAAAGACGACTGCGGACAGACTAAATAGTCTACAAAGGACTACCTGCTTAATGGCAACTGGAACTATGTGATCATCGCCTGGAGCGGCTCTTAATGCACTTCTGAGTTAATTTCAAAAACATTGTACATTTGTAAAAAAATCTGTCCTCGGTCCTTAAACGGCTATAAAAAATCTTTGCGTTATTGAATTTACAGATCAAATACTTTTGTATCAAGCTTAAGCTATCTACTTATTATAAATAATTTTTATCTACTTTAATTAGTTCATGGATACGCAAAAAAATGTTTGTGAGGGTATTTTTCCCCATACAAAAATGTGATGTCCACCTCGCCGAATTAGAAAGAAAGAAGAAAGAAAGAAACAAATTTTATTTGGCATATGCAACACACTCAAGTGGATTACATAAAACAAATAACATTTAAGTAGTCATACAAACAAAAAACAAAAAAAAAATTACATAAAATCATGAAACAGGACATTCACTCCTTGTTTATAACAAGAAAATGTGGCAGCTATCTTATTTTAGTATCAGTCACACTGTTAGCGTCTCACACGAATTTCGTCAGTAAAAAATTCCCCACCAAGTGACGCAAATAATTCTTAAGTTTAGTGTTTTGCATTATCATATTTCTTATTGTAATAAATAATTTAAACATCTAACATTTTCTACAGTTCGATTTGTAAAATACGTTATACTTTTTTTCTTAGAATTTTTTGTTACTTTTGTCACAAGTATTTTTTACTTTTGAGTGACATTATGTTACGTTACACAAAAAACAAACCTTAAGTTCTGTACACATTGTTTTTATGTATATAAAAATTATGTTTGTATGTTTTTTCCGGTATGCGCTATACCATTAATCCGGTTACGTTAAAATGTTGGCGAGTTGTTGTGCGCACGCCCGCATAGGTTATAGAATAAGAAAAAAATACAGGGTTTAAATAACTTATTTAGCTCAATTTATTTGTTTCAGCGGGATACCTTAAAAAAGTTAATGAATTCGTAAGACGACATCGACATCTGTTAATAGTTTCTGTTGCTCTTAGATTTTAAGTTTTGCAAATTACGTTATATAATTACTGGCGAAGGGGTAAGCACGACCTCTATATACAAACGTAGTGCAAGTTTTTCTTTCTGTATTTGCTTTAAAGGATTATGTTTTTGTCTTCGTTTTTGCTTTCTTTCGTTCGTTTAGGTACTTTCTTAAGGTAATTTTATTCTTTCGCGGTCCTCTCGTTTTTTGGCTCTAGAAAATCGAAAAATCGTCCGATTTCGATAATTTTTATTAAATCGTTTTTATGGCGTATTTATAAACAAATTATGTAAAATGTCTCACCTGAAGATTTCATATTGTTTTATGACTTTAAATGTGATCATAAACGCAGTTCTTCGAATACAATCGTTCATAACTGTTTTGCAAAGCATTAAACGAAGTTTATATTTATTATTTTTTTAAACTACACAAAAAACGCACATTTGGAAATAAGGAAAAATAATCACATAGTAGTGTTTATTTATTATTTCCGTCGACCGGGCTACCCTCGACTGTGCTACGTTGAGTGTACTACGTGGTGCTTCCCTCCCCCAACTTTCTCCTGTAGAAAATTCAGAAAAGTATTTAAAAATGAATAATGGTGTTTTTATTTTCTAAGTATTCCATATGAATGCTGCTTTATAAATGATTTTGTGTAACATATCTTCTTTTGTGTAAAAAATTCCATTGTGTTTATTTTGTGTTACGTACAATTTTTTTGAAATTGACTCTTCTATGCCTAACGCCCCTTGATCTCTATCTAGACAAGGAGGCGAGTGCTAGTTTGTATAGGATTAACGTCCAGGGCGGCCTGAGCTTGCTCTCCTACAGATTGAGATCCATGCTCGACTCAATTAAGGAATCACCGGTCTTATGCATGATCGCAGATATCGTGCGTCCAGTACACACTTTTGATAAAAAAGTATATAGTGGAATTACCCTCCAGAAAGACTGGCTGAATGGTCAGGTTACCTGTGAGGTCGGTAACTTCATATGGTATACTGATGCGTCTAAAATGGGCCTCGACGTAGGCTTTGGAAGTTAATGGGAACGCCCCAAATTCAAACTTAGCATGAATTTGGGTAGATATGCCTCTATCTTCCAGGCAGAAATTTGTGCCATACTTCGGTGTGCGGAAAGCAATCTACAAAAACTCTACGTCAACCATATAATTTACATAAACTCTAATAGTCAAGCAACATTGTTTAAACGCCCCGGGGTCTAACAATAGGGACGTTTTAAGATGAGTTCCGGGTCACGAGGGTATTGTAGGCAGCGAATTTGCCGACAAACTTGCACGGGAGGGCTCAAAGTGCACACAATTTGGACTTGAGCCATTTTGTGGAATCGCAAGAAGCCTAGCCCGATTGACTCTTGAAACTCCTTATCACAATAAATCACTTAAGATCTGGTCTGACACACCAGGCTTAAAACATTCTAAAACCCTAATCCGGGCTTTTGATCGTAAATTCGCTTCAGATACCCTGGGATTAAGTAAAAATAAATTGCGCATTCTGGCAAGAGCCCTAACTGGACACTGTTGTCTTAAAAAGCACATGTCCATCCTGGGACTAAGCAAATCGAGGATGTGTCGGTTTTGTTTCATAACGGTAGAAACGCTTTTACATATCCCAACTGATTGCGGACCCTTAATGCGCAAACGTAACACTAATCTGGGAAACTATCTACTCCGCCCAGATGAAGTGAAATTGCTCACAGCTAACCAACTCCTTCTATTCGTTGAAGATATAGGGCTTAGCCGTGAACTATAGCCATAGCAGCGATCACAATAGATCTTCTAGGTCGCAGTGATACTGGTCTCTTTCCCTAGACCTGCATAGCTGTTCGCACTTAATAATAAAAAAAGAACTAATGTACCTTTTGGATCTTAAATAAAGAACTAAGCTAAACAAATATCTTCTCAGAAAGTTGTTGAAAACTTAAATATTATCTTCATACACACATTAGCATTTACACAAAAAATCTGAAAAAAGCCTGAAACAAGAAATAAAATATTTTTATATGTACTTTAAAAACCTATTAAAATAAAAAAAAATTCTAAAATAAAAAATCTTCTTTGAAATTTATCGTCTATAAAGTTACATTTATCCAAAAATTTTATTATAATTAATTTTAAAAAACGTAGTTACGCAGTTCGAGAAACTCAAAATTTTCTTAATAACTTTAAAACGAAACTAAAACAAAGTAAAAACAATATTTAAACTAAAACAAAAATCTTCTAAAGCAAAATTAAAATCTTCTAAAACAAAACTTCTTCGGAATATTTTCTCCACCTTTTTATAAAGATTTAACTTAAACAAAAATATTAGTAATTTAATAACATCTTCAGTTATCTTCTAAAACATATTTCTATGAGCGCAGCAGAAATACCTTACTTTTAGTCCCACAACTTTATAATAGGACATATCAATAAAATACAAGAATATGATATGACATAAAGGACTCTAATTTTGATGAAACTTGAAAATAATAAAATACCGGCTATATAATATCATCTTCTTCTACTTCAAAGTCCAGAGAGCCACAATACCCCTCGACATCATCTACGATATACTTCAAGCTTCTTAATTTTTATAGAATTCAATAAAGTCCTCCGGGATATATGGATATAGTGACAGTAAATCCAAACATAAGAATTGTTCTTGCAAGGAAGCAACGTCGCTTGGTTGAAATAAAAGGTTCCAAGATAAATAAATCGTTTTAACAAAATTATTTAGTTATTTTACTAAAACATTCCAAACACACATGGACCGTTCTTTTGAGAATGCAGCTTTACTTGTGTTTTGAAGTTTTCTTCCACGTACAACCTCTCTGTGGAATAGTTTACCACCGGCGATTTTTCCGGACCGATACGACCTGGGGACCTTCAAGAAAAGAGCTTACTCCTTTCTAAAGGGCCGGCAACGCACCCGCAATTCTCCTGGTGTTGCGGTTGATCATGGGCGGCGGTAGTCACTTAACATCAGGTGAGCCGCATGCTCGTTTGCCCCCTCTTCTATAAAAAAAAAATAAAAAAAAATAAAAAATAAAAAAAGCTTCAAGATGATTGAACAATTTTTAAAAACAACTTTTATCAATTTGAATTCATTTGAAACGTTTCAACAATTTTGACACGTTTTGAATTTACTAAAAGAGCCATTTCATGCCAAAGTGTGGATTAAATCATAGGGAAAAAATGATATGTCATATAAAATGCAATACAACGCTTGAAATGTTTCTACGACTAGATAGTTCGTGATAAATAGGGCAGACTAGTGTAAAATTATCTCATTTTTGAAGTCGTGTGGGTTGGAACGTTGTTAAGTAACTATGTCCATTTTGTGTGCTGATTTTTCACAACCTCTGCGATTACTTGCATCGTGATATAACTTGCATGAATAGTAATAAACAAAAAAAAATAGAGGATAATACGTGAAAACGGTACCAACATGCATCAGGACAGTGCGGCGGATTCTTCTTTGGCCTTAAACCCTCTATGTATGTGGACTGTTACTTTACCACCCGAAAATATAAAACACTTCACCATATCTGTCTGTTGAAGTTTTCTCAGAGTTTGATGTAATATTTATAGTTAGTAGTATTATAGTTTAAAGTTACTAATTATATAATAATAATTGTTATTAATGAATTGGAGAGACTTTTGAAATTTGAATTACAAATTTAAACGTTAGATATACCGCTAGCCCAAGTATTAACTACGCCCAAATCCGGTTAACTTTTTATTTAAAACTACTGAATATTTTATACCCACATTACTTTGACTTAGACATGCAGAAAGTCGATGGATGCAAGCGACTCAGGACCGTGTTTTTGAAATGCCTTGGTCTGTGTTAAACAATTAGGGATTTAACTATGGTTTATTGCGGTCGATTAGGATAAAAAGCACGGTCCTTGGCCACATGCATCCATTGACTCTCAGTATCTCTTACCAGGGCATCTCTTCATCTAGTGGAGGCCACCCTACATTTCGCTAACCAGTAAACCACTCGAGAACTATTCATCCTCCTTGGGTGTCAGCAGTTGACTTATGTGACAATTTTTGTAATCTATATTGAAATAATTTTGTAGGACTGAATTAAAGCAGTTAATTATTACTCGCGCTTCCTATTTGCCTATGTGTACAATTCTTTTTTATAATCGTCATCAGTTATGACAAATAAACAACGCAAATTATTTTCCGTAATGTACTTACATTTAGTACCGTTGAAGTTTAATGAATTGTTTTCTCTCAATTACACGATGTATATAGTCTGTTCTCATTCATATAACAGAGACATAGAAAAGTTTGTTGTTGACATGTTTTAATGAAAAATAATATACACGAACAAATTTTAAATATGATAGGAAACCATAAGGAATGATAAATATTGAATAATTATACCACATTGGAAAATTATTATAGTGTAATAGGAGCATAAAGAAAGTTGTTGTAGCTTTTTTTTTATAGATGAGGGTGCAAACGAGCATGCGGCTCACCTGATGTTAAGTGACTACCGCCGCCCATGATCAACCGCAACACCAGGAGAATTGCGGGTGCGTTGCCGGCCCTTTAGAAAGGAGTAAGCTCTTTTCTTGAAGGTCCCCAGGTCGTATCGGTCCGGAAAAATCGCCGGTGGTAAACTATTCCACAGAGAGGTTGTACGTGAAAGAAAACTCCTTGTGAAACGTACAATGGTGGACCGCCAAGGATCCAGATGGTGTTAGCTCAATGGATAAGTGCTTATCTTAAAATTTCGTCGTTAGGATAGGGTAACAAACGAGCACACAGTCCACCTGAATGGAAAGTGGTTGCTGTGGCCCATAAACATCTACATTTATCTTCGATTGCGAATCAAAATGCAGATACGTTGTCACCCGTGAGGACTAAGATGGACGTTTCCAGTAAAAAGGGTCTCCGGTGAGGTTTGTCCTCACACTGGTATTAATCGTCCAGCGTTCAGATTTGTTTGTATTTAAGTATAAAAATATCGGCGAGGGTAGATAAGTATTAAGGTAAGAAGTATTTTCCTGCACTTATGCGATTTGTCCAGGCGTTCCACTTATGTACACATAAAGGAAATATGTTTAGAATTTTTAGGTAGACAATCTAATGAAACTTGTTCTAGTCTACCCTACGTTAACGCTCGTTTACACAGCACTCTTACTCTTACTATACGCCATCTATCGTTTTGGCCAGTCCTTACATTATATTTATTTATGTATTTTTAAATACTTTAAACATGAAAATGTATTTTACTTCGACGAGGCAACAAAAAGGCCTTTAAATAATTAATCGAGTTCCGTCTTCTACGCGTCAATAAAGTTTTACGAAATAGCAAAAGTGTTTATATATTAATATACAATTTTCACAAACAGGCGAGTAAATAATCTAATATAATGGACTCTTCAATATTACTAACGTCCTTCAGTTTTCTCCCTGACAATATTTAAAATTTCACTGTACTAAGGTTTAGTTAAGAATCAGGGATAATTAATAAAGAAAGAAAAAAATTATGATTTTTCAGTTCAATCTGGCAGCTTCCCCTGAGAAACAACAGTTTGTCTGTATATGTCTAGATTACAATAACTGTGATTCCCATTTCAAGTGACTAATGACCATCATATATCAAATTTCTAACGCATGCCATAGAGAGGATTCTGGCGTGAAGATTATTAATCATATAAAAACTCCAGAAAGTATTAATCTTTCGTTTCGTCTGCAAAAGTGTGCAAAAAATGATTCAGCTCATAAAGTATTTAGTCACTAATTGTTCTCAAAATCTAAGCTTATTATAATTTAGGTTACACTCGGAGTGAGTTCTGGTTTGAAGGACGCATATTACTTACGTCATGTTACACAAACATTCTTTCATATTTTGTTTGACGGAAATCGTATTTATCAATAACAGAAAATTTCAAAACGTTTTTTAAACAAAAAATTGTTATAATTAATGCGTACAAATTAATATTATTATATTCGTTTTGGTAAAAATATATTAGATTATATATTCTTTTTATAGGAGAGGGGGGCGAACGAGCATACGGTTCACCTGATGGTAAATGATTACCGCCGCCCATGAAACACTGCAACACCAGGGGAATTTCAGATGCGTTGCTGGCCTTTTAAAATGGAGTAAGCTCCTTTCTTGAAAGTCCCTAAGTAGTATCAGTCCGGAACATCTTTAATGGTAGTCAATTCCACAAGAAAGTTGTCCGAGGTACAAAACTTCTTTTAAATCGCTCGTGGTGGACCGCCAGTCGTCCAAATGGTAAGGATGGTATCGCGAGTTTTGTCACGATGTGCGGTGGTGAAATTGTGCGGCTGGAATTAATCCGAATAATTCCTCAGAGCACTCCCCGTGGTAAACGAGATATAATACGCAAAGAGATGCAACATCATTTTGCAGTGCCAGTGAGTCAAGCCGTTCGGAAAGAGCTCGGTCGTCGACGATTCGGTCTGCTCTGCACTGGATGCGATCAAATGGAAGGAGCTGGCACTGGGGAGCTCCGGCCCAGAGATGGGACGCAGCTAAACCTGCGCCTTGTAAAGTTGCAGGCGGTGAGCCGGCGTGAAATACTGTCCCGCTCTGCTGAGCACGCCAAGCTTTTTAGAGGCCAATTTGACCTTCTCTTCCAAGTGACCACGAAACTGCACGTCATTCGATATGTCGACGCCGAGGATTCCGATACTGGCTGAGGCAACAAGGGAAAGTGAGGAGATCCGACGGAGGGGTTTTGTTTAGCCGTAAACGCGCGATCTTGTGTCTTCTGGGGACTAAACTGGACTAGATGTAGTCGCCCCCAGTCCAATACTTTATTAAACAAAGTTTAGACTTATTATATTATTTAATAATATAAATATTTGTTATCTGATGTTCACACTAGCATAGAAGTTAATTGTTGCACCTAACAGCTACAGATTTGGGAATTTGAAAGTTAAGACAATGAAAAGGTTTGTCCTTTACTAAAAAGAAATTTTTTATTATAATCTGTTTACGGTAAATAAAGTCATTAAAGAAAATCGAAGGAAATACATCTCTTTTATAATACGTGGGACACTCAATAAGTTTTGAGATATATACAAAGTATTATAGATACTATTAACAATTATTTTACATCTTTTCAAAATATTCACCGATCATGCTCTATACAAAGTTCCATTCGCCCAAACCAACTCTGAAAACACTTTCGTCAGTCTTGATTTGACAGGTCGGAAATCACTTCTTCGTAGGCAGCTATGGCTTCTTCGGCTCTTGTAAAAACTTGCCTTTAATTTTTTCTTTGACTATTGGGAACAAAAAGAAATCACAAGGAGTTAAGTCAGGGCTGTAGGGTAGATGACTTAGAGTTTCAACACCAGATTCCTTAATAAATACTTTTGTTCTACAGGGAGTGTGTGAAGAGGCGTTATCGTAATGCAGCATGATCCCCCGAAGGCCGGTTTTTGGGCTTCTCTCCCGCATAACTTGAAAATCTTTGTGTAATGCAACTGTAGCACTGTACCATTCAGAGTTGACCGCCCTACAATTTTCCAGCATTGGCGTCGGCAAATATCCCCTCCGCGAAAAACAATAGCCGCCATTTTTTTGCCGACGTTGCGAGGTCTTTACAGTGTTGTCGGAACTGTCTTTCTAAATAGACCCATACCGATGATTGCCTTTTATTTTCCGAATTATATTGATAGATCCATGTCTCGTCACCAGTAATGATTTCTGGAACACGCCTAGATACCCCGTTTCAAAACGTCATGTCATGGCATGTCATGGCACCAATCCATACGAGTCTGTTTTTCGCTTTCGAAGAGCAAACGAGGGATCCATCGACAACAAAGCTTCCTCTCTCCAAGATGTTGATAGGTGGTATGAATTCTCCCCGAACTAACTAATGCCTACAATTTTTTCAATGTCCGTATATGTGATTCGTGGGTCTTCTCGCACCAACATTTCAGTAGTCCATACATTTTCTGCCGTTACTGCTGTTAGAGTTAATTTTACCTCTTTTGAATTCAGAAAATCACCTGATGAAAACCGCGTGATGGAGCTAAGTCCTCTAATGCTGATTGTAACCATTGTAAACTTAATTGTTCGGCTAAACCAAATTTAAAATCATAATAGTAGATCCATCGTATTAAACAAAAGCGCGGGACGCGTTGCTGGAAAATTAATAGAACTTTGCTTTTTTTAATATTGAGCTATTGGCTTATGGAGTTCCATTTTTAAATAAATTTGCTTTTTAGAATCATATAAAACAGGTACGTTCCATTTTTAAATTTAAATCATCTCAAAACTTATTTAGTGACCTCGTACAGCGGCATCATGGCTTTTTGGCCAATTTATTACCAGTTTAACTCTAGTTATAAATATAACTACATAAAATAATGTAAGTATTATATATAATATATTTTAAAAGAAAAATAGCAGTACTATTTAAATTATTGATATCTCCACTAAACACTACAACTAAGCATAAAATGCTTGCAATAGGTGTAGTCCGTAGAGGGTCCAACCATTTTCAGTTTCGTAATCCGCACCTTTATTCGTAATTTGTTTATTGAACTTAAACATTTGTTAGAAATCTTATTTCGCTTTATAAGAAAAAAAAATGCAAACCATTCTCTTACTTGTTTTGGGATGCTAGCTGTTCGGAATCCTGTCATATTTTAACGTGTAAATAAATTTGTGAAAAAAAAAGTGTTACGTGTTGTACGTTGTAAACCCACGATGTCGCTGTATTATAAAAGAGCTGTATTTCTCTCGATTTATATATATATATTTATATATATATATATATATATATATATATATATATATATATATATATAGGCATTTTAATGTAGTTCAGCAGAAGCAAATTACTTAAATTTTGTTACTTATTCTATCGTATCTAATTTGTCGAATAGTAAACCCTATGAAAACCCTTATTGTGACCCAAACGGATCCAAAGGACAACCCTGTCAAATTCCCAAATCGGTAGCTGTTAGGCGTAACAATTAACTTCTATGCTAGTGTGAACAACAGATAACTATTAAATAATATCAATATATAATCTAGTATAGTTTTACCAAAATCCATACAATAATAATAACTGGTACGTATTAATTATAACAAATTTTTATTTTAAAAAAAATTGGTTTGAAATGTTTCTCTTATTGGTAAATACGATTTCTGTCAGACAAAATACGAAAGAATACATGACGTTAGTAATATGCGTTCTTCAAGCCGAACTGACTCCGAGTATAACCTAAATTATAATAATCTTAGATTTTGAGAACAATCTCTATCTAGAGAAGAATAAACTCTCTAATTATATTTTCATAGTAATAAGCTGTGAATATTTTGATACGAGTTCATAAGCTCTGCAATTATATTTTGACCTCTTTACCCACTGGTATAGAGAGAGACTGATATAGAGAACTCATAACCTTGAAGAGATAGTAGCTTGTTGTTTAAGAGTAGGAACTACTTATCAATAAGCCGAGAGAGTCATAAACGACCTGTTTTTGTTTCCTCGCAATATCTAATGCATACCGCTTTGAAGGAACAAAAACGGGTATTTTTTATAGAATAGGAGTGACAAACGAGTACACAGTCTACCTGTGCTGGGGCCCGTATACATCTAGATTTATCCTCAATTGAGAATCAAAACATAAACGAGCACGCAGTCCACCTGATGGTTAGTGGATGCTGTGGCCCATAGACATCTACATTCGTTTGAGAATCAAAATGTAGATGCATTGTCACCCCTGAGGACTAAGATGGAATGCCCCGTTTTCAGTAATAAAGGGTTTCCGGATCTCTACACTCACCATACGAAACACAGCAGTATTAAGCTGCTATTTTCCGCTGGTAATCTGTGATAGAGTGGTCCTTCCCCAGTTGAGCCGATCCACACGTAGCTCTACCACGTATGATGGGTAATGGTCGACTTTTAACGACTGAAAATCGATAGTGGTTCCTCTTTTGCCATAAGATTATTCCTGAAAAGAAGGATGATGATTGTGTATAGGGATACAGTCTTTTGGGGACCCTTATAACAATGGAATGAAATCAAATACTACCGAAGAATTTAAATACTCCTAACTAATTTAGCATATGAGATCAAAATAAATAACTAAAAGGTGAAGGTCACCCGAGTTTACTGTTTGCACCCCTCACGTGACAACGGACACTGCAAAACTAAAAACTTCAAAATAAAACCACTTCTTCTTCATTCTCTTTAATGAAGGCTATAAAATTTGTAAACTTATTTTCATCCGATGTAAAATTAAATCATTATTTGATTTAATTTACATTGAATGGAAAGGATCGCTAATTAAGATTTTATGTAGGTGTTATGTTAATTAGCCACCAGCCCGTCCTCGAACGGGCGAATTCTGGATCTCCGGGTCCAAATGTGAAAATAAACTATCTTGGGACTCATTCAAACACACACAAAAATTCAATGTTCTCAAAGTCTATAACGGACTCTATAATATAGATTTATTTGTTAATGAAATATATAATAAACAAATATTTTTTAATTAAATATTAATTGTCTTATTAATAGTTTAATACAATTGTTTACTACAACAAATAGCCATTAGTTTGGGATTTGACAAATAAGACAATGAAGGGGATTCGCCTATCTAAGCGTTAGGGTACATTAAAAGCTTTCAGGGGCTATTTAAATTAATCTTTAGATTTGTATGTAGCTTAATAAATAATAAAGGAATATTTTATGTATTCACGGAATTGTTTAGTTCCTAAGCGTGTCAGGCATAAATATAATATTTATTACATGTTTTATAATAAAGGAATATCATCATCATCATCATCATTACAGCCTTTCACAAGTCCACTGCTGAACATAGGCCTCCCCCAAGTAATGCCACAAAGCACGGTCCTGAGCCACCTGCATCCATCGACTTCCTGCATGTCTTACCAGGTCGTCACTCCATCTAGTGGGGGGTCGCCCTACACTACGCCTACCGGTACGAGGCTGCCACTCGAGAACCTTTCTTCCCCATCGGTTATCGGTTCTTCGAGCTATATGGCCGGCCCATTGCCACTTCAGCTTACTAATCCGTTGGGCTATGTCGGTCACTCTGGTTTTACTGCGGATATCCTCATTTCTGAGTCTATCACGCAGAGAAACTCCGAGCATAGCCCTCTCCATAGCTCGCTGACGGCCTCATACGGCCAGCAGTGAAGGACCACGTCTCAGATCCATAAGTCATCACTGGCAACACGCACTGGTTGTACAATCTAGTTTTTAGAGATTGAGGTATACCTGACGAAAAGATATGTCGTAATTTCCCGAACGCTGCCCAGCCGAGTTGAATCCGTCGATTGACCTCTCGGTCGAAGTTGGACTTACCTAGTCGGACTATTTGTCCCAGGTAAACGTACTCGTCAACAACTTCGAGCATAGTGCTCCCAACAACTACCGGCATAGGTGTGACATGGACATTGAACATGATCTTTGTTTTGTCCATGTTCATCTTAAGACCTATCCGTTGGGAGGCACTATTGAGGTCATTGAGCATAGTGCTTAAGTCCTCCAGCGATTCTGCCATAAGGACTATATCGTCGGCAAATCGAAGGTGAGTGATGTACTCGCCATTGATGTCAATACCGTATCCTTTCCAGTCCAGTAGCTTGAAAACGTCTTCCAATGCAGCGGTGAAGAGTTTCGGGGATATAACGTCACCCTGTCTTACACCTCTCTGCAGTTGGATAGGTTTCGAGCTCTGGTTCTGTACTCGGATAGCCATCGTAGCCCTACTGTACAAACACTTCAGCACTTCGATATACCGACAGTCAACTTGGCACCGCTGAAGGGACTGTAGCACCGCCCAAATTTCGACGGAATCAAAGGCTTTCTCATAGTCCACATACGCCAGGCAAAGTGGCAGATTGTACTCTTCAGTCTTCTGTACAATCTGCCGCAGGGTATGTATGTGGTCTATGGTACTGAAGCCTTTTCGGAAACCGGCTTGTTCGGGAGGCTGGAAGTCGTCAAGTCTGCGTGCGAGACGATTCGTAATGACTCTCGAAAACAGCACGTAGACGCGGCTCAGAAGGGAAATCGGTCTGTAGTTCTTTAAGAGAGCGTTGTCGCCTTTCTTAAAGAACAAGACCACCGCACTTCTGCTCCACGCCTCTGGAGTAGTGCCACCATGGAGGACGGAATTGAAGAGCTTCTGAAGGACTACAAGTACCGGTGTTCCACCCGCTTTCAGAAGCTCCGCTGTAATTCCATCCTCGCCTGGGGCCCTGCCGTTTTTAAGGTGCTGGAGAGCCATTCTAATCTCGCTTAGACTGACGTCCGGGATATCATCGGAATAGTGTCGGATAAGACTTGCTCTTGGATCGTTACTCACACTTGCGTGTGGCTCCAACGATGATGTGTACAGCTGCCCATAGAACCTCTCAATCTCACTCAAAATCTCAGGTGTCCCGGAAACGATGTTGCCACACTCAGTCTTCAGCTTTGACAGTTGGCTCTTTCTGGCAGACAGATCTCTGGCAAAGACTTTGGAGCCCTGGTTCCGCTCGATCGCTTCTTTAATACGAGAAGTATTAAAGTTGCGTAAGTCTCGCCGCATGCATTTGGAGATCTGTCTGTTCAGTTGCCTGTATGCTGTCAAATCTGTTGACGATTGCAGCCTCATCTCCCGTCTAACAGCCATGAGATTAAGAGTGTGATCGGAGAGTTTTTGTGTTCTTCTGCGGCGGGTCTTGCAGAACTTAGCTCCGACCGCATGGACAGTTTCCACGAGCTTGTCGTTCATATCGTCCACTGCATTGCAATCTTCTAGGCACTGGAAGCGGTTACGTAACTCGAGCTGAAAGGTTTCGGGATTCTGGATTAGAGCACGAGGGGGACGGAGCGTTGATTTCATTAGACGAGACCTCTCCAACTTAACGTTTAGGTTCAGTGTGCCTCTAACCATTCGGTGATCGCTGCCAGTTTTCACCCTTGCGATCACTGAGACATCACTGAACAGTTGGCGTCTGGTCGTCATAATGAAGTCAATCTCATTTTTTGTCGAACCGTCGGGGCTCGACCAGGTCCACTTCCTGTGGGGCCGCTTCTGGAAGAAAGAGTTCATCATAAAGAGTCCCTCTTTCTCCATAAAGTCGGCCAGCTGCTGGCCCCTTCGGTTCCGTTGCCCTACTCCAAATTTCCCTACCTTCAGCTCACCGCTTTCTCTTGTGCCTAGTTTTGCGTTGAAGTCTCCCATCAACACCGTGTAGTGGGTTTTTGAGGAATGTATGGCTCTGGAAATATCCTCATACATTTCCTCCACCTCCTCATCGGGGTGTGCCGAGGTTGGTGCGTAAACCTGAATGACCTTCAGCGAATACCGTTTGGTGATTCTGAGTATCAGGTACGCGACCCTCGTCGACACACTCCCAATCTTTACAACGTTGTTGACGAGAGACTTGTGGACGATAAATCCGACACCTCCTTGGGACAGATGGTCGCCCTCCCGGTGATAGAACAAGTTGCCGGACTCGAGGATTGCCGTGTCCTCCCCCTCTCTTCGGACCTCGGATAATCCAATAATATGCCAGCGCAACTTGTCTACCTCTTCTTCCAGCTCCAGTATCTTCTCGTCAGTCCTCAGGGTGCGTGCGTTATATGTTGCCAGGTCGAGTCGTCGTAGGTGGCAACCGAACCTCCACCGGAGATTCTTAGCACCCCCTGCCCCGCCGTTACCATGGTCGCCACCGTAGCCAGGAATAGCGGGGCCGCCGGGGACTGGGGGCCGTCTTTTTGTGTATTTGTTCATTGGGGGGTATTTGCCGTAGTTGCCACGCTTGGCGAGCGGGTTGGCAACCGCAGTTTTTTATTACGTCACAGTTGTCATCAGGAAGATGCTGCTGCCCATCTCCTGCCTGTCTCCCTCTGTCGCCTCTTACGACACCCACGGGAAGATATGGGGTAGTGGATATTCTTAACCGCCACTACACGGCACGGAAATAAAGGAATATGACTACAAATAATATAGAAATTTAGCCAACGCCAGGTAGTGTTGGCAGTGTAAGCAAATCCAACATCCTATTTCGTCCCCTGAGTGAGGAAAGAGACGATTATGGTAAATGACTGCCTCGTTGGTCTAGTGGTTTTAGTATTGCGACTGCTGATCATGAGGTCCTGGGTTCGAATCCCTGGTTGGGCCAGAAAATCAGTTATTGAGTTTTTCTGTCAAGAAATTCTCAGTAGCTGCCCGGAGTCAGGAATTGGCGGTGTCTCACCCCCGTGCCTCGGAAAGCACGTAACGCCGTTGGTCCTGCGCCTGATCTCTCTCCCGATCGTGTCGGTTTACCGTCCTATAGGATTACGAGAGTGAGGGTATAGAGAGGGCACCTATGACCTGATACCTGACAGGCCTGTTGGTCTAGTGGTTAGTGACCCTGACTGCTATGCCGGAGGTCGTGGGTTCGATTCCCACCCAGGACAAATGTTTGTGTGATGAGCACGGTCATTTGTTCTGTGTCTAGGTGTAATTTATCTATAATATGTATGTATTTAGAAATATATAAGTATGTTTATCAGTTGTCTAGTACCCATAACACAAGCTCTGCTTAGCTTGGGACTAGATGGCGTTGTGTGATTGTTGTGGAATATTATTATTATTATTATTACCTATGCTTGCGCAAACACTTGGGCACTATAATCCTGTCCTGCGCCGATGGCTGGTCCCCGTTGAGGCCGGCCGCCATGGCCGAAATTCGGTTTGGAGGACATTGTTATTATTATTATTATCTTTTAACTTTTGACAGTTGGCAGTATAGCTATTTCTTCAAGCTAGAAATAAAATACCCATTCGACGAAGAGAAACAGCGTCAAAGCAGTGCGAGATGTCTGTAACTGCAATTGTCAATTCGCCTACCGAGCACAAGTGTGGCTAATCCTACCTACCTACTAGAAGAACACCTTAATAAATTTACAGCAATTAGTGAGGAACTAACACAATCGTCATGTGCGGACAGTGGATTCAACCGTAGTATCAAACAAAATTGACCCTTTCATACATGGTAGAGCCAAGCTGAATCTATGTTAATGTTTTTGCAAAAATGGGTCGGTACGACCGTGGAAGGACCACGCTCGTACAGAATACCAGCTTAAAATAACAGCTTAATAAATGTTTCTCTTGTTGAGTGTAGAGAACTGGAGACTCATTTCAGTGGAAACGAGGCATCCCATTTAAGTCCTCCGGGGTGTAAAAGCTTCTGCATTTTGATTGTTCATCGAAGATAGATGAAGATGTCAATGGACCACAGCATCCACTTACCATCAGGTGGCTGTGCGCTCCACCGTTACACATATTTCATAAAAAACATATTATTACCAATAAATTAATTTATTTAAAGTGAAAAATCAATTATAATATGTTTACAACATCAAATTGTCAAACGAGCTGACCTCGTGATAGTAAACGGCTAAGGAAGTCCATAGTAACCTGCAATCACCTGAGGACTGTGATGAAATGCCTGATAACCAACATTTTATACTATGTATGACAAAAACATCTTCACCTGAAAACATTCGCGCATTTTATAGATGATTTACATATATGAAGCATACGTTTTTTAAAGACTATACGTAAATCCACTTCTATGCAAAAATCTAGCTCTTACCCTCGCGGCAAAATGTCAAACTGTTGCGTTACCGAACCATTAAATTACAATTTTACTGGCTTTCTATGCCCTTCAAATTGGAAAAGAAAATTGGATTTACTATTGCGGGACCTACCCATCTGACTTATAAACAGAAGTCAATACCACCTTGTTATTTTGGTTTGAAAAGATTTATGTGAATAGCTTCTTACATCCTTTTCGTGTTGATTGCATTGCATTAATTTAAAAAACATGCAATGATGAAGAGCTGTGAGAATTCTTGTGAGAGTTAAATGTCAAAGCTTTGGATTTATTTAATTGTTATCAATTCTTAATGGATCTACAAAATTTCGGAATCGGAAGTTTCTGTAAGTGAGTGAAAACTGATTTACGAAATTTGATAATATTTGTACATACATACATGCATAAACAAGAAATGCTAGCGTGTAATAATACTGTTATAGTTTAAAAACCTAAATAACAGGCATTTGTTATGATCTATGACAACTTTAGTGGGGATACCAGATCAGTCATTAAATGTTTGTATTTTTATCGATTCTTTACACATTTGCAAAGTTTTAAGATTATTTTGACCATTACATTCATACATCCAAACTTATATAAAGCTACTATAAAGCATATAAGACAAACTAATATAAAGCTTCTAAAAATGATTGTATCGAATACTTCTGCATTAATTAAGTTACTTTCAGCACATTTTTATTGCATAATTTTAAAAGTGTGTAAAAGAGTTTCGAAAGGCCCTCAACCCTTCTGTTCAGCGTACAATGTGCAAATCATGACACACACCCAATCTCTTTGCTAAATTTTATATAGAATAATGAAAAATAGCAGTTGCCAATAGATAGAGGAATACTAAACTATGGATTAACTGTATATATTTATTGGCTTGTCAAGGAAGTAATGAAACAATTTAACGAGTTAAATTTTTCTTGAACGATTTATCGATAGATGGTAACATTATATTTTACATCGTCCTATCACGTTGCCTGATATATATTTTAGCGATAAAGCAGTGACGGAAACTAACGAAAATAAAATCACGTGGTAAAAATAAGACTACATCGTTTTCATTTCAAATTTCTACGATACACAGCAGTTTTTACGGAATGATCTCTTACGTAAATGTATTTCTCATCCTTTTATACGAGTATTAACTAGTGGTCGCCTAGTGGTCAAAATTCAAAAGTGTAAGAAGCTGTATTTTATCTGCACATTAATATATAAAAAAATAGATTAGTAATATACGAAATATAAAATAATCGCTCTTTGCCGTGACATACACTCCAAACAATATAGAAAAATTAAAATTTTAAATTACTAAATAATTGCTGAAAACATTCACAGTTTATTCAGTCAATCTATCAGTCATTATTTGTTGGCAATATTTAATTATTTGGCGACATTATTTGGCGACAATCTCTACTTTATGCGAATGTTTAATAATAGACTACTAAGTGTTTAAGTTATATTGGCCTTAAAATTAAAACATACATAATATATTTGTACCAAACTCTAATACATTGGGAGTACGAACCTAGTGATTATATTAATCCCTTCGAGTAATTACACACAGTATACAAATTACTCTGAGCAAGTTCTTACGTTTTAATTTAAAGTGTGAAATAGTAATTATTTAATGTATTTGTAACACGTATTATACATAAATGTTAGCTTTCCGCACTCCTTCTCAACATAAACTACAGATAAAACCGTCATCATCATCATCATTATCTATTTAACCCTTCAGAAGTTCACTGCTGAACATATGCTGTCGCAAAGAATGCTCGTAACACGGATTTGAGCCACTTTCTACCATCAACTCTCAGTATGGGAATGTTCGCCGTAGTAGTCGCACTTGGTAAGCGGATTTTTGATGTTCCAACATACTTCTGTTGACTATCTTCTAAGTAAATTCGATTCTTACTTAGGAATACGATATGGTAAAAACTGATAAAATATTTTGGCAAAGGTTAGGAAACGATGAGTCAGTCGTAACCCAGGTGGCCTGTCTAGTAAATGTAATAAATATAGTCCACGGCTATGTATAAAAGATAATACAACTTTAGAACAAAAAGGAACACTCAATTGATGAATTAAACGCAAAACGCTTTTCTCTACTTGGGGCTATCTACTTTGAATATTTCGAATTACTGAGCTTGGCAACTACATGACTATTCCATTTATTTTTGGGAAGGAATCCACTGCAAAATTCCAATTTGAGGATGATTTTATTAATTGTACCTAAAAATTCTATAACATGCCGTTTTCCGATGCTGATCTTAGAGAAGAGATTAAGAGTATTTAAATAAAAGCTTGTTTTAAAAAATCTATTAATTTTGTTTTTATTTTTGTTATCGGTGAGCATGTTTCTAAGTCTGTTTTAATGCTTCATTGTTGGTTAACCCTTGTCTTGTTCGTTTGCCAAGTAATAATTCTTTATAATTGGTATAGTGGTCATCTTCTTTTCCGCCATTTAGAAGTTTTACAATATCGCTAAAATTTGCCCAAGGTAGGTCGATAATAGTTAAGACACGACCCCTCTAAGTTTTAAACATTTTATTCGTTTTTTCTTTCTCAGCAAACTCTCTCATTTGATGTCCATATAATGGAGGTGTATAAAGAATCATAGTTCACCATTTTTGGTTGTCCACCGTATTGGATTTATTTTATTTATAGTGACGTCATTTTACTTTCGTATTTTTCTCAGCAAATCCTTTCATTTGATATCTACATCATGAGAGTGCATAGAAATTAACTAGTTCGCAATCATTTTTAATTCAGCATGACGTCACTTAGCTTACATGCAAGGTCATCCAAACTGAACATGTAAGCAAAATTTCAGTTTAGCCTCTTGAGGACAACAGCTTCAAAAATAGTTGCAATAAAAGCTTTTAAAGTATGACGTCTATCTTGACTACCTTTTGTTATATATTAATGAGGATAAAATTGCTGTAACACTGGTAAGTGAAAATTATAAAATCACGAGCTAAGTTTGCGACGCTTTCAAATTAGTACGTAACTGTGAATGTCTCCACAAACACAAATGGAATAGTCGTGTAGTTGGGAAGCGAAGAAATAAAGAGATAATTAAAGTCGGTACTTAGGTTTGACCTTTATCGAACTTCAATATCTAATCTAGAGGACGTTTATTGTCTTTAAAAAGCAATCTTTTCTTTAATTTTGCAAAATTTTATTTGTAATTTTTAATTACATTCTGCCAAATATCAACTTTGCCCATGAAGTGATGGTATAAGAATATTATCCACTACCCCATATCATCGTGTGGGTGTCGTAGGAGGCGAGAGAGCGAAAAAACCGCTAAGTAAGCAGCATTGGCGTAATATAAAGTAAAGTAAAGTTACAGCCTATATACGTCCCACTCCTGGGCACAGGCCTCCTCTCATTTCTGAGAGGGTTTTAGGGCAAGGTAGTGTCCGCCGCGCTGCTCCAATGCGTGTTGGCGAACTTCACATGTCTTCGAAACATTTTTTTTCTTATTCCTCAAACATGCAGGTTTCCTTACAATGTTTTCAGCCGTGGTAGCTCAGACGGTTAACGCTCGCTATAAATACAACAGAACGCGAGTAACCCGGGTTCGATCCCCGCCGGCACAAATGAAATTGTTAATTGCAATTTTAAGTGCTGATTTACCACGTGCTCGGCGGTGAAGGAAAACATCGTGGGAT
This sequence comes from Parnassius smintheus behrii, assembly GCA_036936625.1. Taxonomy (NCBI): domain Eukaryota; kingdom Metazoa; phylum Arthropoda; class Insecta; order Lepidoptera; family Papilionidae; genus Parnassius; species Parnassius smintheus. The sequence continues at coordinate 25,815,843 of JAUPFT010000010.1, read as the reverse complement.
CGTGGCGTAATATAAGCAATTAAAAATAACAATAACTGCGGTTGCCAACTTGACAAACTCCCCGCCAAGCGTGGCAGCCAGCTAGCCAGCTATGAGAAAGCCCATCGAAAGCAGTTGACTTTTGATAGTCGGAAATGGTAAATGCCCATTTTTTTCAATAATCTGTATTACGCTCGTCACTAGATGGACGCACTCCTTTTTGGCTTAGAAGTTTTTAGAGGATGGTACCTCTGCTGGTTCTCCCAAGCAGCGGTATACCCAATGCTATGTTCCAGTTTTGGCATTATATTTTACAAATAGTTTCTTTCTGTGTCCGGGATTTCACGGTCGTATATCGCACATAACAAGATATCTCGCGAGGCGTTCGCTGATGGTTCATCTAGATTCACGTCGAGCAGCTAGGATTATGCATCGATCGCGCGCTGAGCCGAATGTTGAATTATATTAACTTTTCATTCTCTCTTAAACTTTGCGTCCAAATTACATGCTATGAAGAGATAAGTTTATCTTTATAAAATTGTCTTGTTATTGAAGTAATTTTCGTTGGTAAGTCAATAATATACTATGTATAATGTCGTTCATAAATAAATTTTTAATTTTCAATATTTTTAAAATACCTAATTGTTGCTCATGTATAAGAAAGGGGCATTAATGGTATCGCTGACTTTTCTATGAAGGATTAAAGATTAATATTTTTGTAGAACATTTTACATATCACTAACCACTATCACTGCTAAAGAGGACAAAGCAGTTCTGGAGCGCTTTTATTCCGAATCGCTTTAAAAAAAACCAATATTTAAGGCTAGCTGGGAGTTGTGGCCTGTTCTTCATAAATTTGGCTATCATATGCAAAAATAATTTTTCAAATCGGACGTGTAGTTCCAGATATTAGCGTGTTTAAACAAACAAAAAACTATTTCGTAATGATTTCTTACATTTACGCGAACGTTACACATTTATATATTACTAGTTTTACGGATTTTATCGCGTACATTAAATTTTTTATATACCCGACGTTTCGAGAACTTTACAGCACCCACGGGGAGGGGACTGAGATTTTCAACGACCAGATGTCATAGATAACCGGGGTTACCATAGATTAAAATTATTAATTTTTGTTCCGATCTACACAGTATGAACTTATAGTATCTTGAAGTCTTGCAGTTGTACGCATGCGTTGAGATTTAGTTTTATTATTATGAGTAGCACTCAGCTATCTTCTCTATTGAAGTAAGGATGTTTTGTGATTACAATAGCCTCGTGAATCATCCTTGGAAGGAATCGGTGTTCTTTAGCGAGGGTTTGACTGATTGAAGCGCGCTTCAAGATGTAGCCAATCTTATCAGTGACTCCTATGACACATGGCAAAGCAGCAGGTACACGCTCGAGTTGGCCGGCTTCACTCGTTCACTGTGACGTAGGCGCGGGACCCGAAGCTTGTTGTCATGAAAAACTTACTTGAAGTGTTGGAGCTCGGTATCCAGGTGTTTACTGTCACAGATCCCTCGTGCTCTTTGAAACAAAGATTTACCCACGGTAGCTAACTGTGAAGGATGGTAGTGAGAATCACTGTTTAAATATCTATCTGTATAGGTCTTTTTCAAAACAGAGTGTAGCTCAAGGTGTTATCAGGATTTCGAATAACTAACACATCTAGAAAATCTAAAGAATTGTTTGCCTCTAACTCCTTTGTGAACTGAATTTTAGAGTTTATAGAGTAAAAACATAAAATGCAAAGTGCTCGAAACGTCGGGTATATAAAAAAGTTAATATACGCTTTAAAATCCGTATAAACTAGTATTATTTAAAACTCTTTCGCTCTATTATATTAGTATAGATCAAAAAGACAAAGCTGTTATCCTTTCTTTAAAGTTGCGACGAGCTAATTATTAACAGGTGGTCGCAGTAATTGCGATATTCTCAATACGAAGTTTATCACTGCGAGCGTATCCACCTCCGTGCTCGTCGTAGTATTTAATTATTCTGTAACGTAATTATAACAGTAAAAAAGAATTAGTAAATACAAACTTAACGGCATAAAATGAAATTAGGAATTACCTGTTAGCGGAGCGTACGCTCCATTTCGCCATTATTTACGTCCTAGGGTAAAAAATTGAACTTCCTAAATTCAAAGCATACTGCAGCTAGTACGAGCTTTTGTTGCGCTTTTTTCTTTGTTAAAGTGAACAAAATGAAATTGTTTTATGAAACTTGGCGCAAGGAGTATTATGTTTTCAAAAAAGTGTTGTATGACAATTTTGATATTGAATATTTCTTTATAAGTGTTCCCCGTTTAGATTACGTAAACATTCAGTAGCAAATTACCATCATCAGTCTTAAACAGCCCAGTTAATGTAGATTATAGCGGGTTAGGTATCGCCTTTTCTTAGCAGAGAACCTTAGAAACCTTGGCTTGACCACTCCACGGTTAACCAAGAGAAACCCATATAGATTATACGAAGTGACCGCTCTGTTTCCTATAGAAGGGTTGCCAAGCCCTTGCGGAAAAAAGTGTTGGTATATCAAGCTACCCTCGTCGACTATAGTGAAAATGTGATAATGTAATGGGAGCTAGGGCCCCGTGGGAGAGGAATGTCGGTATTACGATGATATACAGGCACATTTAATCTCAATCTTGCACGTACTCAACAAAACAAGTGAAAATAGGACTCGCGCTTCGAGAGTTCTCTATAAACTTAATTAAGTACGTGGATAGTTCAACCAGCTCAGAAATCATAGAAAGGGTAAGCACTTATCATTGCTCAAAAACGTAATTCGAATTAAAGGACATGCTAAAATTTGCAGTGGAATAAACTTTCGGTCTGAGCCGTGGTAGCTCAGTGGGTAACGCTCTCTGTAAATATAACAGAAGGCGAGTAACCCGGGTTCGATCCCCGCCGGCACCAATGAAATTGTTAATTGCAATTTTAAGTGCTGATTTACCACGTGCTCGGCGGTGAAGGAAAACATCGTGAGGAAACCTGCATGTCTGAGGAATAAGAAAACAAAAATTTCGAAGACATGTGAAGTTCGTCAACACGCATTTGGGCAGCGCGGCGGACACTTCCTTGCCCTAACCCCTCTCAGAAATGAGGGGAGGCCTGAGCCCAGCAGTGGGACGTATATAGGCTGTAACTTTACTTTACTTTACTAAACTTTCGGTCTACATTACGGTCGATAGTATTCAAATTGAAGGTATGTGATTTAGCTTTGAAATTGAAGATTTTCGGTTTTTTCCCTTTACTTTGGCAGTCACCCTCGACCTCGCCTACTGCCAAATTTCATGGTTCTAGGTCAAAGGGAAGTAGCCCAAATAATTGATTTTTCGATCGACAGTGCACTCTTTTACCGTTACGTCTTTTACCGTTTATTCCAATTGCAACGTTCTCCGCAATGGGGAAGTACTAGTACTAGTATTTTGAGCTGTTATCAAAAACATGCTGCTGCCCATCGCACAAACAAAACATCTACGACGACTCCGTGGCGTAGTGGCTTAGCAATGAGTGGCTGCGCTGGGAGTCGCGGGTTCGAATCCCGCACGGAACAAGTATTTGTAATTGTATGGCCTACAAGTAATTGTTCCGGGTCTGGATGTTTGTCCTTGTGCAATTTATGTTTGTAAACCGCCCCCACGATACAGGAGAAAATCCTAGTGTAGGGGTAACGTTTTTTTTTAAATAAAATTATAATTATCCAATACGGATTATAATTATCTAAGACATAAAAGATTATCTATCCATATGAAACACAAAAAATGTTTCTACCTATGTCCGTCATAGGCTTTGAAACCATCCAAGCTATGTGCCCCAAGACAATGTTATTAGAAAGGCAATAATTCGAATATGGGCTTAGACCACATATGACCACAATATGTATTAGGCACTTTATAAAAAATTGAATAAATAAATCATTTTTTTTTCAACAAGTAAACAAAATGAATTAATTTTTTTAGCATAGTAGCTCACGTCGGGTAATCCGCTAGTAAATTAAAAAATAATTGAAGATGTTGTTTGCATCACATCATTAAAAGGGATTTTAAATAAAACTTTATCGAATGTTACCGTGTTTGCGAAGACACTTTTATGTTTAGTTTTTATGCTTTCACGCGACTAACAATCGTGTTCTACAGTTTATACACCGATCACATTTTCAAAACGATTCGTCTGTGAATTTTGACTATACGAGATATTTGTTATGTATAGCTTTTTTGTTACTCGACTTTAATCCTATACAAGCTTTTTTTTTCGTGGAATTTTTCCTGTGGGCTTCGTTTTAGCAATATCGTTAGTGATTCATGTTAAATTTATGGAATACTTTTCTATCGTCACGCAAAAGAACAAAGAAGACCTCTATAACCGGGACTGGTTTATATCCAGCGGTGGACTGCCGCAGGCTGATGATGATTATGAAGTAGAAGAAGACCTGTTTGAGATTTTTGCATTATTTTTGCATGTATTTCCTTTAATTTCTAAACATGTAAAATGAAACCTTAATGAAAGAGATTTTATTCGCGTATTGTGACAGAGGTTAATGATATTATTTGAAACAAATCTTCCTATTCTCCTAACTTCTCATATTTCGGAGAAAGAAATTTTATATTAAAATACAAAATTTTTGGGGAAGGGAATTGAAACCCTTACTTTGAATTTTGTATTTTGTTTATTATAGAAGAGAAGAAGAGAGAGTTTATTACGGAACTTGCTAATCAGTTTGCCAAGCGTGGCAAATGATATCTTCCTTACAAAAAGAAAATCCCATGTCCAATATCATTTATTTTTTAATAATATTTATTTATTCACCCTTTACGATACTGCTTAAGCAAAACAATAATATATAGAAAAATGATAACTTGAATAAACCGCATTCAATTCTCTTATAGACATCAGATAGAGTGACTCTTAAATTTAAGTATAAGTGAGTGTACTTAAAATGAAAAAGTAATGTATTATATTCTCTGCAACGGATTCTCTTCTATTGTAGCGGGGACTTTAGTAAATACGACCTGACGTAGAAGCAACGAGCATAACTATCTTTAGATACACCGTAGGAGGTAGCGAAGTAGTGGAAGTATAGGCTCTTAACTGTCTCGTTGGTCTAGCGGCTGCTGATCATGAGGTCCTGGATTCGAATCCCGAGTCGGGCCAGAAATCAATTATTGAGTTTTTCTGTCAAGAAATTCTCAGTAGCTGCCCGGAAGTTGGCGGTGTCTCTCCCCCGTGCCTCGGAAAGCACGTAAAGGTCCTGCGCCTGATCTCTCCAGTCGTGTCGGTTTACCGTCCCATTCGATTATGAGAATGAGGGAATAGACAGTGCACCTGTGCTTGCGCATACACTTGGGCACTATAATCCTGTCCTGCGCCGTTGGCTAGCCTCCGTTTAGGCAGGCCGTCGTGGCCGAATTTCGGTCTGGAGGACATTATTATTATAGGCTCATGACGTAAATAAACGGTTGAATCATCAGTCACATTCTCTTGTATTGAATGTTGGAACTTTCCAACTTTCTACATATCAACGCACTGAGATCGCGTTTCAAGGAATTCAAAAAAAAAACACCTGTAGATAGGGAATTACAGAAATTTGGCCGCTATAAACCAATCGTTTATTTAAATTAATAATCAATCTAGATTAATATTATACCTTCTTAATTTTTATACCCCCCCCCCCTCCACCTACCATTCAGCTTCTCCAGCATCATGAAGGTTGTTTACAAACATAAATTGCACAAGGGCAAGCATCTAAGCCCAGCACCATTACTTGTAAGTCATATAAAAATATTTGTTGCGTGGGGGTTTCGAACCCACGGAATCTTCAAATCACTTTCTCTTTCAAATGTGGCTTTCTATATTTGAAGTTAGTAGTAGTTTTAGTTTATCCATGGGCAGTAGTGGCCATTAACCATCACGCGGATTGTTACCATGCCGTTTATCACTCTAAAATTATTAAAGATGGAGTGACGACCCATAAAGACATGCTGGAAGTCTGTGACTCATGACTGTGCTTTGTGGCTTTTCTTGGGAGGCGCCTATGTTCAGCAGTAATGATGATGATTATAATAAAATACATATACGTAGTACTTTAAAATAGTGTCCATTTAGTAACAAGTAAAACTTTCATATGTAAGAAACGTTTTTGCAACGAACACATTTTCAAAAATGGAATGCCGGGTGCAAGATCCATAAAATTTTCATTACGTTCTCTTTTTAAAAGAAAAACCTGCTATAGTAGCGTTCACTAGCTGCAGTTTTCCATGCACTTCGGAAGTTTTGCTTTTTACCGTAGCACATAAATAACCATAAAGGAGCCATACGGGCCGTTAACAGGCTTCTTGTGAGTACGCCTAAAAAGATATTGTAAAATACTATACAAAACTATAAAGTATTCAAGTATGCGAATATTAAAATTCTGTTTTTAAAGCAAATAAATTGTTGTTTAATCTGCAAATCATTAAAAAAACTGAAAAACATACATACGGGATATAATATATGTGATATATGGCAACAACGCCTGTTGGCCTAAATTAATGTAAAAGTACTACTGATACGGAAGCTAGTGACAATCGAATGGTGGATGATCAATTCTTCATTCGATATCATTTCTTGTGATAAAGGACTTACCCCTCTATCCTTAGCCAACGAGCAATGGCGGAACCCGACAGTACATAGCATTGCCGACCGGGAGATTGTATGGAAGGAAAATTAGCTCCACGGGCGGTTCTACAAAGCTCTTCATGTGCCTTTCGTAGACACATTAGCTTCTCTCAATTGGCTACCTTTTGGTAACCTCTTCAGATAAACCGAGAGTTTTGACTGTGCAATGGAGGAACAAGATCAACAACTATCGGAGATACATCCTAAAGGATGGCACTGTCGACATCTGTAGAGTTTGTCACCAACCCGGTGAGTCACTTAGGCGTGTCATCTCCGGTTATTCGGCGCTTTCTAACTGTGAGTACTTGCACAGGCATAACCTAGTAGCCAGAATTCTTCACCAGGAGTTCGCTCTGAAATACCATCTCGTGGACCGGAAATTGCCGTATTACAAGTACTTTCTAGAAGCCGTGCTCGAAAATGATCATGCCAGGCTCTACTGAGACCGGGCATTTATCACAGACAGGACTATTCTTGCGAATAGTTTCGATATTGTGCTGATGGACTGGTAACAGTCAAGTATATTTTTAGTCGACATTAACATTCTGTATAACCGGAATCTCGAAAAAGCCGAAACAGGTAAGCAAACTAAATATATGACATGTGGGGTGGTCTGTCGACCTAAATTATTCCTGTAGTCATTTATGCTAACAGTCTAATCCCAGTCAGCCTCTCATGTCATATAATGTAGATGGGACTCCGTGACGGATCGCTTCGGGCTCAAATGATTCCGCCCGCATCGTCTGCCGGTTTTTATGAGGTACAAACGAGCACACAGTCCCCCTGATGATGAGTGGTTGCTGTGGCCCATAGACACCAACATATATCCTCGATTACGAATCAAAATATAGATGATTTGTCACCCGTGAGGACTAAGATGGAATGCCTCGTTTCCAGTAAAAAGGGTCTCCGGTTCTCTATACGCACCATACAAAACACAGCAGCATTAAGCTACTACTACTACTACCACTACTAAACTGCTAATTTAACTGCAGCATGACTCAACCACGTATAACCACGTACGACGTATATATTTACCTTTCCCCTTAACCTTCAGCCTTCTGTTATACTTAACGCTCGCTGTAAATATAACAGAACGCGAGTAACCCGAGTTCGATCCCCGCCGGCACCAATGAAATTGTTAATTGCAATTTTAAATGCTAATTTACCACGTGCTCGGTGGTGAAGGAAAAAATCGTGAAGAAACCTGCATGTCTGATGAATAAGAAAAAAATATTTCGAATACATGTGAAGTTCGCCAACACGCATTGGTGCAGCGCGGCGGGCACTTCCTTGCCCTAAAACCCTCTCAGAAAAAGAGGAGGCCTGTGCCCAGCAGTGGGACGTATATAGGCTGTGACTTTACTTTTTTTACTTTTAACCTTCGACCGTTTGGTCTCCCCCACCGAGAAGTTGTTGAGCTTTTATTTATCTATGTGTTATTTATTGATTTATGTAAATATATTAATTATTGTATATTTTATTGTATTTTTCATTTCCTTTTATATAATATTTATTTAGCCCAACTGGATGACAATAGTCTATTTATACCCCAGAATAAATAAATAGTAGTATTATAGTAAAAGAGGTATGTAAGGATCGTGACACTTGGCGATCTGTTCTCTCTGGCTACCCCGTTAGGGATTGTGCGTGACGATAAGTAAAGTAAGTAAGTAAGTAGTATTATAGTATCAAACGTAACAGTTGAAAATTTCTGAAGTTCTTTTGTGACAAAAGTGGGAGTTTGTTTAACAACGGTAATAAAGATATTATTACCGTTGTTCATCATCATACAAGCCTCGATTTGATTTACCATCCTTTTTACAAATATGAAACAAACGAAGAAAGGAAAAAGAGAGAAATGACACGTCGAAAAGATTTAAAAACTTCAATTACACCAACATTGAATGTTGTACGCCACAGCACAAGGCATCAAGCCATTGCACTATTTAATTCTTTACCTATCTCATTTAAAGTTATTTATTGCCACCGAAAATTCCAAAATAAATTCAAATCATTATTAATTAAGAAAAGCTACTACTCAGTTGACGAATACCTAAATGACAAAAATAAACTTAATGAATGTTAATTTTTTTTTGTTTATGTACTATATTTTAATCTATCATGAAAACTATTAAATGTATATAAGTATATAGAATGATTGTCAAATGATATTTAAATTTTATTCGATTTTTGTTTTACTTAAGTCAATTGCATGTAAACGAAATTTCTGATTTTGTGTAATTAATTTTCCAATACAATGTAATATTGTTCTAAGGAATAAATGACTATGACTACGACTATGACTACGCTTCATCTTCCGCCTTGTGGTCTTTATCGATTTAAACAATAAGCTCTTTGAACTAGCTATCTACACTATGAAGAATATGTAGAACAAATACGCACAATACTCTCTTCGTCCATGACTATGTATGAATGCCAAGAGCTCAAAAATAACTATATTACAATTACTGCACTTTATTTAACATTATTGCAACGTGCTGAATGTTTGTTGCTTGTTGAACGTGAATGCTTGTTTTTCATAATCAGGCAAATAACATCTAAAATGTTCGATAAATATACTAAAAATACATATTAAAAATTGTATTTATGCAGGTAGCTAAAACTGTGAGTTGTGGCAATCTGTAGACAGATCTATGTTCAGAAATAGCCTTATGATAGGCTATGCAACTTACGTTCCAGACGAAAAAAAGAAAATCTACCGCTGAGCGTCTATGGCCAGCCTAGAATCGAGAACACTGCTCCTAGTCTATTATTCCTATTATATTAAGGCTAAATTTGTGTCACATGTGTATTGATTCAGGGGTTTTTATTAGTTTAGAATTCTTACAGATAAAACTTCTTTACAAACGTTTTTTGGTTTAATGTTTACAAGTGTATACTTAAAAATATACACGAATATGTATAAACAAGTCAAAAAAGTTTTATATTTTTATGAATATATATCAATTACTTAGCTGTTTTATTTCTAACGTAAAAAGGAACAACTCGGTCGGCATAAATGTATACATTGGGTCCTTACATATGAAATTAGCATTTTGGCGTACTGACCAATTTGATCTGAAATATTTCCTCTTTGGTTAAGAACTCCAATTCAAATTTATAAATTCGGAGTTTCGAAAACAGTCATTCATTTGTTTTTTCCTCATTATTTTTTTCTTTGACGTCGTTTATTACCGCATAATGGAAACAGCTCGAAGGATTAATAATGATGTGTATGGTGCTGGTGTAGTAAAAGAAAGCACGGTAAGTTTTTGGTTTCAACGTTTTCGTTCTGGAAATTTCGACCTTCAAAACCAACCCCGTGGACGGCCGGAGACCAAAGTGGAAAATGAAGAATCAAAGGTTATTGTGGAAGCGGATCCATCACAAAGCAAAGATAGCTGCAGGCTTCGGGGTAAGTGCTAAAACTGTATTAATCCACTTGAAGCAAATCGGGAAAGTAAAACAACTTGAACGATGGGTACATCATGAATCGAGTGAATCGAACTTGCCAATACGCGTCAACTGCTGTGTTACTTTGCTCAATCGACACAAAAATGAAGGGATTTTAAATCGAACCATTACTTGTGATGAAAAGTGGATATAGTACGATAATCGAAAGCTCTCATCACAATGGCTGAACCCTGGAGACCCAGCCAAATCCTACCCTAAACGAAAATTGACTCAGAAAAAGTTACTTGTGAGTGTTTGCTGGACTAGCGCCGGTGTCGTTCACTAAAGCTTTCTAAAATCTGACCAAACGATTACGGAAGATATTTACTGTCAGCAACTGCAAACCATAAAAGAAGAACTAGCTACTAAACAACCGAGATTGGTCAATCACTTTAAGCCACTGCTGCTTTATGACAGAGCAAGACCATTACACTGCACAACAAACAACCACTAAGTTAGATGAGCTACAATTGGAATGTCTGCGACATCCACTGTACTCCTCGGACCTTGCTCCAATAGATTACCATTTCTTTCGGAATTTGGACTTCTTACAAAGAAAAAAATTCAACTCCTATGCGGCAGTCTAAACCGCCTTTAAAGAGGTTATTGATTCTCACCCCCATGATTTTTTTAGTAAAGGGATCAATGAACTACCTATGAAATCGTTAAAGTACATAGATAACAACGGTGCATACTTTGATCAATTGAATATATTTTACAAAAAAAATTGAATTTATATTCCTCCCATACAAAACGCCAATTTCATATGTTATACGAATATACGATACCTGTTAATACGAATCAGAATATTTTATTATCTTTTGTCTCAATATTCCTTTATAAAGCAAGGAAGAATAATATGAAATTAACTTCCAATTGAAGTCCTCCGTAATTCAAAACTCTTAATTGCAAAGCCTTATTGAGTAAATGTTGGCTTAAATAAGTCAGTCGATGCAGCTTTATATGTGTATTTATATACTCGTATTTCTCGTTTCGTTATAAGTTTAATTGAGCGTTTTACTTGTTTAAACAAGATGTCTTTAAATTTTTGATACGCTGTATTGATATAAAAAATAACATCCACGCAATACGTCCTAACGCTGAATATAAGCCTCGTCACATTTTTATCATACCCTCAACCCAATACCATTTAAGTGTCCGTCAAACTGCCGTAATACGCAGTAGCGGTTTTTAAAATGTTTTCGACATATCTTAATAGATATGCAATCTGTCTCACAATGTTTTATTTTACCGCTGGGCACGTCATTAATCGCAATTCACCAAATACGAGTATAAATATAATTTTGTAACGCTGACCGCGTGGCCAACTCGTTACCTGGTAATACCTGGGCTAATAAGACACGTCGGCGGCAACGACACATGGGTGAATAAGAGAAGGCCAGTAGTGGAAAGTATATAGGATGTAACTTAACATTTTACTTTTATTCATTTACAGAGTATGTACTTTCACGTGTATTCAAAAACCAACAATGTATTTTACGTGACGAAAAAAGAGATTATGTTGATAGCTTTTAACAGAACTCAGAAGTGACCGTCTAAGTTGATCAGGATAAAATGAATTAAATAATATACAAAGTATAGTATTTATGCGTTTCTTATAAATAAAAATTTTCGACATTATACAAGCTGAAAAAATATTCGAAATTATTTTAATTGCAATTCATTTTTGAAAATAATCATTTAAATTAATATTAATTTACAGTCGTACATAAATATGAAGAAGGTTTTGGGTATACGCAAATTTTTCACTGTATAAGATATTGAAAAATGTTATAAACAAATATCAAAACTCTAGTTAGTTTTTCATTCAGTTAATAACTATAGTTTATAAGCTAATATTAGCAATGTAAGATTAACATTGTTTCACGTCATAATACTAGGTTTCAATATTAGTCACGTATAAGTAAGTTTAATACATATTATGGCGTTGAGTAATAATTAATGTTTAATTAAAAAAGGTTAAAATTATAAACAGCTTTGTGTAAGCAATATAAAAGCTTCGGAAAGAAAATTAATGATATTTATGATTGTTTTCTAACATATATCTATATACGGTTGCGGGATATTATTTGTAGACTTAGGCCTCCCCACGAACACTAATGCGGTATTGCTTTTCATACCGTTTTTGTGGCAGATCGATAGGTATAGCCGAAAGAGATAGGTCCCGCTAGAGACACAAGAATTATATAAAATTTGTTTACTTGATGAACGAATAAGAGATAACGATTATGACATCTTCTCGTCACGTATATGAAGTACTTAAAACTTGTACAACAGGAGTTTATAACCAGTGCGTGTTGCCAGTGATGATATATAGATCTGAGTCATGATACACTGCTTGTCGTATGAGGGAAGGCTCAGCAAGCTATAAAGGAGGTTCAGAGTTCTTCTGCGTGATATACTTCTAAATGAGGATATCTGCAGTAGAACCGGAGTAACCGACCTAACCCAACGGATTAGTAAGCTGAACCTACATACAAAGAGGAAAAAAGGTCCACGATAGTAACCTCGACCAGTAAGCGTAGTATAGGGCGACCGTCCAATAGATATGGTAACGACCTGGAAGTCAATGATTGCAGGTGACTCAGGATTGTGCTTTGTGTCGTTTCTTGGACCTATGTTCAGCAATGGACTTGTGAAAGATTGCAATCACTTGATGGTAAGTGGATGCTATGGCCCATAGAATTCTACATCTTTATTTGTTTATGAATCAAAATGCAGATGTTTTGTCACCCCTAATGACTAAGATGTAAAAAAATTATATAATTTACTGTTTTCCTCGTGCCATTTAATCTAGCATTTTGTTTGCACACACTACCATCCCTTAAGGGGAAATATAACCTCAAATGGCTTAGCAAGATCCTTCGTTATGCCGAAAATATTGCAGCATTAATTTTGAAATAAATATATGGTAAAGTTGAGGATTAATGTTAAGGATTATGTTAGACGAGAACACGATTTCGTAAAATTTTCTCGATAGAAAAAAAATCCAAAGTTACCTGCAAAATAAACAATAAACCGCTGTTATTCCTAAAATACTTTAATCACTTTGCATACTAACTGAACTAACTATAAAGCAGTGCTTATGTTATTTACTTTTTTAAAATACCATTATTTTTACTGTAAAAAGAAATTACCTAAACTATCGGCCTTTTCAAGCGTGATTCCTGCAGCACGGTCACGGTCATTTCGCCTCGGCCTTTGAACGGGGAGGTTGTGTCGCTTACGATCAGAATATACATTACGCAACAGTACGACGTAAAATTAAAATGGGAAATAACCGTGATAAAAATAAGAAGCGGCTGGCTTGGCGTTAAGAAACAGGCATAAATATGATAAACCTAATGAAATAAGTGTCTAACGACCTTTCTACTTACGGTATTAGTGATTACAAACATGTCGGTACATAGCATACGACGCGCGGGCAAGTGGGGACGAAATTAGAATTTGAGCTGACTTACTTTATCCTCTTAATTATATGTGTAAACATATAAGTGGCATGCATATTAGAACTTATTCTTTCAATATTTTGTAGATATTTGATGTGTTGGTATTTCATCTAACAAAAGATAAAACTATACAATTCCATAATTATTATTATTTTTATATTATTTGAAGGAAATTTTTCATGTTTCCAGAAATGTTTAAAATTAACAGCTATTTTCATTACAATTTATACTTTGCTTAGAATCCTTTCTAGGATGATAAAATTATTTAAAGTATAAATAATTGTATCAAATGAAATACCTATCATAAGGTTATTAGTGTCATTACGTCATAAGCTTAGTGTGTTTAACAAGCGGGATGTATTGGTTAACTTAAATTCAAGCCGATGTCAAAAATTTAATAAAAATACTATCTTAAAGTGTTTTAGGTATGGATGTGGATTTAATTGACAATAGTTGACTCCGGCACTGCATCTGAGTATACACACGACCTTTTTCGGTATTATGTTAGTCACAGAATAGGCAAGCGAGTCTTTGTGTTTGTAAGCATTTTCGTCAGTATTTTGAATTATGGCATGCTAGAAATATCTTTGATAAGTGAGTGTCATCGACTTTGCGTAAAAAGTTATACCTCTATTTATATAATTAGATATACTATTAATGTAATTAGATAACACCTTGGTTGATATCAACCAAAATATGAACATTATCTGTATTGAAGGCAGATGCGGAGGTTTTCATAAACTAAGGAATAAATGAAAATTCATCAAATAATAAACAGCATCCATGACACATTTTAATTTGCTTTAGTAACATCGGCATTTGACTTCTTGGAATCATATCTCAATGAATGCCAATTAATGCTAAAGTAATTTAAAAGTACATTTTAAATATAAATAACATATATAACAACAAATTATTTTAATATTAATTTTTTCTCCGATCTACCTTAGCTTACAGTATTTTAGTCTTATACTGTTGTTATGGTAGGATTTTGATAAAATTTTATCAATTTTGAGATCTCAAACAGATAGCAGCACCCAGTCATCTTCTCTATTAAAGTTACAGCCTATATACGTCCCACAGCTGGGCACAGGCCTAGTCTCATTTCTGAGAGCGTTTTCTCACGATGCTTTTCTTCACTTAATTACGATTAACTATTTCCCTGGTACCGGTAGGGATCGAACCCGGGTTGCTCGCGTACTATGAACAGTGAGTGCTAACCATCTGAGCTACCACGGCTGTCTCTCCTCTATTTTCTTCTCTATTAAATATACTTATTTCAATATTCTTGCGAATCATACTTGGAAGGAATCGGTGTTCTTTTGCAATGATTTGAGGTCTACTCAATGTTGTGACGAACCTTAACATGTACCAGGCGGTCCCATAATGAACTGGCCTGATATAGTTCAACGCGACATGTCGCTACATGTTGTGTTGCATTAAATAGTACGTTTATCGTGCACTTAATATAAGAAACATGCATCGACATGAAATGCTTAGTCTTAGTTCAACAGGCATTTGAATAACGAGAGTCGCGTATTTTTTCAAAATGTCGAAAACTGAGTATCGAAGTGTCATAAAGTTTGTGTTTAAAGAAGGTTTATCCCCTGCCCAAATAAAAGAACGATTGGATGGCGTGTATAAGGAGTCTGCCCCCTCCTATAGCACAGTGAAAAGTTGGGTGAAAGAGTTTCGCCTCGGGAGAGAAACCGTCGAAGACTTTGGCCACGACGGTCGACCTGTGAAAGTGCTCACTCCTGAAACGATTGCTCTTATCGAAGAGGAGGTTCTGAGTGACCGCCGTTTGAAGATTAGAGAAATTGCAGCAAGACTTGGGCTCTCTAAGAGTACCGTTCCATCGTACCATCGCGCGATCCATGAACATCTTCACATGAAAAAAGTGAGTGCAAGATGGGTACCGAAACTTCTTTCAGCGGTACAGAGACAGGAAGGAGTGCGCTGCGCTTCGGAGTTTTTGGATCTTTGTGGCGAAAATCCAAAGACTGTGATCGAGCGGCTAGTGACTGGTGATGAAACTATGATCTTGTATTATGATCCACAAAGCAAACGCGAGTCAATGGAATGGCGTTATAAGGGTGAAAACCCCCTAGAAAGGCAAAAGGTGCAACAATCGACTAAAAAACTGATGTGCACAATATTTTGGGATTTTCAAGGCATTTTGATGGTGGATTTTAAAGAACGTAATACAGTCGTGAACGGCGAATATTATGCTTCTTTAATATATAAATTACGAGACAAGATAAAGGAAAAACGAAGAGGCAAGCTGTCTAAAGGTGTCCTGTTGCTCCATGAAAACGCCCCTGTTCATACCGCTGGTGTTTCGAAGGATGCAGTTCGTCAATGCGGGTTCACAGAAGTTCAACATCATCCTTACAGTCTAGACATGGCCCCGTACGACTATTATTTATTTCTAAATTTAAAGCGGGACTTAAGAGGAAGAAAATTTTCAAGCGATGAAGAGTTGCAGGCGGCCGTCTTCAGTCATTTTGAGGATAAAAAATGTGATTATTTTTATAAAGGTTTAGAGATGTTGATTTACAGATGTCAGAAGTGTGTTAGTATTCATTGTGATTATATTGAAAAATAAAATTGGTTTCGTTTCATTTCCTTCATTGGTTAATAGTGAGGCCAATTCATTATGGGACCGCCTACGTATATAGAGTTGCAGAGTTCCTGCATTATCATCATCATCATTATTACAGCCCTTCTTAAGTCCAATGCTAAACATATGCCCTCCCCTAAGGAATACCAAAAAGTATGCTCCTGTGCCACCTGTATCCTTCGACTTACTGTATATCTTACGAGATCATAACTCCCATTAAATAATAAGTGCGTGGCCGCGCTACATTTGCTTACCGGTACGAGGTTGCCACAAAAGAACCATTGTATTCCATCGGTTGTCGGTGCCTCGGGCTATATGGCCGGCATATTTCCGCTTCGGCGTACTAATCTGCAGACTGCAGCTTGTTAGAAACGTCGGGATATAATGTTAACATTAAACGCGATAAAATAAATTTTATTCAATGCTCTAAGTTAATTATCTATGCTTTCGTTCGTAAGGAAAGTTTCTTAACTTTAATTTTCTCATTTCTGAGATCCCCAAAAACAAGACTATTCCATTTGTGTTTGTGAAGAAATTTTGCTCTTGATTTTCTAATTTAGAATCGCCGCTATAATAAGATTAAGATTATATAATTCGATACGCGTACATCTTACGGAGTCATATACGCACGCACGTACGCACGTACGCACGCACGCACGCACGCACGCACGCACGCACGCACGCACGCACGCACGCACGCACGCACGCACGCACGCACGCACGCACGCACGCACGCACGCACGCACGCATGCACGCACGCACGCACGCACGCACGCACGCATGCACGCACGCACGCACGCACGCACGCACACACACATATACAAATATTCTAACAGAAAAACACGTACACACACAACAGTTTTGGAATTATTAACTGTTATCTCTTACCTAAAGCGTAACATACATTATATAATATAATATGGAAGAGATCAATTTTATCTCAGAAATGAGAAGAAGATTCTGTCCAGCGGTCAATTAATATTTGAACAGACTACGCTATTCTATTCCGCTGTGTAGTATATAAAATATACATAAGTACATTATTAGCAAACAATCTAATATGTACTAGTAATAGCATAGTGTGAACGTGTTTTTTACTTTAGTTATTTCCATAGCATTATGTCGTATGGTATTTTGTTATGGGGACACGCGACTGACTGAAATTATACTTATTTTACAGAAGAGGGCCATTAGAACAATATATAATTTAAAACCAAAAGAGTCACTGAGACAAAAATTTAAGGAAATTAATGTATTGACTCTGGCCTCTCAATACATTTATGAAAATATAATGTACGTACACAAAAATAAAAGTAGTTTTGCGAAAATAAGTGATATTCGTTCTGTAAATACTAGGAACAGACACAAGCTAGTACTTCCAGTTACTCGAAACCACCGAGTCAGTAATTCATTTTTGGGGCGATGTATACGCTTTTACAACAAAATCCCAGCAAATATGCAAAATTTGTCGTACACAAAGTTCAAAAATGTTATTAAACTAAGTTTGTATAAAAAGGGTTATTATAATATTAGGAATTTATGGATAACCCCTTGGAAGGGTGATCGCTACCAACCTATTTCTCATTTATCTTGTGTTTTTATGGTAAACAAGTTTATTGTAAGCTATTATTGAAAAAAAAAATAGTCCCGCTGGGTTTCTTGCTGGTGAACCAGTGGTAAATGAAAAAGTGACTTTCAATAAGTATTGTTATAATCTACATTGAATAAAAAAGTTTCTGTTTCTCTTCATAACACTTTTAAAATTATTTTTTTCATTGTAAGATTTCTTATATTTACACGCGTTTTGTTGTACTACGCAATATCAACCGTACTCTATACATTAAAGCGTGGTCTGAACTGAGCTTTATATAGAAGGCAGCCTGGCTTAAGTAGTTTCAATATTTTTAGTATACCTACAATTCAATTGGAGTTACCATTTATATGTGCTCACCACTTAAATTGTTAAAAATATTACTAGTGTTCAAAGTAATTAATATCATTATATTGCAGTTGTCTTTTTTGAGCTGCCATAATAAAATTTGTACAAAGAATAGCTTCGTAGTCTTTGAAAACTATTGACAATAAAAGGAAAAGGTATCTAAAAAGTTTGCGCTATGGTATACGCGGGGAGACTAGTCACCAGCCGTCGTGTTTCAATAGATTAAATGTAGGTATATTTAATAAGTCATAGATCCATGCTACAACTCTTTTATGGTTGTAGCATGGATCTACCACACTCTCATAGTATAATAGCTAAATACTGCTTGTTAATGTTCATTATTGCTATTCGTTGCTATTAAAATATCACAGGAACTTGTTATTTTATCAATAATAAAATAAAATAAAATAAATAAATAAAATAGAATAATAATCATTGTGTCACTACCCTCAGATATCTTCACAATATTCTCTCATTGTTAACACGATAGACATCTTTCTATAACTGTGCTATAAAATTATCGCAATAAACGGATTACTAAGAACAGTTTTAAGTGTTTTTCTTGTGTCCATCTGAGACACTGCTGAAATTCTTATAAAAAGTTCCGAGAACCTGAGACCCTTTTTATTGTATACTTTGTGTTCCTTTGTCACTCTTTTTCCATAAAAAAGGTTAAAGGTTAGACTGGCCGCATATTCAATGTGAACCGCGTGTTATGTGGAAAGATGACCTTGCGTGGTGAAGATCTTTGTACAGTAGTCAGCATAATTCTAGCATTAAGAGAATTTACACTTCAAGTCTTCAAGCATAAAGTTGTAGTGCTCCACTATAGACGTCCGATCGAGCCAAGCCATGTGGGCAAGCAAGAGATGAGAAATTATTAACTCCCCGTGAGATTCTTATGTATCTTGGCGTCACCATTTACCAACAACTCGCCATCGCTTTATAATTGTAACTTATATTGTCAAAAGCTGCCATTTGTTTAAAATTTAACCGTCCGCGAACAAACCGACTTCGTTTCGGTACTAATAAAATTGTTATTACGATCTTAGGCGTTGACTTAAAAAGTTTTTGAAAATGAAGAAATGCTTGCGGATTCATAAGACACTTTTGTATTTTTTTATTTTCTGTCTTCAATATAAAATTTTCATTACCCCCTTATCCATTCCCACCGTCACGACAAGATGTGAACCCATTTCATATACATAACTAATCCGTAGTAGCTAATCGGTAGAAAAAAAATTAGGATCTTCTCCCGTATCGTGGAGGTATTTTACATTGAGAAATTGCCGAAGGATATAGACTAGACCTGGAAAAATTGTTTTTAGGCCATACTATCACTAGTTCCGTGCTGGATTCAAACCTGCGGCCAAACACTGCTGCAACTACGCTACGGAACGTTCAATTTGTAACGCTTGAAAATATCCTTTGATAAAAAATACTTTTAGAGTATAAACTGAGTGTGATTTCAGCTAAGTTATCCCATTACGTATTCGTAGCTTTGTTTTCAGAAAATTTTGACATTAAATTACAAAGTTCCAAGTAATGGGTTCAATTGAAAATTGTTTCAACATAAATTTTTAGAGAAGTTTAGAACTTCGCCCATAACTCAAAATTACAGTTTAAAATAAAGATGTACCTACAAGAAACAGGTTGATGCAATTAGTCAACAAAATCATATTATAAAAGTTGGTGTTTGATTATATTTTATTAACGAATGCATTCAATATGTTTTGAATTAAAAAAATGTAATAACATGTTAATTGCCGCCTTGTGATGGCGGTGTAAAAATAACCACATATCATCCCGTCGGTGCTATAAGCGGGTGACAGAAGGAAACAAATCAGGTGATGAGCAGCAATGTCTTCCTCCACTTGCCAAGGGTGGCAACTATGGTAAATATCCCCCCTATGAAGTAAACTATGGGAGGGCTTATGTTTAGCTGTGGACTTTAACAGGCGGATACCGGGTTGTTATGTGAATATAAACCATCTAGAGACAATCAAACATTCAAACACACAAAAAATTCATCGAAAGCGGTTGGATGTTTTCCAAATCTATAACGGACGTGGGTAGAAACATCTTTGTGTTTTATATGGATAGAAAGATATGATTTCGATACTCGATACTCGTACGTTTGTTCTACTATTAGCACGGGTGAAAATGTCAAATCTAACTAGGTCTTGAGAGGCTTATAGCACGAATGGGTCAGCTCAACCGGGAAGGGCCACGCTTGCAAAGAATACCAACGTAAAATCGCAGAATACCGCCGCACTTAATCCTCTTAGCTGAGACGCAGACGCTCTCTGTATGTGGCGTACCTTGGCTACCCTGGGTACACATGGGAGAATAATTTTCAACAGCGCGTCGGAGTCTGTTTTTACGTGCGCAAATCAAAATCTGCTGTACGTCTCCGTCACCTTGAAGACAACATCAGTCTCTATCTTGCCGTCCGAATACAATCTGAGCTTCTTCAAGGCAAGAGTTAATAGGCTTTTGTTACGGTAAGACAGTGCGTATTAAGTAGTAAGAAATAAGGCTGCATCACCACTTAACACTAGGTGCGATTGTGATAAAGCACTGGCTATAAGTTAAAAAAAATTGTGTCTTGTATGTTGAATGAACCGAAAATCTCTTAACGCATTTAAATTTTATATCTTAATCGAGGGTAAACATTTTTGTCTATGAGTCACAGCATCTACTTACCATTAGGTGGACTATGTGCTCGTTCCTCACCCTTAAAGCTTAATACAGCACTGTCATAGGACAAATAAAATTTAATACCTGTTAAAATTAAGTAAATTCGCTGACCTTTTCATTTATTTTATTGATTTTAATAATATCTTTCATTTAATTAGTATTAAATCGCCTTTAATTGAAAGCTGACGAACTTATTATTTTAACTTAAACTTGCAGAACTCTCTGCTGCAATGACACTTCAAATATTTCTGTAGAAGACATCGAATATTTTTTTCTGGTCGGCAAAAACGTTCAGATTTTGGACTTTGAGCAACCTATAAGGGGTTAACATGGGAAAAATAAGCCGTACCTAAATGTTATCCCACTACATTCAAGCTTTTATATTGCTTGTGGAGAAGAACTCCGTTCTAACTAAACCTTAAATCCTCTTACGTAGTCCGTTTTTTTACTTATTTCGGTAGAAGCCACTTCAGGGAGTTGCATGAAGTTTTGTAGCTAAAAGTAAAAAAGTAAAACTCAATACGATGTTGTAGGCGTTACAGACGTATAATTTTGTACATAGAATATTTTTTGCATGTGCCGAAAAGGTTTAAGTCTTGTTATGGAACGTTGTAGACCTTTGACCTTGTAGATGTTGGAGAACTAAAATCCCAAAAGCCTGGTTTAATATCTTTAGAAACATTCAATACACTTAAGTAGGTATAACAATATTTGTCTTAAACTCTCACAAGAAATAAGAAGTTTAGAAATATTAAAAACTTCTCTGCAATTTCATAAAATTTTCGTCCCGACTTCCGTAACAATAGAAAAACTCAAACCATTGTAACTGCAACGTTGTTTGCTTTCAAAAACCTCTGGTTTTAATACTAGAACATAAACAGGAGAACATGCTGGGACATTCTGTCCATTCGCGGGTTTATCGCTCTTTAATTTTTACAACTACAGAGTGTTATGAGTTACATACATTTACAAAATTTGTGGACTCATCACTTATTATTTATTTTTTATGTCCAGACTGCTTTTATTTTTCGGTCAATTCATTTTTATTTAATACTATTAGTATTCTCACTCTAGATTACAACCACTTTTACGGATTTTATCGCGTTTATTTTTACTTTTTATTTTTAATTCCCGACGTTTCGGGCGCTTTCCAGCACCCATGGTCACGGGGGACTGAGATGACTGACGTCCCGATGTCATTGTTAAACCCGGAGTACCTTCAGCTTTTTAATTATTGTTTATGGTCCGATCTATGCAAAATGAACTGACTATGTCTTGAGGTCTTGCAGTGGTATGCTTGGGTTTAGTTTTAATTTTATTGATTATAGGATCCCAAGCAGGTGGTAGTACCCAGCCTCCTTCTCTATTGAAATTAGGATGTTTTTTAATTTCAATAGCCTCACGTATCATCCTTGGTAGGAATCGGTGTTCTTTCGCGAGGATTTGTGGTCTATCAAATCTGATGTAATGGTTGGGGCCGTCTAGGATATGATCACAAACTGCAGACTTCCCGGAACGTTGATGCTTCACATCAGCTGTATGTTCTTTTACGCGGGTCCTAATTGATCTTTTGGTTTGTCATATATAAGAGAGAGCACATTCACAATCAAGCTTGTACACTCCTGCATCTTTTAGAGGAATATGACACTTGACGGATGGTAGGAACTGACTAATCTTCTTCGGCGGCTTGTAGAATGTTCTAATAGAAGCTCGCTTCAAGATATAGCCAATCTTGTCTGTGACACCTCTGACATATGGTAGTACAGCAGGCACACGCTCGACTGTGGCCGGCTTCACTCGGTCACTGTGACGTAGGCGCGGGACCCGAAGCTTGTTGTCGTGCAGAACTTGCTTGACGTGCTGAAGCTCGGCGGCCAGGTGTTTGCTGTCACAGATCCTTCGTGCTCTCTGTAACAAAGATTTGCCCACGGTAGCTAACTGTGAAGGATGGTGGTGAGATTCACCGTTTAAATATCGGTTTGTATGGGTCTTTTTCCTATACAATTCCAACCATTACATCAGATTTGATAGACCACAAATCCTCGCGAAAGAACACCGATTCCTACCAAGGATGATACGTGAGGCTATTGAAATTAAAAAACATCCTAATTTCAATAGAGAAGGAGGCTGGGTACTACCACCTGCTTGGGATCCTATAATCAATAAAATTAAAACTAAACCCAAGCATACCACTGCAAGACCTCAAGACATAGTCAGTTCATTTTGCATAGATCGGACCATAAACAATAATTAAAAAAGCTGAAGGTACTCCGGGTTTAACAATGACATCATGACGTCAGTCATCTCAGTCCCCCGTGACCATGGGTGCTGGAAAGCGCCCGAAACGTCGGGAATTAAAAATAAAAAGTAAAAATAAACGCGATAAAATCCGTAAAAGTAGTTTTAATCATGTGTAGTGTTCGCGTAAATATAAGAAATCATTATTCTCATTCCTGTTAAGCGTAAAATTCTTGGTAGGAGTGGTTTAAAATAGAATGTCGTAGAAATTTTACTATTCCTCATCCTTTAAAATAAGGCTACTATCCAAAGTAGCTTAAATCTTAAATATTTGACTAACTTAAAACATATATTTTCAATGCAAAATTCTCCACAACTTAATATAGTTAGTCAATATTATAGTTACTCAAATTTGAATTTCTAATCAAGAAACAAGCACGTACAACTTAGCTACTGCTAATAACGATGCACTAAGTTACTTAACTACTATTACAACTTAAGCTGTTCTGTCTATATCCCATTAAAGATAAAGTTCTTCTAATTTTGGAGAGTAATTTCATGTGTTGAAGTACTATTTAATGTTTATTCGAATGTATTAATTAATGCAGTACTTGATGTAAGACTATTAATGCTGATAGTATGTAAAACAAATTTTTATATTATGTACGAAAAAATATTTTATATAAAAATATATAATCTTATTCGGTTTTTATTAATTAAACAACCTATTAAAAGTCCAGTGTATATAAGCCTTCCCCTATAGCTTGCTTCATATTTGCCATAGTAGCCATGCTTGGCAGCCAGTTGACCACAGCTGTTTTTTAATTATAATAAGTTGTTATCAGGATGATGCTACTGCCTATCTCATGGTCAAGCTCCTTTTGTCTCAGCAGTCTTACGCCGCGATTATACGTCGAATTTCTAAAAATAAATATATAATATACTCTGTAGTGTTATGCTACTTACATATCATTTTACACTATTTTAAATTTATTTTTCCATTCTGTTTTTGATTTTCTGCATTCACCTCAAAACTGGATATTTTGCATCACCTTTATTTCCATAGGATCCTGTAACATTTTTAAACCATAATAACACAATAACAAATCATTTTCACTTCGTATTTTCACGCTATCAGCACTTTTTAAATCGGTGTCGATGGAGTCTACCTTTTTCTATCTTTTATTTAGTTCTCCGTAGCTCTACAATTTCGGGCTTCGTGCGTGCTGTTGCGTTACCTTTTTTCCTATATCAATAATATCTCTTTTTTACTTAAATCTTGCCGTTTCTCTATTACGAGCCTAAAACCAAAATTTGACATGTTTTGACATCGTTGTTTATCTGGTTGTCATGGCAATTTTTATTCCAATTCGTTACCGGTCTGATGTTCTTACTTCAATACTTTCACATAAATACTCTTTTCCTCTTGGCCATTTACAAAAATTTGCTTTTAATTTAAATAATTTCCCGTTCTTATCCCAGATCCGTCAAAAAGTATAAAAGCCGAACAATCGGCCAATAAAGGCAAGTCTCGCTTCAGCTTTGAAACTAGAAGCATCTCCTAAAGGCCTTATCCCGGGGCCACACTGCCCCGGGATCCTGCAAGCCTCTGCCTTCACATGAAGTCGTCGCCTAGCTACGCCTACGCCTCCACCTACTAGTGCCCGCGCTATCTTTAGCCGCTGTGTGTTGTGCCTACTTCAAGCGCTGCGTGTACCTACTCCAGACGCTGCGTGTGCCTACTCCGGGCGCTGTTTGTGCCTAGTCCGGGCGCTGTGTGTGCCTACTTCAAGCACTGCATGTGCCTACTCTAGACGCTGCGTGTGCCTAGATCAGGCGATGCGCACCTACCACAGGCATAGCCTGTGCATACTCCGTGAGCGGTGAGCACCACTGCCAAGCGCGGTGCCACTTTGGTCTTCGGGCTCCGTTTCAGTACTCATTTAACTTTATTATTTTTTAAAAAAGAAATAATTGTAATTCACGTCACCCATCATCATCTTCATCCTGTACGGGCTGCAGCACGTACATTTTTGTGGCGTCGGCAGTTTACGCTATAACGCTACAATAATGCATTTTGCGCCAGTGCGCTAATTGAGCCCAGCAATACCGGTCACGCGTGCTCGCAGTATCATTTTCCCATCTATCATTAAATTAGATTTAGTTGGGTCTATCAGTAAAATATCGATTATCAACTTCCCGGTATTGACTATCATTTATTATCACATACTATCAACCGACCACGTGGGGGTCCCATCGCAGCCCATACATATTTTTGGTCCTTCGACAAACTCGCGTGTGTGTACAAAAAGTGTGCAACACAAGTGAGAGCAACCAGCAGGAGACGTGAGCTATCATCGGATTGTCAACATCGGGAGTCGGTGAACTGCAAACAGCTGAGCAGATCTGATAGTGCCGATCGAAAGACGGCAGATTATATCAAACGGAGGTTAGATACTCTAGACAAATACTGGGCAGAATTTCAATCTAATCATGGTATATTAAGTGGAATAGAGTATGCGAAGACTCATTCCTATTTTACGAGTAACCAATTTGAATCGTGTAGAAATAAATACGAGAAAATTAGAACAGCAATCGCTACCTATCAGGTTAGAGAGGGCAGGCCGGAAACTCCAGTGTTGAAACCCGCTACACCGCTAGGGACGCCTGGACCATCTTGGCAGCCGTCGCCGCAGGTTACTCTGTCCCAGTCCCAGGGGACTAATAGCAAGACGGACGAAATCTTACGCAAGCAAACTAGTAATTTTAAGGCATTCGAACACACAGTATCCAATATCAACTTAGATTCGATATCAGAAAAGTGGGAATTCGATCATTTATTACGTGCTATACAATCGCGTTGGTCTTTAATTGATAATATGCATTGGGAGTTAGACAGTGAGCTTGGGGGTAGGAACCCAGATTATGAGTTATCATTTTTCACATACGAAAGAAAATACAACGAGATTATCAAAGCCATCAACCGTAAACTGTGGTCTGTATCATATCGAGAGCAATCGACCCCTCACGTAGAGATACCTACATTTAGCGGTAGCTACCATCAGTGGAGTTCCTTCAAAGACCTATTCACGGAAACTATTCACGGCAACCCGTCATTATCTAACGCACAAAGGATGCAATTCCTTAAAACTAAAGTTAGAGGTGAAGCGGAGAGACTAATTCAACATCTACCAATATCATCTGATAATTATCCAATCTGTTGGGACATACTTAACAACAGATATAATAATATTAATTTTCCGCTTAATTTTCCGCTTGCATATCGATATCTTACTAAATATCCCCATAATGCAACATACGTCTTTAAATTATATAAAGCGTATTCACGACACAACCCTAGAAACATTAAACGCTATCAAAAATTTAGGCGTTAACGTTGATTCATGGGATTCATTGATTGTGCATCTCCTTTCGCAAAAACTCGATGCTGACACGCATAATGAATACATGGCGTCAGCCAAAGAGCCCCGCGAGTTACCTAATTTGCATGAATTTCTGTCATTTTTAGAAGGCAAGTTTACAAGCTTAGAATCTTCTCGAAAGAAGTCTGAGACCTCTGCAAAAAATGTACATAGCAACAACAATTATTCGCCGCGACCTTTCAATAATAGGTATCAAAGAAACTTGAATAAACAAGCCTTTCCGTTGCACGGTAAATTCACTTTACAACAATCAAACGCTAATAACAATACTTCTTGGAAATTTTATAAGTGTGCACTTTGCAAAACCAATGAACATTGTCTTTATTACTGTCGACAGTTTTTAAACATGACACCTTACCTAAAGCTTAAAACTGTATCAAGACTGAATGTATGCGAAAATTGCCTTTATTCACATAACGGTAAGCCATGTATTTCCGAAAAAAGATGTACAGAGTGCAATGAAGCGCATAATTCTATTTTGCATAAATCATTTCAACATAATTATAATAATTCGCCGAAGGCAGCAACCCGCGTAAGCAACCAGAAACCTGAAACTTCGGATCAAGTACGAAGCAACTTACACGTGTCGATGCAATGTGACGTGCCTGAAATTCTTTTAGCTACAGCTATACTTAAGGTATAAAAATATGATGGGAATTTCGTCAGCATGCGTGCTTTAATAGATCAAGGGTCCCAAGCTTCTCTCATCAGTGAACATGCGGCTCAGTTGCTCGGCCAACCTCGACTTCGATGTAAGGGAGTGATATCTGGAGTAGGTACTAAGGAGAGCAATTGTAAAGGCGTCATGACTATCAAATGCAAAGCTATAAATAACGATTTTGAATTTGAACCGGAAGTATACATAATGAAAAGCCTTATCAAAAATTTACCTAACTTTAGCTTTTCGAAACCGTTCTGGACATATTTAAATAACATCACGCTAGCAGATCCCGAATTTAATATCAGTCGTCCGGTCGACCTTCTGTTAGGAGCAGATGTTTACTCTTTGATTTTATTAGAGGGAATTTGTAGGTTGAATGATAATATACCGATAGCTCAAAATACTCGTTTAGGCTGGATTTTAACCGGTAACGTAAAAACTTTACAATGTAACGTGATCATTAACGACTTAAAGGAGATTCAAAAATTCTGGGAGATGGAGGATATCAGTGAAGAATCTACCCTATCATTTGAGGATCAACTATGCATCGACTATTACAAGTCTACTACTATCAGGCGCAAAGACGGTCGATACGAAGTACGTTTGCCCCTCACCCCAGACTTCCCGGATAAGCTGGGAGAATCAAAATCAAAAGCTATCGCTCAATTTAAATCGTTAGAAAACACATTCAAAAAACACGAAAACATTAAAAATCAATATCAATCATTTATAAAAGAATACCGCGCCCTCGGACATATGATTCCAGCTACCAATAAACCGACTCAGAGACGTCAGCATTGTGTATTAACTCATCATTGTGTGCGTGCTGACGACACTATCATTAATTCCAAATTTAGAGTGGTATTTAACGCTTCGTGTAAAACATCATCAGGTAATAGCTTGAATGACGTCATGAGATGTGGTCCTAATCTCCAACTGGATCTGCAGTCTCTCATAATCAAGTGGAGACAATATCAGTTTGCGTTCACAGCCGATATCGAAAAAATGTTCAGGCAGATTTGGATCCACCCCGATGATCAACAGTTATTAAGGATCGTTTGGCGTGACTCTCCCTCAGAACCTATCAAAGACTATCAACTAACCACAGTCACATACGGAATGAAAGCAGCGCCGTTCCTAGCGATGATGACTCTCAAGCAACTTGCATGTGATGAACAACCTAACTATCAAAACAGTCAGGCGATCGACGTATTAAACAACTGCTTTTACATGGATGACCCGGTCCATGGGTGTCACGATATAAGAACCGCACGTCAATTACAGCAAGACCTTATCAATTTATTAAAATCAGCTGGATTTCATTTGAGGAAATGGAGATCGGACTGCGATGACTTGATCAGAGAGGAAGAGTCAGCTCTATCAAAGGATGACAACTTCGATTTCAAGCAATCAGCGCAAACGAAAACCCTTGGGTTAATAACATGCTGATAACATTAACTGGGATGATCCTATACCGAATGAAGTATATGTCGAGTGGAAGAAGGTCAGAGAGGATATGCACAATATTCAAGACCTTCAGTTACCCCGATGGCTGCAGATCCATGAGTGCGACAGTATCGAGCTACATGGGTTCATTGACTCGTCTGTCAGAGCTTATGCATGTGTGATCTATTGTCGTATCAACCAATGCAATAAATCGTCTGTAGTGTTGGTGGCCGGCAGAGCCAGGCTTGTGCCAACCAGCAAGACAGTCTCGCTACCGCGGTTGGAACTGAGCGGAGCACTACTCCTATCAAAGCTAATGGGTAAAGTCGCAGAGTGCCTTAGTGGGTACAATATCAAAATATATGGTTGGACTGACTCCATGGTAGTACTGGGGTGGCTCAACGGAGAACCATCCAGATGGAAAACGTTTGTGGCAAATAGAGTTCGTACAATAACTAAAAATATGCTACCTGACTGCTGGAGGTACGTTAAGTCGGAAGAAAACCCAGCCGACTGTGCCAGTCGTGGTCTAACTGCATCACAACTCAAAGCCCAGACCTTGTGGTGGCTGGGCCCGACTTGGCTATCAACATATAATGATCAAGGGCATAAGATCGCTTATACCACAAACGAAGAATTAAAATTATCAAAAACAATTTTAGTAGCACAACATCAACCTGATTTTATCATTCAAGAAATCCTATTAAAATATAGTACAATTAACAAAGCGGTAAGAATAGTTGCATGGATTCGGAGATTTCTAACTATCAAAAAAGGACAAAATATAAAATATTTAACAGTACGAGAGTTGAAAGAAGCTAAGTTATTAATTATCAAAAATATACAACAAACGGGATTTGCAAGAGAGTTATCAATCAGATTTAAAACAACGAAATAAAATAAATCGAAAAAGCAACATTTGTGAACTAAATCCGTATATTGATCAAGATGAAGTATTGAGAGTCGGTGGGAGGTTGCGAAATGCCAATCTGGACCCAGACATGAAAAATCCTATCATTATACCCGGCAACAGTCGTCTTGCGGAGCTTCTTATAGACCAGGCGCATGAAATGACATATCATGGTGGTGCTCGGCTAACGTCAGCCAACCTGAGACAAAAGTACTGGATCGTCGGTGGCAACAGAGCTACAAAGAAGAGATTACGTCATTGTATCAAATGTAGAAGGCACGAACCAACCAAACACTATCAAATTATGGGTGACCTTCCAGCAGCTAGAGCAAACCCTTCACGCCCCTTCCATCATGTCGCTGTAGACTACACGGGCCACGTGTTCATCAAAGCTAACTCAGGCCGTGGGATCAAAACTACGAAAGGTTATATCGCTGTGTTCACTTGTATGGCAACAAAAGCTGTACATTTGGAGTTGGTGTCTGACCTGACGAGTACTGCATTCTTAGCAGCATTACGGAGAATGACAGCTCGCCGTGGCAAACCTAATCACATTTATAGCGATAATGGCACGAACTTCATAGGAGCCAACAAGGTCTTACAGCAGGAATACGAAGAGCTCCTCAAAACATTTAGTGATGAGTTCCTCTCAGAAATGTTCGAGATGGGTATAAATTGGCACTTGAATGCACCTTCGTGGCCGTCAGCCAATGGTCTTTGTGAAGGAGCCGTGAAAAGCCTCAAGTATCATCTAAGGAGGGTGGTTGGTGATCAAAAACTCACCTACGAAGAGTACAGCACGCTGCTAGCACAATTAGAAGCTTGCTTAAATTCGAGATCACTATATCCATTGACGGAGGACGCTGATGATTTAAATTATTTAACCCCTTCACATTTTCTATCAAGCGGTCCGATTCTATCAATTTATGAGACGGAACGAGATCTTAGGACTAGGTGGCATTTAACACAAAAAATATTCCAAGACATTTGGAAAAGGTGGCAACAAGAATATTTAACAATTCTATCAACCCGGAGCAAGTGGCGCCAACCTCAAGAAAATATAAAATTAAATGACATCGTACTCATCAATGATGGCAACCTAACTCCAGGCAGATGGGCCCTCGGTAGGGTGGTCGAATTGCACCCTGGTAATGACGGCTACGTGCGTGTTGTGACGTTAAAAACAAAAAACGGTTATATGAAAAGACCTGTTATCAAACTATCAATACTCCCTATCATCTCCGAAGAAACACAAGATCAGGAATTAAAGCAAGAGAAACCAATAAAGCGTAAGATAAAACAAAGGAATAGAGGATACAGTTTCATTACAGTTGCAACTTCTATCTTATTATTTTTTATGACCCTTATAACTAATACTAGAGGACTATATACTATAAATAAGCTGCAAAATAATACTAGCCTATTTTTCGACAAGATTGTAAACATGCATTTGGTAGCTGACGATTGGAAACTCGTTGTCTATTATGATCTCTACCCATATTGGGAAGGCCGGTGCCTTCGAAGTCCGCGTCCTCGAAGTACATGGAATACCTAGAAAACATCTGTTCGAAGATAAGAGGGCATTCACACTGCGAGAGTGTCATGTATCAATTGAATCACGAGCGGTCGGAACTACGGCGCTACAATATCGTGTTGCAAGATAAGGACGACCTACTCACACGTAAGCGCAGGGGACTCATCAATGGTGTAGGTAATATCGCAAACGCGTTGTTTGGGGTGCTTGACAACAACTTCGCTGAAAAATATGAAAAAGATATCGACTTAATCAGAAAAAACCAAGGATACCTAGCCCAGCTGTGGAAGAATCAAACTTCAGTCGTAGAAGCAGAGTACAATGTCATCAAGAGGGTAGAGTCGATCATGGAACAGCATCAAAAACAGTCAACAAAAAGATGATCGAACTTGAACAATCAATGAACGCACTAAAGTCACAAGTCTCAAATAACTCATATATAAACGAATTTACCTTGGCCGCTATAGTTACAAACAACATTTTGAACAAGTTAAAAGAAATACAAACTTATCTTATTGAAACTATCACAGACGTATTTCACGGGAAGTATGATATTCATCTCCTAACCCCCAAGCAACTCCAACACGAATTAAATGCCATCTCTACTCAGATACCTAAAGACCTATCACTACCTACCGATCACGCGAATTATTCAAACATATACAAATTACTTAACGTAAAAGCACGCTTATCGAAGTCCTTTCTTATTTTTGAAATCCGAATACCATTATTAGCACGAGACGCTTACGAAGTCCTTAAAGCAATTCCCATACCTAAACAATCGGGTAGCAACATGATCAGCATTGTCCCTATTAGCGAATATCTTGCTTTAAACTTAAAAAGGGATTCGTTTATATTGCTATCATATGCTGATTTACGTGACTGCATTGATCGCGATTTAAATACTGTGTTGTGTCGATTCAAGAAGCCTATTTATCATATGATCAATGATAAGAGTTTGTGTGAGAAGGATGAAGGACTTGGAAGCTGTAGAACGATCATTAACACCTGCAAAAATATTTTCATTGCAACAAGTAAACTCAATAACTACTTTTATTTCTGTTGTAATAAATGCTACTTCAAGTTGTTATGCGAAGATCAAGTTACGTCTATTCAATTGCGTGACGCCGGACTTATTACGCTGGGACAGGACTGCCTTATCAAATCAGCTGATTTCCATTTTTATGCATACAAACCAGATACATCTCAAATCAATTTAAAGCTCGACATTGGTATACCAAAGATCGCTTCGATTAATCATTTAATAAATATCTCGATACCGGAAATGAACGCCAGCACGAGCTTTGAGACTATCAGCCAACAACAACTGCTTGCCATACGAGAACAATTGGATGTCTTGAAACAGACTGAGCCGTTAGCAGCAGGTGTATCCTATCACGACATTCACCATTACACCGTCCTCTACCTGGTGATTATAACGGCTGGAGTGTTCGGAGGATTCTACGTGTGGCGGCGCGTGCGGCGCGCGCGGAGGCGTGCAGGTCGCGATCGCGTACAAAATAAGTGTAGTTAAGTGCAGTGTAATAGTGAAGTGCAGGGTAATAGTGGAGTGCCATTTGTAGATGTAGAGTTGCAAGCAAGTGCAGTGCAGTGTAACAGTGATGACATTACTAGCGAATTAAATGAAAAATTTAAGAACTCGCGTAAACAAAAACAAAACCGTGGCACCTCACCAGTGCTTCAATCGGTGTTTACTATCACGGACACGGGTGTCTAAATACACTGTTATTATTTATTTGTATCAATTATTTGTAACTAGTTTTAAGCAAAAATGTTTATCACCTTGTTATTAGTTTTAAATTCATCTCATCTTCATGACTCTCTATCTTTCAGCCCGGGAGCATGTACGGGCTGCAGCACGTACATTTTTGTGGCGTCGGCAGTTTACGCTATAACGCTACAATAATGCATTTTGCGCCAGTGCGCTAATTGAGCCCAGCAATACCGGTCACGCGTGCTCGCAGTATCATTTCCCATCTATCATTAAATTAGATTTAGTCGGGTCTATCAATAAAATATCGATTATCAACTTCCCGGTATTGACTATCATTTATTATCACATACTATCAACCGACCACGTGGAGGTCCCATCGCAGCCCATACACATCCCTTGGGGGAAAATGTAGTGTTATGCTACTTACATATCATTTTACACTATTTTAAATTTATTTTTCCATTCTGTTTTTGATTTTCTGCATTCACCTCAAAACTGGATATTTTGCATCGCCTTTATTTCCATAGGATCCTGTAACGTTTTTAAACCATAAGAGCACAATAACAAATCATTTTCACTTCGTATTTTCACGCTATCAACACTTCTTAAATCGGTGTTGACGGAGTCTACCTTTTTCGATCTTTTATTTAGTTCTCCGTAGCTCTGCAATTTCGGGCTTCGTGCGTGCTGTTGCGCTACCTTTTTTCCTATATCAATAATATCTCTTTTTTTACTTAAATCTTGCCGTTTCTCTATTACGAGCCTAAAACCAAAATTTGACATGTTTTGACGTCGTTGTTTATCTGGTTGTCATGGCAATTTTTATTCCAATTCGTTACCGGTCTGATGTTTTTACTTCAATACTTCCACATAAATACTGTTTTCCTCTTGGCCATTTACAAAAATTTGCTTTTAATTTAAATAATTTCCCGTTCTTATCCCAGATCCGTCAAAAAGTATAAAAGCCGAACAATCGGCCAATAAAGGAAAGTCTCGCTTCAGCTTTGAAACTAGAAGCATCTCCTAAAGGCCTTATCCCGGGGCCACACTGCCCCGGGATCCTGCAAGCCTCTGCCTTCACCTGATGTCGTCGCCTAGCCACGCCTACGCCTCCACCTACTAGTGCCCGCGCTATCTTTAGCCGCTGGGTGTGCCTACTTCAAGCGCTGCGTGTACCTACTCCAGACGCTGCGTGTGCCTACTCCGGGCGCTGTGTGTGCCTAGTCCGGGCGCTGTGTGTGCCTACTTCAAGCACTGCGTGTGCCTACTCTAGACGCTGCGTGTGTCTAGATCAGGCGATGCGCACCTACCACAGGCATAGCCTGTGCATACTCCGTGAGCGGTGAGCACCACTGCCAAGCGCGGTGGCACTTTGGTCTTCGGGCTCCGTTTCAGTACTCATTTAACTTTATTATTTTTTTAAAAAGAAATAATTGTAATTCACGTCACCCATCATCACCTTCATCCCTTGGGGGAAAATGTAGTGTTATGCTACTTACATATCATTTGACACTATTTTAAATTTATTTTTCCATTCTGTTTTTTATTTTCTGAATTCACCTCAAAACTGGATATTTTGCATCGCCTTTATTTCCATAGGATCCTGTAACGTTATTAAACTATAAGAGCACAATAACAAATCATTTTCACTTCGTATTTTCACGCTATCAGCACTTCTTAAATCGGTGTTGATGGAGTCTACCTTTTTCGATCTTTTATTTAGTTCTCCGTAGCTCTGTAATTTCGGGCTTCGTGCGTGCTGTTGCGCTACCTTTTTTCCTATATCAATAATATCTCTTTTTTTACTTAAATCTTGCCGTTTCTCTATTACGAGCCTAAAACCAAAATTTGACATGTTTTGACGTCGTTGTTTATCTGGTTGTCATGGCAATTTTTATTCCAATTCGTTACCGGTCTGATGTTTTTACTTCAATACTTCCACATAAATACTGTTTTCCTCTTGGCCATTTACAAAAAGTTGCTTTTAATTTAAATAATTTCCCGTTCTTATCCCAGATCCGTCAAAAAGTATAAAAGCCGAACAATCGGCCAATAAAGGCAAGTCTCGCTTCAGCTTTGAAACTAGAAGCATCTCCTAAAGGCCTTATCCCGGGGCCACACTGCCCCGGGATCCTGCAAGCCTCTGCCTTCACCTGATGTCGTCGCCTAGCCACGCCTACGCCTCCACCTACTAGTGCCCGCGCTATCTTTAGCCGCTGGGTGTGCCTACTTCAAGCGCTGCGTGTACCTACTCCAGACGCTGCGTGTGCCTACTCCGGGCGCTGTGTGTGCATAGTCCGGGCGCTGTGTGTGCCTACTTCAAGCACTGCGTGTGCCTACTCTAGACGCTGCGTGTATCTAGATCAGGCGATGCGCACCTACCACAGGCATAGCCTGTGCATACTCCGTGAGCGGTGAGCACCACTGCCAAGCGCGGTGCCACTTTGGTCTTCGGGCTCCGTTTCAGTACTCATTTAACTTTATTATTTTTTTAAAAAGAAATAATTGTAATTCACGTCACCCATCATCATCTTCATCCCTTTTTTTATATAAAATTGTAAATATCTTTTAAAATTTTAAATAAATTATTCGTTTTTGTTCTATTTTTGTTGTTTCGTTGTTGTTAGGTTAGTTTTTTTTGTTTTTAATTTGTCGCTTCACGACAACTCTTCCTATATACGATAGGTTTATATTATAAGAAACATAATCACAATGGCCTTTCGAAAATCCAAGCAGTGTACTGATCCACTATTGTCCATCGACTTTCTTTATGTCTTACTCTTACCAGATCGTCCCTAATCTAGTGGGGGTCACCCTTAACTTACCGGTACGTGGCAGCCACTCGTGTATCTTTTTATTACTAGTTCTACAGCAGATATTCTCATAATGAAGTTAATCACGCAGAAAACTGAGATTTTTCAAGGTACGGATAATTTATGACCGTCGTACTGACCATTTTGATCTGAAATATCTCCTCTTTGGTTAAGAATCCAAATTCAAATTTAATTCATTTAGCTGATACATTTAAGTTTTGAAAACAGTCATTAATTTTTTTTGCTCATTATTTTTTCTTTGACGTCGCTTATTACCACACAATGGAAAACATGAAAAATCGGTATATTTACGAGTACGAGTTTTACCGTGGCACCAGTGCTGCAGAAACAGCTCGAAGGATTAATGATGTGTACGGCACTGGTGTCGTAAAAGAAAACACGGTACGTTTTTGTTTTCAACGTTTTCGTTCTGGAAATTTCGACCTTTAGAACCATCCCCGTGGACGGCCGGAGACCAAAGCGGAAAATGAAGAATTAAAGGTTATTGTGAAAGCGGATCCATCACAAAGCTTTTCAGAGATAGCTGCAGGCTTCGGGGTAAGTGATAAAAGTGTGTTAATCCACTTGAAGCAAATCGGGAAAGAAAAAAAACTTGAATGATGGGTACCTCATGAATCGTACTTGCAAATACGTGTTGACTGAAAATGAAAATGAAAATGAAAAATGTTTTATTAACAGAAAAATATGTACAAAAGGTAATATCTGTTGGTTTCCTCACTAGGCAAGCCTGTGTCGAGGAAACCTGAGACCAAAGTTCACATGGCATTATTTTATACATCTTATCAGACAATAATATACCTACTTAATATACCTACACAAAATAGCAATAAAAGAACTGCATAATGCTAAAAATCTAAAAATAAAAAAAAGAAAGGAAGGAACCTTTAACTACCAGGCCAAGTTTTATATAACTGCAATGTATTAACTATATATTATGTATTTACATTTAAAAAGAAAAAGAAAATAAAATTATAACAACAACAATATTTACCTAAAAAATTCACAAATACCATCTATTAGCAAAAGTCAGTTTTTATCAATTGTTCTGTTTCCTCATATGATAGGGTGACCAACCATTTCTTTATGATTAATTTTGCTGATGCATATTTTTTATTTATAATATTACAGTGTTTGACGACTTTATTATAAATTTGTCTTTTGATGAAGTCGCCAAAACGTTGGGCAAATTTTGTATTGACAGAAAGTGTGGATAGTTTATATTTGTCAGTAGTTTGTGGTCATTTGAAGATAGTATGTATTTATGTACTGCTAAAGACGTATTCAGTACAAAGAGTTGACGTACAGTAAGTACTCCGGCATCTTCGTATACACTTGCAGTGGGGTATCTGTACGGTTTTCCTAGCATTGCCTTTAAAACTGCCCGCTGTGCTCACTCAATCTGTACTAAATATGTTTTGGATGCACATCCCCAACATGTGATGCAGTAAGCTATGAGCGATTGACAAAGGGCGTAATACACAGATTTTAATATTGCCTTATTTGTTATATAATATAGCTTTCTCATTATATGGATAATCCTTCTGATTAGGTTTGAAAAACTTCTATGTGCGATTTAAATCCCAAATTTTCGTCAACAAGTACACCGAGATATTTTATAACTTTAACCTGTATGTAGTGCATTACCTAGAAGTTTTATATTTCATGCGCGAGTCCCGTGTGACTCTGCTGCGCGTTTAGCATAAGTTAGATTTTATAAGAAATGATTGTATTTGGGACTCAATAAACGACCGACACACGTTGAAGACGTATCTTTTCTTTTCCCCACATGTACCATGCCTCATGGCGACCATGCCAGGATCATCAGAAGATGCCAGGATCATCAGAAGATGCCAGGATCCTAACAAAGAAATTACCCACTAAGTGAAAAACCAGTGCAAAAAAAGTCAAATTCGGAAGAAAGAAGAAAACCTTATAGAAGAAAGAAGAAAACCTTACAGAAGAATGAAGAAAACCATATAGAAGAAAGAAGCACAAATTCTGAAGAAAAAAAAGAAGCGCCCTATTTTGAAGAAAACAAAAAAAAAACAAGAAGAAACGCCAGAAATCCAAAGAGAAATAAAGGTACGAAATGGGAAAATCGCAGTCGAAAGAAGTAGTCATAGCAAAAAACGCAAATGGTGCAGCATCCGCAAATACAAGCCTAGAAGACGCTCACACAAACCACATCATACAAACCCTCATGATTGTATCCGTGGTTATACTGGCTGCAGCAGTTATCTATTACCTGATGAAAAAATGCAGGAAGAGTGCCGTGAAAACTCTGAGGCGAGAACTCAACGCAATCTCGCTTGAAAACATCGCCCGCCCTACAACTAACTAGAAGATCTCAAGAGTGCAGTCCAGGGTAATACCCAGCCCAACATCAAGAGGTGTCCAGGGTAATACCCGGCCCGCTTCAAGAAGATGACCTCATGCAGCCACACATCCTGTTTGCAGTGCTGTTCCCGCTTGCTCACGCCGCCCTAAAAATGGTTACATCCACAAACACCATCGCTCCGCCCTTGTAATTAGTATGTACGTGATATTTTAACAAGTAAGTGAAATTATAATTTTTAAGTGTTTTTACATAGTGTGTAATAATAGTTTCCTTTCCCTTTGCTGTTACAAATTATATTTGTCGATTTTTTCAATGTCACTGGCTGAACTAAATAATGTGTACAGTAGTTTAAAAGAAATTAGAGATTATCTAGTGAAAATCGGACCAAAACGTAGAGAGAGTTCCGATACAGCAAAAGAAAAAGTTAGTGAAGCGAAAAATCTGTACAGTCGTTTGGAGTATATTTCGTCTAAAATCAAACTAAAAATAGAGAATTCTGAGATAAGTAGCGATGATTTTCAGGTTATTAATAGATGCATATACGACATACATATCTTGTACAGTAATATTTTAAATTTAATGTCTCGTGAAACAGAAAGTTCCAATAACTCAGCCAGCATGGGCGCCTTTGATTTAAAAACGGCAATAGCCCTATTGCCAATAATGACAGGCCACGAAAATATTACTACTCAACTGATAGATAGTATTGTGATGTATAGTGATGTTGGTTTTAGATATGCGCACTCACTTAATTCAGAAGAAATCCGCGGTAGCATTGCAATCGCAGCTTAATAGCGCAAGCCAAGGCCGTAGGTCTATTGATAAGTTCGGCTCTGAGTTAGAACAGTTGTTCGTCAACTTGACTATAGCACAGGCTGACGGTGATGACAAAAAATACGAAACACTTCGTCCTTTGAACGAGAAAATGGCGATTAAACGTTTCGCAGACGGATTATCAGATTCGCGTTTGAGCATTATCATAGCCTCCCGACAATTCCAGTCTCTTCCAGAAGCGATTCAAACCGCGCTGGACGAGAGCACATCATCAGCTCGTAACGAGCATGTGTTGAACATTTACCGCAGTCGTGACAATCAGTTTAATAGAAATAAAAGAGGCTCTAATAACGCTCGCTCAAATACTAATTATAACCATCAGAGAGCGCAAAGCGGATCGAATTCCAGGACATTTTACAGGGGTAACTCTCGAGGGCTCAATCGTGGTAGGTACCAACGGGGTACTTCGCGAGGCCGAGGTTGGTACAACCCATCTCGCCCAAATGTAAACGCCCGCGTTTCTCAGATACAATCGGAGCACATTGAGAGCGTGGAACGCACTCAATCTGCACCGAATAGTGAGTTTTTTCGCCCCTACAATTAGTGATCATTTCGTTTGTAATTATAGCATAAACAATGTAGTAGATTTAAATGTAAGTAATAATAGCAAGGTAAGTCTTTTAGTAGATACGGGCGCGAGCATTTGTGTTATGAAATATGAGTGGCTCCTCGATAACCAGGAGTATTTGAATGAGTTACATTATGATAAAATAACAATTAAGGGCGTTAGTGGTAAATTAATTTCAGACGGTTATATTTACTTAGATTTAGTTTGTAATGGCATACCTTTTAGAGAGAAATTTTACGTTTTTAAGAATGTCTCTTGTTTTGCTAACGGTATATTGGGCGATAATTTTTTTAAGCGTTATAATGCGATAATCAACTACGAAACACGAACCTTACAGTTATCGAATCAGGGTTCCGTAGTTTGTCTTAATATGGGTAGATGGAGTGATAGGTATAGACACGTCATACCCGCCCGTTGCGAAGTTATCAAACATATTCCTTGCACTTTAAGCGAAGATAGCGTTATTTTAGCTCAAGAAATTGACGAAGGGATTTTTATCGCAGGAATGTTAGCTAAACCATTAAATAAAAGTATTCCTATTAGAGTGTTGAATACGAGAAATGAGGATATTGAGATAGATTTTTCAAAGGTCAATGTCCATTCCATTAGTAACTTCGAGGTATGCCACCTCGAAAGCGAAGAAAAAACTATTGAGCGAATAAAAACTTTATTCGATTTACTTGATTTGAGTTATTTAAATAGGGAAGAAAGGCTCAGTATTGAACAAATCTGTGCCAAATACGCAGATGTTTTCCATTTACCAGGTGATTCGTTATCAGTTACGAACTTAATGGAACATAGCATAGTTTTAAAAGATAACGTAACCCCAGTTTATTCTAAGCCTTATAGGGTTCCTCAGGCGTTAAAAGGTGAGATAGAAAAACAAGTTCAGGAAATGTTAAAAAACGACATCATTGAGGAAACCGTTTCGGAATGGTCTAGCCCAGTACTTTTAGTACCCAAAAAGGTCGATAAAAATAACGAAAGAAAATGGAGATTGGTCATAGATTACAGGAAATTAAACGATCGAATTCAAGATGACAAATTTCCGCTTCCCAATATAACGGAGATACTTGATTCATTGTCAGGCAGTATTTATTTTTCAAAATTAGACCTCTCCCAATCTTATTATCAATTGTCCTTAAATCCAAGTTCCCGTAAATATACTTCTTTTACATTAAATAAAATGTATCAGATTTCTTTAGATAATGAGTCACGAAAGTACACTACTTTTACGGCAGGAAAACAGTATCAAATGAAGCGGTGCCCAATGGGTCTCAAGACAAGTGCTAGTGTCTTTTCTCGGCTGATGACTATAGCCATGGCAGGCCTAAATTACGAAAAATGTTTTTTATACCTAGATGATTGCGTCGTAATCGGTTCTAGTATCGATATTCATAACAAAAATCTCATTAGCGTATTGAATCGATTAAGAAAAGTTAATCTCAAACTAAACCCAATTAAGTGCGAATTTTTAAGAAAAGAAATAGTCTATTTAGGTCATAAAATTACTCAAGACGGAATATTCCCAGATCCCAGTAAAATTGACACCATACATAATTACCCACGCCCGACTTCTGCTGACGAAGTAAAACGACTCGTCGCGTTCGCCAACTATTATCGTCGGTTTATTCCACGTTTTACTGATATTGTGTTCCCATTGAATGCATTAACTAAAAAAGGTATTAGATTTGAGTGGACTAAAGATTGCGAAAGTTCGTTTATTACATTAAAATCTGCTTTAACGAACCCTCCAGTGTTGGACTATCCCGACTTTTCGGAAAATAACACATTTCAGTTGCAGACAGACGCATCTAAGTTAGGCTTAGGCGCCGTACTCTCAAATAGTAATGGAAAGGTTGTCGCTTACGCTAGTAGGAGTTTGAACCCGGCAGAAACTAGATATCCAATAATAGAATTAGAATTATTAGCTATCATGTGGGCAGTCCGTCACTTTAGGCCTTACTTGTACGGCAGAAAATTTAAAATCTTTTCGGACCATAGACCCCTTGTTTACTTATTCGGTTTAAAAGACCCGTCTAGTCGTTTAACAAAATTCCGACTATACCTTGAAGAATACGACTTCGAAGTAGAATACGTCCCAGGGCAAAATAACGCAGCTGCAGATGCGTTAAGTCGACTCCCGGTGACGTCACGCGATTTGAAAGAAATGCAGGAAAAAGTAGTATCCGTTTAAACTAGAGCTCAAAGGAAAAAGTTAGAGCCCCAAACGGACACCGGACAAATAGATAAACAGCTTCCAGTTAGTAGGCCTGATCAACCTACTACTGTAGAGTTGTTAAAACGACCCAATGACATAATAGAGTTGCGTTTTCCAGGAAATAGTAACGAAAAAAAAATTTGCGAAAAAAATTGTGCGAAGAATCTCCGGGAGGAAAACCGGCGACGAGGCTCGCCACCCGTCACGTTCTGTCTCCCGGAGGGGCGAAAAGTGGATTGCAGAGGCCCGTCTGGCTACGTTGAATGTATGTGGAGCAATGAATGATAAAATGGATGAAGTATGCGAGGTGATGTATGATAGAGGAATAGATTTGTTATGTGTAAATGAGACGAAACGGAAGGGGAAGGATGTCACTACACATGGCATGTATACCGCATACTGGTCTGGTGTAGACGAGCTCGAGCGGGCATGCCAGGGAGTAGGTATCATCCTATCAGAAAGAATGGCGCAATGTGTGAAAGAGTATGAATGTGTAAGCCCAAGACTGCTATGGATACGATTGAAAGTGGGCTTAAAGAAGTTGTTTGTGCTAGGGGTCTACGCCCCAGACATGTCTAAGCCCACTCATATCCGAGAGCAGTTTTGGGAAATGGTAAGGATGGTATTAATGAAAAGTAAGGGAAATGAAAATGTTGTTATGCTAGGAGATTTTAATGGAAGAGTTGGGGTGAGGAGGCTTGGTTATGAAAGGACATTGGGAACGTTTGGTGATGAAAGTATAAATGAGAATGGTGAAAGCCTCCTCACTGTATGTATGGAAAAGAATCTTTTTGTGACGAACACTTTCTTTCGCCACAAGAGGATTCACATGTACACTTGGGAAAGAGGTGATGATAGAAGCATGATAGATTTCATAATTGTGGATGAAAGATTGAGGGGCGCAGTGGTGGATACAAGTGTTTACCGAGGGTCAAACGTAGGAACGGATCATTTTTTGGTTTTGTGCCGAATTAATGGTCTATTCAGGCGGTGGCGCCATCGGTCATCTGTGTCTACCACTGCGTTACAGCGAATTAGAACAGAAAGATTACAAGATGAAGGTGAGAAAAACAAGTTTAAATGTAGACTGAAAGAAAACGTAAGTGGTTTGGATGAATTATGTATGAATGAGTTAGACTTGGAGAATGTATGGCAAAATATTAAGAAAGGTTTAGTAGATGCAGCTACCGAAGTATGTGGTGTTAGTAAAAGAAAGAATGAAAGAAAAATAATACGTTATGGTGGGATGATGAGATACGTACGGAAGTTGAAGCAAAGAAGAGAGCATGGCTAGATTTACTAGCAACTAAGGCTGGTAATT
This sequence comes from Parnassius smintheus behrii, assembly GCA_036936625.1. NCBI lineage: Eukaryota > Metazoa > Arthropoda > Insecta > Lepidoptera > Papilionidae > Parnassius > Parnassius smintheus. The sequence goes on along the minus strand of JAUPFT010000010.1, from coordinate 25,772,925 downwards.
CTAGCGGTACGAATGATGATTTTGAAAGAAAAGAGGCAGTCTTTAGACATCTAAATAAAAGAGTAAAAGAAGTAGTTGAAAGGAAAAAGCAAGAAAGAACGGATAAAAATGATAGAAGAATATCGGATAACTTCCAGACAAATATTAAAATGTTCTGGAAACTCGTAAGAACTGCCAGGGGATGTTCAAAACAGCCTAAAATGAATGCTATAAGAGATGAGAATGGCTATATTCTGAATGATGAAGTTTTGAGTTTAAAGAGATGGAAGGAATGTTTTGAAAGCATGTTTACGAGTGAGGAGACAACGTATGAACTGAATGAAATAGGAACTCCGTAAGAAGAGGAAGGAGGTAGCGAGATAAGTATAGATGAAATAATGAAAGCAATGAAAAGCATGAAAGCAGGTAAGGCTGCCGGATATGATAGAGTTTCACTCGAAATGCTGAGGGCTGGAGAGGAAGTGGTGGCAGGCCTGCTACACACCTTGTTTAATTTATGCTGGGAACTGAAACGGGTACCGGGAGACTGGTGCAAAGCCGTGATAGTCCCAGTATATAAGGGAAAAGGGTCGCAGCAGGACTGTAAAAACTACCGCGGTATCAGCCTTCTTAGCATCGTGGGAAAACTGTATGCCAAGGTACTAATTGAAAGGGTCATGAAAGAAACCGATGGAAAAATTTGGGATGTGCAAGCGGGATTTAGAAAGGGAATGGGATGTACAGATCAAGTCTTCTCCATGCGCATGATCGCGGAGAAGTTTTTGGCCAAAAACCAAAAGGTTTTTTGTGCGTTCATGGACTTGGAGAAGGCCTATGACAGAGTGGATAGGAATGTGCTATGGCAAACACTGAACTCATTTGGGTTGAGCGCTGGCTTGATACAGGCATTGGAGTCTCTTTATAGGGACTCTAGTGCTTGTGTTAGGATCAACGGGGTCTACTCGGACTGGTTTGGCATCCATAAAGGTGTCAGACAGGGCTGTGTGGCTTCCCCGTGGTTGTTCAACCTATTTATGGACAGTTGTTTGCAAAATTTGAAAGTTGAAGAATGCGGATTAAGAATGGGTGAGTTAACCATCAAATGCCTTTTGTACGCCGATGATCAAGTTATTCTTGCGTCGTCGGCGGCTGAGTTGCAAATGATGGTTACATTAATGAACAGATCATTAAAAGAAAGGGGTATGAAAGTGAACGCAAGTAAGACGAAAATTATGGTTTTTGAAAGAGATGAAAGTAAAACGATATGTGAAATAAGAATAGAAGGGGAGTTGATCGAGCAAGTAGATGAGTTTGTATATTTGGGGTGCGTATTTAGCAGGGATGGGAGATATGATAAGGATATAGAACGACGAGTGAACGCAGGAAACAGAGTAAATGGGGCCCTGCACTCTATTGTGAAGAGTCAAAATGTGTCAAAAAAGGCACGTATGGCAATTCACAATGCTGTGTTGGTCCCTACTTTAACGTATGGTAGTGAAAGTTAAGTATGGCAGAAGAAGCACGAGAGTAGAATAAATGCAGTAGAAATGCGGTCGTTAAGGAGTATGTTAGGGCTGAATCTGAATGACAGGGTGAAAAATTGTGTGATAAGAGAAGAGTGTGGTTTGCAAGATGATGTTGTGACCAGGATTAAGAAAGGAATGCTTCGGTGGTTTGGTCATGTGGAAAGAATGGATGAGGAAAGAGTGACAAAGAAAATTTATGTTGCAGAAGTGAATGGCAGAGTCGGAAAGGGACGTCCTAGGCGAAAATTTATCGACCAAATTGGCGATCTATTGAAAACGGGCCAAATTAGGAGTACCCTTAACCGACGAGCATGCATGCGTAGGTGTATGGATGTGAAGGAGGCGAGAGAGGTGTGTCAGGATCGTGCCAAATGGAAGTCTGTAGTCTCTGCCTACCCCTCTGGGTGACAGGCGTGAGTGTTTATGTATGTATGTTATGTAGTAACGAAAAACATTTGAATAATGCGTATAATATTTTGTCCGACGCTAAACTTTGCACGTATAACCCGTCGTTATCGACCATATTTCTATATTCTCGATCGTTATCGTCTCTAGAAGGGTTAGCGAGAGATCTAGGAAAAATGTGCATAAAATTAAATATAAAAGAATTACTCATAATTAAAAACAAGAGTAATGAGAAAAATATTAAGAGTTTGCTGCGCAGCATAAAAATGTATAAAATAGCGTCACCACGATTTTTGATTATTAAAGACATTAAGCGAATAAATAATAAAGAAGAAATTACCACGGTATTTAATGACTTTCACCTGTTACCAACAAGTGGTCATGCAGGCATGAATCGTATGTTAAATAATATTAAAAAATATTATTTCTGGCCAGGTATGAGCAATGACGTCATGAACTATGTCCGCAAATGTAAAAGTTGTCAAGTTCAAAAGTATACTAACAGAAATATTAGAGATCCTCTGACAATCACTTCAACTGCTAACTCAGCGTTTGAACAGGTTAATTTAGATATTATGGGCCCTTTAGATATAGATAACTATAATAATAAGTATATTTTAACAATCCAGTGTGATTTAAGCAAATTTGTAGAGGCTTATCCTTTACCTAGAAAGGATAGCGAAAGTGTTGCTAGGTCTTTCGTTAATAATTTTATTTTGCGTTATGGAATTCCAAGAAAAATTTTAAGTGACATGGGGACCGAATTTACCTCATCACTTATGTCCGAAGTTTTCAAATTGCTACATATAGAAAAAATCCATTCAACGCCTTATCATCATGAAACCTTAGGAGGCATTGAAAATACACATAAACATTTAGGCGCTTACCTCAGAATTCAGTGCAATAATAACAAGTCAGATTGGAGCGAATGGGTTCCTTTTTGGTGTTTTTGAATGAATACAAGCGTTCATTCAAAAACAAAATATACTCCATACGAACTAGTTTTCGGCAAAATTTGTAATATTCCTAGTAATTTATCAACACATGTTGACCCACTGTATAATTTCGATGATTACCCTAAGGAGTTAAAGTACCGTTTACAAAAAGCACAGTTGGATGCTAAGGAAAATTTGTTAATAAGTAAAAATTTAAGAAAAATTAAGTATGATCAAAAATGTAATAAAGTACAATATAAGCCAGGAGATTTGATCTTAATAAAAAACCAAACAGGTAACAAATTAGATTGTTTGTATGAAGGACCTTATAAAATTTTGGAAGAATTACCACCTAATGTAAAATTTCTGAAAAATAACAAAGAAATAAGAGACTCACATGAACAGTGCGGATTTATGTCGCATGACTCTTTATGAATTTTTATATTCAAACGAACTTGAAGCGAACTTTGGACAGGATGCATTTGTTTTATGAAAACATACGTACATCGTCTTTTTTGAGTTTAATGTTAGTAAATTATTCCGTAGCCACAGAGAAATTTGCAACATACCTCTGCTATGTTACTTTGCTCAACCGAAACAAAAACGAAGGGATTTTAAATCGAATCATTACTTGTGATTATAAATGGATACTGTATAATAAACGGAAGCGCTCGTTTCAATGGACAATGGAGTTGCTGAATCCTGAAGACCAAGCCAAATCCTGCCCTAAATGAAAATTAACTAAGAAAAAGTTTCTTGTGAGTGTTTGGTGGACTAGCGCCGGTGACGTTCACTACAGCTTTCTAGAATCTGGCCAAACGATTACGGAAGATATCTATTGTCAGCAACTGCAAACCATGAAGGAAGACCTAGCTGTTAAATAACCGAGATCGGTCAATCGATCTCGGCCACTGGTGCTTCACGACAACGGAAGATCGCACACTGCACAACCACTAATTTTAAGTTGTATATCATGAACAACAATTTGTAAGTTGCATATCATGAACGAAATAACTTGAGTTATGGCATGGTAAGCTATAATATTTTGTGATATTTATATAGATTACCGCAATGAATCCAATTGTTGCACTTATGATTAGCGCATTTTTTAATTTAGGACACATTTATTTGTCATAAGCGCAACAAGTAAAAGTTATTGCAGACATGTTAAGGAATCTTATTATTTAAAATTTTAAGCTTACAACTCTAATAATAACAAGTAAATTTATTTCAATTATTTGAAGGAAATATAGACAAGATTTAAATGTCTATAAATACTAAATCGCATTTTTTCTTCGAATTATTGCGACTATGAGATGTTGTTTTGATTTCCGAAATTAATTTAGTAATTATTTTAATTTTTTTTTACTTTTTATAAGGCTGTGCTTGAGCAAAACTCCACCAGATAATAATTTATTTATTTTATTATTTTTTGCATCCTTAAACAAAAGAATACAAAGGGTGGACTTAATGCCTTGAGGCATTCTCTACCAGTCAACCCATGGAGTAGTGAGAATTTGACGTAGGTGTGGCAATATAGAGCAAGAGAACACGATACAAATGATAATTAACTACATAATATATACAAACTACTAAGAAATAAACTTACATATATGGTCTATCCTTACATATATACAAATACATAAATAAATGGATATAAATACAAGTATACATATTTAAATACATACATAATTAGTATATACAAATGACCATGAATATACACGTCTGTTTGGCAATACATATTAAATAGATGAGTCATATAAAATGCGTTGTCTTTAATAAATGATCACGGACCAACTTTTTAAAAGCGTACTTATTGGGAGCTTTTCCGATGTCATCGGGCAAGGAGTGTCAAAGGCGTGTAGCCTGAACTGTGAAGGAGTTACCATAGAACTCGGTGAAGTGAACTGGAGTTCAGATTTTGTTGTTAGAAGAAGAGCGTAGGACCCTATCATGAGATGAGGAAAGATAATGAAATTTACTCTTAAGATAAGAAGGCGAAGATGGATCATTTAATATGGAAAAAAGTACAAGTAATATTCTGGAGTTGCGCCTCTGCCGGATTGTAAGCCAATTTAGCTTAGATCTGTATTGCTAAATATAGTCACACGAAGCCCAAAGATAAATCTTATACAGTTATTGAGGAGGCATTCCAGCTTGTTCAGAAGATCTTGGGACAGGTCTGGGTAACACACATCTGCATAATCAATTATGGTTAATATAAGTGAATGGACAAGCATGATCTTAGGTTTTGTGAGAAGAGAATGTTTTAAACGATACAGAGAGCATAACGTGGCAGTGACTTTACGACTTACATCTGAAACCTGAGTTCTCCAATTCAGCGTGCTGTCGATGTAAAAATCAAGATTTCTAACAGAGTTACTGAACGGAATTGTAGTATTATCATAGTAAATAGGAGGTAAGTCTGTCAGATTAATCTTAGCCAGCATCCTTGAGCTACCCACCAGTATAGCTTGGCATTTCAAAGTATTGACTAAAACTCCATAACGAGTAGACCAATCTTTCATAGCTACTAAGTTACCGTTAAGGTTTTTGATCCCATTATGAATATCCCCAATCTCAGTTTGCACATAAAGCAACAAATACAAATGGTACGAGCAGTCGATAATGGAGGTAATCAAGAATATAAAAATTGATTAATATGATTGAATAATACTAGTTTTTACGGATTTTATCGCGTATATTTAACTATAAATATAAGAAATCATTATGTAACCCACCAGGTAAGTTTTGATGCAGCCTTAGAAGGTAAATCGCACTATTTTAGCGTAACAAATGCCGATTCACTCTTGCCTTTAAGATGCCCAGATTGCATTTGGACGAAAGATGGACACCGGAAAATTATTTCACTCCTTTGCTGTACGCATTTAAACATTTAATTTAATATAATACGCATTAAATTTAATGTAGTTCGAGATATTGATCTTTATATTTTGGTTTCTAAAACTCAACAAAGAGAACAGCCTGTTACATGTCATTCTTTAAAATGTTATGAACTCCTTTCATTGACGAAGGTGATTGTGACAATAGTAAAGTTAACATGTTTGAGGACTCCGGAGATAGCGTCGAAAACAACGATTACTAACGTGATTGTTCCATGAATTCCAACTATGATTTTTACACCCGCAATGACTAGTGCAACAAATATGTACACTTAATGCAGAAAATCACAATTAATCATAAATCAACATCTAAGGACAATCACGGAGGCCAAAACATTAGATCAGATGCTTTATCTGATTTTCAGAAAATACAATGAAGGACCGAAATCTTGATGTTATCACTAAATAAAGAGAGAATATATAGTGCCCGACACCAGCACAGGTGACCTCAAAGATGATTAATTGCCACACCAGCAAGTAAATAAAACAAAAAAGGAAAGAAGGGGAAAGTGTCAGTGATGGGGTATAAAATGATATTGAAGATGCGTAAACTGAAGAGAAAGCCCTTTCTTTTTATTCGGTTTACGCATCTCAAGTAAAGTCACCATCATCAACTTTACCTGCAAATCAAAAAGGATTTACAAAATCAGGCCTACCAAGGAAAAGCCGTGCTTTTAATATTCCATTGAGACAACACACCTAACAGATGAAAGAAAACGCTGATGCAGTTAGCATTATTGTGAAATGTAGAAAAAAATGTATGACAAAGTTTGAACTAAAGTACTATGTACTGACAAAAATTCGAAAATATCTCCACGATCGGTAGGTAAATTTAAGTTGGGAGTAAAGAGGTTTGTTTACAAAAAGCATGGTTGAACCGTATATCGTATCCCCTTTGTCGTATCCCCTCAGTTTCAAGGCACTCCCCTTGTTGCCTCAGCCAGTATCGGAATCCTCGGCGTCGACATATCGAGTGACGTGCAGTTTCGTGGTCACTTTGAAGGGAAGGCCAAATTGGCCTCTAAAAAGCTTGGCGTGCTCAGCAGAGCGGGACAGTATTTCATGCCGGCACACCGCCTGCAACTTTACAAGGCGCAGGTTCGGCCGCACATGAAATACTGTTCCCATCTCTGGGCTGGGGCTCCCCAGTACCAGCTCCTTCCACTTGACCGCATCCAGCGCAGAGCGACTCGAATCGTCGACGACCGAGTGCTTTCCGATCGGCTCGATTCACTGGCGCTGCGAAGAGATGTTGCATCTCTTTGCGTATTTTATCGCATCTATCACGGGGAGTGCTCTGAGGAATTGTTCGGATTAATCCCAGCCGCCAAATTTCGTGAACGCACTACACGGCAAACGTCCCGATACCATCCACACCATCTGGATGCTTGGCGGTCCACCACTGTACGTTTCACAAGGAGTTTTCTTCCACGTACAACCTCTCTGTGGAATAGTTTACCACCGGCGATTTTTCCGGACCGATACGACCTGGGGACCATCAAGAAAAGAGCTTACTCCTTTCTAAAGGGCCGGCAACGCACCCGCAATTCTCCTGGTGTTGCGGTTGATCACGGGCGGCGGTAGTCACTTAACATCAGGTGAGCCGCATGCTCGTTTGCCCCCTCTTCCATAAAAAAAAAACCGTAAACACCCGAATAAATACAGACAGTATAACCAACAAATAAAGAAATATTTCTTATGAAAATGTGAAGTTTGTCGGGTTATCTTTCTGACTACATTCGGATATAAGGAAAGCAAAATTAAGGAAGTTAATGATCAAAGAAACAAACGAGGAAGCTATGAACGTAAAATCTCATTTCACTAAAACGTAACTAAAGAGCATATTCAAAGTTTCAATCCAACAATATTACATTATCGCAGCGAAAATGCACCCATTAAGTTTTATTTTAATTTTTATTTGAATTAAACTGTGTTTTGTACATAATTCGCTTACTTAAATTTAATTATTTAGCATCAAGGTAAACATCTGTGGTTTTTAGATGTTAATTAAGCCTATATTGGAATGTAATTTTTGTTTGATCTGATAAATAAACTGAAAAAAAAATTAGCTTACCCAGTGGCTTAAATATTGCGATGATACATTAAACTCAGACATGTCAAACATATATTAAAGTCAGATTCCAATGCTTTTTTTAAATGTTTAGATTTAAGTTACATAAGATTGACTTTTTACTTAAGATTAAGATTGATTTAAAAATTAATCTCATAATCTGCTCTACAAAAAATTTTCCTAATCTACTAAAGATTAGGTAAATTAGATAAGGAAAATTTATTGTATCCTAGAAAAAAGATAAAAATTTTCTGAATGATTTTTCGATTTTTTTAAAGTTATCTTGCTATTAATACCTATTGAAAAGTACTCGGCCTAACACAGATCCATTCAATTCTAAAAATCAAATCTACCCACATTATTTAGTTCAGTTCAGACTAGTTCGTTGTGTGAAGTTCGAAACCTGTGCGATAATAAGTTGTGATTTTATAAATTTATTAACAAAGTAATCGGACATGATTTCCGCGAAAGGAGCAAATCGAGCAGCGTGCCGTCATTAAGTACCTCCATAAGAAGGGGCTATCATCAAAAGCCATCCATGATGACGTGGTCAGTACATTAGGCGATTGTGCTCTGTCATATTCATCCGTCAAAAAATGGAGTATTATTAATTATAATTTAGTAATAATAAAATTAGTAATAGCAGAATTTAAGCGTGGTAGAGAGAGTGTGAAAGATGAACCCCGCTCTGGAAGGCCTTCGACGTCAACTACTGACGAAAATATTAAAAAAGTACTTGATTTAATAATGGGAGACCGCAGATTAAAAATTAGAGAGATAGCCGAGATTATAGGCATCTCTTATGAACGAACTCAAAACATCATTGTCAACGAGTTGGGTTTCCACAAGGTGTCTGCGAGGTGGGTTCCGCGACTGCTTTCAGTTGAACAAAAAAGGACGCGATTGACTATTTCACGCGACTGTTTGGAGTTATTTGAAGCCGATGCAGATGATTTTTTGAATCGTTTTGTTACTATGGACGAAACATGGGTTCATTACTATACACCGGAAACAAAACAACAATCAAAACAGTGGAGAAGACCTGGTTCACCACCTCCTAAAAAGGCTAAGTCGATTTTGTCGGCAAATAAGGTGATGGCTTCAGTATTCTGGGACTCGAAAGGTGTGATTATGATTGATTATCTTGAAAGGGGTCAGACTATAAACTCTGATTACTACTGCACCTTACTAAGTCGTTTACGAGAGGAAATAAAAGAAAAACGTCGAGGAATGCTTAGAAGAAAAGTCCTGTTTCATCAAGATAACGCCCGTGTTCACACGTCAGTACAGTCAATGGCTGAAATTCACAACTGTTGCTTTGAACTGTTACCGCATCCGCCGTATTCACCTGATTTGGCACCATCAGACTTCTTTCTGTTCCCTAACCTAAAAAAGCACTTGGGAGGTCAAAGATTTTCGACAAACGACGAGGTCAAAGCAGCTGTAGACGCATATTTTGACTCTAAGGAAGAATCATTTTTTTTCAACGGTCTAAATGCTTGGAAGGGGAGGTGGCAAAAGTGTATTGAACTTGATGGTGATTATGTAGAAAAATAAAAATATAACTGATTTAGTATGTGTTTATTTTCTTGGTTAGGCCGAGTACTTTTCAATCCACCCTCGTATATGTAATTGCAAAGTTCCTTAAGTTATGATTACATTTTTTTTGTGAAAGAAACACTTAAAGTGGTTCAAAGGGGTTTTAATTTTTATTTTTCGGGAGTAGAGTGATAATTTTGTAACATTTTTCATATCAATTAATTTAATAAATAAATATTTTCATACGTAGTAATTTCGTTTCAATCATTTTTCATATAAACTTATAATATTATTACAATTAACCACCGCTGCAATGTGTCCGATTAAAATATTTTACTTATTAAAACCGCCATAGCTAAGACATTTATTTCACTTATTGTTGGAAAGAAACAACTGAACATTTTGTCGGTTTACTAACGATAACTGCAATAAGTAGTCTACTTATTGCGATAATGATTTGTCACGCTCTAAGCAATTAAATCAAATCAAAATCAAAGCAATTAACAGTCCTAAAGATAAATACGTTATTCTGTTTTTAATTTCTATATAAATACATGTACAAATATAATATGCTAAAAAGAACTCTGCATCATTTTATCTGTCGTATATCTTTAATTGCTATTATCTCGAAAGTAGCCAAAACCAAGTTATTGCACTCTTCAAAAGAAGGGCAGAGTTATTTTTAGTAAAGGGATCAATGAACTACCTATGATATGAAAAATGTGCATAGATAACAACGGTGCATACTTTGATTAATTAAATATATTTTACAAAAAAATGACTTTATATACCTCCCGTACAAAACGCCAATTTTATGTGTAAGGACCTATTATAACAATTAGGCGCCTGTCGTATATATTTAGCAAGTTTCTATGAAATAGCTTGGTGATGCATATAGGCTATCATCAGGTGGACTGGCTTATTCGTTTTTAGTTATGATAAACTGAAATTTAAGGTGTAAAAATAATGTGAAAGTTTGGTTCTTAAATGCCAAATATTTTCAATTTATGAAGTAGGTTTAAACTTTTTATAACATGTAAAAGGAGATATTAATGTTCATAAATGTCATGGAAATTTAATGTAGGTAATACTTACCTATCTATATATTCCTATTTCATATAATAATGACCCGAGAAATTCTCATTTTAAATTGTAGTTGAAAATACAAACGTGTTATTATTATTATACTCATTGACCTATTTCTTTTTACAATGTTTGTCTTACCATCAAACGGTATTTATCTGCCACATTTACTTCGAAACAATATTTTAACTTAATTATAAAGTAATTTGAGAATTAAAGTCTTGGAATAAATGTCGATTTTACTTTGTTTCCACACGAATATTAGTAAAGTATTAAGTATTAATCTGGACTTGCACACTGTCACTTTCGGCAGCATTGCGTAATACGAGTAACGAGTATGAGTACGTACGTACGACGTTGTGTGTATAGAGTGAAGGCAGCTGCAAGACGTTATTTTGATCGCAGTACAGTAGGTGTGTTGTGTGTATTATCTGCACTACAGTATCAGTATGTTGCCAATGGGTCATTGACAAGGTTATATTCGTGTTGAGAATTTATTTTTAAACTAAAACATCTTGGATAAACGGTGTATTTGTTAAGTGTGAATACAAACTTAAAGTATACGACTATTTTATACAAAATTATATAGATTTTGTATAAAGTGAAGGTTAATTTTGTGTAAAATAATAAAACCTTCTTGACGTGATTATGGCGTTATCAATAATAAAGTTTTCGAGAGTTTGGTCCTCTTTATTTAATACGAACAACTTGAGAAATTTATCAACGACGTGCTCAAATAACGCCAAAGTACGTTTTAATTGGGAGGATCCACTTGACTTAGACGGACAATTACAAGAAGATGAAAAAGCGGTGCGTGACACCTTTAAAGATTATTGCAATGAAAAACTCATGCCGAGAATAGTGACAGCAAACAGGAAAGAAGTTTTTGATCGAGAAATTTATAAGGAAATGGGAGAATTAGGTGCGCTTGGATGCACTATTAAGGGTTATGGATGTGCTGGTGTATCATACGTTACTTATGGATTAATTACAAGGGCATTGGATGGTGTGGACTCAGCTTATAGATCAGCTATGAGCGTACAAAGTAGTTTAGCTATGGGGGCTATTTATATGTATGGGACTGAAGAACAGAAGCAAAAATTCCTGCCAAGGATGGCAAAAGGGGAATTAATAGGATGTTTTGGATTAACTGAACCAAATTTCGGTAGTGATGCAGGAGGGCTTGTGACAAAAGCTAAATACGACTCTAAATCAAACAGTTTTATACTTTCTGGTTCAAAAACATGGATTACGAATTCACCAATAGCAGACGTTTTAATAATTTGGGCAAAGGACGAAGAAAACAAAGTAAGGGGATTTATAGTTGAGAGGGCACAAGTCAGTAAAGGTCTCGATACGCCCCGAATCGACGGTAAATTTTCTTTGCGAGCGTCTGCGACGGGCATGATATTGCTCGACGAAGTTGCTATACCGGAGGACAATTTATTGCCAAACGTCGTCGGTTTAAAAGGACCTTTCGGATGTCTCAATAATGCCCGGTATGGAATCGCTTGGGGCGCACTCGGTGCGGCTGAAACATGTTTGCGGATCGCCAGACAGTACACATTAGATAGAAAGCAATTTGGTAGGCCACTTGCTTCAAACCAACTCATACAAAAAAAGATGGCTGACATGATTACGGAGATAAGCATTGGTTACCAGGCATGTTTACAGGTCGGACGCTTGAAAGATAAGGATTTAGCAGCGCCCGAAATGATATCGCTAATTAAAAGGAATAGTTGCGGTAAAGCTTTAGAAATTGCTAGAGTTGCTCGAGATATGCTGGGAGGAAACGGAGTTTCGGATGAATACCATGTTATAAGGCATGTGATGAATCTTGAAGCTGTTAATACGTATGAGGGCACACATGATATTCATTCCTTAATTTTAGGTCGAGCGATTACTGGAATTGCGGCATTTTAAAAAAAAACAACAGCTTGTATTAATTTGTATGATATTGTAAAATATTTTTTATAAATATAATAGATATTGAAATGTATAATGTTATTTGTTAAATTACAATATTATGGGAAAGGAATGTTTTATTCCATTCCGTTGCCCTCATTTTCTGTGATCTATAGATAAAGACTTAATGAATTATTTACATATTATTGGCACTATACCACGGAGAGAAGCACTGTATGATGATTTAAAGTTCTTAGTTTTACTTTATTTTTTAATATGTAAATAAACATTGTGTATTTTAATGCTTAGAATAAAAAAAATGTTAATAAAAAATCATATGCAAGTGAAAAAGGGTAATCTCTTTCAAAACAATATTTGGAGGCGCCGGGTATCGATCCCGGTACCTCTCGCATGCTAAGCGAGCGCTCTACCATCTGAGCTACGCCCCCTATGTAAATCGAGTTGAAAAAGATTACTTGTTGATAACAACAGACTACGTAAATCATATGTCACAAAACCTTAGAGTAATAATATACATAATACATTTGCACACAAAAAACAAAGTTGGTATAGAATTAGTTTGCCTCAGCAAACAATATAGGTACTATTTATATTGTCTTAGGAATGCAGGTGTCCTACTTAATTAAGGTCGTAATTATTTACTTTCTATATTTTATTATTCAGCTCGCTGTGCTGGTGTTTAAAGAATATATTTATAGAATATCTGTATATATTCCTATATAAATCTGAAACTGATATTATAAAGAGATTGATTGAATGTTTCTATGTTTTTTGTAATGGATAAACTTAAAAAAATACTTAACCGGTTTCAAAACTTGTTTCACCTATAGAAAGCTACATTATCAGCAAGTAAAATAGGCTATATTTCGTTAAAAAAATTAGAGATTACTACGAATATTGCATTAAGGTAAACCAAGGTAATAAATAAAAGTTTGATTTGAAAACCATTGATGGCATATATCATCAATGGTTATTCTCTTATCTATCTATCTATCTATCTATAATGTACTTCATGCTCATATTCATGGTCCTACCATTATAGTAAAGTCACAATAATCCCTTTTTGTTCAAATTAGTCAATCAACAAGGGTAGAATCGAAACATGATGACATTTTTATTATGATATTAATCCACAACTAACTTAATAGTTCTGTAATCAAGGTTGGTTATGTACACTTCTATTAACTCCTCTTTAAATTATTCAAATCTAACTTGTCGTATAGAAATTAAGACGAGTATATAAATGTTAAAATAAGAAAAATACGTTCTGTGTGTATTAGTTAACTACATATTTCCTACACATTTTAGTGGTTTCTATTAATTTACATGTCATGAAAAAATCTAATCTAATGTTATAAAGAGAAAATATTTGTTTTTCGTTTGAAACGGATAAACTCTAAAACTCCTATATCGATTTAAAAAATTATTTTACTTAAAGAAAGCTACATTGTCAGTTAGTAACATAGGTGTCACGGCCCTCAGTTGCCCCGACAGAAGTTGACTGAACTAGGGCCCATCAGTAACCCAACTCGACGGTCAACCAGAGGGTTCGGGTTCGGTTCGGTTCCCAAATGGCCTATGGATAATTATTATGTAATGGCTGGATAAGCAAACACAAACTTACCGAGTTCCGGAGGCAGGGTCGACCACAAGGTACCGTCAGGGGCAAGTGAATGGTAGGTGTGAGTGGTGTAAGAAAGTGTGTAATGTAACCTGACGTCACCGATGTAATCGGCCAGCAGACCCACATGCGTTGCCCTGCTCCACAAGGTGCAATCACTCCAGTGGGCTTTCACCGTTATCTGAACTCAAGTCTAACGTCAATTAGCACAAAACTATAATCGAAGAGGGATGCAATCTCCTCCCGGGTCACAAAGTTTTAGCGTTCCACCCGACAAAGCAAAATTCCTTCGTACGATATTAAAATATCACACAAGCAACACGTCGACGCAAATTAATGGCAATAGAAGTTAAATTAATCACTCAAACTCAAAGAAAGCCTCGTTGTCACGTATACGGACGAAATAATCGACGGCACGGAAGCAGCACGCAAAACGAATGCCCCCCGGCCCAAATCGTCGAACAGGTTTATTTACACGTTCTGTTTAGGAACAGAGACGAGCGTTTTCGCAAGTTTTAAGTTGTTATGATTTGGCCTAAATAATCCCCGTCCCGGGCATAAGGACTTATGCCCGCGTGTAAATTGGTAAACAGGATAGGGTCGCGACGGCACGTTGCAAGACCGCATCAACCAAAACCTCGGCCACCCTAGGCACCCCATATGGACCGGCCATACGACAACTTAACAATGCACCCACGGCGTCAATACAAAGACAAAGCGTTGGGTTACTTAAGTAACACGAGGTCTCCAACCCGAGGAGGATCCGTTTTGTCAGACCACTTAATGCGCTACTGCAAAAGATGTAGGTAATCCAGAGACCGTCGGTGCCAAAAACTCTGAGTCATTTGTTGCTGCGGGTCATATGTGCTCAACCGCGAAGAGTCTATTTCCTTGAAGGAGCACTCGGGCAGGCCGTTAAGCGGCTGACCAATCAGGAAGTGGCCCGGGGTTAGAACCTCCAAATCATTCGGATCGGACGAGAGGGGACAGAGGGGCCGAGAGTTGAGTACCGCCACAATTTTACAGAATACAGTGGCAAGCTCCTCAAATGTCAAAATAGTTTCGCCAATAACGCGACGAAGATAAGTTTTTGCAACCTTAACCACCGCCTCAAAAATACCGCCCCAGTGTGAGCAAGCCGGAGGGTCGAATTTCCACTGGATGCCCTTCTTGGACATCGCAGTACCTAAAGAAGTCCTTTTGCTGGACAGAAATTCGACGACCTCTTTAAAATATATATCCGTGCCCTTATAATTCGTTCCGCAATCAGACCGGATCAGGTCCGGTAAACCGCGATGCGATACAAAGCGGCCCAGCGTGGCCACAAAGGCTTCAGTGCTGAGGGCACTTACAAGTTCTAAGTGAACGGCCTTAGTGGCGAGGCACACGAAAACGCACAGATAGGCCTTATGTGAACGCGCGTTACAAAGGTTGGAGGATTTGACGAGGAAGGGGCCAGCAAAGTCGGTTCCGACTCCAGTGAATGGTCCGACTCCAATGGATGGCCTTGACGCGGTCGGGTGGTAAGTCACCCATCATCAGATGCGATATGTACGCACTTAAAGATGACCCTCCGAATGGTGCGTCGGCCAGCCAAAATCCAAAACTGCCGCTGCAAAATAGCCGAAAGAGCGTTACACCAATCATGGGTTTTCTGAACATGATAGTGAGTTACCAGCAACCGAACAAAGGCGCAGTCCTTAGGGAGCAGTAACGGGTGTTGAGCCCCGTACGGCAGATGAGAATTTTTCAAACGTCCGCCAACGCGCAGCATCGCATCGTCGTCCAGGAAGAGGTTCAGGCGGGCCAGAGCGCTCTTGACAACGGAGTCCCGCTTCAAGGTTTCAATCACGGGCTCAAAATGCTCCGCTTGGACCATACGGGTCCAATGCATCAAGGCTTCGCGACGCTCGCTAGGGGACAAAACAGAATGCGTCCTGTGTCCGCTTGTGTATGTACCGTGGACCTCCCGTAAAGGTGGAAGGGAGTATCACCATCCGTCCTACATTTTCCGCGTTAGAGTCCTCTCGCATGGCGTCCCTTAGGTGCACGTAGTTTTCCCGCCCTTAGTTTTCGTTGATTCGTTCTAATGAACACCAACTGCTCCGTTTCAATTTTGGCATACTCATCTACCAGAAATTGACCAAAACAGTGCACTGTAATAATGGAGATGAGAGCTGAATCATGTAACTGTAACTGGAGGGCGGAAGTCTTTTTGTTATGATTTGGGGCACCTGTCTGCGGGTCTAAAGTAGACCCGTACCCATCCTCTGCGCGACAAAACATTAGGGGATACTGTAGAGTATCATTAGCGCAATGTGTCTCGCTGATACGCTATAGGAGATTATCAAGTGTGCGTAAAACAATGTCTCTTTTGTCGCATTCCTGGTCAACCAAGAGGGATGGCTACCTCGTTTAACGTTGGTGCGTTATATCGTCCTGGATGGGCTGCGGTCGGTCTTTTGTCTACGCTAATAACGGATTTAAAATTATCGCGCTCGTGTTCAGGCACCGATTCCAGAGCGGTTTTGAAATCGGTAACGTATGGGTTGACACTATGCAGAGTGTTTTGTAATCCCCTTATAAAGCTCAAGTCTAAATTAGGAATGTGTCGGCATCGGACATTAGCCTGTTCAGCAAAATCTGCAATGAAACATATTTGCTAAAATTTTGGCATTTCGGTGGGAAGCAGGGAACCTATCTGATGGTAGATTTACTCCCGAATTTTAAAAGTCGGCATGAATTTAGATTCAGTGACTTGATGAGCTCCAAATGAAGTTATCTGGAAAGCACTGTTGTAGGCTCGAATATTGCTTAAGAAATGGCTGGACTTGGGATGCTCGCTATTCAAAAGAACTCGTAAGATCTCCGATAGCTCTTGCATAGAGTTTAGTCGTACCTTTCCAGACGCACAACACATTCCCTTAGTCTCTCCCTTCCACTTACGCGCGTGACAGTGTGCACAAACCTCAGACATGGTGCCAATGTCTCCGTGTTAGATGTAATTAATAAATGGGTTATAGGAAAACGCGCTCCTTTCTTTATTGAACCACGGTTGCTCTTCAGGATCATAAACCATAGACTCAATATCAGATGAGGATGAATTGCGAAGATTTCGACGTATACGGTCTAGGTCAATCTGACTGACTTGCCCGAATTTCCTGAATCCGCTCACGTTCTTGCGTGGAATGAACAGACACTTCAACACGCATGTCGTGATATCTTTGCCAAACAAGTGCGTTGCGTTGCTCGTGCTGCTTGTCTGTCTCCAAAAACCGAGCTAGAGCAGGCTGTGAGCGGTCTGCACTAAGTCGCGTCTCGCGTTCTTCAGGGTTCTCAAGTGATCGAGATGTGGCTGTGCGAATACGTTGGAAGCTTAAAAGCGAGTCTCTCTGCGTGTAAGTCTCCGAAGCGCGAGATAATGCGTGGCGCTTGCGATCGCTTGCTTGGCGTGTATCGCGCTCCTGACTATTCTCTAGCAATCGAGCAGTCTCAGTGCGGAAAAGCTGAAGACTTAATCTCTGCTCTCTCTCTGTGTTTCCGTTTCGGAAGCGCACGATAAAGAATGACGCTCTCGGTAACGCGGAAGTCGTGTCTCACGCTCCTAACTGCTCTCAAGTGATCGAGCAGTCTCAGAGCGGATATTCTGAAGACTCAACCTCTGATCCCTCTGTGTAACCGTTTCGGATGCGCGAGATAAAGAATGACGATCCCGGTCGATAGCTAAACGCATTTCTCGTTGTTCCACACTTTCCTGCGATCGAGAAGCAGTAGTGCGGAGTGCGGACTTGGCGCTAGGTCCTAGTCTCTGTGGACAAACTTAATGCATCACGCTCACGGTTAGCACCCAGCCGTTGTTCACGCTCTGCGTCGGTTTCGAGAGATCGAACTAACCTGCGCATTTTAGAAACCCTTGAGTTTCGAGACAGATTTGATATTTTTTTAAAAGGCATAGCTAAAATTCCTTCTTAATCCGATAGTCCGATATTTAAAACAATGAAAATGAAAAGTGATCGAATAAGTACGTAAGAATTGCTATTAAGAAGAATAATAATTATTCACAGAAAAATTAAACACATCAACCAACACAGACAGCCAAGGTACCCGCCGTTTCGACAGGAAGAGAGCGGCCTATCGGCACCTATAACATCACTTTTTGGGAATGAAACCATAGCGCGATCTAACTCAACGCCAACGACATCTAGTTAGAAAAAATTACATATTATTTACACAAAGGAATTAATTAAATCATGAATTAAAACTAAATTATCGTTACTTTAACAGATAAGTACATTATTTTTGCATTAAAAATATGATAACAGCAGCAAGGAACAAAAGTAAGAATTACATAATTAAATCAATTACCTGCAACAATTGTGCTTGGTAAGCAAAGACATGTAATATAGGTAGTAGTAACCCGGACCGGACATCAGTAACAAAATTGTCATCTGTAACTTTTGTCCTATAGGATATATCTCCGATTTTCGTCATTTAGTCTAAGTGACATCGTCAAAAGGTCAAGACGCATTCATTTTATAAATTGAAAAATATTTTAAAAAAAATATGCCTGGTTGTGATTAAAATTAAAGTATTGTAAACCACGGTATGGAGCAAAAACTGAACGTGATTTCGGTTTATTATCGTAAGAATAATGTGTATTTACCAAATAATCTTTAAATTTTACTACTTCTAGTATATTGTTCGAGAAGAAAGAAGAATTATTGTAATTAGTGC
The DNA here is from genome assembly GCA_036936625.1 of Parnassius smintheus behrii. Lineage (NCBI taxonomy): Eukaryota > Metazoa > Arthropoda > Insecta > Lepidoptera > Papilionidae > Parnassius > Parnassius smintheus. The sequence goes on along the minus strand of JAUPFT010000010.1, from coordinate 25,754,203 downwards.
CCTAGATAAAAGAAGAAATAAATAGTGAAGTTACTGGATAACATCCAGTAACTTCACTATTTATTTACAAATATGTTAATGATTAACGATGTGCCTACAACGGATTTTAACCTTATGTTTAGTAGTGTCACCTACTGGAAAATAGCTAAAATGTTTTCTAAATAAATATTCAGTGTAGTATTGCTATATTTCGCTAGAGGGTGTAATACATGCGCGTGGTCACAGCTTTTGTATGAAAATGTTCTATTTTTAAAGAAAATATGCCTGGTTGTGCATTAAAGTATTGTAAATCACGATATGGAGCAAAAAATGAACGTGATTTCGGTTTATTATCGTAAGAATAATGTATATTTACCAAATAATCTTTAAATGATTATTTTGTGCACTCAATTACGAAGAAAAACTTTTTAAAATCAATATTGCTTACCTCCTATAACATAGGGCATGATAATATGTGGCCCGTAGCATTCCTCGGTAAACAAAGAACATTTTTTCTTAATTTCAATTCAATCTATTCAGTAGTTTTGGCGTGAATCCGTACCATACACACAGACAAACAGACAAAAATTCTAAAAAGTCACATTTTGTCATCAGTTACGTTTTTTAACAAAAGCCACTTATTTTTTCTCGAAAAATCTTAATGTACAGTTTTTCTTTCCTTACTGTATTATTATATGTATAGATAGAGTAAATGTCATGAAAGGGTTTTTCAAAATTGGCAAGGCCTATGTGTTGGCAGACTTCACGTGTCCTCAATTTTTTTTTCTTCATTTAGAATGAAATATACCAATTCTACCACGCCCTTTTTAAAGCTTAGCAAAAATAAAATAGTTAACTTTTAACAATATTTCTTTATAATTCTTTAAATTCTGTTTTATTTTAAAACAGAATTTAAAGAATTCATAATTAATTCATTTTTCTTTCAACATTCGAAGCTGACATAATGATAACGCAGATAATGTTGAAAAACTGACAGCCATTTCATAACTTTTTGTTTATGTCGCAGGTATCAATCGACTTCATTTCTCACAATTTAACGGGCATAATTGACGGACTTCTACTTCTGAGTGGTTTATATAAAAACTAACCACGAAGGAGATGGCGGGTCTATTATCCTTCTAACCTAACTAGTCTGAGTCGGCCCTAAGTCCCGAGCTCACTTCGCTAAAAAATTATTAAATAAACGATTTATTCGAAGAAGTGCGTTTATGATTACATTTAATGTCATAAAACTATATGAAATCTTTAAAAGAGACATTTTCCATATTTTTTTCATAAATCCGCCATAAAAACGAAGATTTTTCAAAAAAAAAAATCATCAAAATCGGATGATTTTTCGATTTTCTGGAGCCAAAAACCAGGGGACCGCGAAAGTATAAATTACTTTTTTAAATTGTAAGAAATTAAGTCGATTGATAATCTACCGTTCAATTATAATAACATTAGTGAAATTGTAATATCACGGCTTTGAAAATATAACTGCGATACATGAACGTGACGTACATCGCTCCATTACATGCGTAATTGAAAGAGAAACGAGCAATTTAATTTAAATATTGTGTTTGAGGAGAGCTGTCCTCGCAAGACTCATCGCCATTTATATAGAATTATAAACATGAAAACTTCCCGTAAACTTGAAAAAAAAAATACTAACGATCCAGTGTGATTTTTGACCCATATTAAATATTACTGTTAAGATTTTAAAAAATTCGGGTCATTTGACTTTATTTTAAAATAACGATTGAAAAGTGTGTCCGTAACTTTTAATAGTATAGCATTCCGAAATTGACAAGTGACTGATAGCTGTTATTTTTTCATCAAATATGTCGGGTGAAAGACGTTTGCGTAGTTGCGGTTTTAAAAACACAGCGGGACGCCTCGTAATTATAAATTAATGTTATCTCAATTTTTACATTACCCAACAGTAAAAAAGGTGCTTAATTTAAGTTACTTTTTGTTTTAGCCATACAATTAATGAATATCTATATGTTAAATAATTCTGATTTTGAAGACTTTCTCGCTTGTGATGCAGATTGTGATGATTTATCATTATTACCCTTAAAAAAACAGGTATCAAGCATATCATATAGTGGTAGTGACTCTGATACTAACGAGTGCAATATATATTCAAGTAATCGCGGCCGTAGTTTTAACAGAAATTTTGACTTTGGATCTAGTGCGATAATTAGATTAATGTTTAAATCACCTACTTTTACAAGTTCTGCTCGATGTCCTATAAAAAGAGCAAAATAAAACTACATTTAGATTCAAAAGTCATCAATATCTGTTCCACAACACTGTGAAAAAATTGGTACCTATTATAATTTTTCAGGCACTATGTTACACATACTAAAATAGTCAAATACTTCATGTATTCTTTGTAATGTGTTACGAACTAATACAAATATCGAAATAAAGGAAAAATAATAATAACGTAAGTTGAATATTTTTATATCTTATTTACTTACCTGCCTAAAATAAATCGAGATTACATCAATATAATTCATTATCCAATTTGAGTACAATGCGTTTCATTACGTGAATATTAATCTCGTATAAATGAGAAAGCATTTGATGAATTCATTTCATATTTATTAAAGTATAGCTTAAATTAATTTTACATCGACAGATTAAATATTACGAATTGAAATTTTAATATTCCACCCGAATGTGTTATTTTAGTAATAGTAGTATGCTCGTATTGAAGAAGCGTTAGTAGTAAATACTTAAATCAATAAATATTAATGTTTTTTCCAGTGCCACCATAAAATACTATGGTACACAATAGAATACAATATTGTGTAAGTAAATAAATGATAATAGTTACTTTATTATCATTTATTTACTTACACAATATTGAAATATATGTAAAATATTAAAAAAAAAACTATAAGGAAAAAAACAAAGTAAGAACTAAATCTATCATAGAGTCCTACTCCCCGTGGTATCGTGCCGAGAACGTTGGCTGCGTTTTCTCATTGATTGGCTATACTAAGCCTTTGAGCGAGAAAAAACCAGCCCTCTTATTACCAGCAGCGACGACAAGTTGTGGATGCAGTTCATTTAGGAACTTCAGCCCACGGACCATTCTCTACAGCAAATGGCAGAAATACGTGGTCATCACTCAGACTCAAATTTGCGCCAATAATTTATTGCATGGCGTATTTAGTGTACATCGAGCTTATTTATATTACTTTATTGAATCATAATTACACACTCATATTTGCTTAAAATAAACTAATCTTTGCTTAAAATAATAAGATATGTTTGTAAAACATAATAATATTAATACTGTAGAAATCCAAAAAATATCTTATGTAACAACCTCTTAAAGATTATATAATTAATTATTGTCGAAACATCACACGACATTGGTGGTTTAACCTAATTGTCATCTTCATTATTTACCGGTCTATAGAATAAGGATGACAGAAAATCAAACAGTCCATCTAATGGTAAGTGGATGACGTAGCTCAAAGAGTGTCTATGACATATTATAAAAATCTATTAACTTATACATATATCAATTGTGCTACAATCATCAGACAGCTGCAGCTTGGCTCCATCGTTTATAAAAAGTAGTAGAAGAGCTTTGCAGTAGCTGGAGTAGTTTAAAATATTGATATATTATAATATGGAATGTTTATAAACTTCCCTTGACTTCAAGAAAGATCGTCAATAATATTTTTTGATTGATTTTGATTAAAATAAGAAAGGAAAACGCATGTTTCATCATCAACATCCATCCGTAAAAGTCTATCTGGAAACGGGTCTCTTCCGTTAGGTTATTAATGAAATAATATAGTATGTATATTAAAAATATAAATATTTTTTATTATTATTATATTACAAGTTAAAACATCATCTTCATTAGAGCCTTTACAAGTACACTGTTGAACATAGGCCTCCGTCAAGGAATGCCTTTGTGGCACGATCCTGAGGCACCTGCATACATCAACTTACTGTATTTTTACCAGGTTGTCACTTCATCCTAGTGGGGAGCTTCTCCACAAAAACAATAAAACAGAATTGTGAACTGGTGTTTAAATAAATTATTACATTAAGTAAAGCGCCATCTGACGTGATAAAAAGGTACAAAATCTTCAATCCCAGCAGTTACTGTCAATAAGGCAATAGACGTCGCTAAAATATAACAAATCAATTCATAGCCCTAGAATATCATTTGTTGCGTCAGGGTATATACAGGGTATATATAGGAGACCGAAAAAAAAGTTTTAGCTTTAGTGTCTTGTGGTGCTATTTACAATATTTCTTAATAAATAAATGTAATGTCTCTGTTCTAATGTCTATGTTACTTGTTTGTGTATCTATACTTGGAAGAGTTATGCTGCAGTAAAATAGCTCCATATATAATATTGTAAATTGTATGGTGAGTGAGGAGACCATTGCCAATTGTATCGAGGCATCCTGTCTTAATTATCGAAGCTTAGAACATATCTATGTAGATCAGGTAACAAGTGCTGTCAAGTTATATTGACGTGAACACTAAATTTTAAATTAATGAGTTTATATGGCTATTATCGCGTTTAGTCAACTTATTTATGTTCTCGAAGTTTCGAGTACCTAAGTTTCGAGCAGCATCTATAGCTACACGCGGACTAAGGTGTTTGACGTCCCATTGTTATACTTGTTAACACTGGCTACCTTCAATTAAAAATTATTAATTGTTGGTCTGATCTAGCCAGAAAGAACATATTGTATCTTAAACCCATGCAGTCGTATGTTTGGGTAGAAATTTATTTTTATGAATATTAGGATTACAAGTAGATGGTAGCACCCAGTCATCTCTAGTTAAATTACTTTCTAATCTATTGAATATAAATGTTCAGACATTTCGGACTGCAGATTTCCTGGGGAGCGTCGATTCAGTTTTTTTTCTACGCGGGTTTATATTAATATTCTTTGGAAATCGGCAAAAGAAAGCTCTTTGCTCAGTTCAGTTTTTATGTTAACATGACGTATCATATTTAGTAGGAAAAAAGACACTGATTGATATTATTAACCTTGCCTGATCCCGCTAAGGTGTAAATTTAAAGTATTGCAACCAAAAAGCTAATTGATCTCCTGGTACCATGACAACGCACCTACACAAGCAAACTGCAGAATTTCCGGCGTCATCTGGCTTATAACTGTTTGACCACTCACCCTACAGTCAGGATTAGCATCCTATAAATCTGAAATCTTGTCTTCACATACGGGAAGATTCGAATCATCCTTAGAAGAAATCAGCATTCTTTATCGAGGATTTGTTGTCTTGAAATATTATGTAGTGATGGCGGCGATCCTGTACGTGTTCACTGAATGAAGATTTATCGGAGCATCGATTCTTACCATCAGTTAATTGCTCTTTAACGCAGGTTTTTATTGATATTTTTATTTGTTCAATGTAAGAGAGATCACATTCACATTCAAGCTTCTGCACTCCTGCATTTTGTAGAGGGACATTACAATTGACTGATCGTAAAAACTGACTAATTTTCTTCAGCGGCTTGAAGTGTGTCCGCTTCAACATGTAGCCAATCTTGTCAGTGACAACTCTAACATATGGCAGTACAGTAGGCACACACTTGACTGTGACCAGCTTCACTCATTTACTGTGACGTAGGGACCCGAAGCCTGTTGTCATGCAAAACTTGCTTGATGTGTTGGAGCTCGGTGGCAAGGTGTTTACTGTCACAGATCCCTCGTGCTCTCTGTAACAAAAATTAACCACGTAGGAAATGCTACGGTAGTCATTGATACATCCGATTAGAATTCTAAAATACGAGAACTTTTGTCCGATTCTATTGAAAGTCGTAAATTTTTTTTTCACAAGAATGAATTTTGGCTGCTTCGGAAGAATGCTTTACTTCTAACTAATGTTACAATCACAGATAAGATGTAAAATGTCTGTATTGATATACTAGTTTGAGTGTATGAAAATATGTGCAATACGCTACAGTGAATACCTAGAAAAACCATGAAATCGAATCGACAAGACTTGCCGAGTGACATACATTTTGATTTTAATCCATGACAGATGTAAGTAACTATCTATCTATTATCTACATACACTTACAAATCTACATAAAATCTATTATTTCTTAGTCTACCAAACATTTTTCATAACTTTGTTTTTTAAATTGGTATTATTTAGCAACTGATTTTTATTCTGCTTAGGTAAAAATCGGTAAACAAATTACTTTCAAATGTATCACACCAAATTATTACGGATGCCTTTTATACATATCAAACTACTTTCTACTTAGAGGTGCATTATTTAGAAAGCATTTAAAACCGCTCCATAAGGATACGTGAAATTTCAAAATATAGTATAAAACATGCATAGCATATTCATATACTTTCAATTCGGATGGCAACTTATTTTTAAGTGTTATACGTAACATGTACTAAAATAATTGGAAAAATTCAGGACTTGCATAATTACACAATTTCATGTAAGTAGTATTTCATGACAGTAGCCGATAAAGCAGTCAGTTCACGGGAAATTAATACTGAAAAGTATCTCGTGTTTGCTATAAAGGAACAGCGTTTTCTTTAGTAAAATATAATGTAAAAATTACATTGTATACATAAAAATACAAAGGCACTGGCTTCATATTATTCCTGAAAGGTTTATGGAGCAATTAGTCCGCAATTTTATCCTAATACGTGTGTATGGACTTCACTTGTCCTCAAAATATTTTATTCCTTAGACATGAGGTAACGTTGAAGTGGTAATGAACCTATAAAGAAGGGTTGCATCATAGTTTCTCAAATGACAATACAGTAGTCATCGATAACAAATAATTGAAATTAGCTATCATTCAGTTTTAAGTAGATACAAAAAGATTAAAACATGGTCTCTGGTTTAACAGGTATAAAATATTTTACCCATTCTGACATTAAATAATACCATGTCGTGCTCCACAGATTGACCTACTTAAAACATTAATCGCACTCGACATGGATTAAATTGAATGTATTGTGTACAACTAATGAGACAAAGTTATTTTTATATCATGCTTACATTATTATTAGTTTTCAATTTATTGTGGACAAAACCATACCTCCAATCTTTAGATTTGCTAAGAACCACTGAGCAGACCTAAAGAGAGGTGGTTTGGTGTTATCCACAAGAAATAAATAAAATAACAATACTAATAATATAAGCATCTCAAACCCATTACACAAGAAGCAGACATTTAAGAAAGAATAAGAAGAAAATATTTTCAATATAAATTTCGTGTATCCTTATGTAGCAGTTTTAAATGCTTTCTAAATAATGCACCTCTAAGTGGAAAGTAGTTTGATATATATAAAAGGCACCCGTAACAATTTGGTGAAATACAATTGAAAGTTATTTTTTTACAGATCCAAGAAAAAGTTTTAAAGGAAATCAGAGTAATAATACGTAAGCGGATTAAAAATCAGTTTCTAATAATACTGATTTAAAAACAAAGTTATGAAATAAGTTTGGTAGAGTAAGAAATAATAGAGTTTATGTATATATGTAATTAGGTGTAAGTATTTTTTTATAGGATAGGGCGTCAAACGAGCACGTAGTCTACCTGATGGTAAGTGGTTGCTATAGCCCATAGACATCAACATCTATCCTCGATTACGAATCAAAATGCAGATGCGTTGTCACCCATGAGGACTAAAATGGAATGCCTTGTTTCCAGTAAAAAGGGTCTCCGGTTCTCTTCACTCACCATACGAAATACAACACCATTAAACTACTATTTTACGCTGGTATTCTGTGAGAGTAGGAGTGGTACTTCCCCGGTTGAGCCGACCCATTCGTGCAACCTAATTTAAATAGAGAAGATGGCTGGGTGCTACCATCTACTTGGGATCCTATAATTGGTAAAATTTATTCGCAACCCAATCATACAACTGCACGACTTCAAGATGCTATAAGTTCATACTGCGTAGATCAGAACAAATATTAATAATTTTAATGTAGAGGTAGCCATGGTTAACTATGACATTAGGACGATGAACATATCAGTCTCCCCCGTTACCATGGGTATCGTAAAGTGCTCGAAACGTCGGGAATATAAAATAAGTTAATATACGCGATAAAATCCGTAAAACTAGTTTTATTTTTAAGTGTCATGTTCGCGTAAATATAAGAAATCATTAAAAAGTAATTATTCATTAAACTTTTTCTCACTAGATATCACTTATTCTTCTTAGTACATATTTTTGCCACTAAGAAGAACGAAATACGAACTTTGGTCGTAAAAGGTAATATATTTATTAACATGCATTTCAAGTAAAGTGTTTTCAAGTAAAGTATGTTAATTTGCACACAACAAAAACCTTAAAAAATCTTTAAAAAACATCACAATAAAGCAATGAGGACAAACCGAATTAGTAAGCTAACTGACTTACAATTTGATTGTTTTGCTCGTAGAGTCTCCCTCTGTCGCCTCTTACGACACCCACGGGAAGATATGGGGTGGTGGATATTCTCAACCGCCACTACACGGCTTGAGGGAGACAGGCAGCAGATGGGCGGCAGCATCTTCCTGATAACACCTGTGACATAATAAAAAAACTGCGGTTGCCAAGCCGCTCGCCAAGCTTGGCAACTATGGCAAATATCCCCCCCATGAATAACGACGCAAACAGACGGTCTCCAGTTCCCGGTAGCCCCGCTATTCCTGGCTACGGTGGCGACCATGGTAACGGCGGGGCAGGGTGTGCCAAAAATCTCCGGTGGAGGTTCGGTTGACACCTACGACGACTCGACCAGGCAACGTATAACGCATGCATCCTGAGGACTGACTAGAACATACTGGAGCTGGAAGAAGAGGTAGACAAGTTGCGCTGGCATATTATTGGATTATCCGAGGTCCGAAGAGAGGGGGAGGACACGGCAATCCTCGAGTCCGAACACTTGTTCTATCCCGGGAGGGCGACCATCTGTCCCAAGGAGGTGTCGGATTTATTGTCCACAAGTCTCTCGTCAACAACGTTGTAAAGATTGGGAGTGTGTCGACGAGGGTCGCGTACCTGATACTCAGAATCACCAAACGGTATTCGCTGAAGGTCTTTCAGGTTTACGCACCAACCTCGACACATCCCGATGAGAAGGTGGAGGAAATGTATGAGGATATCTCCAGAGCCATGCATTCCTCCAAAACCCACTACACGTTGTTGATGGGAGACTTCAACGCAAAACTAGATACAAGAGAAAGCGGTGAGCTGAAGGTAGGGAAATGGAATGGAGTAGGTCAGCAGTTGGCCAACTTTATGGAGAAAGAGGGACTCTTTATGATGAACTCTTTCTTCCAGAAGCGGCCCTACAGGAAGTGGACCTGGTCGAGCCCCGACGGTTCGACAAAAAATGAGATTGACTTCATTATGATGACCAGACGCCAACTGTTCAGTGATGTCTCAGTGATCGCAAGGGTGAAAAGTGACAGCGATTACCGAATGGTTAGAGGCACACTGAACCTAAACATTAAGTTGGAGAGGTCTCGTCTAATGAAGTCAAATCTCCGTTTCCCTCGTGCTCTAATCCAGAATCCCGAAACCTTTCAGCTCGAGTTACGTAAACGCTTTCAGTGCCTAGAAGATTGCAATGCAGTGGACGATATGAATGACAAGTTGGTGGAAACTGTCCATGTGGTCGGAGCTAAGTTCTGCAAGACCCGCCGCAGAAGAACAAAAAACTCTCCGATCACACTCTTAATCTCATGGCTGTTAGACGGGAGATGAGGCTGCAATCGTCAACAGATTTGACAGCATACAGGCAACTGAACAGACAGATCTCCAAATGCATGCGGCGAGACTTATGCAACTTTAATACTTCTTGTATTAAAGAAGCGATCAAGCGGAACCAGGGCTCCAAAGTCTTTTCCAGAGATCTGTCTGCCAAAAAGAGCCAACCGTCAAAGCTGAAGACTGAGTGTGGCAACATCGTTTCCGGGACACCTGAGATTCTGAGTGAGATTGAGAGGTTCTATGGGCAGCTGTACACATCATCGTTGGAGCCACACGCAAGTGTGAGTAACGATTCAAGAGCAAGTCTTATCCGACACTATTCAGATGATATCTTGGACGTCAGTCTGAGCGAGATTAGAATGGCTCTCCACCACCTTAAAAACGGCAAGGCCTGGGCGAGGATGGAATTACAGCGGAGCTTCTGAAAGCGGGTGGAACACCGGTACTTGAAGTCCTTCAGAAGCTCTTCAATTCCGTCCTCCATGGTGGCACTACTCCGGAGGCGTGGAGCAGAAATGCGGTGGTCTTGTTCTTTAAGAAAGGCGACAACGTTCTCTTGAAGAACTACAGACCGATTTCCCTTCTGAGCCGCGTCTACATGCTATTTTTGAGAGTTTATTTTTTTCATTACGAATCGTCTCGCACGCAAACTCGACGACTTCCAGCCTCCCGAACAAGCCGGTTTTCGAAAAGGCTTCAGTACCATAGACCACATACATACCCTGCGGCAGATTGTACAGAAGACCGAAGAGTACAATCTGCCACTTTGCCTGGCATATGTGGACTATGAAAAAGCCTTTGATTCCATCGAAATTTGGGCGGTGCTACAGTCCCTTCAGCGGTGCCAAGTTGACTGTCGGTATATCGAAGTGCTGAAGTGTTTGTGCAGTAGGGCTACGATGGCTATCCGAGGACAGAACCGGAGTTTGAAACCTATCCAACTGCAGAGGTGTAAGACAGGGTGATGTTATATCCCCGAAACTCTTCACCGCTGCGTTGGAAGACGTTTTCAAGCTACTGGACTGGAAAGTATTAACATCAATGGCGAGTACATCACTCACCTTCGATTTTCCGACCATGTAGTCCTTATGGCAGAATCGCTAGAGGACCTTAGCACTATGCTCAATGACCTGAGTGGTGTCTCCCAACGGATAGGTCTTAAGATGAACATGGATAAAACAAAGATCATGTTTAATGTCCATGTCACACCTATGGCGGTAGTTGTTGGGAGCATAGTGCTCGAAGTTGTTGACGAGTACGTTTACCTGGGACAAATAGTCCGACTAGGTAAGTTCAACTTCGACCGAGAGGTTAATCGACGGATTCAACTCGGCTGGGCAGCGTTCGGGAAATTACGACACATCTTCTCGTCAGGTATACCGCAATCTTCGAAAACTAAAGTGTATAACCAGTGCGTGTTGCCAGTGACGACTTACGGATCTGAGACGTGGTCCTTCACTGCTGGCCGTATGAGGACGCTCAAGGTCGCGCAGCGAGCTATGGAGAGGGCTATGTTCCGAGTTTCTCTGCGTGATAGGCTCAGAAATGAGGATATCCGCAGTAGAACCAGAGTGACTGACATAGCCCAACGGATTAGTAAGCTGAAATGGCAATGGGCCGGCCATATAGCTCGAAGAACCGATAACCGATGGGGAAGAAAGGTTCTCGAGTGTCAGTTTCGTACTGGTAGGCGTAGTGTAGGGTGACCCCCCACTAGATGGAGTGACGACCTGGTAAGACATGCAGGAAGTCGATGGATGCAGGTGGCTCAGGACCGAGCTTTGTGGCGTTACTTGGCGGAGGCCTATGTTCAGCAGTGGACTTGTGAAGGGCTGTAATGATGATGATGATGATGATGATGATGATGATGATGATGCTCGTAGAGTATACGATAATATGATTTTCGTTAATATAAAATATTATTATATTATTTTTGATTAAAACATTTCAGACCATATATATTATGAAGAGGATGATGAATGCGACAATAATGATGTAGGCAGCTTCCTGAATAATACCTCACCGTAAACGCAGTTGAAAACCTTGGAAAGAGCACAAAATATAGCCTCTGAATTTTCCAATGTACTGAAAATATGTTTAATCAGCTCAACAACGGCTTCAGTTGCCGAACGACCCCTAGTAAAATCAAACTGTAAATCCATAAAAATTATGGAGCAATTATAGCAGCTATACAAAAGAAATTGTGGATTGAATATTATTTTTTTAATGTCAACAACATTAAAACAACTTAACACTATGATTAAAACTACTTTTACGGATTTTATCGCGTTTATTTTTACTTTTTATTTTTAATTCCCGACGTTTCGGGCGCTTTCCAGCACCCATGGTCACGGGGGACTGAGATGACTGACGTCCCGATGTCATTGTTAAACCCGGAGTACCTTCAGCTTTTTTAATTATTGTTTATGGTCCGATCTATGCAAAATGAACTGACTAAAATTAAAAAAGCTGAAGGTACTCCGGGTTTAACAATGACATCGGGACGTCAGTCATCTCAGTCCCCCGTGACCATGGGTGCTGGAAAGCGCCCGAAACGTCGGCAATTAAAAATAAAAAGTAAAAATAAACGCGATAAAATCCGTAAAAGTAGTTTTAATCATGTGCAATGTTCGCGTAAATATAAGAAATCATTAACTTAACACTAAATCTAAAACAAAATTAAATTTTTGCTAAGCGTTGTTAGTACAGACATAGGTGAGGTAAGGTAGAATAGGTATGGTACAGAATAGTTAAGGTAAATGTATATGAGGGCTCCACTGGATCTTTAACCATAACAGTAGTTCCAAGAAAATTAGTGGGTTCAAAAAAATCAACTTCTCCATATTTTTTTTATGGAAAAGGGGGCAAACGAGCATGCGGCTCACCTGATGTTAAGTGACTACCGCCGCCCATGATCAACCGCAACACCAGGAGAATTGCGGGTGCGTTGCCGGCCCTTTAGAAAGGAGTAAGCTCTTTTCTTGAAGGTCCCCAGGTCGTATCGGTCCGGAAAAATCGCCGGTGGTAAACTATTCCACAGAGAGGTTGTACGTGGAAGAAAACTCCTTGTGAAACGTACAGTGGTGGACCGCCAAGCATCCAGATGGTGTGGATGGTATCGGGACGTTTGCCGTGTAGTGCGTTCACGAAATTTGGCGGCTGGGATTAATCCGAACAATTCCTCAGAGCACTCCCCGTGATAGATGCGATAAAATACGCAAAGAGATGCAACATCTCTTCGCAGCGCCAGTGAATCGAGCCGATCGGAAAGCACTCGGTCGTCGACGATTCGAGCCGCTCTGCGCTGGATGCGGTCAAGTGGAAGGAGCTGGTACTCGGTAGCCCCAGCCCAGAGATGGGAACAGTATTCCATGTGCGGCTGAACCTGCGCCTTGTAAAGTTGCAGGCGGTGTGCCGGTGTGAAATACTGTCCCGCTCTGCTGAGCACGCCAAGCTTTTTAGAAGCCAATTTGGCCTTCCCTTCCAAGTGACCACGAAACTGCACGTCACTCGATATGTCGACGCCGAGGATTCCGATACTGGTTGAGGCAACAAGGGGAGTGCCTTGAAACTGAGGGGATACGACAAAGCGGTTCTTTTAAGCGGTTAACGCGCAAACTTGTGTCTTCTGGGGGTTAAACTGGACTAGATTTAGTCGTCCCCAATCCGAGACTCTGTTCAGCAAAGACTCGACTTCAAACACAAGTTTGTCCCGGCACTCGGAGACGTTTTCCCGAGAAATATTGGCTCGGCCGGTGTAAAGAGGATCACCAGTGCTGTCATCTGCATAGCAATGAATGTTACGGATATGCAACATGTCATTGATATTGTAACGATCCCCCCCCCTCTATATAATAATTTTATAATATTAAAAATATCCCCTTTTAAATAACATTATATATATGAGACCAGGATTAATAAAATATGTTTTGATCTTCCTAAATGATCTTTCAAAAGGTTTATTAATAGGACGTTTTCAATATTTTGGCGTGATCGACTTAGTTAGGACCCTTATTTACGTTGTGTTTGTTTAGTAACTTAGTTCTTTTAGGTGTCGTTTGGAAGAATGAATATTCACTAGAGCAATTGAAAGCTGTTGGTAGTGCCTTGTAAGCTAAGTGAACCCCGTTCGCGAAGACAGGGCTCGAAAAAGGTTAAGAACATAAAACGTCCCTATTCCACTTGTATCAGGTTTACTTTATTAATTTATTATTATTTATCCCTTCCCGCTTGGTAAAGGCTCACAATATATTTATACAAAATACCCGATACAAGGGCTTCGCTCTCCTACATTTATTAAAAAAAAATGTAGGGGAGGTACACGGCCCCACACACGCCGTGCACGGTGAGTGCCAACCATTTTGATGCACTCCCCCCGAAGGGAACGCTAATTCGGGAACTGGACCGTAGTCCACAGCAAAATAACTGGCGAACCAGTAAAAGAGGCTTGGCCCCTTGTTAGTGCGTAAGCACAAACATCGACCGAAGTCGCGCATGTCAATGCGTGTAAACGCCATACAGAATACGAACGAATCCAGCCACAGTGAATGTACGTCACACGGTTTAGGCAAATAGGCACACTGGCCGTAAAACCTCCGTGAGCGCCACCACCTGCCAGACCGCCGCTCCTGCAGACGTGATGTAAGTGTAAGGCATCACCACCAATTGCATGATCAGCACGGCTACTAGCCGCAGAGCGTGTCATGAGTCTACCGCTCACCTCAAGGGAATACGGTCCCACGTTGTGCGGCTTTCGGCCGCAGCCTTGAGAGTCTCCTCAGATCCTCCCGCCAGCTACCACCCGCATGAGGTCGACACATATGCTCCACCAACCAATACAACGGCAGATATAGCCAAAAGGCAGTTATAAGATAAGAGTAATAATTCGCCATCAGAAAGGGTTTGTGTCACTGACGTTGAGTAAATGCATTTTCGATCATGTTTGTCTCACCCACCAACAAGTTGCCTTCAATCATTCAAAGGTGGGAAAGTTACAGAGATACAATATTATGTTGTTATATAAAATATCGTGGAGGGCAGACAGTCTGCAGCCCCGCAATGAAGGGAACCGACTTGGGCAAAGCTACTTAGGTGTGAGTCAAACCAAGACGCAGAGAGCGCCATTGAGAATAGCGTCCCACCAAACAACCATCGCAGAGACGCAATGCTGCAGAACGCAACAAGCATCAATACGACTATCGTCGGGCTTACACCATTCCAAGGTCCCCCATACATCCCAGCAGACATCACCACCCGTATACCTCCATCGACCAGAACCACAGAGAGCGTCGAATCAGGCGCAGCACACCCGTAGATCCATCACAAGACGCAATACCGCCAGTAGCAGTAAGCATCAATGCAACTATCATACGGACGGCGCCCCCTCACAACACACCCAACATGATCCCTATCGACTTTGGTATCAAAGTTGGTATTGTTGTTATATAAAAAATATCACCAACGTATCATAGTAGCACGCTACTAAGACGCCAATGAACAAAACTCCACGTATCATAGCGGTAATGCACTAAGACATGAAGCTGAGTATGCCTGTTACACTTAAAAGTGCTACCAAACACACTCATCATCCCCATCCGAATGATAGACGACGCATCGCTATGCGCTACGACGCCGCCCACAAACGGTATGGGTGTGCGATGTCCACGGGAAAGCCGTATTGCTACAACAAACCCGCTTACCACCGACACTAAGATGTTAATTGTATACCTCCATCGACCAGAACAACAGGAGTGCGTCGAATCAGGCGCAGCACACCCGCAGATCTATCACAAGACGCAATACCGCAAATAGCAGTAAGCATCAATGCAACTATCATACGGGTGGCGCCCCCTCACAACACATCCACATGATCCCTATCGATTTTGGTAACAAAGTTTTTATTGTTGTTATATAAAAAATATCACCAACGTATCATAGTAGCACGCTACTAAGACGTCAATGAACAAAACTCCACGTATCATAGCGCTAATGCACTAAGACATGAAGTTGAGTATGCCTGTTACACTTAAAAGTGCTACCAAACACACTCATCATCCCAATCCGAAAGATAGACGACACATCGCTATGCGCAACAACGTCGCCGACAAACGGTTTGGGTGTGCGATGTCCACGGGAAAGCCGTATTGCTACAACAAACCCGCTTACCACCGACACTAAGATGTTAATTGTATACCTCCATCGACCAGAACAACAGGAATGCGTCGAATCAGGCGCAGCACACCCGCAGATCCATCACAAGACGCAATACCGCAAGTAGCAGTAAGCATCAATGCAACTATCATACGGGCGGCGCACCCTCACAACACACCCACATGACTCCTATCGACTTTGGCAACAAAGTTAGTATTGTTGTTATATAAAAAATATCACCAACGTATCATAGTAGCACGCTACTAAGACGTCAATGAACAAAACTCCACGTATCATAGCGCTAATGCACTAAGACATGAAGTTGAGTATGCCCGTTACACTTAAAAGTGCTACCAAACACACTCATCATCCCAATCCGAAATATAGACGACGCATCGCTATGCGCTACTACTATTTTTTACGGGATTGGGACAACTTCTTAGAAGGAAAAAAATTCACCTCCGATAGAGCAGTTCAAACCGCCTTCAAAGAGTTTATTGATTCTCGTCTGCTTGGCTTTTTTAGTAAAAGGATCAATGAACTACCTAGGAAATGGTGAAAATGCATAGATTACAACGGTGCATACTTTGATTAATTAAATATATTTTGCAAAAACAAATTGACTTTATATTCCTCCCGTACAAAATTTGATATGTAAGGACCTATTATAATCATAATGCTTTGGTACTGTATTATGTATGCTATTTTAGATAAATAAAACTTATGAATAAAGGTATTATTCAGTTAAATATAAAAATAACTTCATCATTGTTGTTTAACAAAAAAACATCACATTGGAGCTTTCTTCTGTTTTGGTATACATAATGCTTATAATACAATATTCTAAATCGAGCATTATTTTCAATATTTTGTAATTCTGTGTCTTCTCGTAATATTGCACTAAAACAGTTTTATCTTCTTCTAAAACCAAATTATACTTGTAACTTTTTCTGCATCTGTTTCTATAAAATTTATTATTTCTGCTTCCGACATTCACCGATATTTTTTTTGGTATTATTTTAAAAAAGTATATACTTAAGTATAGAGCTATGGTTATATATATGCTCGGGGTTTCTCTGCGTGATAAACTTAGAAATAAGGATATCCACAGTAAAACCAGAGTGACCGACATAGCCCAACGGATCAGTAAGCTGAAATAGCAATGGGCTGGCCATATAGCTCGAAGAACTGACAACCGATGGGAAAAAATGTTCTCGAGTGGGGCAGCCTCGTACCGGTAGGCGTAGTGTCGGGTGACCTCCACTAGATGGAGTGACGACCGGGTAAGACATGCAAGAAGTCGATGGGTGCAGATGGCTCAGGACCGTGCTTTGTGGAGTTCCTTGGGGGAGGCCTATGTTCAGCAGTGGACTTGTGAAGGACTGTAATGATAATGATATACTTACTTAATTATAAATACGTACAAACACACCAGAAAACAGCAGTATCGGGTTTAAAATAACTTGACGATATATCGAAACATTTAATAACTTTACCTCTTAAAATTGCCTCTCTCTATCTGTCACCAGTTGAGTAGTTTTAAAAGAATAATGTCTGTTGATAAAATAGTTTAAGCTTACTTAATTGTCAGTTTAGTCAATAGCGTAAAATTTCCTGTGTTGTTTAATAGATGGAATTAAACCAAAAACCGTGTCTAGGCCACATAATTTGTATTTGTTACACTTGCCCCACTGTCACATTTGCCTCGGGTGTATATTCCGTGATGTAGACAATGTCAACGTGAAACTTATGATTAATGACGTGAACCAAAGACCCTACTTATTGCTAGCGAGATTTTCCATCTTAGTCCTCAGGGTGGTGACAAATACATTTGGATTCTTAATCGATGGTAGTTATAGGTGGACCGCGTGCTTATTTCTACTTTTATTACTTCGAAAAAAAATTTCAAAATTCAATAACAGTCATACTATTTTGTGGCTGTTTGCTTCATTACTAGTCTAGTTCATCCTACAACAATGTATAAATAGCATGTTCGTTATCATAGTAAGCAAATACGTTTGCATTTAATGGTAGTTGACATGGGAGCAGAAATTTAATGATATGTTTTGTATGAACAAGTAAATGACATGAATTCATAAAGACTTTCGATAAGTCTGAGAATAGTATTATAGAGTATAATTTGCACCCGCAATTTATACTCTATTCTATACGTATTTGAAATACACGTAATTAATTTATCTATCATTTTATTTACAGATATTATATAGCCGTTTACTGGCGGTTAAGAATATCTACTACACCATAACTTCCCCTGGATGTCATAAAAGGTAACAGAGGGAAACAGGCGAGAGAGAGGCAGCAGCATCTTTCTGATAACATCAATTATACAAAAAGAAAACTGCGTTTGCAAATCCACTCGCCTAGCGTGGCAACTATGGCAATATACCCCCCGTGAGCAAAGATACAAATAAACGACTCCCAGTCCCAGGCGGCCCCGTTATTCCTGGCTACGGTGGTGACTATAGTAACGGTGGTTCAGGGGGTGCTAAGAGTATGCGATGAAGGTTTGGTTGCCACTTAAGACGACTCAATCTGGCAAGATACAACTCAGTCACCCTAAAACCTGAGACCTGATACGCAGAACCTGGAGCTGGATGAAGAGATAGACATGCTGCGCAGGAATGTTATAGGATAACGCGAGGTCCGAAGAGAAGGGAGGATACGGTGAATCCGGCAACTTGTTCTATCACCGGGAGGGCCAACCTCTGTCCCGAGTAAGTATCGGATTTATCGTCCACAAGTCCCTCATTCCAACGTTGCAGTTGTTCGTGAGCTGCGGTAGTCACTTAACATCAGGTGAACCTAATGCTCTTTTGCCCCCTCTTTTATAAAAAAGCTTATAATAAATAACCAAAGCGCTTCAAGTCCTAGGTTAGAATTTCAGTAAAATTTCAAATTGATTCTACACAAATAATAACAAACGAGCCATTGCCTATGCCCATGCGTAATGGTTTGTGCATACTTGCCCATAATCACCAACAATTACTATCGACTAGAAATTCAAATTCAAATGCGAATCATTCTTGAGAACTGTCATGGAATGCCTCATTACCGTACAAAAATCTGTGAGAGCGAGATGTCTTCTCCGCTCGCAGTCGCACCGATCTATTCGACGTGTAACCATAACAAAGCTGTAACGTGATACTACCGGAGGAAATTTTGTTGTTGTAAGTTTCGGCATGCTTCATCGTAATAATATTTCCTGTATATCTGTAACTTTGCACTTAGTTATACTTTCAATCCTATAAAATATTGTGTGGAATAATTAAGATACTCGTAAATCAGTGTATTTTTATCTATAATTTTAGATATTATATTATGTTTAAGAGGGAAGAGTAAGTCAGCTCAAATTCTAATTTCGCCCCCACTTCCCCGCGCGTCGTATGCTATGTACCGATATGTTTGTAATCACTAATACTGTAAGTAGAAAGGTCGTTAGACACTTATTTCATTAGGTTTATCATATTAATGCCTGTTTCTTAACGCCAAGCCAGCCGCTTCTTATTTTTATCACGGTTATTTCCCATTTTAATTTTACGTCGTACTGTTGCGTAATGTATATTCTGATCGTAAGCGACACAACCTCCCCGTCCAAAGGCCGAGGCGTAGTGACCGTGCTGCGAGAATCACGCTTCAAAAGGCCAATAGTTTAGGTAATTTCTTTTTACAGTAAAAATAATGGTATTTTAAAAAAAGTAAATAACATAAGCACTGCTTTATAGTTAGTTCAGTTAGTATGCAAAGTTTCATGATCTTATTTAAAGTATTTTATGAATAACAGCGGTTTATTGTTTATTTTGGAGGTAACTTTGGACTTTTTTTCTATCGAGAAAATTTTATGAAATCGTGTTTTCGTCTAACATAATCACTAACATTAATCCTCAACTTTACCATATATTTATTTCAAAATTAATGCTGCAATATTTTCGGCATAACGAAGGATCTTGTTAAGCCATTTGACATTATATTTCCCCTTAACTAAAATTGAAAATAGCAAAGCAAACACCGTATGTTATCATATCATCGCGATTTCTTTTCTTAGTTTCAAAATACCTTTAAATGAAAATAAAGTCCGGGATAGTTAACCTTAGTTTATTTGTAAAATAATTGGGACGAGCGAAGAGAGTCCTCGAACCAGGTGAAAATTCTTTACATCTTGTATTATCTTTAAAAAAAGTGATGGCTATCTGAAAATCAAACAATATGCATAAACGCTATTAGTTGGACGTATTACAACTTCTAAGTAAATATTATTAACCATGCATGGAGCAGCAGAAGGAGTGCCATTTTTTTGGTAAGAAATTGAAATTCTCCAAATATAAAAGTCAAAGTCAATTAATCTAATACTAATATAAACACTAATACACTAAAAACTAGAACTAATACGACAATTAAATTAAAATAATATATTTAAATAGAGCAACCTTCATGATATGCTCCGCTCAGTCCATAATAGCTACGCGAGGGAAAGAGATCAACCGTGCGAGCAAGAGGTCTGTCACACGTCTGTACGCTGAGAAATCCCAGCGGAACTGAGAGAATTTTCAGCCGTTTCTGGTTTATAAATGGAATATAGGTAAAAAGTACAAATATATATATATATATATATATATATATATATATATATATATATATATATATATATATATATATATATATATATATATATATATATATATATATATATATATATATATATATATATATATATATATTTAATTTTATTTATTTCTAATTCACTTGAAAATATTTCTACTTTATGTGGTTTTAAGTACGACTTTCCTACATTTATACTTATAATAGAAAAAAATAGATATTTGCAGTAAAAAAATCATGAAATTACAACTTAGCAAAATTACAACTTAGCGTGCATAAAGGGTTTTCTTTGACCTACCCTCAAAGAAAAACCCTTTATGCACGCTGGTTCAGATTTTGCTAGCCCGTTTAAGGTTACACTGGCTCGTGGACTTGGTGTAAGATCATATTTATATATTTGGCTACTCGCGCTGTACACCTTGAGCTCGCCGGCGATCTAAGCATGGCTAGCTTCATAGGTGCATTTAAAAATTTCTTTCTTGCCGCAGCCCCATAGGTAGAGTGTAGTCAGATAAGGGCACAAACTTTGTAGGAGCAAAACGTATTTTATCGGAGTTGCACGGACTTTTAACTTCTAAATATTATAATTCGGAGTTTGCTCACGTTTTAGCTGAAAACCGCATCGAGTTGTCGCTAAACGTCCCCGTCGCAAGTCATTTTGGGGGAAATTGGTAGAGTAATATTAAAAGTCCAAAAAGTCATTTATATCGTGTAATCGGAGATCAAATTTTATGTTTTGAAGAATTAAGCACTGTACTCGCACAGATCGAGTGCGTTATGAATAGTCGCCCTTTATGCCGTATTTATTCTAGTTACCCCTCGGAGCCACTAGCTCAAAGCTAGTCAAAGTAGTCTAGCATATTTTTTTGAATCTTACGCCTTTGAAATACCTACTCGCTAAAGCTATAGACGATGATAAACTCCTTGTTCTTTCACGTCATAACTTATTGAACAAGCTTGTGCAGTAATTTTGGAAGCGTTGGAAGACGGAATACCTGCATACGTTGCGGTCGGGTCATAAATGGTACACAGCTGTTAACCAATTAACGGTCGAAACTGTAGTTTTTGTTTTGTTTTTCTAGTTCTCGCAGCAGTTCATGTTTCTGTCGTGCCGGCAAATGTACTAAATTGAATTTACAGCAAATATATTTATCAAAAGATCACCAGGTGCCACACCCGCCATTTTGTTTTGGTTCAAAACGAATTACGCTGATACAGTCAACCTAATCGTCATTCGTCCCGGAATCAAACCAGGGACCTATGGCCCCAACAAATACTATAAATAGATTTTAGAAACAACGCGATACGATATCCATTTGAATCAACTTAATTAAATTCTTGCTGATGCTATTTCGTTGATTTTCAAACTTAAAAGGCAAAGTTTAAAATATGACGAATGAATAAATAATAATATATTTAAATACTGGTAAACATTTGTTTAACATCAACAATATGCTTATGAGTGGTAATAAAACAAAATATATTAAATTCACATCAACCAGTGTGCTTTTAAATATCTGTTCATGATCTGTTCATGATTTTGCCTTGGCATATGGTCTGACACAACTGGTTACTTCGCCTACGCGGATTCCGGATGTGGAGGATCATGCACCTTCCCTGTTGGACCTTCTGCTGACCTCTCACCCGAACGGATATCAGATTTCCGTCGATGCCCCTTTAGGCTCCTCGGACCATTGTCTGGTCCGGAGTGTTGTGCCACTCACGCTGAAATCGCGGTTGCATTCTGCAGGCTGCCGCCGTGTTTGGCACTATAGGTCAGCCGATTGGGATGAGATGCGGCCTTTTTTTGCATCCTACCATTGGGGGCGGGTTTGCTTCTCGCCGGATGATCCCAACGTTGTTGCGGATTCTGTTACTGATGTGGTACTTCAGGGTATGGAACTTTTTATTTCTTCCTCTGTGGTGCCCATTGGAGGCAAATCTCAGCCATGGTTTGGTCGCTCCTGTAAAATAGCATCATGCTATAAGCAGGAAAGCTACCAAGCCTGGGTTGATGCATCAGCGTCCCGGGATGTAAACACCAGCGCTCTAAAAAGGAATATAATTTCGGCTACAGGTCCTTCAAAAGAGTCATTGCCAAGGCAAAGTCAGAGCACATAGGCAGAATTGGCGAGAAACTAGTTCGCCTTCCTTCTGGAACCCGTGCATTCTGGTCTCTCGCCAAGGCTGTTCAGGGGAATTTCTGTCAGCCATCTCTTCCATCTCTGCACAGGGAGGACGACTCACTGGCCCATACTGCAAAGGAGAAAGCCGATCTTCTAGGCTCTTTCTTTGCGTCTAACTCGACTCTCGATGACGGGGGGAGTACGTCGCCGACCATCCCGCGGTGTGAGTGCTCCATGCCGGAAGTACAGTTCACACAGCGCTCGGTTCGCAAAGCACTCCTCTCCCTGGACATCCACAAGTCGAGTGGGCCTGACGAAATCCCCCCAATTGTGCTGAGGACGTGTGCTCCAGAGTTGGCACCGGTTTTAACGCGTCTTTTCCGGTACTCCTACCCCCTAGGCATAGTCCCAAAATCATGGAAGACGGCTTTCGTCCACCCGATCCCTAAAAAAGGCGACCGCTCAGACCCATCCAACTACCGGCCAATCGCCATCACCTCCTTGTTCTCCAAAACAATGGAGTCCATTGTAAACTGCCAGCTCATGAGGTACCTTGAGGATCACCAGCTGATTAGTGACCGCCAATACGGTTTTCGCCGTGGTCGGTCAGCTGGTGATCTTCTGGTCTACCTCACTCACAGATGGGCGGAGGCAGTAGATTTCAATGGGGAGACATTGGCCGTTAGTTTGGACATTGCGAAGGCCTTCGATCGGGTTTGGCACAAAGCGCTTCTTTCGAAGCTCCCTTCCTATGGGCTTCCCGAGAAATTGTGCGATTGGATCACCAGCTTTCTTGCAGATCGGAGCATCAAGGTCGTTGTAGACGGTGCAAGCTCCGATTGCAAGCCTATTAATGCTGGTGTTCCACAGGGCTGCGTGCTATCGCCAACGCTGTTTCTTCTGCATATTGTGACGGCCCAATATTATTATTAATAATTAAATTCAATATAAAGGGGCGTCAAAAATAGTCTTAAAAGATATATATTAAGCAATTAAGTCAAATTAATAAACATAAAGTTAATATATTTCAGACATTATCCCAATAACATAGTAAATTAAGGGCAAAATTATTGTTTTTTCGTAATAAATAAATT
Organism: Parnassius smintheus behrii; assembly: GCA_036936625.1. Lineage (NCBI taxonomy): Eukaryota > Metazoa > Arthropoda > Insecta > Lepidoptera > Papilionidae > Parnassius > Parnassius smintheus. The sequence continues at coordinate 25,730,478 of JAUPFT010000010.1, read as the reverse complement.
TATTTAAAAACTTGAAAAAAATATTTAAAATAAGATAAATAATAGAAATACAAGTCAAAAAATATTATAAAATTAAGTTAAATAACGTTTATAAGATAATTAGAAAATTTGTTAAAAATTGTTTAAGTCATGGGAGGTGTTCATGTATAAAAGAAAATTTTCCTAAGTTATTGAAAGAGTTCACGTATAAAAGAAATTTCCTAAGTTGTTGAAGGAGTTCACGTATAAAAGAAAATTTTCCTAAGTTATTGAAGGTGTTCATGTATAGATGTCTTGTATGGATGAGCTGCCGGAGATACATTCCTGCAGTTGTACATATATATGGGGTGGTCGGGAGCCCGACTGCCTGAAGTACTGTAGCACAATGACTAGTCCTATATTAGGGACTTATGATATTAAACTCAATGATACAAAAGCAATACTATAGAAGGTCTCCATGATGAATTTGCATTACAATAGTAGGGTCGTGGGTTCGAACCCTATATATGAATGACTTATGAAAGTAGGGTCTATGATTCAAAAGCAATACTATAGAAGGTCTCTGTGATTAATATGCATTACAATAGTAGGGTCGTGGGTTCGAATCCTATATATGAATGATTTATGAAAGTAAGGTCTATGATTCAAAAGCAATACTATAGAAGGTCTCTATGATTAATATGCATTACAATAGTAGGGTCATGGGTTCGAATCCTATATATACATGACTTATGGAAGTAAGATCTATGATACAAAAGCAATATTATAGGAGGTCCCCTTGATGCATAAGCATTGTATGGGGTGGTCGGGTGACTGACTGCTCCTAGTACTGTAGCAAAATGACTATTGGAGTAAGGCCCGGGGGGTACGATGGATGTCGCAGACACTCCAATTTTAGCTCATCTAACTTAGTAGTTGTTCGTTGTGCAGTGTGTGGTCTTGCGTTGTCGTGAAGCAGCAGTGGCCTAGGGCGATTGACCAAATTAGGTTGTTTAGCAGCTAGTTCTTCTTTCATGGTTTGCAATTGCTGACAATAGATATCTGCCGTAATCGTTTGGCCAGATTTTAGGAACCTGTAGCGAATGAAACCAGCGCTAGTCCACCAAACACTCACAAGTAACTTTTTTTGAGTCATTTTTCGTGTAGGGCAGCATTTGGCTGGGTCTCCAGGGTTCAACCATTGCGATGAGCACTTCAGATTATTGTACAGTATCAACTTTACATCACAAGTAATGATTCAATTTAAAATCGTCGAGCAAAGTAACACAGTAATCGACGCGTCTTAGCAAGTCCTCCTTCAAGTGGATAAATACAGTTTTATCACTAACACCGAGGCCTGCAGCTATCTCTGAAGTGCTTTGTGATGAATCCGCTTCCACAATAGTCTCTAATTCTTAATTTTCCACTTTGGTCTCGGGCCAAAGAAGGTGGAAATTTCCAGAATGAAAATGTTGAAATCAAAACGTACCGCGCTTTCTTTTGCGACAGCAGCGCCGTACATATCATTAATCCTTCGAGCTGTTTCTACAGTACCGGTGCCACGGTAGAACTCGTACTCGTAAATATACCCACATTTCGTGTTTTCAATTGTGCGGTAATATGCGACGCCAAAGAAAAAAATAATTAGATAGATAGATAGATAGATAGATAGATAATTCTTTATTGTACACCAAATCAATACATAAACGAAAGAAGAAGAAAAAAAATAGTGTTACAATGGGCGGTCTTATCGCTAAAAGCGATTTCTTCCAGACAATCTTTGGATGGACAGGATCGCAAAAATAGTAAATTGTGTGGTTTGGTGATGCAGAAACAATATTTATAAAAATATCCATATTTTATATAATATAATTAGAAATAAACAACAAATAAATACAAAAAATACGCATGTATACTACATATATAAATGGCACGAACTCAAAGATTAATTAGGAAGAAACAAATAAATAACTATTTTGAAAACTCAAATGTACCAGCTGAATGAATTTATAAATTTGAATTTGGAATTCTTAACCACACAGGAGATACTTCAGATCAAAGTTGTCAGTACGACAAAAAGCTAATTTCATATGTAAGGGCTGAATGTTATAATAAATTGTTAACGTTATGAATTAAATTTTCTTTTGAACTTGGAATTGCTTTTATTGCACTTACAAAACATCCAGAGATAGTGTTGTAAATCTATTTAAAGGCTCATCACTATATCGGTTGAAACCAGTCACACTTGCCCCATGTTCGGAAAAATTCATTGTTGCACAAAAATGGACGTTTAAATCGTTTTCATAGATCATAAAATATATCGACATAAGTATAATCCTATTAATTTTGTCGAAAACCACAGATAACACACCACAGGTAACTACAAAAGGAAGCGTACTATGACATTTGCCTCATTGATGGATAAGTTTGACAGACTTCCATCTTAGTTTTAACTATCTCAAACTCAAATTACAAAATGCTACATGAAGATACTAAGCTGTTTGATCAAACATAAAACCACTTAATAATTGATGTTACGAAACTGAACTACATTAAATGCTTACAGAGCAGAAGTATTTAAATGTCGATTATAGTTTTAATTAATTTATGTCACACTTGCCCCAGGTGTCCCTAATTGTTTTTTATATTCCGTCTACATACTTTTGCGTGCCATAATGAATACCTGGTACGTAGCGAGTGGTAATTCGCGCCATTTAGTATCGGGTAGCAGTACTAGGCGAGCTTTCCACAAAATTCCATACTAGAACTTTCTCCGTCTAGTGAGTCGGAACCGGTGTATACTCCATTCTAGATGTTTCAGTAGAAAGCCTTATATAAGGCCAGTAGGAACCGCGACCGAGGCAGTATTGAATTGGCGATCAAGCGCACACTTTGAAGCGATATAACTGCGAACTAAAGTGATTAAGTAGTGCAATTGTGTTTTATTCATAGTGTGTTAAGATGTAATTGGTGTTCGGTAATAAAAGTGTCGATTTCGATAATTCATTCGGCAGTTTTTACTGTCACGAACCCCAAGCTTGTAACAATATAGAAAGCGATAGAACTTGTAGGATAATATGTTCAATTGTTGTAAGATTTTTTAATTTGCCGAACATTTATTCATTATTAAATTTAATTTAAAGGTAAATATAATATGTTTGCCATGTAGTGGCGGTTGAGATATCCACTACCCCATATCTTCCCGTGGGTGTCGTAAGAGGCAACAGAGGGACACAGAAAGGAGATGGGCAGTAGCATCTTCCTAATAACAACAATGACATAATAAAAAACTGCGGCTGCCAACCCGCTCGCAAAGCGTGGAAACTATGGCAAATATCCCCCCATGAGCAACGACGCAAACAAACGGCCCCCAAGTACCCGGCGGCCCCGCTATTCCTGGCTACTGTGGCGACCATAATAACGGTGGGGCAGGGGTGCTAAGAACCTCCGGTGGAGGTTCGGTTGCCACCTACGACGACTCGATCTGGCAACGTATAACGCACGCACCCTGAGGACTGACGAGAAGATACTGGAGCTGGAAGAAGAGGTAGACAAGTTGCGCTGGCATATTATTGGATTATCTGAGGTCCGAAGGGAAAAATTAAGGGGTAAAGATTGGGAGTGTGTCGACGAGGGTCACGTACCTGATACTCAGAATCACCAAACGGTATTCGATTAAGGTCATACAGGTCTACGCACAAACCTCGACACATCCCGATGAGGAGGTGGAGGAAATGTATGAGGATATTTCTAGAGCCATGCATTCCTCCAAAACCCACTACACAGTGTTGATGGGAGACTTCAATGCAAAGCTAGGCACAAGAGAAGGCGGTGATCTGAAGTTAGGGAAATTTGGAGTAGAGCAATGGAACCGTAGGGGCCAGCAGCTGGCTGACTTTATGGGGAAAGAGGGACTCTTTATGATGAACTCTTTCTTCCCGAAGCGGCCCCACAGGAAGTGGACCTGGTCGACCCCCGATGGTTCGACAAAAATGAGATTGACTTCATTATGATGACCAGACGCCAACTGTTCAGTGATGTCTCAATGATCGCAAGGGTGAAAACCGGCATCGATCACCGAATGGTTAGAGGCACACTGAACCTAAACGTTAAGTTGGAGAGGTCTCGTCTAATGAAGTCAATGCTCCGTCCCCCTTGTGCTCTAATCCAGAATCCCGAAACATTTCAGCTCGGGTTACGTAACCGATTTCAGTGCCTAGAATATTGCAATGCAGTGGACGATATGAATGACAAGCTCTTGGAAACTGTCCATGCGGTCGGAGCTAAGTTATGCAAGAAGAGGGGGCAAACGAGCATGCGGCTTACCTGATGTTAAGTGACTGATGCCGCCCATGATCAACCGCAACACCAGGGGAATTGCAGGTACGTTGCCGGCCCTTTAGAAAGGAGTAAGCTCTTTTCTTGAAGGTCCCCAGGTCGTATCGGTCCGGAAAAATCGCCGGTGGTAAATTATTCCACAGAGAGGTTGTACGCGGAAGAAAACTCCTTTTGAAACGTACAGTGGTGGATCCCCAAGCATCCAGATGGTGTGGATGGTATCGGGAAGTTTGCCGCGTAGTGCGTTCACGAAATTTGGCGGCTGGGATTAATACGAACAATTCCTCAGAGCACTTTCCATGGTATATGCGAAAGAAAATGCAAAGGGATGCAACATCTCTTCGCAGTGCTAGTGAATCGAGCCGATCGGAAAGCACTCGGTCGACGACGATTCGAGCCGCTCTGCGCTGGATGTGGTCAAGTGGAAGGAGCTGGTACTGGGGAGCCCAAGCCCAGAGATGGGAACAGTATTCCATGTGCGGCCGAACCTGCGCCTTGAAAAGTTGCAGGCGGTGTGCCGGCATGAAATACTGTCCCGCTCTGCTGAGCACGCCAAGCTTTTTAGAGGCCAATTTGGACTTCCCTTCCAAGTGACCTCGAAACTGTACATCACTCGATATGTCGACGCCGAGGATTCCGATACTGGCTGAGGCAACAAGGGGAGTGCCTTGAAACTGAGGAGATACGACAAAGGGGTTCTTCTTAGCGGTTAACGCGCAAACTTGTGTCTACTGGGGGTTAAACTGGACTAAATTTAGTCGCCCCCAATCCGAGACTCTGTTCAGCATAGACTCGACTTCAGACACAAGTTTGTTCCGGCACTCGGAGACGTTTTCCCGAATATTGGCTCGACCGGTGTAAAGAGCATCACCAGTGCTGTCATATGCATAGCAATGAATGTTACGGGTATGCAACATATCATTGATATGCAGAAGAAATAGCGTTGGCGATAGCACGCAGCCCTGTGGAACACCAGCATTAATACGCTTGCAATCGGAGCTTGCACCGTCTACAACGACCTTGATGCTCCGATCTGCAAGAAAGCTGGTGATCCAATCGCACAATTTCTCTCCAACCCATAGGAAACCCATAGGAAGGGAGCTTTGAAAGAAGCGCTTTGTGCCAAACCCGATCGAATGCCTTCGCAATGTCCAAACTAACGGCCAATGCCTCCCCCTTGGACTCTACTGCCTCTGCCCATCTGTGAGTTAGGTAGACCAGCAGCTTTAGATCACCAGCTGACCGACCACGGCGAAAACCGTATTGGCGGTCACTAATCAGCTCGTGGTCCTCAAGGTACCTCATGAGCTGGCGGTTTACAATGGACTCCATTATTTTGGAGAACAAGGAGGTGATGGCGATAGGCCGGTAGTTGGACTGTTCTGAGCGGTAGCCTTTTTTAGGGATCGGGTGGATGAAAGCCGTCTTCCATGATTTTTGGACTATGCCTAGGGAGTAGGAGTACCGGAAAAGACGCGTTAAAAGCGGTGCCAAATCTGGAGCACACGTCCTCAGCACAATTGGGTGGATTATGTCAGGCCCACTCGACTTGTGGATGTCCAGGGAGATGAGTGCTTTGCGAACCGAGCGCACTGCACTTCCGGCATGGAGCACTCACACCACGGGATGGTTGGCGGCGTACTCCCTCCGTCATCGAGAGTCGAGTTAGATGCAAAGAAAGAGCCTAGAAGATCGGCTTTCTCTTTTGCGGTATAGGCTAGTGAGTCGTCCTCCCTGTGCAGAGATGGAAGGCGAACTAGTTTCTCGCCAATTCTGCCTATGTGCTCTGACTTTGCCTAGGCAATGACTCACAGAAGAAGAACACAAAGACTCTCCGATCACGCTCTTAATCTCATGGCTGTTAGACCGGAGATGAGGCTGCAATCGTCAACAGATTTGACAGCATATAGGCAACTGAACAGACAGATCGCCAAATGCATGCGGCGAGACTTACGCAACTTTAATACTGCTCGTATTAAAGAAGCGATCGAGCGGAACCAGGGCCCCAAAGTTTTTGCCAGAGATCTGTCTGCCACAAAGAGCCAACTGTCAAAGCTGAAGACTGAGTGTGGCAGCATCGTTTCCGGGACATCTGAGATTTTGAGTAAGATTGAGAGGTTCTATTGGCAGCTGTACACATCATCGTTGGAGCCACACGCAAGTGTGAGTCCAAGAGCAAGTCTTACCCGACACTTTTCCGATGATATCCCGGGCGTCTCTCCAGCACCTTAAAATGGCAGGGTTCCAGGCGAGGATGGAATTACAGCGGAGCTTCTGAAAGTGGATGGAACACCGGTACTTGAAGTCCTTCATAAGCTCTTCCATTCCGTCCTCCATGTTGGCACTATTTCGGAGGTGTGGAGCAGAATTGCGGTGGTCTTAATCTTTAAAAAAGGCGACAACGATCTCTTGAAGAATTACAGACCGAATTTCCTTCTGAGCCGAGTCTACGTACTGTTTTCGAGAGTCATTACGAATTGTCTCGCACACAGACTTGACCACTTCCAGCCTCCCGAACAAGCCGGTTTCCGAAAAGGCTTCAGTACCATAGACCACATACATACCCTGCGTCAGATTGTACAGAAGACCGAAGAGTACCATCTGCCACTTTGCCTAGCGTATGTGGACTATGAGAAAGCCTTTGATTCCGTCGAAATTTGGGCGGTGCTACAGTCCCTTCAGCGGTGCCAAGTTCACTGTCGGTATATCGAAGTGCTGAAGTGTTTGTACAGTAGGGCTACGAAGGCTATCCGAGTAGAGAACCAGAGTCCGAAACCTATCCAACTGCAGAGAGATGTAAGACAGGGTGACGTTATTTCCCCGAAACTTTTCGAAGACGTTTTCAAGCTACAGGACTGGAAAGTATACGGTGTTAACATCAATGGTGAGTATATCACTCACCTTCGATTTGCCGACGATATAGTCCTTATGGCAGAATCGCTGGAGGAATTTAGCACTATGCTCAATGACCTCAATGGTGTCTCCCAACGGATAGGTCTTAAGATGAACATGGACAAAACAAAGATCATGTTTAATGTCCATGTCACACCTATGCCGGTAGTTGTTGGGAGCACTATGCTCGAAGTTGTTGACGAGTACGTTTACCAGGGACAAATAGTCCGACTAGGTAAGTCCAACTTCGACCGAGAGGTCAATCGACGGATTCAACTCGGCTGGGCAGCGTTCGGGAAATTACTACACATCTTCTCGTCAGGTATAGCTCAATCTCTGAAAACTAAAGTGTACAACCAGTGCGTGTTGCCAGTGATGCCTTACGGATCTGAGACGTGGTCCTTCACTGCTGGCCGTATGAGGACGCTCAAGGTCGCTCAGCGAGCTATGGAGAGGGCTATGCTCGGAGTTTCTCTGCGTGATCGACGATTTCAGAAATGAGGATATCCGCAGTAAAACCAGAGTGACCGATATAGCCCAACGGATTAGTAAGCTGAAGTGGAAATGGGCCGGTCATATAGCTCGAAGAACCGATAACCGATGGGGAAGAAAGGTTCTCGAGTGGCAGCCTCGTACCGGTAGGCGTAGTATAGGGCGACCCCCCCACTAGATGGAGTGACGACCTAGTAAGACATGCAGGAAGTCGATGGATGCAGGTGGCTCAGGACCGTGCTTTGTGGCATTGCTTGGGGGAGGCCTACGTTCAGCAGTGGACTTGTGAAGGGCTGTAATGATGATGATGATGATATAATATGTTGTAGTAATTAATTAAACAAAAATGACTGTGTTATAAAAATCTACTATTCATTTGGTTTTATCACATGATTTTATACGATCTATAACATAACAACATGTTATAAGGCTAAATGTAACGTTTGTAAGGTTTGACAAAAGTTCAGTAGTAATAATAAACACTTTAATGATTATTGATTATTGAATTTTTTAATCACTTTTTTACTTTAGACGGCCTCATTGGTCTAGTGAATGTAAACGTGACTGCTGAATATAAGTTTTCAGCTTAGAATTCCAGGTTGGGCCAAAAATATTAGCTATTGAGTTTTTCCATCTATCTTCATGTTTTCAGTAGCTGCCGGAGTCAGAAAGTTAGCGATGTACGTAAAGCCGTTGATCCTGCACCAGATCTCTCTCCAATCGTGTCGTTTTAACGCCCCATCGGATTATGAGAGTGAAGGAATAGAGAGTGCACCTGTGCTTGCCAAATTCATATTTTATTATTTTGCAGACTTGTTATGTCACAATGTTTTAAATTAATTTTCCATGTCTGCCCACAACAGTCATAATTGTATGATAGCTACTGGAGCGAAACTGGAACGTATGTCAATAAAATATAACCGCTCTCATTAACCTGCGCGTATTAAGCACTAGTAATGCATTTATGAACCAATTTTGAGAGAGATGCGATTCAGTTCACTAATTAACCGTATTTTAAGTAAATATGTACAACTGTTAATTTTCTACTGTTCTCTTTATTCTAGTTATAAGCGCTGATGTCAGCAATGATGAAAATAATTTATATATTGATATAAATTTTATAAGTAGTAATAATTAATACATTTAAATAACTAGATATAGATCAACTATACGGCTTCAGGAACTGATAACCGGCGGGAAAAAAAGTTATTGCGTGAATACTGACGAAAGGCCCACCACAAAATGGAAGTGACGACTTGGTAAGATATAGTCAGAAGATGCTCGTCGTTCAGATGGGTTTTTGTGACAGTTATGAAGGTAGTGTTCTTATCAGCATTTGAAATATGGGGGGGGGTTAATTATGATGATAATGGTATAATCCGAAGGAAGACATGTTCATCAACACAGAACATAGCGCTATTTTAGGACTTCAGACGCTAAACTTTAAAATTTTTGGCATTGCCCACACAAGGGGGCCCCAATTTTACCTTTTTCATAAAATTGGTCATAATTAGGTGTTATTATTCCTCATGCGGCCAACAGTGAAGGATTTTATGGAACTATACGTCATTTATTTATTTATTTTATTCTTTATTGCATCTTTAAACAAAAGAATACAAAGGGCGGACTTAATGCCTTGAGGCATTCTCTACCAGTTAACCCATGGAGTGGTGAGAATTTGACGTAGGTGTGGCATTATAGAATAAGAGAACACAATTTAAATGATAACTAAATACATAATATATACAAACTACTAATAAATAAACAACACATATATGATCTATCCTTACATATATACAAATATATAAATAAATGGATATACATACAAGTATACATATTTAAATACATGCATAATTAGTATATACAAATGACTATTAATATATACGTCTGTTTGTCAATATACACATTAAATATGTTAGATGTGTCATGTAAAATGCGTTGTCTTTAATAAATGATCACGGACCAACTTTTTAAAAGCGTACTTATTGGGAGCTTTTTTGATGTCATCGGGCAAGGAGGACTGATGTCATTGCTGGAAACACGCGTTGGTTAACCCTCTTATTTTGAGATTTTAAGGACTATGTGACGAGATGTGTCGTTATTAGCCGATAGCTGCGAAGCCGAGTTGGATCTGTTTATTGTCCTCTAGTCTGACAATTTTTGTTTAAAAAGTGTTGCCAACATCTACCGTGTTACAAATATTGAAATCATTGTTTTAAATTATTTTTTAATGCTTTTAAGAAAAAGTATTTAATAAATATATCTTTTGTTACTATTGTATCAATTTTGATCTTTATCAAATACTGAAGTATCAGATGTGAATGTACTCAATGCATCCAATTGAAGAGGCTCTTGACCAGAAGTCGCTTCCGAGCCTCTTCACTACTGAGGTCACTCATTTGGTTCCTAAGGACCAGATTACCACAGAACCGAGCAAATACCGCACCATCGTGTGTGTACCGACCATATTATAAGACACTAACATCCATTTTGAGCGCGAAAATCACTCGTCACCTGGACTCAAATCAGGTAATGTTGCGCGCTAAAAATGCACTCCTCATTGACGCGGTCATTAGCAAAGTGATTACACGCAACCGTTGGAACTTCTTCGCCGCCTGGATAAACTACAGAAAGGCATTGGACTCGGTGTCCCATACACGGCTAAAGAGCTGTACAGTTAGAAAATTCCTCGAGTAGTGTATACATACAGTATATAGCGGATGACAGATGGGGAAATCCGCATAAGGATAAGAAGGGGTATCTTCCAGGGCGATTGTCTGAGTCCAATCTGGTTCTGGTATATTACAGAAGATCGGTATCAGTGAGACTGGTATGAAACAGTCAGTTTGCGACGTGTTTTATACACGCTTGACTAAAGTGCTTAACAACCTTTTGTCCGGTGTGATTAAGACACAAGTATATAATGGTTGAGTCATGCCTATACTCATGTATACCTGTGACATGCTAAGGTGGACTTGAACTGAACTTAACGCCCTGGATATAAAAGCCCGCACTACTATGACATCCTATAGGATGCATCACCCGAGATCTTCGATTATGAGGCTGAAATATGGTGGGCGTAGCTTTTTAACGCGCTTATCATGCATAATCGCGAAGTGTGCAGCCTCCGTAATTACTTTCTGACAAGACCGGATGATCGTAACGTGCCCGAAGATGGCAAGCCAGGAATGTAACTCTGGCTGGATGCAGAGCTCTCAATAATATCTGAGGGCAAACTGCCTAAGCCTCAACTAGGTATCACATATCTACCCCGCGGCGAAGCTGACTCTCCAGAAGAGGCTGCTGTGCTGCTGAGGGCTCAAAATGAAGGGCTCCATACCGAGCTCTGGATAATCCTCCACCGTAGGGACAAGGAAAATGGATTCTTATTAAGCTTTTCTCTATACGCTCTCTGGAAGCTCTCCGTGCGGCATGCGGTAGAGTCGTCCTTGGTTTTAAGATGATAACTTTTAAGATTAGGAGTAGCTCTAACGCAGTAATAAAGCCTGAACTGCCCCAACTGCAGTCTCCCCAGCCCTCCACCTGGATGGGTAAGATGTTATAAGTGAGAGTGACTGAGACTCAAGGTGGTGATCTCGTCTCGAGTCGAAGGTCCCCGCTGGTGTCAGCCAAGGATAAGGGAAAGGGAGGTGAGAGTGGCAGAAGGAAATGGGCGGGGTCGGGGGTGGTCAAGAGCGATAGTAAACGATGTCTTGATCCTCAGCATGTGAAAATGACCCCTGCCCTTGCCTTGAGGTTAGCCATATATAGGCGTGGCCTATATATGGCTGACCTCAAGGGTAAGACGAGGGTCCTCCAGGCAAATCTTCACCATGTAGCACCACAGAGGACAATATTGACCTCGCCATCATATAAGAGCCTTGGGTCGCTAACGGTCATGTTTTGGGATTGTCGGCTGCTAGTAAAATCTTAGTTAATACTAAAGACAGCAGACCCAGAGCTTGTATTTTTTTTTATAGAATAGGCTGACAAACGAGCACACAGTCCACCTGATAGTAAGTGGTTGCTGAGGCCCATAGACATCTACATCTATCTTCCATTACAAATCAAAATGCAGATGCGTTGTCACCCGTGAGGACTGAGATGGAATACCTCATTTCCAGTAAAAAGGGTCTCCGGTTCTCTACACTCACCATACGAAATACAGTAGCATTAAGCTACTATTTCACGCTGGTATTCTGTGAGAGCGTGGTCCTTCCCCGGTCGAGCCGACCCATTCATGCTACAACTATACTACTAATATGACTGCAGCATGGCTCTACCACGTAAAAAAATTTTGTATAATTTAAAATAAAAAACATTGTAATTTTAGCTGCTTCAGAGTACTGCAACGATGACCTTATTACAGCTTTCATAAATCTCAAGGGATGTACAGGGGCTAGAGTAATCATCTATTTTCTATATTTTCCTACTAGTTCATGAAATAAAATTGCACTTGCGCCATATTAATCTTCTCACTCCCTCTTTTTTAGATATTTTTGTTTCCCTGACTATTTCGTCCTTTACTCACCACGGATTAAGTAATTGAATTTATGACAGGAATGTGCTCGTGCTTTTCTAACTCGAACAAACTGAAGAGCTTAACGAATATTAAGTGATAAAAACGTGCAAACGCTTACTTGAAAGTAAGTCACTTAAAATTAACTTAGAATCTAGTTAATTAGTTGACTACTTAATACGTGTAAATCAGCTTTAAGAGGTTACAATTAATTAAGTTCTCCGAAGGTAATACAAGTTCCAAGTGATTTTATTTGTGTTTTGAGATAAGTACTATCTCCTTCGCCGACTTACTGTCTGTACTATTATCATTACAAGTCCACTAGTAAATATAGGCTACCCCTAAAGAATTCCACAAAGCTCTTTCCTGAGCCATCTGCGCCCATTGACTTCCTGCATGTTTTACCAGCTCGCCACTTCATGTAGTGCTAGGCCACCCCAAACTTTGCCTACCGGTACGAAGCTGCCACTCGAGAACGTTGCTTCCCCATTGGATGTCAGTTCCTCGAGCTATATGGCCGGCTCACTGCCATTTCAGCTTATAATCCGTTGGTATGTGTCGGTAACACTGATTCTACTGCGGATATCGTTATTTTTAAGTATCACGCAGAGAAATAGCCCTCTCCATAGCTTGCCGAGCGACCTTAACCTACCCCATAGGCTTAGCATTGAAGGACCACGTCTAAGATCCATAAGCCATCACTGGCAACATGCACTGATTTTACAATTTTGTTTTGAAGTTTTGAGGTATACATGACGAGAAGATGTGTTGCTATCTCCAGAGCGCTACCCAACCAAGTTAAATCCGTCAAATGACCTTTCGATCAAAGTTGGACTTATGTAGATGGACTATTTGTCCTAGGTAAACAAAAAACATATTTATCAACAACTTCGAGATTAGTGCTCCCAACAACCACTGGCATAGGTTTGACACGGACGTTACACATGATCTGATCTTTGTTTTGTAAATATTCATCTTAAGCGTTGGGAGGCACTTTTGAGGTCATTGGGCTTATGCTTGAGTTCTCCAGCGATACTTTAGTAAAATATATTAAATTATTTATGAAGGCCTTGTACGAGTATCCAAAGCCACAATAAAACACATACTATTACTACTTAGTAGGTACTATTGTTTGATAATACTACTTCTACTACCACGAGCAGCCATAAATAAAAATGAAAGGAAGTATTAAGTAACTACATTAATTAAACTTTTATTAAGTAGATATCACATAAACTTTTTATTACTTAGTTTTGCCAATAATAAATATATAATGCATATTATAGAATTATTTTTAGTGAACCATTTCAGAACAAAGTTAAAAATGTCCCTAATAAATATGTAACATCCTCTTTTGTCAAGTATTGACAACTGGTGACTAAATTATGTGTAGTACTTTAAATATTTTTGTTGTCAATTACATTACGTGGTAGGACAATGCTGCAGCTATATTATGGTTGTAGCACGAATGGGTCGGTTCGACCGGGAAAGGACCACGCTTTCACAGAATACTAGCGAAATGTTGCAGTGTTTCCTATGGTGAGTATAAGGAACCGGAGATCCTTTTTACTGGTAACGACGCATTCCATCTAAGTTCTCTAGGGGTGACAACTGTTCTGATTCTTAATCAAGGTTAACTGTAGATGTATATGAGCCACAGCATCCACCTACTTTGTACTTGTTTGTAAACTATAAAAAAGTTAATTCATTTGAGAATATCAATAGAAACCGTATGGCGATATGAAAATATCCACTACCTCATGTCTCATGTGCCCTAAGAGGCGACAGAGGGAAAATAAATCCGGAGGTGGACAGCAGCGTCTAAGTAATTTTATTTGTTCTTTTTCCCTATTTACATAAATAGATTATTGGGACACTCACGTGTCAAAATGGTGCACTTTTCCACTAAAAAAATAAAAGTAGCGCGAAATTCAACGTAACATCACTTTATTAACAACAACATTAACGATACTGGTAGTGGTGGTGATGTTTAACCATTCCAAGTAAGCTTAAAATGCTTGTTTTAGAAATGGATTACATTGGTAGTCAAATTGCTGAGTCTAACCCACATCTTACCGAGTTTGTAGCTCGTAACCAAAACCATAAAACATATAGTCTTTGTCTTTTTCTTCTTCAGAATGGTTGTTGTCAGGATTATTTTTAAAGTTTGTAGAGATTATTTTATTATTATTTCTTCGAAACCTTACACACATAAAGTGTTACCAATCGTCGCCAAAACCGTTCCGGTTGATAAATAATTGTAAACTACGGTAAAATGTAAGTAGGTAAAACATAAATTTCATTAGCGAAATGCAATGCATCGCGTTCGAATGGCTGTGTGGTTAATAGCCACATTCGATACGAGCTGATTTACGATAATGATGCATATCCATGTATAGGCCATGCGCCCATAACAAGCCCAATTTGTCTTATATGACGTATTGTATCGTCGCCTTTGGAATTTTAAGTACAATAAAATAAAATAATTTAAAATTTTTGTATCGTTTCAATACATTTCGTCCTATACTATAAGTCTTTGTTAATATTTTTTTTATTTTTTCGTCTTTTGAAATTGACCTCGATTCGGGGAATGTAAATACACCATGAAAACCTAAGGGAACAGATTCGCAATCATAATTATTAGCATGCACATACTTTCTAGTTTGATATTATAGGGGTTTTAAAAAACCTTTATTACATTTGCGCCGTACTTACAAAGATTTATATAAAAATACTTTAGAAGAACTCACCCCTGTAGATATTCTTTTGTGATTTCTTTCTCTCAATTTTTCACTAAAATAGTGGTAAAATCATTTAAAACCCGTAAAGTGTTAAAGTGATTTTTCTATATAGCTTTTCTCAAACCTTTGTGTCTCGAAATTTTGTTGCCAAAATACGAGTACATAAAACTTTATACTCATAGATAATAACCTATCCAAACAGATATTCATGAGAAAAGTAGTAGAAGATTATTTTCTCGCCTCCAAGCGAACCTCTGTAATTATTATTATTTTTCATGAATGTCTTTGCGATACGAGTATTTACATAACTGTAATTTCTAGATTTGTCAAGCTTCTGCCTAGAATAATTGCCAATTTTGGCTATATATACTTGTCTCTTAACTATTTCTAATTACATTATTTTCGTCCCGCTTTCTTCTAATCGAGAAAATGTAATTTCTCCATATCAGTAAATGTGATGGTGTTATATGTAAGATAAGCCGTAATTCTGATGGGCCAACGTTTAATACCAAAAAGGTTCGGTATACGAGTATACTATTGGATAGAGATCTCAATAAAAGATAACAGTTTTCAATTACTTCAGCTACATAAATAACCTTTTATATTGGTTATTCTTGGGGTTAAAAATCTATCTCTTATTCATTTTCCGATTTTTGTTGTACAATTCTGTTCAATTTCTTTTTTGTTAGCAATTTGGAAATAAGAACAAAACATGAACAAAAGCAAGATTAAAAAACATTTAGTAAGAAAATCATATATTTTTTTCGTGCATTAATTGCTTTCATATTAACAATAATAATTGTATACATTATAATTGTAACATTTGCTCGCTCTTGCTGCAAGTCGCGAAACGACATTTTTATGTAAGTCCGCCCATGGTCACCTTTATTATGTATTTTAATATATTATTGGAAATAATATTTTTGTTGCCACAACCTAATACTGTAAGTAATAATTTCAAGAAGTTTCTGCCTACAATTTAGTTAATAAGTAGTTTAATTAAAATTTTCGTATTTTTAAAAAATAGTAAAAAAAGCGCTCGAAATTATAGATTTTCTCACAAAAAAAAGGGAACTTGAAAAAAAAAGGAAAAAAGTCGGACCGCAGACAGGACACGAACCAAGGCATTACGACTTCGCGCCCGGTCGATATACACTTGAACTATAACTGTCATTAACAAAGCGTCAAAATTTACCTTCTTATATTGTAGGAGTTTTTCATTGTCTGAAAACACGGACAAAAAAAAATTTTCTAAAAATAAATCCTAGCTAGATCATTTATTGCCCCCGAAACTCCCTGGACACTAAATTTTATGAAAATCGTTGGAGCCGTTTCCGAGATTCCGATTATATATATATATATATATATACAAAGATACAAAAATTGCTCGTTTAAAGGTATAGGATTTAGAATGTATGTTATATGTATAGATACGTATGTATATGTAGGTTACGGAAGCACTGTCATAATTAACACAATATTAACATTTACACAGTATAACAATGTTATACCTGTGCTTACAAAATATATATGATTAAAAACTATTATATTTGACATTGCCTTTATATCACGATTTAATCACAACATAGTTTCATTTATGCCTTTATGCCCTTACATTTGACTACATAAAATTGACACGTTTCACACCCTTTGTAAAACCATATTGATTTTACAGAGTAATGAAAAAAACCTAACAATTGATGATATTATAACTACCACTGCGTCCTCGTTGGTGATTTATTTTTTGTTGCACGATTGTAAACAAGCTGACTGTTACGTTAACATAAAAAGTGTTCCAGAAAGAATACTACGAACAAGTTTAAGTTTTCTGTTACTATTTTATTACTTTCGTATTACATTTTATAACGCAGTTAAATTTTACATGTTGAATTAATAATCACAGAGGACAATGTTGAGTTTTCACTATAACATTAAATTTTAGCGTAAACTACAGCAACTTCGGCACATTTTAACATTCCTATTTGTATCTAAGAACAAGAGCATTGTTGCATATATGTACATTGTTGGAACGTATAAACTATTTCCAACTTTACGCAATATCGAACAATGAATATTTCTACTGAAAACTCATTTTAGACATAGTTGCGGAACAGCATTACTAGTTTCCTATTCCGTACTAATAATCAAAAGAGAGAGTGTAGCTAATGTACGAGTACTGACACACACACATAATTTTAAAATACCTGTCTCAGCAGATTACGAAAATACTAAATGTAAATAATATTCAAAGTAATGACCGATTGACTGTACTTTCCGACAAGTAGCCTTGTAAATATCTGACTGTTCTTAGTCGAAGATAGTTGAAAATTTATTCTCGACATCAACTGGTTCATTGAGTCTAACGGCGCCTCTACACGTTGGCCAACACAGTGGCGAATGTAGTAGCCAATAGCATTGGCCAACGTGTAGACGGGGTGTTTGGGCGTCATTGGTATGTATTGGAACGATGGCCCGCAAGTTGGCGCGAGATCCGTGTGGTGTCGGTTTTTTACAAAAGATCAAAGGATTGTTGGCAGAGTTTGGTCGCCGCGTCCACACGTTGGCCGCGCATTTAGTTTGCTACAAGCTCCCAGGGTGATTACACGCATCTGATTTAAATTTTATATTCTAGCTTTGTAGGGTGGATGCCCCAATTACCGGCCTTTTAGTGCCAATTTAAACTTTAAACATTCCTAATACTTTAATTAGCGCGATTTAATTATTATTAAACATTTGTTTTAATCAACAAGCTATTTATCAAAAAAATTAACGTTTTTTTACAATCAGATTATTTCGAGAACAATTTTAAAACGAAAAAAAAAAATGAAGCACGTCGTTTATACCTGGTAGAACCAAGCAATTATATTAGAAGTATTGTTGCAGCACGAAGGTCGGCTCGACCGGGGAAGGGCCACGCTCTCACAGAATATCAGCGTAAAATAGTAGCTTACTGATGCTGTGTTTTGTATAGTGAGTGTAGGGAACCAGAGACCCTTTTTAAAGGAAACGAGGCATTTTATCTTAGTCCTCACGGGTGATAACGCATCTGCATTTTGATTCGAGGATAGATGTAGATGTCTGTGGGCCACAGTAACCACTTACCATCAGGTGAACTGTGTGCTCGTTTGTCACCCTATCCTATAAAAAAACGTCGATTTCTTATAATTTAATCGTGCAAGTTTTCGAAGCATTATCATCATTACAGCTGTTCACAAGTCCACTAATGAACATCAACCTCCACAGACTGCCGCAAAGCATGCTCCTGAGCCACTTTGCTCGTCATGAGTTTTTCATTTATGTTCTAAGTTATAATTAGTACCTATTATTAAGTCAGTGTTAATTATATTTATTGCTATTGTTTTTGTCTTCTATATTTTTGTCAAATAAATTATAAGGTTTTTTTATCTAATATATATCAAATGTCTGATGAAACCTGAAATGAAATCTGATGAAACCAAGTACATGTTTTGCTAAACTTTAAAATCAAAACCCAATTTTAAAACATAGACTAATCGATTATAACTCCTTTAACTTTAAAATAAGTTAAGTTCTTATTAATGGTATTTATCCCAGTTTATGATGCATGTAAAAAATAAATAAAGCTAATTGTATATCGTATATCTATTTACAGCCCCATTAATAACCACTATTATTTTATAATTCTTTTATAAAAACGTTAACCCCACACTAGGATTTTCTCCCGTATCGCGCAGGCAGTTTACAAACATAAATTGCACAAGAACACACATCCAGACCCGAAACAATTATTTGTAGGACATACAAATACTTGTTCCGTGCGGGATCAAACCCGCGGCGCTCGGCGCAGCCACTCATTGCTGAGCCACTGCGCCACGATGCTTATAAATTCGTCCGCACATTGGCCCGAACCGAAGTAAACTGAACGACCTTCCAACGTGTGGACGCCGTTACCAAATCTCGGCCAATATATTCGCCACTCCATTCGCCACTGTGTTGGCCAACGTGTAGAGGCGACATAAGGCAAATCTAGTAGCAAGTGGTTCTCACTAAAATGCGTCGTACTTTTACGGAATCAGTTTCTAAATCATTATCAAGCTCGAGTCCAGTCGTGTATAAAGTACAGTCCTACAGTTAGACTGGCGCTGCTTAGTTGGAGAAAAGATATATCATGAAAGTAATCGATATTTTATTTTTATTTTTGAAGCTAATCAACATATCTCCTATCTGATGCTAATATAGGAGCAGTGTTGAACAATTGAATAGGTTTTCTACATGTTATATTTCAAATGGGTGTTTAAATATATATGTTCACTATCGGCCGTCCGTATTTTACTTTGCAATGAGTTACGGTTTGAATTTTGTTATTTGACGTGTTTTTTTAAATTATTAACCCTATTACCCTTAATTTTTGTGGCGGCCAGTGTCTGCAAAACATCATTCGTAGCAGCTACGTTTTACACGAAACGTCGAAACTTGCCAATGGAAAACTGTTGCTTGTTTGTGTCGAGCCTTAATGGTTATGGTGGTAGAGCCACACGGCAGCTGTATGCTAGATGTATTTGTTTTCCAATCAATAAGTATTAAGTAAGTAAAGTAAGCAGTACATATTATCAGAACTACAGCTTACATCTTTATTTTGGCTTTTGGTTCGGTTATTTACTCAATAAAATGATGTTAAGGTTTAAAAAAAATTTACTATCCCAAAAATGTAAATACACTTACGAAGGTATTAATCTATTATTTATTTTAAAGGCAGATGGCAGGCGTGTGTCGTTCACCCAGTTATGTTTTTTATTACGCCATTTTATTTCATATCCAAAAGCGTTTCTGTTTACGGCATACATGTCACTTTATATGTAAACTGTTTATGAGACTCTAAATTATGAAAAAATTTAAACTTTTACAAAATAAGCTCAAAAAGAGCATATTGATATGAAGTATACATTACTTTACTATGTAGTAAACCCCTCCTTTTCTGCCAAGGAGTCACCTAGGTAGTTAACATACTCTCACCTACTTTTGCGGTCAAATAACAGTGTTTTCACTTATGCGTTCCGGTTTAAGTATTTTTTTAATAAAAGTAGAGGCAAAAGAACATACGGTTCACCTAATAGTCAGTTAATATCGCCGCCCATGAACAAATGCAACATCAGGGGAATTGTGGGTGCATTGCCGGCCTTTTAGTAGGGAGTAAGCACTTTTCTGGAAGGTGCCTAAGTTGTATCTGGAAAAATTGCCAGTGGTAAGCAATTCCACAGAGAGGTTGCAAGAGGAAGAAAACTCCTAGTAAAACGGATAGTGGTTGACCACGAAGCATTCAGATGGTGTGGTGCTGATGGTATTGTGAGTTTTGACGCGATATGATTTCGTGAAATTGGGCGGCTGGAATTAATTCGAACAATTCCTCAGAGCACTCCCCGTAGTAGATGCGTTAGAAAATGCAAAGGTATGCAACATCCCTTCGCAGAGCCAGTAAATCGAGCCAATCAGAAAGAACTCGGTCGTTGACTATGGAAGGATTGAAGAATGGTCGATCGTGGAAGGAGAAGGATCGTTAAAGGAGCTGCCGAAGATGCATTCCCAAGGGTCTACATATATACGGGGTGGTCGGGTGACTGACTATTATAGTACTTGTTGCACATTGTATAGTCCTATATTAGGGACTAATGATAGTAAGGTTTATATGATACAAAAGTTTTATTAAAGAAGGTCTCTATGGTGCATAAGCATTACAATAATAGAGTTGTGAGTTGAATCCCCATATATTAAAGGCATATGATAGTAAGGTATTTGATACAAAAGCATTATTATAGAAGGTCTCTATGATGCATATGCATTACAATAGTAGAGTTGTGGGTTGAAGTACCATATATTAAAGACATATAATATCAAGGTATATATACAAAAGCATTATTATAGAAGGTATCTGTGATGCAAAAGCATTACAATAGTAGAGTTGTGGGTTGAATTCCCATATATGAAAGACTTATGATAGTAAGGTCTATGATACAAAAGCATTATTATAGACGGCCTCTTTGATGCACAAGCATTACAATAGTAGAGTTATGACTTGATATCTTATGTATTAAATACTTATAAAAGTTAGGTCTATGATACAAAATCATTACTATAGAAGGTCTCTATGATGCATTAGCATGTTGTCATAGTAAAGTTGAGGATTGATGTCCCGTATATTAAATACATATAAGGTCTACGAAATAAAGCGAATATGGGAAAGGATTATTATAGTAGCGTGTAGACTGAATCACAGCGTCCGAGACCGAAATAAACTTGGACTCGCTAACCGATGTGTACTAAAAATATCATTTTAGTATCGGTGGTAAGCGGTGTGTTGTAGCAATATGGTTCGCCCGTGGACATCGCACACCCGTACCGCTTGTGGGCAGCGTCTTAGCGCATAGCGTTTTGATATGTCGGCTATCTTTCGGATTGGGATGAGTGAGTTTCGTGGCACTTTTAAGTGTAACAAGCTAACTCGATTGCTCTAGTAAATATTCGTTCTTCCAAAATACACATAAAACAACTAAGTTACTAAACAAACACAATATAATAATAAGGGTCAAAATTAAGATGATCACGCCATAAATATAATAAACGGCCTATTACTAAACCTTTAGAAAGATTATTTTGAATGATCATAACATGTTTGTTTATTCTGGTCACGTATATATAATATATATAATTAGATAGAAAAGGGGAAAAATATAATATATAAGAGGGGGGGGGGGGACGCTACAATGTGCGGAAGAAACAGTGTTAATGATAGCACGCAGACTTGTGAAACACCAGCGTTAATAAACTCGTAATCAACTTTTCTTTAAGAAGTTTCTTACATAGATTTACCATATTATAATTTTTAAAAACATATTTTTTACATCATCATTACAGCCCTTCACAAGTTCACTGTTGCCCTAGGGATATAAGGAATGCCACAAAGAATGAAAATCAAACCAATAAAGGCCGCCCCTAAGAATGCCTATATTGTAATTATAATATATATAATAATTAAAATATAATAATATTATATATATATATTAAAAAAACATTCTGTTCGTGTGTCCGACTAAACTCCTTCTTAACGGCCCGACCGATGTTCATGAAATTTTGTGATTAATTTGGTTCTAGAATGGTCTACATTTGCAATTGGGCCAGGTAGCTGCTGTCCAGAGATCACTAGAATATTATGTAAAATTTTCTATACGTATTTATTCTAAAGATTATTTCTTTCACTTTTGCCAACGTAACATGAACGTTGAGTTTATAGTTCTTTTTTATTTTTCATTTTATTTTTCAAAAATAATCGGGGTAAAGCTACGATATAATTCTTAGGATCAAATATTTGATACAGCTCTTATTGCTCGCTATTGAAATAATAATATTGTTGAAAAATATCTAATGGCTACCACGTGACCGATGAGGAAAAATAAGAAAAACATTGAAAATACGCTAAATTTTAAAAGCGATGTGCGGCCAGGTTTTTAGTAGTAGCCTTATCAAAGTAGTATATGCCAAGTTCGTCAGCCTGTAAAAATGTCTAAGTCTAAGGTACTCAACTAGAGCTAGCTATAAATGAAAATGAACAGTGAAATTTAGAAATATAACAATATGTTTTTTATTTAAGTAATAAATAAGAAAAAAAATAAGTCATTATTTCACCCTTGAGTCGTTATATAAGTTTACTAAGGGAAATGTCGGAAATTTTCATTGCCTTTAACAGAAGGTTGAATAACCATATCTTAAAGTCGTCATTTCGCATCGTGTTTGCAGTTGAGTACTCGCTTTATGGTTAAATAAGGCAAAGCATAAAATAGTTATTATACGTCTTAACTTGGTTTATTATCACGAAAACGGTAAGTAAAATATATGTTAACACATGTTCCCGTTTGATTGTCGGTTTTTTTCTCTTTATTTAGTCTACAAAACTGAACACAATTATAACATGCTGACGGGTATTATATAGAACAAATATTATGTCCAAAATTTTATTCTTATAATATATATGTGGATACAGATTGCACAAATCTTATATGAAATAAAGCTTGGTACTTAAAGTTATAATATATTATTGCTAAAGTAAATACCAAATTAAATTAAGTTAAGGCTAATTTAAATTACATACCTGAAATAAAGATACTGATACAATTTGTTTTTTTTTTGTGGAGGCTACAGAACCCATGAAAACATTCACGCCAGATCAAACATTTTTTTATAGGATAGGGAGACAAACTAGCACACCGTCCACCTGATGGTAAGTGGTTGCTGCGGCCCATAGACATCTACATCTATCGTCGATTACAAATCAAAATGCAGATGCGTTGTCACCAGTGAGAACTAAGATGGAATGCCTCGTTTCTAGTAAAATGGGTCTCCGGTTAACAATGTTACTGGATTAACACATGCGATATAATGGCAAATCTTGTCAGAGAATCGTTCTACAAAGTGGGAGACTAAATGTTTTATGATTCTGAAGGTGACTATTAAAACGAGGTATTAATATGCACTCTAAGATCATTGGTGAATCAACATAACTATTAATCAATTTAAACAAAAACATTATATCAAACATTTTCCTACGCATATGCAACAGAACCATTTAAAAATGTTTCAGCCCATCATTGTAAGAATAAAGTTTAGGGCAGTTGTTCTCGGCATAGCTAAGGACATACAAAAAATGTTTCTGAACACGCTCTGTTCGCACAGTGTTGATAGTATAAGTAGGATTCCAAACAATACTGCAGCACTATAAATAGCTTCTGGCAAGAGAATTATAAATAGTTATGATTAGTCTACTGTTTTTAAAAATATTCATTTGCCTACATATAAAAGCTGAGAGTTTTGAAGATTTTTTGATAATGTAATCAAAATGTTGCCGAAAAAAAAGAGTAATATCTACAAAAGCCCCCAAATCTCGCAAGCAAGATACGTCTTTTATGGCCTTGTCACCAATAAAATACTCACCTATGTAACACTACTTTTTTCGGATAAATTTAATATGGTAACATTTTCGCGTATTCAATATAATTAGATTATCCTTACATCTATCAATTTTATCGAGATCTTGCTGTAAGACAATAACATCGTGGACACTTTTTATAGTTCAATAATGTTTTATCATATACATCTGCATACATTTCGAATTTCGAATTAAGAATTTTACTTATATCGTTAATTAAAAAAAAAACAACGGATCGAGGTGAGAACCTTGAGGAACACCGGATGTCATAAAATAATGATTTTAATACATTTATAGTAATGAGTTGTGAACGGTTACTCAAGTATGATTCACACCACCTGAGCAGTATTCCATGAATGCCCATTAATTTCAGTTTAAGCATTAATGTGTCACGATTTACAACATCGAATGCCTTATGAAAATCAGTATAAATAGCGCGAACTTCTTTTCCACTATCAATGGCATTAGAAATGTCCAATATGTAACTCACAGCCGTGGTAGCTCAGATGGTTAGCGCTCGCTGTAAATTTCACAGAACGCTAGCAAACCGGGTTCGATCCCCGCCGGCACCAATGAAATTTTTAATTGCAATTTTAAATGCTGATTTACCACACGCTCGGTGGTGAAGGAAAAGATCGTGAGGAAACCTGCATGTCTGAGGAATAAGAAAAAAATATTTCGAAGACATGTGAAGTTCGCCAACACGCATTGGGGCAGCGCGGCGGACACTTCCTTGCCCTACAAACCCTCTCAGAAATGAGGGGAGGCCTGTGCCCAGTAGGACGTATAAAGGCTGTAACTAATATGTAACTCACAAGATTAGAATCTGATGATCTTTTTGGAAAAAACCCATGTTGATTATCAGATGCTCATGTAAAAATACGGGCTGCTTTTTTCCAGCGAGCTCTAAATGAGACGTAAGAATTTTTTACCCTGCGTTTTTTTTTGTTAAATACTTTCACTGCTGGCAAAATCCGTCGCAAATGCATGGCTGGCCTACATAATCACTCTGTTACGGTGTCTATTCATCAACACAACACAAATACACACATTTTGGCCTTGCAATAGAATTAGTACCATATAATCACTTTTTTAACTAACATATTTCTCTATAATACATTTTTTTTTCTCTTTATTAGGGATAACAAAGAATTGTACAATATAATCTTATCATTAAACACAGTACTATATTTAAGCTTAATAATTATACATTCAACACATTATCCACATATTACTACTGGGTCTGTATACGTAACAATTAAAAATTAAAATGTAATGTTCTATTAAAAACGACCCGTTCACCAATAAATACAGAGAAAAACAAGCTAATTTACACATATGCATGTACATGTGCACGCATATACATACACACATATATACAAACATATACACACACGCACATACACATACACTTATATAGATAATACATAGTGAAAAATTAAATTTAACCCAAATAAGCAATTACATTAACTTGCATCAAATTCAGATAGAACCTCATACACAGCCTTTTTATATCTAGAAGAAGTTAATCCAAAGATATCTATGGCATAAAATTTGTTGTATAATTTCATTATACGATTAAGAGGTGCACGTGCACCTACATGTGTTTTACTTGGTTTGGAGCGAAAATTTGATGTGAATGGAGCTCACGTATACGCTTCGAGCGATTAAGTATACGAATGTATATTTGATTGGCGAGTTAATTAAAATCAAATTTGTTATGGCAGATATTGTAAAGCAAAGTTTGATCCAAGAGCATCCTTCTCGATTCTAAAGAAAGAACACTAAATTTTCTTAATAAAAGTTCATAACATTCATTAGATTCACTTTTAAAGAAATTGTACATTGTAGATTTTAAAACATTTCGTTGAACACGCTCCAAGTGTAAACTATATTTACTATATATTGGACTTCATATAACTGATCCATATTCTACCTGTGATCTTATTAGAGTTTTATATAAAGTTAAAAATGTGGTGGGATGTTTGAAGGAAGAACATTTCCGCATAACAAAACCATAAAGCTGATAGGCTTTTTTTGGTTATGTGCGTTACGTGTTCATCAAAGTGTAGTTTAGAGTCTAAATACAATCCTAGATCCCTGATTAAAGATACTGATTCCAACGAAACACAGTTTAGTTTATAAGTATATTTAATAATGTTAATTTTTTTGTGGAAGTGATATGTTTGCGTTTTGATGTACTTAGGTGAAGTTTATTTTTTATACAGTAGTCTGCCAAGCGATTTAGGTATTGTTGTATTTTGTCACAATCTTCGACACTTTTGACACTGTGATAAATTTTAAAGTCATCGGCGTAAAGGAGAAAGTTAGTAAAACGGAAACAATCACCGATATCGTTCACAAATAATATAAAAAGCAAAGACCCAAGAATAGAACCTTGCGGTATTCCTGAGCTGACATTTATGATATTGGATGAGAAACCATTAATCACAACCCGTTGAGATCTGTTTAGAACTTATGATGAAAACCATCTTAACAAGTTTCCTCGTATTCAATTAAACGCTAATTTCTCTAAAAGTATATTATGATCAACCTTATCAAAGGCCTTAGAGTAATCAGTTGAAATTGCATCTACTTGCAGAAGGTTATCCATGCAGCGAAAAAGGTAATTTGTGTAAAGAACAAGGTTAGTTGTTGTTGATCGCTGTTTTACAAATCCATGTTGTTCAGGTATAATTATGTTATATAATATAGGATAAATTTGCTTATGTATTAACCTCTCAAGAACCTTCGGTATGGTTGATAGCAAAGACATAGGGCGGTAGTTAGAAACGTCGCTTTTGTACGCACTCTTATAAACTGGTGTTATATTAGCGTTCTTCCATATATGGAGCACAGTCCCTTCACTAAGACATTGGTTAAATATAAGACATAAGGGAACACTAATAGCTGCGGCAGTGCTTGAGGAAAAATGGTGGAAGGCTGTCAGGTCCAGGTCCCTTGCTAATAGCGAGTAACATAAGCTCTTTGACTATGCTATCCTCTGAAAAGGAGATATTTGAAATAACCTCAGATTTGGGATTAGTAGACTGGCTACTATAATTCTCTTGCTGTAACTGCTGTCTATTTTCATATACGGAGCTGAAAAATTCAAAAAATAATTCACACATACCCTCTGGTGTATCAGATTGTTTATTTTTATCTCCCTTTTACCTTTTCGATTATTAACAAAGGACCAAAATAATTTAATGTCCTTTTTAAGTCTTAATTTAAACTTTCCAGAATTAATGTAAGTATTGAAGCAATCAGCACACAGTGTCTTAAATCTGTGTCAAAGCAATGAAAACTGGGAATAATCCGCTTTGTTATTATATTTTTTCTACCTTATCCAATATTTTTCATTTTCTTTAAAAACATGAATGAGGGGTCGAGAAAACCAAACTGGAAAGTTATTACTTTTTGATGAACGAAGCGGTACATATATTTTTATAATTTCATAGATTTTTTCATAAAATATATTAACTGACTATTGAGCAGTTAGCCCTTTCATAAGAGAATACCAATTGATCTCAGATATGATTTACAAATGGTGGGATAGTTTGCTTCTAAATATTTGAACCTCCAAATAGACGAGTGAGCCATAGAGTTATACGTGTGACTTAGAGATATAACTGAATAGAAAGCTGGATGTAGACGATCCAATGGAAGTAACGGGTTTGAAGGCAGCTCACACACACAATTATTGTCGTTAGATAAAAACAAATCAATCTGAAATTCGGCCCAAGGGGTTTGGTGTTTAATTGTTTGAACAATGACAATAGACGGGGAAGTCTGAGGCCCGTAGCACAGTTTTTACCAACGCAGGCTTCAGAGCTCTAAGATAATTGTAACTGTAATGTATTGTACACACTTATAAATATAAAAAACTTAGAAGAGTATACACTTGTAATTTATAATTATGAAAAGTGATAAAATTTAACATTACTGTGAATATAACAGCGTATTTACTTTCTTATGATTGTAATGACCACAGACTTTTTGTGGTACACTTGTTATTATAAACTTCTTGATGTACTCGTATTTTATAATCGTAAGTGAAATATTTGATTAAAAGAGATTCTAAGTGAACTAAAGGATTCCGTTGTTTTAAAACAATATAGATATGCATTTTACGAAAATAAACCATTCGTTCTACCGTCTGCACCTAGCTTTTAGTGAATATTTCCTATTTTACAAATTGAAAAGACACTTCAAGTGATGAGGCTTCAAGGTAAACAAAAAGCTGTATGCAGCAGCAGTGCATTTGCAATGCGATGAACAATTTTTGTAAGCGATAAAGAAAAATAGCGTAAAAATGCGCAATGTTAATCAAACTTCATACTTTGAATAAACGTTTCATTCTTACCCACCCACAGCACATTAAACTATTAAAACTTATAATTAGAGACTACTTTTCTATAAAGAAGTATATATATTGGCATAATAGAACTAATACAAAATTTTCTATCCTGCAGTTAATCTACGTATTTTTATTTTTATTCTACTGTCAATTTACGACATATTAAACCATAAAACACAGCACTTTAAACCATAAAAACTTATGTTTATAGACTACTTTTCTATAAAAAGTTTGGCATTATAAAATATATACAAAATTATCTATCCTGTGGTCTAAACAAATCAACTACTCAATGGATTTTTATTTTTAATCTACCGTAAAATTGCGCCATTTTCGTATGGTCGTCAAATGTCGTAAATTGACAGTAGAATAAAAATAAATATTCTATATATATTATATATAATTTATAATATTCTATATTTTAAAATATTCTATATAATTTATAATATTATAAAATTCTCTCAGGATAGGTGAATTCAGTAGTACACATTTTAGACATCTTAGATTTAAATATATTTTAAAAATAGTTACAGTTTGAATTTCATGTTTATTATTTATATGTAATAAATTACTACCTACCAGCTCTTATTTTCAAGTATTTTCTCTAATACCACTGCACTTTACAACTACTTTCACTATGAATGCACTGAAAGGTTCACTTATGGAGATGTCAAAGTCATTCCAAAGTCAAATGGATAACTTTCAGCGGGAACTGCAACAATCTAGTTATGCTGCCACAACTTCATCTTCCCTACCAGGTGATTTTAATGTTTTTAGAAAATTCATCTTGGCTGCTTTAACATCCTTGCATAACCAAGGGAAGAGAACTGAATCGTAGTGAAATGCGTCGCCGCAGAAAGATGATCCTACTCCATGGAGTTCCTGAAGAAAAATCCGAGGGTACTACCGCCGTCATAAGTACACTTATCAGCACTAAACTCCTAGTCCCAGGTTTCAGTAAAACGTCCATAAACCGTTGTCATCGTCTGGGACGCCCTTCCGATAAATCTTCCAGGCCTGTGGTTGTCAAATTCAGCGATACTGTGATGCGAGACAAGGTTTGGTACTCCAAAACCAAACTTAAGGGCACAGGTATAACCCAGTCTGAGTTTCTAACAAGGAGGCGCCACAGTGTTTTTCTAGAAGCTAGGCGAAGGTATGGCATCACTAAATGTTGGACCAGGGATGGAGTTATCAATATTTTTACTCCAGATGGCACATGGCACCAACTTGAGACTTTGCCTGAGCTTGACGCATTACGCAACGGGTCTACTTCTGCTTCACCCGTTTATCCTATGGTGGTTGAGGCAAATAAGGCCCCCGAAGATGAAGGTGTACCACAGCGTATTAAGAGGGCCGGTAAAAAATGAACTTTTTCTTAAATAATTTTATTTTATATTTTATTAATTTTTGTAATTCTGTTATAACTTTTCTCTGGACTTCATATTTTTTTTTATCATCATATCTTCATTACTTTTCATTGTTAATTGTAGATTAGATATTAAAATGTAATGGTTAATAATCTTTCTTTGGAATGTTTATTATTTAGTGTTATAATTTTTCTTGTATGTTGGTAATTGTTATTGTAATCTTTCTTTGGAATGTTTAGTATTAGTGATAAAAGTATATTGCAAGGTAGATAATTGCTAGTTTTTTTCCCTTTCTTGGCCTGCACGGTTTGTGCGTCAGCCATGCAAGAAGGTTAGGAAGTAAGATTTATTTTATTGAATTGGAAATTGGAACGGAATTTGAAAAAGGATCAGGTAAATTTAGTATATGAGTACATAGATGATTATAATTTTATATTGTTATGAAAAATGAAACTGGCTAAAATTCTATATACATCAATATTTACATAAGATAAAAGGACAGAAATTGAAGTAGGAAAAGGAATTTTAATGGATAAAAGCGAGGAAATAAAAGCGGAACGGTCAAGTCGAGGACAAGCAAAAAATATATGGTTAAAATCCCCAACGTCATTGCCACACTCACATATATCGCTAGGTAAAAGTTTAAGTCGTGCCAAATGCAAGGGAATGCCCAGCCTCATACGTATAAGGGTCGAAGTGATAGCTTTACCAAACGTCAGATTTGAAAACCACGGTTTATGAGGTATATCCACCTGGATCGTGCTATAATATCGACCTATAGTCTGACTTGAAGAACGCCAAATATGTGTCCAAGAATTCAATAACTGGGATTTAGGAAGGAGAGCCAAATCACAACAAAAGTTTTTGTACGGAACTAGATCTCCGTCATTGACTGCAGCTTTGGCAAGGCTATCGGCCTTGGTATTGCCAAAGATACCTGAATGCCCCGGAATCCAAGCAAAGGAAACTGTGTAATTTTTGATGTAACATTGATACAATAAATCACGACATGCAATAATAACTGGATGATTATTTCCGTTATTGCTAAAAGGAAATCTTTCCAAGGCTTGGAGGGCACTTTTAGCATCGGTAAAAATTATTGAGTTTTTTAACTTCATAATTAAAATGTACTTCAGAGATTTCAACAGACCAAAACATTCTCCAGTAAATACTGAAGTCTCTGGAGGCAATTTTATTTTTTGTACAATGCCAAACTATTGATGGAAAACACCAACTCCCACACACTTCTCGGAACCGGGTTTGGAAGAATCACTAAAAATTAAATGGCAATGTTTCCATCGGCTGTCACTGTCAACTATATTAATAAATTTGACGTTGGCAGAAGTATCTTGTTTACATACACCGAAATCAAACAAAATAGATGGTTTTAAAATTAAGGCATCATAGTTAACACAAAATATAGGAAGAAATTGTGATCTATGTGTTGGAGCTTGAAGAGCTAAGAATTTTTGGAGACTAACAATAAGGCATGGCGACGATTTATGAGCCCAGTACGGATAATCCATACATTCCAACAGAGACCGTAACTTAGAGTAAAGAGGATGATTATAGACTTGGAATGCTCTAAACAGGAACCTGTCACAAAGAAATTGTCGTCTGAGATGCAGGGGCGCTTCAGAACATTCAACCTGCAAAGCGTTAATAGGGCTCGAACGCATAGTCCCAGCAATTATTCTCAGAGCCTTAGACTGGATAATGTCTAATTTATGGAGGGCTACTGCATTACAGGGTTCAAGAATAAATGTTCCATAGTCTAAAATACTCCTTATAATTATATAGAAGCTTTAGAGAGAAAGGGTGGGCTCCCCACCAAACTCCAGAGAGGCAGCGCAGTATATTTAGAATCTTCTCACATTTGGCACTTATATAGTAGCAATGAGGGATGCCTGTAAGTCTCGAGTCTAAAATTACTCCAAGAAATGTTGCTTCGCTTTTAACGGGAACTCTAATGTTATTATAAAGTACAGACACTGGAGGTGGAATCCTCATACGAGAAAATAAGACTATACTACTTTTAGAAACTGAAAGACTGAGACAGTTATTGTCAAGCCAAACTTTTAGTAACTTAAGGGAATATGTCATAGTATCAGACATGTTGTGAACAGAATCACCAGAGACATAGAGGAGTAAATCATCTGCATATTGGAGAGTGCTAACTTTACCCTTAAGGGAGGCTTCCAGATCATGAGAATATATATTGTAAATTAAAGGACTTAAAACTGAGCCCTGGGGTATACCTTTCCAGGCAATACGGGATTGGTAAGAGTCTTCTGATATTACTTTAAGCATTCTACCAGAGAGAAGGTTGATTGTAAATCTTATAAAAATTTGTGGGATATCCAAATTAATCATTTTTTGTTTCAGAATTGAAAGGTTGACATTATCATAGGCTGCAGATACATCTAAAAATGCTGCTAACACAGAGTTATTGTGCGAAAATGCCAATCTTAAGTCTGTCATAAAAATGCTGAGACTATCCATTGTACTCCTACCTTTCCTAAATCCAAACTGGTTTGGAGATAGTAACCCCTTACTCTCAATAAACCATTCTAACCTATTTTTAACTAAATGTTCAGAAATTTTGAAAATAACTGAAGCTAATGCAATTGGTCTGTAAGATGATGGATCATTAATCGGTTTGTCTGGCTTATGTATTGGGATAATTTCATGAATTTTCCATGATGGAGGAATATTACCTGTTGTTAAAATTGAATTAATTAAACTAAGAAAATAAGAAAGGCAGGAGTCGTTCAGGTTTTGAAGAAAAGAATATGGGATTCCATCACAACCTGGGGCTGAGTCCCTAAGTTTTGAAAGAACCCCTTTGAGTTCTGAAAGGCTAAAGAAAATGAATCAATCGCTACTATCATGCTGGGAGAAGAGAGAAGACTGTAGGTCAGAAGAAATATTATCTAAAGATGGGATAAATGGTGGGGCTAATTTGTCAAGAAACAAATCAACTGTACTGCTATCCATAAAAGGAAACCGTGGAGGCTTAAAAGCGGATCTGAATCTACGAATATTTTGCCAAACTTCAGATGGAGAAATGTGTGGTGAAATTGAGGCACAAAAAGATTTCCAGCCATTAAATCTTTTTTGTTTTAATAATTTACGTGTTTTAGTTATAAGGTTACAAAGAATATTAAAATTTTGTGTTGTAGAATTTTTCCTGTAATTTTTTTCAGCTATCTTTCTCTCAGCTATCGCAGCAGAACACTCACTGTCCCACCATGGAGGTGATGGAATATACCCATTGCCACTATTATTTTTAATAGGAAAAACTTCCTCAGCAGCCTGTAGTAGGACCCGTGTAAAAGCTTCAGCACAAAGATGATTATTGTTGTCATTTAGTGAAGGTATAGTTGATAAATTTTGTTGAACTTTATCTCTATATAATGACCAGTTGGCATCGTTAAGTTTATATTTTAGCCGGGGAGGAGCCTTATACATCTTTTCGCCAATTTTTTGAGGAAATGATATAATTAACGGAAAGTGATCGTTTCCATATGACGACGATAGAGGCCACCAGTTTAATGTAGGAGCTAGGGAGGGACTACACAGGGTAAGGTCTGGTGCACTAATACCCTCATGGGGCCGAGTCCTAGTAGGACAACCATAGTTTAGAAGGCATAAATTATTATCATCTAAGATGTCTAACATTCTAGCCCCATAATGGTCAGACTTAGAACTTCCCCACATAGAATGTTGTGCATTGAAGTCTCCCATGACCAATATAGGGCGTGGGAGGGAAGATAGAATGCTACGAATATCGTCAAAGACTTCAGTGGAAGGGTGAGGTATATACATATTTACAAAAAAAATATTATTTACACTAACAGCAATAATTGAAAATTTATTACTGTGATTAGGTATGGGTATGTGGACAAAGGGCACACCGCCCTTCAGAATTAGTGCAACTCCTCCATACCCATCTGTTCTGTCTTCTCTAAGACAGATATGTCCTGGAATTCTAAAGTTGAATCCGGGACGAAGCCAAGTCTCTTGAAGAGAGACTGCAAATGGTTTGTAACTATTCAATAAGAAAATTAGGTCACTTTTTTTGCTATTAATACTCCGGCAATTCCATTGAATCACCAGAGACTGGTTTCGTGGATGGTACTGACTGTCCATGAGTTAAAGAACTTTTTGAAGAAGCAGCATCGTTGGACGGTATTTTAATTAGGTTATATTGTGAAAGGTACTGAATTATAGAAATGATGAGATCCTTTGTTATTATTTCTGATAGATCTTTGTAATTTTTGAGACAACCTGTAGAAGAGGAAGGAATGTTGCTGTAATCTTGGATAAGCTCTGCATGCGCTTTTTGATCATATCCCTTATTAGTATTTCTGGGACGAGCTTTGGGTTTCGAGAATACTGTTTTCCTATATGACTGTGTGTGACTCTTAGAAGGGCTTGTTGAATTATAGGGGCTGGAATAAGTAATAGTTCGACCAGAAGGGGCCAATGAAGCAGAAGCAATAACGTCAGCATAAGATTTCGAAACTGGTGGGTGGATTTTACTGGCTTCTGAATAAGATATAGAGTTTCTAGCCATTGTTTCTTTTATAGCTTTTTGCCTAGCGTACTCCGGACACTTTTTGTCTGTGGCGAAATGGGAACCAGAACATAAGATACACACAGCATCATCTCTTTCAGTCTCGCAGCTTATACCTGAATGGTTGTCTCCACATTTGTAACACCTTGGAGAGCCTCTGCATTGCATTTTGGTGTGACCAAAACGACAGCAATTAAAGCATTGCAGCGTGGGGTAAATATAAAGCTCTACAGATAGGGAATTGAAACATATAAAGACCCTGGGAGGTAGCACCTTCCCATCAAAGGTTAAAACTACAGTCTCAGTTGGAATGAACTTGGGCGTTTCGCCGTCATATACCTTTCTGTTTAATCTCCGAACTTTCAAAATACTTCCACAGTTCTGCGGAAGGTCTATATTTTCCATTATATCTTTCTCATCCCAATCACATGGAACACCTCTCACTATTCCCATGCGGGTGATAGTGAAGGCTGGAATAAATGCTTTGTATTTATTAACATCAAGAGATTTGTGATTTAGAAATGTGTTAGCATCCTGAAATGTTTCAAATTGTAAATACAATCTGTTTCTTCCAATTTTTTTGATGCTTCCCTCTACAATGCTTTTTATTAAATTTTTTAAGGAATAATCCAAATTGTACTGGGTGAATAGATCCAGTTTGATTTGGTTGCAAGATTTTTTGGACATGGACAACATAAGGCGCAGGATCTGACGCCGGGTAAAGCAACCTAGCAGCGCGGGGGTTACTTGTAATATTGTTAGAGTGAGTGTCATCATTATGGTGAATTTCAGTGTTTTTATAATCAGAATCAAGCAATTTAGTAATAACATTATCCTTTAAATCGTTAGGGGAAAGTTGGCAATCTGATAGATCCGTTTGTCTGTGATTCCTTCTCTTCTTTTGGTTTCTAGCTAAAATTCTCTTTCTTTTCACCGATTTCGTGTTTTCCGAACAGTCTGTATCTATAATTGAACCTTCCGTTTCCATTCCCGACGCATCGATTGTGACTACATGAGACACTTGGAGGGATGTCCCTCCAGGGTCTTCGGGCTCCAACATGGACGCCAAGAGAAAAATCCTATTTACATATAATACAATGAAACGACTTACCAGATGAAGAAATCAAGCTAAAACTATAAATAATCAACAATAACTACTAATATATATACTTTACAACTTAACTGATCCTGTAATATCAATTTAATTTAATTTTCAAAAGTTTAGCCAAAAAAGGACGCCCGCCTACTTCAGAACTTCCCGCGCTTCCCCCGATAATTGCTAGTTAACGTACTGTAACTTTGACACTTTGACTCATCTGACATTCAACACCTCTCATTTTTGTGTCTATGGTATGTTAACGTTCCGTTTCTTCACTTATAGTTAAGTGAATTAAACATTTCTTTCCATAATGCTGGCTGGTAGTTTACTGATGACTTATTTATTTTGAATTATTTATTTTATAATTATACATATTATAATACATACATATAATAATACATATTTACTTAGTTTCACATATAATCAGATATAATTTAATATGATTTCTTCAGATGATAGTGTTCGGAGTTCCAATTCCTTCGCCTTTGATTCTGCCTCTGATGGATTAAGCAGTATTGACAGCTTTGAAAGTATTGCACCCTTAAATATTATGTTAGATTCAACTTTTTCTGAATTTAACAAAAGCTTTAACGCTATTCACATAAATGCTCAAAGTATTCCTGCTCATTACCCCGACATGTGGTCAAGTTTTAATAGCAAAAACATACACGCTATCCTTGTTTCGGAGGCGTGGTTAAAACCATGGCTTCCATCAACTTCTTACTCGCTTCCAGGTTTTCATTTGATTCGTAACAACCGTACCGATCGGGGCGGTGGTGGTGTTGCTATTTATCTGCGCTCTCATATACCTTTTTCAGTCATTCAAGTTTCAAATTGTTCGCAGTGTGGAAGCGAAGCTGAATTTCTCTTTATCGAAGTTATTCTTGGTCATACAAAATTACTTCTCGGAGTTTTTTACAGTCCCTCTCTCACTAATCTAGTCGACTACTTCACCACATTAGAAAATATTCTTGGCAATCTTACACCTGTCTATTGTCACAGTATTATTATGGGTGATTTTATTACTTGTCTTTTAAAAAACAACGCTAGATCAATAAAACTTAAATCTATTATTGCAGCAGCAAATTTAAAACTTCTTCCTACTTCTGCCACACACTTTTTCCCGAAATGTGCCCCTTCTCTTCTCGACTTAAGCGGGCTACATACGAGACGATATCGGTGGCGATCTAGGGTGGAAAGAAATCGGAGCTTCTATCGGGGCAGACCCTACACACGGGCCTGCCTAGCAGTTTGCGTTTGGAATTGGAGCGGAACGCATACGCGGTAGAGTTCTTCAAAATACCTCCGACTCTCTTAAAACACCAACGTGTTAGTTTGGCATAAGCCCTCTCGGTTAATTTATTCGAAAATAGAAAAAGAGGAGTTGCTGAAAAAATGGCTCCAAAAGAAACAAAAATTAAGCCACATAAACGTACTAAATGGTTTGTAATCCAAAGACATGATTAATTTTCTCCGGATGGATGAAGACAGTTTTTACAACCTTCTAGAAATGATTTCGCCACTTAGATAAAAACATCAATTTCTCCTACCTATGCTATTTAGTTATATCTTCTCTTTGTTTATTTCTGCTTTGGTCAAAATCGGGTTATGTACTACACACAACAAACAAAGAAATAAAATACTTTTGTAAAATAATATGTATACTTTTATTTTTTTTAATGTAATCTTTATTTATGGACTAAACTATCAAAAAATAAAATAGCTTATATCTTTTTTTAAACATAAAGAAACCTTTAATTTCGGACATACTCCCTTCTATATAGCTTGTTTTTTGATGTGGAGATGGTGAATGAGTGGGAGTTATTTTATTCAAATTTGGTTTTTTTGTAAAATATAAGTGCAATAGGCTTCTACTCCGTTCACATTTAATATGTAAAAATTTTGTTATGTAAAAAAGGTCATTCAGTATCACTGTTTTGTTAACGTCCTTCCTCGAGGGCTGCCGGCAGCGACTGCCAAAAGAAATCGGACCGATGCGCCTACACACACGCAGTACGAAGGGGGCGGGGCCCCGATCTAGGAAGCATCGGCTGCATTTTTGCTCCTGCCAGCCAATTAAGGAGGCGATATCGGCCACGACTTAGGATGGCCCTACATACGACACGATTTAGAGGCAATCTAGGAGGCATATCCACTACTCCACCCTAGATCGCTACCGATATCGTGTCGTATGTAGCCCGCTATAATGTTTGTGTCTTCACCTGACCATGTTCTTAAATTTGGGCAACATGCTGCTGATTCTTTTTCCTATCACGACCTTTTATACTTGTCATACAAAATCCGTCCCCCTAAAGCTAAGTCAAGGATACTACTTCACCGTAACTTTAGTGACTTGGATTTGGAGCAGCTTTTAAATGAAGCTGTAAAGATTGATTGGAGTGTAGTCGTCAATGCGTCTACTGTTGATGAACAGGTTGTTTTGTTTAACTCTCTGTTAATTCAGCTTTACGACGTTCATGCTCCTGTTCGTCCAGTGCGTGTAAAGCATCCTCCCTCTCCTTGGCTGACCGATGATATAAAAAAAATCATCCATATTAAAAATTGTGCCAAAGCTAAATACAAGTCACTTCCTACCGATTTGAATAAAGAGAAGTATAGATTAGTACGGAATCGTTGCAATAATCTGTGTAGAAAAGCACAACGACGCCATATCCATGAATCAGTACAAGATCCTGACCCTGCTAGGGTCTGGAAATTTTTTAAGGAGTTGGGAAATTACGACAAAATCTCGCACACCATAACTTTGATCGCAATCAACTTAATTTGCATTTCTCATCTTCGTCTTGCATTAACGATAAAGCAAAACATAATACTTTGGACTCTCTTTCAAAAGCTCCCACTCCGGACACATCTGCTTTTAATTTTAGCTAATTTAACAGTTGTGATGTAAGAGAGCTATAATGTCCATCCATTCAAATTCGATTGGTAGTGACTGCATTAGTCGGAAAATGGTCATCCCTCTCATTGATCTCCTTTTACCTATAATCACGTCTATCCTCAATAATTCACTGAATTCTGCTTTTTCCCCTTCAGCTTGGAAAGACGCATTTGTAGTTCCTCTTCCGAAAAAGTCAAATCCCTTTAGTTTTTCTGATTATAGACCTATCTCTATTTTGCCTTTCATTTCCAAAGTTCTAGAACGTCTTGTGTACAATAAATTAAGCACCTATCTTTTAAAACACAATCTTTTAAATCCTTTACAATCAGGTTTCCGTCCTGGCCATAGTACGACTACTGTACTTTTACAAATCACTGATGATATTCGGTATGGTATGGAGAAACAAAAGCTTACCATTCTCACGTTGCTTGATTTTAGTAACGCATTTAATACTATAGATTTTGATATCTTGTTAAGCATCCTAAGCTCTCTCAACATATCTCCAACTGTAGTTGACTGGTTTCGAAGTTACTTGTTTAGTTGCCGACATCGAATTCAGGTCCAAGAGGTTTTTTCCACCAGGACTACTACAGCTGCTGGTGTACCACAAGGTGGCGTGTTGTCTCCTCTCCTTTTTGCAATTTTCATTAACTCTATAAGTCATAATTTGTCCTCTTCCTACCATTTGTATGTTGATGATCTCCAAATCTATACTCAGTCCTCTCTTGAAGATCTATCTAAAGCAGTTGACACTATTAACGCTGATCTGAATTGTATTTCGAGTTGGAGTAAATGTTATGTTTTGACGATTAATCCTAAGAAAACTCAGGCCATTGTCATCGGTAGTTCTAGATTAATTGGTAAAATTGAATGGTCTTCCCTACCCCCTATTATACTTGACTGCACTCTAATCCCTTACAGTAACAAGGTTCAAAACCTGGGGTTGTATCTTGACTCCTGTATGTCTTAGACCTCACAGGTTAATGAGGTCAGTAGAAAAATGTTTGCTGCGTTAAGCTCTTTACGTAGATTACGTAATTTTCTTCCTACAGCAACTAAAGTTACGCTCGCCCAGTCTCTACTTCTGCCTATCCTTGACTATGCTGATATTTGCTATCTTGACATTACCGAGGAGCAGCTTAATAAGCTTGAGCGCATTCAAAATTTATGCATTAGATTTATATTTGGGCTTCGCAAATATGATCATATCTCCGAATTTCGCAAACAGCTCAAATGGCTCCCGATCCGCCTTCGCAGGAATACTCACATTCTCTCCGCGTCTTTATTTAAAAAACCGTTTCCAGTATCTTTCTCTTACCCATAACGGTGCCTTCGATCCTCCGTCAATCTTTCTCTCTCTACACCTTTGCACTCTTCCTCCTTTTTCAAGAAATCCTTCAACGTAACCGCTGTGCGATTGTGGAACTCCTTACCTCTCCATATTCGTCGTGTTAAATCTCTTCACTCTTTCAAAATTCTTGTTAAATCGTATTATTTAGAACGCTATTAGATAAATTAATTTACCTTACTCGTACATACTCTTTTCATTTAATCTATTATATGATATTTTATATATAACTTTCACTTATTTTTATTTGTATGTATTATTGTATTTTTTTTATTATTATTATTATTTTGTATGCCCTCCTCTATTTGTAACTTTTGTTTGCAACAGTCCTCTACTAAAAGGTTGTCTGGAAGAAATCACTTTCAGTGATAAGACCGCCTATTGTACATACTTTAATTAGTTTTAACTATATTGATGTTTCTGTATTGTGGTGTACAAAAAAGAATAAATAAATAATTAAAAATACATAGAGTACATCTATACAAAATTTTATATCCTGTGGTCTGACTTTCGTTTAGACCATAGGATATAAAATTTTGTATAGATTCTATAATGTCAAACTTCCTAATAGAAAAGTAGTCTCTAAATATAAGTATTTATGGGATAAAGTGTCGTGGGTGGGTGCGGTCGGATCCGACCGCTTGAATTTGGACGGAACATCGCCTCGGTCGGATCCAACCGTGTGCCCATTGAAAGGTTAACAAGTAAACCTACATTTGTATATTATATAAGAAAACGTCGTTGATGCAGCAAAGTACATTATTTGGGAGTATTGATTGCGATTGCGAAGATTTTTCCTTTTGTGTTGAGTGCGTACAATGGTGGCCCTAGTGCGGTACGAGCGGTGCGACCGCACCCGGCGCCGTCTCCAGGGGGGCACAGAAACCAATCGAAATGCTACCACCAAACACCGATCACCGATTCACTCATTCTTATTACTAACATTCCGTTTTGTCGACAAAGCTCTAGTATTTTGTTATTTACAAGCCATTAAGTGACTCTTCGGAAAGAGGACTTGCTGGCCTCTTTCATGATGCAACTGTACACGTGTTTAACTTAGACATGAATGATTGTCGAGGTCAAAGGCACGATAGTGGTGTGAACATGACAGGGAAACTAAAGGTTTTCAAACCAGAATTTAACTCAATATTCTCGGGCATTTTTTAATCCATGTGGTTAAAGTTATAAGAACATAATTTGCTCATATTTGCGTAATAAAATAAAATGATGTGTCCTACCCAGTCTGAAGAGCACCTCCCGACCCCCTTAATTGTATGCACTATCTCCGTAGCCACTACTCCCAATACCATCACACCCAACACCACCACACTAGGAAAGACACACCACTCTCGATAGGTGAAGGAGTCTCTGCAGTGGCTGAAGGCTAAGTGAGTAGCGAGCCGAAACAGTTGCTATTTATACAACTCGTTGATCAACGAGTGCTAGGAGTGGTGACGATGGAATTATTGGTGAAAAAGATTGTGTCAGTACCCGCAGAGTCTACTTCATTTGAGGATGCCTCGTGTCGCTCAAGTGCGGTGATGCTGAGAGAGGTGGCACTGGGAATGTTGATGCTGGAAGTGGTGAATAAGGAAATAGTGTAAGCAACTGAGGGAGGTGGGTGCTCTTCAGAATGGGCAGGACTCATCATTGTATTTTATTACGCGGAAATGAGTAAATTAATTCAATATAATGGATTTCCGCAAAGTAACGCTTGATTCCTTTAATTTTCGAAAAAGTTAAGTATTTGGGCATAACAATCGACCAAAAACCAACGTAGAACTCTCACTTTAGCAGCGTATGTCATACGGCTAATATTGTTTTAAATAACTCAGGCTTGCGTGCCAGTATGATCCTATGGCTGTAGAGCAGCACAGTGAATTCGATTATCACCTACGCCTCCATTGTCTGGTGTAATAAGGCTAATCAAAAGACGACTGCGGACATACTAAATAGTGTCCACAAAAGACTGCCTGCTTAATGGCAACTGGAGCAATGCGATCATCACCTGGAGGAGCTCTTAATGCACTTCTGTGCCTAACGCCCCTTGGTCTTTATTTAGGCCAGTACACGAGAGCTGGTTTGTATAGTATTGACACCCAGGGCAGTCTGCACTTGCTTTCCTAAAAATTTAGATCCATGCTAGACTCAATTAAAGAAACACGGGTCTTTTGCATGATTTTAGATATCATGTGTCCCCTATACACTTTTAATAAAAGATATATAGTGGAACTACCCTCGAGAGAAGCCTGGCTGAATAGACAGGTTATCTGTGAGGTCAGTAGCCCTATATGGTATTCCGATTGGTCAAAAATAGGCCTCCATGTAGGCTTTGAAATTTATGGCGAATGCCCCAAATTCAAATTAAGTGTGAATTAGGTTAGATTCACCTCCATCTTTCAGGCAAAAATTTTCGTTATACTTTAGTGTGCGGAAATCTATATATGAACACTGAGTCAATCATATAAACTATATAAACTCTGATAGTCAAGTA
Source organism: Parnassius smintheus behrii (assembly GCA_036936625.1). NCBI lineage: Eukaryota > Metazoa > Arthropoda > Insecta > Lepidoptera > Papilionidae > Parnassius > Parnassius smintheus. The sequence goes on along the minus strand of JAUPFT010000010.1, from coordinate 25,688,436 downwards.
GCACCGCTAGCACTGAGATCATACTTAGTGATCTCGAAGCTAGTTGGAAACTGCTTGAACCCTATAAATGCCTTGGGATGTAAGAACAGGGTCGTATTAAGATGGGTTACGTGTCACGCGGGTATTGTAGGCAATGAACATGCCGATGAGCTTGCACTGGATGGTTTAAAGAGTACAGGACTTGGAACCGAGCCATTTTGTGGAATCATATAAAGCCTAGCCCGATTGACCGTTAAAACTCTTTATCACAACAAATTACTTAAGATCTGATCTGATACACCACCCGGGCTTTTGATCGTAAATTAGGTAAAAATAAACTGCGCATTCTGGCAAGAGCCCTGACTGGATACTGTTGTCATAAAAAGCGACTCAAGGATGTGCCGCTTTTGTTTCTGAACGGAGGAAACGCACCTGCACATCCTGACTGATTGTGGACCCTAAATTCTCAAACGTAACACATCGGGGAAACTATCTACTACGCCGAGAAGAAGTGAAGTTGCTCGCAGCTAAGTAACTCCTATTTATTGAAGACAAAGGGCTTAGCAATGTACTGGAACAAGATCTTATAAGTCGCAGTGATACTGGTCTTTCTAGACCTGTATAGCAGTTCGCACAAAAAAAGGTATGGAGTCTGAATCTATGGATTTACCAAAGGTGTCGTATTGTTTGAAAATTTTGTCGGAAGTAGGAATTTTTTTCATCTTTTCATCTGCTCTAACAACAGATAGATCCAATTTTTAAGTCAGCCCGATACCGAAGAAAGAAAATATTATTTGTGTATGATGCCGTAGGCGAGACACCAACTGATCCTTAAAAAATGAACGTTTTTTACCCTGTGATTGATACAATTAAAAGTACATTGGTTACTTGACTCAAACTATCAAAACTCTTTGATATCTGTTTATTTTTATATCAAATGAAAACAATTCCTGAAAAGTCAAAAAGTCTTTTTTGATTTGCAAATCAGTTGAACATATAGGGCATAATGTGATTTGTCTAGTTGTAAATTGATTCAGGAACTTATGAGCTTGAACCCATTATTTAAATATTTTCAATCAGTAGAGCCACATAAAGTTCTCAGACTTATTAAAAATAATGGTTGGCAGGATATTTTTCGCAAATGTGTTGACAGCACTTCGTATCTTGCTTACAATACGTGTACTACAATTATCGCTAAACGGAAATGAAGTTTTAGTGCATTAAACATTCAAAAAGTTACTAACGTTTCTACTATGTTTCTTATAAGACCGTCATATCGTGAAATCTGTTGCACAGAAGTTAAATTATGTATTCTGAATTAATAAAAAAATGCCATCTAGGCTTTTCATTAAGTTTGTTGTTGGTAGTTAAAGTAAAATTAAATAAATTGGTAGTTAAAGTTTAAATAAAAGTTGTCAAACAAGAATATTAACCCTTATTATGAGAAATAATCTATACAACTAGTTACCGCAGCAAGGCAAGCATAGTGGCGTTGTCGAGTGCAACAGAGTAGTGCGAGCGGAAAGGACAACATTTCTTTAACGCGAATAAGCAAAACAACTGCTATGGTAAGAGCGACAGACATAACTGTGCTTGTCCTGCATATACACCTGTAGATATTTGATAGGTCTAATACTATTTAAAATTACGAAAAAGCAACTGCATTGTATAGGAATACTAAGGTTTTGTATTTAGAGGGGTGTCACTATGAGATCTCACACCATCTAAAAAAATTGCTAGGGCCGCCATTGAGTGCGTAGACGATTCAACTTACTATTTTTTTTTATAAAAATTGGGTTTCAAACTAGCACATAGTCCACCTAATAGTAAGCAAATGCTGTAATCCATAGACATCTACATAAACGTCATTAAGCTGAGAACTACGGCGGAATGCTTCGTTTCCAGTAAAAAGGATCTCCGGTTCTCTACACTCACCAATCACTACGAAACGTAGCAGCATTAAGCTGCTATTTTGCCCCATTTGGGTTAAGTTTTTAGTACTACAGCCATAATATAGATTCAGTGTGGCTATACCACGTATATAATAAAAAAAATTCGGAAGACTATATGTCCACCAATTTGACTGCCGAAACAAAAACACAACAAAAGGCAAACTAAAAACACGTCCATGTGTGAGTTGTGGTCAGACGACGGCAGAAGATGGTTGTGAAAAGAAACACTATTGTATTAACTTGGATGCTAGATACTGACCTAACCGCACATGATAGTAACACATATGATGTGGTCACACGGTGCTATTAGCTGCAATCCGGTATATTCACCAACTCGCAAACTGACCCGCACCATGTAACACAGGCTTAAGACTTAAAATAAAGGGAGTAGAGTATTACGAAAGAAAGAAGCAAAATAAAAATAAAAGTTTTTTGTGACTATGCGATATAGATCAAACATAGTAAAAGAAAGAAAAAGTAATTGATAAATGTAGTCATTTTTTTCAAGTTGAAACTGATACTTTATTTAATTTACTTTCAAAATGTTCTTAACTGATTGTTGTTTTGAAAGTAGCATCTTCAGGAGGCGGTTATTTTTTTAAGCACCAACCATAACAATTTTGACAATTTCTTTCAAATATTTATATTGGTAAGGAAACGCTAACAAAATTTACTGTATTTCTACGGACTCATTTGTATTTATTGCGGTGGTCCTCATTACTTTTATTCTTTATAATTGGGATTGATTTCCTGAGTGATAATTAGCTAGAGAAGATTAACTTCTTTTTTATTAATTTTTTAATAAGCGATACTTTCACACTAGGATTTTTTCCCCAGTATCAAGGAGCAGAGGCGGTTTAATCACGACGAAAAATTTTATGCTACTTATTCAGCAGCCAGATATTCCACTCATTCAAATAAAAGGGTTTGTGTCGTCTTTCGTAATGCGTACAGCGAAAAAGTGGATAATCAGTAGGCGTCCGAATTAATAATAAATAATAATAATTTATTTTATATAAAGTCATCTTTAACTATTATAGCACTAATATTTTAGTATATATACGAGTATATTAATTGTATTAATAAGTAAAAAGTCAAAATAAAATATTCGAACATCAAGTACGTAGTACCCGGTTGACCGAGCTTTGCTCGGTATTTTTCGCTCGATTTTTTTTAATTCGTGTGTTTAAGAATTTATTAAAAGGGCTCGATAAAATAGATTTTCTCAAAAAAGAAAGGAACTTGAAAAAAAAAGTCGGTCGGTCTGTCTGGGCTCGAACCATGGTATTACGATTTTGTGACCGCCCAATATACCAATTAAGCTATTTGTAATCATTAATAAACTGTCAAAATTTACCTTCTTATTCTAACGATATTGTAGCAGTTTTTCATTAACTAAAAACACGGACAAAAAGACATTTTCTAAAAATAAATCCTAGCTAGATCGATTGATTGCCCCCGAAACTCCCTGCACACAAAATTTTATGAAAATCGTTGGAGCCGTTTCCGAGATTCCGATTATATATATATATATATATATATATATATATATATATATATATATATATACAAGAATTGCTCGTTTAAAGGTATAGGATTAAAGTATAGTGAAGGCTTAATATTGATCTTAAAAAAATATTAAATACATAAACACTCACGCCTGTCACCCAGAGGGGTAGGCAGAGACTACAGACTTCCATTTGGCACGATCCTGACACACCTCTCTTGCCTCCTTCACATCCATACACCTACGCATACATGCTCGTCAGTTAAGGGTACTCCTAATTTGGCCCATTTTCAATAAATCGCCAATTTGGTCGATAAATTTTCGCCTAGGACGTCCCTTTCCGACTCTGCCATTCACTTCTGCACCATAAATTTTCTTTGTCACTCTTTCCTCATTCATTCTTTCCACATGACCAAACCACGGAAGCATTCCTTTATTAATCCTGGTCACCACATCATCTTGCAAACCACAGTCTTCTCTTATTACACAATTCCTTACCCTGTCATTCAGATTCAGCCCCAACATACTCCTTAATGACCGCATTTCTACTCTCGTGCTTCTTCTGCCACACCCAACTTTCACTACCATACGTTAAAGTAGGGACCAACACAGCATTGTGAATTGCCCTACGTGCCTTTTTCGACACATTTTGACTCTTCACAATAGAGTGCAAGGCCCCATTTACTCCATTTCCCGCATTCACTCGTCGTTATATATCATTATCATATCTCCCATCCCTGCTAAATACGCAGCCCAAATATACAAACTAATCTACTTGCTCGATCAACTCACCTTCTTTTCTTATTTCACAAATCGTTTTACTTTCTTCTCTTTCAAAAACCATAACCTTCGTCTTACTTGCGTTCACTTTCATACCCCTTTCTTTTAATGATCCGTTCATTAATGTAACCATCATTTGCAACTCGGCCGCCGACGACGCAAGAATAACTTGATCATCGGCGTACAAAAGGCATTTGACGGTTAACTCACCCATTCTTAATCCGCATTCCTCAACTTTCAAATTTTGCAAACAACTGTCCATAAATAGGTTGAACAGCCACGGGGAAGCCACACAGCCCTGTCTGACACCGTTATGGATATCAAACCAGTCCGAGTAGACCCCGTTGATCCTAACACAAGCACTAGAGTCCCTATAAAGAGACTCCAATGCCCGTATCAAGCCAGCGCTCAACCCAAACGAGTTCAGTGTTTGCCATAGCAAATCCCTATCCACTCTGTCATAGGCCTTTTCCAAGTCCATGAACGCACAAAAAACCTTCTGGTTTTTGGCCAGAAACTTCTCCGCGATCATGCGCATGGAAAAGACTTGATCTGTACATCCCATTCCCTTTCTAAATCCCGCTTGCACATCCCAAATTTTTCCATTAGTTTCTTTCATGACCCTTTCAATCAGTACCTTAGCATACAGTTTTCCCACAATGCTAAGAAGGCTGATGCCACGGTAGTTTTTACAGTCCTGCTGCGACCCTCTTCCTTTATATACTGGGACTATTACGGCTTTGCACCAGTCTACCGGTACCCGCTTCAGTTCTAAGCATAAATTAAACAAGGCCTGCCACCACTTCCTCTCCAGCCCTTAGCATTTCGAGTGAAACTCTATCATATCCGGCAGCCTTACCTGCTTTCATGCTTTTCATTGCTTTCATTATTTCATCTATACTTATCTCGCTACCTCTTTCCTCTTCTTTCGATGTTTCTACTCCACTTAGTACACACGTTGTCTCCTCAGTGTGGCAGTTCTTACAAGTTTCCAGAACATTTTAATATTTGCCTGGAAGTTATCCGATATTCTTCTATCATTCTCATCCGTTCTTTCTTGCTTTTTTCTTTCAACTACTTCTTTTACTCTCTTATTAAGATGTCTAAAGACTGCCTTTTTTCTTTCAATATCACCATTCGTACCGCCAGAATTACCAGCCTTTGTTGCTAGTAAATCTAGCCATGCTAGATGCTATGTTCTCTTGCTCTCTTCTTTGCTTCAACTTCCATACGTATCTCATCATCTCACCATAACGTATTATTTTTCCTTTCATTCCTTCTCTTACTAACACCACATACTTCGGTAGCTGCATCCACTAAACCTTTCTTTACATTTTGCCATATATTCTCCAAGTCTAACTCCTTCATACATAATTCATCCAAACCACCTATATTATCTTTCAGTCTACATTTGAACTTGTTTTTATCATTTTCATCTTGTAACCTTTCTGTTCTAATACGCTGTAACGCAGTGGTAGACACAGACGATCGATGGCGCCAACGCCTGAATAGACCATTAATTCGGCATAAAACTAAATAATGATCCGTTCCTACGTTAGAACCCCGGTAAACCCTCGTATCTACCACTGCGCCTCTCAATCTTTCATCCACAATTATGAAATCTATCATGCTTCTATCGTCACCTCTTTCCCAAGTATACATGTGAATTCTCTTGTGGCGAAAGCAAGTGTTCGTCACAAAAAGATTCTTTTCCATACATACGGTGAGGAGACTTTCACCATTCTCATTTATACTTTCACCACCAAACGTTCCCAATATCCTTTCATAACCAAGCCTCCTCACCCCAACCCTTCCATTAAAATCTCCTAGCTTAATAATATTTTCATTTCCCTTACACTTCATTAACAACATCCTTACCATTTCCCAAAACTGCTCTCGGATATAAGTGGGCTTAGACATGTCTGGGGCGTAGACCCCTAACACAAACAACTTCTTCAAGCTCACTTTCATTCGTATCCATAGCAGTCGGGCTTACACATTCATACTCTTTCACACATTGGCCCATTCTTTCTGAAACGATGATACCTACTCCCTGGCATGCCCGCTCGGTATCGTCTACACCAGACCAGTATGCGGTATACATGCCATGTGTAGTGACATCCTTCCCCTTCCTTTTCGTCTCATTTACGCATAACACATCTATTCCTCTATCACACATCATATCGCATACTTCATCCATTTTATCATTCATTGCCCCACATACATTCAACGTAGCCAGACGGGCCTCTGCAATCCACTTTTTGCCTCTCCGGGAGACAGAACGTGACGGGTGGCGAACCTCGTCGCCGGTTTTCCTCCCGGAGATTCTTCGCACCCCTGCCCCATTAAAGGGGCGCCGGGAACTCGGGGCCATTTCTTTATTTCGATTCCTCATGGTGCGAAATGGTGTGGTATATTTAACGCCGCTACCACGGCGTGGAGCCGAGTCTGTAGTATCGGCTTGTCGCTCATTTAGCACCACCCGGGGGACACGTGTAGGGTGGGCCTAGGAACAGGTGGTCAAAGCCTACGGACGCGAGCGACTTATCCCCCTAAAATTTATTAAATTTACCTAAAATCCGCTTAAAATGTTAAAAACATATTAAACATTAAAAATATGGGATTATATTATTACAATAATAAATATAAGTTACATTTATAGGTATTATATTATACGTAGTTATGAAATCGGTCTAAATATTTCTTTAAGCTGTAATGTGTTCATAATATGCATGAATTGAATTATGTTAATATCTCAAAAACTACATATTGCTTTAAATTAGAAAATAATTATTTTCTGTTTAATGATTTTACGTAACAAATCTCCACACACATTTTGAACAAAATTTTATTCGATACATTTTTCGAGTGAAAAATCTTTCTGTGGAATTCTAGATGGGAAAACTGTTTGTGTCTGTAATCCCCTAAATGCAGGTCAAAGTTGAACTATTATATAAAAATAAAATACTTTAATTAATATTATTGAATAATTTTATCATAATATTATAAAAAAGCACAAATTCATGATTTATAATGATTACACATAAAAAGAGCCGTGGTAGCTCAGTGGTTAACGCTCGCTGTAAATATAACAGAACGTGAGTAACCCGGGTTCGATCCCCGCCGGCACCAATGACATTGTTAATTGCAATTTTAAGTGCTGATTTACCACGTGTTCGGCGGTGAAGGAAAACATCGTGAGGAAACCTGCATGTCTGAGGAATAAGAACAAAAAATATTTCGAAGACATGTGAAGTTTGTCAACACGCATTTGGGCAGCGCGGCGGACACTTCCTTGCCCTAAACCCTCTCAGAAATGAGGGGAGGCCTGAGCCCAGCAGTGGGACGTATATATAGGCTGTAACTTTACTTTACTTTATTTTACATATAAATACAGTTTTATAAAAAAGGTTGTATATTAGTTAAATGGAGTTGGCGATTCATGATTTGATATGCTAAATTCATCAATTTAAATTTCAGTTTTTAAGCCTTTTCTTATCACATACTAGGTGGATTGAAAAGTACTCGGCCTAACACAGATCCATTCAATTCTAAAAATCAAATCTACCCACATTATTTAGTTCAGTTCAAACTAGTTCATTGTGTGAAGTTCGAAACGTGTGCGATAATTAGTTGTGATTTTATAAATTTATTAACAAAGTAATCGGACATAATTTCCGCGAATGGAGCAATTCGAGCAGCGTGCCGTCATTAAGTACCTCCATAAGAAGGGGCTATCATCAAAAGCCATCCATGATGACATGGTCAGTACATTAGGCGATTGTGCTCTGTCATATTCATCCGTCAAAAAATGGATAGCAGAATTTAAGCGTGGTAGAGAGAGTGTGAAAGATGAACCCCGCTCTGGAAGGCCTTCGACGTCAACTACTGACGAAAATATTAAAAAAGTACTTGATTTAATAATTGGAGTCCGCAGATTAAAAATTAAAGAGATAGCCGAGATTATAGGCATCTCACATGAACGAACTCAAAACATCATTGTCAACGAGTTGGGTTTCCACAAGCTGTCTGCGAGGTGGGTTCCGCGACTGCTATCAGTTGAACAAAAAAGGACGCGATTGACTATTTCACGCGACTGTTTGGAGTTATTTGAAGCCGATACAGATGATTTTTTGAATCGTTTTGTTACTATGGACGAAACATGGGTTCATTACTGTACACCGGAAACAAAACAACCATCAAAACAGTGGAGAAGACCTGGTTCACCACCCCCTAAAAAGGCTAAGTCGATTTTGTCGGCAAATAAGGTGATGGCTTCAGTATTCTGGGACTCGAAAGGTGTGATTATGATTGATTATCTTGAAAGAGGTCAGACTATAAACTCTGATTACTACTGCATCTTACTACGTCGTTTACGAGAGGAAATAAAAGAAAAACGTCGAGGAATGCTCAGAAGAAAAGTCCTGTTTCATCAAGATAACGCCCGTGTTCACACGTCAATGGCTGAAATTCACAACTGTGGCTTTGAACTGTTACCGCATCCGCCGTATTCACCTGATCTGGCACCATCAGACTTCTTTCTGTTCCCTAAACTAAAAAAGCACTTGGGAGGTCAAAGATTTTCGACAAACGGCGAGGTCAAAGCAGCTGTAGACGCATATTTTGACTCTAAGGAAGAATCATTTTTTTTCAACGGTCTAAATGCTTGGAAGGGGAGGTGGCAAAAGTGTATTGAACTTGATGGTGATTATGTAGAAAAATAAAAATATTACTGATTTAGTATGTGTTTATTTTATGGGTTAGGCCGAGTACTTTTTAATCCACCCTCGTAGTAAAAAAATTCCAATTGAAATAAAAGTTAAGTAAAATTATACATATTATTCATTTTAACTTTTATGGCTGACTGAAACTCATTAACTAGCTCCATTAGCACACTCGTTCCAGTAATAAAATTGCTAAACTTTTTACAAGCTTTTGAACATAATGCTTTCATAAAGAAAATTTAATGATAATAAGGTCTATTGAAATGTTTTGAAAAACAACATAGTATTATAAGCTTTTTTATTAGCTTATTTTATATGGTGATTTTATTGTAAATAGAAGCTTCTAGTAAGTAAAAACAGAACAAGAAATTAAATGAAACGTATATTTAGCGCCGACGGTACTCACAGAGTAGAATGATTATTTCCTGTAACGCTATTACAATAACATCAATATTTTTATAACAGACCACGAGTGAAAATATATTGTGTAGTTACTAAAAATTTATATGGACCTCAAACCTAAAACCTAAAAGCTATGCCGTAAGCGCTAAGCGTTACGTTCTGTTCTCTCTGTTCAGTTATGTTCTACTAGCGCCTAAAAATCAAGAATCTGACGTTTTGTCGCATGAAATCTTATCTATCAATTATATTGAACATTTAAATGATTTAAAAAGCACATTGTCAGAAAGATAAATTATTTTTACATTAAAAATAGGTTTTTTGTGGCTCATGGTTGTAGATTTATCAAGTCCGCATATAAAATTATCAATTGTTCAACTCAATCTCATTTTTAATCTCTTCATCTATCTTATGGGAAGCCATGGAATGTAAATGGCAGTTTAATTTTGTTTTGTATAGTTATAATTATTTTTTTTCGGCTAGATACTCCAAAATTTTAGGTGTTTTGAGCAGCCTTGTATTAATCTATTTTACTAAATACACTTTGAGTTGAGTCTGACTCGACTCTGACTGGCTCAGCCGTCGTCCTGAGTGTATTACTGTGTGGTTTGTTTACAGCGGCCCGTGATAAAAGATATCGGTCACTGTAGAAATTCAAAATATTCCAAAAAATTTATTTGATACATACTTGACCAAGGTAAGATATCATTATTATTTGTATAATCTCAGATTTTTATGACAATATATTGTTTCCCTAAAAGTTCGTAGGATTTATATAAATATACTTATACATCTTGGACTTTATGTAGTGACCTGAAGGTGTACTTCGGTATCTGCTACCGGAAATCCTCGACAAATAGAACTAGGTGTGCCGAGATTGTGCTCGTTATGTTAGTTATGTTGAGACGTTACCCCAAAATTGACGGAGTGACCTGAATTTATACTTCGGTGAATGCAACTGGAACTCCTCAATGAGTGTAATAGTAATAGGTATGCTGAGATTGGGCTCGTTTTATTAGTAATTTTGAGACCTTATCTCCAGATATACGCTTTTTTAAATGAAGAAAAAATCGAATCGAACTGCGAAGATAAGGTTATTAGTGAAAACATCTAAAATACTTAAATACATACTACATAAAAAATGACGTATGACATGAGGGCTAAAGGGATGCATATTTGGATTTACCAAAAGTTTATTGTAGACCTAGTTACACCCACTCACTGCTGTCGCCCTTGCATTATTATTAAGTATTGTGTGACATTAGTGTTGCTGCATTGTAAGTGCTGTAAATGTTAAAGGTGAGTGATTCAACTCAATAACAGCGACTTCAAGCGATTTAAATCAATAACAGCAACTTCAAGCGTCTCAACTTGATCAGCGAAATTGGGATTTTTGTTTATGTTTTTGAAAAACAAACTTAAAATCCACCTGATGGTAAGTAGATACTGCAGTCCATTGACACTTTTAGGTTCTTGAAGGTTACAGATGCGTTGTCACCTCTGAGAAGTAAGATAGAATACTTCACAGCCTATAATTATATTAGTTCTCTATATCCTGAGCACGCACTGATATTTGGCGACAGAAATAGGTAAGAGGGTGGAATCTACCAAAACGTACTCTTCGACAAAAAGTAATCTTACCATCTAGTATGCCTATTTTATTATACATGCCCATTTAGTTGGCCTCCAATCAAGTCAAAAATGAAGCTGGCTCAGGACCATGCTTAGTGTGTCCTTGAGGGAAACCTATGTTCAGCAGTGGACTTGTAACGATGAAGATGACGTGGATCAGTAAGCTATATGTGTATCAACGACATTATATGCAATATAATAATGTGGTTTATGCTACAGACGTAAAATAAATAGTTTATCTGAAAATACACACAACGTTTAAAATTGCTATAATTAAAACTACGCCTGTTCAGAAATTAAAAAAATAGAATACAAAAAAGGAATGAAAACGGGAAAGCAGCGGAAAATTTGTTCGTAACTTTTTCATTACTGTGGTTGTTGGCCTATTTTATTATTTATGTTTTTTAGTATTCGACTAATTTCTTTTTTTTTACACAGTTGAATTTTTCTTATAATTTAAATTATTTTTTTAGTTACATTAGAGCCGCAACCTCGGTGGCATAAACTAGATCCGCCGTTGGGGTAGGGAAGGCTAGTACTTCTGAATGATCGTTTTCAGAGTATTGGAGAGTTTATAACGAAGACTAGTTTAAAGGCTTGTGTGCAAAGCGATGCTGGGCTCGCCTTGATAGGAAAATTTATGGGAAGGACATGTTTTCTACCACGGAAGAGCCAGCATAGTGTTGTATTGTGGTGTTGTGATGCCAAAGTGTACCCGCCTACTCGTATTTGCAGTAAAAGCAAATCAACAGAGAGTTTTAGTCGATGTGAGTCCGAAATAAACTGCTTTTGCACTTAGGAATATTCTCACGAAAATGGGACACTGATAGAATTTACTTTCTTATAGAAGTTCTGATCCAATGCTACCAACCAGCAAATAATCTAAAAAGTATGTAATGTAATAATTACTATCTGTAATAAAATGGAACAGTAAATAATTAAATATTATGATTGCCGTGTGGTGAGGGCGTAAGAAAAATCATCACTAGGAAATGGCAGAAAAACCTTATGGCTTTCGAAGGCTGGCACTATAACCAATCCATATAAGCTACCCATAAAATACCAAAAATAGCGATAGACAGCAGCAGCAAAGCTGCGAGACGTCTGGTACAGCGATTCTCCCAATCCGCCTGCCAAGTCATACAACGGGGGAAGGCTATATCCAGTAGTAGATATTATGGGTTTTTCCTATATTATGCGAATTTAATTCTTTGACACGTTTATTTTGACAATAATTAAAAGAAGAAGTGCTAGGATCAGTACATTTATCTCTTAGGACAATTACCCTAATTAATCTTGAGGTCTTTTTATTAAAGCTGGTGTTGCTGTTGTGTTGTGGTCGAAATTTGAGCATAACCCATAATTTTTATAAGTTTGTACTTCAAGCAAGGTGTATTACACTTTCAACTGATAAATGCTTTTTTGTCATGATATACTGAGTGACTATTAGAAAAAAATATTTGAAAAAACACAAATTTAATAAGTTATTTGATGGCAACATTTTAAAATTCTTGGTGATTACTCTGCTTTGTATACTCTGTGTAACTGTTGGACCACAGATTTTTACGTGTTAGCATTGGCAGAATTAACTTAAAAAGACTGTTGTACACATATATATAAAACACCAAATATCAGCAAATATCTTCCATTGATGTACTGAAACATAATTAACTCCCGTCTCCACGGAGTAGCCTTTACACATATAAAATCGTCATCAAGCACATATATGAACATGCTTTTCATGAGCTGTAAGGAATGAATTAAAGAAAAGCATAAACATCATGTATAAAATTGAAACGTCGTAAATTACATACTTCATCCGTAATTACATTTGTGCATATAAGGCCAAATCTGTTTTATTATCTTAGTTTTATGTTTTTTATCTTCAATTTAATAAAAGTTTTCGCATTTCAGAAAGAAGAGTGAAGCAGTCACGTAGTTTGAAATAAAATTTATTTCTCTCGTTTCGTTCGGAATAACAATGGACTGAAGTAGTACAAACATTGAAGTAGTAATTTGAATTAAACAATTTTTATTTATAAGTTATTCAATTTTTAATTGTCTTATAATCTACTTAACTTATTCTGCTAAAGAATTTATAACTTAATTTTTATGCATATTTGAATATGTCTTGAGTTTACGTGACATATAATAAGCTAATATTTCTCCGCTGATAAAATGTATGTGATATGAAAATAATATATTTATGTTTTATATAGAATGATGTTAAGAAACGAGCGCTAAGTCCACCTTATATATCTATATCGATCCTTGATAAAAAATTAAAATGTAAATGCGTTGCCCCGTTTAAAATAAAAAGGGTCCGCGTTTCTATATCCATACGAAATCCAACAACATCAAGCTGCTATTTTACGAAAGTATTCTGTGAGAAAGTATTACGTGGTACTTCCCCATGATGCAAGCATGATATAGGTGCATCATGACTTTACTACCGTGACTGCCCATTGTTATAATTAATAATGAATAATAAATTTATTTGTAAATCCGTCTAAATTTATCCTAGATATAATATTTTAAAACAATTAAAATACATTAATTAGCATAAAGTTAAAATAAATACATTTCAGACATTATGCATTATAGTAAATTAAAGGCTATTAAATGTTTACTTTTAAAATTAATAAAATAGAAATACATGTCGAAAACAATATAATAATTGAGACAAATAACACTTATAAAATAATTGAAAAATTGGTCGAAAATTGCCTAAGTAATTGAGCGTGTTCTTGTAGAGTAGCAGTGTTTTCATGTATACATGGAGGGTGTTCGTGTAAAGCAGAGATTATCAAACTTAAATTATTTTACCGCCCCATTTGAAAATCAATTACTGTTAAGCAACCCCAATTTTTTATATACTCCTAAAACTTAAAAACCCCAATTTCATTATTCTTTAATTAATTTAGTTATGGTATGCTATATGAGTCGGTACTGGTGTTTAAACTTGCATTATAAATTAGACATTATTACCGGTGAGAGCAAAAATATATTTTAATAAATCAAAAGAAACGATGTTGGTAGGTAATCAACTTTAGTTTTAAAACTTATTTATTATGATGGATGAATTTGATGATTTTTAACAAGTTTTTTGATATCAGATCCGATTTTACTCAAAAAGATGCCGCGTTCAGTTCAATTGAAAACGATTTCTTTTTTTAGCAGCGTTGTCACAACGACAAAACAACGTGCACAGAAATATGACAAAGGGAATGTCATCAAAAATCGTTGAATGATCGACCACAACCCAGGGTACAATTTTTTTTGCACCCGAAGCAAATAAGGGTAACCCTCCGGTAACGGGGGAGGGAGGTGGAGAATGCTCATAGCTTACCACGGAGCCGGCTGCGTGGTTATGTGAAAACTTTTACCAACTAAACTCCACCTTTTGGGATTGGCTTACTAATTTGACAATTCGAAATCGCTCTTAACAGGGAGGGTTCCGCTAGGGATTTAGCAGGAGGTTATGATGATAGACTTGTGTCCAGTCATGGCTATTCTAGTTATTGTGGCTTCCATATTGGTAAGCATCGGATTGGGGATATGGGAGCAATGAAGCAACTTTTTGTTATAAATGGCAGTACCGTCGCCTTTGCGGTCGGGTCTATCATTTCGAAGAAGCGAATAACTTTTTATAGAGAGGCCTTTGGAGACCTTAGGAGCAGCGCGCACTTTAGGTGCTAGGATTGTGGTTTCCCCTAAGTTGACTTTACGCATAGTGTTACACACTAGGTTTAAGTCGTCGACTACAGGGTCTGCCTATAGTCGACGACTATAGGGTTTGCCTCCTTAACTGGACACTGTTGTCTTAAAAAGCACATGTCCATCCTGGGACTAAGCAACTCAAGGATGTGTCGGTTCTGTTCCATAACGGAAGAAAAGCCTCTACACATCCTAACTGATTGCGCACCCTTAATGCGCAAACGTAATACTCATCTGGGAAATTGTCTACTCCGCCCAGAAGAAGTGAAATTGCTCATGGCTAAGCAACTCCTTCTATTCATTGAAGACATAGGGCTTAGCCGTGAACTATAGCCATAGCAGCAATCACAATAGATCTTTTAGGTCGCAGTGATACTGGGATCTTTACCTAGACCTGCATAGCTGCTCGCATATAATTAAAAAATTGGTCTGCCTGTTTTTGTGAGGCGGCGGAGGGCCGCGGGATGTTTGTTTCCTTAGGGCCCAAAGGGTTAATTGGGAGCGGTGCAGGCTGCGATAGAGAAAGGCTCATAAGGGGCCGAGGAGGATCCTGAGGTGGCCGATAGAGGCCCTGAGGGGGCCTATAGATGCCCTGTGTGTGCTGAGATGAGCCCTGAGGGGGCTGAGGCAGGGGCTGGCACTGGCGGTGCATGCGGTTTGGAAGAGCCGGGAAAGATTGGTCACTGATCTGTGGAGGAGCTTTGTAGTTTAAGGGAGGGCGAGGAGCGCGAGGGCATCCTCTGAAGTTGGCCGGGTGGCCTGTCTGTCCGTATAGGACACATGCGGGTGGGGATTTTGCGTTTTTGGGCCGAGGGCACTTTTTCGAGTGGTGGGGTTCAATGCACTCCAGGGTACAACTCCAGGATTGACTTTGGTAGCCAAATTTTTGGTAACCATTTTTGAATTCGATTTTTATTTCCTCGTTCGTTGTCAGTTTTATATGTTCTTCCAGTTGGGGTGATACTGCTATGTTGACATTTGAAAAAGGATCTAACACCCAGTCTGGTAATTCCAATTTCAAAATGTTCTGGAATCTTTTAATGAAACCACTGTAGAGATTTTCCAAATGTGGGCAGTACACAAGCAAGTCGTCGTTGTTGGATACTGATAAATTAGTAAAACTTTGTAACTCATGTCCGCCGTCCACGAAAGCAGCGACGACGTTTTTTGTTTTTGTTAAGTTCAAGTCATCGCTTTGAAGTTGAAGATTCATATTATTAAGCAATTTATAGAAGGCTGTCAGGAATGCGATATCATTCTTTGATGAGGTTTTCGCGCGTTCTGTGTCATTGTTTTCCAAGAACTCTACGACACAGTCAAACATATTGTAAAATCGAGTGGGACAATTTCCTTTTAATAGCCAAAGCACTTCTGCGTGAAAGATCAATCGGTTGAAATCTTCATCTTTATTAACACAAAGCTGATTAAATATTCTGTCATTTAAAAAGCTCTTTCGGATTTTATTGGCTGTTCTGATGATCTTCATTAACTTAAGTTACTAGCAATCAAATGTTGTTGATGTGTAACGCAATGTACAGCAAGCACATCTTTAATTTTGTTTTTAAGTAGTCTATAAAGCCTTTTCGACATTCCAACATAACTTTAGCACCATCTGTAGCAGCTGATGTAATATTCTTCAAGGTAATTTCTTTTTCATTAAAAAACCTTTCCAGTGTTTTAAGTATGGATTCTCTTTTTGTGACTGTCTCTAAATTTCTATCAAGTAATAGTTGTTGTCGTATTTTTTCATCTTTAGTAAACCTCACAAAAGATAGCAACAATGCTTCATTAGTTATTAAAGTGAACTTATTCAACTGAATTGAAAATTGACTAGTCTGCAGATGATTGCACAATTCTCTCAAACTCTTCAATGTTTTAAGCTATTTCATCAATTCGTCTTTGCACAGAACTATTGGTTAAAAAATTTTTCGAATCGCGTGTCTGCCGCTGGTTTATGGAGCACAGTAGTTATAACCTCTTTTATTGGCGGCAAAATTAACATTTCTATGTAGATATAGATATCCAGCTGTTGGAGATTCTTTGTACTCATTAGAAGCATTGTACAGGGTTTCCAGATCTGCTATATCTCAGTTTTTACCTAAAGTTTATGCTGCAATATCTATGGCTTTAAAGAATTATAATCAGGCAAGTAAAACAGATTATTGATCTATTTAAGATTAATTTGTGTAATCAGGATATAAAAATCGAAAACAAAAGATTATGTTTAAGACATATTTAAAGCTGCATTTAACATATCAATAGTTTGAGAATTTTGTCGAGACTGTTCTTCTTCATCTTTTATTTGTTGAAATTGTGTGTTTGTTCCAGTTGTTGGAATGAATGTTTGTTAATTTTGAGAGTCTTAGTTTGAGATGTTTGTTAAGTTTTTTAATTTTGAGAGTAAGCGAAAGTGTAGTTAAGGTAAAACTTTGTTGATTTTGTGTGTCTAATGCAGTTTCTGGAATGAATGTTTGTTGATTTTGAGAGTCTGTTGTAAGCGGAAGTGTAGTCAAAGTAAATGTTTGTTGATTTTGTGTGAATCTTCCAGTTTCTGGAATGAATGTTTCTGAATTTAGTGTATTTGTTGTAAATGGAAGTGTAGTTGTACCCGAGACACGAGAATCTAACGTGTAAGGCATGTTTGAAAAGATCTGTTGACGCCTAGATGACAATAAACTTGATTGTATTTCGTGCTGCAAGTTCAGACGTGTAATTGTGATGCCACATTAACACCAAAGTAATGTAATCATCATATTGTGGCTGTATATTTATATTAGATGTTATATTTTCAAGTCGTTGTAAAGCAGCGGTAATTGAGTAGTGATTATTATTTCTTCCACTACGTGCAAATCTTCGTGGTGGAAAATGTTGATTAGATGAATATAATAGAAACCTTTCTTCATCAGTTTGCGGTTAGGAACCCTTCTCTTTGTGATTGAGATATCGCATTTATTTGTGATTTTACAGTACTAGGTTGTAGAGGTGTATCTCTGGCCGTAATTTACTGCGGAGCACTGTTTGGCCGATTCTTATCACTTTCACTTAGTATAGGTGATGATTGTGACTCACTCTGTAAAAAAATATATCATTCAGTGACTTTTAAATTGACATTTATTTTTACATGGACATGGAGATGACGTTTATTTCTCTTACAGATGCCGTCCTAAGAAGAATGGAAGCAAATTGAAAATGGATTTAGAAATAAGTGGAATTTTCCGGGATGTGTAGGGGTGTTGGACGGAAAGGACATAAATATTTTTGCTTCGGACGATACCTCAGATTTCTTTGATTACAAAGGTTGCCACAGTATCGTTTTTTTTGGCCTTAGTTGACGATAATTATTGTTTTTCTTATGGTTCACATAAGAATTAGTACTAACGGGAAAGCTGCTGATAGAGGTATATATGCACATCAAATTTAGGGCAAGTATTGGAAAAAAAATCTTTTAATATACCAGAGCATTCTGTTATTGTCGGAGACGCTGTGTTTCTGTTAACACCTTATCTCATGAAGCCCTACGCATTAATGCTAACTCATAAAGAAAAAGTTTTTAATTACCGTTTATCAAGAGCGAAAAGAATTTCCGAAAACGCCTTCGGTATTTCAGTAACAAGATTTCGAGTGTTCCTAAACACTATGGATGTGACACCAAAAAATGTAGATATTATCACGTAGGCAGATTGTTCCTTACACAATTGCCTTCGGGAAACATCTCATATGTATATCACGCAGCGATGTCTTGATGATGATTTGAAGACATTCCACAACGTGTTGTTATACAAGGAACATGGGGACAGTAGCAGCGGACAGCTTTGGAGGGTTTACCAGCAACACATAATAACCATGCCCATTGAAAGTGAGTTACAATAAGAAATGCGTATGCACAACTCTTTGTACACAGAAAACAGAAGACAGTACAACAGAAGCAGTACAATGGCAAGATTATATTATAATCAATATTTAAATATAAGTAAACGATACTCACCATGCAGGTACTTAAGACTGCACGATATACATTTGAATCACCCAAAAATGAATGCAATTCTTCAAACTAACAAATGGTAGGCTTGTATATGTAGGCTTGTATATTTCTAATGCTACAGCTCCGTATTACGTCTTGTGATAGATGTTCGGGTGTACTGCGCCTGATTCGACGCATCTTGTGGTTCTGGTCTATGGAGGTATTCGGATGGTGATGTCTGTTGGGATTGTATGAAGGACCTTGGGATGGTGTAAGCCCGACGATAAACGTATCAATGCTGACATTCGCGACTTCGGTCGATGTTTGTTGGAGTACGGTCCAGTTCTCAACTTTAACCGAGCCGTGGTAGCTCAGATGGTTAACGCTCGCTGTAAATATAACAGAACGCAAGTAACCCGGGTTCGATCCCCGCCGGCACCAATGAAATTGTTAATTGCAATTTTTCTCATTCAGCTCGTGCTCGGTGGTGAAGGAAAACATCGTGCGGAATTCTGCACGTCTGAGGAATGGGAAAAAAATTTCAAAGACATGTGAAATTCGTCAACACGTATTGGGGCAGCGTAGCGGACAATTCCTTGCAATAAAACCCTCCCAGAAATGAGGGGAGGCCTGTGCCCAGCAGAGGGACGTATATAGGCTGTAACTTTACTTTTTTTACTTTTACTTTCTCAATTTAACGTGACCTTCAGGGGGAGCGCGTTGATTGGCTGTCGTTCGCCACACACGGCGTGTGTGGAGCCGTGTGCCTCCCCCAAATTTTAAAAAAGAGCGAAATTCTTATATCAGGTATTTTTGAACATATATATAGTGTGCCTTTTCTACGCGGGAAGGGATAATTAATAATAAATTTATAATGTAAACCCGACACAAGTGGAATAGGGACGTTTTAATGTTCTTAACCTTTCTTGAGCCCTGTCCTTGTGAACGGGGTACACGAAGCATATAAGGCACTATCAACGGCTTTCAATTGCTCTTAATAATATTCATTCTTTCAAAAAGGCATCTAAAGGAACTAAGTTACTAAACAAGCACAACGTAAACAAGGGTCCTAACTAAGACGATCACGCCATACATATTACAAACGGCCTATTACTAAATCTTTAGAATGAACATTGGAAAAGATAAAAACATATTTATTTTTCCTATTCACATATATAGTAATCATTTTATAATAATAATAATAATAATAATAATTTTATTTCAGATACAAGCTCCATAATTTGTTAGTAATAAATAATATAAACTTAAAATTAATGTTAACAAATATACAACTAAAAAAAAACAACAATGATTATTTTATATTAAATATAACAGCTCTGGACCCCATATGCACAGTGTTCCAGTGCCGCACTACCGGACAATCAAACCTACCTAATACAGTACATAGGAGTCCGTTGGCACTGTCTCGCACGCGTCGCATCAGGGAGGCCACTCTCTTCCGCATTATTGCATCAAAGCTGTCCGTGTTAGCCTCAACAAACATACCTGATGCGCTGCAATATCGAGACAGCCCCATTAGCATCCTAAAGCCATTATTATATTGAACACGTAGAGCATTTACGGTTCTGCGAGTATACTTGACCCACAGGCTGCAGGTGTAAAATGTTTGGCAGTACGCCTTAAAAGGGTTATCTTGACAGCTTTTGTACACCTTGCAAACCTGCGAGCCAGCATGTTGCACCTCACTGCTAACGCTCTACGTTCTCGTTCAATATCCAAGTCATCAGAGAGGTCATCTGTAACCCAGTGCCTCAGGTATTTAAATTTGGTGACCCTAGTTAAAGGTACTCCTCCAAGCGTGACCAGTGGGATATCCTTGGGTTTTTTATTTCCTGCCTTGAAAACAAGTAGTTCACTCTTTTTGGAGTTATACCTGAGGCCATGGGCTTCAGCATATCTCTCACATAAATTTATTAAAGTTTCAAGTGCTCTGATCGAAGGGCTCAGCAGCACCATGTCGTCCGCGTAACTGATGCTGTTTACGAAGTTACCATCTATTGAGCATCCGACGCTAGTTCTGCTAAGCTCATCGATCAATCCATTTATATATAGATTAAAGAGCCTCGGTGAAGTTAAGCCCTGTCTCACTCCACATTCCAACCTATATCCACTTGAGTATGAACATGCCCACCTTACATTATTTGATTGGTTGTGGTACCAATACCTTAATATATCGACTATCTCTCTAGGCGTACTCGTTTCCCTCCGAAGCTTATCCCATAATAGGTTGTACGAGACCAGGTCAAATGCCTTGGATAAGTCCAAAAAACAGGCGTAGACAGGCGTTTTTCTCGTAACATAATACTGGACATACCGTCCAGTATTATGTTACGAGAAAAGCTTGAATCGCAAGATTGCAGTTTCAGTGGACAGTTCAGGTATAAACCCAAACTGTGCCTCATGTACCTGTATATGTTTACTTATTCGACGATCAAGCAAACCATCCAATACTTTGGCTATCACAGTAGCCAGCGAGATCGGTCTATAATTGTTCTTGTCGGCAGCATCCCCGGTCTTATTCTTTAGAACTGGTACCACTATGGTCTTCATAAGTTCCTGAGGTAAGTATTCATGCCCTATACATACATTATAGAGCATAGTCAATACCCTAGGCAGATGAACTCCCGCATACTGCAGGTGCTCAATACTGAGGTCGTCATGTCCAGGTGATTTACCACGTGTCATATTACTTATGACATTTGCGACTTCTTTCGCAGTAAATCTGGCAAATTCACTGCATGATTTCTCCTCAATATCGAACACCCGCTGCACCGGTCCCAATGGAGATTCCACTTTGAAGTGTTCCCTAAAAACTTCTGCGATATGGTGGGGCCCACTCTTGCCATCGATACTCGCAGGTAAGCATGATGCAGTTTCCAGCTTCATGAATTTCAGCTTATATGAATGGCGAAATAATATATAATAAGAAGGGGATGGACGTTACACCACTTATACAGTGTGTCCGGTCCCCTCTATTTGGCAGCCATTTTGGTTTTCTCTTGAGATATTCTCTACGCGTTTACGAAAAAGTCGTATCTCTGAAAGTTTTAGTCTTACTGAGATAAAAATTAACTCATTCGGAGGCCAACAATAATAATGTTTTTTAATTATAATAATTTATCTAGTATAGACCCGTTCTTTACTAATATAGCAAAACAATCCATCGATGAACAGGAGGGGAGTGGCCATATGCAGGCGTTTCCCCTGTCAAAATGTGAGTCCACACGATTTTAAACGATTTTTAACGATTACAAAAATGCCGAATTATTCAGTGTTTAGCTAGAAAGGCGCTCTGTCATGTCAAGTTTACAAAAATATAGCTTTATCTTTCATCATCATTCATCGTCATTCACATCGTCCTTCACAAGTCCACTGCTGAACATAGGCTTCCCCCAAGTAATGCCACAAAGCACGGTCCTGAGCCACCTGCATCCATCGACTTCCTGCATGTCTTACCAGGCCATCACTCCATCTAGTGGGGGGTCGCCCTAAACTACGCCTACCGGTAAGAGGCTGCCACTCGAGAACCTTTCTTCCCCATCGGTTATCGGTTCTTCGAGCTATATGGCCGGCCCACTGCCACTTCAGCTTACTAATCCGTTGGGCTATATCGGTCACTCTGGTTTTACTGCGGATATCCTCAATTCTGAATCTATCACGCAGAGAAAATCCGAGCATAGCCCTCTCCATAGCTCGCTGAGCGACCTTGAGCGTCCTCATACGGCCAGCAGTGAAGGACCACGTCTCTGATCCGTAAGTCATCACTGGCAACACGCACTGGTTGTACACTTTAGTTTTCAGAGATTGAGGTATACCTGACGAGAAGATGTGTCGTAATTTCCCGAACGCTGCCTAGCCAAGTTGAATCCGTCGATTGACCTCTCGGTCGAAATTGGACTTACCTAGTCGGACTATTTGTCCCAGGTAAACGTAATCGTCAACAAATTCGAGCAAAGTGCTCCCAACAATTACCGGCATAGGTGAAACGTGGACATTAAACATGATCTTTGTTTTGTCCATGTTCATCTTAAGACCTATCCAGTGGGAGACACCATTGAGGTCATTGAGCATAGTGCTAAGGTCCTCCAGCGATTCTACCATAAGGGCTATATCGTCGGCAAATCGAAGGTGAGTAATGAACTCGCCATTGATGTTAATACCGTATCCTTTCCAGTCCAGTAGCTTGAAAACTTCTTTCAATGCAGCGGTGAAGAGTTTCGGGGATATAACGTTACCCTGTCTTACACCTCTCTGCAGTTGGATAGGTTTCGAGCTCTGATTCTGTACTCTGATAGCCATCGTAGCCCTACTGTACAAACACTTCAGCACTTCGATATACCGACAGTCAACTTGGCACCGCTGAAATGACAGTAGCACCGCCCAAATTTCGATGGAATCAAAGGCTTTCTCATAGTCCACATATGCCAGGCAAAGTGGCAGATTGTACCCTTCGGTCTTCTGTACAATCTGCCGCAGGGTATGTATGTGGTCTATGGTACTGAAGCCTTTTCGGAAACCGGCTTGTTCGGGAGGCTGGAAGTCGTCGAGTCTGCGTGCGAGACGATTCGTAATGACTCGCGAAAACAGCACGTAGACACGGCTCAGAAGGGAAATCGGTCTGTAGTTCTTCAAGAGAGCGTTGTCGCCTTTCTTAAAGAACAAGACCACCGCACTTCTGCTCCACGCCTCCGGAGTAGTGCGACCATGGAGGACGGAATTCAAGAGCTTCTGAAGGACTTCAAGTACTGGTGATCCACCCGCTTTCAGAAGCTCCGCTGTAATTCTATCCTTGCCTGGGGCCCTGCCGTTTTCAAGGTGCTGGAGAGCCATTCTAATCTCGCTCAGACTGACGTCCGGGATATCATCGGAATAGTGTGGGGTAAGACTTTCTCTTGGATCGTTACTCACACTTGCGTGTGGCTCCAACGATGATGTGTACAGCTTCCCATAGAACCTCTCAATCTCACTCAAAATCGCAGGTGTCTCGGAAACGATGCTGCCACACTCAGTCTTCAGCTTTGACAGTTGGCTCTTTCTGGCAGACAGATCTCAGACTTTGGAGCCCTGGTTCCGCTCGATCGCTTCTTTAATACGAGCAGTATTAAAGTTGTGTAAGTCTTGCCGCATGCATTTGGAGATCTGTCTGTTCAGTTGTCTGTATGCTGTCAAATCTGTTGACGATTGCAGCCTCATCTCCCGTCTAACAGCCATGAGATTAAGAGTGTGATCGGAGAGGTTTTGTGTTCTTCTGCGGCGGGTCTTGCAGAACTTAGCTCCGACCGCATAGACAGTTTCCACGAGCTTGTCATTCATATCGTCCACTGCATTGCAATCTTCTAGGCACTGAAAGCTTTTACGTTACTCGAGCTGAAAAGTCTCGGGATTCTGGATTAGAGCACGAGGGGGACGGAGCGTTGACTTCATTAGACGAGACCTCTCCAACTTAACGTTTAGGTTCAGTGTGCCTCTAACCATTCTGTGATCACTGCCGGTTTTCACCCTTGCGATCACTGAGACATCACTGAACAGTTGGCGTCTGGTCATCATAATGAAGTCAATCTCATTTTTTGTCGAATCGTCGGGGCTTGACCAGGTCCACTTCTTGTGGGGCCGCATCTGCAAGAAAGAGTTCGTCATAAAGAGTCCCTCTTTCTCCATAAAGTCAGCCAGCTGTTGGCCCCTACGGTTATGTTGCCCTACTCTAAATTTCCCTAACTTCAGCTCACCGCCTTCTCTTGTGCCTAGTTTTGCGTTGAAGTCTCCCATCAACACCGTGTAGTGGGTTTTGGAGGAATGCATGGCTCTAGAAATATCCTCATACATTTCCTCCACCTTCTCATCGGGATGTGCCGAGGTTGGTGCGTAGACCTGTATGACCTTCAGCAAATACCCTTTGTTGAATCTGTGTATCAGGTACGCGACCCTCGTCAACACACTCCCAATGTTTACAACGTTGTTGACGAGAGACCTGTGGACGATAAATCCGACACCTCCTTGTGACAGATGGTCGCCCTCCCGGTGATAGAACAAGTTGCTGGACTCGAGGTTTACCGTGTCCTCCCCCTCTCTTCGGACCTCAGATAATCCAATAATATGCCAGCGCAACTTGTCTACCTCTTCTTCCAGATCCAGTATCTTCTCGTCAGTCCTCAGGGTGCGTGCGTTATACGTTGCCATGTCGAGTCGTCGTAGGTGGCAACCGAACCTCCACCGGAGATTCTTAGCACCCCCTGCCCCGCCGTTACCATAGTCGCCACCGTAGGCAAGAATAGCGGGGCCGCCGGTGACTGGGGGCCAATTATTTGCGTCGTTGCTCATGGGGGGATATTTGCCACAGTTGCCACGCTTGTCGAGCGGGTTGGCAACCGCAGTTTTTTTTTATTATGTTATTGTTGTTATTAGGAAGATGCTGCTGCCCATCTCCTTTCTGTGTCTCTCTGTCGCCTCTTACGACACCCACGGGAAGATATGGGGTAGTGGATATTCTCAACCGCCACTACACGGCAACGGCACGGCGTGATCTTTCATATATATGTAATTATTAATCACATTATTGTTATTTACTTCTTTTTAAACCTGAAAATTAGAAAAATAATCATCGTTTTGTTTTGAATTTGTTTACAAACACAGGCCGCTCGCCTTCATATATTATGCAGATCAATCGAGCGACTGATCTGAGTCTATATCCGAGATGTCACGGTCACCGAGCGATACTATGATAATGTATCTATGTGTATGTGAAATTCTTAATTTTTTGTCTTTATTGCAATGTGCGTGTCTCGTAGTGATATACGAATGTCTTTTTATGCGATGATTTCCTCTCGCAATAGATGGCAGGCAGTTCTGTATCGAGAAAAATGCTACGGCTACTCCCCTCCGATCCTCTCGTGTGTGGCAAGTGTTGCTCTATGTGTATGCCTATCAATATTTAGACTAAATAAAGCTAGAATTTTTATACGAGCCAAAAATTGCCTAGATGGATGCTTTGTGTTCTCTCTCTGTCATTGCAGAATTGTATGAACAACAGTATTAGTTCCATAGATGAAAATGTGGAGACATTTTTACAATTGAACACATAAAATTCCTTGTCAATGATTCAGTGCATATTATATTTGGATGAATTGTAACCTGAATTTATAAAAACCTTGTGCTAAATTTAATAATTTCATTTAAACATTTGGCCGAACTATGTCAAGTCCTTTTGTCAAATACTATCTTTAGCCATTTGACTAAGCTCATTTTAGGTCTTGAATTGAATAACGAGTTTTATGAATGCGTTAGTCAAGTTAACCACACGGGTTTATTGAGATTGTCTTGTATATCAAATATTGCATCTGAACTTTTCTTCCATCTTATATAAGCTTTAAATTGGATTAGATTTGATGGTGCGACGTAACGTAAATTATGCGTTTACTATGTCTTTTTAAAAGATAAAAATTATAAAGATAGATTAATTAACACAAAAAATATTTAAAAATCATTTGAGATTTGTGACTTTTCGGTGTCAATATTATGTGTCGAATGTTAAAATTACATATAAGTAAGGTGTTATTATCAACGAGCTATACGAATTATGTGGCAGGGACGACTTAACGGCTTAGAAACGTGGCCGTCCCGCTGTACTTGAAAGCCTGGACAAAATATCACGACTGGAAAACGCACTTAGCAACAAGACATTGATGTTTCGGTGATTATTTGTGATCTATAAAGATAGCAGTGAAGTCAGCAGAAAACTTAAAATTGTATCCAGGAATTTATAGCTATATTGTTGCTAATTAGTTGCCAAATCGTGAACAAATTAGCAACAAATTCCTGTAACAAATTTTAAGGTTTCTGCTGACTTTTCACTGCTATCTTTACAGAGCTGATTATTTGTGTATCATCACAAGCAAAACGACGGCGATATATTATGTCGACTGCAGTGGCAGAGACCAGAATTCCGCAATACATACGCACACAGTACGCCAAGTATGAGAAACGAAGCAGCTGGACTTAATAAGCAGTGTCGTATGGAACCTCTCCGCGCCAGCATTCGTGTCTGCTGTGCGTGGACGCGGCTAGAAGGGCCATGACCTCTTTCTCATTCCGTGTTGGTGGATCAGGCACAGTCTAGGGTATTTTTTGCCAACAATTACTATTCTGCGTTACGAGAACTTCGTAAAAGTCAAAACAGGTAAGAAAACAAAATATCTAGACCTGGCTCACGAGGTGATTAACATGTGGTGAGAGGTATGGTGGCCGAAATTATTTCAGTAATAGTCTCTGCCAACGAGTTAATCCCGGTAAGCCTCTGGGTCACCTGATGCGACTGGAACTTCGTAACGGTCTGCTGTATGTTCAAATGCAGAACAAGGTACTCCTCGATACCGCCTGCATCGTTCACGGGTTTCTTTCTTTTTTACTCTAAGCCTTTGCTTAGGGGATACGTATGATTGAGTTTTATTTATTTATTTTATTATAATTTATATTATCTATTATTTAAAGTGTAAATTTTTAACTAATTACATTATTTATGCTTAAAATTGTAAATATCTTATATATTTTATAAGTATTTATGAATCTCAATCAGAAGAGAATACTATAGAAATACTCCAAAATAGCTTACTAAATAACTATTAAATAGGAGTAAGTATAGTTTTGTTAAAAATATACTTTTTCAATTAACTGTAACACAGAATTATAAGTGTAAAATTATACAGTAGTTAAATAATTACATAACACGTAATGAGAACCGCAGAATAAATGTAGAAATGTTTATATGTAGTAGATATGTATATAATTAATAAAGAAAATACATGGAATTAGTTCAAGATATTTACTTATAACATAAATTCGACTAAATAATTCTTTTATGGCATGTGTACTTACAACTTACCCTATTTTTCAGCTTTTCAAATTTACATATTACAGTTATTAAGTATCCTTTTTTATAATGTAAGAGTCACGAACGAACACAAAGTCCTTTTGATTGTAAGAGGTTGCTGTGGCCACTACGGCAACAAGGCTGCACTATCGACCTCCGGTCTGAGCGGGTTGATGTAGCGGCGCTGTCGTCGCGCCACAAGCGAAACACAATGAAGCCTAAATCACGCTATCGAAATTCCGAATCATAAACAGTATATATAGAACATCTCTGAACTATCACATGGAGCGTTGGCCGCTCCCCGGGCAGAACACCTTGCCCGACGGGAGATCTCCCCTTTTCCTTCTACGGCCACAGTCTATTGACACCGCCAAAATTCTATTGATATAATGTCGAGATAATAGTAAGTACATGTAAGAAATTAAATTTCCGTTTTAATCCTTAAATATTTTAATCTGTGCACCAAATTTTTATAATGTTTAAGGTATTTATGTTAATTGCTTAATAATTGTATTAATAAAGTTTTCAGTCGACATTTAATGTTCATGACTTTAAGAAATTGCTAGTAAAATTGTGATATTTTCTTTAATGTTTTATTATTTATTAATGTGACATTATTTTCCTATTTTTATTGTAATATGTCTTCGTGGTATTCGATGTTAAACTTAATTGTATAATGATATTGTTATGAGCAATAAAGATATTGGGTGATAAATGAAAATAAGATTGTGAAAATTTGCAGGTAGCTTAGACCGAAATGGCGCTTGGGGCTTCTCCTTACGGTGTAGCTTCCGCGGTAGGCTAGTCAGTCGCTAAATATGCAATTGGTTCGGTACCAGCGATAGGTTCAGGAATATAGGGAAGAAATAAAAAGAAAAAGTAGGGAAAGTAATGAAAGTTCAGTGTCAAATTTCCAAGGGGAATTTTATTGAAAAAACTGTCTCATTTCAAGATCCTTCAGTGTTCACCCTTATAGTGGGGTAAAGAAGATACAGTCCACATAAGTGCATACGACTGGCGTCAAGACCGAGATTATTTCCATGGGAGCCCGTCATTTATCCCATTTAGCGTCATTTAGCCCGTCATTAGTCGTAAATCTTTCTTTTAAGAATCGGTTTGTGGTTGCCGCTGCGTAGTGTGGTATTTGGTCTGTGAATGGAAAGGTCAATAATTGGTTGATCCTTGATCGAGGGTGCAAGATGAAGACTAAACGCACCAAGTGGAATAAGTTTAGAGCAGTATGATTAAAGTCATAGCAAGAGTAACAGGTCTCCTATTCATTTAACACCTAAAGTATAAAAAAATCAGTGCATCTCAGAATCTTAAAATAGCTGACCTCTTAATTTAGATTATACAATCAGTGCGTATTTATAGTAGTCACCGCTTCTATTAGAAAAAATGAACGATCATGTCTGTTTGTCATTATTGGCATGTCGAACAGGTTTTAAACTTTTGACTACAATTAATTATGCATAATATGCAAATCAGTTACAACTTTGCACAAACAAAGCCCATAAAATAATAATTTTAATTTTAAATACTGCTATTTACTTTCTGCGTTTAAATTTATTTATTTATTTATATATTTAACAATTTATGTACACACTTACTTATACTTTGATAGGAAAATGGTAAAAACAAAATTATGTACAAAGGCACTGCTTATTCCATAAAGAAATTAACAATACAATACAACTATACAAACCTTCATATATATCCACATACATACATACACATACACACATATATATATATATATATATATATATATATATATATATATATATATATATATATATATATATATATATATATATACAAATATAATATATTATTAGAAAAAATATAATTCAATATATATGTATTTTAATGTTACATATATGAATATCTACATACCACGAATTAATCACTATGGTGTGAATGATAATGCTCTTTACCAAATCTTTTAAACATAGACACCGACTTAGCGTCACGAATCCTAAAGGGAAGTGAATTCCACAATCGTACCGCATTAAATTTTAACACGTATGCTACAATAATGTTATTTTACACTGCGGTGATTTGAATACTACGTCCTTACTTCACTGAGATGTTTATGTTTACCGCTGCCGTATTTCAAATGGTTTTATCCCCACATAAATATTAAATATCAAATGACGAATGTTTGATTTAAATTCATTGCATTTACAAAATATTTATTCTGTTTGTATTTTCACATATTCGCATTAATACCGCTATAGTATAATTTATCATTGCACCTTTCTATTGGAAGGAACTGAAGCAGAGGCTGCAAAGGCTTTCATACGAGGATACAGAGGCACCTTTGCGATCCCCCTATAGAACTAACTAAACCACATCTCATGATAAAGTCGTAAGATTCAACTCACAATTAGTGAGGACTGCTGTCTTTGACACAACCAATCCCTAGATGTTTAAAATAGGGCAGGGTTTATTATGCACACATTAATACTCTCTCTCTCTCTCACACACACACACACACACACACACACACACACACACACAGACACACATTTACAAATTTCTACATGTACACTCGCAATTCCATCCCTCTATTTTATACCTTTATAATCTTTTATACTTGTTCTTAAGTAATGTCTCCATATGTAGAGGATTCAATATTATGTAGTACTAAACAGGGCATTGCTTTAATTGTTTCCTATAATGTTCGGTGGAAGGCGCTAGCGTCTGTAATGCAGTTTTCAATATAAAACTAGTACAGCCGCTAACGATCAACCATATCCTAGTAGTATGTTACTTGTTATGTTACTAGTATATTGATGCCTGTAATCGTACTTAATATAGAAAATTTTGTTACATGTTTTTCTGAGAATAAAGATTTTATTTATTATTATTATAGGATTCTTGGTTCAATATGTCTTATTTATCAATACGTCTTATTTACTCTAATTGCAAAAACTTTTCCACTAACTTTTAAATGATGGCACATTTATGTACGACGATATCTGAATTATAATACATCTTCTTAGAAGATATAATAACAGTATCCTAATTTAAACCTTAAATGAGCATTTAGCCCATGGATAAATGTTAATAATAAAAAAAAATCTATAGGGTTTGTATTTCCATAACGTAATCTCTTTTTTAATAATATATTTAACATTTTTGTATTTACATATTGAAACAAAGCAAGTACTGATTAAAGTTATTACTCAAACAACAATCCACTAATTCAATAATTAGTTTTGTTTGTCACATGATAAAATATATGTTATAAAACAAGCCAATTAAATGACTTATAACACGGTTAGATGAATCTTGCTTTTGTCCTTTGATTGATTTTATTCCCTATAAGAAAAATATTGGCAAGTTTTTATTTTTTGCCGTACCTATAGTAGCGGTTTAAGAAAATCCACTCTATACTAAGTATCGTACCATGGGTGTCGTAAGAGGAAAACATGAGAATAGCCATCAAAAATTTACGTTGCTACGTAAAACAATTTTGTATGTTTTATACACTGGAATTCTATATAAAATAATTGTGATAAACAAAAACACAGTCCACCTTACGGAAAGTGGATGCTGTGACCCATAGACATTTACATATATCCTGGATTGTCCTACAGATGCGTTTCCCTCCTGACGACTGAGATGGAATGCCTTTCCAGTAAAACACTCACCATACAAAGCAACAAAACATAATTTTATTCATTTTTTCATTTATCTTCACGCACAATCCCTAACGGGGTAGCCAGAGAGAACAGATCGCCAAGTGTCACGATCCTTACATACCTCTTTCGCTTCTTTCAGGTTCATTAACTTCTTCATACATGCACGTCTAGGTATCCGAGTACTCTTGACCCTCCCCTCTTAGCAATTTTCTCACATGGTCTTCGAAAGTTAGTCTCGGTCTACCTCGACACCTTTTAATATTTACTTTCGCTTTGTATATTTTCTTCACCATTCGGTCTTCACTCATTCGTTCAACGTGCCCAAACCATTGGAGTACGCCCCTATCAATTTTTGTGATAAGGTCATCTTTCAATCCTGCCATATTGCGAATCTCTTCGTTTCGCTTTCGGTCGGCTTTGCTAACGCCACACATTTTACGAAGAGATCGCATCTCCACTGCATTCAACTTGCTTTTATGCTTCTTCTGGCATACCCAGGTTTCGCTGCCATATAACAAAGTCGGTACCAACACTGCGTTATGTATTGCAAGGCGTGCACTCTTCACCACGCCTTGCCTTTTTACTAATGCATTCAGGGCACCATTGACTTTGTTTCCGGCAGCTACACGCCTATCCACATCTAAATCACATCTTCCATCCCGGCTGAAAGCACTTCCCAAGTATAGAATTTCATTTACCTGCTCTAGACATTCCTGATTTACCCATATTTCACATTTCGTTCTCTCTTCGTCCTTTTCAAATACTAGAACCTTAGTTTTATTAGCATTCAAACGGAGACCTTTAATTTCACATTCCTCTTTCATACACGTAACTAATGCCTGCAGTTCTGCTTCTGATGGTGCAATAAGCACTGCATCATCAGCATACAGCAGACAAATAACTTTAATGTCACCCAATTTCACACCCAAACAGCTATTTTTCAGCTTCTGTAAACAGCTGTCGAGATACAGTATGAACAGCCAGGAAGACATGACACGACCCTGTTTTACGCCCGCTTGGACGCTAAACATGGGTGACAGGTCATGCCCTACCCGCACACAGGCTTTACAGTCATAGTAAAGTGACTGCACAGCCCTTAACAATCGACCATCCACACCATATCCCGGCAACAGTTCCCAAATTTTCTTCCTTATAACCTTATCAAATGCTTTCTCCAGATCCACAAAAGCACAGAAAATCCTCTGGTTAACACTCAGAAGCTTTTCCGTGATCATGCGGAGAGAAAATATTTGATCCGTGCATCCTCTTCCAGGTCTAAATCCGCATTGTGCCTCCCATAAGAATCTTTCCGATTTCTCTTGCATCCTACGTGTCAAAACCTTCGAGTAAACTTTACTTGCTAAACTGGTCAAGCTGATCGCCCGATAGCACCCGCAGTCAAAATGTGAACCTTTACCCTTATATAAAGGCACAATGACCGCGGATCGCCAATCATTCGGGACATCTCCCGTCCGCCAGCACAAATTGCACAGCAGATGAAAGCTGTCCGCGCTTTCACCGTACGAAGGCCCACCGTACTTGATCATTTCAGCAGTAACTCTGTCTAGTCCCGCAGCCTTACCACATTTAAAACTTCGAATCGCACGTTCAATCTCTTTCATGCTGATGACCTCAGTGTCATCGAGGTCCGTGTCAGGCGTGCCAGTCACGGCGTCACCCCCGGACCCTTCACTAAGATCATGACACGCATACATTTCTCTATAAAATTCACTCCATCGCTGCATGACGTCCGATTTTTCTGAGAGGACGTCATTGGTTCTCGAAAGCACTTTGTTCATTCTTAAGGCTGTCACACCACTCCGGGACCTTCCAACCTCTTTCCAGAAGAGTTTGGAGTTTTCCCTAAAGTTGTGCGACAACCTCTCGTCCGCTTCTATTCTACACCTTTCACGTACTTCCTCAATCAATGTTTTCGCATGAACTTTCTGCAGCTTATATCTTTCTTTCATCTTCTCTCTCATATGCTCATCGTTACTAGAGGCCAAGTAGTCTAACCATGCTTTTTTCTTCTTTTTTACAGCTTCTCTCACTTCATCATTCCACCATGCATCTCTTCTTTTACTACTACCTCTTTTCGTCGTTCCACATACTTCTTCCGCTGCACTTACCATTCCATCCCTAAGGTTCTGCCATGTTCTCTCCACACATTCTTTCCTTCCATCGATGGTGTCAAGCTTTTCGGCTACCCTCGTGTGATATTTGTCCCTAGTATCCGCTTCCTGAAGCTTCCAGCTTCGGATGCGACAGACCGACTGTGGTTCTGTTACTGACGTCCGGTAGCGCCAACCCGCGAACAAACCCCTAAATCTAGTAATTACTAGATAATGATCCGTTCCCAGGTCAGCACCCATGAACACTCGTGTATCCATCACCTGTTTTCGTAGTCGGTCTACCACCAGGAACAAATCAATCATACTTCTCTCATTCTTTCTTTCTCTAGTGTACATATGGATTTTCCTGTGATTAAACATAGTGTTTGTTACAA
This sequence comes from Parnassius smintheus behrii, assembly GCA_036936625.1. Classification (NCBI taxonomy): domain Eukaryota; kingdom Metazoa; phylum Arthropoda; class Insecta; order Lepidoptera; family Papilionidae; genus Parnassius; species Parnassius smintheus. The sequence goes on along the minus strand of JAUPFT010000010.1, from coordinate 25,654,745 downwards.
GAAGACCCTTTTCCTTGCATACAGCCAGTATAAGCTTGCCAGCATCATTAACCCTTTTATCGCCAAACTTTCCAAGCACCGACTCGTATCCTGGTCGAGCGATACCTACCCATCCATTCAAATCACCACATACAACAGTTCTTTCGTTTCCCTTAACCAAATCTAGAACTTCTCTTACATTCTCCCAAAACTCCTCCAGCTCAGCCCTAGATGACGAAGCTACCGGCGCATAAACAGCCAAAAGGAATAACTTCGTCAGTCCCATTTTGAAGCGAACCCAGAGAAGTCTTGAGTTCACAACCTTGTATTCAGTCATAAGATCTACCAACCGGGACGACAACAGCACTCCCACTCCCTGGCAGGCGTTCTCGCTTTCCGGGACTCCGGACCATATAGCTAACGTCCCGCCAGGGAGCTCTTCAGTACCACTGCCTTTCCCTTTGGTCTCCGACATACACACGACATCTAATTCTTTTTCTTTCATTATTTCGATCAACTCATTCGTCTTATCTCTCATGGGGACATGCCTAACATTCCACGTGCCAACTCTGCACTCCGTCCTCCACCTTCCGCCGTGTCGGGCTGTGCGTGACGGGTGGCGGTCCCCACCGCCGCTTTGCGCGCTGCATTCCACACCAACGGGGACGAGCTGGTGTGCGTCGCCTTGGGGGGACGCCCTAACCCTCGTTTGCATGGGTGCGCAGCTGTGTAGAATTGCAAAACATAATAATAACAATAAACTTTATTTCGTTTTAAAAAAGTACATGCTTTAAGAACTAGTAGATTGGAACCTCCATTTAAGCAAAAAATGCCGGTGTTTGGAGGGTCCGCCCTTCCATTACGATATTCATGTTACATGGCAGCATACAGCATGGCTGCATAATGCTGCTATTTCACGCTAGTATTCCGTGAGTGTCTTTCCCGATCGAGTCAGTATATTTGTGCTACAGCCATAATATATAGGAGCAGATGTAGCATGGCTCCGCCGCATATAAAATGCAAGTTCAACTGCAGATATAACGGCAAAATTGCAAATAATACTAAATGAATATCATCTATTAGTTACACTAAAAATATTTCTTATTTTCCATCTTTAAGAGTGGGCTACCCTTTTGAGTGACTTAAGCAATATTTATTTATTTATTTCAAATAAATAAATAAATATTATAATAAAAATAAAAATAAATATAAACACCTACAATTGTCTTTACAGGTTGCCCTAATACGATAGTTCCACTATTCTATATACTAAATTTACGCACTTATCTTCTTGAATTTATTTCACATTATTTTTTGAGGAGAGTAAACAAGACATATATTATTTATTTCGCAATACTTATGTTATAAGTATTCTTTACTTAAGTAATGGGAACTTTCCATGCCATGCCATGATTGTACGAAAATGTCTCGTATTTTTAAAACTGCACATCAGAATTTTAATAATTTTCACTAACCATGCCTTCACATAAGATCATCATTTTGTAATTATATTGCATTTATAAGTTTTCTCTCATCACCGTTTATGATACACTCGGGACGAGATATTTTCACAATGCGCAAGTTTTTGTTAAAGGTTTCAATAGGATAGGCAGTGCTGCATGCTAATGTGTTTTCACAATTATTAAAAATGAACAGTAGTTTTATTGAATTCCCTTTCTCTTTTACCTTTTTATAACTGACTTTACCAAACTAATTTTATTTTTAATTTTTTTACATACTAGATTTCCGCAAACAACACCTCATTTTTGTTGTTAATTTTCATATATTCAACATTATTTGTATTACTGTTTTCATTCGTTTTTTTATTGTGGGAAATACCGATAAAACATCATAGTTTTCAATAGATGGCAGTTAAACCGTATTTGCTTAAAAATATCCAGACAGATGATGGGGCGCGAACAGGATCAAAGGTGCGCGGGCGCCAGCCAGGCGTGGAGATAAAAAATCCGAGAGCGGCTCATGTTTAGCAGTGGACGAGCTACTTAAGAAGAAGAGAAAAGTAAATTTCTGTAAGTACTTTGCTTTTTGATTTTCATACACTCACGAAGTTGTGCAGATGCGTTGTTAAGAGCAGAGTCCATATCGTCAACTATTGACTCTGCTCCCCTTTATCAGTATGTGAAGTTTGGATTTAACATGTTAGAATAAATATTTTGGCCATATCTTATTTGTTAATTGGTAGAAGCAACACAATAAATAAACTTAGGATTTAAAGAAAAGATATGTCACATTCTCACTTAATAATTTCTTATATTTACGCAACTATACTACACATTAAAAGAAACTAATTTACGGATTTTATCGCGTTTACTTTAAACTTTTGATTCCCGACGTTGGGACGTTTGTTGCTTGGGATGTCATAATTACTAAAATTAATTTCAAACCCAAGCATCCAACTGCAAGACGTTAATATATTTAGAAAAGAAAGAAAGAAAAAAAAAACATTTATTCACGGTCTAATCACAATAGATCCAAAACAAAGCAAGAAATTTGAATTAAACAGAAAATAAAACAATATTTTCCTAAATTAACGAAAATGTAAAAATAATATAAAAGGAGTCTGTGTAGCAGCATAAGACCGTGAAATGGACAGGACTCAGAAAAAATCAAGATACAGAAACACGAATTGCTCTGATCCCGACACTGGTTTTCAGTCCGGCCCGCACTCCGACGTAACTCGGACGGCTGCCTCAATGCACATGCTATAATGCGACGCGGAATATATAAAAAAATATATGTTTTTAAATTTTTATTTACATAGATAGTGGATATCATTAGTCTAATGAAGGTAAGTACAAAATAGAATTAACGTTTTCCTTCTAAATATATCAACTTTATTTATTAAGAAAATAATTTAATTTTTAATATTGCGGGAAATAGAGTAAATGGGGCCTTGCACTCTATTGTGAAGAGTCAAAATGTGTCGAAAAAGGCACGTATGGCAATTCACAATGCTGTGTTGGTCCCTACTTTAACGTATGGTAGTGAAAGTTGGGTGTGGCAGAAGAAGCAGGAGAGTAGAATAAACGCAGTAGAAATGCGGTCGCTAAGGAGTATGTTAGGACTGAATCTGAATGACAGGGTAAGAAATTGTGTAATAAGAGAAGAGTGTGGTTTGCAAGATGATGTTGTGACCAGGATTAAGAAAGGAATGCTTCGGTGGTTTGGTCATGTGGAAAGAATGAATGAGGAAAGAGTGACAAAGAAAATTTATGTTGCAGAAGTGGATGGCAGATTCGGAAAGGGACGTCCTAGGCGAAAATTTATCGACCAAATTGGCGATTTATTGGAAACGGGCCAAATTAGGTGTACCCTTAACCGACGAGCATATATGCGTAGGTGTATGGATGTGAAGGAGGCGAGAGAGGTATGTCAGAATCGTGCCAAATGGAAATCTGTAGTCTCTGCCTACCCCTCTGGGTGACAGGCGTGAGTGTTTATGTTGTTATGTTATGTTATTTATTAAGAATGCGGAATAAACGTTGGCTAAAGAATTAAGGTAAGAAAATGATTGTCAGAAAAAGTAAATTTATTATATAAATATTTAAATAAAATAGTTTTATATATTATATAAAGTGGAAATTAAAATATCTACATAATTTATGGGACTGAGAATACTGACGTGTTGAAAGAACTTAACCTCCTACCAGTTTATTTTATAGATCGGTATTTTTTTGTTCCGAAATTATGTGTAACCTGTATTTGATTTTAAACCCACTAATTGTTTTTAGGTCACGCAGTGGAGGCGGGAGGTTATTCCAACATTTAGTGGCATTATATTTAAAACTACCTCTGAAAGCGGCCGACCGGTAGAAAGGATATACTAACTAGTAATTGGACGATCTGTTATTATACTGCTTATTTTGATCTTTAGACCAAATCAACTTATTATATAAATATAAAGGTTCTTTATTTTTAATAATTCCAAACAAAAGTGAGGCAAAGTGTAGTCGCCTGCGACAGTCCATTTTAAAAATATTAGCGTTATTAATGAAAGGGGTTACATAATTATTTCTTATATTTACGCGAACACTACACATTGAAATAATACAAGTTTTAACGGAATTTATCGCGTATATTTAACTTTTTTACCCGACGTTTCGAGAGCTTTACAGCACCCATGGTCACGGGAAGGACTGAGATGTTCAACGTCCAGCTGTCATAGTTAACCGCGGTTACCATAGATTAAAATTTTAACTTTTGTTCCGATCTACACAGTATGAGCTTATGGTATCATGGAGTCTTGCAGTTGTATGCTTGGGTTGGGATTTAATTTTATTTATTATAGGATCCCAAGCAGATGGTAGCACCCAGCCATCGTCTCTATTGAAATTAGGATGTTTTTTGATTTCAATAGCCTCGCGAATCATCCTTGGAAGGAATCGGTGTTCTTTAGCGAGGATTTGTGGTCTATCAAATCTGATGTAGTGACGGGGGCGATCTTGTACATGTTCACAGACTGCAGACTTCCCGGAGCGTCGATTCTTCACATCAGCTATATGTTCTTTGACGCGGGTTTTAATTGATCTTTTAGTTTGTCCTATGTAGGAGAGACCACATTCACAATCAAGCTTGTACACTCCTGCATCTTGCAGAGGGACGTTACTCTTGACTGATGGTAAAAACTGACCAATCTTCTTCGGCGGCTTGAAGTACGTTTTGATGGAAGCGCGCTTCAAGATGTAGCCAATCTTGTCAGTGACTCCTCTAACATATGGCAGTACAGCAGGTACACGCTCGACTGTGGCCGGCTTCACTCATTCTCTGTGACGTAGGCGTGGGACCCGAAGCTTGTTGTCATGCAAAACTTGCTTGACATGTTGGAGGGTAAATCTTTGTTTCAGAGAGCACGAGGGATCTGTGACAGTAAACACCTGGCTGCCGAGCTCCAACATGTACTCCATTCTGTACCCGCTGTATTATTTGATGTGTTCGAGATAATAGTCGTGGGCCTATGAGAGAATCCGCGTAATTGAATTTTGAAAGCACGATAGACTCGCAGAGATGTTATACGTAAGGTGACACTTAGGTACTCACGAATACGATAAAGTACTCTCAACGTATAAAAGCAGTTACGTGCAATATCCATTACATGTTCGTTGTTTACAATAATGGCAGGGTGGCTTAGTGTGATCTTTTTTATTTGATTTGGCGATCCTAGAATAAGGTACTGCGACTTTTTTGGATTGAGAACCAATGCGTTACGCTCTGACCACAAAGATATTCGACCCAAATCCAAGTTCAATTTTGTCACTGCTACTTGAACATCACAAGGCTTAAACGATATATATATCTGTAGGTCGTCAGCGTACATGTGGTACTTACAATACTCTATATTTTTTAATAATGTCTGCACTATATATTATAAAAAGTAAGGGACATAAAATGGATATTTGCGGCACTCCTCGGTTTACAGGGCGCTCCCCAGAAATAGCTTTACCTTTTCCATTTAATTGTGTTTCAACTTGCTGTGACCTATTTTTAAAGTAACTGGCAAACCATTGGGTTGCGTTTCTGCTTAAACCATAAAAATACAATTTTGAAAGAAGTAACGGGATATTGAAGGTTTCAAAGGCGCGCGAGAAATCAAGTAATGTTAAAATAGTACCCTCACCACTGGCTTGTGCTGTGGTAGTACTGTGCTTCTTTCTAAAGCCAGACTGCAGCTCAGGAAGGATTTTATTTGCTTCAAGGTACTTTGTTAGCTGATTACATGCAAGCTTTTCTATTATTTTAGAAAGGCTCGATAGGATACTAATTGGTCTGAGATCCAACATACAAACAGGGTTACTAGTTTTTGGTATAGGTTTAACGATGGCTTTTTGCCAGAGATCCGGATAGGTATTTGTTGCAAAAGATTTATTAATTATATATGCTATTTCTGTAATAACATCTTTAGGTAATAACTTTAACATATCAAGAGAAATGCCATCGCACCCCACTGCATTAGACTGCAAAGAGTTTATAACTTTAACCACCTCATCCTCCGAGGCTTCTTTAAAATAAAAAGAGTTATCATTAGTGCCATTAAATTCAAAGAAAGTGAGAAGAGACAATGAGACGTCATTTTACCAGGAATATTAAGAAAATGATTGTTTAAAGCATCAGGGTCACTGAAATGGGATGGCAAAGAAGTATCCTTACTTTTTATTTGAACTTGGCGTTTAATGTGCTTCCATATTATTTACTGTAAACTCGTTCTGCGTAGATTAGATAAAAAATTAATATTTAAAACTGAAGGTAGCCGGACTAACTATGGAATTGTGACGTAAAAACTCTCAGTTCCCCCGTGACCATGGATGATGTCAAGCACACGAAAAATCGGGAATTAAAAAGGTAAAAGTAAACGCGATATAAACCGTAAAATAAGGTTTATTGAATGCATTTTTACACCTCTATTCATTCATTTTTCTTTCATTTTATTAAATGGAAAATAACCTTAATTATTTTAATAAGTAAGTATTTTACGTGGTAGAGCCATGCTGTAGCCATGTTGTGGTACGAATGGGTCGGCTCGACCGGGGAGTGACAATGCTCTCGCAGTATACCAGCATAGAAAACCGGAGACCACTTTTTACTGAAATTGAGGTTTTTCATCTTAGTTCTCAGGGGTGACATCGCATCATTGCTTGTTATGATTATTAACCAAGTAAGTATGTAGATGTAAATGGGCCACTTACTTACCATCAGGCAGACTGTGCTTGTTTGTCATCTTTATTATTTAAAAACAAAACTTTTTATTTTAATATATCCCCTCGTCTGTTCAAACGCCATATTCTGGCGTCTCAAATAATATGCGCATTTGTCAAACGCCATAATATGGCGTCGAGTGATAGCAAACTATTTGTAACATGTATATGGTATATATAACAGACATATATATATATATATATATATATATATATATATATATATATATATATATATATATAACATATATATCTGTTATACATAATCTGATAGCTTATTTAATAACGATTCCATTGACACCGACATTCGAGTGGAAAATAGGAAAGAAAACAAATTGCGTGGCTTAAAATTATGACAGAAGCGGGAACAGAGATAGATTCGCCAAGATTCACAATATAAAATTTTAATTAAGCGGGTCTTCGTAGAGTAAGGGAATATTTTTAAAAGTCGCTTTAACACTATGATTTATCACAGATATTAAAAGTTTGAGTAACACGACAAATGTATATATTTGCTGGTAACATCAAATGTGCCTGTACAGTTAATTATAAATCGACGAATTAAGTAAGTCAATTCAGTTTTGCGTATACAAGCATAGTATTATTACACTTAAAACTTAAGTGATCAAGTTATGTATACTTTTTATACTAAAATAATTGATAACATTTCTGTGTTTTTACGTATCATAACTTGCTCAAAATGATTATTATTTAATATTTAATCAATATTTCCTTAAACAGTCACACAATGTTTTTTTTTGGCCAAAGTTGATACCAACAGAAAATTTTCACCCATAGCTAGCAGAACACGGCAATGAGTGTACTGGTGCTTTTCGGCAGAAATAAGTGAGAGGGTATATAAAAGAGTGTAATAAATGCGAGGATACAAACACAGACGAGTCACTAGTCTGGGTAAAAAAGCAAAAAAAAAAAGCTATATTAGCTAGTAAAATATTTGCAGAGCTAAGTTGTTGGCTCATAAAAGAGTAGTGGATATGTTTTGTCGTCTTATTTTAAGATTGCTATCGTAAAAGAACATAAAATTATTTTGTTCTTAGACTTAAACGTTGCTATAACTTATATTCGGGCGAAAGTTCGTAGCAATCAGGTAAGTCGTAAATTTTTCATAAAGCAACAGCATGTACGCGACTTATCTCGAATCTAGCTTATTTGCAGCATTGACATTAACGGCATACGATCAAGTTTCTTAAAGCTTCCAATTTAAAAAAGTGTGAATTCCCCATTTATCAATTATTTCAACGCTGGATTTATTGTTAAGAAAAATATGAAGAGAAATGGTACTAGTATATCGAAATAATATTTAAGTGTTCGCTTTGGATCTCTCTGCAACTCTCCATTACATAGCAAGAGGAAAGCTAACATGTAAAGAAACTAGTAAAACAGTGGGAGATTTCCAAAAAAAATCTTTTAATTCAAAAATTTTTGTACCCATGTCGAATATATTACAGTCCTTTAGATTTATTTAAATTTTTAGACCGTGATATGTTTGTATTAGTAACGTTTAATAATTCGAGAGTGACTCATTAATGAGAATATTTGCCGACTACGTACCTCGTGTAACACTGAATTTTAATTTACGCTAATGTTCAACGCGCTCAATATGCTACATAAATTATTAGCTAATATTTATTTTCTATTATTTCTTGCGCAGATAAAACCTTCCATTTTGATAACTGGATACCGATACCGTGGTTGAATTAGATTATTAAAAACATATGGATGCTACTGCTGCTGGTTTTTTACAAGTTTTTAGTCTTCATAGACTTGCAAAAGAACATCACAGATGACGTCACCCTTGAGACGTTTTTTATTGATAGGAAATTCTTACGGATAATTTGGCTGCGGGGCAAAACAAAATTTATGCTGGACTCCTATCAGCTGATATGAGTCATGAGATCTGATAGGAGTCCAGCATAAATTTTCTTTTGCCCCGCAGACTAAATTATCCGTAAGAATTTCCCATCAACAAAAAACATCTCAAGAGTGACGGCATCTGTGATCTTCGTTTGCAAGTCTATGAAGACTAAAAAGTTGTAAAAAAGCCAGAACTAGCATACGTGTCTAAGCACTTAGAAATATACCCTTCAAACTTGAGGTCAAATATTCTATAGCCTTTTAATGATCTGAATATTAAATTAAACATAGGTATTAATATACTATAGCTTTTACGTAACAAGAGTAATTTATGTCTTATTTGATTAGTAGTATAAATTATATGTTTACATAAAATAGAATTCAGTAGTGCAGGTATAGTGTAAGGGTAATTTACTACCCCATATCATCGCGGAGGGTCATCAGGTGCAAAACATAGTTGTTTTATCTAGAAAACAGATCTTTTTTTACAGGGATAGGGTGACAAACGAGCACACTGTTCATCTGATGATAAACGGTTGCTGTGGCGTTGTCACCCGTGACAACTAAGACGTGACGACTAAGATGGAATGAATGAACACTCACCATATGAAACACAGTGGCATTCACCATTCTGTGAGAGCGTGGTCCTTCTCCAGTCCAGTCGATGTTTGTGTTACTATACCACTATACCTGTTATATAGCTACAGCATGGCTCTACCGCGTAAAAATCTGCCGTTTCCAAACCGCCTGCCAAGCTCTAATAAATATAATCTAGAAGGGAAACTCATGTAACATACACATTAACAGTACACTATTTTATTAACATGATCGAGAATCGTTTGTTTTTTGCACATAGCAAATGAATGTGAAATGAGTATTTTGTTGAAATCGAAGTTAATTAGTAGACAGAAACTAAATTAGTGTTTATGTAAATGTTTCTCGTATCAATTTGCAACATAATTAACGGATTCGAATGTCACTTCAACGTCAGATTCCTAATTTTCTGACGGTTGTATTTTTAAACTGTAGGAAATTCAAAAACATAATCAACTATTCAACAGAACTGGGTATAAACATCAACAGTTGAGGGTGCTAAAAAAAGTTTTCATCAATAAAAAAAAGGAATTTAGTGTTTTGAGGGTATAATAAAACGTTTCAAATTTTTACGCAAGCACAGAAAAACTCGTTTTGTGAATTTGGTGTATTGGTCTAAATCAGGGATTAGTTTAGTTTAGTTTAGTTTGCGACGGGCTGTTTTCCGCAACTCCACATCTATGCGCGTATTTTACGTGTGGGCAGGAATAATGTGATTACTCGAGCCATGAGATCTCCCCGAAGAAGCTCAACAGTCCCTTGATGTTGCATGCAACTTCGGGGAGTGATCCCGGCGTGCCGAGATGTTTAGCCCTGTACGTAGCGACCTTCGGACATTTCAGTAGCACGTGGGCCGCCGTTTCTTCCTCCTCCCCCGTACATGCCCTGCACAGGGGACTATCTGTAATACCTATAGTAAATAAATGTTTGTTAAAGGTGCCGTGTCCTGTGATAGCACTTGTTACTATCCTGATCTGCGGCTTGTTCAGTCTCATTAGAACTTTGGTTAAGCGACTGTTTATTACAGGTAGGGCCTCCCTAGCTTGTCTACAGTCTACTAGATTTTCCCAAAGCTGAGCGTGTTGATTAGTGAAGTGTCTACGTACCATTGAACGAACGTTACCAAAGGGGATTGGTATGATTGGTTCCGGCCCTATAGTGGCCAGAGCCGATCCTCTTCTGGCCAGTTCGTCCGCTGCATCGTTGCCTCTGGATCCACTGTGTCCCTTTATCCATTGCGGAGTTGCATTATTGTTTTTACATACCTCATTTAATCGTTGATGGCATTCATATATTAGTCCCGAGTTCACTCCATTGCAACTCAGAGCTTGTAGTACCGCCCTACTGTCGGTCAGTATTCTGATGGGGAAGTCATTAACCTTCCTAGCATCTTTTGCTATGGCCGCTTGGATGATACCCATACATTCCGCCTGGAAGACCGTGTTATAGGTACCCAGCGGTGTGCATATGTGAATATTGAGGTCTTCAGAGAAAGCTCCAGAACCTACACCTTCATTTGTTTTAGAACCATCGGTGAAAATTCTAAGCTCTTTTGGGCTTAATCCTTCCGGCTGGCTGTTTTCATTTAATTGTATCTTGTATTTCTTATCGAAAACAAATTGTTTAGGAATCCTATCGTATTTGGCTTGTAGGATAGGAATTTCTGAGTGAATTCTATCAATTATGCCTGTATGAGGGACACTATTCACTATTATATATCACTATTCATGTATTAAATCAGGGATACTCTCTTAGCACTGCTACGAGTATAAGCGGTGCGGCGGTGCCGCCAGCGTCACGACCTCACTACCGATATAAGATCCCAATACCTGTTTTAGTTAATAAAAATGCGGAAACCTGAACAAACTTTTACAAGTTAATGACGCGAGCTAGTATATAAAGTATAGAATTATCTTTAATATGAGTTGCATAACGGTGAAACTTTGTTGACTGCAAACAAATGCAGTTTTTAGTGCTTAAAATAAGCAGGAAAATATGTTTTATAATAGAAAAATGAGGCCCATTCAAAGTAACGAATCTGATCTGTTAGCGGATTGCGTATGTTTAATGCATCAGGTTAGAATCACATAACTTGCTATAAAATTTAAGCTAAATTTAATTGTTATAAGTTTTAAAATTCCAACGAAACCTTACTAATAAAGATGGTTTTAGGATTTACAAAAGTGAAAATAATGAATTGTCTTATAAAAAAATCATAATATTCGTTACTACTGGGCACAGTCAGGTGGCATTGTTAAGAGGAGAAAAGGCCAGAGAATCCGTTGCGTTGCTGCAGTGCGAGTTAACGTAATTCACATGACCGTGAACGATTATTTTAATGTTCTGATTTTCGAGAAGAGAGAATTCTATAAAAAGTTTCTTCAATTTTTAATGTTTTAAAAATGTTAAAGATTTTTTCTAATCAATAATTGTATTAGTTGGTAGTAAGTAAAACTTATAAACAATATATTTCTTCGTTTTGAATGCAAAACTCGTGATTCTGATCTGGATTTTACAATGTTTCAACTTCAATACTAGTTTTGTTGCATCGATGAAATATCCCAGCGAAGTTTTAAAGAATAATAGTATTTTTTTGTATGAAATTCCTACGCTTGGCAGGGGTATCATCACTACACATTAGTTATCATTATTCTAATCACTAGTCTCGATATTATAGCCCTGCTAATTTTTAATGATATCGGCCTTCTGTAATATTATATAATATGTATATTTTAAGGCAAAACAGAAAGTATTATTAAGAGTCTGTATAAATTTCTTAAATTACCCTCTTACTTTTTGCACTCTAATAAATCCTTGTTTTTTAGAGTCAGTAACCAGCTAATATTTTACCTGAAGTTGAGCAACTCATAAACACCTACTATCAACATCAAATAATGTAAGCTGCAAATACGTTGTCATCTCTAATTTCTATGAAATTAATTATATTGCCCATTTTTACTTTAATCTGGTGTGGCGGCGCTGTCGTCGCGCTGCAAGCAAAACACACCGAAGCTTAAATCACGCTATCAACATTCCGAATCATAAACAGCATATATAGAACATCTCCGAACTATCATAAGGAGTGTTGGCCGCTCCCCGGGCAGAACACTTTGCCCGGCGGGAGATCTCCCCTTTTCCTATCACGGCCACAGTGGTGACCACCCAACGTGATCTGAACACGCAACCAACAACTTTCGGAAACTTCAAGCTTACACATCCTCAAGAACACCTACCATTCACTACTGAGAAAACGTCTTCTGCAGTCTTCAGTTCCTGCAAGCCAGTACAACTTGTCTTCATCTCGACTCACCGCAGATTTATAAGGCAGACTTCTGACACTTGCTCCGGTACATCGTTCTCATCGGCATCACTTGCCAGTGCGTAGTACAGCATGCATTACACATCGGCATATCATTCGCACCGGTGTCACTTGCCCTTACGCACACACCATGCATTCCCCACCGGCATTAAAAGACACACCGGCAATTGGACTGCACTATCGACCTCCGGTCTGAGCAGGGGGGTGATGTGGCGGCGCTGTCGTCGCGCTGCAAGCAAAATACACCGAAGCTTAAATCACGCTATTAACATTCCGAATCATAAACAGCATATATAGAACATCTCCGAGCTATCACACGGAGTATTGGCCCCTCCCCGGGCAGAACACCTTGCCCGGCGGGAGATCTCCCCTTTTCCTTCCACGGCCACACTGGAATACTCCAGTGATTATTATTCTGTTATGCAGCATAAGTAAGAGAAGAATGTAACAGCTTAGATGGAATTCAAAGCAAAAATAGAACACATGCAAATATGCTTCTTTACTGTAGTATTTCAAATGTATGTATATGTTCTTTACTGTAGTATTTCAAATTGAACAAAACCATTTAATGTACCTACTTTCTTTGACGTTAGTGCTGGGAAGAGCTGTAATCGTTGACGGGCTATGCGCTTGCCGTAAATTTCACAGTACGCGAGCTCGGGTACCATTAGAAGTCAACATATGAGGTCCGCTAACATACATCGAGCCTGACTGTGGAGACTTACTTGCCTTAAAACCCTCTCTGAATAAGAAATTAGAGCTGTCCTAAGCCCAGAAGTAGTACGTATAAAAACTGTAACTTTATTAATACAACTAGTGCTGTTAGCAATTTCGTCTTTGTAACTACATTTGACTCAGGACGTACGCTGCTAGCTACATCTTAGCTGAATAAGTCAAAAATGTGTGCTTATTCACATAGACTCCTAGGGAGAAAATAACTCCTATTACTCATGAAATATATATTAAAGAACAACTTTTCTGGGAAAACTATTAGTTGGTCAGCGGAATTTGTTTTTAAACCAATTTCTTGTACAAAAAATATTTGTAAAGACACGTTAAGAAGCAAAGTTAACGAATTCGTTATAAACTTTTGCTTTTATAGAAATCGTCTGAATTTATAGGCATAAAATTATTTATTTGTCACCTTTGTTAATTGTTCCCTTTACGACGATGTTGTTAATAAATTATGAAATATATATATTTTTAACGACTGTAAAGATTTTCATATAAATAAATAAATTAAAATATTGTACAATTTTTGCAGTTATTATTACTAAATGTCACATACCTCTAAAAATTTACCAGAGTATTTAAATAAATTAAGAAAATGACGTATAAGGAAGGTACGTGCAGTGAATCCATTACCCCATGTAGTTCCGTAAGAGACGACTCAAAAATATTATATGGCTACTTACGAATTGTACGGGTGTGTGATAAGAAAATCCAAATCGATAAATATAATAGAATAGAATAATTTTTTTTATTCAATACAGATTACATGCTGTAATTGTTATTGAGTCATTTTTACTTTACCACTGGTTCGAAAAAAAAAACTCTGTCCTGGGAAGAACTAGCAAGAAAACCAGCGGGATTTAAAAAAAATTATAATTTTACAATGTCAATCAATGGTCACGAAATATTTACAAAATTTATTTTAGAATCAGCTTGGAAGCGACCACTTCATTCCAAGGGATTATTATAGACCACGTATTCATTTATATTATAATAAACTTTTTATATAGTTTTTGTTTAATTATATATTTAAACATGGCAATAGAGAAACCTTGAATATTTTCTGGGAATTTGTTGTTATAACGTATATATTGCCCCACTAATGAATTACTGACCATTGACCTTATTTGATGAATGATTGAATTGAATGATGATTGAATTTAAAATATTACTAGCCCTTTCAGAACGACGAAAAATTCTCCCACTTCTCAAAAATTTTACCTTAAATTCTAGATATACAATAGATAAAGTATTTAGAAAAAAAATTAGAAAAAATCCCCCCTCTTTAAATTCCGCTGTAGCCTCCCCCCCCCGCACGTACGTGCGCTCTCGTTTTTAAGTGTGCTAACGCACGATCGTGCATAGGGAATAAAATTGTAAAAAATACTTTCTAATATATTTATTCAATTATTATTAAAGAAAGTATTATTTTTTATAACACAGTAATTTAATAGTAACTTCTATTTCAGTTAATTTTTTGGTCTTTTTACACATAAATTAATGCTAAGCCTACATAAATACTGATTTATGGCTAAGCGACTGCCCTTTTATATAAAGAACAAACAAAAATCATATATTAATATGATATTTAATATTATACATATAATAATTATTATCTTAAGTACTATTATCTCTAAAATAAAGTCATTCTAGACAACATAAAATCAATACTTAAATGGTAGTATACTAAATAAAACCGAAACGAACTAAAATTAACCCGTCACTAGTAATGATGTAGTTTTTTAATCCGAGTGGTCTCGGTTTATTCTTTACTAAGACTCGCAATTTACGTTTCCCTGTGAAAGGTATAATATGTTCATCCATTGAGTATTCACCTGCCACCCTTTTGAGTGACAAGCAAGCCTTCTTAACAGTGTCGAGAATGGGCTGTACCTTCCACAGCGGATTTGAATTTCCTGAAGGTGGTTCATCTGTGGGTACTACGTGCATGTTATTCCTTAATAAGAAATAACGGGCTCTTGGCATTTGACTAGTGATTATTTCCAGGCGCATACCTGTACACCAGTTAATAATATTAATTCATGGGTATGGTATACGGCCCACCAATAGAAGTATACCAAATAATTTGCGCATCTCTTGAAAGGTTGTGCTTAAGACTGAACCAGTTTTACGCAAGTAGTACAAAATTGTGCAGTGTGCGATGTTTTTGAACAAAATCTTCATTGAAATATATAGAAAGATATTGCAGCAATTCAGAGGGTTCTGGTTGAGAAGGACAATTATGCTCCACATCAGTATAAGTAATAGCTTTCCAGATTCTAGGTATTTTTGTGCCTGATGATTATTAGGCATTTCGAGGTGGCAGGAGTTTGCAGGTGGGGGTAAGTTGTCCTAATTTCTGTGCTGTAGCTCTGTCAAAGTCATATTTTGATCTGAGTCACTGTCTCTGTTATGGTTACCTGGTGGAATCTGTAAGGTTATATCACCTTCATCATCTGGTAGCCGAGGTACATTGACAGCAACATTCTGTTTCCTCATACGATATGTCCAGGTCTGACTGACACCCATCTCCAAGCACATCTTGTAACAACTCGTAGTTTAAAGGTTGACGTGAGAAAAAATGCGAGGTTATTGGTATGAACATTTAACTTAAGGAAAACAATTAAAACGAACAACGCACGATCGTGCGTTAAAATTTCGCGGGCCGGTTACCATAGTTAAAACTTATAAAGTTGCTAGGATTATATAACATTATTGTACGTGAACTTTAAAATTAACTATTTTAATATGAAAAATAATAAATGTGATAAGTTATAATGAAAAATAATTTACTTACGTCGACCGTCGAGATCCACAAAGTGAACGTCCATCTTGAACACGTCACGACGCGCCACTAATATGCTATACTCCCACACAACCCTTCGCATTATACGGCGAAATCAACGCACAAACTATCGAAGTCGTTTTCACATGGTAAAATAAAATTTAGTAATCAGTACAATTTTTTAAACATCAACGCACGATAAGTACAAGCCGTTCTGAAAGGGCCAGCGTAACTGACTCTATGGAGTCGAGAAACTGGTATCACTAACTTATGTTTGTTCCTAGTGTTTACAGAGTGTATATCACTTTTTTACTAAAACAACCTTTGTTTTTGTGAACATACAATAAATTTTCGTAGATATACTGAGAAGCAAAAGTTAATATATTTATAATGAAAAAGCGAGATAACCAGTACTGTAGATGCAACACCGATGAATATGGCAATCAAGTGGAGAGGAACTAAAATATTTTTATATTTACAATTAGGGTGGCAAATGAGCACGTCCACCCGATTATAAGTAGATACTGTGGCCCATATACATCTTCATCTATCTTCGATTAAGTATCGAAATGAAGAACACGTTGCCACCTCGACGAACTAGGTTGAAATGCCTCGTTCCCAGTACATTATAACCGAACCTAACATACAATGCACTCACTATACAAGACATTGCTGTGAGGCCATAGTCCTACCCTGGTCGATCTGACCTATCTGTGGCATAACCGTAATAAAACTGCAGTGTGTTGTAGAAAATTTAATTACATATTAATAGATATCCATAATTATTCATTATGATCATAAAAATAACCTTTTCTATTCATACAATAATAATTTAAATAAATATCACGATTTAATAAATTATGAAAAATGTAAATATTAAATAAATTTTTACTCGTTTTCTCGTAACTATCTTAACAAACCGCTTTTTATCACAATAACCAAAATTAATAAAGCTAAACTCAACATTATTAAACCCAAGTAAGGACGTGACTGCGATATGCTAAAACATAATTTTAAAAATGAGCGAAGGGAGCGGGAGATTTTAATGAAAGATAAGATTTTTCAATTACAACCTTGTTATAAGTTTTTTGTCTTGCTGTATATTAAATTTACGGGTGACGTGTTTTTAAATATTTTACGATTTTAAATAATATAATATAAATTAATAATTACAATTTTATTAAAATCGAAGTGTTATTACGCTACAATCGTACAGTTTACCTGATCGTATGTGTTTATTAAAGAACATTGACACCTACAAACAAATTTAAACTTCAAAGGTTGCAGGTGCGTTGTTACCTCTAAGAACTAAAGGCGAATTACTCACAGTTTGTAATATGACTGAATACTGGCTCTTCACTCCATTCACACAGGAAGACAACAGAGAATTTACTAAATAGGTAGTAATAGGTAAGAACGCGGTACCTACCCAAACATGAGTCATTATAATAATTTATAATATTACTACTCATGATATATGTTCAGTTGAGAGGCATGGTAGCTCAGATGGTGAACGTTCGCTGTAAATTACACAGTACGCAAGCAACGCAGGTTCGATCCCCGCCCGCACGAATGAAATTGTTAATTGCAATTTTAAATGCAGATTTTGACGTGCTCGTCGGTGAAGGAAAACATCGCGATCAAACCGGCGTTTCACTTTATAATAATGGATTATAGTGCCTGAATGTATGCAAAAGCACAAACGCACTATCTATTCCCTCACTCCCATAGGCCGATGGAACAGTTGTCAGACATCCGAGAGATAACATACTCAGGACCATCGCCTTTTCGTGCTTTTCGAGGCACATGGGTGAAACACCGTCAACCTCTTTACTCCGGGCTGCTTCTGAGAACTTCTCGACAGGCAAACTCTTTAAATGACCCAGGAAATCATGATTAAAAATTACGTTTACGACAACTAGATTCGACGAGGCAGTCAGACAAACAGACAAAAATAATTTTATATATGACGATTGACAGAAATGCCCAGAAAAAAATGTTAAGTATTTTTGAGCTTGCATTCGTACTTCGATTTTCTTGATTTGTGTATTGATTAGTATATGTACATGAGGGTATGCAAAAAGTTGTATGAGAGTATGGAATTTTAAATAGTTTTTTTTTATAAAGGTTGACAATATCAAAGTAATTTGAATGAGCTGAAAAAAAACATACCTACCGGAATATATACAGGTGGATTCACAATCTGGGTATGCACACATAATTAGCGTCACACTTTTAACCTTAGAAGTGTTAGGTTAGGTCCAAACAATAGCCTGATACAGGACACCATTTACGACATCGTAAGGTAAGTAAAACCATTGGCATAATGCCATAGACATGGGACATATAAGTCCCAGACCAACATGGGATAAGATCGAAGTTTAAATTCTACCCTGATTAATATAATGCGTAGGACTCGAATGGAAGTGGGGAATTAAGGATATCAAATCAGGTTCATTTTATTTCCTTTCAGCGATAGGGTCTTAAAATTGTGTTAATTTCCGAATTCAACGTATCTCAATAAAGCCACGCAGTCGTCTTTATTAAGATATTGTGGTCTTCTAGAAATCTCTATTACGTCAATTTGATGGATCCTTAAGGATAAATAGATAACATATTTTTTTAAAGATTAGGATAAAGAAAATTAATAATACTGCCAATTTAATTAAATTTTATATGTCGAGCTATGGAATTAAGAGGAATAAACAAATTTTACAAAATTCTAAGCCTTTATAAAAATTTTGGGTTATGGAAAACGGGAATTTCCATTTTATTTTATACTGTTTCATTTAATGATATCTCTTTTAATGAATTAGATACTTCGCTTCTTTAAAATGGATTAGTTTAGTTTATATTAATTAGGGCATATTAAAAGATAAGGAATGGAGCAGAAAGACGATTGCATACAAATTACCTTCTTTATAGTTTCGGCCGTCGTTGTGTAAGATTTAAAGTAGTTTGATTTTGGAGTATGGCTTAAGTTCTGATAAAAATAAAAATGCATAAATTTATAAAGAAACAATGTGATTATTATAAAACTTATGGGTACTTATTTATCGAAGCCTAAGTGATTTATTAAAAACAATTTTATTTTATATGGCTGACTTTGGCTTTGATGCGAGCCCTTATTCTCTCCGGTCATTTGATTCACACACTGTTTCCTTGGGCAATTGCTAGCTCTAAAGATTACAGGTGAGACGCAATGTCAAAGTAACACCTTGTCTTCTTCTACTACTAATTACAATTTTTAGTCCAACGGGTTCAGACCTAGACCAGATGATATGAGCTCTTATGAATCCCGTAACATTGTTTCAAATCGAGATTGAGATGTATGTGAATTGTGACCAGTGTGAACCAAAGTGTGTTCTTGCCTTACTGAAAAGCTCACTTTGCAATTTTTAAAAGTTCACTAAAACTTTCAAGACCAACTCTTGATAAACTTAGACCGAAGTCCTTATTTTTTTAATGACCCTTTGTCAGACCTTGGTAGGACCCACTACCAAACCACGGTTGACACTGAATGATAACATACGTTGTTTTTTTCAACAAGTGTCTTCCTTAGAAATGTAAACATACACTTTTTCAATTTGATTTTTATAGAGCTCTTCAATCGTATTTTGTTTTTATTTGTTAATAGCAAATTTCTTTGTGTTCCAACAGCCGTTTTGGAAAGCAGTAAATTAGAATTATCTAAGACAACAAATTTATTCTTTCTCGAACTAACGCTGAAATATTCTAGCTGTAATCTTCATTTCACTTACTCAGACCAACAAAGAAAGATGGATAAAGTGCGCAGCTCTGCGTCACCGTAACCCACATACCTGAGTAGATACTTAATCCTATTAAAGTTCACTACTTAATAAAACCGTCCTCATAGATAGCCTTGTACGGGGGATATTTGTCATAATTGCCACGCTTGGAAAGCGGGTTAGCATAATGATTTCTTAAATTTACGCGAACACTACACATTGAATAAAACTAAATTTACGGATTTTATCGCGTTTATTTCACTACTTTTACTTATTTTTAATTCCCGACGTTTCGGGTGCTTTACAGCAACCATGGTCACGGGGGGGACTGAGATGTTTGACGTCCCAATGTCATAGTTAGTCCGGCTACCTTCAGTTTTTGAATATTAATTTTTGGTCCGATTTACGCAAAACGAGCTTATAGTATCATGAAGTCTTGCAGTGGTATGCTTAGGTTTGGGTTTAATTTTGTTAATTATAGGATCCCAAGCAGGTGGCAGCACCCATCCATCTTCTCTATTGAAATTTGGATGTTTTTTAATTTCAATAGCCTCGCGTATCATCCTTGGTAGGAATCGGTGTTCTTTTGCGAGAATTTGTGGTTTATCAAATCGAATGTAATGGTGGGGACGATCTTGAACATGTTCGCAGACTGCAGTCTTCCCGGAGCGTCGGTGCTTCACGTCAGCTATATGTTCTTTCACGCGGGTTTTTATGGATCGTTTTGTTTGACCTATGTAAGAGAGACCACATTCACAATCTAACTTGTACACTCCTGCATCTTGTAGAGGGATATTACACTTGACGGATGGTAAAAATTGACTAATCTTCTTCGGCGGCTTGTAGTATGTTTTATTGGAAGCTCGCTTCAAGATGTAGCCAACCTTATCTGTGACTCCTCTGACATATGGTAGTACAGCAGGTACACGCTCGACTGTGGCCGGCTTCACTCGGTCACTGTGACGTAGGCGCGGGACCCGAAGCTTGTTGTCTTGCAATACTTGCTTGACGTGCTGAAGTTCGGCGGCCAGATGCTTTCTGTCACAGATCCCTCGTGCTCTCTGAAACAAAGATTTACCCACGGTAGCTAACTGTGAAGGATGATGGTGAGATTCACCATTTAAATATCGGTTGGTATGGGTCTTTTTTCTATACACAGTGTGACCAATTGTGTTATTAGGATTTCGAATGACTAAAACATCTAAGAAAGCTAAAGAATTATTTGCCTCTAACTCCATTGTGAATTGTATTTTAGAGTTTATAGAGTTAAGGTGGTTTAAAAATGCAGTTACTTTGTCAGATGGTAAAATTGTGAAAGTGTCGTCTACGTACCGCTTGTAGAATCTTGGATTTACAGGAGCAGTAAGAAGGGCTTTCTCCTCAAAGTCCTCCATGAATATGTCAGCGACTATGGGAGATACAGGTGAGCCCATCGCCACACCATCTACTTGCTTGTAGAACTCTTCCTTCCACAATAGATAGCCAGATGTGAGGCAGTGTTTGAGTAATACTGCATATTCAGCAGGCATGTTATTATATTCTAGCTTCCTAGTTACAATTGATATGCAGTCTTCGATAGGTAGGCATGTGAATAGTGACTGAACATCAAAACTGACCATAGTTTCATTGTCAGCGAGATGTAGGTCTTTTATCTCACTAACAAAATGGTATGAATCCTTTGTGTGCGCTCTGGTATGTCCTCTCAGTGGTGACAGTACTTTTGCCAAGTGTTGTGCCAGCTTATAAGTTGGTGAATCGATCTGGCTCACTATAGGACGTAGTGGAGCGTTTGGTTTGTGTATCTTTGGTAACCCATAAGCGGGTTAGCAACAACAGTAGGTATTATTTTTAGTCGTTATTGGTAATACGCAACTGCCAATCTTTTGATTTGTTTCCCTCTGGTGCTTCTCGACAACACCTCGACAACTACGAGATGGCATGGAGTAGTGGATATTCTTACATGCTGCGTATGAAATAGGAAATGAAACTTGTATGTTATAGTCTGTGCTTGGCAGGGTGCGGACCGTGAACTACAAAAGTCGTTAGTTCAAATCCACCATTTGACTACTATCGTGAACCAATCCTAACACATGCTTTTCAACTTACAAGGAGTAGATAAAGGAAATATTAGTTAAGTTAATAGCATTGTTGGTATTTAAAAAAAAGAAAATTTTGGGACATTAATGGACTGAATGAATGGGAGATTAGAAATTAATAAAAATATTTAATCTAACACTGCTTGAACCATTTAATTTAACACTGCTTGAAAATACAATTTTACCAAAAAAAAAAGAACTCCTACATTTGGTAACGTAAAGTAAACTAAAGTAACTAAAGTAAACGAGATTAGCAAACAAAAGCACGTAGGTAATTTTAAGAATCACTTAACACAAAATACTAAATGGAATATTGTTTTTTGGTATTTTTTCATAGTAGGTTGATAAAATCCAACGAGGTAGAACTAGAAGGACTGCTTATCTGCATATGTATCCGTTTGGATAGATACAATCTTCTTAGCTTTTTCTGCCGCCAAACAGCAGTGATTGTAGTGCCGTGTTCCGGTGGGTTCCTCAAAATGTCATCCATCCGAGTACTTGAGGCCAGTTAGAGCTACACGCTTTAAAAGTTCACTATTAAACAAGCATTAAGAAAACATTCGATGAGTAATTAGAGATAGATGATATCCTGATATGGTAATTGATTTTATAGATTTACTAAAGAACCATTTAAAGATCCTATTCCACAAAACCGTATTCTACCTCAATTCAGACAGAAACACGTGTGCTATAATAATTTGGGTCCGCAATGCGGTACTTTGCTCACTACGTGACTATCTCATGAAAACGTTACTACTACTGTGTTGGTTGCTGTACATTTTGAAATGTTTCCGCTATAAAATACTGTTTCCATGTTTTTTTATACATTTTTAAATAATAAGCGTAGGAAAATTTTAAATAGTTAGATAATAATAAACAAACATATTTTAATGTTACAAGCGCCAGCTAGCTAGATGCTAAGCTAAAATGGCATTGGGTCAGCCATACAGCTCGAGGAACCGACAACCGTTTTGTACGTGGTAGAGCCATGCTGCAGTTATATTAGTAGTATAGTTGTAGCACGAATGGGTCGGCTCGACCGGGAAAGGACCACGCTCTCACAGAATACCAGTGTAAAATAGCAGCTTAATACTGCTGTGTTCCTTATGGTAAATGTAGAGATCCGAAGAATATAGTATCGAGAGCTGTGCTGCAGCATTAATATTTGTAGACTCCACAATAATGCTCTTTTTATAACTCTAAGTTGTAGCCATATATGTATATACGAGTATATTTCCGTAGACTAAATAGGCCGAAAGCATCAGCCATTTTTCTCTATCCCTAAAAAAATCTCCTTAAATGCAGTGTAAAAAATCTAGTTTCTAGCAAAGATAGCTACTTTTATTTTTATTTAGGATAACAACAACCTTACAATATTATAAAAATCAAATTTGACAAATAATTATAAAGTTCAACCAATAGCAGTTATTAACTAACTATATTTTAAAAATGGATTTGTGCAAACAAAATTAAATCAAATTAAAATTAATGCAATTTAATATTATATATTTATAAGGGCGCTTTCACTAAATATGTATCACATAAACAACGTTATAATTATATATACACAATAATAATATCCAAAAATATATAATAACATAAAATTATTCATTGAGTGATCAATAAAACATAAGAAATAAAACAATTATGTGTATTTAAGTGAAATTAAGCTTAATATTTTGTTTAAATGTGTCCTTAGAGGCAACGAAGTGATCGGCTCTTGAAAACTTTGTATAACAAGTTATTAATATTCTAATGAAAACCATATTTTGACCCGATAGTTCTTTGGGTGAAAGATAACATGGAATAAAGAAGTATATCTAGTGCGGCGCGAAGGCATCAGCAACGAGTGCATGTCCGTCAGATCACGACGTTCTTTAAGCGTAATGTAATGTCGGCTCGCTTTTGAATTTTAAAAAAGGACATGTTTTACTGCTGCGAAACTAACGGAATTTTATAAGTTATAACTTATAAGAAAGTTGTGTACCGCACAAAGTTAAGAGTTTGTGCACCTTGGATTATAAAAGAATCACTTTTACATACTATACATAGTGCTTATAATAGTAAATACTTATTTAAATAATACTAGTTTTTACGGATTATATCGCGTATATTAACTTTTTTATATACTCGACGCTTCGAGCGCTTTACAGCACCCATGGGGGTATATGTCGAGGGGGTGGGGGGACTGAGACGTTCAACGTCCAGATGTCATAGTTACCCGCGGTTACCATAGATTAAAATTATCAATTTTTGTTAAGAAAATAGAATATTTGTCGCTGCATAAAATTCAAAACGCCCGTCATTGAAATCCTGAATAATTATTAATCTCGAAAATTATTATTTCCATTAGTTTATTCCCCCAAAATATTGTTTACTTTAGGATTTGGATTTGAAGTTTTAACATCGATCGATTCGTTTACATAGAAGGCGTGTTTATAATTTTATTTACCCTCATGTATTATTCATTATAATAATTTTTTTATACCACTATTAAGAAACAGTGAAAAAATTAAAACCTTCAAATACAAATTCAATTATGCATGTTTAAGTATGGCAGAAATTATAGAATTACAATATTTTTATATTCATAAATTTTTCAAAACTTACCTTTGAACTGAAAACTTTAACTTTTAATTTTACCGAATACATGTTAGAAATAATATTTTTAATATTTGGTTTGAACACAATAGATAAAAATCCTGAAACACTGCCTCCTTTTGTCGTCAATATCAACATCAACAAATCAACACCGTGTAGATGCAATGGAACCGTAGATCGAGTATTTTAGTGGAAAATAGGCGTAAAAGAAAAAAAATCTGTTGGAAACCGACAGACTGGCAACTCTACTTCTGTGTTCTAAGTCAGTCAGTCAGTTAGTATTACCAGCTCAAATGTAGCAAAAGTCTCAAAACATGACGAGATTCCTTGATTTAGAAAATTAAAAGAACATACCGTTATCATTTCAGCTTGCTTAAGTCCGGTACTGAACATAGGCCTCCCCCACAGATTGCACCATAGTTTTTGGTTTGTTGGTAAAAGCAGTTTTTTATTTTTAGTCGTTATTATTCACCTCCTCATTTGTTTCCCTCTGTCACTTTTTACGACACCCACAGGATGATATGTGGTAGTTGATATTCTTACTCTGATCACTACACAGTGATCATAATATAATGTTAATTCGATCGTATTCTCAGCCTAGACAGTTCTACAGATATCAGCGTTCTTAAAATAATAGAAAAGATTTATTTTTATTACAAGAGACCTATCTAATAATACCTTACTGAGAGTGATCCCCCTGGATTGGGAAAAGAAAAGTAAAATAAATACCCCTATTTACATGCCATAATGAAAGTATATAAATTATACATATTTTCTTGAGACATATTTTCACAATGGCCTTTTTAAATATACTGCTGAACAAAAGTTTCCAACATCGTTACCGCACTTAGCAGACAGGTACGTTTTGTATTATTTAGTACTGTTCAGGGCAGGGTATATTCTCTGTTTTCATTTACCTCTGTCGCGTTTTACGGGTCAATATAGGCGAAGACCTATATATTATAAACATAGAAGGAAGGAAATTAATGTAGTTATAGCCTACAATATACTTTAACGGCCCATTGATGGACATAGGCTTTGTCTGGGTTCATCATTCATCATTACAGCCCTTCACAAGTCCAATGCTCATAGCCACCGTAGTTCTACTGTGACTGCAGCTTCGCCCAAATTTCGACGGAATCAAATGCTTTCTCCTAGTCCATATACGCAAGACATAGTGGCAGATTGTACATGATCTATGGTGCTAAAGCCTTTTCGGAAACCAGGTTGTTCAGGAGGCTGGAAGCCATCGTGTCTGCATGCAAGAGTCGAAGTTGAGTAAGTTCCGCCGCATGCATTTGGAGATCTATCTGTTCAATTGCCTGTATGCTCTCAAATCTATTAAAGACTGAAGCTTCATCTCCCGTCTCCTAGCCATGAGATTAAGAATGTAATCGAAGAGATTTTGTGTTTTACTGCGACGGGTCTTACAGAACTTAACTCCGATCGCATGGACAGTCTCCACAAGCTTATTATTTATATCGTCCACTTCATTGCAGTCTTATAGACACTGAAAACGATTTTGTAACTTAAGCTGAAAGTTTTCGGGACTTTGGATTAGAGCACGAGACGGAGCGTTAACTTCATTAAAAATGACCTCATCAACTTCACATTTAGTTTTAGTGTGCCTTTGACCATTCAGTGGTCAATTTTACCCTTGCGATCACAGACATCATTGAATAGTTGTCGTC
Organism: Parnassius smintheus behrii; assembly: GCA_036936625.1. Classification (NCBI taxonomy): domain Eukaryota; kingdom Metazoa; phylum Arthropoda; class Insecta; order Lepidoptera; family Papilionidae; genus Parnassius; species Parnassius smintheus. The sequence goes on along the minus strand of JAUPFT010000010.1, from coordinate 25,628,614 downwards.
TGGTCATCATAATGAAGTCAATCAAATTTGTTGTTGAAACGCTGGAGCTCGACTGTCGTTTCGTACGAGGTTAAAAGGAAGATTATTAATGAAATAATTTTAAAATCACAAACTTTATCTTATTTATATAGCGGAGCCTTAAATAGAAATACGCTTAAATCACAAAGTTTAATATTAGCACAGTACATAAAAAAATCATAGGAAATATCTAACATGAATTTTAAAAGAAGCATTTATATTTCTGCAGCAGATGCTAACAAATTGAGGTTATTAAAAAATGATATCAATAACCACTTAGATTATAAGTAATACTAGGAAATACGGAAAAGTAAAGAAGTTAAAATATAACGTTTAAGTTAGAAATTGCTCTTGAGCTTAAATTTATTTTACATCGAACAAATTAAAAAAGAAAAGTATCGTTTAGATGTCGAAGGACTTTGTCAACCTGATTAACTTAGACCAATGTAATTTTCTTTAAGGGGCATCGATTTGTAACAAATTTAATTTACTGGAGGACTTACGGTAGGATTTTGTAAAAATGTTAAATATCCAAAATGTTTTCTGAGAATTTTTTACCTACCAAGTGAAGAGTACATTTATATTATGCGCATAATAAATTCATTGACACTATCAAGTTCATTAGGCATGGGGCTTGGGTTCTATCGCGATTCTACCATAAATACAATATCGTCGGAAATTCAAAGGTGAGTGATGTACTCGCCTTTAATGTTAATGATGTATCCTTTCCAGTCTGGTAGATTGAAAAAATCTTCCTATGCAGCGTTGAAGAATTTCGGAGATATAACGTTACCCTGTGTTACACCTCTCTGCACTTGGAAGGGTTTTGTAAGCTGGTTCATGTTGTGTGTATAGCACGGTTGCAGTTCCTGCTGTCTAAACATTTCAGCACTTCGATATACCGACAGTCAACTTGGCGTCGCTGAAGGGACTGAAGTAGCATCTGAATTTTGACGGAATCAAAAGATTTCTCGTCGTCCACATACGTAAGGTAAAGCGGTAGATTGTACTCTTTGGTCTTACATACAATTTGCCGTAGGGTGTGTATATGGTCTATGGTATTAAAGCCTTTTCGAAAACCGGGGTAGCTGAAAGTCGTCGAGTCTGCGTACAAGATGATTCGTAATGACTCTCGAAAGGAGTACTTAGACGCGGCTCAGAAGGGAAAGCAGTCTGTAGTTCTTCAAGAGAGCGTTGTTGCCTTTATTGGAGAATAAGACCAGCCTCTACTTTATTTTACTTATTTGTATTATTCCGTTTTCTCCTAAGTATAAAAAAAATATTTTGTAATACTCAGGGAAAGCGATCATATTTATTATTAATTATTCCTTCCCAAGTAGTGATCAAAGACGACAAAGAATCAATTCGTGGTTAGCAAGAGATTCGGATATAGGGCGTGGAGACAAGATACAGCCGATTATTAATCTAATAGTTTCCCAGATGAAATGTTTAGAAATTTATCCTGCGATTCTTACAAATCATCCAAGAGTTATTTATTACACAAATGTCTGATAGTCTTTATTGAATGCCTTGTGTGCAGAAAAACCCAATCAATCTAATGATCAGCAGTCCTGTTTACGAATACTAGACCAACACGTTTTAGTGCAACCGAGAGTCAGGAAGTTGGTGGCGGTACATACCCGTAAATCTACTGGTTTTGCGCCTGATCTCTGCCAATTGTGTCGGATTTCCGTAGGACTATGGGAGTAAGCGAATAGAAATATTACCTGGATTTGTGCACATACTCGTACACTATGATCCTGTATTTATAGGCTAACTTAGTTTGGACCGACCAATGTAAACAAAATGCGGTCTTGGGAACATTATTGTATAAAAAGTCATCAGATGCTAGTAGATCAAGACCAGTAAGTAATGAAGACTGTTTTTGTGTCCCTACTTAAATTACTAATTAAATATGCTTGCTTAGTTGAAGTAACATCGAATAGAATAAGAAACGTGACGATGTGGGGTAATATTTTAATCATCAATCATATATTCTTTTTATCTTATTTACTTACGATACGTTGTAATTTAAAAAAGCGGAAGTCCTAGGAAACCTGTAATTTCCCTGGTTTTTAGGTTGTTAATAGGCGGCGCAAGTTACTTTCCGTCAGGTGAGCCGCATGCTCGCTTGCCACACTTCAATAAAAAAAATTGTCCCTGTGTAGAGGCACAACATTTGAGCTTAACTCTAATCTAATAGTATAAACGCAAAGTCTGATACAGAAAGAACGCGTGGGTGCATCTGCATTAGCCCTTAAATATCCGCAAAAGTGCAATCCATAACCCCATTGGATCAGGTGGATCCAGTAAGATGCTATTATGGGAAATGCCACGATATCTTACTATACTCTATAGTTTCGGCCATACGTAAAATTCCAAATCCGATGATGGGAAGCAGTATCAAATTTGCATGAACTCTGGTACTGCAACCACCGATCCACCTGCCTAGCGTGATCTAAGGCAAATTCTCTGTACGACGAGAGAGGCCCAATTTCAGCAGTGTAAATTTTAAGGTGGTAAATTTTAACTGGTGGATATAATTGCACGAATGGGTCGGCTCAAACGAGGAAAAATCACACTTCCACAAAATTACAGTGAAAATTAACAGTTTAACGCTGCAGTATTTCGTATACTAAGTGTAGAGAACCGGATACCCTTTGTATTGGAAATTAGGTATTTCATTTCAGCCCTCAGGAGTTTGCATTTTGATTCTTAATCAAAGACAGATGTGGATGTCTACTTATAATCACGTGGACTGTGTGCTCGTTTGTCATCCATAATTTATCACTAGAAAATAAAGACAATACCAAGTTATTTTTTATCAATGTTAAAAATCGAATCGAATTGATATTTTATTTTCGTGACCTGTAAGTAATATTAAATAAGCTCTTTAACTTTTTTTTTTTTGGAACCATACTCGTATGAGATTTGCATTATTGTGAATTTAAATTAAAGTAAAATAATGTTTTAGTAGTTTAAATGCGTAATTTTTAAATAAAGGTGTGATGCGATAAGACAACGTTTCAAATATGGTATATTGTTTGTAATAAAGTGATGTTAAAATATTGTATTTAATTTTATAGAGGCCTTTCTTTTATTTATTCTTTCTTTAATTTAATGATTTTATAAATATAACTATTATTAATAAGTAACAAAGAAAAAGTTTGTATTAAACACACAACACACCTATGTATGTGTGTTTGTATTTAATATAAAATTTTTGATATACACTTAATTTATTTCTAATAGGAGGGTAAAGTTTGACGCAAAAACGATACCTCTTTTATTAGTATATTTTATTTAACCCCCTTTGTATGGAATAAAGTTTCCGGCTTCGTCGTAGAATTTAATTATATCCGACATTCTTTCAACATATTTTCTTGCTGCTGATAGATTGATATCGCTTTTTGGTTGTACTTAATTCTCTTTAAACTTAAATAACAAATTAGTTAAGACTAAAAATACTAATAAATAGACATCTATACCGTTTCATAATATAATAATAAATAGTGATAAGTAAAGTTATAGTATGTCGAGCACATTGTAAATTAAACATCAAATGCACACATTTATGGACTTATTTGAAATACGATTTTGATCATAAATGTGTCTAATAATGGCTGTTTTATATTAGAGTTTATGGTGAATGAAAAAGGAGCTATCTGTTGTGATGTATGAGTTCAAACAATGCAAAAAATTAGTCTTGTGATAATTTATACTATAAATATCTGAATAAATTATGAAATATAAAAATAAAAACATTTGTTACCCCAATAATAGTGTATTTGTAATATTTTGCGTTTATTACATATATTCATATTGACTATATTATAAAGTTTTGAGTTGATTTACTTTAGAATATTATATTAAATTGTTTAACATAATAAAAATTACATATTTTCCCATAATTTTACCTGTACATGTTTTTATTATATTATAATAATAAATCATGCCCTCAATCTGTTAATCATTTCCTCATTTATTTATTTATTAAAACCTCATTTTTTTATAAACTATATGCAAAAATATGAAACAAACAAGCAACTTCACCTGGTTACACTAACCCAGAAACATTTATTTGCTCTCTTGACGCTAACTTAAAAACGGTAAGTCCCTCTCATTGTCTTATTTTTGCTGGAGACATAAACATAAATATTATTGGGTTCGTAGCTGACAAAAACTTGCACACGGAGTACTTAGACGTATTAGCAGAGTACGGACTTTTTCCAGCTATAACCAAACCAACTCGGGTCAAAACCTGCATAAATAACTTTTTGTACCCGTAAAATCTAATGCAGAATCCGTAGTCTATCTCAATGATTCCACTGACTATGATATCACTATGGCAGGCATAATGTTAAAGACACACAAACCCAAAAGACCAAAACCTAATCGATCAAGAGTTATAGTTGACATAGACTCAATAAGATCAGAGCTGGAGGGAACGGACTGGTTCCCAGTAATAAACTGCATGTCTCTTGATGAGTCTGTAACTCATTTCACTAAGGCTCAGAGATAATATTGAGATATTCAAAAACTTGCGTAGTAAGCCGCTTTAGATCCAACTTACACCCCTGAATGACTTCTGGTCTAACCAGATGCTCTAAAAACCGCGATAAGCTTCATATTGATTATCGCAAGGACCTAAACAAACAAACTAAAAACATATATACGCGCTATAGAAATTTTTACATAGGTATAATCAGAAAGCTAAAACGTGATTACAACAGAAAAGAAATAAATAAAAATAAATGTGCTGCAAAAAACTCTGGGATACTATTAACCGCATAACTGGCAAAGACACTAGCTCAAGTTTTCCCCTGGCTCTCATCAACTCAAGGCCCTCTGTAAAGGAGTCTCTCGATGTTTGCAACTCCTACTTTGCCTCTGTAGGTAATAAGCTGGCAAACTCTATCATGATGAAATTAAATGAGACTCAAGAGTCCCTTGCCGATAAAATTCAAATTCCTGATCAAACCTTTGGTTAATTTTTCATGAATCCTACAGACGAACTGGAAGTTTTGGGTCTCGTCCGGTCTCTTGATTCAGGTGGTGCCCCGGCTATGGACGGCATCACTAACAAACTTTTAAAATCAGTTGCCCACACAGTCGCGGTGCCCCTGGCTGGCGATATTTAACTTAAGTATCTATATATATATATATATATATATATATATATATATATATATATATATATATATATATATATATATATATATATATATATATATATATATATATATATATATATATATATACATTGTTACGAGCTTGAGGTTCGTGACAATAAAAATTGCCGATAAAATTACCTAAATTAACACTTTAATTTACTTTACACAAATTAAAAGTTAAAACACTAATAATTAAACACACTAATTCACTTAATTCCGCTCCGCAGCTTCGCTTGTTTCGCCAAATCAACACTACCTCGATCGCATCTTGCAGCGCCTATTTAAATAATTAGCAAAGAAGCGTCCCGAACATTCACGTAAATGCGCGCCAGGCAACGAGAATTCGAGTATAGATTTTCTAGAAACTTAGTTCTTCGGGTGGCGCTGTCCGTCGAAAGATGTGTGATGTCACTTACTGCAACGCTCCCCTCGCTCTCGTTCCTGACACTAGATAGCGCTAGTTGACTTATTCATGCAACACTGCCCCCTCCTAAGACATGCTCGTCCCGAGCATTATCGGTCCCATAATAACGCGCTAAGCGACCCACATGGACGATCTTAGGAGTCCCTCTTGCGCCTTTCTGTATCCGGTAGGTCACATCGTTGATCCTGGTTACAATCCGGTACGGGCCGTCCCATTTAGCTTGAAGCTTAGGAGATTTCCCTTTGCTGCGGACTGGATTGTGCAACCACACTAATGAACCTTCGTTGAACCCTTTATTGTTCATTTTGCGGTCGTACCGGGTTTTCATTTTCTCAGACATTTGCTGGCCCGATTGTCTGACGTGCTCATAAATGTCATTCATTTTGTTCCGCAAGTCATTTGCATAATCGGTTATACTGCGTGGGGCATCAGGTGGTATCCCGGTGATCAGGTCCGCAGGCAGCCGTAATTCTCTTCCAAAGTTTGCGAAAGCTGGTGTCACTGCTGTACTTTCGTGAACAGAACTTCGATATGACAACAAAAACGGTTGTATGTGCTTGTCCCAATCTCGTTGCCGATTGTCTACAACTTTTGCTAGGTACCTCTCCAATGTCTGATTAAATCGTTCCACCAATTCATCAGATTGCGGGTGATAAGAAGTCGTTCTTGTTTTATGAGTACCCATAACTCGGCAAGTTTTCTGGAATATTTGAGACTCAAAATTCCTTCCTTTATCGCTGTGAATCTCTAAAGGTACTCCAAAACGACAGAAGACTTCATGAACTAGTTTATCTGCAACTGTTGAAGCTTCTTGATTTGGAATGGCGAAGACTTCTGGCCACTTAGTGAAGTAATCCATCACAACCATGAAATACATGTTACCGCTTTCACTCTCCGGAAACGGCCCCGCCACGTCAGTGGCTGTTCTCTCCCATGGTGCACCCACATTGTACAACTTCAATGCACCTCTACTACGAGTCTGAGGTCCCTTTACAGCCGCACAACTTGTACATTTGCGACACCAGTCCTCGACATCGTTTCGACAGTGGACCCAGTAAAACTGTTCTCGGATCTTCAGTAGGGTTCGTTTAACTCCCAGATGGCCTCCTGAACAATCATTATGGTACAGCTGTAGAACATCCGGTACTTTAGCTTTAGGGACAACCATTTGCAAATGACAGCTGTCTCCCCGAACGTTTTCCCATTTACGACACAGAACTCCATCCTGAAGCAGCAAGCTGTCCCACTGGGCCCAATAGCTTTTAGTGGTCGAACTCATCGCTGAGACGTCACCCCACTTGGGCTTGGGAGCACTGGCCTTTATCCATTCCAGAATCGGCTTGATGTCCGGATCTTCCTGCTGTGCATGTAGTAAGCTGTCCTTCCACTCGTTGCTGAGGTGGTCTGCCCTGAGCATCCTCACGGATACCACTTCCTTACTCTCTTGCCTAGTACAATGTTTGCAATCTTCAGGACAAGGTCTTCTTGACAATGCATCTGCGTTGCCATGAGATTTCCCGCTGCGATGTTCGATCTCAAAGTCGTATTCCTGCAGTAGTTCAATCCACCTCGCAACTTGTCCTTCTAGGTTTTTAAACTGCAATAGCCATTTTAGTGCAGCATGGTCAGTTCGTAAGTGAAACTTTCGTCCCAGAAGATATTTGCTAAACTTAAGAGTAAATTTCATTACACCAATCCCTAGATGCTTAAAATAGGGCAGGGTTTATTATGCACACATTAATACTCACACACACACACACACACACACACACACACACACACACACACACACACACATACGCGCACACACACACACACGCGCGCGCGCACACACACACGCACACACACACACACACACACACACACACACACACACACACACACACACACACACACATTTACAAAGTCTTTACGTGTACACTCGCAATTCCATCCCTCTCTTTTATACCTTTACACTCTTTTATACTTGTTCTTAAGTATTGTCTCCATATGTAGCGGATTCAATATTATGTAGTACTAAACTGGGCATTGCTCTAATTGTTTCCTATATTGTCCGGTGGAAGACGCTGGCGTCTGTAATACAGTTTTCAATATAAAACTAGTGCAGCCGCTAACGATCAACCATATCCTACTAGTATATTACTAGTATATTGATGCCTGTAATCGTAATTAATATGGAAAATTTTGTTACACGTTTTTCTGAGAATAAAGATTTTTATTATTTATTTATTTATTTATTTATTATTATCTTTCCTCATCTCATGATAGGGTCCTACGCTCTTCTTCTAACAACAAAATCTGTACTCCAGTTCACTTCACCGAGTTCTATGGTAACTCCTTCACAGTTCAGGCTACACGCCTTTGGAACTCCTTGCCCGATGACATCAGAAAAGCTCCCAATAAGTACTCTTTTAAAAAGTTGGTCCGTGATCATTTATTAAAGACAACGCATTTTATATGACTCATCTATTTAATATGTATTGCCAAACAGACGTATATATTCATAGTCATTTGTATATACTAATTATGTATGTATTTAAATATGTATACTTGTATTTATATCCATTTATTTATAAATTTGTATATAAGTAAGGATAGACCATATATGTAAGTTTATTTCTTAGTAGTTTGTATATATTATGTAGTTAATTATCATTTGTATCGTGTTCTCTTACTCTATATTGCCACACCTACGTCAAATTGTCACCACTCCATGGTGGCATTAAGTCCGCCCTTTGTATTCTTTTGGTTAAGGATGCAATAAAGAATAAAATAAAAAAATAAATAAATCTTAGTCCAATACAACTACAAATTCAGAATCAAAGATTATGCTAAGCATACACTGAGCTAAGTTTTTCGTAAGTAAAGTCTGAGCAAAGTCTAAGTATAGTCTATAGATCTCAGCCTAAAACATGTTGTGGCGGACTAAGAGAATTCACAACTTATGGTGGCATATGTATATCTCGTTATTTCCAGTATATCTACTATCTCATAGTATTACCCAGACCGTATTATTATATATAGTATTTTAATTAACAGGAAATTCCGTACCTTCTGCCAAATACGTCACTAATCCGCTTGCAAAGCGTTACAAATAAGTACAATAAGCACGTTCCACAAAAATTACGGGCTGATAAAAATTATGTTACTAATTTCATCAATATTTAATATTTCCTTGCTTAAAGCATTTCAATATATAATATATTGTATATGAGTGTATAAAGGATCGACTATGAGACACCAGAGAAATCTCATGAGCTCCGGTAAATGCACGTATAATCAATTTACGTGTGCTTAGAATCATGACGACTCTGTGGTGCAGTGGCTCACCTTTGAGTTGCAGCGCTAAAGGCCGCGGGTTTGAAAGCCGCACGGAACAAGTATTAGTATGACCTGTAAATAATTGTTAGTTCTTGTAAACTGCCTCTACGATTCAGCTTAAAATCCTGGTGTGTGGGAAAAGCTTTATAAAAGAGAGAACCACGGGAGGGAGGCGTTTGATAATGGAAACAACGTACTGGTAACTTTGTATTTTTCAAGAAAATGATGCAGATTTTATTAGTGTAATATATTTATATATGTGTATTATTATTTGAGCTTTACTTAAATAATTATGAACATGTTATCTTGTGACTTAACTATTTATATATTTTATACGTGGTAGAGCCATGCTGCAGTTATATTAATAGTATAGTTGTAGCACGAATTGGGTTGGCTCGACTGGGGAAGGACCACGCTCTCACAGAATACCAGCGTGAAATAGTAGCTTAATGCTGCTGTGTTTCGTATGGTGAGTGTAGAGACCCGGAGACCCTTTTTACTGGAAACGAGGCATTCCATCTTAGTCCTCACGGGTGACAACGCATCTGCATTTTGATTTGTAATCGAGGATAGATGTAGATGTCTATGGGCTGCAGCAACCACTTACCATCAGGTGGACTGAGTGCTAGTTTGTCACCCTATCCTATTAAAAAAAATATTAAAATTAAAAAAAATTTGTTGAGTTACAAGATGCTCGATCTATCACGAAATTTCATATTTTTCAGATACGGTTCGGTATGTGCACTATTTATGTACGCAAACAGAAACAATGAGATTCAGGCTGGTATTAGGAGACAATCTCAACCTTAAACTTAAACTCAACAATGTTTTGAGTCTCATATATACTCATGTCATTACTTTCACTAACTCCCCTCCAATAACCGTCCCATCAGCCTCCTCAAGGCCATGGGCAAACTTTTCGAACGAGTCATTCTCGTGCGCTTGAGGCGCCATTTGTTTCCCACAGACGGCGACCCTCTTGTCATCCCACAACAATTCGGGTTTCGAGCCAAACACTCGTGCCCCCAACAAGTTCACCGCATAGTGGAATACATCCTCAGCGGTTTTTACCCTCGCCGTCAAAAAACCATCGCGGTCTTCTTTGACATTGCCAAGGCATTCGACAGAGTCTGGCACGAGGGCCTTATCTACAAACTGTACGACTTAGGCCTCCCAGATCGTCTCGTTCGCCTTGTAGCCTCATATCTGAAGGATCGTACCTTTCGTTTTAGACACGAAGGCACGCTATCCTCTACCCGTCAAATAAAAGCCGGTGTCCCTCAAGGCTCTGTGCTTGCTCTCCTCCTATACATACTATTCACCAACGACATCCCTATCTCGTCGAATGGTGTCAAACTAGCCCTCTTTGCAGATGACACAGCCCTTTACTCCAAAGGCAACTTACTACCACAGATTCGGAACAAAATTCAAAAGTCAGTAAGCGACTTAGGAGCTTGGTTCCAAAAATGGCGTATCGACGTAAACCCGGAGAAAAGCTCCGCCGTTTGCTTCGAATATAAACGACGTCGTCTCACCACCACTCCGCCAATCAGGATGTTAGGAACCCCTGTCCCATGGCAAACTAAAGCCAAATACCTAGGCGTCACCCTTGATGCAACGCTCACTTTCGAGCCCCATATCAAGAAGGTTACTCGCACCGCACGTTTTTACATGGGTAGGCTCAACAGCATGTTGGGCAGACACAGTAAAATGTCCCTCCGCAACAAGCGAACCCTATATAAGGTCTGCATACGACCTGTCATGACCTACGCGGCCCCCATTTTTGCACATGCTAAGCCCAAAGCTATAAATGAACTTCAAATAGTTCAAAATCTATTCTGTCGCAGGGCCACTAACTCGCCCTATTATGTCCGTAATGCCGACCTACATCGAGACTTAGAGCTCCCAACAATCCAGCAATTCCTTAAATCACTCTCTGAGAGATTTTTCAAAGCCTCAGAGTCTCATCCAAATCATCTCATTCGTGAGACAGCTGCCTATGCAGCCCCTATTCACACTCGCTATAGTGTGCGCAGACCGAGAAACTCTCTCTCGGACCCCCCCAACAAGCTTTCGGCTGACCTGAACTGCCTCCTGGCGGCTCAGGCCGAGCCTCCATAACACATCCATTAATCTGCCTTAGTTAGGCACTCTTCTAAGCGGCTTTTCGCCGCTTGCGCCCTCCTTTCTGCCAAGGAGGGTCGCGTTCGTATACGGCTTAGAGATCTCTAGTCAGATCGTTAAGCCAATTCCTAAAAGGTTGGGTTTAGTGGGTAAAAGTCGCCACATAACCACGCAGCCGGCTGCGTGGTATGCTATGAGCATTCCCAACCTCCCTCCCCCGGTTTCCGGAGGGTTGCCCATATTTGCTTCGGGCGCAAAAAAAAATAATTCACTAACTATTCTAATAACATTTTAGCAAAATTTTGACTTATGGATAACTACTAATGGAGTTTGAGTTTAGATATTTTCCTTGAATATCGGGCTTAGTCTCGAAATAAAACCCAATGTCATTGAACTCAATTTTTAAATTTCAAAAGTAAATAAAATACAAGAATAACAAAATATTAGATCTTTTGCTCAGTGACACTTGTCGTAAGTCATAACGGCTTGTTCTGTCTCCCCCACCTCTCGTTTACCCGTTCATACTGTACCTGTCATCCGATATAAAGTGACATTTCTTTCATGTTTGGTTCCTACACTGATTTATATAATATCCTTTACTATACACCGGACTTCGCATGCCTTCGAAATATTTTCTTAGACATGTAAGTTTACTAACAATACATTAACCGTCAGTTAAGATACAAAAATACCTATTAATTCCTAGTTTTCCTAGTCATTCCTAAAGACTATAGCGTAAGGAACTACTAACCTATGGGGAAAAAAGTTCGTGTGTGGTAGTCTCGTACCTGTAAGTAAAATGTGCCTGACACTTATTTCTCCCACTAGATTAAGTGACGACTATGTAAGAGATGCAGGAAGACGATGGATACCGGTGGCTCAGGACCGTGGAACATTTCTGGGGGTGGCCTATGTTCAGCAGTGAACTTATGATGATGATGATGATGATACATTTGAAAACCATAACTTTTGTATATTTTCATAATTTTATATACGTTTAACTTAATTATTAAATGCATCAGGTGAGTTTATGCTCAAGTCATACTTTTAATATTTTTGTGGCATGTCTTCAAAGTAAAAATGTTCACCACCGCAATGATATTATTTAATGCTACTTACCGTAAATTAGAAAAGGACTCTAACGTAAATTAATGTGTTTTATGTCCGTAATAAAATAAATCCCATATAACAGGAATAAAATATATTAACCTTGTAAGATCCTACGTAAGACAGAATTACAGCGTTAACAAATCTACCTTACTGTTGCACTGTCGGGAATTGTAGGCCGTAAAATCGGACGGCTGTAAACCTACAACGTGGTTTGTATTCAAGAAGTATCATTTACTATTTTGTTTTGTTTATCTACTATTTGCTCTTCATTAAATAATGCATAATTTGCATAATTTCGTATTATGTAAATAAAAGCAAGTGATCTAAAATTGTTTAAATTAAAACACACACTAGTACGGGTAGCATCGATTCATTTATTCATACAGCCTATCAAACTCCACTGCTGAACACAGGCCTCCTATCCTTTGCCTCAGTTGCCACGCTTAGCAAGCGGGTGGCAATCGCAGTTTCATATTTTCTAGTAGTTATTTGGAAGACAAAATCACCTATTAAGTAAGCTTAGAAAAAAATTGGTTCCTGGTCACCTAGGAAAGACAACGCTTATTATATTAATAATCCAATTATATCATATGTATTGGGTTACAGACGTATATATTAATAGTTATTTGTTATGTAATTGTATACAAATTTCACATTGAAAACAATTACATACAATCACTATACTTTTATTCACGAAGTTATTAGTTTTATTCAATAAGGCTACGTTCAGAAGACAAGCGCTCAACGCACGTTTTGATAACGCGCGCTTACAACTACATCAGTTTTATTCAGGCCGTATAAAGCGCGAGAGCGCTCGACTGTTGTCAACGCGCGTCAACGCGCTTTGAGATCATTGGTTTTCTATGTTACCGTTCAGTTGAGCGCGCGCTTTTGATGCGGAGATACGTATTTTAGGGTTCGCTCAGTTCATCCAGAAATCGTCCGAAATGGAAACAGAAGCTTTTAACACTGAATTATTTGTAGATGAAATAGAGAAACGTCCTGCAATATGGGATATGACAAGTAGCGTTTATTCAGATAAAAACTTAAGGAGACGGGCTTGGGAAGTATCTATAGCCAACAAAGGTACAGAAAGTAGTTTCGATACAGATAATGCATCAGTTTTGCTAGAAGTTGCTAGTCCTCACTTTAAGAGTCCTAGAAAGAAACTAAAAATAAGTTCTGCTGACGAAAGATTTGCAAGCATATTAGAGCAAAGTTTAGCTCAGAAAAATTTGTCGGAACCAAAAGATGACGATGAAGACAAGCTGTTTTGTTTGTCACTCGTTAAAGAGATTAAAGAAATCCCGGAATATAAACGATTTCGCACTAAAATTGACATTTATAATTTAATGTTGCAAAACCAAAACCTTCAAGGACCGCAACATAAGTCATTTGAAAATCAAAATTATCGTTACCCGTTACCACAACGAAGAAATTATTTGCCACAAGAGCAGCGTAGTCAAGCTTCAGTCGAAGGCTTTCAACAACATGATTATAGATCACAGCAATCTAGTGTGCCAAACAATTTATCACATTATGGTTATACTACAGCAATGGGATCTCTATCGCCAGTAGCACACACTCCATCGCCTGCAACAACCAACGCCAGCAGTGAATCGGAGATAGAGTTATTCTACGATTAACAAAATCTTCTTTTTCCTTTTTTTATTTTGTTCCTAAGCAGGTATTGATTTATAAATCTGTGTCTTGATTAATAAAAAACTTACCTCAATGTAATTATGAGTTTTTCTTCTGGTGAAATACTATATCGCACAGCGTTTTTATTTGCTATGAGTTCATCGTTTATGAGAGCCAGTAAGTCATCAAATGACTTGATGGACATTCAGAAGTAGTTAAAAAATTTGGGTTCGAATTGCCTTAACTTAGGGTACAAAATTATGTACTGGCTTTCAGTCAGCCTGTATGAAAAAATTGGATGAACCCAATATCTCCGTCTTCTGTCACGTCGTTTCTGCCGTCGGTAAAAAATCACCGCTAAAACTGTTTCTACGTCCATCTTCGATAAATGTAGAACTCAAACGCGCGGCAACGCGCGTGTAACGCCTGACAAGCGCGCACCATGTGAACAATATACAAAACTTTTACGCGCGTTCAACGCCCGTTGAGCGCTTGTCATCTGAACGTAGCCTTACACTAACAGCGAACGTGTCATAAAATCTGCAATTACATTTGGGTAACATACACAATTGTTGTTTATTTAATATTACTTAGAAATTTCTAATACATCTTTTAGAAAACACGTAAATATATTTATTAAATGAACTTTAATGCAGAATTTGTATCCTGGTGGAATTAAGAAAAATCTTATAAATAGTTATAATTGATTATTAATAAAAATCTTATTAATAATCAATTATAAAAAATAAAATGATATAAAATAAGAAATTATTAAAAATCTTTTTCTCTTTGTCTATATTATATAGGATAACTTCAGCTTTCTAGGTCCAAGACTTTGGGCTAGGCGTAGTTGAGTGAGTGAGTGAAAAGGGGTTTGCCTTTTTATATTAATTATTAAACTAGAATAGAGGCTATATATGGTAATAAATAAATACAAGATGAAAATAAAACGGAATAAAAGAGAAAATGTAATTTTTCGTTCATTTCCTGTAAGCATCTCCGCAAAGTTGTAAAAGTAATTAATGAAAAAATAATTGTAATGTAGTAATTCCCGATATTATTCCTTTTTTCAATAACGTGTTATATTCGGGCTCAATAAGTAAATTTGATAGATAAAAAACAATCTGTCTACACTAGCCCATATTTGACCTTTTTACACGGGGACGACAATTCCGACATATAGTGGCGATGAAAGAGAATCACGTTGTCCGATGTTGTCGTAAGAGACAACAGAAGAAAATGAAACAGGAAATGGGCAGCAGCATCTTCCTGAAAAAAAATCAATGTTATAACGGTGGTTGGTAATTCGCCTACCAAGCGTTGCTTGTAAGGCCTATGAGTTAATCTATGGGGGAAGCTTGCGTTCGGTAGTGGACTTTAATGATGATAATGATACGCAGAATATTTTATGTAGTTTCAAATACTAGCCGGTAAGTAACTATGCTATAAATATATATTAGGTTTTCATGAAATGCATTGAAAAGAATGTAGGAAATTGTTGCTCATTTTTATATTCATCTTTACAGCTAAAACTAAAATTTTATTTAAGTACCTTAAAAAGGAGTAACTTTTTATTTTGTATGTATTTCAACCAACTCTTAAGACATAAGCCGGTTATTATACGAAGATTTATTTTATCAATGAAAGAAAATATCTTTAAGGTTATTTGCAAAATTCGTTTATCTCCCTTCGAAATTTTAGTACCTAACTGATTATTAACGTAACTCAATATTTCCAGTGAAACATCTGTCAACCCAACTTGTAGCTTTTTATCATAGATTAATATTTTGCAGTGGCTTTATTTAAAATTCCAATAAACTTGATGAAGATGACAAGATGCTTGTACCATCTAAAAAAAATGTTTTTACCATCTAAAAAAATGTAACGTGTGAATGGAGTAAAAGCCCATGGCACCGACATTTTACAAAAATAAAAACAAACATTTTGAAATAAATAAATTAATTAAAACTTTACGAAATTGAAACCGTATCCTAAAGTAGGGTTTACTAACGGCAATAAACAATAAATTTAGTAGACATCTTTGACCTTGTCACTTCGCAGTTTCACAGCCTTCCACCATAGGCTTTTTTTGAATTTGAATTTCGATAGATTTTAATTAATTTATTTGTTTAATTGAAAATGTATGTATTTATTTTTTGTAAAATATCAGTGCCGTAGGCTTTTACTCCATTCACATGTTGCACCCTTTTTTCCAGACAGTAAAAAAGGTTATATAGTATATTTTTATAAACATAATTTTAAATGATTGTGTGTACTAAAAGGACTTAAAATTTCGAATTCACACAAACATTAAGTCTCATACTTATTTGCATTTAAAATCAAACTAATGGCTAACAGATGAACAACTGATAAAATAAGTCAATAAAGGATGTATATATAGCGCGAGCTATATATAGCGTGAAAAGTAATACGTACTTCATATTACAAATATTTACTATATGAATAATGCCGGCCATTAAAAGACTTAACAGTGGTAGTGCCACGCGGCAGCGTGGTAATCACTTACCATCAGGTGAGCTGTATGCTCGTTTGCACAATAAAGTTAAATTTTACTCTGTTCCATTGCATGGATATTTTAGTTATCGAAAAAAATCAACATTAACGTTACCCGGATGAAAATGTAGTTTTAGAAGTAATAATAATATAAGAGAGCTATAACCATTTGAAGTTCTGCCACCTTCCTTTTCAACAAAATAAGTTTGCCATTTCCGGAAATGTATTTTATTCTTACCATATTTAACCTTAGCAATTGCTTCATACTGTTATTTTTTTAAACATTAGTAATCCTATTAGTTAACATTACTAATACTCCCTTTAACCACTCCTGGTAAGCTGAAAATGCTTGTGTTAGGAGTGGTTCACGACAGTAGTCGAATGGTGGATTTGAACCCGCGACCTTTTGAGTTCGCGGTCCGCGCCCTGCCACTAGGCTACTGTCGCTTTAATTGTTATCAATATATATTCCTTGTCAGTATCTGTCAATATATTTTATTTGCTATTTGTAAAAAAATAATAGCCATTTAAAATAATTACATATGAAAATGTGATAATTCCTGTTCCAATCAGTGGCATGTATAAAGGCTGTAACTTCAATTTACTTAAGTAAAGTAACGCCAATATTCCAACCAGCACAAGTAGCGCTAACACACACATGCGTTAAGCACAGTGCAACTGACATGCAGATTTCATCATGGTGTTTTCCGTCTCCTCAAACCATGTAAATCAGTGTTATTAATAATTTCATTGGTGTTGGTGGAAATGGGATCCAGGTTGTTTGGATACTGTAAATTTACGTCGACGTAGTAGCTAGTAGCGTATTAGCTACCAAGGTTTCATTTTTGGGCGTTTTTAGGAAGACGCTGCTGTCCAGTTCCTGATTTGTTTCCGTTATTCGCCCACGGAATGATATGGGGTAGAGGATATTGTTACACCGCCACTACAAGGTACCAAGTTCTATCTGTATAATATATTCTACTATAAATACTAGTCTACGCAAAATTTTTGGAATTTATGCTTGGATAAAATACTTGTGTGAAATTATGTGTACTATTTAGTAATAAATCATGCTTGTTTGATATGGAAAAAATTGATAAAAAAAATGCCGAATGAAATCAAATTGATTTTACGCGAAAATAAATCAACACAAAAATAAACTAAATTAAGCCAGTATTGTCAACTAGCGGAAACTTGTTTCCATTTTTAGTATACATTCGTGTAGGGAGTTTGTAAATCGTAATTTAATTTATTTATCGTAACATTATTGATGTAATGTAAAGTGAGTCCAAAAGGTTGTAAAATTATAAATAAAATTTTGAAATCACATTAAATTACGAATCACAATTTGTGCCTAATTGATAAAAGTAATGAAATTATTGTGCATTGGTTGGCGTAAAATAATTCATCACCTCATTTCTTCCTGTGAGTTCGTGAGAGACAACTATGGCGAATGCCAGAAAAATCTTATGGCTTCCGATAGATGAAGGTATAACGACCTCGTTTATGCCAGACGTAAAAAACTCAGACCGTTGATAGGCAGCAATGTTTAAAGGTGCAAAACGTCTGGTGCGAAGATCATCAATCCGCCTGCCAAGTGTGACAATTATGGTAAATTCTCCTTATATTGGAAGGAGTTGTCTTAATTCAATTTTATACGTAGTAGAGCCACCCTGCAGCTATATTATAGTTGTTACAAGAATGGCTCGGCTTGACCAGGGTAGGACTACGCTTTCACAGAATACCAGTGTAAAATGGAAATTTAATGTTTCTGTGTTTCAAATGGTGAGTGTACAGAACAAGAAATTTTTACTGGAAACAAGATATACCTTTGTTCATTGGTTAAAGAGCCTTCACTACTTGACACCCGCTCTGCTAAGGAATTAACACCGTGACTTATTTTCTTCAGGTAGTTCCGGTTATTGTGTAAGTCTTCAGACATTTAAGGTTGAGGCAACCCGTACTGCTGTGGTCTTTGTCCCGTTAATATTTTGCGTAGTAGAGCCATGCTGCAGCTATATTGTGGTTGCAGCACGAAGGGGTGGGCTCAACCGGGGTAGGACCACGCTCTCACAGAATACCAGCGTAAAATAGCAGCTTAATAGTGTTGTATTTCGTATGGTGAGTGTAGAGAACCGGAGATTCTTTTCACTGTAAACGAGGCATTCCATCTCAGTCATCAAGGCTGGCAACGCATCTGAATTTTGATATTTAATTGAAGATAAATGTAGATGTCTATGGACCACAGCACCCGGTTATCATCAAGTGCTCATTTTCACCCTTATTCTATAAAAATGTGACGCATGTAGGAGTAGACTTTTACGGGCTGTTGAAGAAGAAAAATAAGAAAATAGTTTGTTTTGTAGTCTTCTGAATATTGCAGATGTTTTAAATTTGAACAGTAATCTAAACGAAAATCTTCAAAAATATTTACGCTGTGCTTAAGGCGGGGAGATATTTTTCAATGTTCTCTTTAAAAGCTTTTAGCTGATTGCGGAACAAATAAAGTGATGTTTATAAATTTAAATCTCACAAGATGTTTCTTGCGAGTAAGGGTTTTAGCAAATGAAATGGCGTGTAAAAAATAAAATGATTTACAATTTATATTATTAAATAATGCTACACTTTTTTATGTTTTAATTTTTTGTAATCTAATATCCCCATTAAAATTCTTATTTCATTCTCAACACGTGGGTTATGCTCTTCTGAAACCCACGGTAATAAAGATGGGTGATCTACGCAAACTCACTAAAAATGGCATGGTCTCCGCCAGAATGGCAGCATAAACAACCAATGTTGTTCGACGACTCCGTGGCGCAGTGGCTTAACAATGAGTGGCTGCGCTGGGGGTCATGGGTTCGAATCCCGCACGGAACAAGTATTTGTATGGCCTACAAATAGTTGTTTTGGGTCTAAATGTTTGTTTTTGTGCAATTTATGTTTATAAACTGCCACCACCCCCACGATACAAGAGAAAATCTTAGTCTAGGGGTAACATTTTTTTTAAAGAAAAAAAATGTCAAAATAAGTAAAATACTTGAACCAGCAGCTGGGTGCAAGGTGCGTCAAAGTTGAGAGAGACTGAGAGATTGAGATCCCCGATAATGACGATAAAGAAGAAAGGTAAAATACATTCACATCTGATGAATATATTTCATCTGTGTCGTTTTTTACAGAAAGGTAAAAAACGACACAGATGAAATATAAAAAGAAGTTAGTTAACGCATTATTTCTTTAGTTTGACATACACATTAAACAATATTTGGAGATGTGGCAAAAATTGACATTTCGGAGGTTCTGCGCGGACATTACATGACTTAATTCCTTCCTCTCCTTTCCGGTATCTTACAACTAGACGCAATATCTTTGTAGCATTATTTTGGGTAGGTTTATAGTCAGCAGTGGACTTGTGGAGGGCAGTAATGTATGTGATCATTCACCGGCCGATCCGACACGTTCGTGCTATTGGCATAATATAGTTGAACTGGCCACGTGCAAAAATATATAAATAAATTTAAAAATATTTGAAAAATGTCAGTTAAATAAATAGGCTTTTGCTTTATTCACCCCTAATACTCCATTTTTCCCGACGGTAAAAAGTAAGCAGGTACATAAAACTAGATGCATTACTGTTAAAATAACATTCTCACTGACGTTGTTTTATTTTCGTAAACTTTTTAGGTTACTCGCTCTACGATTGAATTGAATTGCTTACATATATCAATTATATGAAAAATCAACTTAAAATAAAAATTTAAAAAAGAGTTCAAAAAATTACAAATAAAAAAAAAATTAGATTATGAAGTCGAGCCTTTACTCGGAAAGAGAAATAATTTAATCCTTTTTAATAGTTATTTATTTGAGATATTTGAAAGCTTTTCAGTTTTATCAAAAAAAATGTATCTGAAAAGGAACCCAGGCTCGCAAGGTCCTCTTGAAAAGGAACCAGGCGGACGTAAACGTTAAACTAAGAAACAGAAGGGAGGAATCGAGGCTTCTCTGGATCCGGCCTCCTATAACGCCTAAGTTGGGTTCGGGAACAACGTATGTGATCTCCGCAACGGAGTAACACACAAGGGCGATAACCTCTTCCTTTTCAGAAAATAGGTTCAGGCGGGGATTACGGGTCTTCCGAAGTCGTCCCGGTCCCAACGCCTTAATTCTTGGATGTGGACTGTATAATTTTGACTGACGAATTTCTTGGGAATAAAACAGCAATTATCTTCAAACCGTTCCGTGAGAGAGTAATTTCTTTTCTCTATCACTTCCCTACACTTTTTCTTTCTTCTTATTGACTGCTGGTCTTGCACTTTTTCCCGAAGTTTCTCCGAACTTTCCCGAAACTTCCCCGAACGAATTGCAAGGAAGGGTTGTCGTCTTCATGTGCCTAAGCACATGCAGGTTTCGGGCCTCGGGGTAAGCCCCCATTACCCGTGCTGTCCTCGCGGTCCACCACTATGGACCGGTCCTGGGAGCCTTCTATTGGCATTGTAGGTGTTTATACGATTTTTTGTCGCAATCGGTAAATTTTTCGTAGTCGGTTATGACTACGAAAAAAGGAGGTTATCTAATAAAGACGGAGTTGGCCTTTCAGCGGCATTGAGGGTTGTTACTCGACTCTCTAATCGATATAGAGAGGAGTTCTCTTGGATAGGGTCGCCCGTCCGGAGGGCGAGTGTGTAGCGGCGCAAAGTTGTTAAGATGTATGTGTGGCCCGTTGTCTGCACGGTCGAACATTCCGCGCGCCAACCGGGCCACAAATTCCTGTATAGTTTCAATCTTCAGGTTGGCCGCTATGACGTCATTCCGGACGTAGCGACCCGCACCGACGATGGTTCTTAACGCCATATTTTGCTGGGCCTACAGTCGCCGCCTCAGAGGCTCGCTCAGAAGCGCGTACCAGGCCGGAGCAGCATAGGTGATAATAGATCTTATGTATGTTTTGTATACTCGCACTTTGGTGTTAAGTGGTAACTTGGATGCCAGGACCGGACGTAGCATCGCCCGCGCACATCGTGCTCTGCGGACGACGAGGTCGACGTGCGCAGTCATGCGCAGCGCCCGGTCGATCCGGCACCCAATTTAGGTCACGGCCTTCTCGTACGCGATCTGCTGGCCATTGAGGGTTAGTTGAGGTGGTAGGTTCCTGAGGCGGCGAGTGAGTAGAGCGTTCGTCTTACCAACGTTGACGACCATCCTCCACTCATCTAGCCATGGTGGCAGCAGGTCCAGGAGACGTTGCATCCTGGCAGTGTCAATGTGGGCTCTTCTGGACGAGGTGAAATAAGCGCTATCGTCCGCATATAACGCCAATTCCACGTCATCCTCCCACTCTTGCAGCCTTCCTGCCAGGGTAGGGATGTCGTTGGTATAAGCCGCGTACAGGACTGGAGACAAACAGCTGCCCTGAGGAACGCCGGCTCTGATGGTTCTGGTTGCGGACTTGGCGCCCTCTACGCAGACGTAGAACTTCCTGTCTGCCAGGAAAGACGCCACTAGCCGCAACATAGCAGGAGGGACACTGGTCTGTTCTTCCAATTTATAAAGTAGCCCAGAATGCCACACCCTGTCGAACGCCTTCTCAATATCGAGAAAGACGCCCAACGTAGTGCGGCCTCGGTTGTAGTCGGCCGCAAGCAGGTGCAGCACTCTGGTCAGCTGTGTTGCTGTAGAGTGACCCCTCCTGAATCCTAGCTGCTCCGCCCGAAGTTGGATGCACGGGCGGAGGCGTCTTAGCAACAATCTTTCAAGCAGTTTA
This sequence comes from Parnassius smintheus behrii, assembly GCA_036936625.1. Taxonomy (NCBI): domain Eukaryota; kingdom Metazoa; phylum Arthropoda; class Insecta; order Lepidoptera; family Papilionidae; genus Parnassius; species Parnassius smintheus. The sequence goes on along the minus strand of JAUPFT010000010.1, from coordinate 25,606,530 downwards.
GCTTTGTGTGGTAGCAGCGTGATCGGCCTGTAGCTGGCAGCTCTACGCCTGTCCTTCCCGGGTTTCGGCAAGACGATTACTTTGCCTTTCTTTCAGTCCTCCGGGAAGTGGGATGTCCGCAATATCCCATTGTAGAGTCGACCAAGCTCTACTAGGACTCTATGGGGCAGCTGTCGGAGTGCAGCGTTGGTAATCCCGTCGTGCCCCGGCGCCTTCCTCGGTTGCAGGCGGGTTGCTGTCCACCGCAGTTCAGCGGGGGAGATGAACCACTCCCCTGCAAGAGGCGGCGCGCGCGACGACAAGAGCTCCTGTACGCGACTCTCCTTTTGGGCATGAACCTCCAAGAACTCCGCACTTGCTGGGTTCGGCATAAATTGCTCCTCGAATTGCTCGACTAGGATATCCGCTCTACCCTTGGCATCGTAACAACGTTCGCCCGCGTTGTTGGTCAGCGGGCAAACGGGAGGTTTGGCTTTAGTTAACTGTCGGTTCAGTTTATAGAGCGACGCATCATGCTCTTCCGCCTTCCATATGCGCCGCTCCCAGGCATCTCCTCTGTGTGCCTGGACTGCAACCGACAGTTCCTCCGATAAGGTGTTCAGTTTTGTTTTGATTCTCGGGCAGCGAGTACGCGCCCAGAGTCTCCTTAGTGGCCTTTTTCTCTTAATCTGCACGCAGATGTGTTGCAGCAGATCATGCCTTTTGGTGGACATCGGGACGATCGTAGAGGCAGCGTTGAGGGCCTCCTGTATCGCCTTTGTCATATTTGTGGCTGCGGCCTCTACGTCGTCCGCTGTGTTTAAGGGGTGGTGTGCTGGAGGTCTCTCCTGCAGGTGTTTGTGGTAGAGCCTCCAGTCGACACGTGTCTTCACTGTTCTGGGCGGCGTAGTCACCGCCTTTAGGCCAAGGGTAATCAAGATCGGGAGGTGCTGTGAGTCCAGGTCGTACAGCACCTCTACCACTATCGGGTAGTTGATGTTCCTAGCGAGCACGATGTCCAATACATCCGGACGACTTCGTGGATCCGTTGGCACATGTGTAGGTTCTTCGGGACCTAAGACGTCATAGCCGTATCTTTCGGCATCTTCGAATAGTGCATGACCCGGCGGGTTGATCGATCTAGATCCCCACGCCGGGTGCTTGGCGTTTAGGTCCCCGGCGATGATGGTCGGTATTTCGCCTTCCATTACCGTCCGGACATCTGAGGAGCAAAATGGAGTCCCTGGCGGGCGGTATGCTGCGTAGATCCTAAGTTCCTCGCCCGCCGCCTCCATTTTTATGCCGATAGAGCGCATCGTTTGGTATTCCGGTACATCAAGTTCTTGATGGACGATGTCCCTTCTCACTAAGACCGCTGTCCCTCTGTAGGCGGCCCCCTGAGAAGTGACCTCGTCCCTCCTATATATATGATAATTCGGCAGCTTAATGCGAGTACTCCGATTTAATTTCGTCTCTCCCAGCAAGATGACCTGTACGTCTTGTTGTTGGGCGACGGTGCGGAGTTCTTGTAACTTCTGCTGGATTCCTCCTGGGTTCCAGTAGAGGAGGCGCAGGTTAGACTCCTCCACTGTAGTGCCGAGCCAGTAGATTAGCCAGCGCCTTCATAACCGCTGTAATCGGATCTGTCCCGGCTCTGATATCCGCCAGGACTTGACTGCCGACCTCGATTGCTATGCCAACCAAACGTTGGATGGCGTCAGCAGTCTCGAAGCCGGCTGGAGGTGTTCTAGCAGTATGTGCGGTTGGCGCTGGTCTCGGGAGTTGGTGTACATTTCTTTGTATGTGGGTAGAACGCGCTCTATGTGTAGAACGGGCTCTATTTTCTGATAGAGCCCTTTCTGGCATTCTACCCATTCTGGTTCTCTTGTCTTCCTTGGTAACCTGCGCCTGGGCTATCGTTACCGCTGGGGTTGGGGTAAAGGTTGCTGCCTGAGGAGGAGGCTGCACCTTCTTCTTCTTCCTCCCCCGCTTACTCCTCTGAGAGGTTTGGCGCTCTATGGCGTCATTAGCGGGGGGCTGAAGAGTCGCCCCGGTGGTTGCCTTCGATGTAGTAATAGTGGGCACCACCGTTTCTGTGGGTGCTGTGACGGGTGGAGGGGGGGCAGGTTGCCTTCCCTTTCCTCTGATTGTAGTCCACCCGTCTTCCTGGACCACGGCCCTGGGACGACTTTGGGGGACCCTCTTGAGCTCCTCTGGGAGTAGTCCCGGCAGAGTGATCCCCTGCTTCCTTGCAATCCTCCTCAGGACTGGGCAGCGGCGATCGTTAGCGGTATGGTTCTTTGCGCAGTTATCGCATCGCGGTTCCTCCTCTCTACCCCTTGGGCAGTTGCTGGCGATATGGTCTCCGGCGCAACGAACACACTTCACTGGCCTGAAGCAATTCGTGGACGCATGGCCAAAGGCCTGGCAGCGGTGGCACTGTGAGGGGCCCGCTCTTCCTTGCCAGGCCTCTATGACGACTCCTCTCATGAAGAGGAGCTCGTCGATCTGATATAATTCATTAAGGCGCTCCAGGCTCAGGTGGTCCAGCTGCGCGAAGTAGAAGCACCCAGGTCTGCCTCTACGGGGGGGGGATCCCTTTTACATATCTAATCGGGAACCCCTTTGCCCTGATAGCCCCCTCTATCGCGGTTGGATCCGTGCCCACTGGTAGTCCTCGTATGCCCACTTTCGTGGGCTTGTCCTCCTCGGGAGTATAACAGTACCAGGACATAGCTGGTACTTTCTCGGTCATCTCTATTAGGTACTTTTGTACCGTCCGGAATTCTTCCGGACTCTGGGGGGTGAATCTTACCCCCTTGCCGAATGGACGAGCATTTGGTGGGTGGCCCAATTTCTTATTAAGTGCCTCGAAGTGCTTCGTCCAATCCGGCAAGCACTCAGCCACAATAGGTGGGTACCTTTTAGCCGATTCTTCCGGCGGTTTTGGTGTTTCGGTAGTCTTTGTCCTTGGTACTGCCGGGGCAGCTACCAGTTGGGCATAGCTGGTGGAAGGCCTCTGACCATCATCCGATGGCCGGCCTGACGGGTTGGTGGTAGGCGCGGACGGTGAGTGTCCGGCAGATGTGCTAGGTGCTAGGGTTGCTTACGTGGTGGCACTCCATCCGTATGACCCTTCTCCTCCCTGCTCCAGATCAGCAGCATCCGTGCTGGTGTGTTCCGGTGTTCTGGGGGGGGGGGTGGATTTAGTCGGCGATGGCGATTGAGGTGGTGTTCTCCTAATCGGTTTTTTCGGTTGGCGTTCTAATTCTCCCTCGGATGACGAGTAATCCGAGGAGTCGGAGGAACCGAAGCATCGCCTCTTTTCCTGGAGGGATGCTGCTGTCTCTGGAGGCGTATGTCTCCTCAGGGTTTTCTTGGCCCGCTGGGGTTGTGGGAACGGTTCCCGCCCAGTCGTACCTTCAGGTACGATGGGCGAGAGCGCGATCCTCGGTGCGGGCTCCTTGCCCGTTGAGGAGGGTTTCCTTGTCGGGATCTGAGAGTAGGAGGACACTACTCTAGTCCTTTCAGGATGGAAGGTGTCACGGTACGCGATTGGACGTTCTAATACACCAGGACGGTCGGGTGGTCTTCTTGGCTTCGGTTTAGGTGGAGGTTCCCCTTTGTCCTTATCGGACATGTTGGTAACCTACTTACCTACCTAAAGTCAGTCAGGTAATCTACTAATGGCCCTGTCTAAATTCCAGCCATTCGGCACGATGCGCGACGCGGATGGTTAAGTATGAATTGCGTTGGCGTAGTCTCATGGGGCACTGCCACGGTGGCACTTTATACGCGACTAGGCACAGGATGCACGAAACGCATAAAGTGCCCAAGAATCACCTAGGGGCCGGTGACCTCGACGCCTCACGGAATCACGGGACTCAACGTTCGGCGGAGTATGTCGTACCGGCGGTCAATTGCAGCCACTGTATAACTGCAAGCGACGCACACCTAGGAGATCTTGGTTTGGGTCTTGACGTTGGGTTCGGGAACAACGTATGTGATCTCCGCAACGGAGTAACACACAAGGGCGATAACCTCTTCCTTTTCAGAAAATAGGTTCAGGCGGTGATTACGGGTCTTCCAAAGTCGTCCTGGTCCCAACGCCTTAATTCTTCGATGTGGACTGTATAATTTTGAGGGACGAATTTCTTGGGAATAAAACAGCAATTATCTTCAAACCGTTCCGTGAGAGAGTAATCACTTTTCCCTATCACTTCCCTACACTTTTTCTTCTTGTTGACTGCTGGTTTTGCATTTTTTTCCGAACTAATCCCGAAGGATTCCCGAACTTTCCCGAAGGTTTCCCGAACTTTCCCGAAGGATTCCCGAACGAATTGCAAGAAAACTCGTTTACTGAGCTACCCCAGAGCTATACGCGAAAGTGAGCCGCGCCATTCGTGCGCTTGCGCAACTCAATTGCATCAATTTGTACTATCACTTTCTCACGGTTTTCTCAATAATTTTATTTGTATAAGACATACATTTATACATTTTACTTACAAAGATAGCACAAAGAAATGTCTATACTACGATATACATTACATTTTTATATCACAAAAAACCTTTTATTTATTTAACAAAATATGCCTATTTTACTCACATGTTCAAAGTTGGAATTTCTTAAATATTCAACATAGAAAGTTAAAACAATGTTTTCCACTTGAAATTATACATATCTTAACTAATACAACAGTTTAATTTACATTTTCTCTATTTATTTCACTATTAAAACACTTTTAAATTTCTTATACAAAACTATCATTATTTCACTTATTCACAGGAATTTTCACATAAAATTAACACAGAATTCACCTCTTTTACACGTACAATTAATGTGAAATGTTTCACAAGTCATTTTTACATAAATTGCTGAAATTGCAAATATCTAAATTTCTACATATTTGGCCTCCTAAGTGCGTGGCCTGCGTGCGTCTATGAACTCACACTATTTGAACAACTAACTTTTGCACGGCTATCGACTATCAGTAAAAATGGAAAGTCTAATATCAACAATAATAGGTGAATAAATGCTTCTACACAATTCTCAAACTGTAGGAAGCAGATTCTTATCAGTTATCATGTCTCTTATCAGATAACATAGACAAAATATTTCATGAATCAATACATTGAAAATAGGCATTTGTTTTCATATAAAACATATCAAACTCATATAAGACAATACTTATGCAATTAATTTCCATTAATTCTACTTATGCACAGCGATCATCTCGACCAGGGAACAAATCCGGTCTCTAACTTTATTTTAATATTTCTTTAAATTAACATCATTGGAAAGATGATTTCAACCGGGGAACAAATCCGGTAACATAATTTATATCTTAAAAATTCCCTATATGAATTTATTAAGAGATATTACTAAGAAAACAACAAACTATTCCGGCCTGGGAGTCGAACCCAAGACCTTCATATCATTAATTCGATATTTCTTTAAGATTCAACTAAGCATTTTCTTATTAGAATAATGTTGCTTGATAATTTGCTTTTTAGATGCTATTCGTAATCGGTTAACTAATAAATTGAAATATTTTTATAGGCGAGTCGCCAACAGTATCCTTTTGAGTGAACTAAGTAGACACTATCAATGTCCTCTAAATAGTAATATTAAAAACTTCATTCTCTTATTTGTCACACTTGAAGACAGAACTTTTTTCTCCAAATTAATGTAAGACCACAACCAAATTATGTAAGAACTTATTTAATAAAAAGAAAAACAACAAAATCATTTCCCAATTAAAGATGATAAAAGGTGCATATTATCATAGGTACAAGGAACATTTATACAAAATAATAAAATAGAGTGGGATAGAAAAAGTTTTTGTTTTTGGAAGTGGCTAAAATATGAATGTTTATCGTCATAACTGCCAGTATAATAATTTTATCGAAAATTGTATTAAGCGACAGTAGCCTTAATGGCAGGGCGCGGACCGCGAACTCAAAAAGGTCGTGGGTTCGAATCCGCCATTCGACTACTGGCGGTAACCACTTGTAACACAAGCAATTTAAGCTTACCACGAGTGGTTAAGGGGAATATTAGTAATGTTTATAGCATTGTTAATATTCTTTTAAAAAATAAAATAAATAAAAATGAATATCGTGTTTACGGTGACATAACGGATAAAAGTATAATAAGAAATAAAGATAGTCCTATAGTTTACGTTATAATTATAACTATAATTAGACTTTAAAAAAGTTTAAGCTTACTTTAAAGATTTCAAAATGGCTCAGGTCCAAATTGTATACTCTTTGAAACCTCCCGTTGCCTACAATAACCGCGTGACCCGGAACCCATTTTAAGACGACCCTATTGTTATATCCCAGGGCGTTTAAACGGTTCACGCAGTCTCGAACTAGCTTCGATTCCACTAAGTTTGACCTCAGCGCTAGCAGTGCTGCTCGACTATCAGAAATTATATAAATTACATGGTTGACGTAGTAATTTTGCCGATTGATTTCCACACACTAAAGTATTGCGAAAATGTGTGCCTGGAAGATAGAGGTTAATTGACCCAAATTCATACTAAGTTTGAAATTGCGGCGATCCCCATGAGTACCAAAGCCCACGTCGAAGCCTAGTTTTAACCAATCGGTGTACCATATGAGGCTACCGACCTCACAGATTACCTGACCATCCAGATAGTCTTCTCTGGAGGGTAGTTTCACTGTATACTTTTCCTCCTTTTTTTAAAAATCGGTGTTTCCTTAATTATTAATAATAATAATAATTACACGTAGGCATGTAATTTCCGGTACAGTCACAATCTAGTAACCAGAATTCTTCACCAGAAGCTTGCTCCGAAATACAGCCTCGTGGATCGAAAAATGCCGTATTACAAGTACTTGCCCGAAGCCGTGCTAAAAAATGATCAAGCCAAGCTCTAATAGTTTCGGACCATCATCATAGACAGGACTATTCTTGCGAATAAGTCTGATATTGTGCTGAAAAACCGGGCACAGTTAGGGATATTTTTGGTTGAAATTACCATTCCGTAGGACAAGAACCTCGTGAAAGCCGAAACTGACAAGCAAACAAAATATATGGACCTGGCTCACGAGGCGACCGACATGTGGGGCGATCTGCCTACCGAAATGATTTCTGTAGTCGTTTCTGCAAACGGGCTAATTCCAGTTAAACTCTCGAGCCATCTGAGGCGGCTGGGACTCCGTGATGGACCGCTCCGGACTCAAATGCAGAAGGCGGTGCTCCACGATACCGCCCTCATCGTCCGCCGGTTTTTTTTCCTTTTCTCCCTAACCCTCGGTTGCTTAGTCTCCCTGCTGCGGGCCTCCATGTGGTTGGGTTTTTATTTATTACGTATTACTTATTTATTTATGTTAGTATATTAAATATATATTTATGTATATCATGTATATCCTTTTATATATCTATTCAGCCCAACTAGATAAGAGTACTCTATTAATAAAAATAAATAATAATAAATAACGTTTATTAGAAACCAAATATGTCTTAATACAAAAGAGCTCTGTCTCCTGAACTAGGTTATCACTTGTATCTCAGGAAACAGTGCCTTTCCTAATTCTTAGTCCTACGTCTATATTCGGTAAGTACGTAAGATGATTCATTATTCCATCTTTGTTATTAGTTTATGGCGGTTACTGCTACGTAATGTTTAATGTGTTGTTATGTATATATATATATATATATATATATATATATATATATATATATATATAAGTTTTCTAAGCCGAGAACAGACACTAATGGTTTGTTCTTTCCAGCTCAAAGTATCATCTTCTTGCACAACTAGATATCTGGTACAACTGACTCTAGTTAATGTGCTGCAATTGCATTGGCTAGTAACTTTTCCATTACATGGTTAAGAATGTAGTGTGATTGTTAAGTCTTAAGCTGGACCTAAAGGTGCAGATCTAAAGGAGGAGAGGTATTTGTTCTTTGAAATATTTAATGTGAGTAAGTTATTCTCTAACCAGGCTGAGACATTCTCAAAACATGTTTTTGCAAAAGCTTGTACTTGTTTCTAAATCTATCCATGAAATAGTACGACTGTGTTTACAGCGAATTGTATTAGCATTTTTAATTATCAGTATTAGATGTTAATGCATTTGGAAGATTATTAATATACGCCAAGAAGAGAGTCGGGCCTAATGTACTGCCCTGTGGATGATCACATAGCTCCAGTTGCCATTAGGCAGGTAGTATTTGGTAGACTATTTAGTATGTCCACCATCGTCTATTGGTTGGCCTTGTTGCTTCAAACAGTGGATGCGTACATGGGGGTTGGCCTCACTATAATGCTGTACAGTCCTAAGACCATACTGAGACGCAAGCCCCAATTGATCCCGACCAAACAACTGCACGTGTTTAGAGCGCCTTTACCAACCTTTAGCCTTATGGTGAGAGTTCTACGTTAGTTTTTGGTCGATTGTTATGCGTGGAAGATGGTACTTTTTTACCATCGAGTTTTAGTGTGACTAATTTGTCCAACCGTCTCTTTTTGGTAAAGGGTATTATAGCAGTTTTATCAGCATTAACTTAAATACTGTTATCCCTACACCAGTTATTTATGGTGTTTAGGGCTTGATAAAGTATTTTGGTAAAAGCTCCTCGCAACGATTACAAGATGAAAAGCATAACCTAGTGTGCCAATGCGAAGGTCTTCCATCTTGTACAATAATTGGTCAACCGCAAAACTCAAAGAAAGGGGTGCATTATCGTGCATGAATCGCAGTTCATGGGCCATTTGGTTATTCTATGTGGGACAATAACGAACTCTACTACCTTCTTGTGGTATTTTTGTTCAGTCTTGCTTTCTTGGATCCAAACGATCTGGGATCATCCACCAAGACGAATTCTTGCTCACACCATAATTGTCCCGCCTTAGTATGAGTGTACCTCTTGGGGGTGCCGTAGATGGCTACTCTCCCTGAAGTTCCCCAGATGCATGTTCTTTGTGAATCCGGAAGATACTTAAACCAGGGCTCTTCGATGAAAAGCACCACAGACCATTTTTCGTCCATGATAAATGCTCCCGAGCTCACGAAAGCCGCGGACTGCGATTGCCACGTCGCAATGCAGTAGACACGTAGCAGTCTTCGAGCATGAAGACTAACTTCATGCAAACTTGTCCGCACGGTTTGGTTGCTTATCAGCAGATGGTGGTCCTTTTGATGTCTTTGTAGCAGTTGTCACCACAGTGAGTGTCATCGCAGTGACATTGGGTTGTCTTCTGGATCTAAAATCGATTATGTCTCTGCGCAGTAACACGGTAACTACCCATGTGCCGTTCAGCCACATCCCCAGTACTGCGATAACGTGACCACAACCACAACGTGATATTAATCACGTTTTGACTGGTGTGAAGGGCCTTTGCAACGACGTGTTGAAAAGCACCATTTTTTAATATGTCCACGGTTCGTAAAATTTCATCTCGACTCAAATAATGATGTGACATGACTCTTAAAGCCCATATATAAATACAATTTATAAAATATATAAATATAATATATATATATATATATATATATATATATATATATATATATATATATATATATATATATATATATATATATATATATATATATATATATATATATATATATATATATATATATATATATATATATATATATATATATATATATATAAAGGCAAGTTAAATTAAAAAAGAAAAACAATCTCATCAATTTTAATTAATTAATATCAATATAACAATTTTAATTTTCCATAACGTAACGAATTACTAATACTTTTGCCGCCGAATTGATTTTTCTCTTGTTTTTTATTTATATTTTTAAATTTTGAAATAAAGTAAAGGAGGATCTATATAAATAAAATATTGTGAAAACTAAAATAATTCTTAACTGTAAAGTCGCAAATATTTTTAGAATTAAGGTGAATACTCCACTAGTTTCAGAATTACGTGAATTAAGAATAAACATATAGTAATGATTTCTTATACTTACGCGAACAATTCACATTTAAAATAAACGAGTTATTGCCGATTTTATCGCGTATATTAACATTTTTATATGCTGACGTTTCGAGCACTTTACATCACCCACGGTCACGGGGGGGGGGGACTGAGGTGCCTAACGTCCAGATGTCATAGTTAACGAATCATCGGATCAACCTAAAAAAACCTACATCTGGCAGACAATAAAACTATGGTCAGTTTTGATATTCAGTCATTGTTCACATGCTTACCTGTTGAATACTGCATTTCAATTATAACTAGAAGGCTAGAAGAAAACAACATGGCCATAGAATATGCAGTATTACTCAGTCACTGCCTTACATCTGCCTACCTATTGTGGAAGGAGGAGTTCTACAAGCAAGTAGATGGTATTGCGATGAGCTTACCTGTATTTGAAATTGTCGCCGACATGGACGACATTGAGGAGAAAGCTTTGCTTACTTCTTTCGTAAATCTAAGATTCTACAAGAGGTACGTAGACGACACTTTCACAATTATACCTTTAGATAAAGTAACTGCATTTATAGACCATCTTAACTCTATAAGTTCTAAAATTTAGTTCACAATGGAGTTAGAGGCAAACCACACTTTAGCTTTTCTAAATATGTTACTAATTCGGAATCCAGATAACATTTTGAGCCACACTGCCAATAGAAAAAGACCCAGACAGACAGATAGATATTTAAACGGTGATTACCATCCTTCACAGTTATCTACCGTGGGTAAATCTTTGTTTCAGGGAGCACGAGGGAACTGTGACCGTAAACACCTGGCTGCCAAGCTCCAATAAGTCAAGCATGTTTGGCATGACAACAAGCTTCGGGTCCCGTCATCACGGTGAACGAGTAAAGCCGAACACAGTCAAGCGTGTACCTGCTGTACTGCCATATGTCAGAGGAGTCAATAACAAAATCGGCTACATCTTAAAGCGCGCTTCAATTAAAACATACTTCAAGCCGCAGAAGAAGATTGTTCAGTTTTTACAGTCAGTCAAGTGTAATTTCCCTCTGCAAAATACAGGAGTGTAAAAGCTTGATTGTGAATTATGTTAAAGATCATATTGTTGATGAGAAGATTCGACGCTCAGGGAAGTCTGCAGTCTGTGAACACGTACATAATCGTCCCCGTCACTTTATCAGATTTAATAGAACACAAATTCTCGCTACAGAAAACCGATATATTCCAAGGATGATTCGCGAGGCAATTGAAATCAAAAAACATCCTAACTTCAATAATGAAGTTGGCTGGGTGTAGCACCCAGCCATTTTCATTTTTTGCTTGGGATCTTATAATTAAGAAAATTTAAGTCCCAACCCAAGCAAACCACTGCAAATCTTCATGATACTATAAGTTCGTACTGTGTGGGTCGGAACATAAATTAATAATTTTAATCTGTGGGTAATCGTGGTTGACTATGATATCTGGACGTTGAACATCTCAGTCACCCTCGTGATCATAGGTGCTGTCATCATCATCATCATCATTAGAGTCCTTCACAAATCTACTGCAAAACATAGGCCTCCCCCAAGGAACGTCACAAAGCATGGTCCTGAGCCACTTACATCCATCGACTTACTGCATGTCTTACTAGGCCGTCACTCCATCTAATGGGGGGTCACCCTACACTACGCCTACCGGTACGAAGCTGCCACTCGAGAACCTTTTTCCCCATCGGTTGTCAGTTCTTCGAGCTATATGGCCGACCTATTGCCACTTCAGCTTACTAATCCGTTCGGCTCTGTCGGTTTTACTGGCTCTAACTTTTTTATTAACTACAAGACTTGTAGACTTGTAGTTAATAAAAGATTTAGCTATCTAGCCATCTTCTCAGGATATCTGCAGTAGAACCAACGTGACTGACAAAGCCTAATGGATTAGGAAGCTTAAGTCGAAATAGACCATTCATATAATTCAAAGAACCGAAAACCGATAAGGAAAAAAGTTTATCGAGTGGCAGCCACGTACCGGTAGGCAAAGTGTTTTGTGGCATTACTTGTGGGATGCCAATGTTCAGCAATAGAGTTATGAAAGGCTGTTATGATGATGATGATAATAATGATATCTGATGTAGTGGCGGGAGTTATACTGACGCGATCACAGACTGTAGACGTCTAGGAGCGCCGATTATTTGCATCAGTAAGTTAACATATTTTTTATTTTTATTTTTTTAAGAAACGTTACACTAGGATTTTCTCCTGTATCGTGGGGGCAGTTTACAAACATAAATGCACAAGGACAAACATCCAGACCCGTAACAACTATTTGTGGGTCATACAAATACTTTACTTGTTCCGTGCGGGATTCGAACCCGCGACCCCCACTGCTTTTGCCCCACTGCACTGCTGCACTGAAGCCACTGCGCCACGGAGTCATCAAAAAAAAATATTGTTGGTTTTTCTTTTGGTTTGTCCTATGTAGTAGAGACCACATTCAAAATCAAGCTGGTATCCCACCATTGTTGATGGTAAAAACTGATTAATCTTTTTCGGTAGCTTGAAGTATATTTTAATGGAAACTTCAAGATCTAGCCAATCTTATGCTTATATACTTCAGAGATATGGCAGTACTCGCGCACATGCTTGACTGAGGCCGGTAGTAGTACGAAAAACGACCACCGACGAAGTCGAGATGACCTAGGCGAGGGAGCCGAAGCTTTTAGTCGTGCAAAACTTTCTTGAAGTGAAGCTTGGTGACCATGTGTTTACTGTCATAGATTTCTCGTAATCTCTGAAGCAAATATTTTCCCACGTTACCTAACTATGAAAGATGGCGATGAGAATCACTGTTTACATATTTGTTGCTATAGGTCTGGTCTGACTGTGGTAGAGCCACGCGGCAGCTTTGCTGTTGCACGTATGGGCCGGCTCAAACCGGGGTGGTACCACGACCTCACACAACACCGGCGTGAAGTGGAAGCTCTGCTTCTGCGTTTTGTCTCACTAGACGAAACGCGTGAGTGCAGGTGGCCGGAGGCCTAAATCCTCCCCCCCCCCCATCAACATGGTTGCGGAATTAAATGATGAAAGACTACCCTAGGAGGGTACTAGCACCCGGATAATCCCTCTCTGAGTATCCACGACCATGTTTCTCCTTCTGAGCGTGGGTTCTCAGGCTGCCCCGCGTATTCTGGGGGGGGGGGGGGGCAAAATTCAGCTCAAGACTACAACTGCTCGGGGCAAACGGAGCAACCAGACCAAGGCGACCCCTGCCACGCTGTTCGTGAATTTCTGCAATATCAGGGGACTTCACTCTAACTTAAACGTCGTCCACTACCATCTCGAGACGGCCAGGCCGGCTCTGCTCTTTCTGACCGAGGCGCAGGTGTCCTCTCCGGCTGATGTCTCGTATCTCTCCTACCCGGAGTTTGCGTTTACGTCAGAGAGGACATCTGTTCTCGACGCCTCGGCAGACTTGAAGGTTCGGACCTGTCCATCCTTTGGCTGCCTCTATAGGTCCCATAGCGGTAATGCCGAAACAGACCGACTCTTCAACCACGTCCAAATGGCTAGGTTCGTTGCTACAGCAGATCCCCTCCGCAGAGATCGAAATCCTCGGCGACTTTAACTCCCATCACGCTGAATGGCTTAGTTCACGTTTAACCGATAACGCGGGTAGATCTGTTCATGATTTTGCCTTGGCATATGGTCTGACATAACTGGTTACTTCACCTACGCGGATTCCAGACGTGGAGGATCATGCACCTTTAACTGTTGGACTTTCAGCTGACTACTCACCCTGACGGATATGAGATTTCCGTCGACGCCCCTTTAGGCTCCTCGGACCATTGTCTTGTCCGGAGTGTGGTACCACTCACGCTGAAATCGCAGTTGCATCCTGCAGGCTGCCGCCGTGTTTGGCACTATAGGTCAGTCGATTGGGATAGGATGCGGTCTTTCTTTGCATCCTACCTTTGGAGGCGGGTTTGCTTCTCGCCGGACGATCCTAACGTTGTTGCGGATTCTGTCGCTGATGTGGTACTTCAAGGTATGGAATGTATGCTATATGGATGGTATGCTTTTTATTCCTTCCTCTTTGGTGCCCATTGGAGGCAAATCTCAGCCATGGTTTGGTCGCTCCTGTAAAATAGCATCATGCTATAAGCAGGAGTGCTACCAAGCCTGGGTTGATGCATCAGCGTCCCGGGATGTAAACACCAGCGCTCTAAAAAAGAAGTCTAATTCCTCCTCTAGGTCCTTCAAAAGAGTCATTGCCAAGGCAAAGTCAGAGCACATAGGCAGAATTGGCGAGAAACTAGTTCGCCTTCCTTCTGGAACCCGTGCATTCTTATCTCTCTCCAAGGCTGTCCAGGGGAATTTCTGTCAGCCATCTCTTCCATCTCTGCACAGGGAGGACGACTCACTGGCCCATACTGCAAAGGAGAAAGCCGATCTTCTAGGCTCTTTCTTTGCGTCTAACTCGGCTCTCGATGACGGGGAGAGTACGCCGCCGACCATCCCGCGGTGTGAGTGCTTCATGCCGGAAGTGCAGTTCACACAGCGCTCGATTCGCAGAGCACTCCTCTCCCTGGACATCCACAAGTCGAGTGGGCCTGACGGAATCCCGCCAATTGTGCTGAGGACGTGTGCTCTAGAGTTGGCATCGGTTTTAATGCGTCTTTTCCGGTACTCCTACTCCCTAGGCGTAGCCCCAAAATCATGGAAGACGGCTTTCGTCCACCCGATCCCTAAAAAAGGCGACCGATCAGACCCGTCCAACTACCGGCCTATCGCCATAACCTGCTTGTTCTCCAAAGCAATGGAGTCCATTGTAAACTGCCAGCTCACGAGGTACCTTGAGGATCACCAGCTGATTAGTGACCGCCAATACGGTTTTCGCCGTGGTCGGTCAGCTGGTGATTTTCTGGTCTACCTAACTCACAGATGGGCGGAGGCAGTAGAGTCCAAGGGGGAGGCATTGGCCGTTAGTTTGGGGATTGCGAAGAACTTCGATCGGGTTTGGCACATAGCGCTTCTTTCGAAGCTCCCTTCCTATTGGCTTCCTATGGGAAATCCTCGACGTCGACATATATACGTCGAGTGACGTGCAGTTTCGTGGTCACTTGGAAGAGAAGGCCAAATTGGCCTCAAAAGAGCTTGGCGTGTTCGGCAGAGCGGGACAGTATTTCATGGCGGCACACCGCCTGCAACTTTTCGGCAGTTAACGGCTTAACGGCGCAGGTTCGGCCGCACATGGAATACTGTTCCCATCTCTGGGCTGGGGCTCCCCAGTACCAGCTCCTTCCACATGACCGCATCCAGCGCAGAGCACCTCGAATCATCGACGACCGAGTGCTTTCCGATCGGCTCGATTCACTGGCACTGCGAAGAGACGTTGCATCTCTTTACATTTTCTTTCGCATATATCATGGAGAGTGCTCAGAGGAATCAAGCTCAAGAGGATATATCAGAGGAATTGTTCGGATTAATCCCAGCCGTCAAATTTCGTGAACGCACTACTAGGCAAAAGTCCCGATATCATCCACACCATCTGGATGCTTGGCGGTCCACCACTGTACGTTTCAAAAAGATTTTTCTTCCGCGTACAACCTCTCTGTGGTTTACTTAAATAGTTTACTACCGGCGATTTTTTTGGACCGATACGACCTGGGGACCTTCAAGAAAAGAGCTTACTCCTTTCTATAGGGCCGGCAACGTACTGGTGTTGCGGATGATCATGGGCGGCGGTATTCACTTAACATCAGGTGAGCCGCATGCTCGTTTGCCCTCTCTTCTATAAAAAGGGGTCTTTTTTATACACATTGTAGCTGAATGTGTTATTTGCCTCTAACTCCATTGTCAACTGGATGGAGTTAAGATAGTCCAAAAGAGCAATAAGTCTATTTATTATACGTTATTTTACGTCCAGATTAATTTTTTTGGTACCTCTTTTACACTACTGTATTCCGTCCTCTAAGGTGTAAAAAACTGATAAAATCACAGGATAGGTTCTTGGTTTTAACATGACTGAATTTTCCTATAGGCAGCAGTAGTCTTTTACTGTCAGACAGACTGAAAGTTACAGTGTACTGTAAAGTTTTTCGTGGTCAAAAAGTGACAGTGTCAAAAAAGTTTTAGGTTGAACTGCCTAACACTTTATGTTATTGTTCAGACATTTTATTTTACTTGAAAATATCCTTGTATAATATATAAATGTTTAAATATTTCATGTGTTATATGAAACAGCACTCTTTTAAATGAACGACATACTTTCACATATATCATTTTAAATTAATACTTGTTTATAACTGTCGCTCTATTATTATGACTTGCATTCAAGTGCTCTTATGCTCCAGATATTGCTTGGCCGTAATTGCTAATGTAGCAAACGCGTTGCACTTTATTTTATTACAATAAATAGAGAGCAAGGTGATGCTTCTACAGAAAATGAATTACAAATACAAAATATTATGTACGTAATTGATACTGCCAGTTTCAGTAGTAACAATAAAGGCGCTAGCCTAGATTATTATAAGCTTAATTTAACTTGCAAGTTTGTATATTTTTAGGGTCGAATTTTGAAGCTGAATTGTTAGGCAGTTATCCGCAACTGACTGAAGTGAAATTTTGCGTACATATTTAGTTTGTATGACAATGCATGGTTAACTTAGTAATGTCATTCTAAATCCAATTTATTTATTATTATCATATACTTATTTTCTACACACTACTATGATATTGGTTTATTGAGAGAAATATGAATAAAATGAAGTCTGTGTCTAGCTCTTCAAGGACATGGTGTAGCTCCTGTCCGTCGTAGAAGAAGAAAATAAACTATAAATTAAATCTAACAGATATAAAAACCTGTCATATTTTCATCTTTTTAGAGCACCTCAATAAAATATTGTTATTTTTTTAATATTACTTCTTTTTTTTTTTTTAGTTATCACTGGTCAAGGTCTGCTTGTTTCATTTAATGCATCATTGTTGGTTTTTAAATGCCACAATAGATCCGCCATCTTAAATAGGTTGCAAAACATTTACCACAAATAAAGACCATGACAAAATTTAATTTCAGCTTGAATTGGAACAAGATTGTATATACTCGTAGCCTCGCAACGTGTTTGTTTGTCACTCTCACGGTGGCCACGTAATAATAGCGATTGGTTGCGTGGTCGAAGGGTAGGCGGGCGTTTTGCAGTGTTTTATTGTTAATATAAAATCAAACGGCTGCGTACGTCAAGTAGTGATTGGTTTCATAATGTTATATCGTATAATGTATTCGCTCGCTACTTAAGTTGCAAGCGGTTGCGCAAGCGAGTTATATAAATAACTGTTGTTTTGGATTGCCGCTCACATAATGGTCAGCCACCGCGTAGTCTACTTCATTTGAGTGTGGTGTATCTTTCCTAGTATATTCGTGTTGGGATTAGTGGTGATCGGGATAGTGCACGCAAATTAGGGAGAGCAGGAGATGTCTTCAAACTATGTGAGACATATCATTTTATTCAATTAAATTAATTAGCTTACATCCACTTAGGATATAAGCTCCTTAATTTTTAAAATCTATAATATAAAAGATTTCTGCTAAGTAATGCCTGATTTTATTAATTTACTAAAGCCTCGTTGCTGGTGTGGTTTCGTTTTTTTTTATAAAAGAGGTGTCAACCGAAAATCTCGGTTAAGTGATGGTAAATATCTATCACCACACACGAACTAATACGAAATACAAATACAATACAAAACTGCAATATCAGAGTATTTGCAGGTGCATTGATGGCTTTTTAAAAAATAATAAGTTTTTTGAAAGTTCCTGAGTCGTATCGTTCAGAAAAAAAAACCACCAATCGTAAACGATACCACAAAGAAGGCATGTGAGAAAAAAATCTCCTAGTAAATTGCACAGTGGTGGACTGTCAAGCACATAGATGGTGAAATGATATCGTGAGTTTGCCACGATGTGTGTTGATAGAATTTGGCGGCTGTAATTAATACGAACAATTCCTCTGAGCGCTCACCGTAATAAATGCGATAAGAAATGCAATAACATTCAACATATCTTCGCAGCGTCAGTAAATCAAGCCAATCAGTTTTTCTACGCCTTTTGCCTCTCTATGCTAAAGCTCGGTTGCCGACGATTCGTATGGCTCTGCGCTGGATGTGATCAAATGGAAGGAGCTGGCATTCGTGTGCCTCGGCTTAGAGTAGAGAAATTTCCATGTAGATTCGAACCTCAAGCTTGTAAACTTGAAATCGTTCTACCGGCACAAAATTCTGTTGCACTCTGCTGAGTACGCCAAGCTTTTTAGAGGTCAATTAAACTTCTCTTGTAATTTACCACGGAACTGTACGTCATTCGATATGTTAACGCCGAAAATTCCGAAGCTGGCTTAGGCAGCAAAAGAAGTGCCCTGAAATTGAGGAAATACGAAAAATTTTTACACGTGGTAGAGCCACACTGCAGCTATATTATGGTTGTAGTACCAATGGGTCGGCTCGACCGGGGAAGGACTACGCTCTCACGGAATAATAGCGTAAAATAGCAGCTTAATACTGCTGTGTTTCGTATGGTGAGTTTAGTGATCCGGAAACCCTTTTTACTGGTAACGAGGCATTCCATCTTAGTCCACAGGGGTGACAACGCATCTGCGTTTTGATTCAAAAACGCAGATTTCTATGGGCCACACCATCCA
This sequence comes from Parnassius smintheus behrii, assembly GCA_036936625.1. NCBI lineage: Eukaryota > Metazoa > Arthropoda > Insecta > Lepidoptera > Papilionidae > Parnassius > Parnassius smintheus. Next base: position 25,587,939 of record JAUPFT010000010.1, on the reverse strand, counting down.
CTTACCATCGGGTGGACTGTGTGCTCGTTTGTCACTCTTATTGTATTAAAAAACTTTTAATTAGTAAATGCGCAAATCTATCTTGTTGTACACACACAAACACACACACACACACACACACACACACACACACACACACACACACACACTATTTAATTAAGCTTTCACACACGCACGCGTGTAATTTATAAAATTGACGTAAATACGGGAATATACATCTATGTTACAATACAGATCTTTCACATACCCTATTAAAATCCAATACTTTATACTTACTTCATTATACCAACCAAAATGTTAGCTACGAGCTGCTGCACAGACCATTTGTGATAAAAATGCCGTTTTAATGGTGGCTATAAACTTGCCAACTTTAGCTTGAAATATTGTTACTAAAGTGTAAGTTTATTGGATTTCGTATAATCCAAAGTTGAAAGTGTACTTTCAACTTTGGAATACTTATATCAACACATTTTAGATAAATAATAAATACTACGATTGAATTATAAGCCGTGATAGTCCCAATATATAAGGAAAAAGGGTCACAGCAGGACTGTAAAAACTACCGTGGTATCAGCCTTCTTAGCATTGTGGGAAAACTGTATGCTAAGATACTAATTGAAAGAGTTATGAAAGAAACTGATGACAAAATTTGGGATGTGCAAGCGGGATTTAGAAAGGGAATGGGGTGTACAGATCAAGTCTTTTCCATGCGCATGATCGCGGAGAAGTTTTTGGCGAAAAACCAAAAAGCTTTTTGTGCGTTCATGGACTTGGAAAAGGCTTATGACAGAGTGGACAGGGATGTGTTATGGCAAACGCTGAACGCATGTAGGTTGAGCGCTGGTTTGATACAGGCATTAAAGTCTCTGTATAGGGACTGGAGTGCTTGTGTTAGAATCAACGGGGTCTACTCGGACTGGTTTGGCATCCATAAAGGTGTCAGACAGGGCTGTGTAGCTTCTCCGTTGCTGTTCAACCTATTTATGAACAACTGTTTGGAAAATTTGAAAGTTGAAGAATGCGGGTTAAGAATGGGTGAGTTAACCATCAAATGCCTTTTGTATGCCGATGATCAAGTCATACTTGCGTCGTCGGCGGCCGAGTTACAAATGATGGTTACATTAATGAACAGGTCATAAAAAAGGGGAATGAAAGTGAACGCAAGTAAAACGAAAGTGATGGTTTTTGAAAGAGAAGAAAGCAAAACGGTATGTGAAATAAGAATAGAAGGACAGTTAATTGAGCAAGTGGATGAGTTCGTATATTTGGGATGTGTATTCAGCAGGGATGGGAGATATGATAAGGATATTGAACGACGAGTAAATGCAGGAAATAAAGTAAATGGGGCTCTACACTCTATTGTGAAAAGTCAGAATGTGTCAAAAAATGCACGTATGGCAATTCACAGTGCTGTATTAGTCCCTACTTTAACGTATGGTAGTGAAAGTTGGGTGTGGCGGAAGAAGCACGAGAGTAGAATAAATGCAGTAGAAATGCGGTCGCTAAGGAGTATGTTAGGGCTGAATCTGAGTGACAAGGTGAGAAACTGTGTGATAAAAGAAGAGTGTGGTTAGCAAGATGATGCGGTGACCAGGATTAAGAAAGGAATGCTTCGGTGGTTTGGTCATGTAGAAAGAATGAATGCGGAAAGACTGACAAATACATATATATGTTGAAACAGATATATGTTGCAGAAGTGAATGGAAGAGTCGGAAAGCGACGTCCTAGGCGGAAGTTTATCGACCAAATTGGCGATATACTAAAAATGGGCCAAATTAGGTGTACCCTTAACCGACGAGCATGTATGCGTAGGTATAGGGATGTGGAAGAGGCGAGAAAGGTATGTCAGGATCGTGCTAAATGCAAGTCTGTAGTCTCTGCCTACCCCTCTGGGTGACAAGCGTGAGTGTTTGTGTATTTATGATTTAATTATAGTCACCTTGTGGTCAAATTCGATTTGAAATTGAGTTACATTTCTGTATCTCAGTTTATGGCTCATGTTTCCTTGCAAAAAACGATCGCTTTTTTAACATTCACCCTAGAAAATACGTGTTTTGGGCATCACACATAATAATGCAAGATTACTTAAATGTCACCAGTTAATCCAATATTTCAGACGTTACAAAATAGCAAGTTATCATTCTACGAGCAACACCTGTGATACGGGTATTAAATAAATCGGATTGATAAGCGAAGCAAAATAAATGAAGTGACGTTGTTCTTAATTCTATACGCTGGACGTCACAAAAAGGCGATTTATATTTTCCATAGTAATCCCTATAATATGGGTATGAAATTAATGAGCGAAATACACTAAGTTTTTTTTATAGAATAAGGGTTGCAAGCGAGCACACAGTTCACCTGATGGTAAGTGGATGCTGTGGCCCATAGACATCAACATTTATCCCCGATTAAAAATCAATACGCAGATGCGTTGTCACCCCTGAGAACTAAGATGGAATGCCTCTTTTAAAAAAAGGGTATCCGGATCTTTACACTCACCATACGAAGCACAGTAGTAATAAGCTCTTATTTTACGCCGGTATTCTGTGAGAGCATGGTCCTTCCACGGTCAAGCCGACCCATTCGTGCTACTATTTAATATTTTAAGCTTCAAATCTTTGTGTCTTCCCTTATTTCTTTAATTGGCAATTGATGTGGTGGTGCCGTAACAATTATTTATAATGATGACTATGCCATTAAGCTTAAATATCTTCTTATGTATAGCGGTATGACTATTGCTTTTAAAATGAAAATAATCCCTACAATGTAAGAGGCCCTTGTCCAACCGTGGACTTTTCACCACGCTGCTCCAATGTATGTCGACGGACTTCACATGTCCTTAAAATTTTATTCTTAGAAATTCATATTTCCTCAGGAGTTACCATAGTACGTGAGTACCTGGGTTCAATCACCACCGCTGGCGCTGGTGGAGGAAAATGTAATGAAAACTATTATAGGACGTATGTTGTAATGGTAGTTGTTTGTCAAATAACGCTCGTCCCTACCAAAGAGTGTAAATAGTTTTATCTTCCACGACGCTACACAAAAATGACTGAATAAATGGTTACTAAAGTTATGTACCAAAAAATATTCTAACGAATACCTTACGATTATTTATTTATATTTACGAATATTCATCTTGGACCTGTATTAGGAATTAAGTTGTAAAATAATTGGAAAATAAAAGCTGTTTATTTAACTTCTTATTTTGTATAACTCTACTGCTCTCAAAGTAGCACCGAGACATATCCCTTAAATGTTCAGTGATTGTCGGAAGTTGACAATCTCTGTGTAAATCCGAGTTTCGTTGGTATCACCGAGCTCCGGTGGCGATGCGAATGAATCTATTTTGGACGACTTGTAGGTCTTTCAACGTTTATGAGCTATGGTTTTAGGAGTTGTGTAGAAATGAGTTGTTCAACTCGTATAGGTAATTAACATTGTTATAATTTAGTCTCAAAATATATTATTTTTAATTGATTAAAGAAATAACTATTTCATGAAAATGTAAATTTATGTAACAAACAATCAGGATGGTTTTATAAAGTAATAAGACAAGAAATATATAAAAACCATTAAATTCCAATGATATAATGTTAAAATAATAGTAAGTAAACATGTAGTATGTGAGAAATTAAATTTCCATTTTACTGCTCAAATGTTTCAATCTGTGAATTAAATTGTTATATTGTTTAAGACATTTATGTATATTGCTTAAAACTTGTATTAATAAAGTTTTCAGTCCACATTTAAAGTTTATTACTCTAAGAAATAGTTTGTAAAATTATGATATTTTGTTTGAAAAGGAAACAGATTGTTAATTCAATATTATGGATTATAAATAATACTTATTGAATCACTTTTTTCATTTACCACCGGTTCGCAAAAAAAAAAAACCTCTGTCCTGCGAAGAACTATGTTTTTAATAAGAGCTTACAATCATATATGTTACAATTAACAACACAAAACAAATTAGAAATAGATTGGTAGCGATCAACCTTATTAGTTTAATGTTTTATTATTCTTTAATGTAACATTATTGTTTTAAATATTATTGTAATGTAATATATTTCATGTAAAACTTAATTGTGTAATGATATTGTAATGGGTAATGAAGATATTTGCTGATAAATGGAAATGTGATAGCGAAAATTAGCAGCTAGCTAACACCAAAATGGCACTTAGCGCCTGGTTCTTCTTACGATGTAGCTACCGGGGTTAGTTAGTAAGTCACAAAATTTGCAATTTGTTCGGGACCATTGACAGTTTCAGGAATATAATGAAGAAAGAAAAAGTGAAAGTAGGGAAAGTAGTGAAAATTCAGTATCATATTTCCAAGGGGAATTTTGTACAAGAAATTGCAGTTTTATTTCAAGATTCTTCAGTGTTTACCCTAATAGTAGGGTAAAGAATTTAATATGTACAACTGTTGGAGATCCATATAAATAAATAAATAAATAAATAAATAAAGAAGATAGAGTCCACATAAGCACATACGACTGGCGTTAAGACCGGAACTATTTTCATAGAGGCCTGTCATTTTAGTCGTCAAACCAATCTTTTAAGAATTGGTTTGTGATCGAAATCGGACGTCTACCTCTGGGGTCACGCACATATTGTTGCCTCGAACATAATTTCATAATAATATTTAAATCCTTCACAACTATGCAAAAACAAAGCTACTACTGGAAAAATCTCAATTTTAAATGCGACAATTCTTTTTTATTCTGTGTTAAATTTTAACACTTATAATAATAATAAGTTCTTCATTTCCAAGAGGATGTACATCGTGATATTTGCTTAATATTTAATAAAGCTATATTGGTACGTATACTTGGAAACATAGCATCTGCAGCCGAACTAGGAGACTTGTGCATCAGCTGTCAGCGCCATATCCCCACCGTTAATTTATAAAAATATTAGGATGCAAGCAAAAGTTAAATAATAAAATACTATCTAAAAAAATTTGTACATTCCGCTAACATAATCTAAGTACGATGAAATTAATTGGATCACATATTATGTTTATATACTATGTTACCACTTATTACTTATACCAAGGTACAAACAAAATAATAATTTATACTACTAATGTCGTGGTCTACTTATGCTACAATAATGTCATTTTATACTGCGGTGAATTGAATACTGCGTCCTTACTTCACTGAGGTGTTTATGTTTACAGCTGCCTCAATTCAAATGCTTTTATCACCACCATAAATATTAAATATCATATGACGAATGTTTGATTAAAATTTGATACATTAACAAAAATATTTGTTCCGTTTTGTATTTTCACACATTCGAATTAGTACAACTACAGTATAATTTATCTTCGCACCTTTCTATTGGATTCTTGGTCCAATATATCTTATGTTATCAATACGTCTCTATTGCTCTAATTGCAAAAAAACCCACTAACATTTGAATATTGGCAAGTTTCTATACGAAAATATATTATACATACATAAATACATACATAAACACTCACGCCTGTCACCCAGAGGGGTAGGCAGAGACTACGGACTTCCATTTGGCACGATCCTGAAATACCTCTTTCGCCTCCTTTACATCCATATATCTACGCATACATGCTCGTCGGTTAAGGGTACTTCTAACGTGGCCCATTTTCAAAATATCGCCAATTTGGTCGATAAACTTTTTTCTAGGGCGTCCCTTTCCGACTCGGCCATTCACATCTGCCATATAAATTTGCTTTGTCACTCTTTCCTCATTCATTCTTTCTACGTGACCAAACCACCGAAGCATTCCTTTCTTAATCCTGGTCACAACATCATCTTGCATACCACATTTATCTCTTATCACGCAATTTCTCACCCTGTCATTCAGATTAAACCCTAGCATATTCCTTAAAGACCGCATTTCTACAGCATTTATTCTACTTTCGTGCTTCTTCTGCCACACCCAGCTTTCACTACCATACATTAAAGTAGGGACTAACACAGCATTATGAATTACCATACGTGCCTGTTTTGACACATTCTGGTTCTTCATAATAGAGTGTAGTGCCCCATTCACTCTATTACCTGCATTTACTCGTCGTTCTATTTCCCTATCATATCTACCATCCCTGCTAAATACACATCCCAAATACACAAACTCATCCACTTGCTCAATTAACTCTCCTTCTATTCTTATTTCACATACCGTTTTGCTTTCTTCTCTTTCAAAAACCATCACTTTCGTCTTACTTGCGTTCACTTTCATTCCCCTTTCTTTCAATTCCCAGTTCATTAATGTAACCATCATCTGCAACTCTGCCGCCGATGACGCAAGTATGACTTGATCATCGGCATACAAAAGGCATTTGACGGTTAACTCGCCCATTCTTAACCCACATTCTTCATCTTTCAAAGTTTGCAAACACCGGTCCATAAATAGGTTGAACAGCCAAGGGGAAGCTACACAGCCCTGTCTGACACCTTTTTGGATGCCAAACCAGTCCGAGTAGACCCCATTGATCCTGACACAAGCACTAGAGTCCCTATAAAGAGACCTTAATGCCTGTATCAAACCAGCGCTCAACCCATATGAGTTCAGTGTTTGCCATAACACATTCCTGTCCACTCTGTCATAAGCCTTTTCCAAGTCCATGAACGCACAAAAAACTTTCTGTTAAAAATTAAAAAATATATTAATTATAAAATATCTTCTTAGAAGATATCTTAATAAGAATATTTTCGTTTAATCTTAAATCAGTATGTAGCGCATTGATAGTTGCTAATAATAAAAAATCTATAGGGTTTAAACTTCCATAACGTAATCACTTTTATAATATATGGAAGCCCCGAATAAAAATATTACCATTTTTGTATTTTGATGTTGCAACATTGCATCAGGATATTTTGTTTTACGTACAAAGCAAGTACTGATTAAGGTTTTTATTTAAATAACAATTCACTAATTAAATAATTTCTCTTGGTTCTCATATGATAAAATATACGTTATAAAAACAAGCTAATTAAATGACTTATAACACGGTTTGGTGAATTTGCTTTCATTGATTTTATTCCTTTTAGGAAAACATTCGTAACAACAGTATCGTACCATGGGTGTCGAAAGAGGCAAACATGAGAATAGCCAGAAAAGACTTACTTTCCTACGGAAAACCATTTCCTATGTTATATTGAAGTGTATATACACATGAATTCCATATAGAATAAGTTTGACTAACAAACGCACAATCCACTTTATGGAAACTGAATGCTGTGACCCATAGACATTTACATATATCCTGTATTGTCTTGCTGCGTGATGCGTGTCACCCCTGAGTACTGCGACTGACACCATACGAAACATAGCAGCATAAAGCTGCTATTTAACGCTGGTATACTTTCGTGCTACAACAACAACATACAAGTAAACTAGCTTGCCAGGCAGACTTTGTTCTGCCCTCTTCGACGACCCTTTGTCATGACCTATTAAAAATCCTTAAATTCGCAAAAAAAATTGTGGGTCACAAAAAACCATCTCTCAAGTTTGGCCAAACTGCACACGGTGTGCAAATTAGATTAAAATTGGTTAGTAGATTATCTATCGCAGACAAACAACGTGACACGTAATTTATATATATTAAGATTTAGCGGGGCTCCGCCACATACAAGATGCAAGACCGAATGCAACTGCAAATATAACGTCAAATTTGCAAATAATATTAAATGAATATCATTTATATAGATAAATTATAAAAAAATATTTCTTATTTTTCACCTTTAAAGGTTTTTCACCATTTTGAGTGGTTTGACGAATATTTATTTATTAATTCAAATATATAAATAAATATTATAATAAAAGTAAAAATAAATATTAACACTTACTAACTGTACTTACAGGTTCTCCTAATACGATAGTGCCACTATTCTTTATACTAAATTATACATATGTATTTCTTAAATTTATTTAATTATTTTACATTATTTTTTAATGAAAATCAATAAGACATATACTTTTTATGTTACAATACTTATATTCTAGGTAGTCTTTACTTTAGTTTCATTCTTTCTTTTCTTTTTCTTACGACTAATGTCATGATTGTACATAAATGTGTTGTATCTTTAAAACTGCTAATTTGAGAATTTAAATAATTTTCTTTAGCTATACCTTCATGTCAAATCATCATTCAGTAATTATATTGTTATCTATCGGCTATTAGTTTTTATCAACTTTTCCCTCATCAACGTTTATGACACACATGGGTCGCGATATTCCCAAAATACGCAAGTTGTTGAAGATAGGTATGTAGCGCACATGCTAATGTGTCTTCACAGTTACAAAAAAATGAAGAGTAGTTTTATTGAATCCCCTTTCCAACTTTTATTTTTATAACTGGCTTTAGCAAACTAATTTTATTTTAAATCTTTTATATAATATATTTCCGCAAATTAACACCTCATCCTTGCTATTAATTTTCTTGAGGCAATAACTGAATATTATTTGATTAACTGTTTTCATTCGTTCTATTACTGTTGGGATACCGATAAGATATTATAGTTTTCAATCGAGGGCAAATAAAGCCTATTTGCGTGAAAATATTCAGACAGGCGATGGGGAACAGCGTTAAAAATGCGCGGGCGCCTCGGCGTGGATATAAATAATCCGAGAGCGGCTCATGTTTAGCAGTGGACGAGCTACCTAGGAAGAAGAAAAAAGTAATTTTCTTTTAGTTATTCGCATTTCGATTTTTTAGGATTTAACGTGTTAAAATAAATTATTTGGCCTTTTCTTTTTTGTTAAATGGTAAGAGCAAAACGATAAGTAAACTTAAGATTTGGAGGAAAGATATGATACATTCTTACTTAATGATTTCTTATATTTAAGCGTTTTATTTTTTTGTTTCCTTTAATCTATAATACGAATTAAAAGAAACTAATTTTACGGATTTTGCTGTGTTCACTTTAACCTTTTTAATTTTCAATGTTCCGATCTGCTTGGGATCTCATAATAATTAAAATTAAATTTAAACCCAAGCATACCACTACAAGACTTCAAAGTACTGTAACTCTTTCTGCGTAGATGTGACCAAAAATTAATATATAAAAGCTGAAGGTAGCCGGGCTAACTAAGAAGTCAGAATGTAAAAAAACCTCAGTCCCCCCGTTACCATGGATGCTGTCAAGCAACCAAAAAGTCGGGAATAATTAAAATAAAAAAATAAAATAAAATAATGTAAAATTTGTTGTATTGAATGCATTCTTACACCCTTCATTCATTTTTATTTCATTATATTAATAGGAAATAATCTTATATATTATAATAAGTACGTATTTTAGGTTTTAGATCCATGCAACAGCCATATTGTGGTTGTGGTATGAATGGGTTGGCTCGACCGGGGAGGGACAATGCTCTCACAGAATACCAGCGTAAAATAGCAGCTCAATGTTGCTGTTTGTATGGTGCGTGTAGAGAACCGGATACCCCTTTTTACTGGAAGTGAGATATTTCCTCTTAGTTTTTAGGGGTGACAACGCATCTTTGATGCTATGATTATTAACCAGGTAAATATGTACATGTGACCCATAGTCATAGTTTCCACTTACCATCAGGAAGACTGTGTTCGTTTGCGACCCTTAATATTTAAAAACACGTAATTTATTTTAACTTATAAAGATATTTAAAAGTTGAGCATACCATTTGAAAGTAAAATAGGAAAGAAAACAAATTGCGTGGTTTAAAATTATGACAGAAGCGGTAACAGAGATAGCTCCGCCAAGATTCACAATGGAAAATTTTAATTAAGCGGGTCTTCGTAGAGTAAGGGAATATTTTTAAAAGTCGCTTTAACACTATGATTTATCACAGATATTAAAAGTATGAGTAACGCGACAGCTGTATTTATTTGATAGTAATAATAAACGTGCTCGTAAAGTTAATTATAAATCGACGCACCAAGGAAATCAAATTAGTTTTGCCTATACAAGCATGGCATTATTATATTTAAAAGAAGTTATGTGGTCAAGTTGTGTTTACTTTTTTATACGGAAATAAATCCTTTTGATATTTTAAAACAATTGATGTGTAATTAAATTATAATATTTTAAATATAGGTAGCTGCACTAAACGCCTCGGCTCATTTATGATCGAAAGAATGTCTTGTTAAATATAAACTAACGAGCTCAAGATAATCATTATATAACATTTAATCAATGTTTCCTTAAACCATCACACAATGCCATTATTTGGCCAAAGTCGATATCAACAGAAAATTGTCCTCCATAACTACCCTTTAAGTAGATACATTTTAAATTATAATGAATTGCCAATTTTAACTAAAGCAACAAGGCTACATAATACAAGGTCAGTAATATATTAAAATAGCTTAATGCGAAATGATGATTGAGTTGAGGGCGTCTTTGACCCTTGAGGTTCTCCTATATACATTAACTATGTCTGCATTCAGGCACTAAGTGAAATAAAAATGGGACATATCTGAAGACGAGGAAGAAAAAAATTCTTGAGGTGGATTTGTAAGGGTCTGCAATCATAATGGTGATGATTACGATGATGATAATTATCACTGTCAATTATTTACTTGAAAAAGTAATTTAAATTACTAAGGGAAGCGTTACAGCCTATCAAAATTCCACTGCTGAACATAGGCCTCCCATCCCAATATAAATAGTATGAGTGGGGGGTGGGGGTTATTTGGCATAGTTGCCACGCTTTACAGAAGGGTTGGCAACCACAGTTTATAATTTTTTTAATTATTAATAGGGTAAACGTTGCTTCCCATATCGTGGTTTGTTCCCTCTGTTGCTTCTAACGACACTCATGGGCGATATGAGTTAGTGGATAATTTTATACCACGACTACACGGTGGAAATTTATCAGCTAGCAGTAAGCTAACCATTTGATAAAAACTATTTATTTTAATAGGCATCGATTTTTTATATAAAAGTGACTGAAAGATGATCTCAGAGGCTGGTATTATTCTGCCTGTCTTATCTTTTAAAACGAAAGCTGTGGATTCACTCTCTCTCTCCTTTATGTAATATTCACTATCACTAAAACCACACATAAAATCCAGAACATAGCCTTGAGAGTACTGGTGCTTTTCGGCAGAAATAAGTGAGAAGATAATACAAACACAGACGAGTCATTAATCTAAGTAAAAAAACAAAAAAACAAAAAGAAGCTATATAACCTTGTAAAATAATTGCAGAGCTAAGTTGATGGGTCATACTCGTAAATGAGTAGTGGATATGTTTTGTCGTCTTCTTTTAAGATTGCTATCGTAAAAGAACATAACAATATTTTGTTCTTAGCTTCAGACGTTGCTATGATTATTTATATTCAGCGCAAGTCCGTAGCGTTCAGGTAGGTCGTAAATTTTTCATAAAGCAACAGCGTGTACGCGACTTATCTTGAATCTGGCTCATTCGCAGCATTGACATAAACGGTAGACGATCAAGTGTCTTAAAGCTACCAATTTAAAAAAAAAAAAGTGTAAACTCTCTGCACGTTGGATTTCTTGTTAGGAAAAAATATCAAGAGAAAAGATTTTAGTAAATCGAAATAATATTTAAGTGTTCGCTTTGGACCTCTCTGAGACTCTCCAATACGTACTACGTAGCAAGAAGAAAGCTAACACGGAAAGAAACTAGTAAAAATTGTGAAAATTCCAACAAATCTATCTTTTAATTCAACATTTTTATAACCACGTCAAATATGATCTCTTCAACAAGACACCATCAACTCTTTAGATTTATTTAAATTTTGAGATGACGATATTTTCGTATATTACTCATTAGTAAGTAGTAGTAGACTCATTAATAAGAATATTTGCCGACTACGTACCTCGCGTGATCGTGAGTTTTAATTTACGCTAAGGTTCAATACGCTCAATATGATAACAGCTGAATATATGCATGATTAGCTAATATTTCATTTCTAATAATTCTTGCGCAGACAAAACCTTCTGTTTTGATAACTGGAAGCCGATACCCTAGTTGAACTAGATTATTAAATATATGGATGCAACTGCTAGCTATGGAGACTTGCAAACAAAGATCATAGATACTTTGTCACCCTTGAGGACTTTTTTATCGTTGGGATATCCTTACGTTTAGTTAAGGCTGCAGAGATAAAAGAAAATTTATACTGGACTCCTACCGGCTAAAACCATACGTACTCGTACCTAAACGCCTAGAAATGTACCATTCAACCTTGAGGTCTAAGACTCTACAGTCTGTTAATGATCTGAATATTAAATTAAACAAAGGTGTTAATATACAGCTAGCTCTTCTAATATTATGGCTTTTACTTTTAATAGGATTTGGGTGACAAACGACCACAGTGTACACCTAATGGTAAGCGGTTTCGGTGGCGTAGTTACCTATGATGGTCTAAGACGGTCTAAGATGGAAGGCCTCGTTTCCAGTTAAAAGGGTCTCTGGTTCTTTACACTCATCATAAGAAACACTGCAGCGTTAAGTTGCTATTTTACGGTGGTATTCTGTAAGAGCGTGGTCCTTATCCAGTCCTGTCAACGTTCGTGCTACTATAACAGTATACCAGTTATATAGCTACAGCATGTCCAAGCTGTAATAAATATAATCTAGGAGGGAATCTCATGTTTGACAGTAGATTATTTCATTAACATGATCGAGAATCGTTTGTTGTTTCCACATAGCACATGAATGTGAAATGTGTATTTTGTTGAACTCAATCAAGGTAATTAGTTCCATTCAAAATAATGAAACTGTTCTGTTAGCGGATTGCGTATGTTTAATGAATCGCTTAAAGACTTACTTCGACCGAGAGGTCAATCGACGGATTCAACTCGGCTGGGCAGCGTTCGGGAAATTACGACATATCTTCTCGTCAGGTATACCTCAATCTCCAAAAACTAGATTATACAACCAGTGCGTGTTGCCAGTGATGACTTACGGATCTGAGACGTGGTCCTTCACTGCTGACCGTATGAGGACGCTCAAGGTCGCTCAGCGAGCTATGGAGAGGGCTATGCTCGGAGTTTCTCTGCGTGATAGACTCAGAAATGAGGATATCCGCAGTAAAACCAGAGTGACCGACATAGCCCAACGGATTAGTAAGCTGAAGTGGCAATGGGCCGGCCATATAGCAATATTTTTATTACGAATTTAAGGATTTTTTTAAGGTACTAAGGGTCATCGGGAATGGCAGAATAAAGTCTACCTGGGCAGTTTGTTATTATGTATATTTAAGGCGTAATAAAAAGATTTATTTAGAGTCTGTATATGTTTTTAAATTACCCTATTACTTTACTTTATAAATCTTTGTTTATTAGAGCCAGTTACAAGTTAATATTTTACCTGAAGTCAAACAACTCATAAACACATACTATCAACATCAAATAACGTAGCTACTGATACGTTATCAGCTCTGATTTTTTAGAAATTACTTATATTGGCCTTGTTCCTTTGGGCTGGAATACATCAGTGACTATGCTGGGTCCATCATGTATAAAAAATTTAGTGTTAATATCGAATTTTAATTTTTTTAATAAAATTTAATCACATATTTGTTGATATCCATAATCAGAATAATCATGAAAATAACCCTTTCTATTCATACGATAATTTTAATAAATACCACTTTTTAATAAATTATAAAAACCGTAAATATTAAATCAATTTTTACTCATTTTCTCGTAACTATCTAAACAGACCTCTGTTATCACAATAATCAAAATTAATAAGCTAAACTCAACATTATTAAAGCCAAGTAAGGACGTGACTGCGATATGCTAAAACATAATTTTAAAAATGAGCGAAGGGAGCGGGAGATTTTAATGAAAGATAAGATTTTTCAATTACATACAACCTTGTTACAAGTTTTTTCTTCTTCCTTTATATTAAATTTACGGGTGACGTGTTTTTAAAAATTTTACGATTTTAAATATTATAATATAAATTAATAATCACAATTTTATTAAAAACGAAGTGTTATTACGCTACAATCATACCGTTTATCTGATCGTATGTGTTTATTAAAGAACATTGATACCTACAACCAAATTTAAACTTCAAAGGTTGCAGGTGCGTTGTTACCTCTAAGAACTAAAGCCGAAATACTCACAGTCTGTAACTATACTGTCTCTTTACACCATTCGCACAGGAAGACAACAGAGAATTTAATAAATGCGGCAGTAATAGGTAAGAAGGCGGTACCTAACCAAACGTGAGTCGCCTATAATAACTCATAATATTACCACTCATGATAAAGTTGAGTTGAGAACCATGGTAGCTCAGATGGTCAACGTTCGCTGTAAATAACACAGTACGCGAGTAACGCAGGTTCGATCCCCGGCGGCACCAATGAAATTGTTAATTGCGATTTTAAATGCAGATTTTCACGTGCTCGTCGGTGAAGGAAAACATCGTGATCAAACTGGCGTTTCACTTCATAATAATGATAATGTCCTCCAGACCGGTCTTATAGGATACTAGCCGTTTGCGGAGGACAGGATTATAGTGCCTGAGTATGTGAAAGCACAAATGCACTCTCTATTCCCTCATTCTCATAGTCCGATGGAACGGTTATCACTTATCAGATATCAGAGAGAGAACAGACTCAGGACCATCGTATTTTCGTGCTTTTCGAGGCACAGGGGTGAAACACCGCCAACTTCTTGACTCCGGGCTGCTTCCGAGAACGTCTCGGCAGGCAAAATCTATAACTGATCCAGAAATTTACGATCAACAATTACGTTTACGACAGCTAGATTCAACGAGGCAGTCAGACAAAGAGACAAAATAATTTTATGTATGACGATTGAGAGAAATCCCCGTAACTCTAAAAAACAAAGTATTTTTGCTTAGTATATGTGTATTAGAGTTTGTATAAAGTTGTATGAGAGTACGGAATTCTAAATATTTTTATAAAGGTTCACATTATCAAAGTAATTTGAATGAGCTGAAAGAAAACATACTGGAATTTCCTATTTATTAATTATACAATATTTAAGTACTTTTTTTAAATTAAGAAAGTAGAACTTTTTCATGTTTTATGAAAATAGTTCGCTGTCAGTTGTGTTTGCCCATTGCGCAATTTCATATGAGACCTTGCTAAGAAAATTATTAAAATAAATCAGTTATTAGTTACCATATACATAGGTGGATTCATAATCTGGGTTAGTTCCAAAGAGTAATGAGTTACAGGAAACCATTTACGGACATTGTAAGGAAAGTATAACCGCGAATGTATAAGTCTAGACAAACATTGGACAAATTCGAAGTTCAAATTCTACCCCGATTACTTTAAGGCGTGGGACTTTAATGGAAGCGGGGAAGTATGTATATCAAATCAGGTTCATTTTATTTCTTTTCAGCGATAGAGCCTTTAAATTGTGTTAATTTCCGAATTCAAATGTATCTCAATAAGGGCACGCAGTCGTTCTTATTAAGATATTGTGGTCTTATAGTAATCTCTATTACGTCTATTTGATGGGTCCTTAAGGATATATGGATGATATATTTGTTTAAAGATTAGTATAGCGAAAGTTAATAAAACCGCCAACTTAATTAAACTTTACTTTATGTCAAGAAATGGAATTAAGAAGAATAAACATGTTTTACAAATTTCTAAAGATGTTTACCTTTATAAAAATTCTGGGTTATGGGAAACGGGAATTTCTTTTTCACTTTATTTTATATAACATGACATAAATACTCACGCTTGTCACCCAGAGGGGTAGGCAGAGACTACATACTTCCATATGGCACGATCCTGACTTACCTCTCTCGCCTCCTTCACAGTCATATACCTATGCATACGTGCTCGTCAGTTAAGCGTACTCCTAATTTGGCCCGTTTTTAATAAATCGCCAATTTGGTCGATCAATTTTCGCCTAGGATGTCCCTTTCCGACTCTGCCATTCACTTCTGCAACATAAATTTTCTTTGTCACTCTTTCCTCATTCATTCTTTCCACAAGACCAAACCACTGTTATTCAGGTTCAGCGCTAACATACTCCTTAACCACCGGATTTCTACTGCGTTCATTCTAATCTCGTGCTTCTTCTGCCACACTCAACTTTCACACCCTACGTTAAAGTAGGGACCAACACAGCATTGTGAATTGCCCTACCTGCCTTTTTAGACACATTTTGACTCTTCACAATATAGTGTAGGTCCCTATTTACTCTATTTTCTGCATTCACTCGTCGTTCTATATCCTTATCACATCTCCCATCCCTACTAAATACGCAACCCAAATATACAAACTCATCTACTTGCTCAATCAACTCCCCTTCTTTTCACATATCGTTTTACTTTCTTCTCTTTCAAAAACCATAACTTTCGTTTTACTTGCGTTCGCTTCCTTACCCCTTTCTTTTTATGATCTGTTCATTAATGTAACCATCATTTGCAACTCGGCCGTCGATGACGCAAGAATAACTTGATCATCAGCGTACAATAGGCATTTGACGGTTAACTCACCCATTCCTAATCCACATTATTTTATACTGTTTCATTTAAAGATAAATCTTGTTTAAAACGGATTCATTTAGTTTATATTAAGGTATATTAAAAGATAAGAATGGAGTAGAAACACACTTGCATACAAATTACCTTCTTTATAGTTTTGGCCGTCGTTAAGTTTGCTTTAAAGTAATTTTATTTTTGTGTATGACCTAAGTTCTGATAAAATTTAAAATGCATACGTTTTTAAAGAAAGGACATGATTACAATAACCCTTATGAGTATTTACTTATTGAAGCCTAAGCTATTTATTAAAAACAATTTTATTTAATATGGCCAATTTTGGATTTGATGCGGGCATTTATTCTCTATGGTCAATTGATTCGCTTTCTCCTTGGGCAATTGCGAGCTCTAAAGATTAAACAAAAGACGCAATATCAAAGTAACATCTTATCTTCTATTACTGATTACAATTTTTAGTCAAAAGGGATCAGATCTAGACTAGATGATATGAGCTCTTATTATTTCCGTAACATTGTTCTCGAACCGAGCTTGAGATGTTTGTGCATTGACCAGTGCAGACCAAAGTGTGGTAATGTCTTACTGGAAAGCTCATTTTTAAAAAGTTCAATAAACTATTCAAGTCAATCTCTTGATAAACTTCGATTGACGTCCCTATTATTTATATGACACTTTGTGAAACCTTGTAGGGCCCACTACCAAACCACGGTTGACGTTGAATGATAAACATACGTTGTTTTTTTCAACAAGTGTCTTCTTTAGAACTGTAAACATACACTTTTTTATTTTGATTGTTGTAGAGATCTTCAATCGTATTTTGATCATTGATAAAATCGTATTTTGTTTTCAATTGTTAATAGCAAATTTCTTTGTGCTCCAACAGCGTTTTGGAAAAGCAATAAATAAGCGTTATCGAAAGCAACAAATTTATTCTTTCTCGAATAAATGCTAGAATGTTCTAGCTGGGATCTTCATTTCACTCACTCAGACCAACAAAGAAGGATAGATAAAGCGTTGTCTACTTACGCCTATTAAAGTTCACTGCTTAATAAAACCCTCCCTATAGATTGCCTTATAGGGGGGATATTTGTCATAGTTGTCACGCTTCATAAGCGGGTTGGCAACCGCAGTATATTATTTTTAGTCGTTATTAGGAAGATGCAACTGTCAATCTTTTGATTTATGTCCGTCTGTTGCCTTTTACATCTCGGCAACCACGAGATGGTATGGGGTAGTGGATATTCTTACACCGTCACTTTACGATGCAGCGTTTCGTACGAAATGGGAAATGAAACTTGTATATAATCATATGGTAATCGATTTTGATTTATATAGGTGTACTAAAGAACCATTTACAGAACCTATTCCACAAAACCATATTCTACCTCAATTCAAACAGAAACACGTGTGCTATAATAATTTGGGTCCGCAATGCGGTACTTTGCTCACTACGTGACTATCTCATGAAAACATTACTACTACTGTGTTGGTTGCTGTACATTTTGAAATGTTTCCGCCATATAATAGTGTTTTCATGGTTTTTTGTTATATATTTTTAAATAATATGCACAGGAAATTTTAAAGCATAGTTAGGTAATAGTGAATAAACATATTGTAGTGTTACAAGTACTAGAGTAACCGACATAGCCTAATGGATTAGTAAGCTAAAGTGGCAATGGGTCGGTCATATAGCTCGAGGAACCGACAACCGATGTGGATGAACAGTTCTCGACTGACAATCTTGCACCGGTAAGTGAAGCGTAGAGCAACCCCCCACTAGATGGAGTGACGACCTGGCAAGATTTGTAGGTAGTTGCAGGATTCATGTTACTCAGGACCGTGCTTTGGGGTGTTCCTTGGGGGAGGCCTATGTTCAGCAGTGAGCTTGTAATGATGATTGCTACGATAATCGATTAAATTGTACGATGTAATTGCTAATCCTCTTGCATGGCGCAAGCATGGCGATCACGACAAATATTTTCTACTTATGCATTTCGTGCACAACTGAACAAAGGCAAGGAGGAAGTTAAATGCATATAGAATAAAAAAATGTGAAGACGACCTAGATATTGAAAAATGGATAAGAAATATTAAGTAAGCCGATTTCACGTCTAACAGATATGAATAAGAGAAAAGAAAAGATATGAATAAGAAGTGCAACTATTCTTTTCAACTAGGTTATAAAATTGAGCCGTGGTAGCTCAGATGGTCAACACTCGCTGTATATATAAAAGAAAATCCGGGTTCGATCCCCGCCGGCACCAATGAAATTGTTAGTTGTAATTTTTAAGTGCTGATTTACCACGTGCTCGGCGGTGAAGGTAAACATCGCGAGGAAACCTGCATGTCTGAGGAATAAGGAAAAAAATATTTCGAAGACATGTAAAGTTCGCCAACACGCATTGGGACAGCGCGGCGGACACTTCCTTGCCCTAAAACCCTCTCAGAAATGAGGGGAGGCCTGTGCCCAGCAGTGGGACGTATGTAAGATGTCACTTTACTTTACTTTTTTATAAAATTCAGAATGACACCATGGTATTATATGATTATTATTAAATAATTTGTAATTCTGAAACTAACTTTTCTTTCCTTACGTGGAAAAATAGTACAATAGATTAAAACCTAGGAAATTAAATCATTTTATTATTATTCATTTTGGATCTTAAACGATTATTTAAATGAAATTAATTTTTACGAGTTTTTTACGTTCCATAAGTTTCCATACGTTACATTTAGATTACTTAGGTCCTTTTGTAGAAACTTAGGATAAGAATAAATACTTAATAGTTACCAAAGATTGAATACGGATCCTTTAGGTGTGCTCTAAATTGATGAAAAACTGAACGTTGGATACGAAACCTTGTGACGTGAAATCCTATACTATTAAACGAGCAATTCTTGTATATATGTATATATATATATATATATATATATATATATATATATATATATATATATATATATATATATATATATATATATATATATATATATATATATAATCGGGATCTCGGAAACGGCTCCAACGATTTTCATAAAATTTTGTGTGCAGGGAGTTTCGGGGGCAATAAATCGATCTAGCTAGGATTTGTTTTTAGAAAATGTCTTTTTGTCCGTGTTTTTAGGCAATGAAAAACTGCTATAATATCGTTAGAATAAGAAGGTAAATTTTGACGGCTTATTAATGATTACAAATAGCTTAATGGTATATTGGGCGGTCGCAAAATCGTAATACCATGGTTCGAGCCCAGACCGACCGACCGACTTTTTTTAAATTTTTTTTCAAGTTCTTTTTTGAGAAAATCTATTTTTTCGAGCCCTTTTTTTAGTATTTTTTAAACACACGAAAATTTAAATTAAACTAATTGCACTCATGATTTTTTAAGCACTCATGATTTTTTAATCAAATAACCAGTTCAGTTTTTTCTATTATGTCGCTACGATCAAAAAAATATTATTCGTATTTCATCAGTATGTAATTTGTATCTAAATATTATTTCCAAAAGACACGAATCAAAAAAAAACCGAGCGAAAATTACCGAGCAAAGCTCGGTCAACCGGGTACTTATTTATTATATAGTGATGAGAAGGGCAAGCTTTTAAATCAATTATATCTATATTTATTTATTATAAAAATTAAAAAAAAATCGCTGCATATTTTCTCTTTTAAAAGCAAATAAGCGTCTTTAAATCTCGTATAAATGTGTTATTGTTGAACCAATGAAAAAGAGGCATGTAATATAAACAAAATAATGTAACGTTAAACAATTTTAAAGCCGACTTCAAGTATCTAAAAATAACAAAATAAGTTCAAACTAACAAAGTCTATGTGTAATTGAAATTTTGAATGTAAACTTCTTTTTTCTTTTTTCAAATTTCGCTTTTACTTTATTTATGTTAATTTTTTAACCCTTTTGAATGAACTAAGGAATATTAAAATTCCAATATTGTCTGAATAGTTATGTTAAAACCCTCATCCCTATTTTGCCACCCTTAGTTATTAATATTTATACCTGGCAGAGCCACGATGCAGCTGTATTATAGTTGTGGCACGAATGGGTCGGCTCGACCGTGGAAGTCCGTGGACCACGCTCTTACATAATACCAGCGTGATATAGCAGCTTTATACTGTTGTGTTTCGTATGGTGAGTAGATATCCGCAGACCCCTTTTTACTGGAAACGAGGCATTTCATCTTAGTCCTCAGGGGTGAAAACGCATCTGCGTTTTGATTCTTAATCGAAGATAAATGTAAACGTCTATGGGACACATCGTCTACTTACCATCAGGTGGACTGTGCGCTCGTTTGTCACCCTTATTCTACAAAAATATATTTGTGTTTTACTAGTGTGATATACTAGTATGTACAAAATGAAACTTCACCCAATTTGCGAACCTCTCATTTTTTTGAAGTCGACCGATTATTAAAAATTAAGTTATTAAAAAAAAATAAGAGCCTTAACCATTCTATTGAAAAGTGTAATTTTACAGTACTTATTTCGAGATACAAATGTTTCTAACTAAAATTCTGTCTTTTTAGGGTTTATATTAATAAAGACAATAAATTTTAAAAAGTAAAAATTTAACAACAAATATTTGCAAATATTTATATAACAAAGTATCCTCATACTGAGGAAGCTTTCACATAGAGCTGTGCTAGAGCATTTATGTGTGTAGACTCCACAAAGATGCTTTTTTATAACTCACAGTTGTAGCCATATATGTGTATGCGAGTATATTTCCGTGGACTAAATAGGGCGAACGCATCATCCCGTTATCATCTCTATCCCTATAGAAAAATCTCTTTGATTGCAGTGTAAAAAGCCTAGTTTCTAGCAAAGATAGCTAATTTTATTTTTATTTAGGATTACAACAGGATTACCTTACAATATCATAAAAATCAAAGTTTACAACAAAGACATTTAATAATGGATATGTGCTAACAAAACTCTTAAATCAAAATTAAAATTGCATTATAGCCCTCTCACTAAATATGTATCACATAAATAACGTTTTAATTACATACACACCATAATAACATCTAAAAACACATAATAACATACAATTATTCATTGAGAAGTAATATATGTAGCAGTATGAAATTTAATACAAAATTTAAAATACACTGGCAATTAAACATAGAGCTATAGCGTTTCGTTTGGTGAGTGTTAAGAACCAGAGACCTTTTTTTACTGGAACGGAGGCATTCCATCTTAGTCGTCAAGAGTGACAAGGCATTTGAATCTTGATTCGTAAGTGAGGAGATGTAGATGTCTATGGGCCACAGCAACCACTTACCATCAGGTGAACTGAGTGCAGGTTTGTCACCCTTATCCTATATAAAACCCTTTACCTTATCTTTGTTTGACGAAACACCTTTATATGTAATTACGTTCCTAATATAAGCGATGGTCTTTGTTGAGTTTTTGGTCAAAAGTTCGTTAACAATGATGGCTTTGTGCGAAGGCGCATTATCGTGGTGCAAAATTCAAGAATGTTCTTTCCACAAATCCGACCTTTTTCGTCTAATTTTCTCTCTTAAATGTCGCATAACCCTCAAATAATATTCGTTATTTACCTTTAGACCTCCCGGCAAGAATTCAGAGTGCACAACACCGTGATAGTCAAAGAAAACAGCAAACATGACTTTGACTTTTGATCGATTTTTGGTGTGGTTTTTTCGGTTTCGGTTCGTTTAGAAGGCGCCACTCCGAATGCTGTTGACTAGTTTGTATGTCAAACTCGTAAATCTACGTCTCGTCATCAGTAGAAATGCATTTCATGGACGTTCGGTCGGAATTGACTCGTTATAGCATGTCCTCAACAACTTTTATGCGATTGAGTTTTGGGAGTATAGTCAGGTCTTTCGGGACTAGCCGCGCGGCAACATGTTTTATACCCAAGTGATTATTTAAAATGGTACGGATCAACTCGTGAGAGATAAAAGTTTGGCAGCTATCTATCTCAAATTTGTGTGAGGATTTTTAGTCACTATTTCCTGCATTTTTGCGATGTTAATTTCAGTTGCAGACGGAGGAGACCTACTAGAGCGAATCAAATCTTCTATCACATCGAGGTCGCTTTTGAATGCTTTGTTCGACTCATAATCTTTAATTTTTGATAAAATCGATTCACCTTAAGTCTTCTCTAACATTTTCAGAGACTCCGAATACGAAATTCCGTTGGCGAAGAAAAATTTAAGACAAATTCTTTGTTCGATATTTTTGTCCATTGTGAAATTCGCAATACACACTAGATATTATGATGTAATTAATAATAGCACTGTATTAAATCTAAATAACAGATGTAACGCAAAATCCGCATCAAACTGGAAAACAGTTGTGCTAATCTAACAACAACAAAACTAAAACTAATAACTGAATTTGGAACCACAAACAAATCATCCGTATCCTATACTTTTTTGACTGAACTAGACCAAACATGCGACAATTATCCACATACGAGACAGAAGATTGTTTATATTCATAACATGGATGTTTTATAACAATTAAATGTTTTTACACATGCGTAATTATACTCTTTAGACCGTAATACAGGTGTGTTCCGGTCTAAAGAGTACGGACGGACTTATAGGCAGAAAAGTAGTCATACCTATTAAAAATAGTTGCTGTTGTCTATCCCCTGTTTTAATTTTCCTCTATCGACAACTACAAGTTTTACGGAATATTTTGGGGAAGTGATTTCACTTAAACCGCCATTTTACGGCGTAAAAGAATTTACCATTCTTGGAAATACTATAATTATCGTTTTGGTATTGACATTGTTAAAATATGCATGCTATGATATAATATGATAACTCTTAACTATCAGTCACTTGTTTAATACTTTACTTTTCTTAACTACCTAATTTGGTGTCCTAAATTCTGGTTGTTCTGAATAAATAGGAATAATACTAAAATTACTGAATCACTGAACCGGGTGTTCTTATTTTTTATAACCTACAAAATAGACGTTAAAAAAGAAAATAAAATATATGTCGCTGCGTAAACCTTAGAAAGCCCGTCATTGAAAGCCTGAACAATTATTAATCCCTAAATGTACTACTTCTATTAGTTTATTCCCCAAAGATATTCAGTTTACTGTAGAATTCGGATTTGAAATTTTAAAATCGAAGGATTCCTTTCTCTAGAGAATGGAAGGCGTTTTTGCAATTTTAATTTCCCTCGTATATTATTCATTGTGATCATTTTTATATTTAATGTAAGTACTATTAGGAAATCGTAAAGAAATTAAAAAAAATTCAATTATGCGTGTTTTATTGTGACAAAAATTATAGAATCACTATTTTTTAATTTTTATGAATTTTTCGAAAAATAACTTTTAATTTAACTGAATACACGGTAATAATAATATTTTTAACATTTGGTTTGAACACACATTACCATCCTGAAACACTGTCTTGTTTAGTCATTAACATCAACGTCAACAAATTAACACCGTATATATGCAATGGAACCGTAGATCGAGTAGTTTGGTGGAAAAATAAACAAAAAAAGCAAAACCCGTAGGAAACCGACAGACTGACAACTCCACGTCTGTGCTCTAAGTCTTATTACTGGTCTATTCTATTCCACTGAGCTCAAGGCAGTCAGTTAATACTGAGCATCACTAGCTGAAATGTGACAAAAGTCCCAAAATACGACCAGATTACTTGAGTTAGAAAATTAAAACAACATACCGTTGCCGTAACAACCTACTACAGTCTACTGCTGAACATAGATCTCCTCCACAGATTGCATCATAACTTTGGTAGGTTTGGTAAACGCAGTTTTAATTTTTAGTCGTTATTATCCATCTCCTGATTTATTTCGCTCTTCCGGTTTTTACGAAACCCACGGGATGATATGGGGTAGTGGATATTCTAACACTGGCCACTACACGGTGTCCATAATAAAATCATAATTCAATCAAATTAATATTAAGGTAAAAAAAACGCGAGAAATTTTTTATGACTTTCGATGTCATTTAAGTCAAAAATAAAGTTACAATAGGGTCCAAATGGCCCTTGAGATGAAGCCCCATCTCCTGATCTCAAAAACTGGTATAATGAGTTTAAACGTCGCACTTATTTCACCGTTGATCTGAGTGAGGACTTCTACGGCGACGACTGATGATCACATCAGTGTTGTGCGGTGTAAGATAGAGACTGACAAAATAGTGACTTATCAGCAGATTTGGACAAGCTTAGGCATTGGTATGAGTCAAGTGCACAAAATTCTTGAACATTTAGCGGTTAGGAAGCTTTGTGCCCGGTGGATACCTCATAATTTGACAGAGGCCCAAAAACTCCGTCTTGTTGATTGGTTTCGTTAAATAGTTCAAAGATTTAACGGAGATGACTCAAATGCTGTGTTCAAAAGCTGGATTTATTGTTATGATCCTGAAACTAATTTGACGAATTGCCAACTAAAGTGAAGAGAGGTCGAAGTGTAGGAAAAAAGATGTTGGCCTCGTTCTTCGGAAGGGTCGTCGCAGTTCGCAGTAGTACACAACAATTGTTTTCAACTTGTCCTGGAAAAGTTGGGGAGAAATGACCTTAGAGTAGGATCCTCCATCACCACGACCACGCCTCGTCGCATACCGCCCAGCAAACAATCGACTACTTGGGGGCGTCGGACGTGGAATTACTGAATCACCCGCAATGTAGCCCTGATCTTAGCAACTTGCAATTTTTATTTATTTTCGAAAATTAAAAAAAAAACTTCGAGGAAAACGTTTAATGGACGCTAAGGGAGCAGTAGCTGCATTTCAAAATGCCGTCGAAAAGACCCCTAAGGACGAGTGGACAAAGTGCTTTTCTCAGTGGTCCCATCAGATGCAGCGATGTATTGATTTAAATGGACACTATTTTGAAAAGATGTAATAAAATTTATAACTTGCTAGTTGGTTCAGTTTTTGATTTTTTAAGAACTTTCGGTGTCACCCTCGTAAAAATATCAGCGTTCTTCAAAAAAAGGAAGGATTTATTTTTATCATAATAAATCTAACTAATAATACCTTACTGAGTGATCCCCTGGAACAAGACAAAGAAAAATTACAAATTAATACCCCAATTTACACAATAAAATTAAAGTATATAATATGGACATATTTTTATGAGACTAGTATTCACAAAGGCCTTTTTAAGTCTACTGCTGAACATGAGGTTCCCCATAGTTACCGCACTTAGCAGACAGGTTTGTTTTGTGTCATTTAGTTATTGTTCAGGGCAGGGCATCTCTTCTATTTTCATTTGTCTCTGTCGCATCTTACAGGTCAATATACGCTAAGACCTATATATCATAAACATAAAAGTAAGGAAATTAAAGTAATTATAGCCTATATTATACGGCTCATTAATGGGCATAGGCTTTTTGTCGGTTCTTCATACATATTTACAGCCCTTGACAAGGCCACTGCTAAATTCGACATTCGACTACTGGCGTGAACCACTCACATTAAAAAAAATATAGCCATCGTAGCTCTACTGCACAAATAATTTAGCACTTCAACACACCGACAGTCAACTTGAAACCGCTGAAAATACGACAGCAACGCCCAAATTTTGACGGGATTTTTTCGACGGCTTTCTCGTCATCCACATACTCAAAACAATGTGGCAGATTGTACTCTCCGGACTTCTGTACAATTTTCCAAAGGTTATGTATATAGTCTATGGTGCTAAAGCCTTTTCAGAAACCGGTTTGTTCGGGACTCTGGAAGCCATCGAGTCTGTGTGCGATACGTGCGTATTGAAGTTGCGTAAGTCCCGCCGCATGCATTTGGAGATCTGTTTGTTCAGTTGTCTGAATGCTGTCAAATCTGCTGAAGAATGCAGCTTCATATCCCGTCTAATAGCAATGAGATTAAAAGTGTTATCGAAGACTAGTTGCGTTCTTCAGCGACGGCTCTTACAGAACTAAGCTCCGATAGCATGGACAGTTTCCACAAGTTTGCCATTTATATCGTCCACTTCATTGTAGTTTCCTAGACACTAGATTTTGTAACTCGAGCTAAAATTTTTGGAGATTTAGATTAGAGCACGGGGGGGGGGACGGAGCGTTGACTTCATTAAAAGTGACCTCTACAATTTCACATTTAGTTTCAGTGTGCGTCTGGCCATTCGGAGATCGCTACCAGTTTTAACCCTTGCGATTACTGAGATATCGTTGAACATTTGTCGTCTAGTGGTAATAATGAAGTCAATCCAATTTTTTGTCGACAGTTGGGGCTCTACTCCCATTTCATATGGGGTCAAAAGGAAGACTATAAATGAAAGAATTTTAAAATCATAAACTTTATCTAATATAATATAATAAATATAAACCTTAAAATTTGGAATAGCCCTATGTATGATAGCGAAGCCTTAAATAGAAATGCACCCAAATTATAGTTTATAATTAGCACACTACAAAAAGAAATCATAGTAAATATCTATCAGGAATTTTGTAATAAAGAAATAAGTTTTTATTGAATAGATACACACCTATAATATAGGTGTGTGTGTATTTAATATAAAATTATTGATATAAAATTAATTTATTTATAATAGCAGGGAAAGTTTTCACGCCAAATTATACCTCTTTTATTACTGTATTTCCATTATACCCCTTTGTATGGAACAAACTTTCCCGCTTTGTCGTAGAATTTAATTATACCCGCCATTCTTTCAACATTTTTTCACGCTGCTGATTAATTGATATCGCTTTTTGGATGTTAAAAACAATCATTAAACTTAATTAACAAATTAGTTAAGACGAAAAATTGTTTTTATTACTAGATATCTGTTCAGTTTCATAAATCGTAATAAATGTTGTTAAAAGAGCGGATTTCAAATAAAATGACGCGTTACGTAAGCGGAGCCTAATATTTTTCATAAATCGAAATAGACTTAAATGTGGATATTTCGATGGTAAATTCAGTAAATTGTCCTATAATGCAATAATTTTAGGAATATTTTTAATAATATTCATTAAAAATCCATTTTAAGGGACCGTATACTGCAATATTTATTCAGTTTCGTAACTTTCTAAATTACCGTTTAAATAAAATAAAACTATTATTATTCATATAACTTTTATTGTTTGAGTTAAATCAAAGAAAAATCTCTTTAAAAACTAAGCTTATTATAAAATTCTTCGTAGAAATTTAATTAATCAACTGTGTATATAATATCCGAAAAGTGACGTAATGGAGCGTCCATTACGTCACTTTTCAGATATTTCGGGGGAAAAATATCATTTACCACAATATTTGAAACAAGTTTAATATTAAACTCTATTAACGAAATAAAATAATAAAAAATAAACACTATTAAACTTTTAAAAGCACTCAGATCATCAAGATTTGTAAGATAAACGTAAAAATTTAAACTAATAACTGTGGGACAGTTACGATAACGGAATAATGTGTAACGAAAAGGAACTGCTTCGGGTGTATGCACATACACTATTACACTATTTTTCCATAAGTACTAAAATAATACCTAATTACTATAATTTAAATATTTTTAGAATATCGTCAATATATTTATATACTTTTTATAAGAGAAAATTTTATTTACTTTTATTGAATCTATAAAAAATTAATTGACTATGTTTGGATCATAAACAAGTTTCCCTTGCTTTGGTACTTAACATAAAAGGTTTGTATCTATAAAATTTATACTTAACTGTGTAACTGTAACTAACTTACCGCCTTCCTGTTTGTAAATTTTATAAAGATTACAAATTGTGTCAACCAAAAATATTTGCAGTTTTGTTTTTACTTTCATCTTACACTGTCTTTTTCCTGCAGTACACCTTGTCATAATCTGTCAGACAAAATATTTCCATTTCTTCTTTTACTTTAGTATTTCATAAACGCCGCTTAAAAGAAAAAATTATTCCGCTTTTCAAACCTTAAAATTTTACCGTAATTTCCATTTTGAGCAGTTATTTTCGAAAAATTGCAAATCACTACTTTTAACAATCTCTTGCCTTTTTGAGTCTTGTTGTCTTTATGTCATTTGGAGCGCCATTTTTGTTTACTTCTTTGTGCGTATTTTGTTTACTTCTTTGAATTTGTTTTCTCAAACGTCCTACTAACTAAGACTAAGTGTAGTCTTTCTTGATTTCTTTTCGATTTAGTTAAGGCATTATTTAAAATCGTATTTTCTTCTTCAAACAATTATTAATTTTAATGTCTCTTGGTTCAGAAGTCTTACTTTCTTGTTTTCTTTCTTCAGAAGAAATTTTCTTTTCTTTTTTGCTGTTTAGATTTCTCCAGTATCTTCTTTTTTCTGTTTTTCTTCTTCTCTGTGCTCATTTATCTTTTTTGAAAATTTTTTACTCGTTTCAATCCTTTTTTCTTGTAAACTTCATACTTTTTTGATCTTTTTTCAAATTTTCTCGGAATCGTTTTGCCCGTTCGGACCCTGTGAGAGGCATTCTGTTTGTAGGTAGGTTTTAAAAAATAACTTTTAAAAGATTCTGAAAGGTAAAAAAAAAACATATTTTGTAGCTGCAGATATATTCAGACCTACTTACTATATTTCAAAGCTAGACATGCCCTTATAATCTGTTACGTAACAAATTAGTTCCGCTAATACATAACGTTACGTAATTGATGTTACGAAAAGTGAGCTTGAAATTGAAATCAATTATTTTTAAATAAAAACTAATGAATAATAACGCTTTCGTGTTACAAATTATCAACATTATACTGTTGTGAGAGAAAATTAAGGAAAATCCAAAACATAGCAACCATCTTACACACGACACTCTTAAACTCACTCTTAAAACACGAATTTGTAATGGAACAAAATTTTATCACACACAACCACCACAGCGTTTCGTAACGAATTACGTCAAATTGACAGTAAGTCGTTCAAATTTTGTTTGACGTTTACTTTAAAAATGTTATTAGAAGTGCGAATAATCTAAAATTTAATATATTTTCCCTTTGTAAAAAAAATTAAATATATTTTACAAATTTAATATATTTTCCCTGTTACATGCGATACGTAAAGGAAATTTCCGCCAACCTTGTTTTAGAGGACAACAATTAAAATGAATTATCTATTTTATTTCTTTTACAAAACTCTAAAACATGCATTAATTTTGTGCTCTTCAATATAGTTTGCAATATAACTGTCAAATGTATAAACTGTTTTAACAAAGATTTGTCCAAATCAGATCTTTTTGTTGGCAAGGCAAAGTATAGGGTGGACATGTTAAAATTAATTTTTTCGTCCATACGTACTTTATAGCAATATTTTGCAGGTTTATTAAGTTTTTTTTTTAAATTTCAAAGTAATATTCATATGTTTCCCATCCATTTTGTTACCGACAAATACAAAAAACTTGATTCCCTTAAGAAAAAGTAGGTGGACAGCGCAGTTTTCCTGTGGTCATTTTTTTTGAAATCCGCTCAAAATCATTCACAAATTATTTTGACAGGTATTTTTTAAGAATATTGGTTTATTTTGTTTACTAACAAATCACGCAATAAGTTTAATAATACTTTCTTTGTCAACTAGAAAGCTTTGATAAATAGATGTTTTTATTTCAATAATCAGCTAAAAGCTATTCATAAATGAGCTACTAAAATTTTTATAAACAAAATAGTTCAATTGCTGAGAAATTGTATAAACAAAATAGTTCAATTGTTTTACTTATATATATATATATATATATATATATATATATATATATATATATATATATATATATATATATATATATATAGCTGATAACTGTCCGCTTCGCTGGGCGCACGATAATATACGATAATAACGTAGATACAAAATATCAAGATTTTTTATGGGACAATTGCGAAATTCGTTCTTAGTCTACATTTCAAAATGAGTAAATATCCAAAATTTTAAGTCAATCGAGTGTACAGTTTTAGAAATGTTATGAAGAGTTAGTCAGTCAGTGGTATTTTGCTTAATATAGTTATTTATTAATAAGGTTAATAAATATAAGGTTTACGTTTTAAGACATTTATTTTCTCAAAATATTTACAAATCACTTATAGAGAAAGTACTCATTATTAAAAAAAAAACATTAAGCCAATTGGCGTAGTGAGTTCGTATAGTAATAGGTCACTATAACTTTTTTGGTGATTAGTTCTTATTAATATAATAAGTAATAATTATTATAAACAGGGTAGATGTAAAAAATATTCGTACCAAAATATAGCAGTTAGAATTTAGCAAAATAGAATTAAGTGTTAAATTAATTTAATTATATTTGTATTATAATTTACCGCAAAGAAGAAACTCTATTTATGATAACCGCAGTGACAAGAACGTTAAATAATAATTTCGTTGGCGTTTTCTTAATTATATTTATTATTAAGTTAATTTACTTACGTGGTAGAGTCATGCTGCAGCTATTTTATGGTATAAGTACGATTGGTATGACTCGACGTTGGTAGAATCAGGCTGTCACAGAATACCAGCGAAAAACAGCAGCTTAATGCTGCTGTGTTTGGTAAGGCGAGTGTAGAGTACCGGTGTTGGCAACGCGCCTTTAAGAATATTTCAATTTATTAGTTAACCGATTACGAATAGCTTCTAAAAAGCAAATTATCAAGCAACAGTATTCTAATAAGAAAATGCTAAGTTGAATCTTAAAGAAATATCGAATTAATGATATGAAGGTCTTGAGTTCGACTCCCAGGTCGGAATAGTTTATTGTTTTCTTAGTAATATCTCTTAATAAATTTATATAGGGAATTTTTAGGATATAAATTATGTTACCGGATTTGTTCCCCGGTTGAAATCATCTTTCCAATGATGTTAATTTAAAGAAATATTAAAATAAAGTTAGAGACCGGATTTGTTCCCCGTTCGAAATGATCGCTGTGCATAAGTAGAATTAATGGAAATTAATTGCATAAGTATTGTCTTATATGAGTTTGATATGGTTTGTATGAAAACAAATGCCTATTTTCAATGTATTGATTCATGAAATATTTGTCTATGTTATCTGATAAGAAACATGATAACTGATAAGAATCTGATTAGAAATAGTTTCCTACAGTTTGAGAATTGTGTAAAAGCATTTATTCACCTAGTATTGTTGATATTAGACTTTCCATTTTTACTGATAGTCGATAGCCGTGCAAAAGTTAGTTGATCAAATAGTGTGAGATCATAAACGCACGCTAGCCACGTACTTAGGAGGCCAAATATGTAAAATTTAAATATTTGCAATTTCAGCAATTTATGTATGTAATGACTTGTAAAACATTTCAGATTGATTGTACGTGTAAAAAAGGTGAATTCTGTGTTATTTTTATGTGAAAATTCCTGTGAACAAGTGAAATAATGATAGTTTATAGTGGTAGAGCCATGCGGCAGCTTTGCTGTTGCACGTATGGGCCGGCTCAAACCGGGGTGGTACCACGACCTCACAGAATACCGGCGTGAAGTGGAAGTTCTGCTTCCGCGTTTCGTCTGGTGAGTGCAGGTGGCCGGAGGCCCAAATCCCCCCCCCCCCATCAACATGGTAGCGGAATTAAATAAAGATAGACTACCCCAGGAGGGTACCAGCACCCCTGGAGAATCCCTCGCTGAGCATCCACGACCATGTTTCTCCACTTCTGAGCGTGGGTGCTCAGGCTGCCCCGCGTATTCTGGGGGGGGCGAAATTCCGCTCAAGACTAAAACTGCTCGGGGCAAACGGAGCAACAAGACCAAGGCGACCCCTGCCACGCTGTCCGTGAATTTCTGCAATATCAGGGGACTTCACTCCAACCTAAACGCCGTCCACTACCATCTCGAGACGGCGAGGCCGGCTCTGCTCTTTCTGACCGAGACGCAGGTGTCCTCTCCGGCTGATGTTTCGTATCTCTCCTACCCGGGGTACAAACTGGAACACTCCTTTGTGCCTCGGGCTGGAGTTTGCGTTTACGTCAGAGAGGACATCTGTTCTCGACGCCTCGGCAGACTTGAAGGTTCGGACCTGTCCATCCTTTGGCTACGCGTAGACAGCGACGACCATCCGCGCGTCTACGGGTGCCTCTATAGGTCCCACAGCGGTAATGCCGAAACAGACCGACTCTTCGACCACGTCCAAATGGCTGCAGATTCGTTGCTACAGCAGATCCCCTCCGCAGAGATCGTGATCCTCGGCGACTTTAACGCCCATCACGCCGAATGGCTCGGTTCACGTTTAACCGATCATGCGGGGAGATCTGTTCATGATTTTGCCTTGGCATATGGTCTGACACAACTGGTTACTTCGCCTACGCGGATTCCAGATGTGGAGGATCATGCACCTTCCCTGTTGGACCTTCTGCTGACCTCTCACCCGGACGGATATCAGATTTCCGTCGACGCCCCTTTAGGCTCCTCGGACCATTGTCTGATCCGGAGTGTTGTGCCACTCACGCTGAAATCGCGGTTGCATTCTGCAGGCTGCCGCCGTGTTTGGCACTATAGGTCAGCCGATTGGGATGGGATGCGGTCTTTCTTTGCATCCTACCCTTGGGGGCGGGTTTGCTTCTCGCCGGATGATCCCAACGTTGTTGCGGATTCTGTTACTGATGTGGTACTTCAGGGTATGGAACTTTTTATTCCTTCCTCTGTGGTGCCCATTGGAGGCAAATCTCAGCCATGGTTTGGTCGCTCCTGTAAAATAGCATCATGCTATAAGCAGGAGTGCTACCAAGCCTGGGTTGATGCATCAGCGTCCCGGGATGTAAACACCAGCGCTCTAAAAAAGAAGTATAATTCCGCCTCTAGGTCCTTCAAAAGAGTCATTGCCAAGGCAAAGTCAGAGCACATAGGCAGAATTGGCG
The DNA here is from genome assembly GCA_036936625.1 of Parnassius smintheus behrii. Taxonomy (NCBI): domain Eukaryota; kingdom Metazoa; phylum Arthropoda; class Insecta; order Lepidoptera; family Papilionidae; genus Parnassius; species Parnassius smintheus. The sequence goes on along the minus strand of JAUPFT010000010.1, from coordinate 25,554,704 downwards.
AGAAACTAGTTCGCCTTCCTTCTGGAACCCGTGCATTCTGGTCTCTCGCCAAGGCTGTCCAGGGGAATTTCTGTCAGCCATCTCTTCCATCTCTGCACAGGGAGGACGACTCACTGGCCCATACTGCAAAGGAGAAAGCCGATCTTCTAGGCTCCTTCTTTGCGTCTAACTCGACTCTCGATGACGGGGGGAGTACGCCGCCGACCATCCCGCGGTGTGAGTGCTCCATGCCGGAAGTGCAGTTCACACAGCGCTCGGTTCGCAAAGCACTCCTCTCCCTGGACATCCACAAGTCGAGTGGGCCTGACGGAATCCCCCCAATTGTGCTGAGGACGTGTGCTCCAGAGTTGGCACCAGTTTTAACGCGTCTTTTCCGGTACTCCTACTCCCTAGGCGTAGTCCCAAAATCGTGGAAGACGGCTTTCGTCCACCCGATCCCTAAAAAAGGCGACCGCTCAGACCCGTCCAACTACCGGCCAATCGCCATCACCTCCTTGTTCTCCAAAACAATGGAGTCCATTGTAAACTGCCAGCTCATGAGGTACCTTGAGGATCACCAGCTGATTAGTGACCGCCAATACGGTTTTCGCCGTGGTCGGTCAGCTGGTGATCTTCTGGTCTACCTCACTCACAGATGGGCGGAGGCAGTAGAGTTCAAGGGGGAGGCATTGGCCGTTAGTTTGGACATTGCGAAGGCCTTCGATCGGGTTTGGCACAAAGCGCTTCTTTCGAAGCTCCCTTCCTATGGGCTTCCCGAGAAATTGTGCAATTGGATCACCAGCTTTCTTGCAGATCGGAGCATCAAGGTCGTTGTAGACGGTGCAAGCTCCGATTGCAAGCCTATTAATGCTGGTGTTCCACAGGGCTGCGTGCTATCGCCAACGCTGTTTCTTCTGCATATCAATGATATGTTGCATACCCGTAACATTCATTGCTATGCAGATGACAGCACTGGTGATGCTCTTTACACCGGCCGAGCCAATATTTCTCGGGAAAACGTCTCCGAGTGCCGGGACAAACTTGTGTCTGAAGTCGAGTCTTTGCTGAACAGAGTCTCGGATTGGGGACGACTAAATCTAGTCCAGTTTAACCCCCAGAAGACACAAGTTTGCGCGTTAACCGCTAAAAAGAACCCCTTTGTCGTATCCCCTCAGTTTCAAGGCACTCCCCTTGTTGCCTCAGCCAGTATCGGAATCCTCGGCGTCGACATATCGAGTGACGTGCAGTTTCGTGGTCACTTGGAAGGGAAGGCCAAATTGGCCTCTAAAAAGCTTGGCGTGCTCAGCAGAGCGGGACAGTATTTCATGCCGGCACACCGCCTGCAACTTTACAAGGCGCAGGTTCGGCCGCACATGGAATACTGTTCCCATCTCTGGGCTGGGGCTCCCCAGTACCAGCTCCTTCCACTTGACCGCATCCAGCGCAGAGCGGCTCGAATCGTCGACGACGGAGTGCTTTCCGATCGGCTCGATTCACTGGCGTTGCGAAGAGATGTTGCATCTCTTTGCGTATTTTATCGCATCTATCACGGGGAGTGCTCTGAGGAATTGTTCGGATTAATCCCAGCCGCCAAATTTCGTGAACGCACGACACGGCAAACGTCCCGATACCATCCACACCATCTGGATGCTTGGCGGTCCACCACTGTACGTTTCACAAGGAGTTTTCTTCCACGTACAACCTCTCTGTGGAATAGTTTATCATCGGCGATTTTTCCGGACCGATACGACCTGGGGACCTTCAAGAAAAGAGCTTACTCCTTTCTAAAGGGCCGGCAACGCACCCGCAATTCTCCTGGTGTTGCGGTTGATCATGGGCGGCGGTAGTCACTTAACATCAGGTGAGCCGCATGCTCGTTTGCCCCCTCTTCTATAAAAAAAAAAAAAAAAAAAAAAAAAGTTTTGTATAAGAAATTTAAAAGTGTTTTAATAGTGAAATGAATAGAGAAAGTGTAAATTAAACTATTGTATTAGTTAAGATATGTATAATTTCAAGTGGAAAACATTGTTTTAACTTTCTATGTTAAATATTAAAGTAATTTCAACGTTGAACATGTGAGTAAAATAGGCATATTTTGTTAAGTAAATAAAAGGTTTTTTGTGATATAAAAATGTAATGTATATCGCAATATAGATAATTTTTTGTGCTATCTTTATAAGTAAATCGTATAAATGTATGTCTTATACAAAATAAATTATTGAGAAAACCGTGAGAGAGTGATAGTACAAATTGATGTAATTGAGTTGCGCAGGCGCGCAAATGGCGCGGCTCACTTTCGCGTATAGCTCAGGGGTAGCTCAGTAAACGAGTTTTCTTGCAATCGTTCGGGAATCCTTCGGGGAAGTTCGGGAATCGTTCGGGAATCCTTCGGGATTAGTTCGGGAATCCTTCGGGATTAGTTCGGGGATCCTTCGGGATTAGTTCGGGAATCCTTCAGGATTAGTTCAGGAAAAGTGCAAGACCAGCAGTCAATAAGAAGAAAAAGTGTAGCGAAGTGATAGGGAAAAGTGATTACTCTCTCACGGAACGGTTTGAAGATAATTGCTGTTTTATTCCCAAGAAATTCATCCCTCATAATTATACAGTCCACATCGAAAAATTAAGGCGTTGGGACCGGGACGACTTCGGAAGACCCGTAATCCCCGCCTGAACCCATTTTCTGAAAAGGAAGAGGTTATCGCCCTTGTGTGTTACTAGATTCTTAATCGAGGATAGATGTGGATATCTATGGACTACAACATCTACTTACCATCAGGTGGACCGTGTGCTAGTTTGTCACCCCTACTGTGAAAATACGAAAAACAAGTAATGAAAATAATGGCACTTCTATCCAAAGGAAAAATATTAGGAGACGTACGTTGTTTCATGTTCTCTATCGAATATTTACAACAGTTCTTTTTCGTACTTTCGAGGAATTCTATAGTGGTACAAGCAGATTACGTTTTCGTTGTCTTTCATTTTATACTACATCACTAAAAAAATAACCAGCTTGAATAGCATTAAATTATAGTGGTCTTTCAAGGAATTTAATATATAAATAAATTTGGAAATAGTTATTACTATTTAATTTAAAAAAATATTAATATTTTTGAAATTAAAATGGGCTTACTCTTGACCTCCATGTAGTTTGGGGGCAAAGATGAGTTCTACGATGGAGCGAGCACCTTGAAGAGGTCCAGTTTAGGTACTCGGAAATACAGAAACTGGTAGGGCATTTACAAAAGATGATTTACAAAATTCGGAACGTCAACCAAGTGTGGATACTACTCCGATAGGTGAATGGAGATAGCAGTATGATTTTATGAAGCTCATAGGCACACTCTCCGTTTACGCAATAATATTAATTTTAGTTGTACTTTGTACAATAGTAGTATGTTAATTCTTCGGCACTCTAAATTTACATTGCCCACCTGCAAATCTGCCGATCACAAACTATCTGGACAGCATTCTCTCCGTGACCATTTTTTACAGAAAGTAGCTTTTTTCACTTTTTATTTTTTTACAAGTCAACTAAGTGTAATAACCGAAAGTTAGTTTGTATTAACTTATAACTCTTAGAAACTTTTTTGTCATTATGGCACCTAATCCAAAAGCTGGTCTATTTCAGACGAAAAATTTTTCGAGAATGAGTGGTAAAATTTAAAATTTTGTAAAACCAACTTCAATATAACAATAAACAATGAAATGAGAACTTCATTAATATATTCGAAGTAAATTAATTACTCATTATTAAGATAACTAAAAAACAACTCGTCAGATCTAGGTAAAATTTCTATGGGACCACACAAAAGGCAATTTCAAATAAAATAAGAATCATTGGTTGCGCGGAAAACCCATTCGTGTTTATTTTATATCGGACGGTAGGTGCCATAAGTCGCTTGTTCCTTTCCGAAAAAACGATATCATTCATACCCTCCTATTGACACATCGGGGTGGTGGGGTGGGAGGGGAAAGAAGATGATTCTAGAATGTCGCGTAATCATCGGAGCCGAGGACATATAAGACACGCGCGACCGTTGCGCGCCCTCTTCCCACCGCGCCAGTCATTGGAACAACAGCCTCTTCCCGCCGCGCCAGTCATTGGAACAACAGCTCTTTCCGCCGCAGTCATCGTTGAAACTACAACGTTTCTCTCCCAACGCACCCCTGGGGCCCCAGAGTGTCTGTCTAGAAGAAGTTCCAGAAGTTGCAGCTATAGTGCTCTACACAAATAGAAGAAACCCCGGTGAGTCAATATTCCTTTATTTACCGCTTGCCTGATATAATTGTTTTAACCCGCTCCAATTTGTGTTCTCCTAATCAGACAGGATTCCTTTTCAGCGATTTGGCACAATAGTTTAGTTTAGGGAAGAGCGAGTGCATTATACCGCATGCTATAGTAGTCGCTTTTACGTAAGCGTAGAAGCAATCGCATATACAGTCCACTGTAGTTAATATCTCGCGTAATAGGTTTAAGGTTCGACCGGGGAATTAGACTTCGGTAGCCTTAGACACGTGGCTCCACCATTTTATGGTCACTTCGGCAGGATTTGGTCGAATTGTTGAATTTATTAATTAGATAATGCACTCGATAGGAGTACCCTTAACCGACGAGCATGCATGCGTAGGTGTATGGATGTGAAGGAGGCGAGAGAGGTGTGTCAGGATCGTGCCAAATGGAAGTCTGTAGTCTCTGCCTACCCCTCTGGGTGACAGGCGTGAGTGTTTATGTATATGTATGTATAATGCACTCTAATTTATGGAATAGACTTAAATAGTGTTCGTTTAAATTTAAATTTTGATTAGGTACTCGCAAACAGAATTATTCGTTTTATAGCGCTCGTATTTGATTAAATTTAAAGCCTATTAAATAATTGAAACAGTGTAATAGGAACCGTTTGATACGCTTACCCACAATCTTGATAAAATTATTGAGTTTAGCAAATGACGCGTCACATCGACTCGCTGCGCAGGTGTTCGATTTAATTACGTAATACGGCATACCGAGCGTCCATCCTTCATTGTTTGTGCGTTGTGAGATTAATTGTGATTAATATAACTTATTATAATAATTTAAAATGGCAGTTAGTGGAAGTGAAATCAAAATTAAAACGTTTTATGCCAAGAGGGACATACTCTTTTCGCGTATGCAGAATATAAGTGATTATATAAAGAACATTAATATAGAAGCAGTGCGGGAAACCTTTTTGAATGAAATCGAAACGATAGATTCTGTGCGGATAGATTACGAGAGAATATTAGACCAAATTAATCATTTGGAATTACAAATCGACCCGAAATACATAGTGAACTACCAACCGCTGCTGGCATTCGAAGATATGTTGTGTCGCGTGAAAAGAACTGCGAGATCCCTACAATCTCAAAACGAAGCAAAGCCGGAAACACAGGTACGTCCAAGTGACTCGATTAGGTTGCCGCCAATAGATATTCCGGTATTCAATGGTGATATTAAGACGTGGCCCTTCTTCTTCAGTAGTTTTCAAAACAATATACACAATAACCCATCGTTATCGGACGCCGAAAAATTATATTACTTAATTAGTAAACTTAGTGGCAGGGCACAGTCGATCTGCTCTGGTTTTACACCTACAGCAAACAATTACTTATTAACCTGTACGCCAAGCGAGCGCGCGCCATGTTACACTCCCGTTCACTCGGGACCTTTTTGGCGGGAAAATTTCTAGGTTAGGAAATTTTTTGCAATATTGCAAATTTTGCTATATTTTCACTTTGAGACAATATTTATGGATAAAACTTACAGGAAGTCTTGTTGAATGTATAAACTATCGAATAAAATTATTTTTGGTTGCTAGAAATTGTAATAAAGTATATAAATTACACTGTATAGCATAATAGTAGTATAAACTTCAATTTTAGTGACAAAATTACTACTAATTTGAATTCTACACCTTTGTTTTTGTAGAAATTTATATGAAATTGTTTGGAAATATGTATATTTTATGTTTTATGTGTTTCCATTCGTTACTCATACCAAAATATTAAAATATTAAAAAATTAAAAAAAAAAAATAAAATAATATTTTATCTGTGACATTTCGAACAATATTTCTAAAATATGTTCGTGTGAATTTGAAATAAATACAACGTCATGTTATTTCAAAATATGTAGGAAAACTATTTTTACTTACATTTTACACTAAAAATAAATGAGAATTTGAAAAATAACACATTTATAACCCGCCCGCCAAAACAGGCCTTTCGGAATTTGAAGTACTTTTGGCAATTTACTTTTCACTTTTTATACCACAAATTACATATCTACGTGTTGACTATATTACAAGGAATATAAAAAAGTATAATACTTTCGTTTTTAGTCCAGACACAAATATAAAATTCTATAAAAAAGACGGACGGACCTTCATCAAAGTGACACGTGGAACGCCGGAAGTTCAGAGTGATTTCTTTTTTTTTTTTCTAAGAAACATTGCCAGGTTATGGTTTAAAATAAAAGAGCATATCTTTGTCTTTGATACTAATATCTATTGCATAGTGTCTTTGGTTTTGTTTAAAACGAAAAAATAGTTTTTTCATAGGTAGACATGTTTACATAATTCTGATCTAATTCGATCACTACTTGGCGGGCGTAAGGTTGGTATTGCGCGATCGAAAGTGAGCATGGCTTGGCGTACAGGTTAATATTCGAAACGCTTAAAACTAAATATGAAGATAGGAGAATGTTAGCTTCCGAATATTTGAACCAGATACTCGATCTTAAACCTATATCATCCGCGAACATCAACGGCTTAGAGCAGTTTCTAGATAAATTTGTGGCATCGGTGGCTGCACTTAAGAATTTGAAATTTAATGATCTTATGGACGTGGTGTTTCTCCATGTTGCATTAAAGAAATTAGACCCCGACACCGTGCGTGCGTTTGAAATGGAGCATCGTAGCTCGGAGATGCCTTCCTTTCATTCATTAGCATCGTTCGTACGAGATCAAATAAAGGTGATGCAGCGCTCTCCGAACGTTAAACAGGAGATTAAAAGGTGCGTCGACCGTAGACAGACTCAACCATCTAAAATAGCAGGGTCGTTAACTTACGTAACCGCTACGCCAACATCACTCCAGCATACTTGTATAGTATGTAAAGATAAACACGGTAATTTATATAATTGTGCGACTTTTCGTAAATATTCACCAAGCGAGCGTTATAAATTAGTATAGACAAACAACCTATGTTTGAACTGCTTAAGCGATAAGCATTTAGTTGCAAAATGCAATTCGAGTTCCGTATGTAGCAAGTGCGCCAGGAAACATCACACGCTATTACATTTTGAAAATAGCAACATAGCGGCGTCAAGTAAGGCGGACAAGGAATTCGCCCCTACTAAGGTCAACGATTCTAGCGGTCGACCTGGTGATGTCGCTCTGTGCTCATTGGCAAATATGGGAGCAAAACCTCCTTCAACCGTGTTACTGGGTACGGCAGGTATTTTGGTTAGGGATTCGCGTGGAAACGAACAAAGCGTCCGTGCACTGCTGGACAGCGGAGCCCAAAATAGCTTTATAACGCGACAATGTTGTCAGCGCTTAGGCTTAGTAATAAATAGGTCACTTTCATATCCGGTAATTAAAGGCATCGGAGGCACTAGTAAAGCGACACAGGGATATATAAATTTAAAAATTTATTCTCGGATAGATCGTAATGTTAACTTTGATATAAATGCACTAGTAGTAGATAGGGTCACTGAACGGTTGCCAACCGTTTCGGTTGACACCTCGGCAATGATCGAATTTGAGAATTTGACTCTGGCGGACGACACTTACGCCGTTCCTGGAAACATAGACATGCTCATTGGAGCATCGCTTTTCCCTCATCTTTTGTTAAACAATAAGGTCAGGGGCAACTCCTCGCATACTGCGCCTTACGCACTGGAAACCGTATTGGGCTATGTGATCCTTGGCTCCGCCCCCATCATAGATAGTATTTCGGCAACCTCTTATTGTGGTATGGCTGTCGAACCGCTCGAGTCGTTAGTCCGCAAATTTTGGGAGATGGAGGAGGTGAACGTCCCACCCATAGCTAGCTCAGATGACAGGTTATGCGAGGAAATTTACGTCCGCACGACCGTTCGTGATCGCAACGGTAGATATAGTGTAGCGCTACCCTTTAAAGGAGATGTTTTATCTCTCGGCGATTCGCGTCAAATGGCGGAAAAACGTTTCTACAGCTTGGAGCGTAGGATGCTCGCTTCACCCCAGTTAAAGGAAGCTTACGACGGCGTCATTAACGAATATATAAGAGAAGGTTACATATCACTTGTGGCTTCGAAATCAGATAACTACGAAGACACACCGTCGTATTTCATACCACACCACGGAGTCATTAGAGAGGACAAACTTACATCTAAGTTACGTGTAGTGCTCGACGCTAGTGCTAAAACTAGCACTCACCTGTCGCTTAACGATATCCTCTATAGTGGGCAAAATTTACAGGGCAGTTTATTTAATATAATAGTCAATTTTCGTTTGTTTAGTATAGCACTATCCGCCGATATTCGCCAAATGTTTCTTTGCATAGGGGTCCGTGAATGCGACCGTAGATTCCAACGCATTTTATATCGTTTCAACCCAAAGGAACCTCTAATGGTGTTTGAATTTAACCGCGTTTGTTTTGGTTTAAAGTCGAGCCCATTTCATGCGTTACGCACGGTGAGACAGCTCGCTCACGATGAAGATCCCTCTTATCCTAAAGCTAAGAGGGCAATTGAGAGCGCATTATATATGGATGATTTGTGTACTCGGTCGATAGCGTGGAGGAGGCAACCCTAACCACCGCCGAGGTTATAAGGCTCATGAAATCGTGTCAATTCGATCTTGTGAAGTGGACTAGTAATTCGCGTCTGGTTTTGGATACAATCCCACTATCACACCGTCTTTCGGCGATAAAGGAATTCGACGATTCTGATACACACAAGGTGCTCGGTCTGTGTTGCTCACCAGAGTCCGACGTGTTTAGCCTTAAGGTAAATCCGCCCGTAGAGAAATGCACAAAGCGCACAATACTGTCATGCGTTGCTAGATTATGGGACGTCATGGGTTTCGTAGCTCCGGTGGTATTATACGCTAAGCTTTTGATTAAACAACTTTGGTTATTGGAATGCGACTGGGATGACTCGCCGCCTGACAGCATTGTTCGGTTGTGGCAGCGCTTTAGAGAGGAACTTCCTTTATTAAGAGAAATTAAAATACCGCGTCATATAAACGTAGATAGGAATAGCGCCATAACGGTCGTTGGGTTTGCAGACGCCAGCGAGAAGGCTTACGGGGGCGTTGTATATTTCCACGTCCAGAATAATGGTAGAAATTCGATTAGCCTCATTAGTTCTAAGTCGAGAGTCTCCCCCCGGAAGGTTGTCTCTCTGGCGCGCTTAGAGCTTTGCGCAATATTAGTACTCACCAAGCTTATTACCGCAGTTATCAGCGCATGTAGGGATAGAGTTCACATAGAAAGGATATTTGCCTTTTCCGACTCCACCGTCGCCTTATGCTGGGTTCATTCTTCACCCCACCGTTGGGATACGTTTGTCGCGAACCGAGTGGCCAAGATACAAGACGAGTTAGAAACGCGGAACTTTTATCACGTGTCCGGCGAGGAAAACCCCGCCGATTGTCTATCCCGTGGACTCACCCCGATGCAAATAATGAACCACCCGCTTTGGTTCCACGGACCTGCTTGGGTTCACTTGGATCCCTCGCAATGGCCAATAACCGACTTCGAACCTTCGCCAGTGTTACAACCGCCGGAAGAGAAGAGACACGCTCTAGTGGCGAACGTTTCGAGCGAGGTTTCTCCAATCATTGCTTTGGCGAGCCGCTTGTCCTCTTGGTCGAAATTATTGCGTAGCGTAATTTACGTTTGTCGATTCGCAAAGCTGTTACCGCGACGTTCGTATGTCTTAGCATCCGATTATAACTATGCCGAGTCGCTAGTATTACGTGAACTTCAACGTGCGCACTTCTCTGAAGAAATTAGAAGATTACAATCGAATAGAGCTTGTAGTCGCGCCTTTCAACGCCTTAAGCCATTTTTACAGGATGAGAACAGACTTAGCATTTCCGCACGCCACAAATTATTAGATCGGTTAGTGCAATCGTTTTGGAAACGATGGAGGATTGAATACTTGCATACTTTGCAGTCTCGGCAAAAATGGAACACAGCAACTGAGCTTTTAGCTGTAGGAACTGTAGTTGTGCTCACCAAAGAGAATACACCGCCTCTCCACTGTCCGTTAGGAATTGTCGAAGAGGTCTTTCCCGGTTCCGACGGAGTAGTTAGGATAGCTCGCGTTAAGACCACGGTTGGGTCTTACCTGCGTCCTGTTGTCCGTTTGTGCCCCTTGCCTCTTCCATAATTTTAATTAGCTTTCTAGATTAACATTGTAGTTAAATTTAGGTAATCTTAGCATTAGTTAGTTATTTGTTAGTTGATCTTAGCTCTAGTTGTTTTAGTTAATTTTGAAGGAAATCCTTCAAGGGCGGGGGAGATGGTTGCGCGGAAAACCCATTCGTGTTTATTTTATATCGGACGGTAGGTGCCATAAGTCGCTTGTTCCTTTCCGAAGAAACGATATCATTCATACCCTCCTATCAACACATCGGGGTGGTGGGGTGAGAGGGGAAAGAAGATGATTCTAGAATGTCGCGTAATCATCGGAGCCGAGGACATATAAGACACGCGGGACCGTTGCGCGCCCTCTTCCCACCGCGCCAGTCATTGGAACAACAGCCTCTTCCCGCCGCGCCAGTCATTGGAACAACAGCTCTTTCCGCCGCAGTCGTCGTTGAAACTACAACGCATCTCTCCCGACGCACCCCTGGGGCCCCAGAGTGTCTGTCTAGAAGAAGTTCCAGAAGTTGCAGCTATAGTGCTCTACACAAATAGAAGAAACCCCGGTGAGTCAATATTCCTTTATTTACCGCCTGCCTGATATAATTGTTTTAACCCGCTCCAATTTGTGTTCTCCTAATCAGGCAGGATTCCTTTTCAGCGATTTGGCACAATAGTTTAGTTTAGGGAAGTGCGAGTGCATTATACCGCATGCTATAGTAGTCGCTTTTACGTAAGCGTAGAAGCAATCGCATATACAGTCCACTGTAGTTAATATCTCGCGTAATAGGTTTAAGGTTCGACCGGGGAATTAGACTTCGGCAGCCTTAGACACGTGGCTCCACCAATCATCAAAATCAGTTCACCCAGAACAAAGTTCTGAGGATACATAAAAAACATACAGTCGAATTGAATACCCCCTCTTTTTTGAAATCGGTTAAATATAAAGTATTCGCATTTTTATCTGCAAGCATACTTGAAGCATACTTGTCTGAACTGCCATGCTTAAATTATTTGTTTCCGAATTTAATTTGTTTACAAATACCGGGGTTAAATACCAGCTTAATGCTGCTGTGTATTTTACAATGTTTTGTAATTTATAGGGAGTGTAAAGAACCGGAGACCGTTTTACTGGAAATAAGGTATTCCATCTTATTCATTAGGGTGCCAAAGCATCTGAATTTTGATGGATGTACATGTCAGATCGCCAAAGCATCCACTTTTACCATTTGTCAGACTGTGGACTTGTTTGTCATACTTACACACACCATATCTTTATAGATAGAAAACATAAATTAGTATGTGCGCTCTTATTTACAAATTCATTATTCCTATATATTTTTATTTAGTTTATTTTATTTTCATCATCTATTTCAGTTTTTTATCGTTTATCTGTATCAGATACACATATTAGTGTATATTTTTTCCGATCTGTTACCGTTATTGGGAAGCGGGTTAGCAATCGCAGTTTTTTTTAATTTTAGTCGTTATTACGAAGACGCTGCTCCCCATCTTCTGATTTTATTCCTTTTGTCGCTTTTTACGATACCCATGGGATTATATGGGGTAGTGGATATTCTTACACCGCCACTTCATGGTAACTGCCACTACACCATGAAAAATGTTATTTTGCAGATATTTGACCATCTTTGTTCATAAACGGTTTCCTGTTGGACACCAACGTGTTTGAATATCTATTATTAGGGTATTTCTGCATTTTCTCTGATTCTGTGATATTACTAATATACAATAGCAGTAGAAAATTGACAGATATTTTCTTTATTAACTATTTGAAAATAAGAAATTACTTATTAAGGTAGTAAATACAAATTAATATTAAAGATCATATTTAAACAATTTAATAAAAACAATATGAATTCATTCAACAACAAAAGCTTAACTTAATCCTAAGAAGAAGTCCTGGTTGTATTGGTTTATTCTTTTGTCGATAAAATTTTGGAGCTCGCAGCAACAGCAGCCACCCACGAACCTGTAATTCGCAGCTGAAAAGAGTAACTTCTGAAGGTTATTTAGTCCGTCTCTTCGTAATGCTCACTCGAAAACAGAAAGCGCAATAAGTAATAAGGACTTATTAAAATGTTATCATCTGAGGTAGAATCGGATATCATCTCCGTACTTTTTGGAAATCTTGAAATTACTTTTTCATACCTTCTAATGTTCTATTTATATTGTTCTATTGTATCCATGTTCTAGATAGATATTTTTGATATTCCAATATTTTTGTTTTATACAGATGTGAGAAAGAAATGTTGCTGTTAGCTACGCCAGTATATTCCAAGTCTATGGCTGTTAGCAAACAAATTCAATTATTTGACAGAGACAAGAATAACTATTAAAATTACAAAAAATCTTATCCTACTATTCGGTATAATGTCACCATTTGTAGAACGTGAGTTGTGACAACCAATGATACTTTGCAATAAAACCTAAGTACATATTTATCTATCTAAAGTTAGTTAAATCATGAATTAAGCTACTGATAGCAGAAAGTTTTCAAATCACTGAACTCAAAACGCTAAAACTCACTAACTTACCGGCTACAAACATACCTAATGTAAAAATATGATTAATCTAAATGCTACAAATTGAGTTGCACACCCAGAAGTGTAGTAAATCAAAAACTAGCTTTCGCCCGCGACTTCGTCCGCGTAGAAAAAAGTGGTTCTAATAGGACTTTTAATTGATTTTTACGTTATTATTTTTTTTATAACATATTAATTATTAAGTAAAAATGTTCGAATACCCATAAAATATAATAATCTTTATTATAGTGTAGGAACTTAAAGATTAAATGAACATAAAATAAAATTCTGTTATATGTTATGAACGCGAAGCTCGGCCTTTGATCTAGTGAAAGTGACACAGGGGTATTATCTTTTTATAACGAAATCGAAATACCACACCTACCGCAGTATTTCTTTGTAAACAATATTTTTTTGTTTTTCCTTTGGATGCTAGAATCACCAGGCTACACTGTGAGCTTATTCTGGAGCATGCTACATACAACAGATCGTGAGAGAAGCAGCTTTCTCTCAAGTCTATGCCCCTTGCCTTAATAGTTTGACCTTGAGATTTGTTTATAGTCATCGCGAAGCAGACTTTGACGGGAAACTGTGCTCTCTTGAATTCTAAGTGGTAATTTGATGGTGTTAAGGGAATCCTAGGAATAAATACCGATTCTCCTCGAAAACAACCTGTCAGTATAGTTACCTAGATTACATTGCTACGCAATGATTTCACTTGCGTTCGGGGGCCATTGCATAATTTTTGTGGATTTATATTGCGCAACAACAGAATTGACAACACAACACATCTTTGAATTTTAATATGTGAGTTGGGAGACCGAGAGGCTTCAGTGTATTCAGAAACTCGAACGGATAATGAATGGCATCATTAGTGTCTATCACTGAGTCGGCGGATTTATATTGATATAAGATTATTTCATTTAAAACTGAGGCTTGTTCATTTTTTGGTGTTAGAATCGCACGCACATAACCATTCTGCAGGATTATCGTGAATATTATTAATGTTTGGTTAAATTTTTGCTAAATGCTCTCCTACAGTGGAAACAATTTTGCCTAGATATGTAGGGAGAAATATATTATTATCCAGTTCGGAGAAAACACCATTATCTTTTAGCAATATGTCTGAGAGCTATCTGGTACTTACATCAACTAAGATGGATTATTTTATTACGGCTTCGTATATTTTTGGTAAGGTTTAGTTTTATCGTTGAAGGCCACAAATGAGACCGCTTCACGTAAGCTTTAACTTCGCTTTCACTTTAAGTCCGCTTGCGTTCCTTCGGGTACTACTGGTAAAGACTGCCGGAAATCGCCTACGAACAATACAGTAACTCCTCCCATTTGACAATTACTATTCCTAATATCTTATAAAGATCTATTTAAGGCTTCGAAAGCCCCTATGTGAGCCATTGTATTCCCATACCAAATAATTAATTTCGTTATGAGGAGTACTTCTGCCATATTATTTTCTTGGGTATATTACAGAGCGGGGTTTCGTTTTGTATCAAATTGATAGGAAGTTTAAGCGCCGAGTGTGTAGTTTTACCTCCTTCCAGCAGAGTGGCAGCAATTCCGGACGATGAGACAGCTAAGGCGATATCACAATTGCTTCTAACTTTGGCCAACAGAAAATTTAATAGTAAAGTCTTGCCTGTTCCACCAGGAGCAACCAAGAAAAAAAATCACCTACACCTGCGTCGTTACTGGAACGTATTTTGTAATAGATATGTCTTTGTTCATTGGTTAATGAGCCTTCACTACTGACACCAGTTCTTCTAAGGAATTGATATTGCAACTTATTTCCTTCAGATAGATACAGTTATTTTGTAAGCCTACAAATTTTGAGGATCTACTGCTGTAGGCTTTGTCTTATATATGTTAATACGGCTTCTCCTATTGTGACTAGAGGTCCCTAGGTGACCATTTACCTATCGTCTACTTCAATGTCTTTTAAGTGTAAAACCACCGTCAGCCGGAGATCGTCTTCTGTACTGTGGGTACCCATAGTCACCTGCCTTTGTATCTCTCAAAAATTATCTGGGATATTTTTTTTTGATACATTTATTATCTTTCATGCAGGGCAGGGAGAATTATTATTAAGGTTCACACATGGACCGTGTATCATATTGTTTTTAATTATATCGTATAAAATAGGATCTTCATTTCGATTTGTCATCATATCAGCATATAAAGTTCATTCACCATGTTATACGAAATGCGATTGGAACCATCTATAAAAATAAGTGTATGTGAGGCAGACCTCGTTTCTGCCATTTGGTAGAGAATATAAAACAACGTAACTCTCCTAATATTTTTCCTTTGGTTAGAAGTGCCGTTATTTTCTTAACTATGAGATGATAAACCCTGGCTTTTATGTCCTATCTATCATAAATTTTTGCCCAGGAAAAAGCATCTCCGTGATTCCATCCCATCGAGGATTACAAGTATATGTTATGAAGAGATCGGGACGATCATATAGGCGCACATACCTACGTCTTTGCGTCTTGTGTCCGCTCATGCATGGCGCGGCAACGTGGCACCAATATCCTGTCTGCCTATCGCAAATTGTTAGTGTATATAACTATCCGCTCCAGGCTGCGCCTGACTTTTCTAAAATATAACTCAAACTTTCCGTATAGGTTTTCGCAAACACGTCAACTAAAATCTGGCTAAACAGCGAACGAAAGTATAGCAGATGATTATCTTCTCCTTTCCAAATCATCATTCGGTAAGATTAAAAACTTGCCGCAGATAACACTTTTTAAGAGGTTGTTTGGTCTTAAGATGGCACTGGGGTACGGAAATGGAGTATTCATCTTTGCCGCAGCAAAACAAAAGTGGATACTGTAATACGTCGTATGAGTGATGTATTACTTATTCGATGCAATGTGTTATCACGGTTCTCAATTACGATATCCTGCTTAGAAAATTGCTGTCAAACAATAACTAAAGCTTCTTCATTTGACGTAGGTTTAATGTACCGTCCAATGTGGCCATTCTATTAAACTTTCTTTCAGCATTTATACAACTTTATAAATGTATGTGGCCTAGCAGATACTTTGTCCAAGGCTTGTTTAACTCTTTTATACTTAATATAGTTAAAGCTACGTTATGAGTATGTAGCATTTCTTGTAATTGCCTTATCAAGCCAAGTTTTACATAAAGAAAGTTATTGCAACTCAATTGAAGTTCTCTATCGTCCACACCAACAATATGTCTGTAAGAAACCATAACTTTCGTCTTACTTGCGTTCACTATAATATTTCATATTACAAAAATTTACTTTGAATAATGCCGGCCATTAAATGACAACACAAAATTAAGTTGAATTTTACTCTGGTCCATTGTTTTGACATTTTAGTTATAGAAAAAGAATCAGTATTAACGTTACCCTGATTAAAATGTACTGTTTTAGAATTAGTAACAATATAACAGAGCTATAAAAATTTTAATTTCTGCCTCCTTCCTGGTCACCAAAATAAGCTTACCATTTTCGGAAATTTATTTTATTTATTAACTTACCATATTTGGCCTTAGCCATTGCTTCATAATTTTATCAACATATTCCGTGTCAATATCTGCCAATGTATTTTTATTTGCTGTTTGTAAAAAATAATAGGCATCTAAAATAATTACATACGAAAATGTGAGAATTCCTGAGCCAAGCAGTATAAAGGCTGTAACTTCAATTTACTTAAGTGAAGTATATTAGCGCCAATATTCCAACCACAAGCACAAGTAATGCCAACACACACATGCGTCGAGCGCAGTGCAACTGACATGCAGATTTCATCATGGTGTTTTCCTTTTCCTACACCCACGTAAACTGGTGGGGATTGAATCCGGTTTGTATGCATACTGTAAATTTACGGTGAATGCGTAAGAGCTAGTAGCGTATTAGCTACGAGTATCAAGGTTCCATTTTTAGTCGTTTTTAGGAAGACGCTATTGCCTGTTTCCTTATTGGTTTCCCTTATTCGCCTCCACCCACGGAATGATATAAGGTAGTGGATATTCTTACATCGCCACCACACGGTACCAAGTTCTATTTTTAAAATATACTCTATAAATTACATTTACGACTTTACGCAAAAATAAATTATCACAAAAATAAACTAAATTAAGCCAGCATTGTTAAGTAGCGGAAACTTGTTTCCATTTTTAGTATATATTCGTGTAGGGAGTTTATAAATTTCAACATAAATTAATTTATTTATCATAAAATTGATGAATTTATGTAAAGTGTGTCCAAAAGGTTGTGAAAATATAAATAAAATTTATTGCAATCACATTAAATTACAAATCACAATTTGTATTTAACTAGTAAAAATGATGAAATTATCGTGTGTTGGTGGCGTAAAAGAATCTATCACCTCGTTTCTTCCTATGGTATCGTGAGAGGCGACTATGGTGAATGCCACAAAAATCTTATGGGTTCCGATAGATGAAGGTATGACGAATCTCGTTTACGCCAGACGTAAAAATTTAAGACCGGCGACAGGCAGCAGTGTTAAATGTCTGGTGCTAAGATCATCAATCCGCCTGCCAAGTGTGATGATTATGGGGAGGATTATAGTATTGTGACGATTATAGGAGTTATAGTAGGGATTTACCGTAAGTCAAATTTATACGTAGTAGAGTCACGCTGCAGCTATAATGCAGTTGTAACAAGAATAGGTTGGCTCGACCAGGGTAGGACTACGCTTTCACAGAATACCAGTGTAAAATAGCAGATTAATGCTACTGTGTTTTGTATGGCGAGTGTAGAGTACCAGAAATCCTTTTTACTGGAAACAAGGCATTTGCTTGTAAGACCTTGTGGAGATTAAATATTTTTTTATATCTCGCTGATATTAAAAATACGTTGTAATTAAATTGTTAAACATAGTGCAAGGTTCTTCTTGCGGTAACGTCATGTGGCGGGTCGTCCACTTCCTTTTAAAATGGACGAGGAGGGCAATGGCGTTATACTTGTGAAAACGTCCGTTTGTGGGGGCTGGTCTGATTTGCTGTACGCTGATAATTTTCTAAATTTTTATTCGTCGTTTTTTAAGTACATCATAGAACGAGTACATGACGACTCCGTGGCGCAGTGGCTTAGCAATGAGTGGCTGCGCTGGGGGTCGCGGGTTCGAATTCCGCTCGGAACAAGTATTTGTATGGCCTACAAATAGTTGTTCCGGGTCTGGATGTTTGTCCTTGTGCAATTTATGTTTGTAAACTGCCCCCACAATACAAGAGAAAATCTTAGTGTAGGTGTAACGTTTAAAAAAAAAGACGTGTGGCACTCGGGGACTGCCGTGTTAAAGCTATTGCATAGCATTTTTTTATCAACTTATGCAATTATAATTAATTATTTATTTTATTTATGCAGTTAAGTCTTTGATATTAAATCAAGTTACACTTTTTGAGCGTGGTGACCGATAAGAAAACATTTTTTTTCTCTTATTGTATAAATGAGAAGTTAATATTGTTTAAAATATTTTTAATATCTTACAATACATGTAGGTTATTCAGGAATTTTTATCATTCAGTTAGCAGCTAGTGTACACGCATACGACTAGTCGCACGCACACAAACACCGTGCCGAAGTCTGCCGAGTGCCGAAGTCTGCCGAACTGAAACGACGTTAGACGATGCACGGCTTTCAACGCCACACCTCCGTGCCCGTCGGAGTTTACCAATAATCTGACGTCATACGACGTAATTCAAATAACTGCAAAACCAAACATAATATCTTAATTTAACAAAAATAGCCTTTCACAAAAAGTAGTTCTACTCTACCTAGTTCGCACTCTTCCTTAAGATAGTGATCATAAAAAGTAAACTCGCAGTGAGAGCACAAAAACTCAACACGATCAAGTAAATAAATTATATTTTCGGAGTTATTCATGTCAGCAACAATACGCCACGGTCTATTGTAGAAATTAACAACCCATTGGCAGTCATTGCAGTAAAACCTTATATTAAAATGAGTTTCTTCCCAAGGTCATATTAGGTTATTAGTCACAATATAAGAAAATGAACTTGTATTAAACCTGTCAATATCTACAATTAGTACTTATTTACAATAGTAAAATAAATGATAATATAGTCAATCTGTAATGTATCACGGCTGGGGAATCCTAGATATTTTTTCGTATTTAGTAAACGAATAACTAGTTGATAAATTAATCATGATATATATATTTTTTTCGCCGGAGACTAAAATGATACTGCTTTTTTTCGTAACTGCAGATTCTGTGGATTTATTTCATTATTTTGAACAATATACGAAACTTAAGTGACTAAAATTAAATCTAATCTGAACCAGAATCATAAAAACTGTATTATTCGGGCTAAACGAATCTAATAAAGATCTGTTATTTTTCTCCTGCGAAAAAAACAGACTATAGGAATCTATCGAATACCTACATAAACAAAATATCACCTATAAACAAAATATTACGAAGCGGAATAACTAATAAGAGTGGCAACGTCGCACTATGCAAAGGAATTGCGTTAAGACGATGTCGTTGAGAGCCGTGGTAGCTCACATGGTTAGCGCTCGTTATAGGTATCACAGTACGGGAGCAACCCGGGTTCGATCCCCACTGGCACCAATGAAATTGTTGCGTGCTGATTTAGCTATCAGTTGGAAAGTCTGTTTTTCTGGGCCGTTTTGTTTTGTTACACTGACATCTCGCAAGTCACCTAGGGACCTAGGAGGTTGTCGGTTGCTTATTTTTTATTTTTCTTTAAAATTTTCGTCGGTAAAATAACATATTTATAAAAGTAAAAAAAAGTAAAGTTACAGCCTATATACGTCCCACTGCTGGGCACAGGCCTCCTCTAATTTCTGAGAGGATTTTAAGGCAAGGAAATGTCCGCCACGCTGCCTCAATGCGTGTTGACGAACTTAACATTTCTTTGAAATACGTATTTTTTAATTTCTCAGATATGCGCTACCAGCATGCGACGACGCGGCCCGCGCCTTGCCGCCACTTGCGTTTGCTGCGCTTTGTCTCGTCACAGAGTGGCGAAATCACAGTAATATAGGTATTTTATAAACAGCACCTGTCTAATATTATGAAATATGTAGACAAAACTTAAAACTTACCTTGATAAATGTATACCCTTTTGTTTGTAATATTTTTTTTTAATTTATTATCATAAAAATAATACATATTTCTAAAAAGTAACCAAACCAAATTATTTTATTTTGTATTGCAAAGCGGTAGATATTTTTTTTTATATTCCTTTGATAAACAATGAAGGAGTAAAGTGGTTTCATCTCAACGATTTGGAGGTGATTTGGGTATTTTTTTATTTATTATGTGACACCGATAGAAATATTATGGCTTAACCAAATTACGTATCAAATCATGTAGATTACTAGCTATTTTTTCATATGTAATTTCTCTGTAAGTGTCGACGAAAAGTTGGTTCATCTGCACGCTTTTTTCAAGCTTTTTGCGAGAGAGCAGCCTTAATAATAAATGCACTTTGTTCATTCATATTCAAAATTTCAAAACTCTTCGACAAAGATAACAAAGACTGAGGGAAAGAAACGACGTTAGACCATCGTTAGACAATGCACTGCCTTCAAGCCACACCTCCGTGCCCGTCGGAGAGCGTGAGGTTTTTTTCGTTACGAAATTTCTGGATTTTCCCGCACTCAAGGTCCGCGATAGAAGCTATGCAATAGCTTAAAAACATATTTTAACTACGTGTGCTTCTGCTGCCGTTTTCCATTCTGTAAATTAATACTATGCTATGTTATAATAACTTTGAAAATTGATAAGTGATAGGCTAACTCAAAAATAAAAAAAAAAACATTTAGTATATTTAAAAATGACATTTGACAAACGATATTTATTTTCTTACGTCAAAGAAATAAAAATATATCATTTCATTGTGATTTTCAAAAATGTCCATTAAAAGTATTATACATAATATTATATAATAGTAATTTTGCACCGCCGCCACGCAGCAACTACAAAAACTGGCTACTTTAAAATAACTCTGAAGCTTATTAAAGTGCGCAAAATCATTATTGCACTAAAGTTTGCGCAAATAAGATGCATTCACTACTTCTGACAACAGTATCTGATATAACCATTAAACGATAAAATCGGAGGCGGGGTCGGATGCATTGACATAATTTTGGCACACCTAGATCGAAAATTAACAATTTGTGCTTTTGGTCAAATATAAGATCCGATTACGAGTATTACTCGAACCTAGTAAACGTGATGTGAATACTATATAGACACTTAAATATTATAATCACGTACACTTGTACCACGGATATGTAAGGTGTGTATTTTCAACAGACTTCAAAAAGTAGGTTCTCAACTCTTCGGAATATATTTGTTATGCTATTTTTGTTATAGATTTTTGTTACATAATATGTTATTCACCACGTGGTACGGTTTCAATTATTTATTTTGTTTTATTGATTGTCTGACGATGTCTATTTTTTTAGAGATTTACGATTTTAGATTTTTACGTGGTAGAGCCATGCTGCAGTTATATTAGTAGTATAGTTGTAGCACGAATGGGTCGGCTCGACCGGGGAAGGACCACGCTCTCACAGAATACCAGCGTGAAATAGTAGCTTAATGCTGCTGTATTTCGTATGGTGAGTGTAGAGAACCGGAGACCCTGTTTACTGGAAACGAGGCATTCCATCTTAGTCCTCACGGGTGACAACGCATCTGCATTTTGATTCGTAATCGAGGATAAATGTAGATGTCTGTGGGCCACAGCAACCACTTACCATCAGGTGGACTGTGTGCTCGTTTGTCACCCTATCCTATAAAAAAAAAAAAAAAAAAAAAAAAAGAAAGGGGAGTGATTGATTTTTAATAGGTTAAAATGTTTTGAAATCTTTAAACTTTTTTTATAGAAGAGGGGGCAAACTAGCATACGGTTCACCTGGCGTAAAGTGACTACCGCAGCCCATGACTAACCGCAACACCAGGGGAATTGCAGGTGCGCTGCTGGAACTTTAGAAAGAAGTAAGCTCTTTTCTTAAAGGTCCCCAGGTCGTATCGGTCTGGAAAACTCGCCGGTGGTAAGTTATTCCACAGAGAGGTCGTACGCGGAAGAAAACTCCTAGTGAAATGTACGGTGGTGGACTGTCAAGCATCCAGATGGTGTGGATGGTATCGGTAGGTTTGCTGCGTAGTGCGTTCATGAAATTTGGCGGCTGGGATTAATCTGAACAATTCCTCAGAGCACTTCCCATGATAGATGCCATAAAATATGCAAAGAGATGCAATATCTCTTCACAGCGTCAGTGAAGCGAGTCGAGCCAATTTGGCCTTCTCTTCCAATTGACCACAAAACTGCAAGTCACTCGATATGTCGACGTCGAGGATTCCGATACTGGCTGAGGCAACAAGGGAAGTGCCTTGAAATTGAGGAGATGCGATAAAGGGGTTCTTTTAAGCGGTTAACGTGCAAACTTGTGTCTTCTGAAGGTTTAACTAGACTAGATTTAGTCGCCCCTAATCCGAGACTCTGTTTAGCAACGACTCGACTTGAGACAGAAGTTTGCCCCGGTACTCGGTGACGTTTTCCAGAGAAATATTGGCACGACCTGTGTACAGAGCATCACCAGTGCTGTCATCTGCATAGTAATGAATGTTACGGGCTTGCAACATATCATTGATATTCAGAAGAAACAGCGTTGGCGATAGCACGCAGCCTTTTGGAATACCAGCATAAATAATCTTGTAATCGGAGCTTGCACCGTCTACAACGACCTTGATGCTCCGATCTGCAAGAAAGCTGGTTATTCAATTGCACAATTTCTCGGGAAGCCCATAGGAAGGGAGCTTCAAAAGAAGCACTTTGTGCCAAACCCGATCGGAGGCCTTCGCAATGTCCAAACTAACGGCTAATGCATCCCCCTTGGACACTAATGCCTCCGCCCATCTATGAGTTAGGTAGACCACAAGATCACCACCTGATCGACCAAGGTGTAAACCGTATTGGCGATCACTTATCAGCTGGTGATCCTCAAGGTACCTCATGAGCTGGCTGTTGACAATGGACACTGGAGGTGATGGCGATAGGCCGGTATTTGGATGGGTCTGAGTGGTCGCCTTTTTTTGGGATCGGGTGGATGAAAGCCGTCTTCCATGATTTTGGGACTATACCTAGAGAGTAGAAGTACCGAAAAAGACACGTTAAAACCGGTGTCAACTCTGGAGCACACGTCCTTAGCACAATTGTGCGGTTCCGTCGGGCCCACTCGAGTTGTCGATGTCCAGGGAGAGGAGTGCTTTGAAAACCGAGCACTGTGTGAACTGCACTTCTGGTATGGAGCACTCACACCGCGGGATGGTCAGCGGCGTACTTACCCCGTCATCGAGAGTCGAGTTGGACTCAAAGAAAGAGCCTAGAAGATCGGCTTTCTCCTTTGCGGTATGGGCCAATGAGTCGTCCTCCCATTGCAGAGATGGAAGAGATGGCTGACAGAAATTCCTATGGAAAGCCTTGGCGAGAAACCAGAATGCACAGGTTCCAGAAAGAAGATGAACTAGAATCTCGCCAATTCTGCCTATGTACTTTGACTTTGCCTTGGCAATGACTCTTTTGAAGGACCTAGAGACGGAATTATACTTCTTCTTTAGAGCGCTGGTGTTTACATCCCGGGACGTTGATGCGTCAGCCTAAGCTTGGTAGCACTCCTGATTATAGCATGATGCTATTTTACAGGAACGACCAAACCATGGCTGAGATTTGCACCACATGGACCGATGGGCACCACAGAGGAAGGAATAAAAAGTTCCATACCCTGAAGTACCACATCAGTAACAGAATCCGCAACAACTTTGGGATAGTCCGGAAGCAAACTCGCCCTCAAGGGTAGGATGCAAAGAAAGACCGCATCCTACCCTAATCGGCTGACCTATAGGTGCCAAACACGGCGGAAGCCTGTTGAAAGCAACTGCAATTTTAGCGTGAGCAGTGAGCACCACACTCTGGACAAGACAATGGTCTGAGGAGCCGAAAGGGGCGTCGACGGTAAATTGATATCCGTCCGAATGAAAGGACAGCTTAACCGTACGATAGAGTACCCGCTCTCCACTTCACCGCACTTGCCCTTTGCCGCTGACGTATACTGAGACGAAACAAGAGACCATTCTACACGTTTTTTTATACAATTATGTGTCCGGCACCGCATACCGCAGCGTTGTGCGTTACGATCAAGAGCCCAAAGTTTTCGACAGTGCGTCGCAAAGTAATTTTATGACGCATCAATATTGTCAACGCTTAGCATTATTTGCAAATGAAACGCCTTCATGTCCCGTAGTGAAGGGAATTGGGGGAAATAAAATGGTCCAGGGTTCGATCGATTCAAAGTTTTATTCGCGTTTCGATCGCAGTGTTATTTTTAATATAAATTCATTACTTGTAGACAAAGTGACGTAGCGTCTGTCAACGGTTTCAGTCAACGCCTCCGCAATGACCAATTTCAATAATTTCTATTATTTTTTTTTTATAGAAGAGGGGGCAAACGAGCATGCGGCTCACCTGATGTTAAGTGACTACCGCCGCCCATGATCAACCGCAACACCAGGAGAATTGCGGGTGCGTTGCCGGCCCTTTAGAAAGGAGTAAGCTCTTTTCTTGAAGGTCCCCAGGTCGTATCGGTCCGGAAAAATCGCCGGTGATAAACTATTCCACAGAGAGGTTGTACGTGGAAGAAAACTCCTTGTGAAACGTACAGTGGTGGACCGCCAAGCATCCAGATGGTGTGGATGGTATCGGGACGTTTGCCGTGTAGTGCGTTCACGAAATTTGGCGGCTGGGATTAGTCCGAACAATTCCTCAGAGCACTCCCCGTGATAGATGCGATAAAATACGCAAAGAGATGCAACATCTCTTCGCAGCGCCAGTGAATCGAGCCGATCGGAAAGCACTTGGTCGTCGACGATTCGAGCCGCTCTGCGCTGGATGCGGTCAAGTGGAAGGAGCTGGTACTGGGGAGCCCCAGCCCAGAGATGGGAACAGTATTCCATGTGCGGCCGAACCTGCGCCTTGTAAAGTTGCAGGCGGTGTGCCGGCATGAAATACTGTCCCGCTCTGCTGAGCACGCCAAGCTTTTTAGAGGCCAATTTGGCCTTCCCTTCCAAGTGACCACGAAACTGCACGTCCTCGATATGTCGACGCCAAGGATTCCGATACTGGCTGAGGCAACAAGGGGAGTGCCTTGAAACTGAGGGGATACGACAAAGGGGTTCTTTTTAGCGGTTAACGCGCAAACTTGTGTCTTCTGGGGGTTAAACTGGACTAGATTTAGTCGTCCCCAATCCGAGACTCTGTTCAGCAAAGACTCGACTTCAGACACAAGTTTGTCCCGGCACTCGGAGACGTTTTCCCGAGAAATATTGGCTCGGCCGGTGTAAAGAGCATCACCAGTGCTGTCATCCGCATAGCAATGAATGTTACGGGTATGCAACATATCATTGATATGCAGAAGAAACAGCGTTGGCGATAGCACGCAGCCCTGTGGAACACCAGCATTAATAGGCTTGCAATCGGAGCTTGCACCGTCTACAACGACCTTGATGCTCCGATCTGCAAGAAAGCTGGTGATCCAATTGCACAATTTCTCGGGAAGCCCATAGGAAGGGAGCTTCGAAAGAAGCGCTTTGTGCCAAACCCGATCGAAGGCCTTCGCAATGTCCAAACTAACGGCCAATGCCTCCCCCTTGAACTCTACTGCCTCCGCCCGTCTGTGAGTGAGGTAGACCAGAAGATCACCAGCTGACCGACCACGGCGAAAACCGTATTGGCGGTCACTAATCAGCTGGTGATCTTCAAGGTACCTCATGAGCTGGCAGTTTACAATGGACTCCATTGTTTTGAGAGAACAAGGAGGTGATGGCGATTGGCCGGTAGTTCGACGGGTCTGAGCGGTCGCCTTTTTTGGGGATCGGGTGGACGAAAGCCGTCTTCCACGATTTTGGGACTACGCCTAGGGAGTAGGAGTACCGGAAAAGACGCGTTAAAACCGGTGCCAACTCTGGAGCACACGTCCTCAGCACAATTGGGGGGATTCCGTCAGGCCCACTCGTCTTGTGGATGTCCAGGGAGAGGAGTGCTTTGCGAACCGAGCGCTGTGTGAACTGCACTTCCGGCATGGAGCACCGGCACGTCCAAATGGCTGCAGATTCGTTGCTACAGCAAATCCCCTAAGCAGAGATCGTGATCCTCGGCGACTTTAACGCCCATCACGCCGAATGGCTTGGTTCACGTTTAACCTATCATGCGGGGAGATCTGTTCACGATTTTGCCTTGACATATGGTCTGACTCAACTTCGCCTACGCGGATTCCAGATGTGGAGGATCATGCACCTTCCCTGTTGGACCTTCTGCTGACCTCTCACCCGGACGGATATCAGATTTCCGTCGACGCCCCTTTAGGCTCCTCGGACCATTGTCTGATCCGGAGTGTTGTGCCACTCACGCTGAAATCGCGGTTGCATTCTGCAGGCTGCCGCCGTGTTTGGCACTATAGGTCAGCCGATTGGGATGGGATGCGGTCTTTCTTTGCATCCTACCCTTGGGGGCGGGTTTGCTTCTCGCCGGATGATCCCAACGTTGTTGCGGATTCTGTTACTGATGTGGTACTTCAGGGTATGGAACTTTTTATTCCTTCCTCTGTGGTGCCCATTGGAGGCAAATCTCAGCCATGGTTTGGTCGCTCCTGTAAAATAGCATCATGCTATAAGCAGGAGTGCTACCAAGCCTGGGTTGATGCATCAGCGTCCCGGGACGTAAACACCAGCGCTCTAAAAAAGAAGTATAATTCCGCCTCTAGGTCCTTCAAAAGAGTCATTGCCAAGGCAAAGTCAGAGCACATAGGCAGAATTGGCGAGAAACTAGTTCGCCTTCCTTCTGGAACCCGTGCATTCTGGTCTCTCGCCAAGGCTGTCCAGGGGAATTTCTGTCAGCCATCTCTTCCATCTCTGCACAGGGAGGACGACTCACTGGCCCATACTGCAAAGGAGAAAGCCGATCTTCTAGGCTCCTTCTTTGCGTCTAACTCGACTCTCGATGACGGGGGGAGTACGCCGCCGACCATCCCGCGGTGTGAGTGCTCCATGCCGGAAGTGCAGTTCACAAAGCGCTCGGTTCGCAAAGCACTCCTCTCCCTGGACATCCACAAGTCGAGTGGGCCTGACGGAATCCCCCCAATTGTGCTGAGGACGTGTGCTCCAGAGTTGGCACCGGTTTTAACGCGTCTTTTCCGGTACTCCTACTCCCTAGGCGTAGTCCCAAAATCGTGGAAGACGGCTTTCGTCCACCTGATCCCTAAAAAAGGCGACCGCTCAGACCCGTCCAACTACCGGCCAATCGCCATCACCTCCTTTTTCTCCAAAACAATGGAGTCCATTGTAAACTGCCAGCTCATGAGGTACCTTGAGGATCACCAGCTGATTAGTGACCGCCAATACGGTTTTCGCCGTGGTCGGTCAGCTGGTGATCTTCTGGTCTACCTCACTCACAGATGGGCGGAGGCAGTAGAGTTCAAGGGGGAGGCATTGGCCGTTAGTTTGGACATTGCGAAGGCCTTCGATCGGGTTTGGCACAAAGCGCTTCTTTCGAAGCTCCCTTCCTATGGGCTTCCCGAGAAATTGTGCAATTGGATCACCAGCTTTCTTGCAGATCGGAGCATCAAGGTCGTTGTAGACGGTGCAAGCTCCGATTGCAAGCCTATTAATGCTGGTGTTCCACAGGGCTGCGTGCTATCGCCAACGCTGTTTCTTCTGCATATCAATGATATGTTGCATACCCGTAACATTCATTGCTATGCAGATGACAGCACTGGTGATGCTCTTTACACCGGCCGAGCCAATATTTCTCGGGAAAACGTCTCCGAGTGCCGGGACAAACTTGTGTCTGAAGTCGAGTCTTTGCTGAACAGAGTCTCGGATTGGGGACGACTAAATCTAGTCCAGTTTAACCCCCAGAAGACACAAGTTTGCGCGTTAACCGCTAAAAAGAACCCCTTTGTCGTATCCCCTCAGTTTCAAGGCACTCCCCTTGTTGCCTCAGCCAGTATCGGAATCCTCGGCGTCGACATATCGAGTGACGTGCAGTTTCGTGGTCACTTGGAAGGGAAGGCCAAATTGGCCTCTAAAAAGCTTGGCGTGCTCAGCAGAGCGGGACAGTATTTCATGCCGGCACACCGCCTGCAACTTTACAAGGCGCAGGTTCGGCCGCACATGGAATACTGTTCCCATCTCTGGGCTGGGGCTCCCCAGTACCAGCTCCTTCCACTTGACCGCATCCAGCGCAGAGCGGCTCGAATCGTCGACGACGGAGTGCTTTCCGATCGGCTCGATTCACTGGCGTTGCGAAGAGATGTTGCATCTCTTTGCGTATTTTATCGCATCTATCACGGGGAGTGCTCTGAGGAATTGTTCGGATTAATCCCAGCCGCCAAATTTCGTGAACGCACGACACGGCAAACGTCCCGATACCATCCACACCATCTGGATGCTTGGCGGTCCACCACTGTACGTTTCACAAGGAGTTTTCTTCCACGTACAACCTCTCTGTGGAATAGTTTATCATCGGCGATTTTTCCGGACCGATACGACCTGGGGACCTTCAAGAAAAGAGCTTACTCCTTTCTAAAGGGCCGGCAACGCACCCGCAATTCTCCTGGTGTTGCGGTTGATCATGGGCGGCGGTAGTCACTTAACATCAGGTGAGCCGCATGCTCGTTTGCCCCCTCTTCTATAAAAAAAAAAAAAAAAAAAAAGTTTTGTATAAGAAATTTAAAAGTGTTTTAATAGTGAAATGAATAGAGAAAGTGTAAATTAAACTATTGTATTAGTTAAGATATGTATAATTTCAAGTGGAAAACATTGTTTTAACTTTCTATGTTAAATATTAAAGTAATTTCAACGTTGAACATGTGAGTAAAATAGGCATATTTTGTTAAGTAAATAAAAGGTTTTTTGTGATATAAAAATGTAATGTATATCGCAATATAGATAATTTTTTGTGCTATCTTTATAAGTAAATCGTATAAATGTATGTCTTATACAAAATAAATTATTGAGAAAACCGTGAGAGAGTGATAGTACAAATTGATGTAATTGAGTTGCGCAGGCGCGCAAATGGCGCGGCTCACTTTCGCGTATAGCTCAGGGGTAGCTCAGTAAACGAGTTTTCTTGCAATCGTTCGGGAATCCTTCGGGGAAGTTCGGGAATCGTTCGGGAATCCTTCGGGATTAGTTCGGGAATCCTTCGGGATTAGTTCGGGGATCCTTCGGGATTAGTTCGGGAATCCTTCAGGATTAGTTCAGGAAAAGTGCAAGACCAGCAGTCAATAAGAAGAAAAAGTGTAGCGAAGTGATAGGGAAAAGTGATTACTCTCTCACGGAACGGTTTGAAGATAATTGCTGTTTTATTCCCAAGAAATTCATCCCTCATAATTATACAGTCCACATCGAAAAATTAAGGCGTTGGGACCGGGACGACTTCGGAAGACCCGTAATCCCCGCCTGAACCCATTTTCTGAAAAGGAAGAGGTTATCGCCCTTGTGTGTTACTAGATTCTTAATCGAGGATAGATGTGGATATCTATGGACTACAACATCTACTTACCATCAGGTGGACCGTGTGCTAGTTTGTCACCCCTACTGTGAAAATACGAAAAACAAGTAATGAAAATAATGGCACTTCTATCCAAAGGAAAAATATTAGGAGACGTACGTTGTTTCATGTTCTCTATCGAATATTTACAACAGTTCTTTTTCGTACTTTCGAGGAATTCTATAGTGGTACAAGCAGATTACGTTTTCGTTGTCTTTCATTTTATACTACATCACTAAAAAAATAACCAGCTTGAATAGCATTAAATTATAGTGGTCTTTCAAGGAATTTAATATATAAATAAATTTGGAAATAGTTATTACTATTTAATTTAAAAAAATATTAATATTTTTGAAATTAAAATGGGCTTACTCTTGACCTCCATGTAGTTTGGGGGCAAAGATGAGTTCTACGATGGAGCGAGCACCTTGAAGAGGTCCAGTTTAGGTACTCGGAAATACAGAAACTGGTAGGGCATTTACAAAAGATGATTTACAAAATTCGGAACGTCAACCAAGTGTGGATACTACTCCGATAGGTGAATGGAGATAGCAGTATGATTTTATGAAGCTCATAGGCACACTCTCCGTTTACGCAATAATATTAATTTTAGTTGTACTTTGTACAATAGTAGTATGTTAATTCTTCGGCACTCTAAATTTACATTGCCCACCTGCAAATCTGCCGATCACAAACTATCTGGACAGCATTCTCTCCGTGACCATTTTTTACAGAAAGTAGCTTTTTTCACTTTTTATTTTTTTACAAGTCAACTAAGTGTAATAACCGAAAGTTAGTTTGTATTAACTTATAACTCTTAGAAACTTTTTTGTCATTATGGCACCTAATCCAAAAGCTGGTCTATTTCAGACGAAAAATTTTTCGAGAATGAGTGGTAAAATTTAAAATTTTGTAAAACCAACTTCAATATAACAATAAACAATGAAATGAGAACTTCATTAATATATTCGAAGTAAATTAATTACTCATTATTAAGATAACTAAAAAACAACTCGTCAGATCTAGGTAAAATTTCTATGGGACCACACAAAAGGCAATTTCAAATAAAATAAGAATCATTGGTTGCGCGGAAAACCCATTCGTGTTTATTTTATATCGGACGGTAGGTGCCATAAGTCGCTTGTTCCTTTCCGAAAAAACGATATCATTCATACCCTCCTATTGACACATCGGGGTGGTGGGGTGGGAGGGGAAAGAAGATGATTCTAGAATGTCGCGTAATCATCGGAGCCGAGGACATATAAGACACGCGCGACCGTTGCGCGCCCTCTTCCCACCGCGCCAGTCATTGGAACAACAGCCTCTTCCCGCCGCGCCAGTCATTGGAACAACAGCTCTTTCCGCCGCAGTCATCGTTGAAACTACAACGTTTCTCTCCCAACGCACCCCTGGGGCCCCAGAGTGTCTGTCTAGAAGAAGTTCCAGAAGTTGCAGCTATAGTGCTCTACACAAATAGAAGAAACCCCGGTGAGTCAATATTCCTTTATTTACCGCTTGCCTGATATAATTGTTTTAACCCGCTCCAATTTGTGTTCTCCTAATCAGACAGGATTCCTTTTCAGCGATTTGGCACAATAGTTTAGTTTAGGGAAGAGCGAGTGCATTATACCGCATGCTATAGTAGTCGCTTTTACGTAAGCGTAGAAGCAATCGCATATACAGTCCACTGTAGTTAATATCTCGCGTAATAGGTTTAAGGTTCGACCGGGGAATTAGACTTCGGTAGCCTTAGACACGTGGCTCCACCATTTTATGGTCACTTCGGCAGGATTTGGTCGAATTGTTGAATTTATTAATTAGATAATGCACTCGATAGGAGTACCCTTAACCGACGAGCATGCATGCGTAGGTGTATGGATGTGAAGGAGGCGAGAGAGGTGTGTCAGGATCGTGCCAAATGGAAGTCTGTAGTCTCTGCCTACCCCTCTGGGTGACAGGCGTGAGTGTTTATGTATATGTATGTATAATGCACTCTAATTTATGGAATAGACTTAAATAGTGTTCGTTTAAATTTAAATTTTGATTAGGTACTCGCAAACAGAATTATTCGTTTTATAGCGCTCGTATTTGATTAAATTTAAAGCCTATTAAATAATTGAAACAGTGTAATAGGAACCGTTTGATACGCTTACCCACAATCTTGATAAAATTATTGAGTTTAGCAAATGACGCGTCACATCGACTCGCTGCGCAGGTGTTCGATTTAATTACGTAATACGGCATACCGAGCGTCCATCCTTCATTGTTTGTGCGTTGTGAGATTAATTGTGATTAATATAACTTATTATAATAATTTAAAATGGCAGTTAGTGGAAGTGAAATCAAAATTAAAACGTTTTATGCCAAGAGGGACATACTCTTTTCGCGTATGCAGAATATAAGTGATTATATAAAGAACATTAATATAGAAGCAGTGCGGGAAACCTTTTTGAATGAAATCGAAACGATAGATTCTGTGCGGATAGATTACGAGAGAATATTAGACCAAATTAATCATTTGGAATTACAAATCGACCCGAAATACATAGTGAACTACCAACCGCTGCTGG
Source organism: Parnassius smintheus behrii (assembly GCA_036936625.1). Taxonomy (NCBI): domain Eukaryota; kingdom Metazoa; phylum Arthropoda; class Insecta; order Lepidoptera; family Papilionidae; genus Parnassius; species Parnassius smintheus. The sequence goes on along the minus strand of JAUPFT010000010.1, from coordinate 25,522,625 downwards.
CATTCGAAGATATGTTGTGTCGCGTGAAAAGAACTGCGAGATCCCTACAATCTCAAAACGAAGCAAAGCCGGAAACACAGGTACGTCCAAGTGACTCGATTAGGTTGCCGCCAATAGATATTCCGGTATTCAATGGTGATATTAAGACGTGGCCCTTCTTCTTCAGTAGTTTTCAAAACAATATACACAATAACCCATCGTTATCGGACGCCGAAAAATTATATTACTTAATTAGTAAACTTAGTGGCAGGGCACAGTCGATCTGCTCTGGTTTTACACCTACAGCAAACAATTACTTATTAATATTCGAAACGCTTAAAACTAAATATGAAGATAGGAGAATGTTAGCTTCCGAATATTTGAACCAGATACTCGATCTTAAACCTATATCATCCGCGAACATCAACGGCTTAGAGCAGTTTCTAGATAAATTTGTGGCATCGGTGGCTGCACTTAAGAATTTGAAATTTAATGATCTTATGGACGTGGTGTTTCTCCATGTTGCATTAAAGAAATTAGACCCCGACACCGTGCGTGCGTTTGAAATGGAGCATCGTAGCTCGGAGATGCCTTCCTTTCATTCATTAGCATCGTTCGTACGAGATCAAATAAAGGTGATGCAGCGCTCTCCGAACGTTAAACAGGAGATTAAAAGGTGCGTCGACCGTAGACAGACTCAACCATCTAAAATAGCAGGGTCGTTAACTTACGTAACCGCTACGCCAACATCACTCCAGCATACTTGTATAGTATGTAAAGATAAACACGGTAATTTATATAATTGTGCGACTTTTCGTAAATATTCACCAAGCGAGCGTTATAAATTAGTATAGACAAACAACCTATGTTTGAACTGCTTAAGCGATAAGCATTTAGTTGCAAAATGCAATTCGAGTTCCGTATGTAGCAAGTGCGCCAGGAAACATCACACGCTATTACATTTTGAAAATAGCAACATAGCGGCGTCAAGTAAGGCGGACAAGGAATTCGCCCCTACTAAGGTCAACGATTCTAGCGGTCGACCTGGTGATGTCGCTCTGTGCTCATTGGCAAATATGGGAGCAAAACCTCCTTCAACCGTGTTACTGGGTACGGCAGGTATTTTGGTTAGGGATTCGCGTGGAAACGAACAAAGCGTCCGTGCACTGCTGGACAGCGGAGCCCAAAATAGCTTTATAACGCGACAATGTTGTCAGCGCTTAGGCTTAGTAATAAATAGGTCACTTTCATATCCGGTAATTAAAGGCATCGGAGGCACTAGTAAAGCGACACAGGGATATATAAATTTAAAAATTTATTCTCGGATAGATCGTAATGTTAACTTTGATATAAATGCACTAGTAGTAGATAGGGTCACTGAACGGTTGCCAACCGTTTCGGTTGACACCTCGGCAATGATCGAATTTGAGAATTTGACTCTGGCGGACGACACTTACGCCGTTCCTGGAAACATAGACATGCTCATTGGAGCATCGCTTTTCCCTCATCTTTTGTTAAACAATAAGGTCAGGGGCAACTCCTCGCATACTGCGCCTTACGCACTGGAAACCGTATTGGGCTATGTGATCCTTGGCTCCGCCCCCATCATAGATAGTATTTCGGCAACCTCTTATTGTGGTATGGCTGTCGAACCGCTCGAGTCGTTAGTCCGCAAATTTTGGGAGATGGAGGAGGTGAACGTCCCACCCATAGCTAGCTCAGATGACAGGTTATGCGAGGAAATTTACGTCCGCACGACCGTTCGTGATCGCAACGGTAGATATAGTGTAGCGCTACCCTTTAAAGGAGATGTTTTATCTCTCGGCGATTCGCGTCAAATGGCGGAAAAACGTTTCTACAGCTTGGAGCGTAGGATGCTCGCTTCACCCCAGTTAAAGGAAGCTTACGACGGCGTCATTAACGAATATATAAGAGAAGGTTACATATCACTTGTGGCTTCGAAATCAGATAACTACGAAGACACACCGTCGTATTTCATACCACACCACGGAGTCATTAGAGAGGACAAACTTACATCTAAGTTACGTGTAGTGCTCGACGCTAGTGCTAAAACTAGCACTCACCTGTCGCTTAACGATATCCTCTATAGTGGGCAAAATTTACAGGGCAGTTTATTTAATATAATAGTCAATTTTCGTTTGTTTAGTATAGCACTATCCGCCGATATTCGCCAAATGTTTCTTTGCATAGGGGTCCGTGAATGCGACCGTAGATTCCAACGCATTTTATATCGTTTCAACCCAAAGGAACCTCTAATGGTGTTTGAATTTAACCGCGTTTGTTTTGGTTTAAAGTCGAGCCCATTTCATGCGTTACGCACGGTGAGACAGCTCGCTCACGATGAAGATCCCTCTTATCCTAAAGCTAAGAGGGCAATTGAGAGCGCATTATATATGGATGATTTGTGTACTCGGTCGATAGCGTGGAGGAGGCAACCCTAACCACCGCCGAGGTTATAAGGCTCATGAAATCGTGTCAATTCGATCTTGTGAAGTGGACTAGTAATTCGCGTCTGGTTTTGGATACAATCCCACTATCACACCGTCTTTCGGCGATAAAGGAATTCGACGATTCTGATACACACAAGGTGCTCGGTCTGTGTTGCTCACCAGAGTCCGACGTGTTTAGCCTTAAGGTAAATCCGCCCGTAGAGAAATGCACAAAGCGCACAATACTGTCATGCGTTGCTAGATTATGGGACGTCATGGGTTTCGTAGCTCCGGTGGTATTATACGCTAAGCTTTTGATTAAACAACTTTGGTTATTGGAATGCGACTGGGATGACTCGCCGCCTGACAGCATTGTTCGGTTGTGGCAGCGCTTTAGAGAGGAACTTCCTTTATTAAGAGAAATTAAAATACCGCGTCATATAAACGTAGATAGGAATAGCGCCATAACGGTCGTTGGGTTTGCAGACGCCAGCGAGAAGGCTTACGGGGGCGTTGTATATTTCCACGTCCAGAATAATGGTAGAAATTCGATTAGCCTCATTAGTTCTAAGTCGAGAGTCTCCCCCCGGAAGGTTGTCTCTCTGGCGCGCTTAGAGCTTTGCGCAATATTAGTACTCACCAAGCTTATTACCGCAGTTATCAGCGCATGTAGGGATAGAGTTCACATAGAAAGGATATTTGCCTTTTCCGACTCCACCGTCGCCTTATGCTGGGTTCATTCTTCACCCCACCGTTGGGATACGTTTGTCGCGAACCGAGTGGCCAAGATACAAGACGAGTTAGAAACGCGGAACTTTTATCACGTGTCCGGCGAGGAAAACCCCGCCGATTGTCTATCCCGTGGACTCACCCCGATGCAAATAATGAACCACCCGCTTTGGTTCCACGGACCTGCTTGGGTTCACTTGGATCCCTCGCAATGGCCAATAACCGACTTCGAACCTTCGCCAGTGTTACAACCGCCGGAAGAGAAGAGACACGCTCTAGTGGCGAACGTTTCGAGCGAGGTTTCTCCAATCATTGCTTTGGCGAGCCGCTTGTCCTCTTGGTCGAAATTATTGCGTAGCGTAATTTACGTTTGTCGATTCGCAAAGCTGTTACCGCGACGTTCGTATGTCTTAGCATCCGATTATAACTATGCCGAGTCGCTAGTATTACGTGAACTTCAACGTGCGCACTTCTCTGAAGAAATTAGAAGATTACAATCGAATAGAGCTTGTAGTCGCGCCTTTCAACGCCTTAAGCCATTTTTACAGGATGAGAACAGACTTAGCATTTCCGCACGCCACAAATTATTAGATCGGTTAGTGCAATCGTTTTGGAAACGATGGAGGATTGAATACTTGCATACTTTGCAGTCTCGGCAAAAATGGAACACAGCAACTGAGCTTTTAGCTGTAGGAACTGTAGTTGTGCTCACCAAAGAGAATACACCGCCTCTCCACTGTCCGTTAGGAATTGTCGAAGAGGTCTTTCCCGGTTCCGACGGAGTAGTTAGGATAGCTCGCGTTAAGACCACGGTTGGGTCTTACCTGCGTCCTGTTGTCCGTTTGTGCCCCTTGCCTCTTCCATAATTTTAATTAGCTTTCTAGATTAACATTGTAGTTAAATTTAGGTAATCTTAGCATTAGTTAGTTATTTGTTAGTTGATCTTAGCTCTAGTTGTTTTAGTTAATTTTGAAGGAAATCCTTCAAGGGCGGGGGAGATGGTTGCGCGGAAAACCCATTCGTGTTTATTTTATATCGGACGGTAGGTGCCATAAGTCGCTTGTTCCTTTCCGAAGAAACGATATCATTCATACCCTCCTATCAACACATCGGGGTGGTGGGGTGAGAGGGGAAAGAAGATGATTCTAGAATGTCGCGTAATCATCGGAGCCGAGGACATATAAGACACGCGGGACCGTTGCGCGCCCTCTTCCCACCGCGCCAGTCATTGGAACAACAGCCTCTTCCCGCCGCGCCAGTCATTGGAACAACAGCTCTTTCCGCCGCAGTCGTCGTTGAAACTACAACGCATCTCTCCCGACGCACCCCTGGGGCCCCAGAGTGTCTGTCTAGAAGAAGTTCCAGAAGTTGCAGCTATAGTGCTCTACACAAATAGAAGAAACCCCGGTGAGTCAATATTCCTTTATTTACCGCCTGCCTGATATAATTGTTTTAACCCGCTCCAATTTGTGTTCTCCTAATCAGGCAGGATTCCTTTTCAGCGATTTGGCACAATAGTTTAGTTTAGGGAAGTGCGAGTGCATTATACCGCATGCTATAGTAGTCGCTTTTACGTAAGCGTAGAAGCAATCGCATATACAGTCCACTGTAGTTAATATCTCGCGTAATAGGTTTAAGGTTCGACCGGGGAATTAGACTTCGGCAGCCTTAGACACGTGGCTCCACCAATCATCAAAATCAGTTCACCCAGAACAAAGTTCTGAGGATACATAAAAAACATACAGTCGAATTGAATACCCCCTCTTTTTTGAAATCGGTTAAATATAAAGTATTCGCATTTTTATCTGCAAGCATACTTGAAGCATACTTGTCTGAACTGCCATGCTTAAATTATTTGTTTCCGAATTTAATTTGTTTACAAATACCGGGGTTAAATACCAGCTTAATGCTGCTGTGTATTTTACAATGTTTTGTAATTTATAGGGAGTGTAAAGAACCGGAGACCGTTTTACTGGAAATAAGGTATTCCATCTTATTCATTAGGGTGCCAAAGCATCTGAATTTTGATGGATGTACATGTCAGATCGCCAAAGCATCCACTTTTACCATTTGTCAGACTGTGGACTTGTTTGTCATACTTACACACACCATATCTTTATAGATAGAAAACATAAATTAGTATGTGCGCTCTTATTTACAAATTCATTATTCCTATATATTTTTATTTAGTTTATTTTATTTTCATCATCTATTTCAGTTTTTTATCGTTTATCTGTATCAGATACACATATTAGTGTATATTTTTTCCGATCTGTTACCGTTATTGGGAAGCGGGTTAGCAATCGCAGTTTTTTTTAATTTTAGTCGTTATTACGAAGACGCTGCTCCCCATCTTCTGATTTTATTCCTTTTGTCGCTTTTTACGATACCCATGGGATTATATGGGGTAGTGGATATTCTTACACCGCCACTTCATGGTAACTGCCACTACACCATGAAAAATGTTATTTTGCAGATATTTGACCATCTTTGTTCATAAACGGTTTCCTGTTGGACACCAACGTGTTTGAATATCTATTATTAGGGTATTTCTGCATTTTCTCTGATTCTGTGATATTACTAATATACAATAGCAGTAGAAAATTGACAGATATTTTCTTTATTAACTATTTGAAAATAAGAAATTACTTATTAAGGTAGTAAATACAAATTAATATTAAAGATCATATTTAAACAATTTAATAAAAACAATATGAATTCATTCAACAACAAAAGCTTAACTTAATCCTAAGAAGAAGTCCTGGTTGTATTGGTTTATTCTTTTGTCGATAAAATTTTGGAGCTCGCAGCAACAGCAGCCACCCACGAACCTGTAATTCGCAGCTGAAAAGAGTAACTTCTGAAGGTTATTTAGTCCGTCTCTTCGTAATGCTCACTCGAAAACAGAAAGCGCAATAAGTAATAAGGACTTATTAAAATGTTATCATCTGAGGTAGAATCGGATATCATCTCCGTACTTTTTGGAAATCTTGAAATTACTTTTTCATACCTTCTAATGTTCTATTTATATTGTTCTATTGTATCCATGTTCTAGATAGATATTTTTGATATTCCAATATTTTTGTTTTATACAGATGTGAGAAAGAAATGTTGCTGTTAGCTACGCCAGTATATTCCAAGTCTATGGCTGTTAGCAAACAAATTCAATTATTTGACAGAGACAAGAATAACTATTAAAATTACAAAAAATCTTATCCTACTATTCGGTATAATGTCACCATTTGTAGAACGTGAGTTGTGACAACCAATGATACTTTGCAATAAAACCTAAGTACATATTTATCTATCTAAAGTTAGTTAAATCATGAATTAAGCTACTGATAGCAGAAAGTTTTCAAATCACTGAACTCAAAACGCTAAAACTCACTAACTTACCGGCTACAAACATACCTAATGTAAAAATATGATTAATCTAAATGCTACAAATTGAGTTGCACACCCAGAAGTGTAGTAAATCAAAAACTAGCTTTCGCCCGCGACTTCGTCCGCGTAGAAAAAAGTGGTTCTAATAGGACTTTTAATTGATTTTTACGTTATTATTTTTTTTATAACATATTAATTATTAAGTAAAAATGTTCGAATACCCATAAAATATAATAATCTTTATTATAGTGTAGGAACTTAAAGATTAAATGAACATAAAATAAAATTCTGTTATATGTTATGAACGCGAAGCTCGGCCTTTGATCTAGTGAAAGTGACACAGGGGTATTATCTTTTTATAACGAAATCGAAATACCACACCTACCGCAGTATTTCTTTGTAAACAATATTTTTTTGTTTTTCCTTTGGATGCTAGAATCACCAGGCTACACTGTGAGCTTATTCTGGAGCATGCTACATACAACAGATCGTGAGAGAAGCAGCTTTCTCTCAAGTCTATGCCCCTTGCCTTAATAGTTTGACCTTGAGATTTGTTTATAGTCATCGCGAAGCAGACTTTGACGGGAAACTGTGCTCTCTTGAATTCTAAGTGGTAATTTGATGGTGTTAAGGGAATCCTAGGAATAAATACCGATTCTCCTCGAAAACAACCTGTCAGTATAGTTACCTAGATTACATTGCTACGCAATGATTTCACTTGCGTTCGGGGGCCATTGCATAATTTTTGTGGATTTATATTGCGCAACAACAGAATTGACAACACAACACATCTTTGAATTTTAATATGTGAGTTGGGAGACCGAGAGGCTTCAGTGTATTCAGAAACTCGAACGGATAATGAATGGCATCATTAGTGTCTATCACTGAGTCGGCGGATTTATATTGATATAAGATTATTTCATTTAAAACTGAGGCTTGTTCATTTTTTGGTGTTAGAATCGCACGCACATAACCATTCTGCAGGATTATCGTGAATATTATTAATGTTTGGTTAAATTTTTGCTAAATGCTCTCCTACAGTGGAAACAATTTTGCCTAGATATGTAGGGAGAAATATATTATTATCCAGTTCGGAGAAAACACCATTATCTTTTAGCAATATGTCTGAGAGCTATCTGGTACTTACATCAACTAAGATGGATTATTTTATTACGGCTTCGTATATTTTTGGTAAGGTTTAGTTTTATCGTTGAAGGCCACAAATGAGACCGCTTCACGTAAGCTTTAACTTCGCTTTCACTTTAAGTCCGCTTGCGTTCCTTCGGGTACTACTGGTAAAGACTGCCGGAAATCGCCTACGAACAATACAGTAACTCCTCCCATTTGACAATTACTATTCCTAATATCTTATAAAGATCTATTTAAGGCTTCGAAAGCCCCTATGTGAGCCATTGTATTCCCATACCAAATAATTAATTTCGTTATGAGGAGTACTTCTGCCATATTATTTTCTTGGGTATATTACAGAGCGGGGTTTCGTTTTGTATCAAATTGATAGGAAGTTTAAGCGCCGAGTGTGTAGTTTTACCTCCTTCCAGCAGAGTGGCAGCAATTCCGGACGATGAGACAGCTAAGGCGATATCACAATTGCTTCTAACTTTGGCCAACAGAAAATTTAATAGTAAAGTCTTGCCTGTTCCACCAGGAGCAACCAAGAAAAAAAATCACCTACACCTGCGTCGTTACTGGAACGTATTTTGTAATAGATATGTCTTTGTTCATTGGTTAATGAGCCTTCACTACTGACACCAGTTCTTCTAAGGAATTGATATTGCAACTTATTTCCTTCAGATAGATACAGTTATTTTGTAAGCCTACAAATTTTGAGGATCTACTGCTGTAGGCTTTGTCTTATATATGTTAATACGGCTTCTCCTATTGTGACTAGAGGTCCCTAGGTGACCATTTACCTATCGTCTACTTCAATGTCTTTTAAGTGTAAAACCACCGTCAGCCGGAGATCGTCTTCTGTACTGTGGGTACCCATAGTCACCTGCCTTTGTATCTCTCAAAAATTATCTGGGATATTTTTTTTTGATACATTTATTATCTTTCATGCAGGGCAGGGAGAATTATTATTAAGGTTCACACATGGACCGTGTATCATATTGTTTTTAATTATATCGTATAAAATAGGATCTTCATTTCGATTTGTCATCATATCAGCATATAAAGTTCATTCACCATGTTATACGAAATGCGATTGGAACCATCTATAAAAATAAGTGTATGTGAGGCAGACCTCGTTTCTGCCATTTGGTAGAGAATATAAAACAACGTAACTCTCCTAATATTTTTCCTTTGGTTAGAAGTGCCGTTATTTTCTTAACTATGAGATGATAAACCCTGGCTTTTATGTCCTATCTATCATAAATTTTTGCCCAGGAAAAAGCATCTCCGTGATTCCATCCCATCGAGGATTACAAGTATATGTTATGAAGAGATCGGGACGATCATATAGGCGCACATACCTACGTCTTTGCGTCTTGTGTCCGCTCATGCATGGCGCGGCAACGTGGCACCAATATCCTGTCTGCCTATCGCAAATTGTTAGTGTATATAACTATCCGCTCCAGGCTGCGCCTGACTTTTCTAAAATATAACTCAAACTTTCCGTATAGGTTTTCGCAAACACGTCAACTAAAATCTGGCTAAACAGCGAACGAAAGTATAGCAGATGATTATCTTCTCCTTTCCAAATCATCATTCGGTAAGATTAAAAACTTGCCGCAGATAACACTTTTTAAGAGGTTGTTTGGTCTTAAGATGGCACTGGGGTACGGAAATGGAGTATTCATCTTTGCCGCAGCAAAACAAAAGTGGATACTGTAATACGTCGTATGAGTGATGTATTACTTATTCGATGCAATGTGTTATCACGGTTCTCAATTACGATATCCTGCTTAGAAAATTGCTGTCAAACAATAACTAAAGCTTCTTCATTTGACGTAGGTTTAATGTACCGTCCAATGTGGCCATTCTATTAAACTTTCTTTCAGCATTTATACAACTTTATAAATGTATGTGGCCTAGCAGATACTTTGTCCAAGGCTTGTTTAACTCTTTTATACTTAATATAGTTAAAGCTACGTTATGAGTATGTAGCATTTCTTGTAATTGCCTTATCAAGCCAAGTTTTACATAAAGAAAGTTATTGCAACTCAATTGAAGTTCTCTATCGTCCACACCAACAATATGTCTGTAAGAAACCATAACTTTCGTCTTACTTGCGTTCACTATAATATTTCATATTACAAAAATTTACTTTGAATAATGCCGGCCATTAAATGACAACACAAAATTAAGTTGAATTTTACTCTGGTCCATTGTTTTGACATTTTAGTTATAGAAAAAGAATCAGTATTAACGTTACCCTGATTAAAATGTACTGTTTTAGAATTAGTAACAATATAACAGAGCTATAAAAATTTTAATTTCTGCCTCCTTCCTGGTCACCAAAATAAGCTTACCATTTTCGGAAATTTATTTTATTTATTAACTTACCATATTTGGCCTTAGCCATTGCTTCATAATTTTATCAACATATTCCGTGTCAATATCTGCCAATGTATTTTTATTTGCTGTTTGTAAAAAATAATAGGCATCTAAAATAATTACATACGAAAATGTGAGAATTCCTGAGCCAAGCAGTATAAAGGCTGTAACTTCAATTTACTTAAGTGAAGTATATTAGCGCCAATATTCCAACCACAAGCACAAGTAATGCCAACACACACATGCGTCGAGCGCAGTGCAACTGACATGCAGATTTCATCATGGTGTTTTCCTTTTCCTACACCCACGTAAACTGGTGGGGATTGAATCCGGTTTGTATGCATACTGTAAATTTACGGTGAATGCGTAAGAGCTAGTAGCGTATTAGCTACGAGTATCAAGGTTCCATTTTTAGTCGTTTTTAGGAAGACGCTATTGCCTGTTTCCTTATTGGTTTCCCTTATTCGCCTCCACCCACGGAATGATATAAGGTAGTGGATATTCTTACATCGCCACCACACGGTACCAAGTTCTATTTTTAAAATATACTCTATAAATTACATTTACGACTTTACGCAAAAATAAATTATCACAAAAATAAACTAAATTAAGCCAGCATTGTTAAGTAGCGGAAACTTGTTTCCATTTTTAGTATATATTCGTGTAGGGAGTTTATAAATTTCAACATAAATTAATTTATTTATCATAAAATTGATGAATTTATGTAAAGTGTGTCCAAAAGGTTGTGAAAATATAAATAAAATTTATTGCAATCACATTAAATTACAAATCACAATTTGTATTTAACTAGTAAAAATGATGAAATTATCGTGTGTTGGTGGCGTAAAAGAATCTATCACCTCGTTTCTTCCTATGGTATCGTGAGAGGCGACTATGGTGAATGCCACAAAAATCTTATGGGTTCCGATAGATGAAGGTATGACGAATCTCGTTTACGCCAGACGTAAAAATTTAAGACCGGCGACAGGCAGCAGTGTTAAATGTCTGGTGCTAAGATCATCAATCCGCCTGCCAAGTGTGATGATTATGGGGAGGATTATAGTATTGTGACGATTATAGGAGTTATAGTAGGGATTTACCGTAAGTCAAATTTATACGTAGTAGAGTCACGCTGCAGCTATAATGCAGTTGTAACAAGAATAGGTTGGCTCGACCAGGGTAGGACTACGCTTTCACAGAATACCAGTGTAAAATAGCAGATTAATGCTACTGTGTTTTGTATGGCGAGTGTAGAGTACCAGAAATCCTTTTTACTGGAAACAAGGCATTTGCTTGTAAGACCTTGTGGAGATTAAATATTTTTTTATATCTCGCTGATATTAAAAATACGTTGTAATTAAATTGTTAAACATAGTGCAAGGTTCTTCTTGCGGTAACGTCATGTGGCGGGTCGTCCACTTCCTTTTAAAATGGACGAGGAGGGCAATGGCGTTATACTTGTGAAAACGTCCGTTTGTGGGGGCTGGTCTGATTTGCTGTACGCTGATAATTTTCTAAATTTTTATTCGTCGTTTTTTAAGTACATCATAGAACGAGTACATGACGACTCCGTGGCGCAGTGGCTTAGCAATGAGTGGCTGCGCTGGGGGTCGCGGGTTCGAATTCCGCTCGGAACAAGTATTTGTATGGCCTACAAATAGTTGTTCCGGGTCTGGATGTTTGTCCTTGTGCAATTTATGTTTGTAAACTGCCCCCACAATACAAGAGAAAATCTTAGTGTAGGTGTAACGTTTAAAAAAAAAGACGTGTGGCACTCGGGGACTGCCGTGTTAAAGCTATTGCATAGCATTTTTTTATCAACTTATGCAATTATAATTAATTATTTATTTTATTTATGCAGTTAAGTCTTTGATATTAAATCAAGTTACACTTTTTGAGCGTGGTGACCGATAAGAAAACATTTTTTTTCTCTTATTGTATAAATGAGAAGTTAATATTGTTTAAAATATTTTTAATATCTTACAATACATGTAGGTTATTCAGGAATTTTTATCATTCAGTTAGCAGCTAGTGTACACGCATACGACTAGTCGCACGCACACAAACACCGTGCCGAAGTCTGCCGAGTGCCGAAGTCTGCCGAACTGAAACGACGTTAGACGATGCACGGCTTTCAACGCCACACCTCCGTGCCCGTCGGAGTTTACCAATAATCTGACGTCATACGACGTAATTCAAATAACTGCAAAACCAAACATAATATCTTAATTTAACAAAAATAGCCTTTCACAAAAAGTAGTTCTACTCTACCTAGTTCGCACTCTTCCTTAAGATAGTGATCATAAAAAGTAAACTCGCAGTGAGAGCACAAAAACTCAACACGATCAAGTAAATAAATTATATTTTCGGAGTTATTCATGTCAGCAACAATACGCCACGGTCTATTGTAGAAATTAACAACCCATTGGCAGTCATTGCAGTAAAACCTTATATTAAAATGAGTTTCTTCCCAAGGTCATATTAGGTTATTAGTCACAATATAAGAAAATGAACTTGTATTAAACCTGTCAATATCTACAATTAGTACTTATTTACAATAGTAAAATAAATGATAATATAGTCAATCTGTAATGTATCACGGCTGGGGAATCCTAGATATTTTTTCGTATTTAGTAAACGAATAACTAGTTGATAAATTAATCATGATATATATATTTTTTTCGCCGGAGACTAAAATGATACTGCTTTTTTTCGTAACTGCAGATTCTGTGGATTTATTTCATTATTTTGAACAATATACGAAACTTAAGTGACTAAAATTAAATCTAATCTGAACCAGAATCATAAAAACTGTATTATTCGGGCTAAACGAATCTAATAAAGATCTGTTATTTTTCTCCTGCGAAAAAAACAGACTATAGGAATCTATCGAATACCTACATAAACAAAATATCACCTATAAACAAAATATTACGAAGCGGAATAACTAATAAGAGTGGCAACGTCGCACTATGCAAAGGAATTGCGTTAAGACGATGTCGTTGAGAGCCGTGGTAGCTCACATGGTTAGCGCTCGTTATAGGTATCACAGTACGGGAGCAACCCGGGTTCGATCCCCACTGGCACCAATGAAATTGTTGCGTGCTGATTTAGCTATCAGTTGGAAAGTCTGTTTTTCTGGGCCGTTTTGTTTTGTTACACTGACATCTCGCAAGTCACCTAGGGACCTAGGAGGTTGTCGGTTGCTTATTTTTTATTTTTCTTTAAAATTTTCGTCGGTAAAATAACATATTTATAAAAGTAAAAAAAAGTAAAGTTACAGCCTATATACGTCCCACTGCTGGGCACAGGCCTCCTCTAATTTCTGAGAGGATTTTAAGGCAAGGAAATGTCCGCCACGCTGCCTCAATGCGTGTTGACGAACTTAACATTTCTTTGAAATACGTATTTTTTAATTTCTCAGATATGCGCTACCAGCATGCGACGACGCGGCCCGCGCCTTGCCGCCACTTGCGTTTGCTGCGCTTTGTCTCGTCACAGAGTGGCGAAATCACAGTAATATAGGTATTTTATAAACAGCACCTGTCTAATATTATGAAATATGTAGACAAAACTTAAAACTTACCTTGATAAATGTATACCCTTTTGTTTGTAATATTTTTTTTTAATTTATTATCATAAAAATAATACATATTTCTAAAAAGTAACCAAACCAAATTATTTTATTTTGTATTGCAAAGCGGTAGATATTTTTTTTTATATTCCTTTGATAAACAATGAAGGAGTAAAGTGGTTTCATCTCAACGATTTGGAGGTGATTTGGGTATTTTTTTATTTATTATGTGACACCGATAGAAATATTATGGCTTAACCAAATTACGTATCAAATCATGTAGATTACTAGCTATTTTTTCATATGTAATTTCTCTGTAAGTGTCGACGAAAAGTTGGTTCATCTGCACGCTTTTTTCAAGCTTTTTGCGAGAGAGCAGCCTTAATAATAAATGCACTTTGTTCATTCATATTCAAAATTTCAAAACTCTTCGACAAAGATAACAAAGACTGAGGGAAAGAAACGACGTTAGACCATCGTTAGACAATGCACTGCCTTCAAGCCACACCTCCGTGCCCGTCGGAGAGCGTGAGGTTTTTTTCGTTACGAAATTTCTGGATTTTCCCGCACTCAAGGTCCGCGATAGAAGCTATGCAATAGCTTAAAAACATATTTTAACTACGTGTGCTTCTGCTGCCGTTTTCCATTCTGTAAATTAATACTATGCTATGTTATAATAACTTTGAAAATTGATAAGTGATAGGCTAACTCAAAAATAAAAAAAAAAACATTTAGTATATTTAAAAATGACATTTGACAAACGATATTTATTTTCTTACGTCAAAGAAATAAAAATATATCATTTCATTGTGATTTTCAAAAATGTCCATTAAAAGTATTATACATAATATTATATAATAGTAATTTTGCACCGCCGCCACGCAGCAACTACAAAAACTGGCTACTTTAAAATAACTCTGAAGCTTATTAAAGTGCGCAAAATCATTATTGCACTAAAGTTTGCGCAAATAAGATGCATTCACTACTTCTGACAACAGTATCTGATATAACCATTAAACGATAAAATCGGAGGCGGGGTCGGATGCATTGACATAATTTTGGCACACCTAGATCGAAAATTAACAATTTGTGCTTTTGGTCAAATATAAGATCCGATTACGAGTATTACTCGAACCTAGTAAACGTGATGTGAATACTATATAGACACTTAAATATTATAATCACGTACACTTGTACCACGGATATGTAAGGTGTGTATTTTCAACAGACTTCAAAAAGTAGGTTCTCAACTCTTCGGAATATATTTGTTATGCTATTTTTGTTATAGATTTTTGTTACATAATATGTTATTCACCACGTGGTACGGTTTCAATTATTTATTTTGTTTTATTGATTGTCTGACGATGTCTATTTTTTTAGAAAGGGGAGTGATTGATTTTTAATAGGTTAAAATGTTTTGAAATCTTTAAACTTTTTTTATAGAAGAGGGGGCAAACTAGCATACGGTTCACCTGGCGTAAAGTGACTACCGCAGCCCATGACTAACCGCAACACCAGGGGAATTGCAGGTGCGCTGCTGGAACTTTAGAAAGAAGTAAGCTCTTTTCTTAAAGGTCCCCAGGTCGTATCGGTCTGGAAAACTCGCCGGTGGTAAGTTATTCCACAGAGAGGTCGTACGCGGAAGAAAACTCCTAGTGAAATGTACGGTGGTGGACTGTCAAGCATCCAGATGGTGTGGATGGTATCGGTAGGTTTGCTGCGTAGTGCGTTCATGAAATTTGGCGGCTGGGATTAATCTGAACAATTCCTCAGAGCACTTCCCATGATAGATGCCATAAAATATGCAAAGAGATGCAATATCTCTTCACAGCGTCAGTGAAGCGAGTCGAGCCAATTTGGCCTTCTCTTCCAATTGACCACAAAACTGCAAGTCACTCGATATGTCGACGTCGAGGATTCCGATACTGGCTGAGGCAACAAGGGAAGTGCCTTGAAATTGAGGAGATGCGATAAAGGGGTTCTTTTAAGCGGTTAACGTGCAAACTTGTGTCTTCTGAAGGTTTAACTAGACTAGATTTAGTCGCCCCTAATCCGAGACTCTGTTTAGCAACGACTCGACTTGAGACAGAAGTTTGCCCCGGTACTCGGTGACGTTTTCCAGAGAAATATTGGCACGACCTGTGTACAGAGCATCACCAGTGCTGTCATCTGCATAGTAATGAATGTTACGGGCTTGCAACATATCATTGATATTCAGAAGAAACAGCGTTGGCGATAGCACGCAGCCTTTTGGAATACCAGCATAAATAATCTTGTAATCGGAGCTTGCACCGTCTACAACGACCTTGATGCTCCGATCTGCAAGAAAGCTGGTTATTCAATTGCACAATTTCTCGGGAAGCCCATAGGAAGGGAGCTTCAAAAGAAGCACTTTGTGCCAAACCCGATCGGAGGCCTTCGCAATGTCCAAACTAACGGCTAATGCATCCCCCTTGGACACTAATGCCTCCGCCCATCTATGAGTTAGGTAGACCACAAGATCACCACCTGATCGACCAAGGTGTAAACCGTATTGGCGATCACTTATCAGCTGGTGATCCTCAAGGTACCTCATGAGCTGGCTGTTGACAATGGACACTGGAGGTGATGGCGATAGGCCGGTATTTGGATGGGTCTGAGTGGTCGCCTTTTTTTGGGATCGGGTGGATGAAAGCCGTCTTCCATGATTTTGGGACTATACCTAGAGAGTAGAAGTACCGAAAAAGACACGTTAAAACCGGTGTCAACTCTGGAGCACACGTCCTTAGCACAATTGTGCGGTTCCGTCGGGCCCACTCGAGTTGTCGATGTCCAGGGAGAGGAGTGCTTTGAAAACCGAGCACTGTGTGAACTGCACTTCTGGTATGGAGCACTCACACCGCGGGATGGTCAGCGGCGTACTTACCCCGTCATCGAGAGTCGAGTTGGACTCAAAGAAAGAGCCTAGAAGATCGGCTTTCTCCTTTGCGGTATGGGCCAATGAGTCGTCCTCCCATTGCAGAGATGGAAGAGATGGCTGACAGAAATTCCTATGGAAAGCCTTGGCGAGAAACCAGAATGCACAGGTTCCAGAAAGAAGATGAACTAGAATCTCGCCAATTCTGCCTATGTACTTTGACTTTGCCTTGGCAATGACTCTTTTGAAGGACCTAGAGACGGAATTATACTTCTTCTTTAGAGCGCTGGTGTTTACATCCCGGGACGTTGATGCGTCAGCCTAAGCTTGGTAGCACTCCTGATTATAGCATGATGCTATTTTACAGGAACGACCAAACCATGGCTGAGATTTGCACCACATGGACCGATGGGCACCACAGAGGAAGGAATAAAAAGTTCCATACCCTGAAGTACCACATCAGTAACAGAATCCGCAACAACTTTGGGATAGTCCGGAAGCAAACTCGCCCTCAAGGGTAGGATGCAAAGAAAGACCGCATCCTACCCTAATCGGCTGACCTATAGGTGCCAAACACGGCGGAAGCCTGTTGAAAGCAACTGCAATTTTAGCGTGAGCAGTGAGCACCACACTCTGGACAAGACAATGGTCTGAGGAGCCGAAAGGGGCGTCGACGGTAAATTGATATCCGTCCGAATGAAAGGACAGCTTAACCGTACGATAGAGTACCCGCTCTCCACTTCACCGCACTTGCCCTTTGCCGCTGACGTATACTGAGACGAAACAAGAGACCATTCTACACGTTTTTTTATACAATTATGTGTCCGGCACCGCATACCGCAGCGTTGTGCGTTACGATCAAGAGCCCAAAGTTTTCGACAGTGCGTCGCAAAGTAATTTTATGACGCATCAATATTGTCAACGCTTAGCATTATTTGCAAATGAAACGCCTTCATGTCCCGTAGTGAAGGGAATTGGGGGAAATAAAATGGTCCAGGGTTCGATCGATTCAAAGTTTTATTCGCGTTTCGATCGCAGTGTTATTTTTAATATAAATTCATTACTTGTAGACAAAGTGACGTAGCGTCTGTCAACGGTTTCAGTCAACGCCTCCGCAATGACCAATTTCAATAATTTCTATTATTTTTTTTTTATAGAAGAGGGGGCAAACGAGCATGCGGCTCACCTGATGTTAAGTGACTACCGCCGCCCATGATCAACCGCAACACCAGGAGAATTGCGGGTGCGTTGCCGGCCCTTTAGAAAGGAGTAAGCTCTTTTCTTGAAGGTCCCCAGGTCGTATCGGTCCGGAAAAATCGCCGGTGATAAACTATTCCACAGAGAGGTTGTACGTGGAAGAAAACTCCTTGTGAAACGTACAGTGGTGGACCGCCAAGCATCCAGATGGTGTGGATGGTATCGGGACGTTTGCCGTGTAGTGCGTTCACGAAATTTGGCGGCTGGGATTAGTCCGAACAATTCCTCAGAGCACTCCCCGTGATAGATGCGATAAAATACGCAAAGAGATGCAACATCTCTTCGCAGCGCCAGTGAATCGAGCCGATCGGAAAGCACTTGGTCGTCGACGATTCGAGCCGCTCTGCGCTGGATGCGGTCAAGTGGAAGGAGCTGGTACTGGGGAGCCCCAGCCCAGAGATGGGAACAGTATTCCATGTGCGGCCGAACCTGCGCCTTGTAAAGTTGCAGGCGGTGTGCCGGCATGAAATACTGTCCCGCTCTGCTGAGCACGCCAAGCTTTTTAGAGGCCAATTTGGCCTTCCCTTCCAAGTGACCACGAAACTGCACGTCCTCGATATGTCGACGCCAAGGATTCCGATACTGGCTGAGGCAACAAGGGGAGTGCCTTGAAACTGAGGGGATACGACAAAGGGGTTCTTTTTAGCGGTTAACGCGCAAACTTGTGTCTTCTGGGGGTTAAACTGGACTAGATTTAGTCGTCCCCAATCCGAGACTCTGTTCAGCAAAGACTCGACTTCAGACACAAGTTTGTCCCGGCACTCGGAGACGTTTTCCCGAGAAATATTGGCTCGGCCGGTGTAAAGAGCATCACCAGTGCTGTCATCCGCATAGCAATGAATGTTACGGGTATGCAACATATCATTGATATGCAGAAGAAACAGCGTTGGCGATAGCACGCAGCCCTGTGGAACACCAGCATTAATAGGCTTGCAATCGGAGCTTGCACCGTCTACAACGACCTTGATGCTCCGATCTGCAAGAAAGCTGGTGATCCAATTGCACAATTTCTCGGGAAGCCCATAGGAAGGGAGCTTCGAAAGAAGCGCTTTGTGCCAAACCCGATCGAAGGCCTTCGCAATGTCCAAACTAACGGCCAATGCCTCCCCCTTGAACTCTACTGCCTCCGCCCGTCTGTGAGTGAGGTAGACCAGAAGATCACCAGCTGACCGACCACGGCGAAAACCGTATTGGCGGTCACTAATCAGCTGGTGATCTTCAAGGTACCTCATGAGCTGGCAGTTTACAATGGACTCCATTGTTTTGAGAGAACAAGGAGGTGATGGCGATTGGCCGGTAGTTCGACGGGTCTGAGCGGTCGCCTTTTTTGGGGATCGGGTGGACGAAAGCCGTCTTCCACGATTTTGGGACTACGCCTAGGGAGTAGGAGTACCGGAAAAGACGCGTTAAAACCGGTGCCAACTCTGGAGCACACGTCCTCAGCACAATTGGGGGGATTCCGTCAGGCCCACTCGTCTTGTGGATGTCCAGGGAGAGGAGTGCTTTGCGAACCGAGCGCTGTGTGAACTGCACTTCCGGCATGGAGCACCGGCACGTCCAAATGGCTGCAGATTCGTTGCTACAGCAAATCCCCTAAGCAGAGATCGTGATCCTCGGCGACTTTAACGCCCATCACGCCGAATGGCTTGGTTCACGTTTAACCTATCATGCGGGGAGATCTGTTCACGATTTTGCCTTGACATATGGTCTGACTCAACTTCGCCTACGCGGATTCCAGATGTGGAGGATCATGCACCTTCCCTGTTGGACCTTCTGCTGACCTCTCACCCGGACGGATATCAGATTTCCGTCGACGCCCCTTTAGGCTCCTCGGACCATTGTCTGATCCGGAGTGTTGTGCCACTCACGCTGAAATCGCGGTTGCATTCTGCAGGCTGCCGCCGTGTTTGGCACTATAGGTCAGCCGATTGGGATGGGATGCGGTCTTTCTTTGCATCCTACCCTTGGGGGCGGGTTTGCTTCTCGCCGGATGATCCCAACGTTGTTGCGGATTCTGTTACTGATGTGGTACTTCAGGGTATGGAACTTTTTATTCCTTCCTCTGTGGTGCCCATTGGAGGCAAATCTCAGCCATGGTTTGGTCGCTCCTGTAAAATAGCATCATGCTATAAGCAGGAGTGCTACCAAGCCTGGGTTGATGCATCAGCGTCCCGGGACGTAAACACCAGCGCTCTAAAAAAGAAGTATAATTCCGCCTCTAGGTCCTTCAAAAGAGTCATTGCCAAGGCAAAGTCAGAGCACATAGGCAGAATTGGCGAGAAACTAGTTCGCCTTCCTTCTGGAACCCGTGCATTCTGGTCTCTCGCCAAGGCTGTCCAGGGGAATTTCTGTCAGCCATCTCTTCCATCTCTGCACAGGGAGGACGACTCACTGGCCCATACTGCAAAGGAGAAAGCCGATCTTCTAGGCTCCTTCTTTGCGTCTAACTCGACTCTCGATGACGGGGGGAGTACGCCGCCGACCATCCCGCGGTGTGAGTGCTCCATGCCGGAAGTGCAGTTCACAAAGCGCTCGGTTCGCAAAGCACTCCTCTCCCTGGACATCCACAAGTCGAGTGGGCCTGACGGAATCCCCCCAATTGTGCTGAGGACGTGTGCTCCAGAGTTGGCACCGGTTTTAACGCGTCTTTTCCGGTACTCCTACTCCCTAGGCGTAGTCCCAAAATCGTGGAAGACGGCTTTCGTCCACCTGATCCCTAAAAAAGGCGACCGCTCAGACCCGTCCAACTACCGGCCAATCGCCATCACCTCCTTTTTCTCCAAAACAATGGAGTCCATTGTAAACTGCCAGCTCATGAGGTACCTTGAGGATCACCAGCTGATTAGTGACCGCCAATACGGTTTTCGCCGTGGTCGGTCAGCTGGTGATCTTCTGGTCTACCTCACTCACAGATGGGCGGAGGCAGTAGAGTTCAAGGGGGAGGCATTGGCCGTTAGTTTGGACATTGCGAAGGCCTTCGATCGGGTTTGGCACAAAGCGCTTCTTTCGAAGCTCCCTTCCTATGGGCTTCCCGAGAAATTGTGCAATTGGATCACCAGCTTTCTTGCAGATCGGAGCATCAAGGTCGTTGTAGACGGTGCAAGCTCCGATTGCAAGCCTATTAATGCTGGTGTTCCACAGGGCTGCGTGCTATCGCCAACGCTGTTTCTTCTGCATATCAATGATATGTTGCATACCCGTAACATTCATTGCTATGCAGATGACAGCACTGGTGATGCTCTTTACACCGGCCGAGCCAATATTTCTCGGGAAAACGTCTCCGAGTGCCGGGACAAACTTGTGTCTGAAGTCGAGTCTTTGCTGAACAGAGTCTCGGATTGGGGACGACTAAATCTAGTCCACTTTAACCCCCAGAAGACACAAGTTTGCGCGTTAACCGCTAAAAAGAACCCCTTTGTCGTATCCCCTCAGTTTCAAGGCACTCCCCTTGTTGCCTCAGCCAGTATCGGAATCCTCGGCGTCGACATATCGAGTGACGTGCAGTTTCGTGGTCACTTGGAAGGGAAGGCCAAATTGGCCTCTAAAAAGCTTGGCGTGCTCAGCAGAGCGGGACAGTATTTCATGCCGGCACACCGCCTGCAACTTTACAAGGCGCAGGTTCGGCCGCACATGGAATACTGTTCCCATCTCTGGGCTGGGGCTCCCCAGTACCAGCTCCTTCCACTTGACCGCATCCAGCGCAGAGCGGCTCGAATCGTCGACGACGGAGTGCTTTCCGATCGGCTCGATTCACTGGCGTTGCGAAGAGATGTTGCATCTCTTTGCGTATTTTATCGCATCTATCACGGGGAGTGCTCTGAGGAATTGTTCGGATTAATCCCAGCCGCCAAATTTCGTGAACGCACGACACGGCAAACGTCCCGATACCATCCACACCATCTGGATGCTTGGCGGTCCACCACTGTACATTTCACAAGGAGTTTTCTTCCACGTACAACCTCTCTGTGGAATAGTTTATCATCGGCGATTTTTCCGGACCGATACGACCTGGGGACCTTCAAGAAAAGAGCTTACTCCTTTCTAAAGGGCCGGCAACGCACCCGCAATTCTCCTGGTGTTGCGGTTGATCATGGGCGGCGGTAGTCACTTAACATCAGGTGAGCCGCATGCTCGTTTGCCCCCTCTTCTATAAAAAAAAAAAAAAAAAAAAAAATCCTCGCAGCGATCTATAGTTGAATTTTAACTCTTCTTTATATCTATTATATCACTACCTCCGGAAGGAAAGAAACACTTTCTGGTTGCTAATACTTCAAGTGAAGTTTCTCCAGTCATTGTTTTAGTAAGTCATTTCTCTTCCTAGTGGAAATTGTTGCGTAGCGTAATATATGTTTGCCGATTTGTAAAGCTTTTGCCGACACTTAATTACATCACTGCAACCGACTATAGCTATGCAAAATTATTAATATTTCGTAAAATTTCACGTTTTTTTTTTTTTTTTTTTTATTGAAGAGGGGGCAAACGAGCTTGCGGCTCACCTGATGTTAAGTGAATACCGCCGCCCATGATCAACCGCAACACCAGGAGAATTGCGGGTGCGTTGCCGGCCCTTTAGAAAGGAGTAAGCTATTTTCTTGAAGGTCCCCAGGTCGTATCGGTCCGGAAAAATCGCCGGTGGTAAACTATTCCACAGAGAGGTTGTACGTGGAAGAAAACTCCTTGTGAAACGTACAGTGGTGGACCGCCAAGCATCCAGATGGTGTGGATGGTATCGGGACGTTTGCCGTGTAGTGCGTTCACGAAATTTGGCGGCTGGGATTAGTCCGAACAATTCCTCAGAGCACTCCCCGTGATAGATGCGATAAAATACGCAAAGAGATGCAACATCTCTTCGCAGCGCCAGTGAATCGAGCCGATCGGAAAGCACTTGGTCGTCGACGATTCGAGCCGCTCTGCGCTGGATGCGGTCAAGTGGAAGGAGCTGGTACTGGGGAGCCCCAGCCCAGAGATGGGAACAGTATTCCATGTGCGGCCGAACCTGCGCCTTGTAAAGTTGCAGGCGGTGTGCCGGCATGAAATACTGTCCCGCTCTGCTGAGCACGCCAAGCTTTTTAGAGGCCAATTTGGCCTTCCCTTCCAAGTGACCACGAAACTGCACGTCACTCGATATGTCGACGCCGAGGATTCCGATACTGGCTGAGGCAACAAGGGGAGTGCCTTGAAACTGAGGGGATACGACAAAGGGGTTCTTTTTAGCGGTTAACGTGCAAACTTGCGTCTTCTGGGGGTTAAACTGGACTAGATTTAGTCGTCCCCAATCCGAGACTCTGTTCAGCAAAGACTCGACTTCAGACACAAGTTTGTCCCGGCACTCGGAGACGTTTTCCCGAGAAATATAGGCTCGGCCGGTGTAAAGAGCATCACCAGTGCTGTCATCCGCATAGCAATGAATGTTACGGGTATGCAACATATCATTGATATGCAGAAGAAACAGCGTCGGCGATAGCACGCAGCCCTGTGGAACACCAGCATTAATAGGCTTGCAATCGGAGCTTGCACCGTCTACAACGACCTTGATGCTCCGATCTGCAAGAAAGCTGGTGATCCAATCGCACAATTTCTCGGGAAGCCCATAGGAAGGGAGCTTCGAAAGAAGCGCTTTGTGCCAAACCCGATCGAAGGCCTTCGCAATGTCCAAACTAACGGCCAATGCCTCCCCCTTGAACTCTACTGCCTCCGCCCATCTGTGAGTGAGGTAGACCAGAAGATCACCAGCTGACCGCTTTGACTGACAGCTTTCATCGGCAAAGTTTTCACTTTGCCGATGAAAATGCAGGGTTACAATCAAGCAAGGTTTGTAGTCGCACTTTCCAACACCTAAAACCATTTTCACAGAATGGGATTATTAATAAAGTGGTGGTCGTTTATCTGACTCAAATTTGAGCTTCGCTCAATGATACCCTATTGTTTTACCTTGCAAGGATCATATTTTGTATTAATTAGTCGATTATCACCATCAATTGAGCTGTCACACTGACCCTGAACTGTTGATGTCTATTTTGCGTCAGGACTACTGGTTTCTCTCCGCTCGCAACTTATTTCGCAAGTGCATAGATGTATCTCTTATTTTCGAGTTCGCCCTAGGCCGCCATTCATGGAAATGGCGGACCATAGGTTCTGTCGTTTTACACATTTTGCAACGCACTTTACTCACACGGGTTCAGATTTTACTGACCCGTTTCAAGTTGAGCTTGCTCGTGGACGCTGTGTAAGATCCACGAAATAGTATGTTTGTATTTTCGTATGTTTGACTACTTGCACTGTACATATAAAGCTCGCCGGTGATCTAAGCACGGCTAGCTTCATTGGTGCATTTAAAATATTTCTTTCTCACCACTGCCCCATAGGTAGAGTGTACTCAGATAATGGTACGAACTATGTAGTAACAAAACGTATTTTATCAGAGTTATACGGTTTTTTAACATCTAAATAGTGTTACGAGCTTAGGGTTCGTGACAATAAAAACTGCCGATTGAATTACCAAAATTTACACTTTAATTACCGAACACCAATTGAAACTTTAAACTTTAGATAACTTTATTTCGCTCCTGAGTCTTCGCTTGTATTACCAATTCAATACTGTCCCAGACGCTTTTTTTTGCGCCTGAAGCAAATATGGGCAACCCTCCGGAAAGCGGGGGAGGGAGGTGGGGAATGCTCATAGCATACCACACAGCCGGCTGCATGATTATGTGGAGACTTTTACCCACTAAACCCAACCTTTTAGGGACTGGCTTAATGGTCTAACTAGAGATCTCTAAGCCGTATACGAACGCGACCCTCCTTGGCAGAAAATAGGGCGCAGTCCCAGACGCGCTCCTAACCTGCTTTATATAGGACCTTTTCCACTGAAAAGGTCTGGAATGTTCGAGTAGAATGTCTGAAAGTTCTCTCCTAGTTCTGTCACTTGATACTAGATGGCGCTGGAGGTAGAAATTTCTAGCATGGCATTTTCTAGAAATCTCTCTTAATGCCCGCTAATCGATACTTGATGGCCCTAGAGGCATTTACCGGCATCAACTATGGTGCTCAACAATAGTATAATTCGAAGTTCGCACATGTTTAGCTGAAAACCGCATCGAGTAGTCGTTAAACGTCCCCGCCGCAAGTCATTTTGGGGGAAACTGGGAGACCAATATTAAAAGTCTTAAAAGTCATTTATATCGCGTGATCAGAGATCAAATTTTATCTTTCGAAGAATTAAGCACAGTACTCGCACAGATTGAGTGCGTTATGAATAGTCGCCCTTTATGCCGTATGCTTTCCAATGACCCCTCAGAAACAATGGCTTTAACACTGGCACATTTTTTAAATCTCATGCTCTTGAAGTACTTACCTGTTATTAATATAGACGATGATAAACACCATGTTGTTTCGCTTCACAGCTTATTGGACATGCTTGTGCAGTCATTTTGGCAGCATTAGAGGACGGAATATCTGCATACGTTGCAGTCGCGGCAGAAATCACATACATCAGTTATCTTATTAGCAGTCGGAACAGTGATTATTCTCATTAAAGAGAACACGCCGCCTCTTCTTTGGCCATTAGGAATCGTTGAAGAGGTTTTTCCTGGATCCGATGGAATAAAGAGGATAGCTCGCGTTGAGACCGCGACCGGAACATATTTGCATTCCATTTACGACCCTGTTCTTTACCTATCGAATAGTTTTCGAATTGCTTTTCTAGGTTCAGTTAATAGTTTAAATGAGGTATTAGTAGTAGCTTTCGTTATATTTTGAAGGGAACCGTTCAATCCGAGGGAAATGGATGCACCAACGTATACCCTTGCATATTGTATTTATCGATGTATTTTGTTAGCTAAGTTAGCCAGCATAACCTCCCCTCACATCCGTTCCTTCCCACATTGGGCTATCTAATGGGGGGGGGGGGATCTTCCCCTCATCTTTATATCTCCAATGAGAGGCGCGCTCCGATTAGGTTGTAGTAGAGACGGTAGGAGCTGTTAAAAGACGCTGCCACCCTTCGTCCCAGTGCAATTAAATATTCGTCGTGTTCGCAAGGCCGTTGTGAGAGGCCCTCGCAGCTTCGCCAAGCATTAAATTAAATTCATAACAAGTATATTGTACAAATTAAGTCACGTGTCATGTACGCCATTTTGTTTCGGTTCCTTTTGAACCACGGTAATACTTGACCGTGCGTCCCACCATATTTTTTTTCGTCATTCTTTCGTCATTCGCGCACCTAGTTCCTTTTTGGCATATCTCCAACTAATCTTTAATCTCTATGTGAAACTAAATAAATAATGTGTTAACTAACTTTTTTTATATTTTATCTGTGTAGATTTTATGTTTTTTTTCTAAGATGTAAACGTATTTTACTTTTCTTCTTTATCATCATTGTCGGGGATCTCAATCTCTCAGACTCTCTCAATTTTGTCGCACTCTGCACTCAGCTGCCGGTTCAAGTATTTAATTTATTATAGCATATTGACATTAGTTGGTTATGCCGCCATTCTGGCGAAGACCATGCCATTTTATTGAATTTCCATTAATCATCCATCTTTATACCGTGGATTTCGGAAGAGCATTACCCACGGGATGATTATGGAATATGGATTTTAATGGGGATATAAGACTACAAAAAATAAAATTAAAGTAACGTACAGCGTTACATAATGATATAAATTGTACATCACTTAATTTTTTACACGTCATTCATTTTCTAAAACTCTTACTTGCAAGAAACATCTTGAGGGATTTAAATTTATAAACATCACATTATTTGTTCTGCAGTTAGCTAAAAGCTTAAGAAAACATTGAAAAATATCACCCTGCTTTAAGTACAGCGTAAATATTTTTGGAGATTTTTGTTTACATTACCGTTCAAATTTAAAAACGTCTTCAATATTCAGAAGAAAAACTATTTTGTTATTTTTCTTCTTCAGCAGACCGTAAAAGTCAACTGCTAGATATGGGTGGCTTCTTTTATTTATAGAATAAGGTTTAAAAAAGAGCACACAGTCCACCTGATGATAAGCGGATGCTATGGCCCATAGACATCTACATTTTTCCTCGATTAAGTACCAAAATGTAGATTAATTGTCACCTTTATAAGAAAATATATAATAAAAAAGATAGCCAAATCTAAATTATACAGTGACGTAAACGAATATGTAGACGAATTATTATTTATTAAGGTCAACAAAATGTTTTTATGAGAAATAACATACATTTAATACTATTTTTACAATAATGTAACAGTTCATATTATAAATAGCATACTGATGGTTGCATCAGATATAAAAACAATTATGAATGTAATATTCAAACTTCAACGTAATATATGTATATCCACAGTTTAAAGCACATTTTCATAAATAGAACTTTTAAGCACGGGCTGTTCGGTCGGCTACTAAATGTATGCCATTACGGTCATCATAAAACAAGTAACCTTAAAACTAACGTTAAAATATTATCACCTATGTGCATGTACGTATTTATTCTGACGTAAAATAAAGCAAACTAGTGTATTGAAATTAGTAAGCAGACTTAATTTTGCAGCATTTGCTGGAAACTATTAGACGTCATTTAGCAGGGATGGGAGACATGATAAGGATATAGAACGACGAGTGAATGCGGGAATGCGGGAAATAGAGTAAATGGGGCCCTATACTCTATTGTGAAGAGACAAAATGTGTCGAAAAAGTCACGTATGGCAATTCACAATGCTGTGTTGGTCCCTACTTTAACGTATGGTAGTGAAATTTGGGTGTGGCAGAAGAAGCACGAGAGTAGAATGAACGCAGTAGAAATGCGGTCGTTAAGGAGTATGTTAGGGCTGAATCTTAATGACGGGGTAAGAAATTATGTAATAAGAGTAGAGTGTGGTCTGCAAGATGATGTTGTGACCAGGATTAAGAAAGGAATGCTTCGGTGGTTTGGTCATGTGGAAAGAATGAATGAGGAAAGAGTGACAAAGAAAATTTATGTTGCAGAAGTGAATGGCAGAGTCGGAAAGGGACGTCCTAGGCGAAAATTTATCGACCAAATTGGCGATTTATTGAAAACGGGCCAAATTAGGAGTACCCTTAACCGACGAGCATGTATGCGGAGGTGTATGGATGTGAAGGAGGCGAGAGAGGTGTGTCAGGATCGTGCCAAATGGAAGTCTGTAGTCTCTGCCTACCGCTCTGGGTGACAGGCGTGAGTGTTTATGTATGTATGTATGTATATATTAGACGTCACTCTAGAGGGGCTAGAAGCCAGATAAGAATATTTTAATTACATTTATAGCTTTATGAGAAAGCTCTAAGTGAATGAACAAGTTACTGGGCTGGGTATGACATAGCCAGTAGCGGGTTCAAATGGAAGTGGAATCGTTATTATAGTATCTGCTCAGATCCTATCCTACAAAGATATTTGAGAATCTGAAAAAAGGACTCGTAATATCAAGAAAGCACATCATGAAACGAACTCATGAATTATATTGAGTCACTATTTAGTATAATATACGGGCTGTTGCTGAATGCTTATAATTAAAGCCGCTCAGTATCTATATTATGGCTTCGACTTACATATGTGTGTTGGCTCAATTAGGGAGCGACAGGCTCCCACAAAATTCCTAGAAGCGTAAAATAACAAAGCTGTGCTTAAAGAATATTTTCCATGCGATGATATTTAGCATAGAGAAAACGTATGACTAATAATTTCTTAAGAAGTTGTAACTAATCCAAAGTCAGAATAAAAGGACTAGATTGTCAAAGAAATCAAAAGAAACACAATAAACGCATTCACGAGTGCACAAATTCACGAACAAGCTCGGAATAAACAAAAAATTTCACACAACCTACATTATTACATGACTCAAGTCACTCATGCCAGGCATGGCATTTGACTTATAATTTTATGACTGGAAGGGCGCCATCTTGTAATTCACCAAAAATTGGGATAGAATTTTATTTTTAGCAGGTCATTTAGTTTTATTTAATTATATTATTTCATTTTATTTCATCCCTGATTTTTTTGCTTTTTACGGTATAATGTACATAGACTGGGCCTGAAATGGACCATCTTCTTTCCGGATTTTATTTTAAGCAAAAAAACGAGATAGCTTATTAAAACACTTATAAACGAGTTGAACAATTCTATTGTATGTATTATTTTTATTTAAGTAACTTGTGTGGTAGATTAATAAAAATGCAAAATTTGAAATCTAACTAACGTAACCCATCTACTATATTGCTTAAGTATGTAATTTTAAAGAAATAAAGCACTTATTGTTATAATATTATATAATAATAATTTTATAATTATTGATTTTGAAGGGCTTACATTGAGCCTTTAGTTCATTATAATTCTTAATGTCTGAAAGGTATTTATTTTAACTTTATGCTTATTATCGTATTTTTAATTGCTTAAAATATTACTTCTAATATAATTTTAGACAGCTTTATGTAGAAATTAGTTATTAATAATAATAATGCGCCTTCACACCATGTAATTAAAATTATGTTTATACGTTTGTAAACTTTTCAACTCAATTAAATTGAGAGGAAATTAATTGTTAACAACATTAATGATGTTTGTAACATTAATGATGATATTGACTTAAATATAATATTCACCAAGCACCTTTTTATTACTCTGAAGCTTGAAATAGGCCTTTGCAAATCCAGTGGACAGTTCTAAGAAAATAAAATACAGCTGATTTTGGACTAAAAATAATTTAATATATAAAATTGGTTAGAAAATTAGAATAAATTAAATTTTCAGGATATTATCGAGGTGAAAGGAAATTAAACTATCCAGTAAAATTAAAGATTCCAGTAAAATAAAATGAGAATATTGTCGAAGTCAATTAATACGCTTTATTAAGGAAAATTATATACGGTACATGAGAAGCACCAGATTTCAAATTAAAAAAAAACTTCCAAAACTGTTCACCCAGTAACAAGTTATTTTGATCTGTCGTGGTTAACACACATTGAAAAAAATACAGTTGAATTGAGAACCTCCTCTTTTTTTGAGTCGGATGTAAACAACGTTTTAATCATATAAATTACAATATTTTGCTTGGTTAATTTATCCATGTCGATATACATTTGAAATCCTAAAGTTATAATTTGAATGTTACAAACAAAATCCAGATTTAAACAAAAATACCTCATTTGTAGTTTAGAGTATGAGTACAAACATTTTAACATTAATTTAATAGATATAATACTGGTTATATACAAAGTGTACTACCCTACTGGACATCAAGAAATTAATTCAAAATAAAATTTAACAACACTGAAATTAAAAATAATACTTTCTATTAGCTTTTTTGTCAACTTTCCGTCTACAAAGAACTTTAATTGATATCAAGATAGGTTACGTAATAAATAGATGCTACGACACTTTATTAAAACATGGGCATAATCAAAATACTATCAGATCAGCCATATATTTTGGTACTAATTTTATCTATGATTCGATTCCAGGACGTAGCAGCAATTATTGTAACCACTACGAAGCGTAGCTCAGTAATAAACTAGTAAATTTCTTACAGCAGTAAAATCAGAAGTCTATTAATAATCACTAAACAGAGCACGTAACGAAAATGTTAATGAAAGTCCGGTTTTTCATTTCTTCCAGGAAATTGTTTAATTTAGAGGAGAATGTAATAAAAATATTATTGATTTTGTTAAAATAACTTACTTAGAATTAAAAATGAACTTTTTAATAATTATAAACCATTATTAACATAAAACAGTTTTAAAACCTCATAGTTCCATAAATTACCACATATCTTCAATCACCAGACGTAGAAAATATAAAATACCCTACGAAGATTCATTTAAGACTAAGTTTGCAACAAGACAGTATACTAGACGTTCCGTTTACTTATATAATAAAATAAACCAAAAAATCAATATTTACTCTATGAATTACCATGACTGTAAAAACCGTAACAGACTGGTTAAGAAAACTTTCCTACGAAGAAATCGAATTCCTTCTCGAAAACACTGCCTTATGAATTTTTACACTCATACAGACTTCCCACGCTTATGACACTATCACCCAAATATCGCTAATTATACCTTACATGCAGTTTAAATTGTGTAGCTTTTGATTTTTTTATGTTTTTTTTGGTTATTTTATTGTTTTGTGTTATATACTTAATTCTAATTTAAAGTAGTAATATAATTGTAATAAGGAAGAGCGGGGCCCTCTACTACAGGTATCTATTTACTTAAAAGAGGGTGCCCAACAATATTGTAACAACTTACTACTTGTTTTAAAGTAATAAATTATCATTATCATTAAACATAATTAAGCGGAACTTCTTATATCAAGCGTAACGGAAAAATTTCAATAAAGTGTTTTTACATAAATTTATTTATTGCCTTATTTATAGTTCCACCGAATTTCAAAGTTTTACATGTAGGCCAGTTATAGTAATCGCATTGTTTTGAGACAATTTT
The DNA here is from genome assembly GCA_036936625.1 of Parnassius smintheus behrii. NCBI lineage: Eukaryota > Metazoa > Arthropoda > Insecta > Lepidoptera > Papilionidae > Parnassius > Parnassius smintheus. The sequence continues at coordinate 25,491,395 of JAUPFT010000010.1, read as the reverse complement.
TTCAATTGTTTTTTTGTCCATGAACGTCGCAAAAAGCAACTACGTTAAATGCCAGAAATATTACATTCTTTAAGGGGCAACGAAGTGGTCCCCAATGGGCTTCAGAGTTAGTACCGTATCTAACACGTCTTTTTCGGTAATATAAATCTTTAGGCGTCGTTCCAAGCTCATTTAGTGCACCGGATCCCTAAAAATGTGACTGCTCAGATCCTTTCAACTACAGGTCTATCGCTATCACAACCTTATTCTCCAAAATAATGGAATCAATTATTAATTTTCATCTCATGAGGTACCTTTAGTAGCATTTGCTGATTAGTAACCGCCAAAACGGTTTCCGCCAGGAACACTCAGCTGATAATCTTCTTTCCTACCTAACTTGGGTGAAGGCAGTTGAAACCAAGGAGCCGGCGCTGGCGGTTAGTTGGACTTAGCAAAGGCCTTCGATCGGCCTTCTATAGCAAGCAGCCTTGTGGAACACCAGGCAACAAGGCTGCTTGCTATTGCCAACCGTGTCCTTTTTCTTCAATTCAATTAAATTTCGATCTGCGAAATTACACTGCAAATATGTAGGACTCTCAATAAGTTTTAAGATAAACAAAAAGTATTCTAGATACTATTAATATTTATTTTATATCTTCTCAAAATATTCTCCATTATGCTCTGTAAAAAGTTCCATTTGCCTCAATCAACTCTAAAAAAACTTTTGCCAGTCTTGATACGTGTCAAACGTAAGGCATCACTTCTTCGTCGGCAGCCACTGCTTCTTCGGCGCTTGTATAAAAAAAGCCTTTTATTTTTCTTCGACTATTGGGAAAGAAAAGAAATCACAAGGAGCTAAGTCAGGCTGTAGGGTGGGTAACTTAGAGTTTCAACACCAGATTTCTCAACAAATGCTTTTGTTTAAAAGAAGGTTTGTGAAAAGGCGTTGTCGTGGTGCCGTATGATTTCCCGAAGGCCGGTCTTTGGACCGGTGATTTTTTTGTGGACGTTGCGAGGTCTTTGCAGTTTTGTCGGTAACTGTCCTTGTGAGTAGATTCATACCGATTATTGCCTTTTATTTTCCGGATCACATTAATAGATTCATGTGTCGTCACCAATAAAGATATCTGAAACACGCCTAGATGCCCTGTTTTCAAAACGTATTTATTGGCACCAATCCACACGAGTCTGTTTTTTGCTTTCGGAGAGCAAAGGAGGGATTCATCGACAACAAAGCTTCCTCACTCCAAGATTTTGATGTAGGGTGGTATTATTACTCCTAGAACTAATGCCTACAATCTTTTCGATTGTCCATATATGTGATTTGTGGGTCTTCTCGCACCAACATTTCAGTAGTCCATATATTTTGTGCCGTTACTGCTGTTTGCGCAGCCTCGATTCTTATGTCATTTTATGGTTAATTTTACCCCTTTTGAATTCAACAATCTACCTAAAAATTGATGTGCGTGATGGAACTGAGTTCACATATGCTGATTGTAATCATTGTAAACTTAATTGTTCGGTTAAACCAAATTTAAAATCATAATTGATCATAGCGCGGAAATGTTCACGGTTAAGATCCATTGTTTTACATGAAAAGCGCTGGAAGCGTTGCAGGTAAATAAATAGAACATAATTTTTTTTTCAAATATTGAGCAATTGGCTTATGGAGTTCTATTTTGAAATAAATTTGCTTTTTTAGGAACATATAACACGGATGCGCTCCATTTTTCAATTTCGAGCATCTCAAAACTTATTGAGTGACCTACGTATTTGGACGAGGAGGCGGAGGATGTGGAGGTTTCAATAAAACTAGATGTGTTCTATTAAGACGGATTTCATGATGGCTCACCTATAGCAGTTTTACATAGTAAGTGTTCGGTCTCATATGTTCTTATCTCTGGGATGGGGCAGCCTAGTATAAGCACTTTCCACTTGACGACCAAGTTCATTCCGATCTGCTTGGTCCACTGACCTTGCGAAGAGACGTTGCATCTCTGTCTATCTTCAATCGCATATACCGCTGAGAGTGCTTAGAGGAATTTTTTGGATTAATTCCAGTTGCTGAATTTCATAATCGTACTGCGAAAGAACTCGAAATTCCATTCACATCGTCTTGTACCACACAGTGTATGATGAATTTTCTGTCGCTATTGTTAACGCAACCGGGATTCCCGCTGTATTGAAGATGTTCATAGGCGGCTGTTATCACTTGCCATCGGGTGACATGTATGCTCGTTTGCCTCTTTTTCTATAAAAGCATTTACTTAAGTCCAATCCACAAGCTGACTTACAAACATACCAGTAAAACAATGGGGCTAATGCATACTTATAGTTTAGAGTAATTTGCATTTCCGTCGCTACGCTCTGAATCACAAATGACGACGAAAAGCAATTTATACTTTATTAAGTGACCTCATTTTCCTTTGAAACAAGATTTTCTCTGGAATTTCTCCTTTTCATTTACAATTTTGTTACTCTAGATCGGTTTTAATGTAAATTGTGTAAACCGATCTTTATTCCCAAACGAAATGAAATTGAAATTGCAAACAATCCTTAAAACTGACTTATTAATTATCTATTATTATTATAATACAGTAGGATTCGTGGTTCTGCAAAATATATATCCAAATATATATATATATATATATATATATATATATATATATATATATATATATATATATATATATACATTGTTAAATAATGTTTTCTTATTTTAAAAGGCATTTTTAATTTATTAAAACAACAAATGTCTGAACGTTTTAAAAGGTTGTCTTAAAACGTTAAAAATTTAAAAGCTTGTTATTCGCCGTAGGTAAATAAAAAATGGGTTACACTGTATATATTTTATTTAGTTTGCAACTATTAAAATATTAAATCAGCTGTTGATATTAGTCTTTTTAAGATCTCGGTTAGACGTAGGCCTTTAAGACTTCTGTTTTCGCTCGATTGTAGCTACAAATTGCAGGGCTCTCGTCTCGAGCAGGGCGAGAAAACGGTTAGTGTTGCGCGGGAGGCGGGGACTTGCTGGGCCGCACGCGCGCAGCAAGCGCCCCAGCCTGCATGAATCGTTGATCGCTGTGGCCGTGCCGGTATTACTTGAGAATTGCAGCGGCCTCCTTGTGTTATCTTGTACGTACCCGTGATAACGAGGCTTATTCTTGAGTTTATTTGCGAGACGCCCGGGTCGATTATACGTTGAGAGCCTCTTACAGTGTTATATTAATTTGTTTTTCGTGATAACGAGGCCATATTATATAATTATTGTTGTAACAGTTTGAGTATTGTTTGCGACCGTTAGATGGTTAGGCGCGGCTGGTGTTGACTTGAGGCCTAAAGCTGGTGTTAATTGTGCGCGCCATTTTGAATTAGTATTGAACATTTGGGTCTAACTGGACCGCCTCGAATTTAGTTGTCTGTTTCAAACGTGTTACGTGAAAAGGGGCCTACTTGGAGTTTAGAGTCATTAAAGGAACTTTTATGCCGTTAATTGCAACGACGAGTTATTAGTGCGTCGTTTGATAACGTGATAACACTTTTCCTTTGTCGAGAGAACGCTAAACCTTGTGATCCCGGTGTAGATCGCTCGCGATTATAGTTCGTGCTAAGTGACGCTGGACTTGGGTTCCTATAGCGGTGAGCATCTTGTGCAGCGGCTTGATGGACGTCAGGATACATATTATACACTTTCCTGCACTACACACCCTCTCCCATTTACTTGCCCCCTGACGCCACCTTGTGGTAGACCCTACAATTCTGGAATTCGGTAAGTTTTGTGTTTGGGTAGCTAACCGTTATAATTTAATTATCCATAGGTCATTAGACCCTTTCCTCCGTTACACGTTAAGTTGGACTACTGATGGGCCCTAGTTCAATCGGCTTTTGTCAGGGTAACTCAGGGCCATAACAACTTCTATCTTATAATTAATAGTAGCAGTGGACCCCATCACCAGCCATTTAATTTTCCATTGATTTTTTTTAAGTTTTTTTGATAGATTGTAACTTGTCTTGTATTAAATATTGCTAATTTCATGAAACACATTTGAAGTCACAAATTTTATTTTATTTTTTTCTTTCGAAACTCTTCGGGAATTAAAAGTAACGCAAATTTATATAACAATAACATTATAAAAACATTTCTTTTGCAATAAGATCATTTCTTAGTTCTGTTTATTGAAACGGTGTTCATTAGAACCCTGACATTAAATATTATATGTTCATGAAGCAGGCCTAAAGCCAAACGTCCAAAGTAAACAGTTAAGATTAAAACGGGAAAACTAGATTCCCTACATTATCGTAATAATATTTTCTATGAAAGTTTAAAATTAAGAAACATTGATAATATTACAACAAGAATTCAAGAACTAAAATACAAAGTATAACAATGAGCTGTTTACGCTCAGGGGATAAACACTGTAATTATGTAAGTATCCTATACTGTCCTTTTGTATTTTAATTTGTTTAGATAACGTCTGTATTTTTATTTATGAAATAAAAACAGACACAAATAAAAAATGTTTTTGCGTAATTATAATAAATTGTTTATATAATACTATCTTCTGCCAATGAATTCGCCCGCTTAGAGGTTAACAAATCGGAGCCCATATTCACCTTAATTTTTCATAAATTCTTGCAAGTTTTTGTCGTTCGATAGGCTCTGCTAACATACAGATATCATGCTAAAATCACAGAATGTATAAATGACCCGTCGCTTTAAGAAGCTGACCATGGGAGTTTTAAATAAAGGTCGTAATGTAGAACTGTATGTACATGCATTTTCAATTAAAATACTAAATTATTTGAAAAATTGGTATACGGAAAATCACAACACACCCTCTTTTAGCTGCAACAATTAGAATATTGGTCTTTTTAATATTTCTTCCCAGCTTTATAATGCGCAGACGGGTGCCGTTGCACAAACTCGTTACATCAAGGTTACGAAATAGCTGAAGAAGGACGCTAATATTTAGTTCCAGCTTAAGTGTAGGCACGACCGTTAACTTTATGATGTTGAGAAACTTCACTGGGTTGGTAGTACTATAGTCTCTTGTCGCTATTGTATCTATCTATCGAAAAGTGAATCCTTTTTTTCCTTTATTGTGTATTAAATATCATCAATGGATTCAACTCGGCTGGGTAGCGTTCAGGAAATTATGACACATCTTATCGTCAGTTAATGGTACAACCAGTGTGTGTTGCCAGTCATGGCTTATGGATCTGAGATGTGGTTCTTCAATGGTGGCCGTATAAAAAAGCTCAAGGTCGCTTACCAAGCTATGGAGAAGGCTTTGCTCAGGGTTTATCTGCGTAATAAACTAAGAAATGAGGAACCAATAAAACCAGAGTGACCAAAAAGACAGACAGCCCAACGGATTAGCAAGCTGAAATTGAAACGGACCCGCCATATAGCTCGAAGAACCTTACAACCGATAAGGAAAATGGTTCTCGATTGGCAGCCTCGTACGTGAGTTGCGAAGTGTAAGGCAACACCCACTAGATGGAGTGACGACCCGGTAAGATATGCAGGAACTCGAAGGGTGCAGGTGGTTCAAGACCGTGCATTGTGAAATTTCTTGGGAAGGCCTATGTTCAGCAGTGGACCTGTGAGGAGTTGTTATGACGACAATGATAAAATATTATTTATTATAAACTAATACATACATGCCACTTAGAAACTAATGGCCTAATGAATTTAACTGTGGCATCGATTGCCTTGCCGACTTGCACTTGTATATTATATATTTTATTTTACTGCCAGATATGCACTGACCTTTCACATAACCAATCTTTATTATTATATAGATTTTTTCGTAAAACCTGGGAAAACTTGTTCAATGACATCATCTTTTGTCACCACTGGATGGTGAATTTTAAAGTTACTAGCATAGGCTCCTTACACTTTTTTTTATAGAATAAGGGTGATAAACGAGCATTTTTGTACGTGGTAGAGCCACGCTGCAGCTACGTTATAGTTGTCGTATGAATGGGTCTGCTCGACCAAAAAGAAACTTTAACAGAATACCACTGCAAAATAGCAGCTTAATACTGCTGCGTTTTGTACGGTGAGTGTAGAGATTTGGAAATCCTATTATACTGGAAACGTTGCATTACATCTTACTCCTCAGGGGTGTCAACGCATCTGCGTTTTGATTCTTAATCGAGCATAAATATAAATTGTCTATGGGCTACAGCATGCACTTACCATCAGGTAGACTATGTGCTCGTTTGTCATCCTTATTCTATAAAAAGGAGCACACAGTCCACCTTATGGTAAGTGAATGCTTTAGCTAATGGACCATTATATTACTTCCGAGGTCTATCAAATTGTATGTAATGGCGGGGGCTGTATGGGATAATATCACAGAGTGTAGACTTTTTGAAACGTCGGTTAGCTATAGCGTTGTTCTTTTACGAAGGTTTTAATAGGCATTTTTCTTCCCACTATCAAGCTTATCAATCAAAACTTCCGCGTTTTGATATTATACTTGATGTATGGTAAAAAGTGAAACGTCGAGTGTTAAATATTAAATAGTAAATCCTTTAAAGTAGTTCTACTCATTTTGAAGTGCTTGCGTCAATATATAAAACTATAAGTTTAATTTGTTGTCGGTGTATGTAATTATAGTCTTATTACATATTTTTCCTAGCAGTTAGACCATGTAGACTAAGATACGTACTTATGAACAAAATACAAAAACTAAAAACTTTGACTACATTACAGGAAATATTCAAACTCGTGCACGCGGCGTGATTGTCCTACATTATAACCGTTAGTCTATTGAAAAGTTGAAACTTTACCAAAACTGTTGTTTTGTGTTTGCAAACACGGAAAAGCTATTTTTCCCAGAAATGAGTCCTAGTTAGGTCGATTTTTCACACCCAAACTGTAAACATCATTGAAATCTATAAAGATGTTTTCTAGGATGCATTTACAAATACGCAAATATAAAAATACCGCTTATTTAATAGTATAATATAACGGAGTAACTATTTTTTAATTTTAGTAATAATTATGGCCTTATATTATATTGTATTTATTTCTTGTCAACAATTCAAGTTATGTTACAATAACTTGCATTGCATACCAATTATTAGGCAAAAATTTTAAATATACTTTAATTAATTCGCAGTTCACGGTTTAAAGTAACAATTTCAAGGGAATTTTGATATTACATTTAAAGAGACTTTTAGAGCGACCTAATTTTGCAGATGGAAGTAGCCTTTACGAGAGTTTATATATATGATGAGATGCACTTGCAAAACTGAATACCAAAACTTTAAAATTCGCGTAAGTAAAGCTAAATCGTTACACGTCGAAATATTTTACTGGTATTTTACCTATTTACCGATTACCGTCCGTAAAACCATCGGAACCACTAGGCTTGGTAAGCGCAAAGTTCCGGTACATACATGGATAATGTATAAAAACTTCAAGAATAGATACTCAAAGTAGACTACACGGAGAAGCCCTTCGTGCTCTGTGAGACTAAGATTATTTGTAAGAAACTTATTCTGTGTAGTAAATTTATCTATTGTCACGATGATATCTATTCGTATCAGAGTATAAGAGTAAGCGAATTAAGTTCATATAATATAACCTACTTAATTTGAAATAAACTTTCGGTCAAAACAAAATTTTTGAACTTAATAAAAAATCAATTAAAACTATCGAGATTAAGATAATACTTACCCAATTAGTAGTATTTATTGATAGATGAATTTCATTATATGAAAATGTAAACTAAAATAAATGTAAAATATTAGTGCCATTCACCTGTTACACCCTATTTTTTCAGACGGTAAAAACATCATCTAATATCTAGTATATATATATATATATATATATATATATATATATATATATATATATATATATATATATATATATATATATATATAAATATATACGTATAATTCTTTGATAAACTATGTTTTGGCACCGACTTCAGAAGCTATAAATTACTTTATCTTATTATATGAAAATATTTTCTTTTTGATTTATAAGTCCAGGTTTACTTTTATTTAAGAGTTTAATTTTGCCTTGTTGAGTGGTCTGAAGAATACCTCAAGTTCAAGGCATCAACTAGAATTTTGTCTTAATAATTAAAATTGAATCCTCATCCACCATTATTAGGCTTTATTCGTAATTCTCTCAATAGGAATATGCTTATAGATAGAAGGAATGTGACCCTTTTTTAAAGTCGGCTAAAATACTTATATATCCGAAAAGACTGTTTTATGATAGAATATGCTGTAACATAGGAAATATGGAAATTATATATTTTCTGTGATGTTAGCCTGTAGGGCTCTCACAGCTCCACCTGACGCAGGGAATGGTGATGATGGTCCGCGGCCACCACCAGTACCTAGTGATGGTGCGTTCCTCACCGTTCGCCTCACACGCCATGCACACGAACTCGATGGTCTGCTCTATAACGTCGTCGTCTGCGGCCACCACCAGCACCTAGTGACTACTAGCCAGTTGGTCTAAAGAATTTCTCGAACTCGTTAGTCTGTCCCATGACCATAATGTTTGGTATTTTGATCAATCATCACATCGCCTCTGTGGAGGTTTTTGGAGCTATCTTACCGCTATCCGAGTGAGGGAGTGCGGGTCCCCTCCTCTGACTACTTAGTTTGTGTCGGTCGATGTTCTGGGTGGCACAATGTACGCGGGTGTACGGTGTGTATACGGTACGGTCTATGCTGGAACGTGTCGTGCCTGCCTACGGATGCTACGTATTCCATCCGTTATCTTACGTATGTTGGTCCTATTTGGTGTGGGTCTAGTGTCAATGTTTCTTGTGCCTGCTACGTTTGGGTCGATGGTTTCGAGCGAACGTGGTAGTTCAACGAGTACGTTACGTGGACTATGGATATTCCGCGCGACGTTTTACGTAGGACGTAGTTGACTGTGTTTGCCACTAGCAGGTTTGGGTGAGTTTCGTCGCTATCAAAGTATCGATGGGACATCTTCTTAAAGTATTTTGAAATAGAAAGAAGTTGGCACAAAATGAGGGGCTTCATACTGAGCTCTAGAGAATCCTCCATCGTAGGGACGAAGAGAATGGCTTCTTAGTAACCTTTTCTATGGACGACCCATCGGCGGAGGCTCTTCGGAAGGCAAGCGGTCCTTGGCTTTAAAACGATAACCTTTAAAGTCAAGGAGGGCTCTGACGCGGCAATAGAGCTCGAACCGAACCGAACTCCAATCCTTTCAGCCCTTCACTTCTTGGCGTGAGACTGGAACGCCATCAGTAAGAGTGACAAAGACACAAGACGCTGATCTTGCCTCGGTTCGACGGTTTCCACTGGTGTCGTCGTAAGTATTTGGGCGTAACAATCGACCAGAAACTAACGTGGAAATCTCACCTTAGCAACGTATGCCATAAGTCAAAAATTTCTTTAGGTACATGCAATCGTTTAGTCGGGAACACTTGGAGCTTGCGTGCCAGTATGATCCTATAGCTGTACAGTAGCATAGTGAGGCCAATCCTCATCTACGCCTCCACTGTCTGGTGCAACAAGGCCAACCAAAAGACGACTGCGGACAGACTAGATATTCCACAATGAACTGCCCGCTTAATGGTAACTAGAGCTATGCGATCATCGTATTGAGCGGCTCTTAACGCACTTCTATGTCTAACCCTCCGTAATCTTTATATAGACAAGGAGGCAAAGGCTAGTTCATATACGATTAACGCCCAGGGCGGTCTGAGATTGCACTCCTACAGATTGAGATCCATGCTTGACTCAATTAAAGAAACACCGGTTTTATGCTTGATCTCAGATATCACTTTTGATAAAAAGTATATAGTGGAACTACCCTCCAGGTAAAACTAGCTGAATGGCCAGGTTATTTGTGAGGTCGGTAGCTTCATATTGTATACCGATGGGTCTAAAATGGGCCTCGACGTAGGCTTTGGAATTTACGAGGTACGCCCCAAATTCAAACTTAGTATGAATTTGGGTAGATTCACCTATATTTTCCAGGCAGAAATTTTCGCCATACTTTAGTGTGCGGAAATCAATCCGCAAAAACACTACGTCAACCATATAATTTATATAAACTCCACTGAGCACCGCGCACTGAGGTCAAACTTAGAGAACTCGAAGCTAGTTGGAGACTGCGTGAACCGTTTAAACGCCCTGGAATGTAACAAAAGCGTCATCATATGATGGGTTTCGTGTCTCACGGGCGTGGGGTGTTTTACACGTGGTAGAGCCACGCTACAGTTATATTAGTAGTATGGTTGTAGCACGAATAAGTCGGCTCGACCGGGGAAGTACCACGCTCTCACAGAATACCAGCGTGAAATAATAGCTTAATACTGCTGTATTTCGTATGGTGAGTGTAGAGAACCGGAGACCCTTTTCACCGGAAACGAGGCATTCCATCTCAGTCCTCACGGGTGACAACGCATATGCATTTTGATTTGTAATGGAGGATAGATGTAGATGTCTATGAGCCGCAGCAACCACTTACCATCAGGTGGACTGTGTTCTCGTTTGTCACCCTATTCTATAAAAAACGCGGTTATTGTAGGCAATAAATGTGCCGACAAACTTGCACGGGAGGGCTCAAGGAGGACGCGATTTGGACCTGAGCCATTTTTTGGAATCTCAAGAAGCCTAGCTCGATTGACTCTTAAAACTCTTTATCACAATAAATCACTTAAGATCTGGTCTGTCACACCAGGCTTAAAATATTCTAAAATCTTAATCCGGGATTTTGATCTTAAATTCGCTTCAGAAGCCCTGAGATTAGATAAAAAGAAGTTGCGCATTCTGGCAAGAGCCCTAACTGGACATTGTTGTCTTGAAAAGCACATGTCCATCCTGGGACTAAGCAACTCAAGGATGTGTCGGTTCTGTTCCATAACTTAAGAAACGCCTCTGCACACCCTTATCAATTGCGGACCCTTATTGCGCAAACGTAATACTCATCTGGGAAACTATGTACTCCGCCCAGAAGAATTGAAATTGCTCACAGCTAAGCAACTCCTTCTATTTATTGAAGACATAGGGCTTAACAATGAATTGTAGCCATAGCAGCGATTACAGTATATTTTTTAGGTCGTAGTGATACTGTTCTCCTTACCTACCTGCATAGCTGCTCGCACGTATTTAAAAATATACTCCTTTGTTTTATATTAATACTTATTACATTTAAAATTAAATTAAAAAATATACTCAATAAATACTTCAGTGACATAGATTGTCTTGACGATCATAATGTCATAATAAACAATTAAAAAATAAAATAAAACTTTATTTATTTAGCCTCAGCTTTCAGTAATCTCCTTTACAGAAGAACACGTCATCTATTGCAGACCACTTCGTTGCCCCTCAAAGAATGTAATATTTCTGGCATTTAACGTAGTTGCTTTTTGCGACATTCATGGACAAAAAAAAAAACAATTGAAAAAATTGTCTCAAAACAATGCGATTACTGTAACTGGCCTAGATTTAAAACCTTGAAATTCGGTGGACCTATAAATAAGGCAATAAATAAATTTATGTAAAAACCCTTTATTGAAATTTTTCCGTTACGCTTGATATAAGAGGTTTCGCTTATTTTATTTTTTTTATTTTTAATAATGGTTTATAATAATTAAAAAGTTAATTTTTAATTCTAAGTAAGTTATTTTAACAAAATCAATAATATTTTTATTACATTCTCCTTTAAATTCAACAATTTCCTGGTAGAAATTAAAAACCGGACTTTCATTTACATTTTCGTTTACGTGCTCTACTTAGTGATTATTAATAGACTTTGATTTTACTGCTGTAAGAAATTTACAAGTTTGTTACTGAGCTACGCGTCGTAGTGGTTACAATAGTTGCTGCTACGTCCTGGAATCGTATCATAGATAAAATTAGTTAAATATATGGCTGATCTGATCGTATTTTGATTATGCCCGTGTTCTGATAAAGTGTCGTAGCATCTATTTATTACGTAACCTATCTTGATATCAATTACAGTTCTTTGTAGAAGGAAAGTTGACAAAAAAGCTAATATAAAGTATTATTTTTAATTTCAGTGTTTTTAAACTTTATTTTAAATGAATTTCTTGAAGTCCAGTAGGGAATATATTTCATACACTTTGTATATAACCAATATTATATCTATTAAATTAATGTTAAAATTTTTATACTCACGCTCTAAACTACAAATGAGTTATATGTTTAAATCTGGATTTTTTTTGTCACCTTCAAATTATAACTTTAGGATTTCAAATGTTTATCGACATGGATAAATTAACCAAGCAAAATACTGTAATTTGTATGATTAAAACCTTGTTTACATCCGACTCAAAAAAGAGGAGGTTCTCAATTCAACTGTATTTTTTTTAATGTGTGTTAACCACGACAGATCAAAATAACTTGTTTCTGGGTGAACAGATTTGGAAGTTTTTTTTTTAATTTGAAATCTGGTGCTTCTCATGTACCGTATAAAATTGATCGAGATTTAAAGAAAGTACTTTTTTAATTTTCCTTAATAATGCATATTTAATTGACTTCGACCATATTCTCATTTTATTTTACTGGAATCTTTAATTTTACTGGATAGTTTAATTTTCTTTCACCTCGATAAAATCCTAAAAATTTAATTTATTCTAATTTTCTAACTAATTGTATATTTTAAATAATTTTTAGTCCAAACTCAGCAGTATTTTATTTTCTTAGAACTGACCACTGGATTTGCAAAGGCCTATTTCAAGCTGCAGAGTAATAAAAAGGTGCTTGGTGAATATTATATTTAAGTCAATATCATCATTAATGTTACAAACATCATTAATGTTGTAAACAATTATTTTGCTCTTAATTTAGTTGAGTTAAAAAGTTTACAAACGTATAAACATAATTTTAATTACATGGTGTGAAGGCGCATTATTATTATTAATAACTAATTTCTACATAAAGCTGTCTAAAATTATATTAGAAGTAATATTTTAAGCAATTAAGTACGATAATAAGCCTAAAGTTAAAATAAATACCTTTCAGACATTAAAAATTATAATGAACTAAAGGCTCAATGTAAGCCCTTCAAAATCAATAATTATAAAATTGGTCAAAAATTTGTCTAAATTATAGAGCGTGTTAATATACAGTAGCAGAGTGTTCTTGTATATATGAAGGGTGTTCGTGTAGAGATTGCTTATATGTGGGAGCTGCCTGAGACCCATACACAAGGGTGTACATATATGGTGTAGTCGAGTGACGGACTACTATAATACTGTTGCACAATGTGCAGTACTATATTAGAAACTTATGATAGTAAAGTCTATGATACAAAATCATTATTATAGAAGGTCTCTATGATGCATAAGCTATACGATAGTAGATTTGTGGGTTGAAGTCCCATGTATTAAAGACTTATAACAGTAAGGCCTATGACACAAAAGCATTATTGTTCGTAGATTTTTCATATATTTTGTTCTATTTTAGTATTTAAATAATTGTAAAAGAATAATAAAGAAAGACACAACAGAGCAAACTTTATTTACTGTTTTTATTGAAATGCATATTCGATTGCGGCAAATAAAAATTATTCTTAAGATTAACGTTTTCATAAAGCAATAATCGAACCTTTCCCCTTTGTAGCGGTTGTTGGCACAGCTCTCTTCCATCAGAGGTTACCTGTTTTAATATTTAGATAGGATGTTATTTGTGTACGGGATAACTTATAAAATGTTGTAAATTTTCCTTGACCTGTGATTTTGCTGTATTTTATAATCAACGTATTAAAATCACAGCTTTAACTCGCATTCTTTGCGCTTAATTTTTTTCTTTAGTTGCAGCTCACTACTTCTTTAAAACTCTAATGAATGTTTCTGTTTAGTTTAAATATTTACTGGTTTGGTGTTTTTGGTTATTAGATTAATCTGCAATTAAAACGTTGCGTTAAAATAGTGGTCGCGCTTTCTGTCTCTTCCAAGTAAACGTAATTGTAGATGATAAATTTTGTAAGACATTGCGGTATATTTAGAGACTTTGTATCTGTGTAGCGCAGAAATTAATACTTAACTATAATGAGATTATGTCGATAGCTTAATAGTCCGTCGTCAACAAATCATACGAACAATTCGAGTCAAACGCTTTTGGATTGGAACTGATAAATCAAATAATAGACTATTTTTCTGTATTAAAATGTTTTCAAATCGTAAATAGTTGTTGATACATTTATAGTTAATGACCAAGTGCCAACAAAAATACAATAATGAGATATAATATGTTTATTTAAATTTTAGTGATCGAATTCGCTTTTAAAATAAAATCCAAGCCAAAAGCGTCTTTCAAATGTATGTGATCTGTGTACACTGAAGCTCTGAAGACTGGCCAAACTTTTGTGTCAGCAAATAAGCGAATGCTAGTGTGTGTTACGTTATATTAGTGATTCATATTGCCGTGTAGTGGCGGTTAAGAATATCCACTACCCCATATCTTCCCGTGGGTGTCGTAAGAGGCGACAGAGGGAGACAGGCAGGAGATGGGCAGCAGCATCTTCCTGATGACAACTGTGACGTAATAAAAAAACTGCGGTTGCCAACCCGCTCGCCAAGCGTGGCAACTACGGCAAATACCCCCCAATGAACAAATACACAAAAAGACGGCCCCCAGTCCCCGGCGGCCCCGCTATTCCTGGCTACGGTGGCGACCATGCTAACGGCGGGGCAGGGGGTGCTAAGAATCTCCGGTGGAGGTTCGGTTGCCACCTACGACGACTCGACCTGGCAACATATAACGCACGCACCCTGAGGACTGACGAGAAGATACTGGAGCTGGAAGAAGAGGTAGACAAGTTGCGCTGGCATATTATTGGATTATCCGAGGTCCGAAGAGAGGGGGAGGACACGGCAATCCTCGAGTCCGGCAACTTGTTCTATCACCGGGAGGGCGACCATCTGTCCCAAGGAGGTGTCGGATTTATCGTCCACAAGTCTCTCGTCAACAACGTTGTAAAGATTGGGAGTGTGTCGACGAGGGTCGCGTACCTGATACTCAGAATCACCAAACGATATTCGCTGAAGGTCATTCAGGTATACGCACCAACCTCGGCACACCCCGATGAGGAGGTGGAGGAAATGTATGAGGATATTTCCAGAGCCATACATTCCTCCAAAACTCACTACACGGTGTTGATGGGAGACTTCAACGCAAAACTAGGCACAAGAGAAAGCGGTGAGCTGAAGGTAGGGAAATTTGGAGTAGGGCAACGGAACCGAAGGGGCCAGCAGCTGGCCGACTTTATGGAGAAAGAGGGACTCTTTATGATGAACTCTTTCTTCCAGAAGCGGCCCCACAGGAAGTGGACCTGGTCGAGCCCCGACGGTTCGACAAAAAATGAGATTGACTTCATTATGACGACCAGACGCCAACTGTTCAGTGATGTCTCAGTGATCGCAAGGGTGAAAACTGGCAGCGATCACCGAATGGTTAGAGGCACACTGAACCTAAACGTTAAGTTGGAGAGGTCTCGTCTAATGAAGTCAACGCTCCGTCCCCCTCGTGCTCTAATCCAGAATCCCGAAACCTTTCAGCTCGAGTTACGTAACCGCTTCCAGTGCCTAGAAGATTGCAATGCAGTGGACGATATGAACGACAAGCTCGTGGAAACTGTCCATGCGGTCGGAGCTAAGTTCTGCAAGACCCGCCGCAGAAGAACACAAAAACTCTCCGATCACACTCTTAATCTCATGGCTGTTAGACGGGAGATGAGGCTGCAATCGTCAACAGATTTGACAGCATACAGGCAACTGAACAGACAGATCTCCAAATGCATGCGGCGAGACTTACGCAACTTTAATACTTCTCGTATTAAAGAAGCGATCGAGCGGAACCAGGGCTCCAAAGTCTTTGCCAGAGATCTGTCTGCCAGAAAGAGCCAACTGTCAAAGCTGAAGACTGAGTGTGGCAACATCGTTTCCGGGACACCTGAGATTTTGAGTGAGATTGAGAGGTTCTATGGGCAGCTGTACACATCATCGTTGGAGCCACACGCAAGTGTGAGTAACGATCCAAGAGCAAGTCTTATCCGACACTATTCCGATGATATCCCGGACGTCAGTCTAAGCGAGATTAGAATGGCTCTCCAGCACCTTAAAAACGGCAGGGCCCCAGGCGAGGATGGAATTACAGCGGAGCTTCTGAAAGCGGGTGGAACACCGGTACTTGTAGTCCTTCAGAAGCTCTTCAATTCCGTCCTCCATGGTGGCACTACTCCAGAGGCGTGGAGCAGAAGTGCGGTGGTCTTGTTCTTTAAGAAAGGCGACAACGCTCTCTTAAAGAACTACAGACCGATTTCCCTTCTGAGCCGCGTCTACGTGCTGTTTTCGAGAGTCATTACGAATCGTCTCGCACGCAGACTTGACGACTTCCAGCCTCCCGAACAAGCCGGTTTCCGAAAAGGCTTCAGTACCATAGACCACATACATACCCTGCGGCAGATTGTACAGAAGACTGAAGAGTACAATCTGCCACTTTGCCTGGCGTATGTGGACTATGAGAAAGCCTTTGATTCCGTCGAAATTTGGGCGGTGCTACAGTCCCTTCAGCGGTGCCAAGTTGACTGTCGGTATATCGAAGTGCTGAAGTGTTTGTACAGTAGGGCTACGATGGCTATCCGAGTACAGAACCAGAGCTCGAAACCTATCCAACTGCAGAGAGGTGTAAGACAGGGTGACGTTATATCCCCGAAACTCTTCACCGCTGCATTGGAAGACGTTTTCAAGCTACTGGACTGGAAAGGATACGGTATTGACATCAATGGCGAGTACATCACTCACCTTCGATTTGCCGACGATATAGTCCTTATGGCAGAATCGCTGGAGGACTTAAGCACTATGCTCAATGACCTCAATAGTGCCTCCCAACGGATAGGTCTTAAGATGAACATGGACAAAACAAAGATCATGTTCAATGTCCATGTCACACCTATGCCGGTAGTTGTTGGGAGCACTATGCTCGAAGTTGTTGACGAGTACGTTTACCTGGGACAAATAGTCCGACTAGGTAAGTCCAACTTCGACCGAGAGGTCAATCGACGGATTCAACTCGGCTGGGCAGCGTTCGGGAAATTACGACATATCTTTTCGTCAGGTATACCTCAATCTCTAAAAACTAGATTGTACAACCAGTGCGTGTTGCCAGTGATGACTTATGGATCTGAGACGTGGTCCTTCACTGCTGGCCGTATGAGGACGCTTAAGGTCGCTCAGCGAGCTATGGAGAGGGCTATGCTCGGAGTTTCTCTGCGTGATAGACTCAGAAATGAGGATATCCGCAGTAAAACCAGAGTGACCGACATAGCCCAACGGATTAGTAAGCTGAAGTGGCAATGGGCCGGCCATATAGCTCGAAGAACCGATAACCGATGGGGAAGAAAGGTTCTCGAGTGGCAGCCTCGTACCGGTAGGCGTAGTGTAGGGCGACCCCCCACTAGATGGAGTGACGACCTGGTAAGACATGCAGGAAGTCGATGGATGCAGGTGGCTCAGGACCGTGCTTTGTGGCATTACTTGGGGGAGGCCTATGTTCAGCAGTGGACTTGTGAAAGGCTGTAATGATGATGATGATGAATAAAGAAAGATGTCATGAGTATTCAGAAAAGAGAGAATGTATTTTGTTTTTTCCTGTAAATGTTTTCTAATATAGTATTTTATTATGAAGACGAAGATTTTTTTTATTTAAACTGATATACTAACTACCACGCGTTCTGTGCGTGAACAATTATTATAGAAGGTATCTATGATCCATTATCATTAGAATACTGGTAGTAGAGTTGTGGGTAGAAGTCCCAAATATTAAAGACATATAATAGTAAGGTCTATGATACAAAAGCATTATTATAGAAGGTCTCTTTGATTTATTTATTTAAGCTTTATTTGCACACATAAAAGAAATGTACAAAACGGCGGACTTAATGCCTAAAGGCATTCTCTACCAGTCTACCTTTGGTTTGTGCAGAGAATCTAGTGATGGGTGCAAAACTCATAATTAAAAAAAAATTAAAGTTTTAAGGAAAAAATACAAAATTATAATATAATGACAATAAATACAATACACATACATATACATTTACATTACTACTTACATGCATACAATAGTATTTTACAAATACCCACAATAAATAAATATGATATTTTTATGTTATACATACTTGAGAATATAACAGTTTCCGAAGTTTTTTAAATTTTTTATTATTATCCGATATTTGATCTATTATGGTAGTAAAGTTTTGGGTTGAAGTGCCATAAATTAAAGGCATATAAAGTAAAGTCTATGAAATAAAAAAAAATATGCGGAAGGTTTCAAATATGTAAAAGCATTATATTAAAAGAAATGGGACTTGAAAAGGATGATTATAGTGGCTTTTTTTAAAGAATATTAGTAATCCTATTAATTTACATTACTAATATTCCATTTAACCACTCCTGGTAAGCTGAAAATGCTTGTATTTGGAGTGGTTCACGGCAGTAGACGAATGGTGGATTCGAACCCACGACCTTTTGAGTTAGCGGTCCGCACCCTGCCATTAGGCTACTGTCGCTTATGTAGTGGCTTGTAAACTACATTACAGCATCCATCGCGAGACAGAGGTAAACTTGGACTCGCTAACCGATATGTCCTAGATATTTTATCTTAGTGTTGGTGTTAAACGGGTTACCCGTGAACATCGCACACCCATACCGTTTGTGAGCAGCGTCTTAGCGCATAGTAATACGTTGGCTATCTATCAGATTGGGATGAGCGTGTTTGGTAGCACTTGTAAGTGTAACAAGCATACTCAACTTCATGTTTAAATTCAAAGGTTTAAATTAAGAAATATGTTAATTCTTTAGCAAAGCTTGTCAAATATTTTAAAGACTAATATATATAATATTAGGAATACAAATAACACAACACTCATGATCGTAAAATTATTTATTCCTTGTTTTGTTTGAAATCATTACGTTTTCATTCTTCATGTTTCATCATTTTCGATTAAAATAAAATCTCTGTGACTTAGAGTAGACATCAATTTTGTAATGTATTTTGTAATTTTCTTATAATGGCAGTAATTGCAGGGATAAGATTTTTTTAATTTCCTCCAGAGCTTACACCACCTCCAAAGGGTCTGTATTGTCCAGTTTCACAATTGGCTTAATTCTAGACACAATTTTTTAATAAATGCAATTACAAGCGAAGTAATACCTGCGATTTGATACAAGCAATATATACTTAACTTAAATATTATACAAAAGAAAATAAAGAAAGAATTAGAATAACGGAGAAAATAAAAACAAGGCAGAAATATACTTAAACAAAATATAACAATTATTATAAATGACATATTGTTTAACAAAAATTATTAAGAGTTTAGCAATATAATAAACAAAAGGTAAAAGAAAATATAAGTTAATGTAAATCTACTTAATCTTTAAACTAAACAAAACAAAACGAATTAAAATATAAATAAAAACATAAGTAATTAATATAATATTTCTATAGTTAGCACACTGTCTACATAAATTTTAATTTACAATTTTACTATTACATTAATTATTTACAGTAGTCTCTAGTCGCCACAGTAATGTATTAGTAACATTTAATGTATTTTACATTATTAAATAAAAGGCATGAAATAATAATTAAACATTTATGTTAATAATGTTAAAAGAGAGAGAAAAAGGTAAGTGTATACAAAAAAGAACTTATCAGCTATTTAAAGTCTACTAAATTAATTAAAAATATAAAGTGGATATACACTTCACTTCTTTCTTAAATCTATGGGATATTACAACTAAATTAGCGTTGACAAGTAAAATTTGTAACATGGAAAGAAGACTGCAAAATTAAAATAGGATAATAAGAAAGTGGACCTTATAGCTATACTAAATCTAATATGTAAAATTAACAACGTGCATAGATGTTATAGCAAATATAAAATAAAGCAGGTTGGGCATGAAATAAAGATAAGAGAAAAAAAATGTAAAATGGATATAAATCAATGTATTCCTAACTATTAAAGTGAACGACAATTTCATTATTTTTTTTTTGAGCTAGTGCTTAGTTTAGCTAGCCAATACACGTAAACAAACTTATCACGGAGTGGCGAAGGGATACGTTTTACAAAAAAATTCACTATTAAAAAACTGCTTACCTAAAAAATTTAAAATTTCACCTACAGTAAGGGCATGAGTTTGTCCTCTATATACAAATATGCATACAATACAAAATGAAGGGGGGTTGTTACTCAAAAATAAAAGTTATTAGAGTACAAACTTACAAGACGTGGGACACCAGCTGAAAAGTGTGGTTATTCCGAGGATATACACTTCCGGCTGATAATGCATATATTTTCGGAAAGAGCTTTCCGAGACGCCGCAATGTGTGACACCTTCAATTCCAGCCGCAGGCTCCTGGTTCGTGAAACCACCAACCACGTGGTTTTCGTTTTTCCTCTAATAACTCAGGTGTCCTTTATCCAAAAATTCCAAATTTTTGGAGGATGATGTGTCCCTAGGTAGCGAACAAAATCACTAAAAAAAAATAGCAGGTTGTGGCGACTAATCGAGCGCCGTAAGCAATTTACTGTTTTTGTTTTATTGTTTTGTTACAATTTATGGTTTTTACTTAAAAAATCTCTCGTTAATACGCAAATTTTGACACTAAGTACAATAAATTGTGATAATTATTTACCACTTTTCGAATTTTTTACTGCGGGAGCGTCACAGTTTCGTGCCGTTCCGCTTTGTTTCCTTGAACGTGCCCTTCTTTATAGTTTATATAGCTATACTATGGTATATTATCTATGCGCGGGGATAAGTTTATCTACTGTCGATATTATATCCACCATAGGCCCATGCTCGCAGGGTGGATAAAGCTTTGGCATAGGGATAAGACAATTTTATCCCTTGTCAGTGGATATAATCGGGAGATAAATTTTTTATCTCCTGCCCATACTAGCCCGGCTGAGTTATTCATGTGCAATCAAAAAGTTTAAACTTTCTGATTTTGGACCTGATAGATTGAATTGTAGTTTACATAATATTTTAAGAAAAGTCTTCTCTGCAACGGAAGAGAGCCCTGTTTAGCGGTGAACTATTTCAGGTCGATAAAAAGAGAAGAAGAAGAAGAACGTTATATAACGTATAGAGCTTACTATAACAACGTTTAATCCTTTAATTTATAAATTACACAAGAAATGCTTGGAAAGTGTAAGCTTATAAAGTACCCACATTTTCCACATAAGCTCTTGGAATTTATTAATTACTGGTGTAGCCGTTTAGTAAAAGCAGGATACAGACCTAAATTAAAACCTTTTTAACCTGTCTTCTGAAATAAGAACAAACTATTTTTAATACAATCAATATACTTTCAATTATTTAAATATATAATTCAGTATAATACTGTTGGCGACGTGCCTATAAGAATATTTCAATTTATTAGTTAACCAATTACGAATAGCTTCTAAAAAGAAAATTATCAAACAACAATATTCCGATAAGAAAATGCTTAGTTGAATCTTAAAGAAATATCGAATTAATGATATGAAGGTCTTGGGTTCGACTCCCAGGCCGGAATAGTTTATCGTTTTCTTAGTAATATCTCTTAATAAATTCATATAGGGAATTTTAAAGATATAATCTATGTTACCGGATTTGTTCCCCGGTTGAAATCATCTTTCCAATAATGTTAATTTAAAGAAATATTAAAATAAAGTTAGAGACCAGGATTTGTTCCCGGTCGAGATGATCGCTGTGCATAAGTAGAATTAATGGAAATTAATTGCATAATTATTGTCTTATATGAGTTTGATGTTTTGTATGAAAAAAAAGGCCTATTTTCTATGATTGATTTATGAAAACATTCACTTATATTGTTTGATAAGAAACATGAGAACTGATAAGAATCTGATTAGAAATAGTTTTCAACGTTTGAGAATTGTGTAGAATTATTTATTCACCTAGTATTGTTGATATTAGTGTATACTAAACTTTCCATTTTTACTGATGGTCGATAGCCGTGCAAAAGTTAGTTGTTCAAATAGTGTGAGTTAGTTAGGAGGCCAAATATGTAGAAATTTATATGTTTGCAAATTTCAGCAATTTATGTAAAATGACTTATAAAACATTTCAGATTGATTGTACGTGTAAAAGAGGTGAATTCTATGTTATTTTTATGTGAAAATTCCTGTGAATAAGTGAAATAATGATAGTTTTGTATAAGAAATTTAAAAGTGTTTTAATAGTGAAATGTATAGAGAAAATGTAAATTAAACTATTGTATTAGTTAAGATATGTATAATTTCAAGTGGAAAACATTGTTTTAACTTTCTATGTTAAATATTTAAGAAATTCCAACTTTGAACATGTGAGTAAAATAAGCATATTTTGTTAAATAAATAAAAGGTTTTTGTGATATGAAAATGTAATGTATATCGTAGTATAGATATTTTTTTGTGCTATCTTTATAAGTAAATTGTATAAATGTATGTCTTATACAAATAAAGTTATTGAGTAAACCGTGAGAGAGTGATAGTACAAATTGATGTAATTGAGTTGCGCAAGCGCACAAATGGCGTGGCTCACTTTCGCGTATAGCTCTGAGGTAGCTCAGTAAACGAGTTTTCTTGCAATTCGTTCGGGAATCGTTCGGGGAAGTTCGGAGGAACTTCAAGAAATGTTCGGGAAAAGTGCAAGACCAGCAGTCAATAAGAAGAAGAAAGAAAAAGTATAGGGAAGTGATAGGGAAAAGTAATTACTCTCTCACGGAACGGTTTGAAGATAATAGCTGTTGTATTCCCAAGGAATTCTTCCCTTAAAATAATACAGTCCATATCGAAGAATTAAGGCGTTGGGACCGGGACGACTTCGGAAGACCCGTAATCCCCGTCTGAACCTATTTTCCCTGAAAAGGAAGAGGTTATCGCCCTTGTGTGTTACTCTGTTGCGGAGATCACATACGTTGTTCCCGAACCCAACGTAGGCGTTATAGGAGGCCGGATCGAGAGAAGCCTCGATTCCCCCCTTCCGTTTCTTAGTTTAACGTTTGTCTGGTTCCTTTTAAAGTGGTCCTTTGAGCCGGATCAAGGAACCAGCTGTGGACTGCTGGTTATGGAAAAAGAAGACCTTCGGATCCGAGTGAAGATCAGCAACCGAAGGAAGCCGGAGGTTTGAGCTGAAGCAACAGTACCAAAGGCCAGAAGACCAAGTCAGCGCAGTAGGACTGGACCTGGAACTACCAGAAGAAAGAAAACCGGGATTGCGGCTTGGGGCGTGTGCTCACATGGGGCACGTATTGCAGCCAGGCGCAGGTGCCTTGTGAAGGCGCTCATCGTGGCCAAGCAGGGCTTGGCATTTTTCCTGTCGGGCAAGCGTGCTCGGCATTTTCCTGTCGGACGATCGTGTCCGGCATTTCCTGTCGGACGACCGTGTCCGGCATTTCCTGTCAGGTCATCAGAGGGTGCAAGAAGAAGAAGCATCCACCGCTGCTGCTGCCAGGCGAGGGTGCTCGTGGGCACCTGACTGCATCGCGGCCGGAAGAGGGCGCCTGAACGAGGCGTCACCGGCGACTGGGCGACGAAGCGCAGCATACATCCCGACCACCTAACAGTGCTAAACGGTCGGGCTCTGGCACAACACCTTCGGGGGGAGCAGTTCTCTCGGGCGAGACTGTGCTTGCACTACCGCTCGATTGTTTCGTCATATTCCTTGGCAGCACAGTTCCTAAACCTTTCCTCTATTCCATTCCTGCATGACTCCATCCCTGGACGGTTCACCTCGGTAGGCCCCGTTCAGGATTGAAAAGGCTGATAGAGCTGTTAGGGTGGTAGTAAGGTTGTAGGGTTGGGAGATAAAGGGGGGGAGGGGTAGTGGGGTTAGGTCGGGGTGTAGAAGGGTTGTAGGTAAGGGGTTGTAGGGACCGTAGGGACAGTTAGGGACTGTAGGCCAACAATCACCTTCCTGCAAGATGAAGAAGGCACAAGACCAGACAGGGAAAAGCGAAGGAACCAAGACAAAGACAGCGCCCTCAAGAAAAGCTAAAGAGGCGGAACCATCTGGAACGACCACAGCTACTGCTTCGAGTGGAACAACTCCTTCAAGTGGAGCCACCACCGATACGTCCACATGCACGTGGGACTCAGGGGCGTCCATGGCAATGACAAGCAACAGGACGGACACCAGTGATACGCAGGCCAGCACCACACAACAATCTGTTATATCCAGGAGTGAAACGGTATTCGAAAAAGTAGGTCAAATGACCGAAGAAGCGGCATCGTCAAGGACAGTAATCGGGCACACTAGTGACAAAGGGTCACAGAGAGGTAGTAGGTCATCGCGATCGGCGAGGCTGAAAGCCGAATTAGAGGCGCGGATTAAATTCGAACGCTCGGAGCTCGAACGAGCATAGGCAGCTGCTGCCTTAGCCAAGTCTCAATTGGAGTTGGCACGACTCAACCGAGAAGAGGAGATCGACTTGAGTGAGGATGATGAAGAGCGGAATACTCAGGTGGAACCTTTCGTAAGGAGTTGGGTTCAACAGACCATAATGAGCGCGCCGGTCAGTGTAACGCAACCCGATATTACTAATAAGGAAGCGTGTAAAGGATCACGCCGCAAAGGGGCGGAAATCGAGCGCAACCAAGGAAATGCACAGAAAACACACGCGAGTGAGGTGTCTGAATTGACCGAAGCGATTGTGAGTGCAATAAAGATAGCGGGAAAAGATAAGTCTTCCCAGCTTCATTTCCTCCAGGAATTACCGGTGTTCGATGGAGACCCGGGTAAATGGATAGTTTTCAAAACGGTGTTTGAAGACACGAGAAGCCAATTTTCAGGGGTGCAGAATGTCGCACGCCTTAGGAGGGCATTAAAGGACAACGCTAAGGAAGCGGTTAAGTCGTTGTTGTTTACTTTGTGTGAACCTGAAGAAATAATGAACGCTCTCGAAAGAAGATTCGGTAGGGTTGAGATGCTCATTTTAGCCGTAATCGAGAAAGTAAGACGTATGCCAAGATTGGCAGAAGATTGCCGGAATATAGGATCTTTTGCAAGTTGTATTACGAACGTGGTTGCCACAATACAAGCATTGAATCAACCACAGTATTTATACTCACCGGAGTTAGTAAACCGCATAGTAGAGAAACTCGGAACTATGATTAAATGTAAATGGTTTGAATATCGAGCTCAGCATCCTTTGGAGCCAGAGTTACAGAAGATGGCCAAGTTTTTAAATTTATTGAGTGAACAATTTGGAACGTCCTTAAGCAATGAAAATGTGCCTGAAAAACCGAAGCGTCCAGAATTCAGGAAGCAAACTTTACACACCGCAAAGGGGTCTGTACGCAACCGTTTCAAGAGCGAGCGCTATGAGCACCGAAGTAATACGAACGAGCGTCTAGAACGCCGAAATAATAAAGGGCACAACCGACAAGTGGTTATGATAACCTAGGATAAGCCTGTAAGTCGGGTAACACATAAGTGTGTTATATGTAACAAGGAGCACTCTATAGTGAGTTGTTACAAGTTTAAGGACATGAATAATCGCGAGAAATGGGAAGCCGTTAAAAAAGCGAAAGTATGTTTTCAATGTTTGTCACCTAACCATATGAGGTTAGAGTGCAAAGGGAGAAAATGTGGCGTAAAGGGATGTGGAATGTCACATCATCGAATGCTACACCGATACCCCAATGAAAATACCTCGCCGCAAGGAGACGAGGGGGGTAAAGAGGCTCAAATTACAACTGTTAGTACAGTGAATGCACTGGCATGTGCATACATAAAGATTATACCGGTCGAGTTGTATGGACCTAGAGGAAAGGTCAAGACAACAGCTCTTCTGGATGAGGGATCGACCATGACACTCATAGAGGAGTGGATGGCTCAGAAGTTAGCGCCTCGCGAACGTAAAGAAGAATTACGTATTGAAGCCGTGGGAGGTAAGCGAATTAACGACGACAGTTCGTATCGCTTAAACGTTAAGATAAAAGGCATTTACTCGAACGACTTAGAGCAGATAAGTGTACAAACAATTAAGTCACTTAACCTTTCTCCGCAGTCAGTAAGCCGAGAATTATTGCAACGGTGTTCTCATTTGACACCGATTAAGGACGAGTTGATTTATGAGAGGTCCAGACCTACCATATTAATTGGCCAGGACAATTGGCATCACATAGTTACTCGTGAATTAATTTCAGGAGGTAAGAACCTACCTGTAGCATCGCTCACCAAACTTGGATGGCTTTTACGTGGTCACATATCGGGTGGCGTTAAACCAATCAAGATTGTTAACC
The DNA here is from genome assembly GCA_036936625.1 of Parnassius smintheus behrii. NCBI lineage: Eukaryota > Metazoa > Arthropoda > Insecta > Lepidoptera > Papilionidae > Parnassius > Parnassius smintheus. The sequence continues at coordinate 25,465,132 of JAUPFT010000010.1, read as the reverse complement.
ACATTTCCACCAAGAAGGAGGAGGACATGGAGAAGTTAATCAGGGATTATTTTAGTTTGGAATCTCTGGGAGTGTCTGCGCGAAAGCCCACGAACGACCCAGAAGAATGAGCTTTAAATATTTTGAGCAAAACGGTACGTCGTATACCTAATAATAGGTACGAGACTGCTTTGTTATGGCGCACAGATAGTGAGTGCATGCCGTCGAATAGAGCGCAGGTTTAAAGTCGCCTGTTTAATATCGAAAAGAAGCTCAAAAAAATAGCTAGTTGAAAAAGGAATATGAGAAGCAAATTGAAAATCTCATCGCTAACGGTAACGCAGAGAAAGCGAACCATATTTCCATTTCCCCACGCACGTGGTATCTTCCTCACTTCGCAGTGACTCACCCACAAAAAAAGAAAATAAGAATAGTTTTCGACGCCGCCGCTAGGATGGGCGGACGTTGTCTTAATGATGCATTGTTAACCGGACCGGACTTATTGAAGTCGTTGTTTGGAGTTCTGCTACGATTCAGAGAAGGAAGCGTGGCAGTGATGGCAGACATTAAAGAAATGTTCCTGCAAGTGAAAATCCGGGAAGAAGACAGGGATAGCCTTCGATTCTTATGGCGACACAAGCGTGACGCGCCACCGGAAGAGTATAGAATGATGTCACTCATATTTGGAGCGACATCATCACCATGCATCGCTATGTATGTGAAGAATAGAAATGCGCAGGACAACGCACATATCTATCCAGAAGCAACTTCCACTACGGAAAGCAATTTTTATATGGATGACTATCTACAGGCATTTCCCGACCTGTATGAATTACATAAACGTGCTTCTTTCCAACTGAGGGGATGGGCTAGCAACCGACCCGAAGTTTTATGTAAAATGGAAAATAAATATAAGAGCGACAGTGCTTCGCTGGGAAATAAAGAGCACAAGATTTGGAATATCAAACGGGATATAATAAGTTTCTCCATAAGTCTTCGTAACACACCGGAAGAAGTGATGGAAGGTTTACGACCGCCTACGAAGTGGGAGATAACTAGTGCTGTGATGTCGGTCTTCGATCCTTTGGGACTCGCATCACCCATAACGATTCAAGGGAAGTCGCTGATCCAGCAAGTATGGAGGACAGGCATCTCTTGGGATGAAGAAGTTACACACAAATTACACGTGTTATTTTGTAAATGGATATCGGAAGTGAAGAAATTAGGTCATTTAGAAGTACCTAGACCCGTTGCTGAAGGCGTCGGCAAGGTAGAATTACACACCTTCACGGATGCTAGTGAAAAAGCATACGCTCCTGCGGTGTATTACGTCACCACGGACGAGATAGGAGAGAGGCGGATTACGCTGATCGCCGCAAAGGCAAGAGTAGCGCCGCTGAAACCAATTTCTATTCCAAGGCTTGAGTTGCAAGCAGCTCCTATGGGCAGCAGATTAGCTGCATCAGTTATTGAAGAGAGCAAGTACGAGATATCCGAGAGAGTATTTTGGACGGACTCACGTACAGTGTTAGCGTGGATTAAGTCAGATCCTCGCGCTTTTAAACCATTCGTTGCTCATCGATTGGCTGAGATCGAATATCACAGTAAACCATGTGAATGGCGATGGGTTCCAACGTCACAAAACGTGGCAGATGACACCACTAGAAATTTTCCTTCCACCTTCGATGTAAGTCATCGCTGGTTTCAAGGACCTGAATTCCTCAGGAAAAGTCCTGATTTATGGCCCAAACAAGTGGACACCATAAATAGCTTAGAAACAGTTGAAAAAAAATTGCCAAAAGGCGTAAATGCGCTGAGAAAGCAAGAACCGTTAAGTCTACCCGACTATGGACGATTTAGCAGCTTTAAGAAATTCCTTGGGGCAACTACACGCACCTTACAAGCGGTAGAAAAATTCAAGAGTTTAAGAAAGTCGGTTAAAGGACCCGACAACGCAGCCGAAAACTCGGTTATGTGTTCCAACGAAGTTTTAGCAAAGTCGGTTAAAGGACCCGATAGCGCGTTGGACATAGCTCTTGAAAAAAGCTGAATTATTAATTTGGAAGTTCGTTTAAGACGAGTGTTTTCATTTGGAAATAAAATGCTTGAAAGCAGGCAAAAGCGTTGAAAGAGTTCATGCTTAAGTAAATTATCTATGGACATATGAGAAGATAACTTACTCCGTTTAAATGGGTGTTTACCTTTTAAGTCTAATTTGACCGAGGAAAGTAGAAAACATGTCGTATTAGACGATAAACACGAAATCGTTAAAATGATGATTAGAGAAGTTCATCATCATTTTGGACATGCCAATCACCAGACGGTGATGAATGAGGTGAACCAAAAATTTTATGTCTAGAACCTGCGTAATGTAGTACGAAGTGTGTCACATCATTGTCAGTGGTGCAAGACATACAGGTCAAAACCGCAGAACGTGCCACAAGGAAATATTCCTCTGGAGAGAATAGCTAACAATGAACCACCTTTTACATGTTCAGCCGTAGATTATTTCGGACCTATGGGTGTGACTATAGGAAGGCGACACAAAAAACGTTGGGGCGTTTTATTCACGTGTCTGACCATCAGAGCAGTACACCTAGAATTAGCAGCCTCATTGACACCAGCGTCAATGATAATGGCATTGAGGCGATTTATCGCCAGAAGAGGAAAACCAGCCGTTATATACAGCGATAACGGGACAAATTTCAAAGCTGCGAATAAAGAATTATTGAAAGCATGCGAAGAATGCTTTGAGGGCATGAAAAATGAGTCATTTAAAAAATATAATAAATGGAAATTTATACCTCCGAGAGCACCGCACGTGGGTGGCGCTTGGGAAAGGTTAGTAAGATCGATTAAAATTGCGTTGAACGCTACGCTCAAAGTAAGGAGCCCGCAAGAGGAGGTTCCGCATACATTGCTTTTAGAAGCAAAGCATACTGTAAATTTCAGACCTCTAGTAACATTCAGTATGGATAGTCCTGAAGAGAGTTTGATACCCAATCATTTTCTTCTGGGACGCTCATGTGGTGATCGACCACCTGGATTATTTTTAGAGCAACATCTGACGGGTCAACTCAATTGGAAATCCGCCCAGAGGTTAGCCGACCATTTTTGGACGAGATGGCTGAAAGAGTACATGCCTACTTTAATGCCTCGAACAGGTAATAATGGAAGGTTCATGAAACCTAAAGAAGGTGATATTGTCTTGATAATAGATCAAACGTTGCCACGAAATACGTGGCGGAAAGGCAAGATTAGTAGGACGCTACCGGGACCAGACGGTCACACCAGAGTAGTTGACGTCATTACTAGCACAGGTATCTTGAGGAGACCTACATCCAGAATAATAGTCCTGGTACCCGCGACGCCTCCCAAATGATGGTGCTGATGCACTGGGGGGGGGGGGAGATTGTTGGCGACGCGCCTATAAGAATATTTCAATTTATTAGTTAACCGATTACGAATAGCTTCTAAAAAGCAAATTATCAAGCAACAATATTCCGATAAGAAAATGCTTAGTTGAATCTTGAAGAAATATCGAATTCATGATATTGTGACGGCTCAATATTATTATTAATAATTAAATTCAATATAAAGGGGCGTCAAAAATAGTTTTAAAACATATATATTAAGCAATTAAGTTAAATTAATAAACATAAAGTTAATATATTTCAGACATTATCCCAATAACATAGCAAATTAAAGGCAAAATTATTGTTTCTCGTAATAAGTAAATTTATTATAAAAAACTTGTAAAAATATTTAAAATAAAATAAATAATAGAAATACAAGTCAAAAAATATTATAAAATTAAGTTAAATAACGTTTATAAGATAATTAGAAAATTTGTTAAAATCGTTTAAGTCATGGGAGGTGTTCATGTATAAAAGAAAATTTCCTAAGTTGTGGAAGGAGTTCACGTATACAAGAAAATTTTCCTAAGTTATTGAAGGTGTTCACGTATAGACGTCTTGTATGGATGAGGTGCCGGAGATACATACCTGCAGTTGTACATATATATGGGTTGGTCGGGAGCCCGACTGCCTGAAGTACTGTAGCACAATGACTAGTCCTATATTAGGGACTTATGATATTAAACTCATGAATGAAACTCTCTGATGAATTTGCATTACAATAGTAGGGTCGTGGGTTCGAACCCTATATATGAATGACTTATGAAAGTAAGGTCTATGATTCAAAAGCAATACTATAGAAGGTCTCTGTGATTAATATGCATTACAATAGTAGGGTCGTGGGTTCGAATCCTATATATGAATGACTTATGAAAGTAAGGTCTATGATTCAAAAGCAATACTATAGAAGGTCTCTATGATTAATATGCATTACAATAGTAGGGTCATGGGTTCGAATCCTATATATACATGACTTATGAAAGTAAGGTCTATGATACAAAAGCAATATTATAGGAGGTCTCCTTGATGCATAAGCATTGTATAGGGTGGTCGGGTGACTGACTGCTCCTAGTACTGTAGCAAAATGACTAGTCCTTATTAGGGACTTGAAAAGGAATATCATGGTGGCGTGTGTGCTGCTTCACGAGCAATTGGTCCGAGGTAAACTTGGACTCGCTAACCGATGTGTCCTAGACATATCATCTTAGTGCCGGTGGTAAGCGGGTTTGTTGTAGCAATACGGCTTTCCCGTGAACATCGCACACCCATACCGTTTGTGGGCGGCGTAGTAGCGCATAGCGAAGCGTCGTCTATATTTCGGATTGGGATGATGAGTGTGCTTGGTAGCACTTTTAAGTGTAACAGGCATACTCAACTTCATGTCTTAGTGCATTAGCGCTATGATACGTGGAGTTTTGTTCATTGACGTCTTAGTAGCGTGCTACTATGATACGTTAGTGATATTTTTTATATAACAACAATACTAACTTTGTTGCCAAAGTCGATAGGAGTCATGTGGGTGTGTTGTGAGGGTGCGCCGCCCGTATGATAGTTGCATTGATGCTTACTGCTACTTGCGGTATTGCGTCTTGTGATGGATCTGCGGGTGTGCTGCGCCTGATTCGACGCATTCTTGTGGTTCTGGTCGATGGAGGTATACAATTAACATCTTAGTGCTGGTGGTAAGCGGGTTTGTTGTAGCAATACGGCTTTCCCGTGGACATCGCACACCCATACCGTTTGTGGGCGACGTCGTTGCGCATAGCGATGTGTCGTCTATCTTTCGGATGGGGATGATGAGTGTGTTTGGTAGCACTTTTAAGTGTAACAGGCATACTCAGCTTCATGTCTTAGTGCATTAGCGCTATGATACGTGGAGTTTTGTTCATTGACGTCTTAGTAGCGTGCTACTATGATACGTTGGTGATATTTTTATATAACAACAATACTAACTTTGTTGCCAAAGTCGATAGGAGTCATGTGGGTGTGTTGTGAGGGTGCGCCGCCCGTATGATAGTTGCATTGATGCTTACTGCTACTTGCGGTATTGCGTCTTGTGATGGATCTGCGGGTGTGCTGCGCCTGATTCGACGCATTCCTGTTGTTCTGGTCGATGGAGGTATACAATTAACATCTTAGTGCTGGTGGTAAGCGGGTTTGTTGTAGCTATACGGCTTTCCCGTGGACATCGCACACCCATACCGTTTGTTGGCGGCGTCGTAGCGCATAGCGATGCGTCGTCTATCTTTCGGATAGGGATGATGAGTGTGTTTGGTAGCACTTTTAAGTGTAACAGGCATACTCAACTTCATGTCTTAGTGCATTAGCGCCATGATACGTGGAGTTTTGTTCATTGGCGTCTTAGTAGCGTGCTACTATGATACGTTGGTGATATTTTTTATATAACAACAATAACAACTTTGTTACCAAAGTCGATAGGGATCATGTTGGGTGTGTTGTGAGGGGGCGCCAGCCGTATGATAGTTGCATTGATGCTTACTGCTACTGGCGGTATTGCGTCTTGTGATGGATCTACGGGTGTGCTGCGCCTGATTCGACGCTCTCTGTGGTTCTGGTCGATGGAGGTATACGGGTGGTGATGTCTGCTGGGATGTATGGGGGACCTTGGAATGGTGTAAGCCCGACGATAGTCGTATTGATGCTTGTTGCGTTCTGCAGCATTACTTCTCTGCGATGGTTGTTTGGTGGGACGCTATTCTCAATGGCGCTCTCTGCGTCTTGGTTTGACTCACACCTAAGTAGCTTTGCCCAAGTCGGGTCCCTTCATTGCGGGGCTGCAGACTGTCTGCCCTCCACGATGTTTTATATAACAACATAATATTATCTCTCTGTAACTTTCCCACCTTTGAATGATTGAAGGCAACTTGTTGGTGGGTGAGACAAACATGATCGAAAATGCATTTACTCAACGTCAGTGACACAAACCCTTTCTGATGGCGAATTATTACTCTTATCTTATAACTGCCTTTTGGCTATATCTGCCGTTGTATTGGTTGGTGGAGCATATGTGTTGACCTCATGCGGGTGGTAGCTGGCGGGAGGATCTGAGGAGACTCTCAAGGCTGCGGCCGAAAGCTGCACAACGTGGGACCCCATTCCCTTGAGGTGAGCAGTAGTCTCATGACACGCTCTGCGGCTAGTAGCCGTGCTGATCATGCAATTGGTGGTGATGCCATACACTTACATCACGTCTGCAGGAGCGGCGGTCTGGCAGGTGGTGGCGCTCACGGAGGGTTTACAGCCAGTGTGCCTATTTGCCTAAACCGTGTGACGTACATTTACTGTGGCTGGATTCGTTCGTATTCTGTATGGCGTTTACACGCATTGACATGTGCGACTTCGGTCGATGTTTGTGCTTACGCACTAACAAGGGGCCAAGCCTCTTTTACTGGTTCGCCAGTTATTTTGCTGTGGACTACGGTCCAGTTCCCGAATTAGCGTTCCCTTCGGGGGGAGTGCATCAAAATGGTTGGCGCTCACCGTGCACGGCGTGTGTGGGGCCGTGTACCTCCCCTACATTTTTTTAAATAAATGTAGGAGAGCGAAGCCCTTGTATCGGGTATTTTTGTATAAATATATTGTGAGCCTTTTCCAAGCGGGAAGGGATTAATAATAATAAATTAATAATGTAAACCTGATACAAGTGGAATAGGGACGTTTTATGTTCTTAACCTTTTTCGAGCCCTGTCTTCGTGAACGGGGTTCACTTAGCTTATTAGGCACTACCAACAGCTTTCAATTGCTCTAGTGAATATTCATTCTTCCAAAAGACACCTAAAAGAACTAAGTTACAAACAAACACAACGTAAATAAGGGTCCTAACTAAGACGATCACGCCAAAAGATTACAAACGGCCTATTATTAAACCTTTAGAGAGATCATTTTAGAAAGATCTAAACATAGTTTATTAATCCTGGTCACATATATATAATGTTATTGAAAAGGGGATATTTTTAATATTATAAAATTTTTATTTTGCAATACAATAGAGGGGGGGGGGGGATCGTTACAATATGAAGGTCTTGGGTTCGACTCCCAGGCCGGAATAGTTTATCGTTTTCTTAGTAATATCTCTTAATAAATTCATATAGGGAATTTTTAAGATATAAATTATGTTACCAGATTTGTTCCCATCATTGAAATTTAAGTTTATTAATATATAATAATTTAATTTAGTTGAAATCATCTTTCCAATAATGTTAATTTAAAGAAATATTAAAATAAAGTTAGAGACCAGGATTTGTTCCCCGGTCGAGATGATCGCTGTGTAAGTAGAATTAATGGAAATTAATTGCATAAGTATTGTCTTATATGAGTTTGATATGTTTTGTATGAAAACAAATGCCTATTTTCAATGTATCGATTCATGAAATATTTTGTCTATGTTATCTGATAAGAAACATGATAACTGATAAGAATCTGATTAGAAATAGTTTTCAACGTTTGAGAATTGTGTAGAATTATTTATTCACCTAGTATTGTTGATATAAGTGTGTACTAAACTTCCCATTTTTACTGATAGTCGATAGCCGTGCAAAAGTTAGTTGTTCAAATAGTGTGAATTCATAGACGCACGCTAGCCACGTACTTAGGAGGCCAAATATGTAGAAATTTAAATATTTGCAAATTTCAGCAATTTATGTAAAATGACTTGTAAAACATTTCAGATTGATTGTACGTGTAAAAGAGGTGAATTCTATGTTATTTTTATGTGAATAAGTGAAATAATGATAGTTTTGTATAAGAAATTTAAAAGTGTTTTAATAGTGAAATGTATAGAGAAAATGTAAATTAAACTATTGTATTAGTTAAGATAAGTATATTTTCAAGTGGAAAACATTGTTTTAACTTTCTATGTTAAATATTTAAGAAATTCCAACTTTGAACATGTGAGTAAAATAAGCATATTTTGTTAAATAAATAAAAGGTTTTTTGTGATATGAAAATGTAATGTATATCGTAGTATAGATATTGTTTGTGCTATCTTTATAAGTAAATTGTATAAATGTATGTCTTATACAAATGAAGTTATTGAGTAAACCTTGAGAGAGTGATAGTACAAATTGATGTAATTGAGTTGCGCAAGCGCACAAATGGCACGGCTCACTTTCACGTATAGCTCTGGGGTAGCTCAGTAAACGAGTTTTTTTGCAATTCGTTCGGGAATCGTTCGGGGAAGTACGGAGAAACTTCGAGAAATGTTCGGGAAAAGTGCAAGACCAGCAGTCAATAAGAAGAAGAAAGAAAAAGTATAGGGAAGTGATAGGGTAAAGTAATTACTCTCTCATGGAACGGTTTGAAGATAATAGCTGTTTTATTCCCAAGGAATTCTTCCCTTAACCTCTCAGCAGTCCGGGCCAAAAAGCCGCTTTGGCGCATCTGTCAAACCCTAAACGAGTGATATATTGCCTACGTGGCGCGTGTCATTAAAATGGCAATATCTTAATATTTATGTATGGGAACTATATAATATGACATGTTGTTAGAATTATTGTTAAATAAGCTAATAGAATATGTGTAAATGTGTACGTTCACCCTTTTGGTATGTTATAAATTCGATGGTAAAATTGCTAGAAGCGATTTTTTTCCAGTTTGTTGAATATAAAATGTAATCATTAAAAAATTAAGCAATTATTTCAATAAATGTTTACTTCATTTACTATACAATAACACACTTTACAATAATGAATAAAAAAACACAACTCTACGTACAGTTTTTTCACACCACAAGCTCGACAATAATGTGGGCCACTTAAGATAACCCGAAACAGGCACAAAAAAAGGCACATTTTGTACTTCAATATCGACGATGCCTGAGGCACAATGGGCTTTAAATCTTAACTTATTCTATAGTATGGTCTTTGTTCTTAATACAAACAGTTTCAAATGTTACAACTATTTAGTTATTAAGAAATAAACGAGTTGTAACAAACACTTGAAAAAGTGACCCTAAAAAAATGCTTTCAAACTTTTGCATTTGTAACGAACAATTTTGTAATTTATTTATATGTGAATGTATATTCCTAAATTTAATAACATTTCCTAAGCTAAAAATAAAACAAAGAAGGCATCTTTCATACAAAATTATGTTACAAATCATCAACTAAAAGTTACACATTCACTACAAAAAGCACCAAGTATGACGTAGTACCCAGCTATGCTAGTATGGATACGCTCTGTGGTGACTTCTTTAATAATTGTAATCATGAACATAAAATTAAAACGAAATACAAATTAGTTATTTTTCATTGCTTTTTTATATTTTTAATTAACATTTGAATGTTATTATAAAAAATATTTGACAATTCTTTTTTGCCAAAATAAAGGTTTTTATTTTTGTTATTTTGATTTTTTTAATTTTACTTAATTTGAAGTGACCCTAGCCTAGTGATAGCTTGCGTGCGAAATCCATTACAAAGGTTAAGCAATGCACGCGTTAGCTTGCAACTGGATGGGTGACCGTTTCGTACTTTGAGGCTAATCCAACTATAGAACCGCAACGAGCTAAGGCTTATTGCTTAGCAATAAAAACTACTACGTACAAAAAGCAATCTCTTCCAGATAACCTTGGGCTAAGAGTGAAAACAAAAAGTGTTTCACTTGTCAATCAAGTGCATAAAAATATGATGACATGCACATACATAAAGTAAAATAATTTACTGACAAAAAAAATAAAACAAAACAAATAAGAAAAACAAATAAAAATCCGCACCAAAAATTATCGTAAAATATACCAACACTGGCATTCCCAAAATCGTATCAATACTATACAACCTGCTCTCTAAGATGGCGGATTTCGTGTAAATAACTTTACGACCCATGTCTGTCCACGACCGCCAGGTGGACGCGAGATTTAAGCAATTTGTTATTTTTAGTTTTATGAAATATTTAATCGATACTATACAATTGTAATTATTCTTATGTTTGTAAATAAGTATGTTAACGATATTAAAACAATGTTTACCATTCACAATTGTACATTTAATTTAAAACAATTGAAATTAATACGAACATGGTATCAACATGGCGGTCGAAATGGCAAGCAATGTTTAATAAAATGGAACAATTTATGTACAAATCGTCATTTAATATGTTTTAAATTAATATAAAAGTATTTATGACTTACCCATTCGTGTTTATCTTTAATATTAACTTCCGAAATCACTTTCAACAATTAATACTTTGCACGTAAACACACGACACCGCGTCACAGAACGAGCAACTGAACGGAATAAATGTGTTACTATTTCACAGCTTCTATGGTTCATTTATGAAGCGTGTGTGATATTAATTGCCGTCTTTGTTTAATTCCCTGCATGTTGTACCAGTTATAGGGAGATACGTATACTTTTACTAGGGCTGATTCGAATCTGAAGTTCATAAGTAAACAGCAACCTCTCTTCTGATGGTTGTGGACAGATGCGTACTTTTTGACAGCAACATTTAGAAGGTCTTGGACTGACGAGAGGTTAAAATAATACAGTCCATATCGAAGAATTAAGGCGTTGGGACCGGGACGACTTCGGAAGACCCGTAATCCCCGTCTGAACCTATTTTCCCTGAAAAGGAGGAGGTTATCGCCCTTGTGTGTTACTCCGTTGCGGAGATCACATACGTTGTTCCCGAACCCAACGTAGGCGTTATAGGAGGCTGGATCGAGAGAAGCCTCGATTCCCCCCCTCTGTTTCTTAGTTTAACGTTTGTCTGGTTCCTTTTCAAATACAAAGGATGTAATTCAGGAGACGGACAGCAATTTTGTTCTAATTACAACTGAAATAATAAAAAACGACCGTTGCCAACTCACCAGCCAAGCATGGAAACTCTGGCAAACAACTTCGCAATAAAACAGTATATGGAGAATATTTTGGACTTATGATAGTTTGTAATAAATGAATGAAAAAAATATACATTAAACTATTGCTTCAATTGATGTTTCCTTTTAGTAATGGGCTATTTTACTGAAGAGATAATTTGATGTGAATTGTTTACTAAGTATATCTTGTACTTGTCTTCAAATTTAAAAACATTGTTCTTTAAACACTAAAAACTGTAAGTAACAATTTAATTAGTGCCGACGGTGACCGAAACCGGTTTGCTCGCGTACTGTTTAACTACTACTTGTACTGTACTAGTAGTGTAATAAGCTTAAATTTGGGGCGTAGTTACGCATCAAAGAGCTATTGCAATAAGACATGGAGTTGAGTATGTTTGCTGCACTTAAAAGTATTAACAAACAAACTTTCCCTTATACGGAAGTTAACTGACATATCATAACACTATGCGCTAAGAGGCCGCCCATAATTGGTAGGGGTGTGCGATGTCCATTGCCAAGTTGTATTGCTACAATAATCCTGATTATCTCTGGCACTACACTGTCTGCGACACGCCACTATAATAATCCTTTTCAAAGTCACATTTTAATCAATATAATGCTTTTACATATTTGAGACCTTCCTCACATTTGCTTTATTTCAAAGGCCTTATTATTAAAAGGCTTTTATATTTGAGACTTCAAACCACAGCTCTGCTACTCGTATTATAATGCTGATACATTTAAGAGACCTCCTATATTAATGATTTTGTATCATAGACCTTACTTATAAGTTCCTAATATACGAGTAGGAGACTAAAAAATTAGAAAGAGTACTATTGCGCGCGCTTATCGACAGATGGCGCTAATATAATATATATTGTGTTTTTGTGTATTACGATGTAGAGATTTCATACGAATATATAAGTATCTTGTAAAGATTTAAATTTGTAGTCCAATAAAATGGGTTCATTGCAAGCTCAGTGTGTTATTTCTGATGCCTTGGACCGTCGCATCGTACATTTGGTCCATTCGAGCCGATTCTGAGTCAATGCTGTGGGGTTGTAGTGTTCGTGCTTAGTTATCCTACCAGTCGTGACCTAGTACTGAACAGTAATACTGAGTCGTTTCAGGTTTTTTGTAAAACGAAACAAAACCGTTTTTTTTTTGAAAGTTCCGAGAAACAGTTTAAAAAACAGTTTTTCAAAAAAAATCCTGCCACTGTACGTAACAACTTCACCATATGTTTGTTTACAAAATAATAAAGCGAACTTCCCTTCATACTTTTTCCAGACTTAGGACTGGCTGATAAATGTTACGGGCGTAAGTTCATTTTATATACACGTTTTCATTATTTGAACTATTTACAATATTAGAACAAAATATATTTACAAATTAAGTCGGTTTTATCGGTATATTGCAAAACTATTAAACAATTAATGTATACAATATATCACACAAAACACTTTTCGCGTGTAAATATACAGTCACTTTTTTGCAAATTAGAAGTTAGTTAACACAGTAAGCGTAGACAAGCGTTACTTGACGACAACTGAAACTGATTTAAATTTTAAAACAAAAAACGTACGTTTGACCAAGCTGACCTTCACAAACAGTTATATAAAAAAAATAAGAGAAAGCTGAAAATACCGTTATTTTTCTCGGTCCGATCGTTTTTGTTCAACCGTCTACAACCAAATTTGAATTGTGTATAGATATAAATAAGATTTATTTTAGCTTTAATCGTAACATCAAATCAAAATTAGTTACCGTGACTGTTTTATATTTATACGACAATAGTTCATAAAGTAATAGTAATAGAGTATTAACTTAGATCCAACCTATGAACCTACCAAACGAAAATGTAGTTTGTAAACGTTTTGCGATTGAGATAGTTCCGAGAATAAAATGTAGAACTGTATTCATTTCGTTCGTTTTTAAACCTAATGTTGGATCTTCGAGAAACTGTTCGTTCGTTTTTCTTTGACAAACTGTTTTTTAAAGTTTTTCTGAATAAAACGCCCAGTACTATTGCCAACACGCACTGGTTGTACTATTAACTGACGATAAGATGTGTCATAATTTCCTGAACACTACCCAGGTGAGTTGAATCCGTTGATGATGTTTAATACACAATAAAGGAAAAAAAAAAGGATTCACTTTTCGATAGATAGATACAATAGTGACAAGTGACTATAGTACTGTCAACCCAGTCAAGTTTCTCAGCATCATAAAGTTAACAGTCGTGCCTACACTTAAGCTGGAACTAAATATTAGCGTCCTTCTTCAGCTATTTCGTAACCTTGATGTAACGAGTTTGTGCTACGGCACCAGTCTGCGCATTATAAAGCTGGGAAGAAATATTAAAAAGGCCAATATACTAATTGTTACAGTTCAACATTACGACCTTTATTTAAAACTCCCATGGTCTTGGTTTTCTTAAAACGACGGGTCATTTATACATTCATTGATTTTAGCATGATATCTGTATGTTAGCAGAGCCTATCGAACGACAAAAACTTGCAAGAATTTATGAAAAATTAAGGTGAATATGGGCTCTGAGTTGTTAACCTCTAAGCGGGCGAATTCTTTGGCAGAAGATAGTATTATATAAACAATTTATTATAAATACGCAAAAACATTTTTTTATTTTTGTCTGTTTTTATTACATAAATAAAATACAGACGTTATCTATACAAATTAAAATACAAAAGGACAGTATAAGACACTTACATAATTACAGTGTTTATCCCCTGAGCGTAAACAGCTCATTGTTATACTTTGTATTTTAGTTCTTGAATTCTTGTTGTAATATTGTCAATGTTTCTTAATTTTGAACTTTCATAGAAAATGTTATGATGATAATGTAGGGAATTTAGTTATACCGTTTTAATCTTAACTGCTTACGTTGGACGTTTGGCTTTAGGCCTGCTTCATGAACATATAATATTTAATGTCACGGTTCTAATGAACACCGTTTCAATAAACAAAACTAAGAAATGATCTTATTGCAAAAGAAATGATTTCATAATGTTATTGTTATATAAATTTGAGTTACTTTTAATTCTCGAAGAGTTTCGAAAGAAAAAAATAAAATAAAATTTTTGACTTCAAATGTGTTTCATGTAATGCGTGATATTAGCGAAAATATTAGCAATATTTAATACAAGACAGGTTACAATCTATATGCGATAGACGATAGACAGAGATGCAACGTCTCTTCGCAAAGTCAGTAGACCAAGCAGATCGGAATGAACTTGGTCGTCAAGTGGAAAGTGCTTATACTAGGCTGCCCCGGCCCAGAGATGAGAACATATGAAGCCGAACACTCACTATGTAAAACTGCTATAGGTGAGCCATCATAAAATCCGTCTTAATAGAACACACCTAGTTTTATTGAAACCTCCACATCAAATACGTACTCCTCCTCGTCCAAATACGTAGGTCACTCAATAAGTTTTGAGATGCTCAAAATTGGAAAATGGGGCGCATCCGTGTTGTATGTTCCTAAAAAGCAAATTTATTTTAGAAAAGAATATAAGCCAATTTCTTAATATTAAAAAAAAATAATGTTCAATTAATTTACCTGCAACACTACCTAGGCTGCACTAAAAGTATCGGGAATGGAATATTTCCACTGTTCCTGTCATATTAACACCTTTTTAATTGAAAACACCTTGGTTTTAAAAATCAAATACTATTTATTTATTTAAAAAAAGATTCTCGGTCTTGTCACAAGGTTTTGTCAAACTTGTTTAGTCGTTGAGAAAATGGAATTGACTCGAGAAAATTCAAGAGCCATGATTTATTATGACTTTCGAAGTGGTTTAAAAAAACAGTGTGTTTACCGGATGATTTCTGCATTTGGTGATGAAGCCCATCCTAAACCACAATTTATCGCTGGTTTACTGAATTTCAACGTGTACGTGTCAAGCTCAGTGATGATCCCCTTCAAGGTCGTCCAAAAACTGCAGTCACCCAAGAAAACGTTGATGCTGCGCGTAAGCTGATTGAGGAACATCGACGTGTGATATACTGCGAAATTTAGGCAACTTTAGACATTGGCATGAGTCAAATACAAATAATCTTGCATTAAAAATGAAGTGTAAAAAAGTTGTTTTCCCGATGGATACCGCATTCCCTCTGTGAAGAGCAAAAAGCGGCTCGCATTACTTGGTGCGTCAGAACTCTCGAAAGATTCCACGCAGGATCCTCAAATGCTGTATACAACATCGTATCAGGTGACAAATCCTGGATATACGTGTACGAACCCGAAACAAAAACCAGTCACGAGTTTGGGTGTTCGAAAATGAGTTGAAGCCAACAAAAATTGTTAGTTCACGGAGTGTTGCAAAAAAAATGGTGGCCACGTTTGTCTCCAAAACCGGCCTTGTTACGACTATTCCTCTGGAGGGACAAAGAACGGTTAATGCAGAATGGTATGCTAGCATTTGTTTGCCACAGGTCGTTTCTGAACTCCGTAAAGAGAACTGCAACCGCCGCATCATCCTCCGTCACGTCAATGCGAGTTCTCACACCGCACACAGAACAAAAGAGTTTTTAGAGCAAGAAAACATAGAATTATTAGACCATCCGCCGTACAGCCTCGACCTAAGCCCTAATGATTTCTACACTTTCCCTAAAATAAAGAATAAATTGCGTGGACGGAGATTTTCATCACCTGAAGAAGCTGTGGACGCCTACAAAACGGCCATTTTGAAGACCCCAACTTCCGAATGGAATGGTTGCTTCAATGATTGGTTCCATCGTATGGAAAAATGTGTCAAATTTCGCGGAGAATACTTCGAAAAGCAATAAATACATTTTTAAATAGTAATATTGTGTCACTTCCTTGATTCCCGAAATTTTCAGTGCCGCCCTCGTACCAGCGCTTTTCGTGTAAAACGATGGATCTTAACCGTGAACATTTCCGCGCTATGATCAATTATGATTTTACATTTGGGTTAAACAAACAATTAAGTTTACAATGATTACAATCAGCATAAGTGAACTCAGTTTCATCACGCGCAACAATTTTTAGTTGGTTTTCTGAATTCAAAAGGGGTAAAATTAACCTTAAACATGACCAAAAACCAGGGCCCCACATACAGCAGTAACGGCAGAAAATGTATGCACTACTGAAATGTTGGTGCCAGAAGACCTACCAATCACATATACGGACATCGGAAAGATTGTAGCCGTTAGTATGGGGAGCATTCATACCATCCTGCGTCTGTATCTTGGAGTGAGGAAGCATTGATGCCGATGAGTCCCTCGTTTGCTCTCCAAAAGCAAAAAACAGACTCGTGTGGATTGATGCCATGAAATGCGTTTACGTTTTGAAAACGGGGCATCTAGGTATTTTTCAGAAATCGTTACTGATAACAAGACATGGATCTATCAATATGATCCGAAAAATAAAAGAAAATAATCGGTATGGTTCATTCAGAACAAAACTGCAAAGACCTTGAAACGTCGGCAAAAAAATCACGGCTAGTTTTTTTTCGCGAGCGGACATTAGTCAACGTCTATGCTGGAAAATTGTAGGTCAGTCAAATCTGAATGGTATACTGCAGTTGCATTACCCGAAGCTTTTCAAGCTGTTCGGTAGAGAAGACCAAAACTGGGCTTTGGGGAATCATGCTGCATCACGATAACGTCTCTTCATATACCTCCCTTAGAACAAAAGTATTTTTTCAGAAATCCTCTAAGTCACCCACCTTACAGCCCAGACTGAACTCCTTTTGATTTGTTTTTTTTTTCAAGGGTCAAAAAAACATAAAAGGCAAGTTTTTTTCAAGCACCGAAGCCGTGGCTGCCTACGAAGATGCGATTCTCTACCTGTCAGATCCAGACTGGCAAAAGTGTTTTCAGAGTTAGGTTTAGTAAATGGAATTTTGTATAAAACAGGATGGAAAATATTTTGAAAAGATGTAAAATAATTATTAATAGGTATCTAGAATACTTTTTGTATATCTTAAATACTTATTGTGTGTCCTACGTAACACGACAGTACCACTATTACCACCATCATTTAGCATTATGTTTACCACGTTTTAACTAATATTTCTGTTGTATATTTATATATATATATATATATATATATATATATATATATATATATATATATATATATATATATATATACATTATCATAAGTTATATTAATTATTATTGATCAAAAGTACTACACATAAAAAAGGATACCATTTTTTGTAGTAAATGCCTTAAAGATTATATTAAAACCTAACCAGAATCATAAAATCTGAAAAAAATATTGTTCTGATATTTGTATTCTGGCTAATGTAATATGAAAATAGACATGCGTATAACGAAGCGGTTTGCAGTTTGTACGTATTTTTTTTAAACGAAACATATTCTTTTTTTTTAAAGAATATTAACAATGCTACAAACATTACTAATATTCCCCTTAACCATTCGTGGTAAGCTTAAACTGCTTGTGTTACGAGTGGTTCACGCCAGTACTCGAATTGCGGATTCGAACCCACGACCGTTTTGAGTTCGCGGTCCGCGCCCTGCCATTAGGCTACTGTCGCTTCTAAATATATATCCTATATCTATATTATGTATTTGTATATTATATAACTATTACTAAAAAGAGATACCGCTAAAAACGTGTTGTTAAGATTAAGAACAAGTTTTTTTTTTAAAAGCTTATATCATATTATATGGTTAGTAGTGACCGTGAAACGAAACCTATACATAACACATTGGTGCTACAATCTCTAAATAGCTGTTTGTCTAGCTCAGTCTGGGTATACCACGTATAAAACGCCTACTATACCACGTATATACGCGTATACTAAACACGGTAGGAAAATTACTTTACTTTAAACTGGTGTTCTGTAGGAGCCGAATTATTCGTACTGCCGTCATGCTAACATTCATACGCCGAGCCGTTCCTCTACCCCATATAAAGATATAAATTGATAAATAAAACACCTGCATTACTACTATAGTCTAATTTAAATTCCCAGCCGCCAAATTCCGTGAAAGCACTACGCGGCAAACGTCCCGATACCAACCAAACCATCTGGATGCTTTGCGGTCCACCACTGTACGTTTCACAAGGAGTTTTCTTTCGCGTACGACCTCTCTGTGGAATAGCTTACCATCGGCGATTTTTCCGGACCGATACGACCTGGGGACCTTCAAGAAAGGTGCTTACTCCTTTCTGAAGGGCCCGCAACGCACCTGCAATTCCCCTGGTGTTGCGGTTGATCATGGGCGACGGTAGTCACTTAACATCAGGTGAACCGCTTGCTCGTTTGCCCCCTCTTCCATAAAAAAAATAATATTAATAAACCTAGGATGTATTTTGTTTATTAGCTATCAATATTCATTTAAAATTTAAAGCTCATTGTAAATGGAATTTAAATATTGTTATTTTAAGTCAACTATTAATTGTCACATCTACTTAATAACATCTACAATGGTATATAAAATAATAGGTATCCATAACTGCTTTATCTTTTGTCGTCTACATATAGAACAGAAAATTCTCTCGTAGGTAATTTTAGTTGCACTGTCACTTCACGGTACCGTGCTAGTTATCTTGTCACACTGACATTTCTTTATTCTTTTATGCCTTATTTATGACTGCAACGCATAAGATAACAGAATAAATTTACTATTTTGATTGCTGCGTCAGAACAGTTATTTTAGTTTAAGCAATGTTGGATATAAATTTCATCCTTTAAAATTAGCTTTGTGACATGAAAGTTGTTACTTTTAATTATACAGTTTGCTGCTATTTAGTTTTAGTTCCATGGCAGTTTACTACATATGATAATTTGATTGCCTCGTTGGTCTAGTGGTTGTAGTAGTGCGACTGCTGATCATGAGGTCCTGGGTTCGAATACCGGGTCGGGCCAAAAAATTAATTATTTAGTTTTTCCGTCAAGAAATTCTCAGTAGTTGTCCGGAGTCAGGAAGTTGGCGGTGTCTCACCCCCGTGCCTCGGAAAGCACGTAAAGCCGTTGGTTCTGCGCCTGATCTCTCTTAGGTCGTGTCGGTTTACCGTCCCATCGGAGTATGAGAGTGAGGTAACAGACTCTCTATTACCTGTGTTTGCGTATACACTTGGGCACTATAATCCTGTCCTGCGCCGATGGCTAGCCTCCGTTGAGGCAGGCCGCCGTGGCCGGAATTCGGTTTGGAGGACATTATGACATATGATACATGAGCCGCTGATACAGCCGGAAGAATTAACTGTAATCCCTACACACGGCAAGCAGGCTGATGATCGTCGACTAAGGTAAAATATCTCGTAGTCATTACTGACTCTCTCTTCAAATCGGAAGGATTCGTTATAGAATGTATTGCTTCTTGGCATCCAAATACCAAGGTGAGAATGTGTTAACGAACAGATCAACTCACATGCAGAAGAGGAAACATAACACCTAGGAAATTATTATTACTGTTTATAAGTATACTAACACCACTTAAATGAAACTTTGCACAATTAAAACTTGGAAATTTGACTATAATATTGGTGGTGGAGCGACGAGCCTAAGGCTACCAAAGTCTAGTTCCCCGGTCGAACCTTAAGCCTATTACGCGAGCTATTAACTAAAGTGGACTGTATATGCGATTGCTTCTACGCTTACGTAAAAGCGACTACTATAGCATGCGGTACAATGCACTCGCTCTTCCCTAAAAACAAAACTATTATTTGCCAAATCTATGAAAGGAATCCTACTTGATTAGGAGAAACAAAATTGGAGCGGATTAACACAATTAAACACAATTATACCAAGCAGGAACTATTAGGAATGTTCACTCACCGGGGTGGTTCTTCTATGCTGCTCAAGCACTATATTGCTGCGACTTCTGGAACTTCTTCTAGGTAGACTCTCTGCCTTTCTTGTCCAATGACGCGTCGGAAGAGAGTGCGGTGCGCGACTATTTCTCACACGAGGTGAGGCGGGTTTCTGGAGCTCGACTGCTTCCAGGCTAAAGCGGTTCTACTAGTGGTGTGGTTCTAACGACGAGCGCGGCGGGAAGAGAGCGCGCGTCGGTCGCGCGTGCCTTTTATTCCTTCGGTTGCGATGATTACGTGATATTCTGGAATCCACCCCACCACCCCGATGTGTCGATAGGAGGGTATGAATGATATCGTTTGGAAAGGATAAACGATTTGGCAAATCACTACCATCAAAATAAAATACGAATGGTTTTTCCGCGCAACCATTTCCCTTGCCCTTGAAGGATTTCCTTCAAAATTAACTAAAACAACTAGAGCTAAGATCAAACTAACAAAATAACTAACTAACGCTAAGATTACCTAAATTCAACTACAATTTCTAATTTAGAAAGCTAATTTAAATTATGGAAGAGGCAAGGGGCACAAACGGACAACAGGACGCAGGTAAGACCCAACCGTGGTCTTAACGCGAGCTACCCTAATTACTCCGTCAGAACCGGGAAATACCTCTTCGACAATTCCTAACGGCCAATGGAGAGGTGGCGTGTTCTCTTTGGTGAGCACAACTACAGTTCCTACAGCTAAAGGCTCAGTTGCTGTGTTCCATTTTTGCCGAGACTGCAAAGTATGCAAGTATTCCATCCTCCATCGTTTCCAAAACGATTGCACTAACCGGTCTAATAATTTGTGGCGTGCGGAAATGCTAAGTCTGTTCTCATCCATATCTGCGGCGGGCAAATACTTTAAAGGCGTTAAATTCAAAAAATGTGCTGGAGTTAGAGCCAGCGGTTCCGAGGGGTCACTAGACAACGTACGAAAAAGTGGGCGGCTATTCATTATGCATTCAATTTGAGCGAGCACCGTACTTAGCTCTTCGAAGGACAAAATTTGATCTCCTATTACTCAGTATAAGTGAATCTTTAGACTCTTAATATTAGTCTCCCAATTGCCCCCAAAATGACTCGCGGCTGGGACGTTCAGAGACAACTCAATGCGGTTCTCGGCTAGAATGTGAGCGAACTCCGAATTATAATACTTGATAGCTAAGAGCTCATGTAGTTCTGATAAAATACGTTTTGCACCGACGTAGTTCGTACCGTTATCCGAATATAATTTACTTACAGGGCCACGGCGGGAAAGAAATCTTTTAAATGCAACCATAAAGCCTGCTCTGCTTAGATCACCAACGAGTTCTATATGCACCGCTCGAGTAGTTAGACATACGAAAATGCAGACGTAAGCCTTTGTGGATCTTATACCACGCCCGCGAGTGAGCGTGACCTTAAACGGACCAGCGAAATCAGACCCGGTGTGCGTAAAGGGCTTTATTAATTGTATTATTCTACAAGATCTAAGTTCCGCCATTTCCGGAAATGACGGCTTGGGGCGTGCCCGAAAGCAAGCTATACATCTGTGCACCCGATTGCGGATTAAACTACGTGCAGAAAGAATCCAATAATTCTGACGCAGGATCGACATCAGCAAGTCGGGGCCAGCGTGCGAGTTCAATTTATGATGGTAATCGACTAATAAATTCATGATATGGTCTTTACGCGGTAAAACTATAGGGTGCCGTTGGTAGAAACTCAACTGCGAGTTGGACAAGCGTCCACCTACCCTTACAATCCCATCCTGTAAAAATGGCTTAAGGTGTTGAAAGGCGCGACTACAAGCTCTATTCGATTGTAATCTTGTAATTTCTTCAGAGAAATGCGCACGTTGAAGTTCACGCACTACTAGCGACTCGGCATAGTTGTAATCGGATGCTAAGACATACGAACGTCGCGGTGAAAGCTTCGCGAATCGACAAACGTAAATTACGCTACGTAATAATTTCGACCAAGAGGACAAGCGGTTCGCCAAAGCAATGATTGGAGAAACCTCGCCCGAAACGTTCGCCACTAGAGCGTGTCACTTCTCTTCCGGCGGTTGTGACACTGACGAAGGTTCGAACTAGCGACTCGGCATAGTTGTAATCGGATGATAAAACATACGAACGTCGCGGTGAAAGGTTCGCGAATCGACAAACGTAAATTACGCTACGTAATAATTTCGACCAAGAGGACAAGCGGTTCGTCAAAGCAATGATTGGAGAAACCTCGCCCGAAACGTTCGCCACTAGAGCGTGTCTCTTCTCTTCCGGCGGTTGTGACACTGACGAAGGTTCGAAATCGGTTATTGGCCATTGCGAGGGATCCAAGTGAACCCAAGTAGGTCCGTGGAACCAAAGCGGGTGGTCCATTATTTGCATCGGGGTGAGTCCACGGGATAGACAATCGGCGGGGTTTTACGTACCGGACACGTGATAAAAGTTCCGCGTTTCTAACTCGTCTTGGATCTTGGCCACTCGGTTCGCGACAAACGTATCCCAACGGTGGGGTGAAGAATGAACCCAGCATTAGGCGACGGTGGAGTCGGAAAAGGCAAATATCCTTTCTATGTGAACTCTATCCCTACATGCGCTGATAACTGCGGTAATAAGCTTGGTGAGTACTAATATTGCGCAAAGCTCTAAGCGCGCCAGAGAGACAAACTTACGGGGGGAGACTCTCGACTTGAACTAATGAGGCTAATCGAATTTCTACCATTATTCTGGACGTGGAAATATACAACGCCCCCGTAAGCTTTCTCGCTGGCGTCTGCAAACCCAACGACCGTTATGACGCTATTACTATCGACGTTTATATGACGCGGTATTTTAATTTCTCTTAGTAAGGGAAGTTCCTCTCTAAAACGCTGCCACAACCGAACAATGCTGTCAGGCGGCGAGTCATCCCAATCGCATTCAAATAACCAAAGTTGTTTAATCAAAAGCTTAGCGTATAATACCACCGGAGCTACGAAACCGATGACGTCCCATAATCTAGCAACGCATGACAGTATTGTGCGCTTTGTGCACTTCTCTACGGGCGGATTTACCTTAAGGCTAAACACGTCGGACTCTGGTGACCAACACAGACCGAGCACCTTATGTGTATCTGAATCGTCGAATTCCTTTATCGCCGAAAGACGGTATAATAGTGGGATTGTGTCTAAAACCGGACGCGAATTACTAGTCCACTTGACAAGATCAAATTAACCCGATTTCATGAGCCTTATAACCTCGGCGGTGGTTAGGGTGGCCTCCTCCACGCTATCGACCGAGTACACAAAACCATCCATATATAAACCGCTCTCAATTGCCGTCTTAGCTTTAGGGTAAGAGAGACCTTCATCGTGAGCGAGCTGTCTCACCGTGCGTAACGCATGAAATGGGCTCGACTTTATACCAAAACAAACGCGGTTAAATTCATACACCATTAGAGGTTCCTTTGGGTTGAAACGATATAAAATGCGTTGAAATCTACGGTCGCATTCACGGACCCCTATACAAAGGAACATTTGGCGAATATCGGCGGATAGTGCTATACTAAACAAACGAAAATTGGCTATTATATTAAGTAAACTGCCCTGTAAATTTTGCCCACTATAGAGGATATCGTTAAGCGACAGGTGAGTGTTAGTTTTAGCTCTAGCGTCGAGCACTACACGTAACTTAGATGTAAGTTTGTCTTCCCTAATGACCCCGTGATGTGGTATGAAGTACGACGGTGTGTCTTCGTAGTTATCTAATTTCGAAGCCACAAGTGATATGTAACCTTCTCTTATATATTCGTTAATGACGCCGTCATAAGCTTCTTTTAACTGGGGTGAAACGAGCATCCTAAGTTCCAAGCTGTAGAAACGTTTTTCCGCCATGTGACGCGAATCGCCGAGAGATAAAACATCTCCGTTAAAGGGTAGCGCTACACTATATCTACCGTCGCGATCACGAACGGTCGTGCGGACGTAAATTTCCTCCCATAATCTGTTATCTGAGCTAGCTATGGGTGGGACGTTCACCTCCTCCATCTCCAAAAATTTGCGGACTAACGACTCAAGTGGTATGACAGCCATACCACAATAAGAGGTTGCCGAAATACTATCTATGATGGGGCGGAGCCAACGATGACATAGCCCAATACGGTTTCCAGTTCGTAAGGCGCGGTATGCGAGGAGTTGCCCCTGACCTTATTGTTTAACAAAAGATGAGGGAAAAGCGATGCTCCAATGAGCATGTCTATGTTTCCAGGAACGGCGTAAGTGTCGTCCGCTAGAGTCAAATTTTTAAATTCAATCATTGCCGAGGTGTCGACCGAAACGGTTGGCAACCGTTCAGTGACCCTATCTACTACTAGTGCATTTATATCAAAGTTAACATTACGATCTATCCGAGAGTAAAAATTTAAATTTATATATCCCTGGGTAGCTTTACTAGTAACTCCGATGCCTTTGACCATAGGACATGAAAGTGACCTATTTATTACTAAGCCTAAGCGCTGACAACATTGTCGCGTTATGAAGCTATTTTGGGCTCCGCTGTCCAGCAGTGCACGGACGCCTTGCTCGTTTCCACGCGAATCCCTAACCAAAATACGTGCACTACCCAGTAACACGGTTGAAGGAGGTTGTGCTCCCATATTTGCCAATGAGCACAGAGCGACATCAACAGGTCGACCGCTAGAATCGTTGACTTTAGTAGGGGTGAATTCCTTGTCCGCTTTACTTGACGCCGCTATATTGCTATTTTCAAAATGTAATAGCGTGTGATGTTTCCTGGCGCACTTGCTACATACGACACTAGAATTGCATTTTGCAACTAAATGCTTATCGCTTAAGCAGTTCAGACATAGGTTGTTTGTCTTTACCATTTTATAACGTTCGCTTGGTGAATATTTACGAAAAGTCGCACAATTGTATAAATTACCGTGTTTATCTTTACATATGATACAGGCATGCTGAAATTGTGCCGACATTGCGGTTACGTACGTTAACGACCCTGCTATTTTAGATGGTTGACGACGACCGTAGACAGACTCTACGGTCGACGCACTTTTTAATCTCCTGTTTAACGTTCGGGGAGCGCTGCATCACCTTTATTTGATCTCGCACAAACGATGATAATGAATGAAAGGGAGGCATCTCCGAGCTACGATGCTCCATTTCAAACGCACGCACGGTGTCGGGGTCTAACTTCTTTATGCAATATGGAGAAACACCACGTCCATAGGGTCATTAAATTTCAAATTTTTAAGTGCAGCCACCGATGCCACAAATTTATCTAAAAACTGCTCTAAGCCGTTGATGCTCGCGGATGATATAGGTTTAAGATCGAATATCTGGTTTAAATATTCGGAAGCTAACATTCTCCTATCTTCATATTTAGTTTTAAGCGTTTCGAATATAAACAAGTAATTGTTTGCTGTAGGTGTAAAACCCGAGCAAACTTACTGTGCCCTGCCACTAAGTTTACGAATTAAATAATATAATTTTTCAGCGTCCGATAACGATGGGTTGTTGTGTATATTGCTTTGAAAACTACTGAAGAAGAAGGGCCATGTCTTAATATCCCCATTTAATACCGGAATATCTAATGGCGGCAACCTAATTGAGTCACGTGGACGTACCTGTATTTCCGGCTTTGCTTCGTTTTGAGATGGAGATTGTAAGTGTTTCGCCGTTCTTTTCACGCGACATAATATATCTTCAAATGCTAGAAGCGGTTGGTAGTTCACTATATATTTCGGATCGATTTGTAATTCCAAATGATTAATTTGGTCTAATATTCTTTCGTAATTCGTCCGCAAAGAATCTACCGTTTCAATTTCATTCAAAAAGTTTCCCGCACTGCTTCTACATTAATGTTCTTTATATGATCACTTATACTTTGCATACGTGAAAAAGTATGTCCCTCTTGGCATAAAGCGTTTTAATTTTGATTTCATTTCCACTAACTGCCATTTTAAATTAATATAATAAAGTTATATTAATAACTTAATCGAACACCTGTTGCAACGAGTCGAGGTGACGCGTCGCTCGCTAAACTCAATATGTTTTTATCAAAATTGTCGGGTAAGCGTACGAAATGGTTACGATTACGCTGTTTCAATTATTTAAGCGAATGATAAGCTTTAAATTAAAACCAAATGCGAACACTATTTAAATGAATAATTATATTTTGAAACGAATACTATTTAAGTCTATTCCATAAATTAGAGTGCACTATCTAAATAATTAATCTAATAATTCGACCAGAAAATGGTTGAACGACTACTAAACACCAGTCCAAATCCTGCCGAAGTGACCATAAAATAGTGGAGCGACGAGCCTAAGGCTACCGAAGTCTAGTTCCCCGGTCGAACCTTAAGCCTATTACGCGAGCTATTAACTAAAGTGGACTGTATATGCGATTGCTTCTACGCTTACTTAAAAGCGACTACTATAGCATGCGGTACAATGCACTCGCTCTTCCCTAAAAACAAAACTATTATTTGCCAAATCTAAGAAAAGAATCCTGCTTGATTAGGAGAAACAAAAATGGAGCGGATTAACACAATTAAACACAATTATATCAAGCAGGAACTATTAGGAATGTTCACTCATCGGGGTGGTTCTTCTATGCTGCTCAGGCACTATATTGCTGTGACTTCTGGAACTTCTTCTAGGTAGACTCTCTGCCTTTCTTGTCCGATGACGCGTCGGAAGAGAGTGCGGTGCGCGACTATTTCTCACACGAGGTGAGGCGGGTTTCCTCGAGCTCGACTGCTTCCAGGCTAAAGCGGTTCTACTAGTGGTGTGGTTCTAACGACGAGCGCGGCGGCAAGAGAGCGCGCGTCGGTCGCGCGTGCTTTTTATTCCTTCGGTGTCGATGATTACGTGATATTCTGGAATCGTCTTCTTTCCCCTCCCACCACACTACCCCGATGTGTCGATAGGAGGGTATGAATGATATCGTTTTGAAAGGATAAACGATTTGGCAAATCACTACCGTCAAAATAAAATACGAATGGTTTGTCCTCGCAACCACTTGGTGTATTTTCAAATACTTGAAGACAAGCAATAACACAATGCTTTTTTATATTTAAGCGAACACTACACATTGATTAAAACTATTTTTATGGGTTGTATCACGTTTAATTTACATTATTTTTAATTTCCAAAGTTTTGGATGCTTTTCACCACCCACGGTTATGGAAGACTGACTTGGCGGACGTCCCGATGTCAGTGTTAAACCATAAGTTATAATGGAAAACCTTAATGTACTCCACATTAAGGTTTCCCATTATTACTTATGGTTCGACCAACGCAGAAATAACTTACTGTGTCTTGAAGTCTTGCAAATACCCTTGCAAGACTTGGGTTTAATTTTAATTTTATTAACTACCTTTTTCTCTATTGAAATAAGGATGCTTTTTTAATTTCAATAGCCTCACGTATATTTAAGAAGCGAATATTAAAAGGAAAACTATTTTAATTATGAATTTGGACAATAATAATAAAAAATAGATGAATTGTACCGAAGTAATAGGTAATGCATACAAAGTTTGCGTAATGAGTAATATTTCACTTATCACAATTCTCTGCAGGTTCTTCTGGTGTACGTAGCTCACCAACGTGGTACGAGAAACCTTTAAAATGTGATATCTCCTTTAATACTTCCTTTATATTAAAATCGTAATTTTCAATTAAAAAATCCGCAAATAAAAATGAAATAAAAGACCGTGCTGAAGCTCGGCGGCCAGGTGGAGGCAATGGTTATGAGGATGATGATGATAATGATGTTTTATGGTTCAGTATGTTTACCACTTATCATGTCGCTTCTGTGGGGGTTTTTATAGCTATCTAACCGCTATCCTAGTGGGGAAGTTCGGGTTCCCCTTCTGACTGCTTAGGTCGTGTAAGTCGATGTTCTGCGGTGATAAACGCCTAGATACGCGGGTGTACGGTGTGTACACAGTATGTGGTAGAACGCGTAATCATCGCCTACGGATGCTAACGCATGCGTTATCCTACTTTTGCTTTTACTATTTGGTGTGGGTCTATGTTATATGTCATATGTCATGTGTCATATGTGGTATATGTCAATGTTTGTTGTGCCTGCGACGTTTGGGTCGCAGTTCGTGGTAGGTCTGTGAGTAGTCTACGCAATCTATGGAGAGTCTGCTCTACGTTTGATATTGGGACGTAGTCAACTGAGTTTAACACTAGCAGTTCCAAAACACTAGTCGACGACAGATATAAATGTCTATGAGCCATAACATTCACTTCACATGATAGACTGCGTGCTGTTTGTCTTCCATACTTTCAAATAAAAAAAAACATGGAAGTGCAATAAAATGAAAAATGTACTCCACAAGGATAATGTTATTTTTCTACATTCTGTTCATTGAAGAATATAAGAATTAATTTAACGATTAAATAAAACAATTGTTGTGATATACATAATAAATAACATAAATAAATATCCGTTTACGACATTAAAATAAAAACCAAAATTCAATGACAGATAAATAGCGTTAAAAATAATTAAGTCAAAAAAGTAGCATAACTTATTTCTAAATTGTTGATTCTATGGAATAATGCTTATTAATCCTTTTTAATAAGTCTTTGTTACATCCTTGCCTCTTTATCACTTACAAAAGTGAATTACTATTTGCAAAGTTTAAACGTCCGTTTTATGTTCACTTGCAACCGTGCCTCTTCATTAATATTTTAATTCAGTGGAAACAATAAAACGGCAAACCTCTTTTCCATTTCAAGTTTTTAAGTGCAGTTGTGACCGTCCTGTCTACTAATTCCTTTGCCACGTTAATTCTTTCAGGGATCTGTGGAATAGAATTTAGTTCTTTAGGTTAGATTGTTTTTACTTTATTTGATTTGATAGTCTAATTTCTGAAAGCGTAATAGAAATGTCTTTCAATTTTTTTTTACCAACACAGCAAGTATAGTTTGATTATCTACGTCGTATCGTGTCTCTGTCGAGTGGCACCGACGTGTATCCTGAGAGTGAATTCTGATGTCCAATTATCCGTGAATATATGATACCTTATTTAATACGCCCGCTCTCAATACCTCGTATATGATACAACCCGTATCGGATACACGTAACGTGATCGGTGGTATGGATACTCTTTTTGGATACCGTATCATCTCACTTACTCAGATCACTATATGGAAATGTTATGTGATACTGGAGGCGCCATATCCTATCTCTTGTTGCTTTTTCATCACGCTATACCCCTGTATTGGAAACTACGAAAGTATGAAACATATGAAGAGGAAAATTTGTAGCGTTCACATAAAAGTATAGAACTTTACACAGATATGTACATATATAAAATACATATTTAGGTAATATTGTATGACTTGTGATATGATATTGTCGAAATGGGCGTTCATACTTAAGATATATGTACTAGTTTTGATACGACATTACAACATGATACGATAGTAATAATGATCGAATGTGGATCCGGCCTAATATTATACAAATATATGGAGTGGCGAAGTGGGTAATCGTGTCTTTTTCTTTTAGTGAGAACCTGTTATTTGCTTTTGTAATTAATCATGTCATTTATTTAAGATTTTGTAAGCTGTTGGTTGTACATAACATTAAAAATAAAATAACATTATTATGAACGTGTTTGTAGTGACATGCCAAAGATTGACTACGTTTATGTTTGGATAACAGAGTACCTAGTCCAGTTAAAGGGAGCGGTGGAGGAGTTTTTTAAAAACTACAATAAAGCTAAGAGGTGTCCATACAGAAGCTCATGTACTTCACTAATAAATAAATAAATAAATAAAAAATAAAAATTGTTTATTTCGGACAACTTGAAATCCATAGGAATTGTTAGTAGAGAAAAACTTACATCTATGTTAGTAATATAATTTATAAATTTTTATTTTTATTTTAATATTTAATTATTAAGCAGGACATGGTCCTGGAAATCATTTTTTTGATCAGTGGACAGTCCCCACTGTTGGCAATCTCACTCAGTACACTGTGGCCGCTGCCGCGCACTCTGTTTAGCAAAGATGCGGTCTTTTTTCGTATTATTGCATCAACACTATCCACATCCGCCAGTGCAAACATCGCAGACGCGCTACAGTAGCGCGGCAGCAGCAATGACAAATATATTCTAATACGTTTTACCATGCAGACTTAATTACATTTGCTTACTCAAGTGTCGCGATATAAGCCACACACAGGTTGCAAAGTCAGCAATAGCATTTATGCACGTACTTGTATCACTCTGTGAGAAGTTGAATCCATGACTTTTCCCTCCCCAAGAGCGAAATTATCGGCATTTTCAGGAATCTAATATCTTATTCATCATCATCATTATCATCATTATAGCCCTTCATAAGTCCACTGCTGAACATAGGCCCCCCTAAGTATGCCACTAAGCACGGTCCTGGGCCACCTGCATCCATCGACTTCCAGGATGTCTTACCAGGTCGACACTCCATCTAGTGGGAGTTCACCCTACACTTCGCCTACCGGTACGAGGCTGCCACTCGAGAACCTTTTTTTCCCAATGGTCGTCGGTTCTTCGAGCTATATGGCCGGCCCATTGCTACTTCAGCTAACTAATGCGTTGGCTATGTCGGTCACTCTGGTTCTATTGCGGATATCCTCATTTCTAAGTTTATCATGCAGAGAAACTCCGAGCATAGCCCTCTCCATAGCTCGCTGAGCAACTTCGAGCGTCCTCATATGGCCAGCAGTGAAGGACCACGTCTCGGTTCCGTAGGTCATCACTGGCAACACGCACTGGTTGTATAACTTAGTTTTCAGGTTTTGAGGTATACCTGACGAGAAGATGCGTCGTGATTTCCCAAACGGTGCCCAGTCGAGTGGAATCCGTCGATTGACCTCTCGGTCGAAGTTGGACTTACCTAGTCGGACTATATGTCCCAGGTAAACGTACTCGTCAACAACATCGAGGTTAGTGCTCCCAACAACTACCGGCATAGGTGTGACATGAACATTAAACATGATCTTTGTTTTGTCCATGTTCATCTTAAGACCTATCCGTCTCAGTGATCGCAAGGGTGAAAACTGGCAGCGATCACCGAATGGTCAGAGGTACACTGAACCTAAACGTTAAGTTGGAGAGGTCTCATCTAATGAAGTCAACGCTCCCCCTCGGTCTCTAATTCAGAATCCTGAAAACTTTCAGCTCGAGTTATGTAACCGCGTTCAGTGCCTAGAAGATTGCAATGCCCACTGCATATACACAATATGAATGATAAGCTCGTCAAAACTGTCCATGCGTTCGGGGCTAAATTTTGCAAGACCCGCCGCAGAAGAACACAAAAACTCTCCGATCACACTCTTAATCTCATGGCTGTTAGGCGGCAGATGGTGCTGCAGATTTGACAGCATACAAGCAACTGAACAGACAGATCTCCAAGTGCATGCGGCGAGACTTGCGCAACTTTAATACTGCTCGTATTGCCAGTGATCTGTCTGCCAGCAAGAGCCAACTGTCAAAGCTAAAGACTGAGTGTGGCAGCATCGTTCCCGGGACACCTGAGATTCTGAGTGAGATGGAGAGGTTCTATGGGTAGCTGTACATATCATCGTTGGAGCCACACTCAAGTGTGAGTAACGATTCAAGAGCAAGTTTTATCCGACACTATTCCGATGATATCCCGGACGTCAGTCTGAACGAGATTAGAATGGCTCTCCAGCAACTTAAAAACAGCAAAACGGCAAGTCCCTGGGCGAGGTTGGAATTACAGCGGAGCTTCTGAAAGCGGGTGGAAAACCGGTACTTGAAGTCCTTCAGAGGCTCTTTAATTCCGTCCTCCATAGTGGCACTACTCCGGAGGAGTGGAGCAGAAGTGCGGTAGTCTTGTTCTTCAAGATAGGTGACAACGCCCTCTTGAAGAACTACAGAATGATATCCCTTCTGAGTCGCGTCTACGTGCTGTTTTCGAGAGTTATGACGAATCGTCTCGCACGCAGACTCGACGACTTCCAGCCCAGAACAAACCGGTTTGTGAAAAGGTTTTAGTACCATAGACCATAGATATTTTACCTTAGTCGATGATCATAAGCCTGCTTGCCGAGTGTAGGGATTACAGTTAATTCTTCCCTTCTGTAGCAGAGACTCATGTACGGTTGTAAACTGCAATCTAAAAAAAAACCAAATAGCAGGAAACTGTATAACTAAAAGTAACAACTTTCATGGTATGTTTCGTATCATAATGTTAATTTTAAAACTTTTATATGCAACATTGCTTAAAGTAATATAACAGTTCTGACGCAGCAGTCAAAATAGTAAATTTATTCTGTTATTTTATGCATTGGAGCAATAAATAAGCCATACAAGAATAAAGAAACGTTAGTGTGACAAGATAACTAGCGCAGTACCGTGAAGTGAGAGTGCAACTAAAATTACCTACAGGAAAATTTTCTGTTCTACATGTAGACGACGAAAGATAAAGCAATAATGGATACCTATTATTTTATATACTGTTGTATATATTATTGAGAAGAAATTACAATGCATAGATGACTTAAAATAATAACAGTTAAGTTGCATTTACAATGAGCTTTAAATCAAAGGGGAATGGCAGGCTTGTATGGGAGTTTCGTACCGCGAATAAAATTTCGTGTTTTGGGATATTTTTGATTTTAAATAGTAGTTAGTAGGACAGACAAACCCCTTTTAAATTCTTAGATTTTTAGAACTTGGGAGATAAAAGTTACAACCAGTTTTAATTTTTAAGAATATCTACATATACCATAGACTAATATATAATATAACGTAGACAGAGAAACCTATAGACAAATTGATGCCTTCTTTCGCATTCGCACACGAAAAAGATAGATTTATGCATACGTCTTGAATAGAAATAATACAGAGCGGTGTGATTGTTTGTCCCTTTCTCCGTGCCGGTTTTTTTTAGCAAACTACACTTCGCTAAACAACTTTGACAATTCGTAGCAATCTAAGGAGTTTGTAAGTTGGTTTAAGTGAGAAAAAAGTTTTTTGTGAGCTTAAGATTGGTGAATCTTGTTCAGTTCAGTTCTTAGAACTTTTAAATTTTTTATTTAATTATGTTTAAGTCATAAAGATTATTGTATAACCTAAAACTACGATATCCTCCTTTCTCACACGAGGCCACGCTAATCATTAGTCTATAGGTTTCTCTGTCTACGTAATATAATGTACTAGTGTTCCATTTTTTAATTTAACTGACTTTACGGCTTAGGGTTCTAGCCCTTCTGAGCCTATTATTTCTTTCGTAATCTTCGTTTTTATATTTTTTTCATTACAATATCCTGATGCGTTCCAGTTTTTGGGAGATTATATCAACATCAAACCACTTGTTTCGTCGTTTTCTCTTATAGACCATTCGCGCAGACAATTCACAAAATCGCATCACTTTTACGAATCAAAATATAATCAAACCATTATTCAAGCAACAAACCAGGAGCGACAATCCGTCGACGGCCAAAACTTCTCCTAGTGTACCTATGTAGATCGTTATATATAGGCAAATAAACATTGTTTTTGTGATAAAGTAAATATTCTATATTGCTTTTTGCTACTCTGTAGTGCTTTACTAACCATTATTTTTTATAGAATAAGGGTGACAATCGAACAGACAGTCCACCTGATGATTAGTGGATGCTGTGGCCCATAGATATCTACATTTCTCCTCAATTAAGAATCAAAATGCAGATGCGTTGTCACCTCTGAGGACTAGTATCGAATGCGTTTCCAGTAAAAAAGGGTCTTTGGATCTCTACACTTACCATACGAAACACAGCGGCAGTAAGTAAGCTGCTATTTTACACTGGTATTCTGGGAGAGCGTGGTTCTTTCCCGGTCGAGCAGACTCATTCGTGCTACAACCATATTATAGCTACAGCGTGGTTCTACCGTTAAGTAGGTAGATTGAGATGAGGATCGATATCTACTCAGCGTTGTGAATTAGGAGATACCTATATTCAGCAGCGGACTGCAACAATTTGATAATGATGAAGTTCTGATGGGGTTTTGAGTGTATGTAAATAAAAAATATTTTGTTTTTTTAAGTTCATTTATTTTATTAGACTTATAAGAAATGAATTCTTTACAAAACTTCATCTAAGAAGGCGGCAGGCCGGGTAATACTCTCATGGCGAGCATGGCGTAGGTACCAAATAATACTAATAACATGTGAGTAGCATCCCACTGATCTGAAACCTACAATTCAGATACAGCAATAACTTCTGATTGCATCCCACCCAATCATGTTTGTTTTTGTTTTAAACCATCAATTCTCTCTCGGGATACCTCTAGTGTATATATTGCATGAAAGTGGAAATTCTTATATTGGACAACACAATATGCTGGGGTCTTTCTTGTAGTCCTTCTGGTACATGTAAACTCAAATCTCGAGCATTGTCCCAGCAAACTTCACAAACTTCATTCATAAATGATATCTGTAAGTAATTTATTTCATGAGATAGTCATAGATATAAAAATAGAATTGTAAAGTAAAGTAAAGTTACAGCCTATATGCGTCCCACTGCTGGGCTCAGGCCTCCCCTCATTTCTGAGAGGGTTTAGGGTAATTAGTCTCCGCCGCGCTGCCCAAATGCGTGTTGACGAACTTCACATGTCTTCGAAATATTTTTTTTCTTATTCCTCAGACATGCAGGTTTCCTCACGATGTTTTTCTTCACCGCCGAGCACGTGGTAAATCAGCACTTAAAATTGCAATTAGGTAACAATTTCATTGGTGCCGGCGGTGATCGAACCCGGGTTACTCGCGTTCTGTTATATTTACAGCGAGCGTTAACCACTGAGCTACCACGGCACTTAAAAATCTTAAAATAGAATTGATGAAATACAAATTAAACACTAGGTTCGATAGACATAAATTGTGTCTAACATTTACAAGCATGAAAGAAACGCAAACAAGATAATTAGTATGACACAGCTAGATTCCTGATTGAATTTGAGCAACCCAAACTGGAGAATGGTTCTTGAGATACAATAATTGGTTGCCTACACCTTACAGAAAACCTTTGCCAAATAACTATATCGTATAATATCCCAGGGTTAACAACATTGAAATTGATGATAAGGAAATGAAGATGGTGATAAATACCAAATTAGATGATAACTTATTAATAGGAATCTTAAATGTTTTTTCTAAGCTTATAACACATTCAACATTGATAAATTCAGATGAGTTTTCTACGCTCGACTGCATAAAACTGATTACTACCTTTTTTCAGTAACTGTGGCATGGTTACTGTAACATCAATATGAGAAACTAGATACTGTATATTAAAACCACGATCACCGAGAATAATGTACCCTTTTGAAGTTGATTAATTATAACACACTTTTCAAATAACTCTCTGTCACTGACATTTCCACCATATGCATCTGAAACAAAGGTCACACACCCGGAGCCAGAAATTCCTACCAATACTTTCAGTGTGTTCGCTGATTTGTAATTAGAGTAAGTTGAAACTGGATTTTGTGGTTTTTCAATTTTTATTTCTTTCATCTTTTGTTAAACAATAAGGTCAGGGGAAACTCCTCGCATACCGCGCCTTACGCATTGGAAACCGTCTTGGGCTATGTCATCGTTGGCTCCGCCCCCATCATGGATAGTATTTCGGCAACCTCTTATTGTGGTATGGCTGTCGAACCACTCGAGTCGTTAGTCCGCAAATTTTGGGAGATGGAGGAGGTGAACGTCCCACCCACATATAGCTCAGATGACAGCTTATGGGAGGAAAATTACGTCCGCACGACCGTTCGTGATCGCGACGGTGGATATAGTGTAGCGCTACCCTTTAAAAGAGATGTTTTATCTCTCGGCGATTCGCGTCAAATGGCGGAAAAACGTTTCTACAGCTTGGAGCGTAGGATTCTCGCTTCACCCCAGTTAAAAGAAGCTTATGACGGCGTCATTAACGAATATATAAGGGAAGGTTACATATCACTTGTGGCAGCGAAATTAGATAACTACGAAGACACACCGTCGTATTTCATACCACACCACGGGGTCATTGGGGAGGACAAAGTTACATCTAATTTACGTATAGTGCTCGACGCTAGTGCTAAAACTAGCACTCACCTGTCGCTTAACGATATCCTCTATAGTGGGCAAAATTTACAGGGCAGTTTATTTATTATAATAGCCAATTTTCATTTGTTTAGTATAGCACTATCCGCCAATATTCGCCAAATGATTCTTTGCATAGGGGTCCGTGAATGCGACCGTAGATTCCAACGCATTTTATATCGTTTCAACCCAAAGGAACCTCTAATGGTGTTTGAATTTAACCACGTTTGTTTTGGTTTAAAGTCGATCCCATTTCATGCGTTACGCACGGTGAGACAGCTCGCTAACGATGAAGGTCCCTCTTATCCTAAAGCTTAGAGGGCAATTGAAAGTAGATTATATATGGATGATTTTGTATACTCGGTCGATAGCGTGGAGGAGGCCACGCTAACCACCGCCGAGGTTATAAAGCTCATGAAATCGGGTCAATTCGATCTTGTCAAGTGGACTAGTAATTCGCGTCCGGTTTTAGACACAATCCCACTATTACACCGTCTTTCGGCGATAAAGGAATTCGACGATTCTGATACACACAAGGTGCTCGGTCTGTGTTGGTCACCAGAGTCCGACATGTTTAGCCTTAAGGTAAATCCGCCCATAGAGAAGTGCACAAGGCGCACAATACTGTCATGCGTTGCTAGATTATGGGACGTCATGGGTTTTGTAGCTCCGGTGGTATTATACGCTAAGCTTTTGATTAAACAACTTCGGTTATTTGAATGCGACTGGGATGACTCGCCGCCTGACAGCATTGTTCGGTTGCGGCAGCGTTTTAGAGAGGAACTTCCTTTACTACCTAAGATAAATTAAAATACCGCGTCATATAAACGTCGATAGAAATAGCGTCATCACGGTCGTTCGGTTTGCAGACGCCAGCGAGAAGGCTTACGGGGGCGTTGTATATTTCCATGTCCAGAATAATGGTAGAAATTCGATTAGCCTCATTAGTTCTAAGTCAAAAGTCTCACCCGTAAGGTTGTCTCTCTAGCGCGCTTAGAGCTTTGCGCAATATTAGTACTCACCAAGCTTATCACCGCAGTTATCAGCGCATGTAAGGATAGAGTTCACATAGAAAGGATATTTGCCTTTTCCGACTCCACCGTCGCCTTATGCTGGGTTCATTCTTCACCCCACCGTTGGGATACGTTTGTCACGAACCGAGTGGCCAAGATCCAAGTCGAGTTAGAAACGCGGAACTTTTATCACGTGTCCGGTACGGAAAACCCTGCCAATTGTCTATCCCGTGGACACACCTCGATGCAAATAATGGACCACCCGCTTTGGTTCCAGGGACGTTCTTGGGTTCACTTGGATCCCTCGCAATGGCCAATAAACGATTTCGAACCTTCGTCAGTGTCACAACCGCCGGAAGAGAAGAGACACGCTCTGGTGGCGAGCGTTTTTGAGCGAGGTTTCTCCAATCATTGCTTTGGCGAACCGCTTGTCCTCTTGGTCGAAATTATTGCGTAGCGTAATTTATGTTTGTCGATTTGCGAAGCTCTTACCGCGACGTTCGTATGTCTTAGCGTCCGAATACAACTATGCCGAGTCACTAGTAGTGCGTGAACTTCAAATTGCACATTTCTCTGAAGAAATTACAAGATTACAATCGAATAGAGCTTGTAGTCGCGCCTTTCAACGCCTTAAGCCATTTTTACAGGATGGGATTGTAAGGGTAGGTGGACGCTTGTCCAACTCGCAGTTGAGTTTCGACCAATGGCACCCTATAGTTTTACCGCGTAAAGACCATATCATGAATTTATTAGTCGATTACCATCATAAGTTGAATTCGCACGCTGGCCCCCACTTGCTGATGTCGATCCTGCATCAGAATTATTGGATTCTTTCTGCACGTAGTTTAATCCGCAATCGGGTGCACAGATGTATAGCTTGCTTTCGGGCACGCCCCAAGCCGTCATTTCCGGAAATGGCGGAACTTAGATCTTGTAGAATAATACAATTAATAAAGCCCTTTACGCACACCGGGTCTGATTTCGCTGGTCCGTTTAAGGTCACGCTCACTCGCGGGCGTGTTATAAGATCCACAAAGGCTTACGTCTGCATTTTCGTATGTCTAACTACTCGAGCGGTGCATATAGAACTCGTTGGTGATCTAAGCAGAGCAGGCTTTATAGGTGCATTTAAAAGATTTCTTTCCCGCCGTGGCCCTGTAAGTAAATTATATTCGGATAACGGTACGAACTACGTCGGTGCAAAACGTATTTTATCAGAACTACATGAGCTCTTAGCTAGCAAGTATTATAATTCGGAGTTCGCTCACATTCTAGCCGAGAACCGCATTGAGTGGTCTCTGAACGTCCCAGCCGCGAGTCATTTTGGGTGCATTTGGGAGCCTAATATTAAGAGTCTAAAGATTCACTTATACTGAGTAATAGGAGATCAAATTTTGTCCTTCGAAGAGCTAAGTACGGTGCTCGCTCAAATTGAATGCGTAATGAATAGCCGCCCACTTTGTCGTACGTTATCTAGTGACCCTTCAGAGCCGCTGGCTCTTACTCCAGCACATTTTTTGAATTTAACGCCTTTAAAGTATTTGCCCGCCGTAGATATGGATGAGAACAGACATAGCATTTCCACACGCCAAAAATTATTAGACCGGTTAGTGAAATCGTTTTGGAAACGATGGAGGATGGAATACTTGCATACTTTGCAGTCTCGGCAAAAATGGAACACAGCAACTGAGCCTTTGCTTTAGGAACTGTGGTGGTGCTCACCAAAGAGAATACGCCGCCTCTCCATTAGCCGTTAGGAATTGTCGAAGAGGTCTTTCCCGGTTTCGACAGAGTAATGAGGGTAGCTCGCGTTAACCCTTGCCTCTTCCATAATTTAAATTAGCTTTCTAGATTATAAACTGTAGTTGAATTTAGGTAATCTTAGCGTTAGTTAGTTATTTTGTTAGTTTGATCTTAGCTCTAGTTGTTTTAGTTAATTTTGAAGGAAATCCTTCAAGGGCGGGGGAGATGGTTGCGCGGAAAACCACTCGTATTTATTTATATTTGACGGTAGGCTTACCAAATCGTTTATCCCTTTCCAAACGATATCATTCATATCCTCCTATCGACACATCGGGGTTTTGGGGTGGGAGGGGAAAGAAGATGATTCTCTTCCCGCCGCGCTCGTCGTTGGAACCACACCGCCTAGGATAATAGTGTCCTAAAGAGCTTTCGCCCACGCACACCGCTAGTATAACCGCTTAGCCTGAAGCAGTCGAGCTCCAGGAAACCCGCCTCACCTGGTGTGAGAAATAATCGCGCACCGCACTCTCTCCCGACGCGTCATCGGACAAGAAAGGCAGAGAGTCTACCCAGAGTGTCTTCCAGAAGTCGCAGCAATATAGTGCCCAAGCCGCATAGAAGCAACACCCCGGTGAGTGAATATTCCTTACTAGTTACTGCTTGATGTAATTGTGTCTGCTCCAATTTATTTTCTCCTAATCAAGCAGGATTCCTTTCATAGATTTGGCAAATAATAGTTCGTTTTAGGGAAAAGCGCATTGTATGGGAAACCACGTGCTATATTAGCCATTTTATGTAAACGTAGAAGCATTTTCGCATATACAGTCCACTTTGGTTAATATCTCGCGTAATAGGTTTAAGTCTCAACCGGCGAATTGGACTTCGGTAGCCTTAGGCTCGTCGCTCCACCAATACCCATTCATTTCGCTTACGGAGCTCGAATCGAGCAGTCGTGCCTATCAGCAATCATCATCATTCATCATTACAGCCCTTCACAAGTCCACTGCTGAACATAGGCCTCCCCCAAGTAATGCCACAAAGCACGGTCCTGAGCCACCTGCATCCATCGACTTCCTGCATGTCTTACCAGGTCGTCACTCCATCTAGTGGGGGGTCGCCCTACACTATGCCTACCGGTACGAGGCTGCCACTCGAGAACCTTTCTTCCCCATCGGTTATCGGTTCTTCGAGCTATATGGCCGGCCCATTGCCACTTCAGCTTACTAATCCGTTGGGCTATGTCGGTCACTCTGGTTTTACTGCGGATATCCTCATTTCTGAGTCTATCACGCAGAGAAACTCCAAGCATAGCCCTCTCCATAGCTCGCTGAGCGACCTTAAGCGTCCTCATACGGCCAGCAGTGAAGGACCACGTCTCAGATCCGTAAGTCATCACTGGCAACACGCACTGGTTGTACAATCTAGTTTTTAGAGATTGAGGTATACCTGACGAAAAGATATGTCGTAATTTCCCGAACGCTGCCCAGCCGAGTTGAATCCGTCGATTGACCTCTCGGTTGAAGTTGGACTTACCTTGTCGGACTATTTGTTCCAGGTTAACGTACTCGTCAACAACTTCGAGCATAGTGCTCCCAACAACTACTGGCACAGGTGTGACATGGACATTAAACATGATCTTTGTTTTGTCCATGTTCATCTTAAGCCCTATCCGTTGGGAGGCACTATTGAGGTCATTGAGCATAATGCTTAAGTCCTCCAGCGATTCTGCCATAAGGACTATATCGTCGGC
The DNA here is from genome assembly GCA_036936625.1 of Parnassius smintheus behrii. Taxonomy (NCBI): domain Eukaryota; kingdom Metazoa; phylum Arthropoda; class Insecta; order Lepidoptera; family Papilionidae; genus Parnassius; species Parnassius smintheus. The sequence goes on along the minus strand of JAUPFT010000010.1, from coordinate 25,424,502 downwards.
AAATCGAAGGTGAGTGATGTACTCGCCATTGATGTTAATACCGTATCCTTTCCAGTCAGCAATACAAGTGTTTAAATATTTTTTAATAAAGCTGTGACCTAGATAAACCATGGAGAAATTTCTGTTGAGTTGTGATTTCACGAATAACAAATTATAATGAAAAACATTTGATATAAAACATGTCTAATACATACGAAAATAGTCCTTTCAATCGGAGCACCATTACATCTCGGAGTCCGCCCAGCACGCCTCAACCACCACACCAGGATGCTGCAGACCCCATCGAATTTTTAGCCACCAGTGACATAAAGAATTGAATGACCTCAATCGAGCAGTGTATGAATGAAGTTTGCCATATTGCACAGGAAGGAAAACTGAACTCTGAACAAAAGCTGAGAATCAATTCCCTATCGCGCAAGTTCGGTAATGAGCCTCTCAGATGGCAGTTTACTACCAATATTTGAAGCAAAAGGCTATTTTAATGCACACCTCTCTTGAAGCACTGAGAGAAAAACAAGACCTAATGGAATGCCTAAATGATTTTAGAAAATCACTCAAGGAAACGATTCAAGAAAGCTGTGCCAAACCATCTACAGAAAAAATCTCCTTTGCTGATATGGTCAAAACTACCAAAAATAATTACTTGCGCCCCAATACATTCAGTTCCATAGCAATTTACTCTGAGAATAAATTAAAAACAAGTGAAGACACAAAATCTCTTGTATGTTAACTCTTTGGTAGGCACTGCACAAGGCTCTGTAATTGGACCACTGCATTACATTACCTATGTTAATGGTCTGGCAAACATCATCAGATGTTGCGAAATATACCAGTATGCCGATGATTCGTGCGTCGTTGCAGCAGGCGAAAATATTAACGAAACTGGCCGCATTCTGCAAGAAGAACTTAATATATTAACACAATGGTCTCACGATAAAGGATTAGTTATCAATGCTAGCAAGACCAAGATAATGTATATAAGTTCAAGTCACAATAGGAGTAAAGTAATACCTAGCATTATCATGCATGACCACCTATGCCTTCACAAAGGACAATTGACTCTCAATCGTCATTGTGCGGAATTGGAGCCGGTAGAAACTCAAACTTACTTAGGACTTATAATATATAGTCGACTCAACTGGAAACATCATATTGAGGATGTGTGTAATAGACTTCGAAGCATTTTAGCAAAATTCTCCATAATTAAGTATAAAGTCCCTTATAGAATTCTGTTACAATTATATAAATCACTGGCTGAATTTAAATTTCATATGGCTTGTCTAGTTATGGGCGAACTTACAAATCACATTTAGATAACATTTATTCATTGCAACTACGCATCTTAAAAACTATAGTCCCAGACCAAATTAAAAACTTACACAGGGATTCTGATTACTGTAACCTATTTGATTACTGCAAAATTATACCGGTGAATAAAAAAGTAGAATATATTTTCTTAAATGAAGAATTTTTTAATGAAGATTTAAAAAAATATGGCATTTCTAACTATTCTAAAACCCGCAGTGCAGCCAAACCAAAATTAGATAAACCTAATTATAATAATTTATACGGAAAAAATACTTTAGAATACATGGTTCCGAATTTAATTAATAATTTAACAATATCTTATCAAAATGAAATTAATCATAAAAATATTAAACACAAATTAAAAAAAACTATTATACGAACTGTATATATCAGACTTTAGACTTAAAAAATAATAAAATTAAATACTATAATCCCCACTAACCATATTTCCTATATTTACCTATATGATATACAACCTAAGAATAATCATTATATTCGTTTACTATTAAATATTAAGTAACTAACTAATTGATACATCCTGTATACGCAACGCAGGAACGACCGGTTTTTGACGCAGTGAAGTAGGCGGTGGCAGGACCCACACCTTTCTTGTTCACTATGAGGTTACTACGTATGTATTGCCGATTTACCGCGTGTTGACCGTGCCAATTGCTGTTTAGTGTTTAATAGTGTTGCGTTAAACATATTTTTGTAGATTAAGGTGTAGCTCATATTTAAAAAAAATAATATGTCGGTGGTCTGTGGTACACGGTAAAGTTTTTCATTAAGCTTATGTTATACCATATTATATCCTTTTTATCATGTATAATATGTTAAATAAATAAATAAATGAAATTTGACGTTGAAGAGTTCTCTTTGCAAATTTTCTTTTTGCAAAGATTTTCACTTTCATGGTTCAAGCAAAATCGAATAGGCACCGCTTTTGGTTTTAGTTTAGGAGTAGCTGAAAAATTTTCAACAAAATATTACAACAGATGAAAGTAAGTATAACTTGTTCGGTTATCAAGGTCAGGGTAAATTTAGTGCCTGAAACAAGCATGAACTTAATGTTATCTAGGAATAAGAAACATCATTACTTTCGATTTTCTGTATTTGGTTCTTTAGGTAACGCATAATCGTCAAGGTTGAAATGTTTTTTACAAACATGCCAATGTTTTGAAGGTGTATTGTTGTCCCTGCAAATCGCCAATAATCACTGCTTTGAAACAGTTTTATCCTTCGGAAACATGTCTTCCTTTTGTTTCTGAACAAAAGGGGACTGCGCAACATTAAGGCATACTCTATATTTATACGGTACGGTGTTAAGGTATTAAATATGGTTTAAAAGTAAACTTTCTTATCACGACCGCGCTGCAAACAAACTTTGACAGCTATACTTCAGGACACAGACACTTATTCGACAGTGGTGCCAACTGGTGAGCACAAAAACAGTAGCCCTCATAGCGTACGCTTACATAGTTTACGCTTATATTACTTTTATATATTAAAATCTTTTAATTGATATTTTTAATTAATCCCAAGTTATAATAAATATAAAACTTTCATGAAAATTAATAGCTTAGTTGCCTTAATATCTGGTATAAATTCTATAACAAAACAACGAAAAAATTATGCGGTACTAAATCTGCCGTTCCCCTTTAGTAACTTACAAATAAAATACAACCTATGCTTATTAATAAAATATTTAAATTTGACTATAGTAGTAATGCGGGTATTTTATTTATCAACTTATATCTTTATATGGGGTAGAAGAACGGCTCGAAGTATGAGTGTTAGCATGACGGGAGTACAAATAATTCGGCTCGTACAGAACACCAGTTTAATGTAATTTTCCTGCAGTGTTTAATATATATACGTGGTATAGTAGGCGTTATTACGTAGTAGAGCCAGACTGCAGCTATTTAGAGGTCGTAGCACCAATGGGTCGCCTTGACCGGGAAGGATCACGGCCCCACAGAATACCCGGGTAATATGCTAAATGCTGCGGTGCTTCGTATTGTTACGGGCTTGAGGTTCGTGACAGTAAAAATTGCCGATAAATTACCTAAATTAACACTTTAATTTAATTTACACAAATTAAAGTTAAAACACTAATAATTAAACACACTAATTCACTTAATTCCGCTCCGAAGCTTCGCTTGTGTCGCCGAGTTCAACTCTGTCTCGATCGCATCTTGCAGCGCCTATTTATATAATTAGCAAAGAAGCGTCCCGAACATTCAGGTAAATGCGTGCCAGGCAACGAGTATTCGAGTGTAGATTTTCCAGAAACTTAGTTCTTCGGGTGGCGCTGTCGGTCGAAAGATTTGTGATGTCATTTAATGCAACGCTCTACTCGCTCTCGTTCCTGACACTAGATGGCGCTAGTATATCGTCGACTTGAGCGCGTTACACTGCCCCCTCCTAAGATATGCTCGTCCCGAGCATCATCGGCCCCATAATAACGCGCCAAGCGATCCACATGGACGATCTTAGGAGTCCCTCTTGCGCCTTTCTGTAACGGCTCCGCAATGTCAAGGGATGTCCTATCCCGTGGTGCACCAACATTGTACAATTTCGACGCTCCTCTACTCCGTGCCTGAGGTCCCCTCACAGCCGCACAACTTGTACATGTACGGCACCAATCCTCGACATCGTCACCATAATGGACCCAGTAAAACTGTTCTCGGACCTTCAGTAGAGTTCGTTTACCTCCCAGATGGACACTTGAACGACCATTATGGCACAGCTGTAGAACATTCGGCACTTTAGCTTTAGGGACAACCATTTGTAAACGACAGCTGTCTCCTCGACCATTGTCCCATTTACGGCACAGGACTCCATCCTGAAGCAGAAAGCTGTCCCACTGGGCCCAATAGCTTTTAGTGGTCGAACTCATCGCTGAGACTTCACTCCACTTGGGCTTGGGAGCACTGGCCTTTATCCATTCCAGAATCGGCTTGATGTCCGGATCTTCCTGCTGTGCATGTCGTAGGCTGTCCTTCCACCCGTTACTGAGGTGGTCTTTCCTGAGCATCCTCACGGATACCACTTCCTTACTCTCTTGCCTACTACAATGGTTGCAATCTTCAGGACAAGGTCTTCTTGACAATGCATCTGCGTTACCGTGAGATTTCCCGCTGTAGTGTCTGATAGGAAAGTCGTATTCCTGCTGCTGCTGGGCGGTGCTGTTAGCTGCACTTCCTTTCTGAGACCGTTCACCTTCCCTTCCTAGGGTGTGCTTAGGGCAGCTGGACCGAAGATGGCCCCTTTCCCCACAGCCATAGCACACTGGGCTGTATCTTTTATTGTGGTCGCGAACCGTAACTGCTGCAACCTCTCTAGCGTGAGGTGAACGATGATCCTGTCGCCACCAGGCAGTGCCGTTAGCTGCACTACCCTCCTGATATCGTTCACTTTCCCTTTCTGCGGTTCGCTTAGGGCAGCTGGATCGAAGACGGCCTTTTTCCCCACAGCCATAGCACCTAGGGCTGTACCCTCTGTTGCGGTCGCGAAATGTGGCTGCTGCAACCTCCCTGACGCGATGGGAACGATGATCCTGCCGCACGGCTTCTACCTCCAGTGCATGGGCCAAGGCGTCCTTAAGCGTCTCGTGGTGCCCGAGCCTCACAGCAGCTCTGACTTCTAGGTCACGGATGCCGTCGATGAATGTCTGCACCAGGTTCCCTTCAATGAGCGCAGGTACAGACCGGTATGCTTTTCGCACCAGCTTCTCCACCTCTAGAGCCCACTGCTGCAGGTTTTCGTTGATGCGCTGCACGCGATCTTTAAGCTGCGCACGAACGACGTGTTCCAGGTGAGCGTCGCCATATCTCGCCTCCAATGCCTCAAGGAGTTGCTCATAAGTCACTTCCTCACCGAGAGCTTCCAGAAATGTTAAGGCCTGGTCGCGCAGGCCTAGTGTGAGAACAGTCATGGCCTGGCTTTTATTCCAGCCGTACGCCTTCATAACAGCCTCGAACTGGATCTTGTAGGCTGACCAGGAAGAGGTACCGTCGAACGGCGGCACTTTGAATCCACGTAGCGAAGGTGTTGTAACTACTACGGGAGCTGTTGTTCCATCACCCAGTTTGAGGTTGTCCAGCGTTTTCTTCACGTCAGCCACCACGTAATCAACCCGATTGTTCACTTGGTCGATTTGGGTTTTAGCTTCCTTGATTTGGGTTTCAGCTTCCGACAGGCGGTTGTCATGTTGAGCAACCCTATCCTTCACCTCCTTTATCTCTTTCCCAAAGGTAGCATGAAGGTCCTTAATGAGGAGCATCTGCTCTTCCGACCGACGGGCCTGTTCCTCCTGTCGGCGGGCCTGCTCCTCTTGTCCACCCCGCAGCTGCTCTTCCAATCGGCGGGCCTGTTCCTCCTGTCCGCTTTGCAGCTGCTCTTTCAACTGACGGACCTGTTCCTCCTGTCGGCGAGCCTGTTCCTCCTGTCGGCGAGCCTGTTTCTCCTGTCGGCGAGCCTGCTCCTGCAGCATCGCCATCAGAGCACCTAAGTCAGGTGCAGCAGATGTAGGAGCTAATAATGGGCCCGCAGCCTCCGTGGCTGGCAGTTGTCCCTCCGACGTCTGCGCCGTTGCACCACCAAATCTCCGCTGGTCCGTCTCATGCTGGCGTTGACTGCGGGTACGGACACCCTCCGTTTCCTCCTTAGGTAAAATCGGCATGATTTTATCCCACTTCTGACACCAATTGTTACGGGCTTGAGGTTCGTGACAGTAAAAATTACCGATAAAATTACCTAAATTAACACTTTAATTTACTTTACACAAATTAAAGTTAAAACACTAATAATTAAACACACTAATTCACTTAATTCCGCTCCGAAGCTTCGCTTGTGTCGCCGAGTTCAACTCTGTCTCGATCGCATCTTGCAGCGCTTATTTATATAATTAGCAAAGAAGCGTCCCGAACATTCAGGTAAATGCGCGCCAGGCAACGAGTATTCGAGTGTAGATTTTCCAGAAACTTAGTTCTTCGGGTGGCGCTGTCGGTCGAAAGATTTGTGATGTCATTTAATGCAACGCTCTACTCGCTCTCGTTCCTGACACTAGATGGCCCTAGTATATCGTCGACTTGAGCGCGTTACAGTATGTTAAATTTCGTGAAAATGAGACCCAACTTTTTTCAAACAAGCCATTTTAGCTTAAATCCTTAATCGACAACAAATGTAAATGTCTATAAGCCATAACATTCACTTACTATTATCTTTGCTCCGTGCACGTTTTTCTTCTTTATTCTTAAAAAGTATGGTCAATGACGAGTATATATAGGTATAGGTGTCCATGCGTGTGTCCATTTTATATGATAGACTGCGTGCTGCTTGTCACCCACATTTTAAATAAAAGAAAACATGGAAGTATAACATGAGTAAATCACTCCATAATGGTAATGTTATTTTTTCTACGCTCTGTTCATTTAAGAATTTAAGAATTAATTTAACGATTAAATTAAAAAAATGATGTGATATGTATAATAAACAACATGAATAAATATTTGTCTCCGACTTATAATAAAAAAAATTCGATGACAAATAAATAGCGTTTAAAATGTACGTAGCATAACTTATTTCTAAATTGTTAATTCTATGGAATAATGCTTATTAATCCTTTTTACTAAGTCTTTGTTACATCCTTGCCTCTTTATCACTTACAAAAGTGGAGTACTATTTGTAATGTTTAAACGTCCGTTTTATGTCCACTTGCAGCCGTGACTCTTCATTAACATTTTAATTAAATGGAAACAAGAAAACGGCAAACCTCTTTTCCATTTCAAGTTTTTAAGTGCAGTTGTGACCGTCCTGTCTACTAATTCCTTTGCCACGTTAATTCTTTCAGAGATCTGTAGAATGGAATTTAGTTCCTTAAGTTAGATTGTTTTTATTGTATGTAAAAATTTAAAGCCGATGACAATTTGATGATTTGATAGTCAAATTTCTCAAAGCGTAGTAGAAATATCTGGCATATTTTTTTACCAAAACAGCAAGTATAGTTTGATTATCTGCGTCGTATATCTGTCTCCGTCGAGTGGCACCGACATGTATCATGATATTGAGTTCTTTCGCAAAATTATGCTTAATTATATGATATCTTAGTTAATACGACCGCTCTCAATATCGCGTATATGATACAATCCGTGTCGGATACACATAACGCGGTCGATGGTATGTATGCTCTATTTGGATACCGTATCATCTCACTCACTCAGAACACGATCACGGAAATGTTATATGATACCTGGTGCGCTATGTACTATCTCTCGTTGCTTTTTCATCACGCTATAATCCTTTGCACGGTTTTGGAAAGTGTGAAAGTAAAAAAGATATGAGAATCAGAGGAAAACTTGTAGCGTTCACATTAATATAACTTTTTGACTGCCTCGTTGGTCTAGTGGTTGTAGTAATGCGACTGCTGATCATGAGGTCCTGGGTTCAAATCCCGGGTCGGGCCAAAATCAATTATTGAGTTTTTCTGTCAAGAAATTCTCAGTAACTGCCCGGAGTCAGGAAGTTGGCGGTGTCTCACCCCCGTGCCTCGGAAAGCACGTAAAGGCGTTGGTCCTGCGCCTGATCTCTCTCCCGGTCGTATCGGTTTACCGTCCCATCGGTTCACGAGAGTGAGAAAATAGAGAGTGCACCTGTGCTTGCGCATACACTTGGGCACTATAATCCTGTCCTGCGCCGATGGCTAGCCTCTGTTGAGGCAGGCCGCCGTGGCCGAAATTCGGTCTGGAGGACATTATAACTTTATACCGATACATTTATAACATATATGTTTAGGTAACACTATATGGCTTTTCATATGATAAATAATATAAATGGGCGTTCATATTTAAGATATATGTACTCGTTTTGATACGACTGACTAAGATAGGTTGAAATGATCAAATGTGGACCCAGCCTAATATTATATAAATATACTGATATCAAGTGGCGAGGTGTGTAATCGTGTCTTTTTCTATTAGTGAGAACCTGCTATTTGCTTTTCTAATCAAAGATGTTATTTATTTCAGATTTATGAGCTGTTTGTTTTACATAACATTAAATATAAAATAAAAATAATATTATGATGAACGTGTTTGTAGTGAGTGACATGCGAAACATTGACCACGTTTATGTTTGGATAACAAAGTACCTTGTTACTTCATGAACTTGTTTATACAATAATATTTATAGGTACTTAATTTTTGATTGAGCGATTTGTAACATACGCACAGCCTTAGGTGGTTGCCCTGAACATATTATGCTTGTCACATCTGTTCGGGATGAAGCTGTCAAATGCGACAAACAAAGTGACTTTACCTCTTTCTACTATGGAAACAGTTTCTTTGCTGAATAATATGGTAAAATAGTAAAAAATACATTATATTGTTTAAATAAATTACCGAAAAATCAAAACATATATATATATATATATATATATATATATATATATATATATATATATATATATATATATATATATATATATATATATATATGTTTGTGGTTTCTTCCAAATCATAAAAAGATAAATGGTCTGAATTTTAACAGTGGTAGAGCCACGTGGCCACAACCTCACAGAAGCTTCTGAATTTAGTCTGGTGAGTGCAGGTGGTTGGAGGTCTAATCCCCCACCTCCTTAACATGGTAGCAGAGTTCAATAGAACACTTCCCCAGAAGGGTACTACTACCCCTGGTGATGTAGAGTACCTCGCTGAGCCACGCCAAAGCTACCCTTCTCTTCCTAGCGTCCTAGCGTGGGTGCTCAGGCTGCTCCGTGTATTCTGTAGGGTTACCCCCTGTTTACCCCTGTTTACTCCCTGTAAAGGTGAGATTCCGCTCAAGACTAAACTTACTCGAGCAAACGGAGCAATAAGACAAAAGGTAAAGCACCATTGTTCCAGGAAGTCTGCTGTTTATGATCGTATCTTAGACGGCCATTACATCACATGTGATAGATCACAAATCCTCGAGAAAGAACATCGATTCCTACCAAGAATGTTACGTGAGGCTATTGAAAATGAATAACATCCTAATTTCAACTCAAATAATTTCAATTCAATAATTAAAAAGCTGAAGATACTCCGGATCAAGAATTAAAAATCACTAAAATTAAACGCATACCGTGTAGTGGTGGTTGGGTGTTGTAAGAGGTGACAGAGGGAGACAGGCAGGAGATGGGCAGCAGCATATTCCTGATAACAGCAATGATATAATAAAAAACTGCGGTTGCCAACCCGCTCGCCAAGCGTGGCAACTATGGCAAATATCCCCCCATGAGTAACGACGCAAACAAACGGCCCGCAGTCCTTGGCGGCCCCGCTATTCCTGGCTACGGTGGCGACCATGGTAACTGCGGGGCAGGGGGTGCTAAGAATCTCCGGTGGAGGTTCGGTTGCCACCTACGACGACTCGACCTGGCAACATATAACGCACGCACCTTGAGGACTGACGAGAAGATACTGGAGTTGGAAGAAGAGGTAGACAAGTTGCACTGGCATATTATCGGATTATCCGAGGTCCGAAGAGAGTGGGAGGACACGGTAATCCTCGAGTCCGGCAACTTGTTCTATCACCGGGAGGGCGACCATCTGTCCCAAGGAGGTGTCGGATTTATCGTCCACAAGTCTCTCGTCAACAACGTTGTAAAGATTGGGAGTGTGTCGACGAGGGTCGCGTATCAGATACTCAGAATCACCAAACGGTATTCGCTGAAGGTCATACAGGTTTACGCAGCAACCTCGGCACATCCCGATGAAGAGGTGGAGGAAATGTATGAGGATATTTCCAGAGCCATGAATTCCTCCAAAACCCACTACACGGTGTTGATGGGAGACTTCAACGCAAAACTAGGCACAAGAGAAAGCGGTGAGCTGAGGGTAGGGAGATTTGTGGAGAAAGAGGGACTCTTTATGATGAACTCTTTCTTCCAGAAGCGGCCCCACATGAAGAGGACCTGGTCGAGCCCCAACGGTTCGACAAAAAATGAAATTGACTTCATTATGACGACCAGACGCCAACTGTTCAGTGATGTCTCAGTGATCGCAAGGGTGAAAACTGGCAGCGGTCACCGAATGGTTACAGGCACACTGAACCTAAACGTTAAGGTTAAGTTAGAGGTCTCGTCTAATGAAATCAACGCTCCGTCCCCCTCGTGCTCTAATCCAGAATCCCGAAACCTTTCAGCTCGAGTTACGTAACCGCTTTCAGTGCCTAGAAGATTGCAATGCAGTGAACGATATGAATGACAAGCTCGTGGAAACTGTCCATGCGGTCGGAGCTAAGTTCTGGAAGACCGGCCGCAGAAGAACACAAAAGCTCTCCGATCACACTTTTAATCTCATGGCTGTTAGACGGGAGATGAGGCTGCAATCGTCAACAGATTTGACAGCATACAGGCAACTGAACAGACAGATCTCCAAATGCATGCGGCGAGACTTGCGCAACTTTAATACTGCTCGTATTGAAGAAGCGTTGAGCGGAACCAGGGCTCCAAAGTCTTTGCCAGAGATCTGTCTGCCAGTAAGAGCCAACTGTCAAAGCTGAAGACTGAGTGTGGCAGAATCGTTTTCGGGACACCTGAGCTTCTGAGTGAGATTGAGAGGTTCTATGGGCAGCTGTACACATCATCGTTGGAGCCACACGCAAGTGTGAGTAACGATCCAAGAGCGGGTCTTATCCGACACTATTCCGATGATGTCCCGGACGTCAGTCTGAGCGAGATTAGAATGGCTCTCCAGCACCTTAAGATGAACATGGACAAAACAAAGATCGTGTTTAATGTCACACCTATGCCGGTAGTTGTTGGGAGCACTAAGCTCGAAGTTGTTGACGAGTACGTTTACCTGGGACAAATCGTCCGGCTAGGTAAGTCCAACTTCGACCGAGAGGTCAATCGACGGATTCAACTCGGCTGAGCAGCGTTCGGAAAATTACAACGCATCTTATCGTCAGGTATACCTCAAAACCTGAAAACTAAGTTGTACAACCAGTGCGTGTTGCCAGTGATGACATATGGAACTGAGACGTGGTCCTTCACTGCTGGCCGTATAAGGACGCTCAAAGTCGCTCAGCGAGCTATGGAGAGGGCTATGCTCGGAGTTTCTCTGCGTGATAAACTTAGAAATGAGGATATCCGCGGTAGAACCAGAGTGACCGACATAGCCCAACGGATTAGTAAGCCGAAGTGGCAATGGGCCGGCCATATAGCTCGAAGAACCGACAACCGTTGGTGAAAAAAGGTTCTCGAGTGGCAGCCTCGTACCGGTAGACGAAGTGTGGGGCGACCCCCCACTAGATGGAGTGACGACCTGGTAAGACATGCAGGAAGTCGATGGATGCAGGTGGCTCAGGACCGTGCTTTGTGGCATACCTTGGGGGAGGCCTATGTTCAGCAGTGGACTTGTAAAGGGCTGTAATGATGATAATGATGATGAAAATTAAACGCGATTAAATACCTAAAATTAGTTTTAATCAATGTGTAGTATTTGCATAAGTATAAGACAATATGTTAATGCTTGTCATTAAGTATTTGAAATTACACCAATATTAGAGTTAAATTTCCAAGTTTATTTTGAAAAGTTTCATATTAGTGGTGTTTTCTTTAAATAAAGTAACTGTTCTGATGCAGCAGTCAAAATAGTAAATTTATTCTGTTATCTTTTGCATTGGAGCCATAAATAAGGCACACCAGAATAAAGAAACGTTAGTGTGACAAGATAACTAGCACAGTACCGTGAAGTGACAGTGCAACTAAAATTACCCGCGAGAAAATTTTCTGATCTACGTGTAGACGCCAAAATATAAAGCAATTATTTAAACCTATTATTTTATAAGTTTAGATATTATTAGGACGAAATGACAATGACTGAATGACTTAAAATAACAATAGTTAAGTCATATTTACATAGGATTAATACCATAGACCTTAAATGAATATTATATAACAAATAAAAAAGAGCCTAAGTTTATAAATAAAATACTTATATATATTTTAGGTATAATATTTATCAATTTATATCTTTATATGGGGAAGAGCTCGGCGTATTAGTGTTAGCGAGACGGTAGAACGAATAATTCCGCTCCTACAGAACACCAGTTTAAAGTAAAATTATTTTTCTGTCGTGTTAAGTACATATACATGGTATAGTAGGCGTTTTATACGTGGTATAGCCAGATTGCAGCTATATAGAGGTTGTAGCATAAATGGGCAGACTTGACCGAGAAGGCTCACGGTCTTACAGAATACCCGGGTAATATAGAAGCTTAATGCTGCTGTGCTTCGTATGTTAATTGAAGAGAACCAGAGACTGTCCATGAGCCATAACAACCACTTACCGTCATCTTTACTTCGTACTCGTTTGTCATCCCCGTTCTAAAAAAGTACGGTCCACGACGAGAAACGGTTTGTATAATATTATATATATATATATATATATATATATATATATATATATATATATATATATATATATATATATATATATATATATATATATATTCCATTTTTCGTGATATACTTCGTACTGTTTGTGACACATACCTTTATATAAAAGAAGTACATTAAAATAAGTATTGCACTATAAAATGATAATGTTATTATTTCTACGTTTTGTTCGTTTAAAAATTAAAAAATTAATTTAACGACAAAATTAAAAAACATAATGTTGTGATATATATAATGAATAACTTAATAAAATATTTGTTTGCGACCCTTATAATAAGAACAAACATTGAATGACAAATATGTAAATAACGTTAAAAATGTATATAGCATAACTTATTTATACATTGTTGATTCTATGGAGTAATGCTTATTACTTTATCCTCTTTACTGAGTCTCTGTTACATCCATGCCTCTCCATCACTTACAAAAGTGAAGTACTATTTGTAAGGTTTAAACGCTCGTTTTATGTTTACTTGCAGCCGTAACTATTCGGTAACATTTTAATTAAATAAAAACAAAAAAAAAAAACGGCAAACCTCTTTTTCATTTCAAGTTTTTAAGTGCAGTTGTAACTGTACTGTCTACTAATTTCTTTTCAACGTTAATTCTTTCAGGGATCTATAGAATGGAATTTAATTCTTTAGGTCAGATCGTTTTTACTTTACGTAAATACTAAGTGCCGATGATAATTTTGATAGTATAATTTCTGAAAGCGTAGTAGAAATATCTCTCTTTTTTAACCAAAACAGCAAGTATAGTTTGATTATCTGCGTCGTATCATATCTCTGTCGAGTAGCACCGACGTGTATCATGATAGTGAGTTCGAACCCAAAATTATTCGCGACTATATTATGATACCTTATTCAATATGCCCGCACCCGATACGTCGTATATGATACAATTCTTATCGAATAAACATAAAGTAATTGGTGGTATGGATACTGTACTTGGATACTGTTGAAGTTGAAGACCGAATGTAGAAACATCAATTTTAGGGCAAAAGAGATTTTTAGTGAGATTGAGAGGTTCTACGGAGAACACAAATCGTTATTGGAGCCTCACGAAAATATGTGGGAATAATGATATTAGGGTAAGTGTTATCTGATAAAATTTTAATTTTAATTATATTTATATATATTTATTCTTTCTTCAATCACCTTAGGTGTTTTAGTGGGGGAATTTAAGTGAGCATGGCTTGGCGTACAGTTTAATGCCTTGTAGCAGTGGCTTGTGGCATAAATTCCGCTCATTGTAATATAACAATGCCTTGTGTCACTAGATATCCCGGACAACAGCTTGAGTGGTATAAGCATGGCTCTCTAGCAGCGGAAAAAATTTCGGCCAGGAAATAATACAAGCAATTTTTGCAGAGCTCCTAAAAGTAGTGGGAAAACATCATTAAGTATTACAAGTTTCTTATTTAAAGTTTTTTTTTTAGTTTATCACTGCTTTGCCACTAAGAACCGGCAATAAAATTCAGCTGGACTTTTTTAAATGTATATTTTACAAAAAAATACAGGTTTTACGTATCACTATAAAAACTTAGTTTAAGAAACGGTTTTGAAGCGATCCCCTTATGTCCAGGGATTATCAACAAGGTTTGCATTTATTATATAATAAACTTTTTTTGACAGTTTTTGTTTTATAAAATAATTTGAACTTTGTAACAGAGACAATAATATTTTCTAGAATTTTTTTTATAAAAGCGTATACATTGCACCATGATCAAATTTTTAACTCTGTGGAGTTGTGACACAGATATAACTTGCTTGTGTTTGTCTTGTATGTTTACAATGTAAATCACTTTTTTATTTAGGCTACTGTTCTTTTAGCCAACATAGTAGATTCAATTTTCTTAAATTCCTAATATAATAAGAGGCCAAAGTTTATATATTTTTTTGTTGATTTTTTTGGAGATTTTTGGTTTCCGGTAATAAATTGTTTTTCTTCAATAACAATTCGGTCAGTCGCAGTTTCTCATTGAAAATCCCATGTGAAAAATAAAATATTATAGCTGTCTCAACACTAGTGAAAATTCTTATAATTTTTTCTGTTTGCTAGTTTAGATATGTATATGTTAATTATACTTGTTAATTAGTTCGCCGCGTTACTTTAGTGCGTGTTAGCTTCACATTTCTTCAAATATATTTGTTTATCAAACTTTACCGGTTTATCCTCGATGTTTTTCTTTACCGTCGAGCATGTGATAAATCTCTTCGTGAAATTTCATTAAAATCGGTTCAGCGATTCTGAAGATTAGCCCGGAGAGAAAATTAAAAAAATGGTCATTTATATCTTAGGGACATTAATAAATCCCTCAGCTTAATATAAGACACTTATTTCGATATCACAGACAGACACTTCAATTGTTTACATGTATAGATAAATACCGCATCGTCAAATCTTGTCACAGCTCACAGCGTGATATAAATGGTATAAAATAATTAAATATTGAATAGATAAACTGTTGATAGACTTTATAAATGCGAAAAATAAAAAAATGGCTTTAAAGGAACATCTTGCGCTCTAAGTACAATTTGAATGAAGTTGTCAAAGCAAGTGGAATTTGCGAACCCATCGGAGTTGAACGTCGGGTGACATTCCTCTCGCGAAGACGAAATATGTATGTGTAACTGAAATGAATATAACGTTTGTGAATATAGCGTAAGGTGAGATTTTAAAATTTTTCTTATTTTTGTAATAAGCAAATTTTGGGAACTTTAAAAAGTGCATTACTCTACATTCATAGTAATAATGTAAAAAAATAAATGCGAAGAAATAAACAAAACCTTTAATTTAATTATACTAAGGCCCTGAGAAAATAGACCTTAGGTCTGCGTAATCTGTGTGATAAACCTAGAAATGTGGATATCTGAAGTAGAACCAGATTGACCGATATAGCCCATGGATTAGTAAGCTGAAGTGGAAATGTGACGGTCATATAGCTCTATGAACTGCAAAGAAAAATGACAAGGATAAATGTTCTCAAGTGGCAGCCTCGTACTGGTAAGCGAAGTGTAGAGTGACCCCAAAATTTAAAAAGTGACGACCTGGTAAGACCTGCAGGAAGTCGATTAATGCAGGTGGCTCAGGATCGTGCTTTGTGGCATTCTTTGGAGGACGACTATGTTCAGCAGAGGAATTTTGAAGTATTATAATGATGATGGTTATGATGATGAACCTTATGTCACAATTATTATGATTACATTAAATCTGATCCTTTGTACTAAATTTTGAGATTACAAACGTACACAAACGAGCACATTTACCCACACCCATACTTAATGCGGGCTCTAGACTCCTGTGTGATTCACGGCGTAAATTCACGCCGTAATTTTGCCGTGAAGTTATCGCGAATAACGTATCTCTCCACATTCGCTGTCATTTAGAGCTTAGTTCTCCATTCTCGTCGAGAATGGACACCAAAATATGCACTGCTATCGCTTAGAAAAGCATCGATCACGTCAAAGACAAACCAAATGGGCTTGTAAATTTCGTCGTTGCTTGCTCCAGACTTCCTTTCAGAATCCTTCAACTTTTTCCTATAACTCTTATAACTGGACATTAGGTATTCATTTTTTTTAATCAGTCACTTCAATATTCATTATTTCCTTTTTTCCTATCCATGCGTCACGAACTTGCATTTTATTTTTATGATCTTTGTGTTTTACATCTCATAAAAGAAAAATCCGAAAGAGAAACTATGGTTAAGCGTGTGAATCTCACACTGCTGGTTGTTTCCGAATGGGGTGATGCTAATCTTATGAAATTTAACGCCTCTAAAACACAAGCGTGTTTCTTCACTGCAAAAAGGAGCCAGATCACATTCGCTCCTTCTTTCCGAAATGTATCACTGAAATACACCGACCACCGAGTTGTTGGAGGTTGAGATATCCTCAAATCTGAACTTCACGCGGTTCATTGAGTCTAAGGCCGAAGCAGCTGCAAGAAAGCTAGGAGTTCTTGCAAAAGTGCAGCGATACTTCACACCGGGACAGCTGCTTATTTCCATCGTGCATGGATTTCGTCGCTACGTCGTTCATCATGCGTGCAGTAAAGGAGTGGAATAAGTTGCTGGCATCTGTCTTTCCATCAGATAACAGTGTGGGTGTCCTCAAGGCAAAAGTGAATAGGTTTTTGTTTAGTCAGTGCGCTTCACCATCTTAGGATACATCACTTCTTACCATCAGATAGGATTGTAGCTAAGCGTTGGCTTAGAATTATAAAAAAATTGGTTCGGTATGATAACACTCGATCATAAAAGAGATCCTGCTCATTCGTCCAAGTTTTGACGCACCGTCCTCCGTAAACAAATACAAATAAGCACAAGTTCACGACACCGAGTCTCGCGCGTTACTGATTTCACGCGCAAGTGTGGATGCGTTTGCGTTCATGGGAGATTCACGCCTCGTAAACCCTTTGATGGCGGTTCCACATTATCGCCATGAATTCACGCCATAAATTCACAACAAAAGTCGTGCTTCACATTAACGGGATGCTCACAATCGTTCATGAAACCCGCCGCGAAACGGACGTAGAACATTAACATATCACTATTTAGACGTCCAAAGCAAAACATTTATTAGAAAGCGTTGGGAAAAAGAAGATTATGTATGACTAAAATACATTGTCTATGAACTGAAATGAACTGAAATGAATGAACTGGCACGTGGCCGTGAATGTGGATGTGTACGCGTGAACACCGCGCGTGGGGTGCGTGAACCCTTTGTCTCGGAACAAAATACCGACTCTGATCGGGGAACAGGCGTGAATGCGCGTGCATCCCGCGAAAACCAACCACATTCACGTTTACGCCTGTTTATGGCGATAATGTGGAGCCGCGGTGACGTAGGAGCAAAATATCGACAATGAATGGGGAACAAGGCGTAAAAGGCGCGAAGCCCGTGAACAGGTGCGAAAGCCATTCATATTCGCGGTTCGCGCCTTTCACAGGTGTTAACGGCGCGAATATGGAGGGCGCTTAATGGCGGCTCCACATTAGTACCATGAATTCACTTACGAATGCACGTCATGAATTCACGGCACAAGTCGGGCTCTCCATATTCACGGGATGCTCTAAATCATTCGTTAAACCCGCCGCGAAAGGGACGTATAAGTTGCTGCTGCAATAACTTTATTTTCTGTGGCAACATATCACTATTTAGACTTCCAATGCAAGAAATTTATTAGAAAGCGTTGGAAAAAAAGAAGAAGATGGTGTTTGACGGAAGTACATTGTCCGTACGCATTTGTAGTCCGTAATGAACTGGCACGAGGCCGTGAATGTGGATGTGTACGCATGAACACCGCGCGAAGTTAGTGCGAACCCTTTGTCGTGGGCTCGCGGAACAAAATAGCGACTCCGATCGGGGAACAGGCGTGAACACGCGTGAACCTGGCGAAAACAGTCCACATTCACGTTCACGCCTATTTACGAAGTTTCACGGCGATAATGTGGAGCTGCCATAAGAAATTACTATACAGCTTATTTATAAAGGTTTTGCCATAAAGGGTACGATTTGAATTCATTTTAATATCGATTTATATATTATTCATATTTATCTAAATATTTGTAATATTTATAATATAATCATAATGTTTTAAGAAAAGGTATATTATAGAAAATTCAAGAATAAGAGTGTGGAATGTTTTCGTGTGCTGAAGATATAATTTTCTGTAACACTTTTTGCTTCCTTCCAAATAAAGAAAAATAAAGTGGGCTGCGAAATGTAAGGTCGTTTGTTGTATCAAAGTTTTGTAAATAACAATACTTCTGTGAAATTGAATTGCATTTCATGTTTCATTTTTCTAGTCGTGATATCATATCAAGGTAATATAAACATCACATAGAATGTAATTGATACTTTATGT
This sequence comes from Parnassius smintheus behrii, assembly GCA_036936625.1. Lineage (NCBI taxonomy): Eukaryota > Metazoa > Arthropoda > Insecta > Lepidoptera > Papilionidae > Parnassius > Parnassius smintheus. Next base: position 25,405,880 of record JAUPFT010000010.1, on the reverse strand, counting down.
TATTAAAATAATGAGGAATTTTAATTAGAGTTAAAATTTCAGCGATTAATATGATTGTACTTAGGTCGTTAAAATGCTTTCCAAGTTTCCAATACTTGAACAGGTGTTGCATGTTGGAGCTGGTCTGCTAAGTTTCACTATGGACTGATAAGCTAAAAATTTTAAATATCCGTTTTTTCTTAATCATAAAACATGCTTGAGCTCCCGATGGGTCTATTTGCTATTGTATAACATGAAATATTAGTGTAATTTAATGTTTCTTTTGCAGCTTCTTTTCGGTTCAGAGGAACCTCACACTGGTAGTAGATTTTTTTAGAACTAACGAACCTGCCCGGTTTCGCCTGGATTGGATGTATTACTGTGGCGTATTTAGATCTAAGATAGTTTTTTCAAAATCAGAATTTAAGTTTATTGGATAAATTTTGTCTATATCTCTCAATAACATTGCTCTCTATCTAATAAAATTAAAAATAATTGGTAAAGTCATTCTGAATTAGCCCCGTAGGTGAGATAGATAATTTTTTTTATGTATAAATAGTTACTTATTTCCTCATAGCAAACAAATAACCCCTGAATATAATAGAAGTTATTTCAATATTAGAGACAGACATCTCCATTTTATTAATATGCTTAGATGACCTTTGCAATATATTTATTAAAAGTTAGCGAGGCCTTGCAAGGCTGATTTCTAAATCTCGACAACAACGCCACCTGCCGGCTTCAACTGAGGCTTAAAACCCACTCAAATACACAAAAAAAATCAAAATCGGTCGAGACATTTTTGAGTTTTCGCGAGACTGACGGACAACAATTGATTGTTATACTATTTAAGAGACGACATTTAACTAAATAAAATATAATAAGTTATTATATTTACGCCAACACGGCACATTTAAATAAAATAGTAGTTTTACGGATTTTATCCTTTATATTCACTTTTTAACTGCTGTCTGTAAACACGTAAAAAAATCGCACAATCACTACATCAGATAGATCACATATCCTCGCTGCACCACACAACACCATAATAATTTTTATACCAAAAGTTAATATTAACTATTTTAAAAGTCAAATTTCTTAAAGTAGAGTTATATTTTACTATTTTGCCGCTTAAATGAGCAGTTTTACTTTTATTTAAGTAATTGATATTATGTTTTTTTTTTCATTGAAATAAGGGTGACATACGAGTACACAGTCTGATCGTAACTTTTTCCATTACAAAGTCTTGGGTCTCACCACAAAATATATAAAACATGAAGTAGGCATGAAATATCAGAATTATGTTGCTATTTCATGCTTTGTTTAACGCTTTAGTGAAATAGCAGCTCGATACTACTGATAAAAATATTTATAAGTAAATATATTAATATTGTTTGCTGTGAATAAAGTAACGTTGTAACCTTTTAACCCTATATTTATTGAAATTTATTTTTTTGGTGTTTAATATAATATACACAAAATGTTTAATCCACTACTCACACATCCCGAGGGTAGCGTAAGAGGCGAAAAAAAGAAAATAAAACAGAAGATGGGCAGCGGAATCTTTCTGATAATTACTCAAAATAATAAAAAAAACTGCGCTTGCTAAGCGTGGCACATATGGCAAAATCATGAGGCATATCTTTGAGGGAGGCCTACGTTCAGCAGTGGACTTTTATAAGCTTTAATGGCAGGAATAAATTTAAAGTAAAACTTACTAATACGCTGCGTCAAAACATATTTTTTTATAAGATAAGGGTGACAAACGAGCACACAGTCCACTTGATGGTAAGTGGATGCTGTCTCCCAAAGACTGCTACGACTGACTGAGAGCTGCTATTTACATTTAACCTCGATTAAGAATCAAAATGCAGATCTGTTGTCAACCTTGAGGACCACGATTGAATACCTAGATTTCAGTAAAACGGGTCTCGGGATCACTACTCTCACCATAAGAAACACAGCAGCATTGAGCTGTTATTTTACGCTGGTATTCTGTGAGATCATGTTCCTTTCCCGGTGGAGCCGACCCATTCGTGCTACAACTAATATGGCTGCAGCGTGGCTCTAACACGTAAAATAAATATAAGTAAATGGTTCAAAAGTGAGAAAGTTACAGCGAGATATAATTATATTGATATATAAAACATGATGCAGGTCAGACAGTCTGCATCCCCATAATGGAGGGACCTGACTTAGGCAAAGCTACTTCAGTATGAGTCAAACCAAGATGCAGAGAGCACCATCGAGAATAGCGACACGCCATATTACCATCGTAGAGACGATATGCTGCAGAACGCAACAAGCATTAATACGACTATCGTCAGGCTTCCTCATCCCAAGGATCGCCATACCATCCCAGCTGACATCATCACCCGCATACCTCCATCCAGAACCACAAGATGTGTCGAATAAGGCGCAGCACACTCGCAGATCCGTCACAAGACGCTATACTGCTAGTAGCAGTAAGCATCAATGCAACTGTCATACGAATAGCACCCCTCACAATACAGCCACGTGATCCATATCAACTTTGGTAACTAAAAAGAACACTAATCTATCATAGCAGTACGCTACTAAGACGCCAGTAAACAAAACTCCACGTATCATAGCGCTAATTCACTTATACATGAAGTTGAGTATGCTTGTTAAACTTAAAATTGCTACGAAAAACACTCACCCCAATCCGAAAAATAGCCGACGAATGGCTATACGCTACGACGCCGCCCACAAATGGTATGAATGTGCGATGTGCACGGGAAAGCCGTATTGCTACAACAAGCCCGCTTAACACCGGCACAAAAATGATATATCTAGGAAACATAGGTTAGCGAGTCCAAGTTTACCTCGGTCTCGGTTGCTTGTGATGCAGTATATACGCCACAATAATAATCCTTTTCAAGTCCCATTTTTATTAATATAATGCTTTTACTTATTTGAGACCTTCCACACATTTGCTTCATTTCATAGACCTTACTATTATATGCCTTTAATATATAGGAACTCAGTCCATAAATCTACTATCATAATGTTTATTCATCAAAGAGACCTTCTGTAATAATGCTTTCTTATCATAGAGCTTACTATTATATGTCTTTAATATAAGGGACTTCAACGAATAGCTCTACAATTGTATTACTTATTCATCATGGAGACCTTCTATAATAATGATTTTGTATCATAGATCTTACTATCATTAGTACCAAATATAGGACTATACACTGTGCAACAGTACTATAAGTAGACGGTCACCCGACCACCACATATGTGTGTACACCCGTGAGTATGCGTCTCCGGCAGCTCCCCCATACAAGCAATCTATACACGAACACCCTCCATAACTTAGGAAAATTTTCTTTTAAACACGAACTCCTTCCAAGATTTTTTAACCAATTTTCTAATTATCTTGTAACTATAATAATTTTCGGTGTAGGTGTACCAAGATTTGTGGCAATGCATTCGTTACCAGCTTCGATTTAATCATATAACGTCACATTAGATATGGTTATCAGAATACGTCCTAGATTATCTAAATTAACAAAATTACAATGCCTGTAATTACAATGCCTGTAAACGAATATGTGATGAAACATTATTTATTATTATTTGATAAATATTTTTAGGAGAAACAACATCCTTTTTCATGAAGCATAATATTATTTTCTAAAGAATGTAATTAATGGTTCATATTGTTAACGGATAACACACTTATGGTCGCACAAAATATGAAAAAATGTATATGTGTTTTTATATATATATATATTTACAATGTTCAAGCTTTCCGATGTAATATATAGCCACAATTTAAAGCACACTCTCATAAATAGAACTTTTAAGAACGGTTGGTTCGGTCGGTCACACGTGAACTAAATGTGTACCATTATGGTCGTCATAAAACAAGAAAGCTTAAAACTAAACTTCAAAAATATTATCACCAATGTGCATTCACCTATTAATTCTGACGTAAAGTAAGCAAACTGGCGTATCGAAACTTGTAAGCTGACTTAATTGTGCAGCATATGCTGTAAAATATTGACGTCACCTTACTGTGGAAGCAGCTAGATAAGATTATTTTTATTATATTTATAGCTTTACGAGGAAGATCTAAGTGAATCAGCGAGTTATAAGACTGTGCTAGGGCTGTTATAGCCAGTAATAAGTTCAAATCTAAATGGACTAGTTTTCAATAGTATCTGAAAGATCTGACAAAGATAGGGAAATTTTTTTTTGAGATTCTGAAAAGGGGCACCGTAGCAAGTACACCGTGAGGCGAACTTTGCGTTATATTGAGTCACGATTTAATAAAATATACAGGTAGTTGGATGCTTATATTTACTAAAGCTACTCAGTATCGATATTACGGTTTCGGCTCATGTGTGTTGGCTCAAATCACTGACCTCTATATATATATATATATATATATATATATATATATATATATATATATATATATATATATATATATATATATATGTACGCTGGACTGGCTATACCATACAAAATGACTGTGCCAATTTGAAGCGCCGCTAAAGGATGTCTTGAAAAATAAAATTGACATAATATGCCCAAGTCTGTTGTCTTACTTTTATTGTCTTATTTAATAAGTCTGTATTTTGAACTTTTAAACTAAAAAAGGAAAGAATTTTAAGTTGTTTGATTGTGTTATATTAGTTACATAATAATAATTGTTTTTATTAATAATGAGAGTGTGCGTAATTTGTAAAACTCGTTACCAAAACGGAAGTGGTATAACATTTCACAAGTAAGTGAATTTGCAGCAAATATTAAACAACTTAAAACTATTTGATAATATAAGTACTTAAAAATTTGTTACTAATCTTAATATATATACCAACATGTTTGGCTGTATATTACTGAGTTTTGATAAACAATAAAATTCATTAGGGTTGTCGAGTTCCTTGTCTATAATATTTACTTATCGATGTTCTTACCTACCCATATCTGTTAACAAAGTCGCCAGTAACAGATGATTATCAAATGTTTATTAATTAACGGGTTTCCAATTGAATCTAGACTAAAATTTTGGCTTCAAATCGTAAATATTGTGAATTGGCGTCCGCAACAAAATGATCATACTTGTTCGGAACATTACACAGACGACTGTTTTATTAAACATGAGAACTGCACCACTTTCAAAGTACAGTATTCCGACAATATTTTCTGGTGGTACCAGTACCTGTAAGTATAAAAGTATCATATTATTATTTCGAATGTTTTTTTTATTTATTCTTTCCTCGTTTTTCCACAAACTCAAGGGTCGTAGCCAAGTGTCAAAAGGTCGCCTGATGATGTTGAGCCACGTTGGATGAGTGTTAGTGGGCTGCGGCTAGAGGAGATTTCTCTCCCTGTACCGCTGTAGTTGAGGTGGAGCCTTCAGGGAAGAGGAGTGTTGATATGGCGATTGGCGACGCGATGTCACTCGACTATCATTTGCAAGTTTGGTGAGGCTGCACCACTTGATGCTTCCAAGTGCTCGTTTTTTCCTGGCTCCATTCACATTTCGGGCTTGGGAAGTCCATAGTGCAGGTGGAGTCAGAGGTAGTCAGAGGTAGAACACCATTGGGTTTTAGTAAGTGCGAGTCTAGAGATTCAATTCTCTCTCGAGTCTCAAGATTTAATTTGTGCTTTAACTTCGTAGCGGCCCTACTTTAGTTTATTTCTTATTTACAAATTCTGGCCATTATTTACATTCACGGTTTTTGGCAGCTTCTTGCGTAACATCCACAGACAAAAGCAATTAAGTGTTCGACCAAGAACCAATGGATTACGATATGTCAAGCCCCCTAGAATACGTGGCACTGCCGAAACTGGAGTGCTTAGGAGGATAAACTTAGGAATGAGGATATCGGAAGTAGAACCAGAAAGACCGACATCGCCCAACGGATTAGTAAGCTGAAGTAGCAATTGACCGGCCATATTGCTCGAAGAACCGATAACCGATGGGAAAAAAGGTTCTCGAGTGGCAGCCTCGTACCTGCAGGTAGAGTGTCGGAAATTCCCCTCCTAGATGGAGTGGAAACTTGCTAAGACATACAGGAAGTTGTTGGATGCAGGTAGCTCAGGACCGTGCTTTGTGGCATTCCTTGGAATGGCCTATATTCAGCAGTGGACTTGTGAATGGCTTTAATGATGATGAATGATATTGGCATTATATTAATATGATAAATAAATAGAATGGACGTTACGGGTAGAGTCCATCCATCCATAGAGTCCATTCTATTTATTCATAGGTATAGGTAGGGTATATAATTTTTATCGATATATTTTGTCACACTGTCTTAACCCTATTATTATTTCCGTGGACGTGCACTTCTGCTGTCAGCGCCAAAATGGCGCAAATCAAATTGCCTCATCAATTCACGGCTTATAGCTAGTCCAGCGTACTTGTATATATAGAGGTCAGTGGCTCAAATAGAGATTACCAGACTCCGACAAAATACCTAAAAGTGTAAAATAACCAATCAGTAATTAAAAACACTTCAAAAAATCATCAGCTAGTATAGGTTTCGTTATTGACGTAATTTGAAACGGCTAAATTGAGAAAACTCTGTCTGGTTTTCTGATCAAAGCCTGTTCAACGAGGCGATTCTAGTACCAGTACAAACGTTTTAATTTTTCCTGCTTCTGTTATTATGCAAATATTAAGATTAGAAATATACATTATAATAATTTTATAATTATGGAATATTAATTGAATTTCACTAAGTAATATTTCCTTTAAATTTTAATGCTAACTGAAGATTTTCGTTCGTGCTATATTTCGATGCTCAGTTTCGCTATCAAACTATTTTCATCAGCTGCTCTTTCCAATAGAAGCATATTACGAAACCAAATTGCATGTATCGAAGTGACAGAAAATAACTGCGGCTTGGCTTTGTTTCAAATTTACTTACACAAATATCGTTCCTAATTACGAGCAGGAAAATTTGCGTTGCTGCGGAAAAGTATTTGTATGGAAAGACTAGAAGCATATATGTTTTAAAATATAGTTTTCATTATTTTAACATAAATTGTAGTGGCAGTGTCAGAATATCCACTACCCCATTTAAATCTGTGGGTGTCGTAAGAGGTAACAGAACGACGTTTCCCTCACACGTCAGGTGTTTGGCAGCAGCGCCTTCCAAATATCGACTAAAAACGAAAAAAATGCGATTGCCAACTCACTTGCCAAGCGTGGTAACTATGGCAAATATCCCCATGAGGCAATCTATGGGGGAGGCCTATGTTCAGAATTTGGACTTTTATAGGCTGAAACAGTAAACGTAATAACCCTAGAAAGTTTTTGCAGTATTTTCGTTGATTATATTAGGAAACATCATTTTTAGAACAATAGATCATTTTAATTGGTACAAGTAATTTTCATATTAATCCTCAGGAAAGAAGTTGGAATATTTATTTTTGAGGAAAAATATGGGTGCTTATGGACCACAACACCCACTTGCCATGGGACGTGTGCTCGTTCGTCACATTAATTAAAAGGAATTGAATAAAAAAGACACCCCAAGCTATTGCATAGCCTTTTAATATCGGGGCATTTTGAATTAATTTAAGAACAAACAGAAGTCCACCTCAACATTGGGTGTTGGCGGACTTCATCTGTTCTCACATATCTTTTATCTCAAGTTTGAAGGTCCTACAGTCGTTAACATAGCCGTATAGGGAAACGTATTGCTTTGGGCCGAAGCTTGTATCATATTATGCAGTCTGCTTTGAAAGAAAGAAACAAAAAAATCGTGTTGTTATGTGTGAACCCCGTAATAAGACTGAATATGTGAACAGTAAGTGCGTGTGAACTGACAGGACGCAACTCCACCACTTATACCACTTGCACTTTTTGTAAATGCTTCCTTGAGTCAATCAACAGTAACATTTTTTCCGTTGTCATGGTAGCACTGCTGTGATTTCTTAACGATTTATTATGTTTAAGAGAACATATCTTATAACTGACATCTTATAGAGCGTATATTAACCTATTTGATATTCCCGAAATATCGAATAGTTTACAACACCGATTGGAACTGAGAGGTGTTCAACATTCCAATTCGTAGTTAACCACGTAAGAAACGAGGTAACCACCTTGAGCTTAAAATTATCAATTTAAATACACATATCCTCATAAATGATTCCCTTGTTCTATGTTTCAATCACATTTCATTAATAATGATATACGTCTTCCATCACTCCATAGGTTTCAGATTTAGGTGAATCAGGAATGAACTGATAGTATTGTTGCGCGGCTAAGTTGACACTAGCGCCATCTAGTGTCGGGTAACGGAGCGAGGGGAGAGCTTTCCAGAAAGTGACATCATTAATCTTTCAACCGACAGCGCCATCTGCTATCGAAACGAAGAACTAAGCTTCTGGAAGCTGACTCTCGAACTTTCGATGCTTTGTCTATTGGTGCGCGTATTTACTTGAATATTCTGGAATATTCTGGATGTTTTCGTGGAAGAGCCCTATATAAAGGCGCTGCAATACGCGATCGGGGAAGTATTGAAGTTGGCGAGACAAGCGAAGCTTCGGAGCGGAATAAAATGAATCAGTGTGATTAATTATTAGTGTTTTTAACTTTAATTAGTGTAAAGTGAATTAAAGTGTTAATTTAGGTAATTCTATCGGCAATTTTTATTGTCACGAACCTCAAACTCGTAACAGTATCTTGAAATTTTATAGATACCAGGCAGAGAGTCATCTTCTCTATTGAAATTAGGATGTTTCTTAATTTAAATAGCCACGCCAGTCATCCTTGGAGAAAATCTATGTTTTTTGTGAGAATTTATGGTCGATCAAATCTGATCTACCGGCATAGGTATAACATGGACGTTACACATGATCTTTGATTTATCCGTGGTTATCTAAAGTCCCATTCGTTGAAAGGCACTGTGGAGGTCATTGAAAATAGAGCACAGGTCCTCCAGCGATTCTTTTATAAGAACTACATCGTCGGAAAATAGTAGGTGAGTGATGTACTCGCCATTGATGTTAACACCATATCCTCTCCAGCCCAGTAGTGTGAGAACGTCATCCAATGCAGCGGTGAAAACTTTCGGAGATATAACGTCACCCTGTCTCACACCACTCTTCCGTTGGATAGGTTTCGTACTCTGGTTCTATAATCGAATAGCTATCGTAGCCTTATTGTACAAATACTCCAGCACTGCACTGCAGTGCACCACCGCCTAAATTTCGACGGAATCAAAGGTATGAATCTCGGTTCGACGGTATGAATCTCGTAGATCACATACCCAATGATATGTTTATTATACGAATACATTTAAAATATTTTCAGTTTATACAGAGGTTACAGCTACATAGTTAGTGGTGATTTTGCTATAACATACCTCGAAAAACGTATTAGCTTTTTAAAAAATTACGGTTGCTAGAAATATAATTACATATTCTCTATATAAATTTACATATTCTCTATAGAAAATGCACTATAAAAGATATCAATTTGGTAGAACAAAACACCAGTTTATTTAAAAACGAAAAAAAAAACACGCCACGAGCCATGCAGCAGCGTTTGCTGTTACACGTATTTGCCGGCTCAAACCGCGGTGGTACCACGACCTCACAGAATACCAGCGTGAAGCAGAGGCTTTGCTTCTGCGTTTCGTCTGGTTAGTGCAGGTGACCGGATATCCAATACCCCTCCCCCATCATCGCAATTAAATGCGAGACTACTCCAGGAGGGTACCAGCACCCCTGGAGAATCCCTCGTTGAGCATCCACGACCAAACTATTCCACTCCTGAGCGTTGTTGCTCAAGCTGCCCCACGTATTATGGGGGGGATGAAATTCCGCTTGAAACTAACCGTACTCGGGGCAGGGACTTCATTCAAACCTTAACGAAGTCCACTACGATCTGGAAACGAAGAAGTCTACCTTGCTCTTTCTAAACGAGACACAGTTATCCTCTCCGGCTAATACTTCCTATTTCTTCTACCCGGGGTATAAATTAGAACACTTCTTTGTGCCCCGGGCTGGACTTTGCGTGTACATCAGAGAGGACATCTGTTTTTAACGCCTCGGTAGCCTTGAAGGTAGGGACCTGTCCATCTTATGGCTACGCGTAGACAGCGACGACCATCCCCGCGTCTACGGGTGCTTTTATAGGTCCCATAGCGGTAAATGCCAAAACAGACTGACTTATCGACTACGTCCAGATGGCTACAAACTCCATGCTGACACACAACAGACCTCATACCGCACCGCACCGACCGCAGAGATTGTGATGCTTGGTGATTTTAACGCCCACCGCGCTGAATGGCTTGGTTCTCGTTTAACCGATCATGCGGGTAGATCTGTTTACGAGTTTGCTTTTGCATATGTCTGACGTAACTAGTTACCTCGCTTACGCAGTTCCCAGATGTGGAAGACTATGTACCTACCCTGTTGAACCTTCTGCTGACCTCTCTTCTGGACGGATATCAGGTCTCCGGCTATGCCCTTCTCGGCTCCTCGGACCATTGACTGATCCGGAGTGCGTTCTGCATCGCGGTTGCGTACTGCAAGTTGCCGCTGTGTTTGGCATTATTTGTCAGCAGATTGGGACGGGATGCAATCTTTTCTTGCATCCTCCTACCTCATCCTACCCTTGGAGGCAGGCTTGCTTATCGCTAGATGATCCAATTTTACAATTTGGATTATCATGATGCAATTTTACAGGACTGAACAAATCTTGTCTGGGCACCACATATGATGAAGTAAAAAGTTTCCACGTTTTGAAGTTTTATATCAGTAAGAAACAGACAGTAAGCAGTAACGTTGGACTCGTCTGGCGAGAAGTAAAAGCGCCACAAAGAGCCTGTCCCTATCTGCCGACTTCTAAATATACATACTCTGAATCAGAATCACTTCAGACTCTGGATACCTAATGTTTGATCGGAAGAGTGATCAGCAGAAGGTGCAACAGGGGAGTTGCACAATTCTTCGTATTTGGAAACAAACATTTACTTTGCCTAAGAAGTAACCAGTTGTTTCGGACCAAAATCAAAGCAAAGTCATCAGATCTCCAAGAATCAAATCGCCAAGAATGAAAATCTCTGCGGATGGAATCTGTTGCAACACGGAATCTGTAGCCTTTTGGAAGCCGTCAGTGAGTCGTTCTGCGTTAGCATTGGCACCACTGCAGGACCTATAGAAGCACTATTAGACGGGGAGTTCCTTTTCGCAGTCTACGCGCAGCCAAAAATGGGCAGGTAAGTACCTTCAAGACTGCCAAGGTGTGGAGAACAGATATTCTCTATAGCGTATATAGAAGACAACTGGGTCTCGGTAAGTAAGATAAGCTGGTTTGCCGTCTCCAGGTGGTAGTGACCAGCGTTAACTTTCGAGTTAAGTCCCCTGGTGTTCAGGAACAGAATGGCAGCGCCTTCCTTTTATTGCTTAACTTTCCTCGAGCAGTGTTGAGTTGAGATTATACCCTGCTACAATCGCTGATTATACGTGAAAACCAAGCCCTCGCGCTCCCTTTTACATTTTTTGTTGGGAAGTCTTGGGCTTGCATGCTCAGTGAGATATTCTCTGTAACCAGGATCGCTATTTTATTTAACTCCGCAACAATTTAGTGTGAGCGTGGGTGTTAGGGACTCTAGATACTTGCCGTTACCATGTGAAACTCCGAAATAAATCTTCCAATTCACTTCACTGGTATTATGTGAGGTTGAGGTACTACAACGGTTTGAGCCGACCTATCAGTGTGCCTGCAAAAGCTGCTGCGTTTTTCTACCATTTTTTTTTAATTTTTTTACAAAGACTGTAACGTTCTACATAAATACACGCTTGTACAACATTAAAAGTTAAAAAGTATTCAAATAAATAAGATATAATAATTAGTTAAACCTGAAAATTTACGTAAAAGTTATTGCAAATGGTAAATTTTAATTAATATTTAATTCTATATAAAGCTGAATTTCTTCAAAAGCTTCAAGCTTTTATTAAAATGGGAACAGCCAATTAAAACTATTTAGCCATTGCAAAGTTCTTTACAGTTCATATAATGGCTTTGAAAGACGAAAAGCTTTAGTAAAAAAATTGAATTGGATTTTTATACTTGAGCATAGTTTCAACTTTAAAATTTTAATATCAACACATTCTAAATAAATAATAAATGCTATAATTTAATTATATTAGTGATCACCTCATAGTCAAATTCGACCGGTATTCATTTAATTATTAGGTTTGTATATTTAGCAAGCTCCATTTCGCTTTCAAGTGCACGTTAATTTATAAAACACAGGTAACTAATATATAAAACATAATAAAAACGCTTTTTTTCCCTTGCAATACACTCCACAAACTATTGAATAAATAAAAATAGAAATTACACAAAACTCTCTACTTATTCAGTCAATTTGTCAGTAGTTATTTGTGGACAATATTTTTAAATTATTTGGCGACAATCATTAACCTGTGCGACTGTTTAATCACATACTATAATATACAGCTGTTAAATATTGTTTGGTAGAGCCATACGGCTGTAGTTTTATAAAAGTACTAACATGAATGTGTCGGATAGACCTGAGTGAGACCATGCTCTCACCAGCGTAAAACAGCAGCTTAATGGTGGTGTGTTTTGTATGGGTCTCTACAGACTCTTTTAACTGGAAACGAGGCATTCCACTCTCGTGTCCGTGTTTTAAAAATGGATTGTGTCTGCTACTACCATTTTATAATATGTTGGGAATGTAAGTTAAATTATTTCACGGAAAAATTGCCTTACTTTAAATCCTTATAAGACAAATCACGCGATATTAGGATCATCATTACTAATAATTAAAATTACTAACAGGAAATCCAATATGAGTTCGAATGAAGAGCCTATTTAACGAATTAATGAAGCTCATATCCTCGTTTGACGGATATGTTTAAGATATTATGCGTGCCTGTTTTTACAGGCAGATGGTATTACATAACATAAGGAACCTTTTGAAATTCAACTTAAGAGGCACACTTTGTGAAACACTTACACTTAATTACATTACAGTGTACATTAATTTGTTGCTCGTGTTTCCTTGCAAAAACGATCACTTTTTTAACATTCACTATACAAAATATGTTTTTTGCGCATCGCACATAATATCTCTAAAATCGTAAACTGCTAAATATATCGTCCAAAGTATGGTTTAACTTTGAATCCTTGTTATTGGTTGTTGTTAGAAACAGAACACCTGATTACTCATATCGCAAATATACCCGGTCTTATGAGCATAACATGCACAATACGCGCGGTTCAAAGTTTCTGCTTAGTGTTCTAGGACACTCCACCGCAGCTAGCCGTGTAGTTTTATTTTTATGTAAACTATACGTTTGTATAACCACTCATCGTCTATTTGATTCTAAATTAAATCTCAGTCCTATATCACAACTACAACATAAAATCAAATTACAAAACTAAACTTTTAAATAATAAATAACAGTAAAAAACTACCGTGGTATCAGCTTGCTTAGTATTGTGGGTAAACTGTATGCTAAGGTGTTAATTGAAAGAGTTATGAAAGAAACTGATGGAAAAATTTGGGATGTGCAAGCGGGTTTTAGAAAGGGAATGGGGTGTACAGATCAAGTCTTTTCCATGTGCATGATTGTGGAGAAGTTTTTGGCCAAAAACCAGAAAGTTTTCTGTGCGTTCATGGACTTGGAAAAGGCTTATGACAGAGTGGACAGGAATGTGTTATGGCAAACACTGAACACAAATGGGTTGAGCGCTGGTTTGATACAGGCATTAAGGTCTCTTTATAGGGACTCTAGTGCTTGTGTCAGGATCAATGGGGTCTACTCGGACTGGTTTGGCATTCAAAAAGGTGTCAGACAGGGATGTGTAGCTTCCCCTTGGCTGTTCAACCTATTTATGGACAGGTGTTTGCAAACTTTGAAAGATGAAGAATGTGGGTTAAGAATGGGCGAGTTAACCGTCAAATGCCTTTTGTATGCCGATGATCAAGTCATACTTGCGTCATCGGCGGCTGAGTTGCAAATGATGGTTACATTAATGAACTGGGAATTTAAAGAAAGGGGAATGAAAGTGAACGCAAGTAAGACGAAAGTGATGATCTTTGAAAGAGAAGAAAGCAGAACGGTATATGAAATAAGAATAGAAGGAGAGTTAATTGAGCAAGTGGATGAGTTTGTGTATTTGGGATGTGTATTAAGCAGGGATGGTAGATTTGATAGGGATATAGAACGACGAGTAAATGCAGGGAATAGAGTGAATGGGGCACTACACTCTATTATGAAGAACCAGAATGTGTCAAAAAAGGCACGTATGGTAATTCATAATGCTGTGTTAGTCCCTACTTTAATGTATGGTAGTGAAAGCTGGGTGTGGCAGAAGAAGCACGAAAGTAGAGTAAATGCTGTAGAAATGCGGTCTTTAAGGAGTATGCTAGGGTTGAATCTGAATGACAGGGTGAGAAATTGCATGATAAGAGATAAATGTGGTATGCAAGATGATGTTGTGACCAGGATTAAGAAAGGAATGTGTGGCGGCGCTGTCGTCCCGCCGCAAGGGGACCACACCGAAGCTTGAATCACGCTATCAACATTCCGAATAATAAACGGCATATATAGAACATCTCCGAACTATCACACGGAGAGTTGGCCGCTCCCCGGGTAGAACACCTTACCCGGTGGGAGATCTCCCCTTTCCCTTCTACGACCACAATTGCTTCGGTGGTTTGGTCATGTAGAAAGAATGAATGAGGAAAGAGTGACAAAGCAAATTTATATGGCAGATGTGAACGGCCGAGTCGGGAAGGGACACCCTAGAAAATAGTTTATCGACCAAATTGGCGATATTTTGAAAAGGGGCCACGTTAGAAGTACCCTTAACCGACGAGCATGTATGCGTAGATATATGGATGTAAAGGAGGTGAAAGAGGTATGTCAGGATCGTGCCAAATGGAAGTCCGTAGTCTCTGCCTACCCCTCTGGGTGACAGGCGTGAGTTTTTATGTTTTATGTTTTAAATAACAGTAATGAGTAATGTAACGAATTCAGGTTAATCAAATGAGTTCTGAGTTTATAGTTTTAATACAAAATATGTTTATCTCATCTTTTGTCAGCTACTAATGACGTAATTAGTGATGTGGCTGGGACAAGGATTTTACTACAGCAATCCAGTGTTGAAGCATTTATAATTAATCTTGGCAAGTGTAATAGATAACATAATATACGCACTCAATTCAGAATTGTGGGAAAACTGTATGCTAAGGTACTAACTGAAAGAGATATAATGATTTCTTATATTTACGCGCACACTACACATGATTAAAACTACTTTTACGGATTTTATCGCGTTCATTTTTACTTTTAATTACTTTTATTTTTAATTCCCGACGTTTCGGGCGCTTTCCAGCACCCATGGTCATGGAGGACTGAGATGACTGACGTCCCGATGTCATTGTTAAACCCGGAGTACCTTCAGCTTTTTTAATTATTGTTTATGGTCCGATCTATGCAAAATGAACTGACTATCTTCTGTCGTCTTGCAGTGGTATGCTTGGATTTAGTTTTAATTTTATTGATTATAGGATCCCAAGCAGGTGGTAGTACCCAGCCTCCTTCTCTATTGAAATTAGGATGTTTTTTTTTTATTTCAATAGCCTCACGTATCATCCTTGGTAGGAATCGGTCTTCTTTCGCGAGGATTTGTGGTCTATCAAATCTAATGTAATGGTTGGGGCCGTCTAGGATATGATCACAAACTGCAGACTTCCCTGAACGTTGATGCTTCACATCAGCTATATGTTCTTTTACGCGGGTCCTAATTGATCTTTTTGTTTGTCCTATATAAGAGAGATCACATTCACAATCAAGCTTGTACACTCCTGCATCTTGTAGAGGAATATGACACTTGACGGATGGTAGGAACTGACTAATCTTCTTCGGCGGCTTCTAGAATGTTCTAATAGAAGCTCGCTTCAAGATATAGCCAATCTTGTCTGTGACACCTCTGACATATGGTAGTACAGCAGGCACACGCTTGACTGTGGCCGGCTTCTTCTCTCTCTTCTCTGCACAGAGAGCACGAGGGATCTGTGACAGCAAACACCTAGCCGCCGAGCTTCAGCACGTCAAGCAAGTTCTGCACGACAACAAGCTTCGGGTCCCGCGCCTACGTCACAGTGACCGAGTCAGTTACCGAGTCAGTCCCCCGCGACCATGGGTGCTGGAAAGCGCCCGAAACGTCGGGAATTAAAAATAAAAGTAATTAAAAGTAAAAATAAACGCGATAAAATCCGTAAAAGTAGTTTTAATCATGAAAAAGATAGGAAAGAAACTGATGGAAAAATTTGGGATGTGCAAGCGGGATTTAGAAAGGGAATGGGGTATACAGATCAAGTCTTTTCCATGCGCATGATCACGGAGAAGTTTTTGGCGAAAAAACCAAAAAGTTTTTATGCGTTCATGGACTTGGAAAAGGCTTATGACAGAGTGGACAGGGATGTGTTATGGCAAACGCTGAACTCATTTTGGTTGAACGCTGGTTTGAATCAGGCATTAAAGTCTCTGTATAGGGACTCGAGATCTTGTGTTAGGATCAACGGGACATACTCGGACTGGTTTGGCATCCATAAAGGTGTCAGACAGGGCCGTGTAGCTTCCCTGTGGCTGTTCAACCTATTTATGGACAGTTGTTTGGAAAATTTGAAAGTTCAAGAATGCGGGTTAAGAATGGGTGAGTTAACCATCAAATACCTTTTGTACGCCGATGTAGTAGAAACTGACTCCTAATATTATTCCAGTTCAATAAAAATTAAAAAAAAAATAGTATTTTTTTGTTTTGTTTACCATTGTTTAGTCTTATATATACTTTATTTTAGTTTTAGTTTGCAACTTTCAATTTATTATAATTTTATTTAAAACCTTTTATTTAAATTCACTTGTATGCATGTCCCAGAATTTTGCAATCAATATTACACCCAATTCTACTAAAGCTATCGGGCAAAAATTTGGCACACACGTTTGATTCTCGAGACAATGTGAGATTACTTTAATGCTGCCATTTTTATTTGAATCCACAGCAAACACTATGAAACGAAAATCAAATAAAAGAGATTGATAATGAAATACAATGAGTAAAGTGAGGTTATTCTAAATCCAATATGCCGAACGTCACAAAATGGCGATTAATAATTTCCAAAATAACCTTATGATTTGAGTATCAAATGAAAGAGCTTGATAAGCGGAGCACAATAAGTAAAGTGAAGTTATTCTAAATCCAATATGAGGGCGTCTAATATGACAATGCAATATTAATATGACAAATATTAGATCTAATGATGTAGCTGGAATGTGGCCATGGCTAAAAAGACGGAAAACAAAATGAATGCCATACAAACTTTAAAGTTCAACCTCTTTTTTCATTTTTTCTACAACAACATGAAGCCAAAAACTAATTCAACACATGTATTTGATTTTCATAGCTTTCCATTATAAAATACACGGTAATATACAAAATATAATCATTTACTTGTTTTTTAAACAGCTCACACAAACATACAGGGTTCTTATAATATTAAGGAATTTATGGATGTTAATAATGCCGTGTAGTGGCGGTTGAGAATATCCACTACCCCATATCTTCCCGTGGGTGTCGTAAGAAGTGACAGAGGGAGACAGGCATGAGATGGGCAGCAGCATCTTCCTGATAACAACTGTGATATAATAAAAAACTGCGGTCGCCAACCAGCTCGCCAAGCGTGGCAACTATGGCAATATACCCCCCATGAACAATTACAGAAATAGACGGCCCCCAGTCCCCGGCGGCCCAGCTACTCCTGGCTACGGTGGCGACCATGGTAACGGCGGGGCAGGGGGTGCTAAGAATCTCCGGTGGAGGTTCGGTTGCCACCTACGACGACTCGACCTGGCAACATATAACGCACGCTCCCTGAGGACTGACGAGAAGATACTGGAGCCGGAAGAAGTGGTAGACAAGTTGCGCTAGCATATTATTAGATTATCCGTGGTCCGAAGAGAGGGGGAGGACACGGCAATCCTCGAGTCCGGCAACTTGTCCTATCACCGGGAGGGCGACCATCTGTACCAAATAGGTGTCGGATTTATCGTCCACAAGTCTCTCGTCAACAACAGTGTAAAGATTGGGAGTGTGTCGACGAGGGTCGCGTACCTGATACTCAGAATCACCAAAGGGTATTCGCTGAAGGTCATACAGGTTTACGCAACAACCTCCCGATGAGGAGGTGGAGGAAATGTATGAGGATATTTCCAGAGCCATTAATTCCTCCAAAACCAACTACACGGTGTTGATGGGAGACTTCAACGCAAAA
The DNA here is from genome assembly GCA_036936625.1 of Parnassius smintheus behrii. NCBI lineage: Eukaryota > Metazoa > Arthropoda > Insecta > Lepidoptera > Papilionidae > Parnassius > Parnassius smintheus. The sequence continues at coordinate 25,387,584 of JAUPFT010000010.1, read as the reverse complement.
CTAGGCTCAAGAGAAAGCGGTGAGCTGAAGGTAGGGAAATTTGGAGTAGGGCAACGGAACCGAAGGGGCCAGAAGCTGGCCGACTTTATGAAGAAAGAGGGACTCATTATGATGAACTCTTTCCTACAGAAGCGGCCCCACAGGAAGTGGACCTGGTCGAGCCCCGACGGTTCGACAAAAGATGAGATTGACTTCATTATGACGACCAGACGCCAACTGTTCAGTGATGTCTCAGTGATTGCAAGGGTGAAAACTGGCAGCGGTCACCGAATGGTTTGAGGCACACTGAACCTAAACGTAGTTGCAGAGGTCTCTTCTAATGAAGTTAACGCTCCGTCCCCCTCGTGCTCTAATCCAGAATCCCGAAACCTTTCAGCTCGAGTTGCGTAACTGCTTTCAGTGCCTAGAAGATTGCAATGCAGTGGACGATATGAATGACAAGCTCGTGGAAACTGTCCATGCGGTCGGAGCTAAGTTCTGCAAGACCCGCCGCAGAAGAAAACAAAAACTCTCCGATCACACTCTTAATCTCTTGGCTGTTAGACGGGAGATGAGGCTGCAATCGTCAACAGATTTGACAGCATACAGGCAATTGAAAAAACAGATCTCCAAATGCATGCGGCGAGACTTACTCAACTTTAATACTGCTCATATTAAAGAAGAGATCGAGCGGAACCAGGGCTCCAAAGTCTTTGCCAGAGATCTGTCTGCCAGAAAGAGCCAACTGTCAAAGCTGAAGACTGAGTGTGGCAACATCGTTTCCGGGACACCTGAGATTCTGAGTGAGATTGAGAGGTTCTATGGGCAGCTGTACACATCATCGTTGGAGCCACACGCAAGTGTGAGTAACGACCCAAGAGCAAGTCTCATCCGACACTATTCCGATGATATCCCGGACGTCAGTCTGAGCAAGATTAGAATGGCTCTCCACCACCTTAAAAACGGCAAGGCCACGGGCGAGGATGGAATTACAACAGAGCTTCTGAAAGCGGGTGGAACACCGGTACTTGAAGTCCTTCAAAAGCACTTCAATTCCGTCCTCAATGGTGGCACTACGCCGGAGGCGTGGAGCAGAAGCGTGGTGGACTTGTTCTTTAAGAAAGGTGACAACGCTCTCTTGAAGAACTACAGACCAATTTCCCTTCTAAGCCGCGTCTACATGCTATTTTCGAGAGTCATTACGAATCGTCTCACACGCAGACTAGACGACTTCCGGCCACCCGAACAAGCCGGATTCCGAAAAGGCTTCAGTACCATAGACCACATACTTACCCTGCGGCTTATTGTACATAAGACCGAAGAGTACAATCTGCCACTTTGCCTGGCATATGTGAACTATGAGAAAGCCTTTGATTCCGTCGAAATTTGGGCGGTGCTGCAGTCCCTTTAGCGGTGCCAAGTTGACTGTCGGTATATCGAAGTGCTTGTACAGTAGGGCTACGATGGCTATCGAAGTACAGAACCAGAGTTCGAAACCTATCCAATTGCAGAGAGGTGTAAGACAGGGTGATGTTATGTCCCCGAAACTCTTCACCGCTGCGTTGGAAGACGTTTTCAAGATACTGGAGTGGAAAGGATACGGTATTAACATCAACGGCGAGTACATCATCCACTTTCGATTTGCCGACGATATAGTCCTTATGGAAGAATCGCTGGGGGACCTTAGCACTATGCTCAATGTCCTCAGTGGTGTCTCCCAACGGATAGGTCTTAAGATGAACATGGACAAAACAAAGATCATGATTAATGTCCATGTCACACCTATGCCGGTAGTTGTTGGGAGCACTATGCTCGAAGTTGTTGAGGAGTACGTTTACCTGGGACAAAGAGTCCGACTAGGTAAGTCCAACTTCGACCGAGAGGTCAATCGACGGATTCAACTCGCCTGGGCAGCGTTCGGAAAATTACGACACATCTTCTCGTCGGGTATACCTCAATCTCTGAAAACTAAAGTGTAAAACCAGTGCGTGCTGCCAGTGATGAGTTATGGATCTGAGACGTGGTCCTTCACTGCTGGCCGTATGAGGACGCTCAAGGTCGCTCAGCGAGCTACGGAGAGGGCTATGCTCGGAGTTTCTCTGCGTGATAGACTCAGAAATGAAGATATCCGCAGTAAAACCAGAGTGACCGACATAGTCCAACGGATTAGTAAGCTGAAGTGGCAATGGGCCGGCCATATAGCTCGAAGAACCGATAACCGATGGGGAAGAAAGGTTCTCGAGTGGCAGCTTCGTACCGGTATGCGTAGTGTATGGCGACCCCCCACTAGATGGAGTGAAGACCTGGTAAGACATGCAGAAAGTCGATGGCTGCAGGTGGCTCAGGACCGTGCGTTACTTGGGGGAGGCCTATGTTCGGCAGTGGATTTGTGAAGGGCTGTAATGATGATGATGATGATGAATAACCCCTGGGAAGGGTGATCGCTACCAAGCTATGTCTTATTCGTTATGGGGTGTTAAATGTTACATACATGATTGTAAGCTGTTATTTTTTAAGTCCCGCTGGATTTCTTGCTGGTTGTTTCCAGGGCACAGGTTTTTTCCGAACCAAAGGTAAGTTAAAACAAGTGACTTACAATAAGTATTATTTATAATCTATATTGAATACAAAACTTTCTGTGTCTGTTTACAGCTATGTATATTTTTATGGCGCTTTCGTACTTTCTGAATCAGTGAGGTCATGGCTATGGTCAAAAAATATTTGATTACAATTTTTTTTTACAGAAAATCATTATTTCACTGATTTAATAGTTCTGTGTCTTGTTTTCGCGATACCGCTAAGTCATAGCCGTCTACACTGGCATACGTATCTCTCTCAAATGCACAACCCAACTTCTTTATAATGTGAGGAAATTCTCATGAATAACTGTCTACTTCGTGGCGCCGATAGACAGGTTACGCTGGACTCCAACCGGCTAAATTCCTACGGTGTTTATTTCTTTGATTTTTGCCGTCGGCGGTTGCTCTTACAGCCCCCTTCTAGTTCAGAGAGTAGAACTGGAGTAATCCACGGGACCACAGGACGAGGAACACACCATACACCGATACGATACAAATAACTCACGCGCCCGCCACCTAGGCCATAAAAATAAGGGGGTGAAGAAAAGCTTGACGTGCTCTCCTCCGGCGTCCGGCTCTTCCACATTACCTGCTCCATTTGCGACATCACTTGCTCGCAGAATGTAACACCGGCGCTCCACGACTTCTCGCATCCAACCGTAGTATTTATCAGGGTTGGAAGCGTAAGCTTATCCCCCACTGCAGCTAAGATATCATGACACTGTTCAGCCCAAACAGAGAACTCCTTAAGCATATTATGTTGCGCCATATACTCTTCGGTATATGGCTAATAGTGGTGCCACTTAGTTGTCGGCTCCCTTCCGGCAATACGGCACAGGTGTTTACGAAAACACCCATTCCTAGAATGCACCTGCACCAGCTGAAACGTCAGCTACTATTGAACCTTCTGATATTGTAACCTCCCCCTAAATATAGTAGTTAATACCGTAATAATTTTGGAAACCGATACATTTTCCATTCTTCACGAGTATATCATTGTAGCATAAATTTACGCATGTAACACAAGCACTTCTAATAACGTGAGACGATGCTGTCCATCTTCTGAATTCTTTCCCCATGTTGCCTGTTAGAACAGCCTATAAGGATTGTATGAGAGGATTATAAGAGCGTATATTCTTACACTAACACTACATGTTCAACTGGAGATCACCTTTCTATAAATATGTTAATATTTCGTATCTTTAATGCAGCCCTCTGTCGCTGATATTAGTATTTTAATTCAGTTATAAATCTATTAGGACAGATAACACAAGTGTTTAGTTATTAAGGGTTGCGAATATATTGTTACGAGCTTGAGGTTCGTGACAATAAAAATTGCCGATAAAATTACCTAAATTAACACTTTAATTTACTTTATACAAATTAAAGTAAAAAAACACTAATAATTAAACACACTAATTCACTTAATTTCACTCCGAAGCTTCGCTTGTGTCGCCGAGTTAAACTCTGTCTCGATCGCATCTTGCGCCACCTATATATTCAAATCAGCGAAACATCCGGAATGTTCAAGTAAACACGCGTAAGGTACCGAGAGCTCGAGTATAGATTTTCTAGAAACTTAGTTCCTCGGGTGGCGCTGTTGGTCGAGAGATCGGCGATGTCATTCTCTGCAAAGCTCCCCCCGCTCTCGCTCCTGATACTAGATGGCGCTGATTTGAGCGCGGCGTAACACTGCCCCCTCCTAAGACATGCTCGTCCCGAGCATCATCGGCCCCACAATAACGCGCCAAGCGATCCGCATGGACGATCTTAGGAGTCCCTCCTGCGCCTTGCCGTAACGGCTCCGCAATGTCAAGGGATGTCCTATCCCGTGGTGCACCAACATTGTACAATTTCGATGCTCCTCTACTCCGTGTCTGAGGTCCCCTCGCAGCCGCACAACTTGTACATGTACGACACCAATCCTCCACATCGTCACGATAATGGACCCAGTAGAACTGTTCTCGGACCTTCAGTAGAGTTCGTTTAACTCCCAGATGGACTCTTGAACGACCATTATGGCACAGCTGTAAAACATTCGGCACTTTAGCTTTAGGGACAACCAGTTGCAAACGACAGCTGTCTCCTCGACCATTGTCCCATTTACGGCACAGGACTCCGTCCTGAAGCAGCAAGCTGTCCCATTGGGCCCAATAGCTTTTCGTGGTTGAACTCATCGCTGAGACGTCCCTCCACTTAGGCTTGGTAGCACGGGCCTTCATCCATCCCAGAATCGGCTTGATGTCTGGATCTTCCTGCTGTGCACGTCGTAGGCTGTCCTTCCACCCGTTACTGAGGTGGTCTGTCCTGAGCATCCTCACGGATACCACTTCCTTACCTTGCCTACTACAATGGTTACCATCTTCAGGACAAGGTCTTCTTGACAATGCATCTGCGTTGCCAGGAGATTCCCCGCTGCAGTGTCTAATAGGAAAGTCGTATACCTGCTGCTGCTGGGTAGTGCTGTTAGCCGCACTTCCTTTCTGAGACCGTTCACCTTCCCTTCCTAGGGTGTGCTTAGGGCAGCTGGACCGAAGATGGCCCCATTCCCCATAGCCATAGCACCTAGGGCTGTATCTTTCATTGTAGTCGCGAACCGTAACTGCTGTACCCTCCCTAGCGTGAGGTGAACGATGATCCTGTCGCCGCCAGGCAGTGCCGTTAGCTGCACTACCCTCTCGAGATCGATCAACTCTCCTTTCCACGGTTCGCTTAGGGCAGCTAGATCGAAGATGGCCCTTTTCCCCACAGCCATAGCACTTTGGGCTGTATCCTTTGTTGCGGTCGCGAACTGCAGCTGCTGCAACCTCCCTGACGCGATGGGAACGATGATCCTGCCGCACGGCTTCCACTTCCAGTGCATGGGCCAAGGCGTCCTTAAGCGTCTCGTGGTGCCCGAGCCTCACAGCAGCTCTGACTTCCAGGTCGCGAATGCCGTCGATGAATGTCTGCACCAGGTTCCCTTCAATGAGCGCAGGTACAGACCGGTAAGCTTTTCGCACCAGCTTCTCCACCTCTAGAGCCCACTGCTGCAGGTTTTCGTGGATGCGCTGCACACTATCTTTAAGCTGCGCACGAAAGACGTGTTCCAGGTGAGCGTCGCCATATCTCGCCTCCAATGCCTCAAGGAGTTGCTCATAAGTCACTTCCTCACCGAGAGCTTCCAGAACTGTCAAGGCCTGGTCGCGCAGGCCCAGTGTGAGAGCAGTCATGGCCTGATTTTTATTCCAGCCGTTCGCCTTCATAACAGCTTCGAACTGAATTTTGTAGGCTGACCAGGAAGAGGTACCATCGAACGGTGGCACCTTGAACCCACGTAGCGAAGGTGTTGTAGCTACTGCGGGAGCTGTAGCTCCATCTCCAAGTTTGAGTTCATCCAGTGATTTCTTCATGTCGGCCATCACGTTGTCAACCCGATGGTTCACATGGTTGATTCGGGTTTCATGTTCTTCGATTCGGGTTTCAGCTTCCGACAGACGGTTGTCGTGTTGAGCAACCCTATCCTTCACCTGCCTTATCTCTTTCCCAAAGGTAGCGTGAAGGTCCTTCATGAGGAGCATCTGCTCTTCCGACCGACGAGCCTGTTCCGCCTGCTGATCTTCCAACCGACGGGCCTGTTCCTCCTGTCGGCGGGCCTGTTCCTCCTGTCGGCGGGCCTGTTCCTCTTGTCCGTCCCGCAGCTGTTGCAGCATCACCATCAGAGCACCTAAGTCAGGTGCCACAGACGTAGAAGCTGCTGACGGACCGGCTTCCGTGGCCGGCGGCTGGCCCTCAGACATCTGCGGCGTTGCACCACCAAATCTCCTCTGGTCTGTCTCCTGCTGGCGTTGACTTCGGGTACGGACACCCTCCGTTTCCTCCTCAGGTAAAATCGGCATTATTTTATCCCACTTCTGACACCAATTGTTACGAGCTTGAGGTTCGTGACAATTTTTTATTGCCGATAAAATTACCTAAATTAACACTTTAATTTACTTTATACAAATTAAAGTAAAAAAACACTAATAATTAAACACACTAATTCACTTAATTTCACTCCGAAGCTTCGCTTGTGTCGCCGAGTTAAACTCTGTCTCGATCGCATCTTGCGCCACCTATATATTCAAATCAGCGAAACATCCGGAATGTTCAAGTAAACACGCGTAAGGTACCGAGAGCTCGAGTATAGATTTTCTAGAAACTTAGTTCCTCGGGTGGCGCTGTTGGTCGAGAGATCGGCGATGTCATTCTCTGCAAAGCTCCCCCCGCTCTCGCTCCTGATACTAGATGGCGCTGATTTGAGCGCGGCGTAACAATATCTTTCGATCACACTCACGGTGTAGGTGCTTTGGGCGATTGCACTCACGGTGTAGGTCATTCCTGAGGACTAGTATGATATAGCTCGTTGCCTCTTGGCCAATGGCCTCTTGTTTTTGCCACTTATCATATCTAACAAAGCTTAATAAACAAAGGACTGGGATGAAATACCTAGATGCCAGTTAAAATGGCCTCCCATGAGAGCGTGGTCCTTTCCGGTTCAAGCCGATCCATTTATGCTGTTCGTGTATCTACTACGAGGGCGGCACTGAAAATTTCGGGAATAAAGGAAGTGACACAACATTACTACTTAAAAATGTATTTATTGCTTTTCGAAGTATTCTCCGCGAAATTCGACACATTTTTCCAAACGATGGAACCAGTCATTGAAGCAACCATTCCATTCGGAAGTTGGGGTCTCCAAAATGGCCGTTTTGTAGGCGTCCACAGCTTCTTCAGGTGATGCAAAATCTCTGTCCACGCAATTTATTACTTATTTTAGGGAAAGTATGGAAATCATTAGGGCTTAGGTCGGGGCTGTACGGCAGATGGTCTAATAATTCTATGTTTTCTTGCTCTAAAAACTCTTTTGTTCTGTGTGCGGTGTGAGAACTTGCATTGTCGTGATGGAGGATGATGCGGCGGTTGCATTTCTCTTTACGGAGTTCAGAAACGATCTGTGGCAAACAAATGCTAGCATACCATTCTGCATTAACCGTTCTTTGTCACTCAAGAGGAATAATCGTAACATGGCCGGTTTTGGAGACAAACGTGGCCACCATTTTTTTTGCAACACTCCGTGAACGAACAATTTTTGTTGGCTTTAACTCATTTTCGAACACCCAAACTCGTGACTGGTTTTTTGTTTCGGGTTTGTACGCATATATCCAGGATTCGTCACCTAATACGACATTGTATACAGCATTTGAGGATCCTGCGTGGGATTTTTCGAGAGTTCTGACGCACCAAGTAAAGCGAGCCGCTTTTTGCTCTTCACAGAGCGAATGCGGTATCCATCGGGAAAACAACTTTTTTACACCTAATTGTTCATGCAAGATTATTTGTATTTAACTCATGGCAATGCCTAAAGTTGCATAAATTTCGCGGTATGTCACATGTCGATCTTCCTCAATCAGCTTACGCACAGCATCAACGTTTTCTTGGGTGACTGCAGTTTTTGGACGACCTTGACGGGGATCATCACTGAGCTCGACACGTCCACGTTGAAGTTCAGCAAACCAGCGCTAAATTGTGGTTTTGGATGGGGCTTCATCACCAAATGCAGAAATCATCCGGTCAACACACTGTTTTTGTGTTAAACCACTTCGAAAGTCATAATAAATCATCGCTCTCGAATTTTCTCGAGTCGATTCCATTTTCTCAACGACTAAACAAGTTTGACAAAACCTTGTGACAAGACCGAGAATCTTTTTTTAAATAAATAAATGGTATTCGATTTTTAAAACCAAGGAGTTTTCAATTAAAAAATATTTTAATATGACAGGAACAGTGGAAATATTCCATTCCCTATACTTTTAGTGCAGCCTATGTATACAACTATAGCTCTTCTTTAAAGTCAGTAAAAAACAACAGCAATCAATTACAATAGATCAGCGTAAGAAAAATAATTTTGTTTTGCAACTTTTGGCGACTTAATAATAAAATATATAATATAATAATATTCCATAAAATGGATTAATGAACTTAAAATTTCCGTAATGATTTCTTATATTTACGCGAACACTACACATTGAAATAATACTAGTTTTTACGGAATTTATCTTGTATATTTAACTTTTTAAATACCCGACGTTTCGAACGCTTTACAGCACTCATGGTCACGAGCGGGACTGAGATGTTCAACGTCCATATGTCATAGTTAACCGCGGTTACCATAGATTAAAATTTAACTTTTGTTCCGATCTATGCAGTATGAACTTATGGTATCTTGAAGTCTTGAAGTTGTATGCTTGGGTTGGGATTTAATTTTATTTATTATAGGATCCCCAGCAGATGGTAGCACCCAGCCATCTTCTCTATTGAAATTAGGATGTTTTTTGATTTCAATAGCCTCGCGAATTATCCTTGGAAGGAATCGGTGTTCTTAAGCGAGGATCTGCTGTCTATCGAATCTGATGTAGTGACGGGGGCGATCCTGTACGTGTTCACAGACTGCAGACTTCCCGGAGCGTCGATTCTTCACATCAGCTATATGTTCTATAACGCGGGTTTTTATTGATCTTTTAGTTTGTCATATGTAGGAGAGACCACATTCACAATCAAGCTTGTACACTCCTGCATCTTGCAGAGGGACATTACACTTGACCGATGGTAAAAACTGACCAATCTTTTTCAGCGGCTTGAAGTATGTTTTGATGGAAGCGCGCTTCAGGATGTAGCCAATCTTGTCAGTGACTCCTCTAACATATGGCAGTACAGCAGGTACACGCTCGACTGTGACCGGTTTCACTCGTTCACTGTGACGTAGGCGCGGGACTCGAAGCTTGTTGTCATGCAAAACTTGCTTGACATGGTGGAGCTCTGCAGCCAGGTGTTTACTGTCACAGATCCCTCGTGCTCTATGAAACAAAGATTTACCCACGGTAGCTAACTGTGAAGGATGGTGGTGAGAATCACCGTTTAAATATCTATCTGTATGGGTCTTTTTTCTATACACAGTATGGCTCAAGGTGTTATCAGGATTCCGAATTACTAACACATGATGTGTTAGTAATTCGGAAGCAAGCAAGTTTTGCATGTCAACAAGCTTCGAGTCCCGCGCCTACGTAACAGTGAACGAGTGAAGCCGGCCACAGTCGAGCGTGTACCTGCTGTACTGCCATATGTTAGAGGAGTCACTGACATGATTGGCTACATCTTGAAGCGCGCTTCCATCAAAACATACTTCAAGCCGCTGAAGAAGATTGGTCAGTTTTTACCATCGTTCAAGTGTAATGTCCCTCTGCAAGATGCAGGAGTGTACAAGCTTGATTGTGAATGTGGTCTCTCCTACATAGGACAAACTAAAAGATCAATAAGAACCCGCGTTATAGAACATATAGCTGATGTGAAGAATCGACGCTCCGGGAAGTCTGCAGTCTGTGAACACGTACAGGATCGCCCCCGTCACTACATCAGATTTGATAGACCGCAGATCCTCGCTAAAGAACACCGATTCCTAACAAGGATGATTCGCGAGGCTATTGAAATCAAAAAACATCCTAATTTCAATAGAGAAGATGGCTGGGTGCTACTGTCTGCTTGGGATTCTATAATAAATAAAATTAAATCCCAACCCAAGCATACAACTGCAAGACTTCAAGATACCGTAAGTTCATACTGCATAGATCGGAACAATAGTTAAATTTTAATCTATGGTAACCGCGGTTAACTACGACATATGGACGTTGAACATCTCAGTCCCGCCCGTGACCATGAGTGCTGTAAAGCGTTCGAAACGTCGGGTATTTAAAAAGTTAAATATACGCGATAAATTCCGTAAAAACTAGTATTATTAAAATTTCCGATCGCAAATCTTCATTAAAATGAATATACTGTCATATTACTCAAGGAAATTTGAATTTAGGTTTATTGATATTGTTATTATGACTATATATCGATATCTCTACTAACTTGAAAAATATAACACTCAAGAGACGCAAAATTTGTACATGCCATTCCACAATAATCGTAGGGACTAAAAGTATGCAGAATATGCTACAATTATTGTAGCATACTCTGCATACTTATGGTCCTTAAGTACGTACATGCTTGTATTAAAAGAATAGTAGCAAGTAGAAAGTTTTAGACAAGTATTACAAAAAAAAAACGCAAAATTACAAGGTTTCTTCGTTGAAATTATTTATTTTTCGTTCGTTGATTGAAATAACAATTAGTTGGTAAAAAAGTTCGTTTTTTTCTACTACAATAAGCTCAAGGTCAATTTTAGATTACCTAATTATTTATTTAGTAATAATCAATATCCCGCAGGTTTAGGCCCAATCTCTGAGACACATGATTTGGGAGCTCTAATTTGTAGATTCTATTGAACATCGACCATCAAAAAATATTATTATCTCACAAATATCCTCCACTTTAATAAAGATAAAATATATTTTCGTTATATGTCTTTCATGTAAGGAAAAAAATCGACATGATTCAATTATTGACCGAAGAAGCCTCGATACAAGCTCCAATATCTCGGAAATTCTACATCATTTTGAAATGTATACCAATATAATCATCAACATTTGCTTAAACTAGACTATGATTTTAATGTTTAAATCGTTACTATTGTTTTTAATTAATTCTGCTGCTGCGTCGGCCGTCTGACCTGTTCCAATTTATTTCGCGCGCTTCGTCTCGTTTCGATAGTATCGTAGTATGCGTCGATTGCCGTGCCGCTGCTATTTTGTCGTCGCTCTGAGTTTGAGCATCGTCAACTACGCCCGCAGTTTTCAATCGTTGCAAGTATTTCCTTTCGTACAGTTTATTTCAATTAGTATAAAGTTCGTACATTATTATTATACTAAATCGTTATCTCATTATAGTTATTTTGATTGAAGCTGAAAGCTTTCTTACCAGTCGGAATGGGGGAAAATAAATACAAGTACTAGTCGTTCACTTCAAGAATGCCGTTACCTCCCGCCGCGCCCCCTCATTCCGCGCCTCAAGCGTCGCCCTTTTAGTACCGATAGCAACGTCGAAGTGTACTTACGTCCGTTTTTTATGCTCCCGTACGTTCTCTAGTTTGTTACTGTTTTTGCTGTTGTTTTTGTTACTGTTGATTTTTTGTTTTTGTTTCTGTTGATATTCGGTAATTTGTTCTGTTACAATGAGTAATTTTATTTTTTTCGAATATTTAAAAATGTATATGTGTAAAAATGAAAATTTTATTTTATCGAACACGTTATTATTTCATCATCATCATCATTCAAAAAATATTTTATTTCATCGAACACGTTATTATTTAACTTTATTGAAAATATGAATACTAAAAAACATAAACATGATGACTTTTTTCGTCTACGGTACCGTCAGCTGTGACGTCGTAACGGTCTACGACGGCAAACTCGAAATGAACGCGTAGTACCTATCAATGTGTCACTAAACGTAAAAAGAAATTTTCCATCTCTGGAGAAACAATAATAGAGAATAAAAATTTACGCATGTTTGCCACATGGTCTAGCCTAGATTATGCAGCAAAAGTACTAAAAAACTACAAAGACGACAAATTTTGGATTTTGAATATGTTACCAAAGTTACATGCGTTTGATAAAATGTGAAATAATTGACTCGAGATAAGCTCGTTCAATGTCGTTGCAGCAAATATTTTTGAAATAAAAAATATGGTAATTGACAGTAAGTACCGATTATTTATACCACTATGCTACCGTAGATACATATAATCGATTATCAACCCACATCGGTTAACAATAGATTACTGTGAAACAATTAAAATATTTATGTATACTTATTTCAACACTAAGATAATATAACATAGTATAACAACATAAGTAATAAAAATTATATCAAACAGATAATAATAGATTGATTAGATAGCATAAAAATGACACACCAGATAATTTTCCATCCACTTAATTCCATCCTAAGAAAACTTAGTAAGTAAAACTTAGTAACTCACAGTATCATAGTGCGAGGGAGTGAATAGAGATATTAAATCGCTCGCGTAGGTCATCACCCACTTGGAGCGTAAAATACCTAAATTAGCGTAACGCTGAAATGAAAGAGTGCTCTTCACCAATAATAATTACACATCAATCAAGCTTTAATGGAACCTTCCGGGGTTCAAAAAAAACTTTCTTAGCCTTACCAATACCCCACAACACAATGTCTCAACCAGAGACGAGCCATAAGGGAAGGGCACTCCTGTAGCCGAACCATCATCGGTAACAAACCGGTGAAGGGACAGAAAAAATTGACTAGGCGTTACAACACCTAGTTATAACGCGTAGTAGTAACGAAAAGGTCAGCGCGACCGAGGACGGACCACGCTCCCACAGAATATCAGCCACAAAAAAAAGAGTTTAATGCTGCTGTGTTTCGTAGAATGAGTGTACAGAACCGGAGACCCTTTTTACTGGATATGCGGCATTGAGTCCTAATCCTCAGGGGTGCATGTGCATATGAATTGTGATTCGTAATTGAGGTTAAATGTAGATGTCTATGAGCCGTAGTATTGCACTTGCCAGGTTGAGTAAGAGCTCGTTTTTCACCCATTTCCCATTAGAGATATAAAATAACTTCGTGAAGGTATGATAATTGCATTACTAAAGGTACTGCTAAAATGACTGCATATGTATGGGTGCTGATTATGCCGAATAAATTCATATTTAGTAGTACAACAATACATAACACTACTCAACCTAATTTGATGCTTATTTGAAACTTAGTGGGACAGCAGTGAAGTGGTACGGGCGGCTCAAAGCAGCTGATATAAGAGGCCAAGAGGTCCTCTCTCTCAGCTAAAAGCCCTGGACTGATATTCCTCTTTCCAACCCCCATCAATCCAATCCAAAGACGAAGAAACGCCGTCGGTCTGAGCAGTCTCCCAAAGACCAGTCCAGGAAAGCTGTGTAGCTGAGTGAATGGGAGAGAAGAAGCTCAGCTTCCGTGCCAAATCTGGTTCTGGTACCAATACTGTACTATTTATTACTATTGGTACTTTTTTGGGATGAGATAAGATACATTTTTATTTACATAAAACATTTTTAAAGTTTTATTAGAAATACCGATAGAAGGCTTAACTGATAATTTTTTGACTGATTTCTACTAAACTAATCCTTACAATAAAAAACATATTTGAAGGACTAAGAAATTCAATGTAAGGAAATTGTATATAAAAAACTAGCAACGGTAAGGGTGATCTCGTAAAAAGAGATTAATTAAACATCTGAGTATGTAATGGCTGGAAAAAACGAGGCTACAGATGACAGCACTGAAGAAGAAAAAGTTATAAAAACGATATAAATCTCGAAACGTGGTAATCACTCATAGGCTGTAATAACTGTTTCCTGAGATTATATACAAATAAATGGAATATCCTATAAGATCTCATATGTAAAATATATATTTGAAAACTATTTCAATATTCGATGTCATTACTTATTGGAAATCTGAGTTGATAAACATACTAAACAGCAACTGTTAAACAAAATTTTCACTTAATAAATATTTTACAATGTTAATAAAAAAAAGCTTTAAAATTAATCTATAGAAAATATCAAAAATATGTTGAAAATTTTCGCCAAACAGAAGTTGGCAAATGTCTAATAGATCGCTTAAGAATTACTTTAGCATAAACTTTTTAATAAATTTTATAATTCTGTAAATACTATTATTGTAGTGCAGTGCTCCCACGTTAATATACTTTAGTGTTAAGGAAAAATAATGAGGCAGTATAATTAAAGATCTAGAACAAACCACACGTCTCTCTTTATAGACACCTTTCATACATTACATGGCAACCCTGCCAGGCGGTGCGCTGCGACAATGCGTGCGCACCACTGGGCCTAGTTAAAAGGTGGAAAGTAAAATACAAATACTACTAAATTATATATAATGAATCGATTGATTAGTGAAACGATTGAAAAAAAAAATATAACGGAGTGGACGCAATACCGGTTATGACGAAAAATAAATAAATACGAATACCAAAAGAGGCCACAATAATATTTATTTATGAAACTGCCTGAAAAATTTAAACTGAAAATGTATCTGACACATTTGGAAAGGGAAAGAAATAGTTGTATTCTAGCGAGCATCACCCAGAAGGATGTGAAAATTTAGCCGAAAAGAATAGAGAAGAATTCAAGAGGTAACTTGGCACCTGTATTATTTTTAATTCCATTTAAAACTTTAATAATTTGCGTTTTTAAACGTTGTTTTTGCTTTAAAAAAAGTTATGCATTAAATTTACTGTATTCAAAATATGATTAAATTAAAAGTATTTATCAGATAATTCACGATTTAATTGTTTTTCTTTTAAATATTTATACTACTGAAAAATAAGCATAATGCAATAATTATAAATTAATCAATAATCTAGCACTTGATTTTATATTCAATTTTATTCAGTTATAGTTTTATATTATTTTTATTACTGTGTCCTGCAAAACATGAATGAAATAATATGAAGATTATATTTTTACGTGTTTACATTTACAATAGTTTATCATTAATTAATTTTTCATGTTTTGTAGTTAACATATCACTGATGATACATTTCGTGTGTGTTTTTTATGTATTAAATTTTATTTAAATGTACACAATTTTGAAAAGAGTTATAACCGATTTGCTGTTATTGTTTTCTTTTTTTTTCATTTCTAAAGGCATTAAATCATAAATTTATATAATATCCTACTTAAAATATTAAAAATTGTTCTTTATAATTTAAAATTTAAAAGTTTGTAGTTGTTATAGTGATTTTTTTGTATGTAATGTAACTATTTCTAAACTTCTGTGTAAATTAAGGAAATGTTTAAAACTATCCTTTTAAGGTAAATTTTACTTGCATTCATATTATAAAATATTGTAAAAGTTATCTTAAAATTAGACGTGAATCACACCGTGTCATCCTAGTCCGATGTAATTACAAACGATGCCTTACTTTGGAATTTAAAACAAACTTGTCTCCAAATATTTGCGGTGTTAGGATTACAATTTGTATTTTGATCTGTGTGTTGCTATTATAATTATAATGATTAAGTTGCTTAACATTGACTTCTTTGTTCTGTTTATCTTAATGTGAAATGTAATAATTTATTTTCGGTTTTATATTGTTTGAATATTTAAATCATAAGCTTTTACCTATTATAATTTATTATTTTCTTGGAAAACAGTACTAATTTGAGCAGATTATGAAAGTATTTTCTTCGCGTAATACAATTTTGAAACTCACTATATAATGTTGTACACAACTAATTGATTTAAGGCGATACCGTGAAAAATACACCTCCTTTCATCGAATAGTATAGGACTATGACACCACTAACGAAAGTGGGATTTTGATATAGGTAAATTCATGTCTTTATCTTGAATTTGATTACTCAAAAACACGATTTTATAATTTTGACTCGATCATAATTATTTGCGAAAACACCTCTAAAAATCACTATAGTTGAAATTACAACGAAATCGTTTGATCTATATACTTGGGAATCACTCAAATATATTCATAACATCAATGTTCATAATTTACTTGCTCATTATTTTGGTAACCTAAATAAATAAATTTTTAAAAAATATTTTAAGATTCTGACAATTTCTAAGCGCTTTTAATCGTCGCGGGCGCTACGCAATTTTAGAATTTAAGAAGGCGTTTCTTCAAGCTTTTATAGAAATTATGTATTCACTCGGATCAGTATGGCGATAGTGTTTTCGAGGTGTCGTCTTAAATTTTGTAGTTCCCATATTGTGCGCCTCAATCCCTGAGTGACACTGTACGTAATTAAATATTACACGAGACTATTTTATTATATAAACTAAAAGATGTGATTAAATTAATGGTTAAGTTACTGAATACATAATTATAAATTATTTAATATTGATATTGTATAGTTGCGAGGATAAGATAAAGAAAATTATCGGAGGTATATGCGGAATAAGTTTTAATGTATTTTAATGAGGCATTTCCCTCATTAAAATACATTAAAACTTATTCTTATTACTTAATATAATTTATTATGAATTGTATAGGAATATTTTCCATTATCTTGATCATGTATGTACGCGAGCCGTGTACGTGAAAGAAATGATATACATATGTAATGAATAGCCAAAGTGCTTGGTATGGTAAAAAATGGAAAATAAATAATGGTTAACTAAAAATGAAGTAAATACATGACAAAAAAAGAATAAAATAAAATATTGAAATGTAAAAGAACATGAAGATTAAGAGAATATTATACATACATAATACTAGCTAGCCAGGCAGACGTTGTTCTGCCCTTTTTCGGCGACTCTTTGTCCCCTATTAAAAATCCTTAAATTCGTAAAAATATACTTGTGGGTCACTCATGGGAAACTATCCTATCTTTTATGTTGTACCAAACTGCACACGGAGTGTGATTTGATTAAAATTTGATTAAAATCGGTTGAGTAGTTTAGGAGCCCACCGCGGACGAACAACGTGACACGTAATTTATATATATTAAGATTAATGTCCTGACTAGATAAATGGCAGGCATAATAATAAAATGATTAAGGATACGAATAAATAATATTGTAAATTTTCGTTAAAATCAAAACCTGATTTTATGTTATACATAATTATGCCTGATTATGTCAATTATACTACTGGGACTATGCATTTTTGGCGTGCTAGATATATTTTAGATTATAGTTTTCGTAATCATATTAACCTTTTTAGAATAATCTTAAGGATTTATAATGATTTCTTATATTTACGCGAACACTGTACATTGATTAAAACTAATTTTACGGATTATATGTAGTATTAAAAATAAAATAAATAAAACGCGATAAAATCCGTAAAAGTAGTTTTAATCAATTAAGGATCTATTTTAAGAATTGATAAAAATATAGATAGCATATTTTTTTATTCTTTTGTCGGTGGAGAATCTAGTGTAGTGCTCCCAGGTTAATATACTTTAGTGTCAAGGAACAATAATGAGGCAGTATAATTAAAGATCTAGAACAAGCCACACGTCTCTCTTCATTGACACCTTTCATACATTACATTATAATTATTAAAGTAAGTAATAATAATCTTAATAGACCAATAACAATTTTATTCACTTTTGCATTCATTGCAACATATTGCAATTTGTGGATGTTAAACAACGTAAGCAAACAGGTGAACTCATTTTAAAGACAACCAGGATTAAATAATAAAAAAATTCTAATTTAAATAATTGTTTGAATAGTAGCTTTTGTTTGCGTGGAAGTCGGTTGTACCGCGTTCTCTATAGTAAATTTCAACGTAAAAGGAAGCCTAACCTTTTTAATGTTTCCAGCTATCTTAATATCAAATATTGTCGAAATCGGTGACGTGGCTTTGCATTTTAATTCATAGCGAATTTCCCAAGTTTGCGGCATAACGGTTAACAACGGCCAATTTTGTAAAATAGAGGACTTCGAGGAGAAAGCCCTTCATACTGCTCCTGTAAATCCAAGATTCTACAAGCGGTACGTAGACGACACTTTCACAATTTTACTATCTGACAAAGTAACTGCATTTTTAGACCACCTTAACTCTATAAACTAAAATAAAATTCACAATGAAGTTAGAGGCAAATAATTCTTTAGCTTTCCTAGATGTTTTAGTCATTCGAAATCCTAATAAAACTATTGGTCACACTGGGTATAGGAAAAAAACCCATACCAACCGATATTTAAATGGTGAATCTCACCATCATCCTTCACAGTTAGCTACCGGGGGTAAATCTTTGTTTCAGAGAGCACGAGGAATCTGTGACAGAAAACATCTGGCCACCGAGCTTCAGCACGTCAAGCAAGTATTGCAAGACAACAAGCTTCGGGTCCCGCGCCTACGTCACAGTGACCGAGTGAAGCCGGCAACAGTCGAACGTGTACCTGCTGTACTACCATATGTCAGAGGAGTTAAAGACAAGGTTGGCTACATCTTGAAGCCAGCTTCCATTAAAACATACTACAAGCCGCCGAAGAAGATTAGTCAATTTTTACCATCCGTCAAGTGTAATATCCCTCTACAAGATGCAGGAGTGTACAAGTTAGATTGTGAATGTGGTCTCTCTTATATAGGTCAAACAAAAAGGTCGATAAAAAGCCGGGTGAAAGAACATATAGCTGACGTGAAGCACCGACGCTCCGGGAAATCAGCAGTCTGTGAACATGTTCAAGATCGTCCCCACCATTACATCAGGTTTGATAAACCACAAGTCCTCGCAAAAGAACACCGATTTCTACCAAGGATGATACGTGAGGCTATTGAAATTAAAAAATCGCGATAAAATTCGTAAATTTAGTTTTATTCAATAGTTTACCTTTTTAACTTAACCAGATATCGAACTATCTCAATTTTATCAAAATTATTGCAGCAGTTTAGTCATGAAACTGACAAGATTTTCGCATTAAATAGAAAAGTATGGATTGTATGGATGGTTTATATGTATGTTTAATATTTCATATATATATATATATATATATATATATATATATATATATATACATAGTTATTTCATTCAAGTTTTACCGGCATCCGTTAGCTGTGATATCATTATGTACTGTTTGCTTAAACGTACAGACTAATATGACGACTACGGTTTCCTTCACTTCCTTTTCAGATGGAGACGGTCTGTAAGGTTTCGTTGTGAATCCGTTGGCCTTGAAATATAGACTGATATTATGTAATTTTAAAATGCCTTTGTAACCTTTTTTTAACTTTAACCTTTTACGAGAGTTTTAATAGATATTTTTATTACTATAACCAAGATTGCAATCAACACTACTGCGTCTTGATATTACACTTGCAGGATGGTACAAAAATAAGCGTCGGGAGTTAAATATAAAATAGTAAATCCCTTAATGTAGTTTTGGTCCCCACCGGCACCAACGAAATTGTTAAATGCAATTTTAAGTGCTGATTTACCACGTGCTCGACGGTGAAGGAAAACATCGTGAGGAAACCTGCATGTCCAAGAAATAAGAAAAAAAATTCGAAGACATGTGAAGTTCGCCAACACGTCACACAACATTGGGGCAGCGCGGCGGATACTTCCTTGCCCTAAAACCCTCTCAGAAATGAGGGGAGGCCTGTGCCCAGCAGTTGGACGTATATAGGCTGTAACTTTACTTTACTTTAATGTAGTTTTGCTCAATGTGGAGTGTTGGACGAACAACTGCAAAACCAGGAATTGCAGGTGCGTTGCCGGTCTTTAGAAAGGAGTAAGCTCCGCTCTTAAAGGTTCCCGGGTTGTATCAGTCCGGAATAATCGCCGGTGGTAAATTATTCCACAGAGAGGTCGTACGCGGAGGAAAACTCCTAGTGATACGTACAGTTGTGGACCGCCAAGCATCTATATGGTGTGGATGGTATCGGTAGGTTTTCCGCATAGTGCGTTCATGAAATTTGGCAGCTGGGATTAATCCGAACAATTCCTCAAAGCAATCCTCGTGATAGATGCGATAAATACGTAAAGACATGCAACATCTTTTCGCAGCGCCAGTGAATAGAGCCGATTAGAAAGTACTCGGTCGTCGACGATTTGATTCGCTCTGCGTTGGAGGCGGTCAAGTGAAAGGAGCTGGTACTGGGGAGCCCCAGCACAGAGATATGAACAGTGTTCCATGTATAAAATTTCAATAAAATTATAGGTTTAATTAATATTAAGATTAGAATGGCTCTCCAGCACCTTAAAACGGCAAGTCCCCTGGCGAGGATGGAATTAGCTATAAAATGGAGCTTCTGAAAGCGGGTGGAAAACCAGAACTTGAAGTCCTTCAGAAGCTTTTCAATTCCGTCTTTCATGGAGGCACTACTCCCGAGGCGAAGAGTAGAAGTGAGTTGGTCTTGTTCTTCAAGAAAGGTGACAACGCCCTCTTGAAGAACTACAGACCGATATCCCTTCTGAGCTGCATCTACGTGCTGTTTTCGAGATTCATTACGAATCGTCTCGCACGCAGACTCGACGACTTCTAGCCTTCCAAAAAAGCCCGTTTCCAAAAAGGCTTTAGTACTGTTACGCGCTCCAGTCGACGATATACTAGCGCCATCTAGTGTCAGGAACGAGAGCGAGTAGAGCGTGTAAAGAATGACATCACAGATCTTTCGACCGACAGCGCCACCCGAAGAACTAAGTTTCTAGAAAATCTATAATCGAACTCTCGGTACCTTGCGCGTGTTTACTTGAACATTCCGGATATTTTGCTAATTTAAATAAATAGGTGGCGCAAGATGCGATCGAGACAGAGTTGAACTCGGCGACACAAGCGAAGCTTCGGAGCGGAATTAAGTGAATTAGTGTGTTTAATTATTAGTGTTTTAACTTTAATTTGTGTAAAGTAAATTAAAGTGTTAATTTAGGTAATTTTATCGGCAATTTTTATTGTCACGAACCTCAAGCTCGTAACAGTACCATAGACCACATACAGAGCCTTCGGCAAATTGTACAGCAGTGCAAAGAGTACAATCTGCCACTTTGCCTGGCGTATGTGAACTATGCGAAAGCTTTTGATTCCGTCGAAATTTGGGCGGTGCTACAGTCTCTTCGCGGTGCCAAGTTGACTGTCGATATATCAAAGTGCTAAAGTGTTTGTACAGTAGGCCTACGATGGCTATCCGAGTACAGAACCAGAGTACGAAACCTATCCAACTGCAGGGAGGTGTAAGACAGGATGACGTTATTACCCCGAAACTCTTCACCGTTGCATTGGAAGACGTTTTCAAGCTACTGGACTGGAAAGGATACGGTATTAACATTAATGGTGATTACATCACTCACTTTCGATTTGCCGACGATATACGACGATATGCCGGCGTTCGGGTGCACTCGGGGTTTCAGTAGCCTAATGGTTACAATTCAGGTCTATCACGTAGCTTACGCGATTTCGAATATTCCAAAGTAGTCAAATATTATTTTATTTTATGTTTTGTTCATTGGTAGGTATCCTAGTTCACATGGTCCCACTGCTAGGCAAAATATGCAATAAGACTATAATTACATATCATGAACATCATCATCATTACAGCCCTTCACAAGTCCACTGCTTAACATGGGCCTCCCCCAAGGTATGCCACAAAGCATCTATCAGGCCAGACGGCATCAACAACAGGGTGATCAAATCTCTTTCGGCACCACTTATTTACCTTCTCCTAGGAATTTTCAACGCGTTTCTCACGAACTGCTCCTTTCCGGATATATGGAAAGAAGCAGGCGTAATAGGGATCTTAAAGCAGGGAAAACCGCGCAATTGACCCACTAGCTACAAACTTATCAGCCTACTAAATACACTAAGTAAATTATAAGAGCACATTATTCTAAAGCACTTTAGCCACTTCACTGTTATTAATAAACTTATCACTGATGAGCAATTTGGCTTTAGAGCCGAACACTCGTGCACTCACCAAATTCATTGCCTAATAAAATATATTCTGTTTGGCTTTAATCTCCACCCGACAGAGAAAAAGTGTCTTAATACGGGATCCCTTTTCTTCGATGTCGCAAAGATATTTGATAAGGTCTGGCACGACACCTTGTTTTACAAGCTGTTCTAAACGTGCCCGATAGACTCCTACACATCATCCGAGCCTTCCTTACGGAACTCTCTTTTCGCTAACGAGTGAAGGGAAATCGTTCTCTCACACTCTTCACGAGTGATATTCCAAAACACCCAGTGGTAAACACCACACACTTTGCCGATCATACGTCAATCTTTTGTATCCGATTACGATAAGAATATTCTTACTTTTAAACTCCAAAAAGTAACCAATCTCTTAGGCGAATGGTTCGCATATGGAGAGTGGAAGTGAATCCCGAAAAATGTGTAGCAGTATACTTTTAATGGAATCCAACATCACACCACAAGACCCGTAGTCCAAAACTAAAATTAAATGACATTTATCTATATAACCACCCCATCCCTTGGGAAGAATCGGCTAAATATCTGGGCATCGCGTTTGACACCCGCATGAGTTTCACGAAACACATAAGTGTAGTACAAAACAAAGCCAAGACAGTCGTTGACCGTCTCCACCCTCTTCTTAACAGAAAGCGGAAGCTGTCGCTAAGACACAGGCTCCACTTGTACAAAACCTGCATTAGACCTAATGCCTTACGAAGTGTAGCTATTGCCCTCACATATAAGATCCATCTTCTTGAATTTCAAAAAGTCTAAAACTATTTCATCCAAAAAGCCATCGGAGCACAGTGGTATCAACGGAACTCAGATTTGCACAACGATTGTCAAATTCGATCCATATCTGAATACTTTAAGCCCGTTAATGGCAAACGCAGCCAACTACGTCCCAACAGTAAACGTCGCGCCTACTCTCCGTAGACCGCAAACGTACTAAACTAATAGAACATTTGATAATATAATATAAGATTTTACTATTTTAGGAACAGTTATCCAAGTTATATTGAAAGCTGATAGAAGATGCGTGAAATTAGGACAATAACTTCCTTTTATTAGGTGGGTGACCATTAAGAAAGAATTTTTAGAAAATTTAAATAGTATTATAAGGTTTTTAGAAATCTCTTTTTATGGGTTAATTTCATATTTGTATAGAAAAAAATTATTAAATAATTTTTGTAACTTTAAAATTAGTACGAATACTTTAGGAATAAAATAATGCAATTAGTTTTTTTCCTATATTTTACCGTAGTGTTTAAAATCAGCACACATGGTTTGCGTGGAAAAAATGGTTTTTAATTGCATAATTATGAAGAATACCTTATAAAGAACTTAACCAAAATCTGCCACTATTGATCATTATATACAAAATATAAAAAAAAATTTATTTAAGGTGTTGGCCTAGAACCACGGAACGAATCAAAATAAAATATTGCATTGCAAAATCTTACTAGTATCCTGGAGTCTGAAAGTTGGCGGTATTCCACTTCCGTGCCTCTGAAAGCATTATTGATTTTTTTATGCCTTCTACTCTTAACGATAAGTTTATTATTTTATCCCGTTGAGTGTTCTGAGAAATATTATAAATTTAACAAAGTACAAGAATGTCATTTAAATGCGTAAATTAAATTAAATTTATATAGGACTACACCTTAAATATAACCTATTTAATGAGAAAATAGTCATTTAAATCAGTGAAAATGTTTCCGAAAAATATGCTAACACACGTTTTACACGTGGTAGAGTCACGCTGCGGCAATATTGTGGTTGTAACATGAATGGGTTAGCTCGACCGGGGAAGAAACACGCTCTCACAGAATATCAGCGTAAAGTAGCAGCTTAATGCGGCTGTGTTTTGTATGATGAGTGCAGAGAACCGGAGATCCATTTTACTGAAATCGAGACCCTCAAGGGTGAAAACCCATCTGCATTTTGATTCTTAATCAAGGTTAAATGTAGATGTCTATGGGCCACAGCGTCCACCTACCTATAGGTGGACTGTGTACACGTTTGTCACCCTTTCCTATAAAAAAACACATAAAGGAAAAAAAAACATATACGCATCAAATATAAAATTCTCTCTTTTTAATTGGATTAAAACGAATATCAGTATTATTATTAAGGTTGTTACTATTAAAGTGTATTAAAGTTGTTGCTAAGAAAGAAGTACATAATATATGACTTTTACTTGATTAAGGGTAAACAGCAAAAAATGAGAACGATCGAGTTTTAAGTTTTATCTTTGCTAGCGTCATTGAACAAAACATACATTTAGTAGGTCAACATCAGTAGTAAGAAATGAATCCAGTTCACTGATTTCCCTAGAGAGCAATATAACCGAACGAGCCTTATTTAAATCCTAGCGTCCGCGTGGTATCAACTCTACAGTAAAATTATGATGCAAGCTTCTTTCTTATATTACATCCTCATCATAGTAAATATTGTCGTGAGTTCCTGGAAGTCTTTGTTTAAAAGAAACATAGTGCTCTAAATGTTTACTTCAATAAAAATATACAAATTTTATAAAATACAAAATGTGGTGCGGCCCCTCAATAGACGAAGTGACTACCTGGTAAGTTACAAGAAATCATTGATGCAGGTGGTTCAGGATGTGCTTTGTGATATTCTTTGACTTGTGACTTATGTAGTGCTGAAACGATGATAATGGTAATACATATAATGGGGACAGGAGTATTATGTAAGGAGTGCGTATATTTGTTTTAAAAATGTCAACCTCATTTGTTTTTCAACAATATGAAAGCGATGTATCCATTTGAAAACATCGAACGCAATTGCAGTACATTGATAACGGTAATCGTAATTCAAGGTTAGTAAACCGAAGTGGCAACGGTTTGGCCATATAGTTCGAAGAACTGAAAACCGATGGGGAAGAAATTTTCTCGTGTGACAGCCTCATACCGGTAGGCGAAGTGTATGGTGGCCCCTTCTAGATGGAGTAACGACCTGGTAAGATATGCTTGAAGCCAATGGAACATTCTCTATGGCATTACTCGGGAAAGGCCTATTTTCAGCAGTAGATTAAGGGCTGAAATGACTATTAATGATTAACTGTAGTATGGCGGTGTAATAATATCCACTAACCCATATTGTCCCTTGGGTGTCGTAAGTGGCAAAAAAAGGAAAATGATACTGGAAATAGGCAGGAGCATCTTTCAACTACAACATTATAAAAAACTGCAGTTGTTAAACCGCCTACCAAGCGTGGCATCTAATCAAATCTATGCGTCAATCTATAAATGAGACCTATGTTGAACAGTGGACTTTTATGAATAAGTGGTATGGTTTTGTGCTAACCATTAAACCTAGTAAGGTGAACTATAGCTACCATTATAGGTTACACTGGCTGCAGTTATACTTTTCTTGAAACACCTGCATCTGTTTTTTAATCAATCCATAAAAGTCTACTGCTAGACATTAGCTTCTTTTATTGTAGATAAGATTTACCTAAATGGTCATGCACGATCGCGGTACCAGAAATTTTTGTACCACTGACGCCCGTGGTTCTAGTTACTATACGTACACACGTCAACGATATGTTTATACCACCATCCATCGGAAGCCGTTGGATTTTACGGCCATACCCTTTAGACATATTTTACGACACTAACGAGACAAAATGATAGTGATGAATGATGTTACCTTACGCAGTCATGTCATGGTAAAGACAAACTTGCCTAGGCTGATAAGTATGACCAAATCTTTTAAAGAATACACAGGGAGAGACGGATTCTATCGCGTTTAATGTAATTACTCAAACTTATTTTTATTTTTAATTCTCAAAGTTTTGACCTGGTCACGTGGGGAATTGGGATGTTGGACGTTCCAATGTAAAACATCTCAGATTCCCCGTGACCATGGGTGCTGTAAAGCACCCGAAACGTCGGGAATTAAAAATAAAAATAAGTATAAATAAGTAAATTAAGCGCGATAGAATCTGCAAATATAGTTTTGTTTAATTAGTAGTATTCGCGTAAGTTTAAGAAATCACTAAATAAATATTTGATAACGACATTTATAATAAAAACGAAAATACATTAAAAAATGAAAAAAAATGTGTAGCGTGTGAAACTGAAACAGATTTAACAGAGGTAGAGCAACGCAGCAGCCTTTGCTGTTGCACATATAGGCTGGCCCGACCCGGGGTGGTACCACGACCTCACAGAAGAACTACCCTAGGAGGGTACCAGCACCCCAAGTGACGGAGAATCCATCGCTGAGCATCAACACCCTAGCTATTCTACTCTTCCTGAGCGTGATTGCTCCGTCTGCCCTCGTATTCTGGGAGGAGTGGTGGTGGGGGGGGGGGGGCAAAATTCTGCTCGAAACTAAACCTGCTCGGGGCAAACGAAACAATAAGCTAAAGTCACCTCCTGCCACAATACCTGTGAATTTTTGCAACGTCAAGGGACTTCCTTCAAACCTTAACGACGTCTACTACAATCTGAAAATGAGAAAGAAGCTACTTTGCTCTTCCTAACCGAGACACAGTTGTCCTCTTCGGCTGATACTTCATATCTCTACTACTCTTTTGTTCCCCGGGCTGCAGTTTGCGTGTACGTCAGAGAGGACATCTGTTTACGATGCCTCGGCAACCTTGAAGGTACGGACCTGTCCATCTTATGGCTGCACGTAGAGAGCGACGACCATCCCCGCGTCTACGGGTGCCTCTATAGGTCCCACAGTGGTAATGCCGACACAGATCGACTCATTGACCTCGTCCAGATGACTGCAGACTCCTTGCTACGACAGGTCTCATCCGCAGAGAGCATGATGCTTGGTGATTTTAACGCCCACCACGCTGAATATCGCTTGGTTCTTGTTTAACCGATCATGCGGGTAGATCTTTTTATGACTTTGCTTTGGCATATGTTCCGACACAACTGGTTACCTCGCCTACGTGGATCTAAGATGTGGTAAATCGGATGTACCTTCCCCGTTGGACCCTCTAATGACCTCCCATCCGGATGTATATCTGGTCTCTGTCGATGCCCCTTTGGCTCTTCGGACTATTGTCTGATCCGGAGTACGGTGCCACTCACGCTCACATCGCCGTTGCGTACTGCAAGTGGTTGCAGTGTTTGGCATTATAGGTCAGCCAATTGGAACGGGATGCGATCTTTTTTGTATTATACCCTTAGAGGCGGGTTTGCTTTCTCGCCAGGTGAACTCAGTTTTGTTGCTGATTCTGTCACTGATGTGGTGCTACATGGAATGGAATTTTTATTCCATCATCTGTGGTACCTATCGGAGGCAGAAGCCAACCTTGGTTTGATCGCTCCTGCAAAATAGCAATACGTCATAAGCAAGAGTGCTACCAGGCCTAGGCTCGCGCATCGACGTCTCGAGATGCAAATACCAGCGCTCTTAAAAATAAGTATAATTCTGCCTCCAGGTCTTTCAAAAGTGCCATTGTCAAGGCAAAGTCGGAGCACATCGGCAGAATTGGCGAGAAACTATTTCGTCTTCCTTCGAGAACCCATGCATTCGAGTCTCTCGCCAAGGTTGTCCTAGGGAACTTCTGTCAGCCATCTCATCCACCTGTGTACAGGGAGGACAACTCACTGTCCCATGCTGCGAAGGACAAGCCGATCTTCTGGGCTCCCTATTTGCGTCCAATTCAACTATTGATGACAGAGGGAACACACCACCGATTATCGCGCTATGTGAGTACTCCATGCAGGATGTGCTGTTTACCCAACGCTCGGTACGCAGAGTGCTCCTCTCCCTGGATGTCAACAAGTCGAGTGGGCCTAATGGCGTTCCTCTTATTGAGACGTGTAGTTTCGTAGTCACTTGGAAGTGAAGACCAAATTGGTCTCTAAAAAGCTTTGCGTACTCAGCAAAGCGAGACAGTGTTTCATGCCGACTCACCGCCAGCAACTTTACAAGGCGTAGGTTTAACCGCACATGGAATACTGTTCCCATCTCTGGGATGGGGCTCGCATTGCTTGCATCCAGAGCAAAACTGTTTGAGTCGTCAACGACCGAGCTCTTTCCGATTCCCTTGACTTACCGACACTGCGGAGAGATGTTACATCTCTTTGCGTATTTTATTGCATCTACCACGGAGAGTGCTGTGAAGTATTGTTCGGACTAATTTAACCCGCACAATTTTACCATCGCACACCGCGAAAAAACTCGCGATATCATCCATACTATCTGGATGTTTGATGGTTCACACCACTGTGCGATTTAAAATTTTTCTTCCTCACACAACTTCCTTGCGGAATCGACTACCACCAGAGATTTTTCCGGACCGATACGACATAGGAAGCTGTAAGAAAAGAACATATTCTTTTTTAAAAGGCTGGCAACGCATCTGCAATTCCCCTAGTGTTACAGTTGTTCATAGGCGGCGGTAATCACTATCAGGTGAGTCGTATGCTCGTTAGCCCCCTCTCCTATATAAAAAAACAGAATGTATGTAGTGTGAGAAATGTATGCAGCATATCTTTTTTTATAAATTGTTGATTTTATGGAATATTGTTTATTTATCCTTTTTACTGAATCTTTATTATATTCTTACCACTTTATCTCTTACAAAAATGAAATAGTATTCGTAAAATTTAAACGTGTGTTTTATGTTAACTTACAGCCAAGATTCTTCATTTTTTTAATTAAATGGAAACAAGAAAACGAAAAACTTCTTTTCCATTTTAAGTATTTAAATGCATTTGTGACCGTCCTGTCTAATAATTCCCTTTCGACGTTAATTCTTTAGGGGATCTATGGAATGGAATTTAGTTCTTTAGGTGGGATTGTTTTTACTTTATGTAAATACTAAGTACAGATGACAATGTTGATCATCTAATTTCTGAAAGCGTAATAGAGATATTTGTCATATTTTTTTTACAAACACTGAAAGTATCGTTTGACTATCTAAGTCGTTTCGTGTCTCCGTCGTGTGGCACCAATAACCGAAATAAAGTGAATCAGTGTGATTAATTATTAGTGTCTTTTAAGTTTTAATTAGTGTACTCGTAAAGTGAATTAAAGTGTTAATTTTGGTAATTCAATCGGCAGTTTTTATTGTCACGAACCATAAGCTCGTATATCATATTTTATAAATAAGTTACCAAAATTCGAAAACATCTCTGAAAATATATATCTGTGGTTTCTGACGTGTGGTTACCGACGTCCCGATTTCAGTGGTAACGTGAAGTACCTTCAGCTTTTAAATTAATTCAATATACGCAGAATGAACGTACTGTGTCTTGAAGTCTTGCAGTGGTATGTTTGGGCTTAGTTTTAATTATATTCGTTACCGGGTCCTTTTTGGATCTCTTGGTCTTTTATGGAAGGATGTTTTTTTTTTAATTTCAATAGCCTCATTCTCGTAGGAATCGATGTTATATATGAGATCGATGTTATATAATAGATGTTCATAACTATATTATAGATGTTCATAACTATATTATATAAGTGGTGTTATAACATAACTACACCATATTGTCTCATGGGTGTCTCAAGAAAAGACAGAGAAACACTAACCAGTCGATGGTTAGAAGGGATTTCATAATTACATGTAGAAAATATTAAATAAAAAAACTGCAGTTATAAACCCGCCTTAAAAGTGTAGCAACTATGCCAAACTTTCCATCATGAAAAATAATAAAAATATCCCCTGGCCTGTGTGTTGAGAATTTCACACAAGATTCGGTTGCCTGCTTTGACGATTCGACCTGGCAATATTTAACGCAAGCGCTTTGAAGACCGACGAGAATGTCCTAAAGCAGGAAAGAGAGATAGAAATGTTGCGCTGGAATATTATGGGATTATCTGAAGTAACAAGACCAGAACTTTAATATTATGGTCCCATAATTTGAAATATACAATAGACGATAAAGCTTATTCGCACGTATTCGACATTCCCTCTGCCTAGTTGAAATGAAAGAGTTTTAAATGACTTAGAGGTGACACACGATGTTAGAAAAGCAAACTACGTTCCACTGTGTAATAAGGAAATATTTTTTGAAAATAATATGATATTCTTTGTTTTTATCTTATGTCTTATATTTAATCTTGCCAAACCCAAAAAGCACTGAAAAAATCTTAACTTTTTCTAATCGGTTCTTTCAATCCTCTGTCAATATCTTTCTCTCTCCTTTGCACTTTTCCTCCTTTTAAAAGAAATCCTTTAGTGGTACTGCTGCGCGTTTATGGAACTAACTTCTCCACATTTATCGTGCTAAATCTTTTCATTATTTGAAAATTCCTGTTAAATAGGTTTACTTAGAACGCTATTAGATAAATTACTTTTCCTATATAGTATGTGCTTCATTTAGTTTATTATATCACTTTTTACATCATTTTTACTTCTCTTTATTTATATGTAATTTCACAAGTTTGTGCAATGCAGTAACGATTTTGGGACACCCGAGATTTTGAGTGAGATTGAGAGGTTACACGGAAAGTACAAATCGTTATTGGAGCTTCTTGAAAATGTGTGGGAATAATAATTTTAAGGCATGTCTTATCTGATACAATTTTATCTATTTATCAATTCTTTCTTCAATTACCTTAGGTTTTTTAGTTGTTGGATCTAATGCCTTCTAGCAATGGCTTGTGGCATTAAATAGACTCGTAATATAACAAAGTCCTGTGCCACTATTCCCAAGATATCCCGGACTGCAGCCTATGTGGGATAAGCATGACTCTCAAACAACGGAAAAGTTTCGTGTAGGAAATAAATTACTGCAGAGCTTCTAAAATTGCTTGATAAACGAGTACCGTAGATTTTTTTTATATTTATCAAAGATTACAAGCGATTCCTATTAAAAGTGTAATATTTTTATTTTACCACGGCTTTACCATGAATAACGAGCAAAAAATCCCCAACGGGACTATTTTAAGTATATGTTACAAAAAAACACAGGTTGTATATATTATTTACAAAACTAATTTTAAGAAACATTTTTGAAGCTAAACAAAAATACTTTCTGTAACTCGTAGTTCTCTGTAGAAAAATCCCACATGAAAATGCTATGGAAGCATATGCAACTGAACTGTTATAGCTGTCTCAAAACTAGTGAAAATTCTTATATTTTGACAGCATACGCAGTCCGTTTGCCAGATTAAATATGTATATGTTAATTGTAATTGATAATTAGCTCACCGCGTTACTTAAGTGCGTGTTAGCTTCACATTTTTTCAAATATTTTTATTTCTTAAACACACAGATTTCTTCTCGATATTTTCTTTCTCCGCCGAGAATATGATAAATCTCCTCGTAAAATTTCTTTAAAATCGATTCAGCGATTCCGAAGATTAGAGATTAAGATTCCGGAGAGGTAATTAAAAAAATGGTTATTTATGTCTTAGTGGCATGTAAATAACCCCTCAGTTCAATATAAAGCAGTTATTTCAATATTACAGACAGACACTTCAATTGTTTACATGTATAGATGAACAATGCAGTGTCACAGATGATGATGAAGTGAGAGATGGAGTGACGACCTGGTAAGACATGCAGGAAGTCGATGGATGCAGGTGGCTCAGGGCCGTGGTTTGTGGCATTACTTGGGGGAGGCCTATGTCCAGCAGTGAACTTGTGAAGGGCTGTAATGATGATGATGATATTATTTACAGCGTGGTAAAAAGGGTTTAAAATAATTAAAATTTAAATAGATAAACGGTTGTAAGATTTTATAAAGGTGAAAAAAAAAACGGCTATAAAGAATCTTTTGCCTTAGGTAGAATGTGAAGTTGTCAATGCAGGTGGAATTTGCAAAGACGTCGGAGGTGAATATTTGCGGGTGACATTCCTCTCGCGAAGACGAAATATGTGATTCAAATTTACTTGCATGACTAAAACGAACATGACATTTGTGAATGTAACGTAAGATGAGATGTTCCACTCTTCCTTTTTTTAAGAATTTTAAAAAGTGTACATTTCGGCATTCATGAAAATATTTAAGAATAAATGCGAGGAAATAAAAATAAACAAAACCTAAAATTAATTTATATTAAGGTCTAGATAAATTAGTTGTAAAATTAAAAAAAATGTACAACCAACTTCAATATAAATAAAATGAGAAGAGCACAATCTCAAATCTCATCAAAAAAGCTCTGACGTAACACAAATAAAATAATGTTTTATACAGCCAATTGAGTACTACTTCTTTTTGAATGACGGTTGAAAAAGACCTTAGTTTTGCAGGCTGTGCATGATAAACTAAGAAGTGAGGGTATCCGCAGTAGAATCAGACCGATATGGCCTAACGGATTATTAAGCTTAAGTGGCAATGGGCCAGACATATAGCCCGAAAAACAGACCACTGATGGGAAAAAAAGTTTCTCTAGTGATAGCTTCGTACCAGTAGGCGAAGTGTAGGGTAAATCCTAAATAGATAGAGTGACGACCTGGTAAGATATAAAGGAAATCAATGGATTCCGGTGGCTCAGGACCGTGCTTTGTGGCATTCCTAGGGGGATGCATATGTTCAGCAGTGGACTTGTGAAGAGCTGTAATAACGTTGATAATACTGACGATCCCTAGGTTAAAATATAATGGTTATATTCAATACGAACATGTGTACCAAATTTCGAGATTTACGAATACATACACGCACACGGATACGCTCACGTGCACTAAAAAACACAAGCTTACGTGCGCAGTCGCACTTGAAAAAACACGTGCTCAAATACGCACACTCGTATATGTACATGTTCACGTGTACATACATTCACAATGAATCAACAACATTTTTTCAACTCTTAATACACCTGATTTTTAAAGAAGACGTAGAATTACGCTGCCATATCAGTCTTCGTTTTTATTGTATAGCTTATTTATACAGGTTTCAATACAAACATTCAGACTGCAATAAAAGCCAAATATTGTATCGATGTGAACTCAATTTAATACCATTTTATAATAATTTATTTAAGAAAAGGTATATTATATAAAATCCAAGACTAAGGGTATGAATTGTTTTCATGGGCTGAGGATACAGTTTTCTGTAACCCTTTTTGCTTCCTTCAAAACAAAGACAAATAAAGTGGGCTGCGAAATGGAAGGTCGTTTGTTGTATCACAATTTTGTAAATAAAAATACTTCTGTGAAGTTGAATTGCGCTTCATGTTTCATTTTCCTAGTCATGAAATCATATCAAGATATAGAATAAAAACGTTGCTTGGAATTAGCGAGAATTGATTTTTTTTATTTTACTAAAATAATAAGGAATTTAAAACTACTTTTACGGATTTTATCGCGTTTATTTTTCCTAGAAGATCGGCTTTCTCCTTTGCAGTATGGGCCAGTGAGTCGTCCTCCCTGTGCAGAGATGGAAGAGATGGCTGACAGAAATTCCCCTGGACAGCCTTGGCGAGAGACCAGAATGCACGGGTTCCAGAAGGAAGGCGAACTAGTTTCTCGCCAATTCTGCCTATGTGCTCTGACTTTGCCATGGCAATGACTCTTTTGAAGGACCTAGAGGCGGAATTATACTTCTTTTTTAGAGCGCTGGTGTTTACATCCCGGGACGCTGATGCATCAACCCAGGCTTGGTAGCACTTATAAAAATATTTATAAATAAATATATTAATGTTGTTTGCTGTGAATAAAGTAACGTTTTATGTAATAAACTTGTAATATAACTGTATACTTATTGAAATTTATTTGTTTAGTGTTAAATATAAC
The DNA here is from genome assembly GCA_036936625.1 of Parnassius smintheus behrii. Taxonomy (NCBI): domain Eukaryota; kingdom Metazoa; phylum Arthropoda; class Insecta; order Lepidoptera; family Papilionidae; genus Parnassius; species Parnassius smintheus. Next base: position 25,353,972 of record JAUPFT010000010.1, on the reverse strand, counting down.
ATACGCAAAATTTAAGCTTATTTACCTAACTTAACCGTTGATGGCGGTGTTCGTATCTAATACCCTCCATCTTTTCAAGGGTAGCGTAAGAAGCGCAGAGGTTAATGCAGCAGGAGATGGGCAGCAGCATCTTTTTGATAACTACTCAAAATAATGAAAAAACTGTGGTTGACAACCCGCTTGGCAATTGCGGCAACTATGGCAAATCCCCCCGTGAGGCAATCTATATTAATTTAACAGTGGACTTTTATTTATATTATTAAAACAAATAAATAAATCATCGTAATTCATATCTGTGCCGTAGGTATGCTATTTACACTAAATTACAAATTTCTCTACTTTTATAACTGTAATGGCATAAGTTGATGAAAATCTAAGGAAACAGAAAAGTTTCTCATCAATTTAGCAGGGATGGGAGATATGATAAAGATATACAACGACGAGTGAATGCGGGAAATAGAGTAAATGGGGCCTTGCACTCTATTGTGAAGAGTCAAAATGTATCGAAAAAGGCACGTATGGCAATTCACAATGCTGTGTTGGTCCCTACTTTAACGTATGGTAGTGAAAGTTGGGTGTGGAAGAAGAAGCACAAGAGTAGAATAAACGCAGTAGAAATGCGGTCATTAAGGAGTACGTTAGGGCTGAACCTGAATGACAGGGTAAGAAATTGTGTAATAAGAGAAGAGTGTGGTTTGCAAGATGATGTAGTGACCAGGATTAAGAAAGGAATGCTTCAGTGGTTTGGTCATGTGGAAAGAATGAATGAGGAAAGAGTGACAAAGAAAATTTATGGTGCAGAAATAAATAGCAGAGTCGGAAAGGGACGTCCTAGGCGAAAATTTATCGACCAAATTGGCGATTTATTGAAAACGGGCCAAATTAGGAGAACCCTTAACCGACGAGCATGTATGCGTAGGTGTATGGATGTGAAGGAGGCAAGAGAAGTGTGTCAGGATCGTGCCAAATGGAAGTCTGTCTCCGCTTTTAGTGAATTTTAAGCTATTGGTTGTATTGGGTATACAAAAAAATTTAAAAAAGGGGATATAGTAAGTCAGCTCAAATTCTAATTTCGCCCTCACTTCCCCGCGCGTTGTATGCTATGTACCGATATGTTTGTAATCACTAATACTGTAAGTAGATAGGTCGTTAGATACTTATTTCATTAGGTTTATCATATTTATGCCTGTTTCTTTACGCCAACTCAGTCGCTTCTTATTTTTATTACGGTTATTTCCCGTTTTAATTTTACGTCGTCCTGTTGCGTAATGTGTATTCTGGTCGTAAGTGACAACTTCACCATTCAAAAGCCAAAGCGAGACTAACTGGGCAACAGGAAACAAGATTCAAGACGCCGATAGTTTAGGTAATTTATTTTTAAAGTGAAAATAATGGTATTTAAAAAAATTAATAACATAAGCCCTGCATTATAGTTAGTTCAGTTAGTATGCAGAGTTTCATGATCTAATTTAAAGTATTTTATGGAATGTTTTTTCTATCGAGAAAATTTTACGGAATCGTGTTTTCGTCGAACATAGTACTTAACATTAATCCTCAACTCAACGTCGAGTATTAAAATTAATATAAATAAAACGCGATTAAATCCGTAAAAGTAGTTTTAATCAATGTATAGTGTTCGCGTAAATATAAGAAATCATTATATTAATCCTCAACTTAACCATATATTTATTCAAAATTAATGCTGCAATATTTTCGGCATAACGGAGGATCTTGCCAAGCCATTTTAGGTTGTATTTTTAATATTTCTCCTTAAGATTTTGATATGAGGATGAGAAATTTTATAACCCACTAGCAGGTACTCGGTGCATTGCTGCCGCGGAAGAAAAAATGATGATGTGATACGCCCACCACCACCTGTAATTGTATTGCACTATACCTCAAATCTTCGCACAATTACAAACAATAAGTTGACAAAGTTTCATCGCGGTGTGAGGAACAGTAGGGCAGCGTACAAAATACGAAAAACAATTTTTATATTACACTGGCGGGCACCCGGGGGCAGCCGCAAAAATTCGTTTTAAATTTGGGACAGTTATATTGTTTAATTAGGAATGTTGGTATATTTATTGAAATTGAATGATATATCTTTCAAATAGATTTGTCGACGCGATAAGTGCGTCACCTACTGTAAATTAATTGCACTATGCCTATAACCTTTGAGTAAGTGCCATAAGTAAGTTGACAAAATTTTACCGCAATCTGATGAAGGATACGGGAGTGCATAAAATACAAACAAACAAACATTAATGTTTATACATTAGACATAGGCTATACATATGGTTTGCCACATGGTGACTTTGGTTGATACCAGAAAATTGACTGAAAAATAAAATTGAATGAAAAAACTTGACAGGCTAATTGACGATCTTAGTATCAGACACCTAGCACCTCGGACTCTGCCCGACGTCGACGTCTAGAGGAAGCCATAAGAGTTTTCTGGCATTTCCCAAAGTTACCTCTTATGAAAAGGGTGACAAACGAGCACACAGTTCACCTGATGGAAAGTGGTTGCTATAGCATATAGACATCTACACCTTCCCTCGGTTACCAATCAAAAGACTGATGTTTTTGTCACCCGTGAGGACTATGATGTAATGCCTCGTTTACAGTAAAAAGGGTTCTCTACATTCATCATACGAAACAACAACCTTAAGTTACTATTTACACTGATGGTATTCCTCTCTCTCTCTCTCTCTCTCTCTCTCTCTCTCTCTCTCTATCTCGTCCTTTCTCTCTGTCAAGTTGACCCACATTCGAGATTCAACTAAACAAATAATATAGCTGCAGCATGGCTCTACCACGAAAAAGATTACTAAAGTATGGTGTATAGTTAAAGTATTCTTATATTACTTTTATCATATTCTCAATCAAAAGAGAGATATTACTTACTAGCTAGCACCTACGATGTTTATTAAATATAATAAAGGCATTCTTTTGATCTCGTTACAATTTTTCCCAAGACTAAAATGTTTAATTTGAAACATAGCGCTGACAAATAATCATAACTTAATTGTTGAATTTAAAACATCTTTTTTGTAACTCTACATTTTAAAATTAAATTGTTGATTTCTGTAATAATATACTGGAGGCTTTTAAAGTTTGACAACGTAGTTACAATCCACAGGCCAACTGCGACCACGATTTTATATGATAAAATTAATAAGTTCCTTTTCTTTTCATTTATCATCTTCAAACTTAAAAAAAACTAATTAAAAATTGAAAATCACAATATTTTATATTTTTTATAGAATAAGGGTGACGCTGGTAAGGTCCCGGGCTTAATTCCGGAAATATAGACCCGAAAATTTGTATGCGAGATTAATGATAGGTGTTCTAGATTAAACCAAACGGTGGACTGCATATGCATAGATAACAAAATATGCTAATTATGTTTAGAATTACTTATTGAATATATTTTTTTTTGTATTTAATTTAATATTCAACTAAGTGACAATAAATAATGCAAAAGGCAACAGTGTTCTTAAAATTAGTCATATTGACGTGTTTATACGTACATGTTAATATATTGTTGACATACAATAAAATCTTTCTAAAAATATTTTATTACTGTAATGAGACTTACACATTAGAAATATAAAAGAGATTTACCCTAAAAATGAGAACAGCGTCACCCTAGTACTTACGGGAGACAACAAAGGGATAAAGAAAGATATCACTTATGTTGGATGGTTCAACATCACATGTTCCGAGATCGGGTACAAACTGTCATGTAAAGGGTAGAAGGTATAATAAAGGGCCATAAACACCATATTATTTTTGAGTTTAGGGTTACTGCAGTAAAGAAATTCTACATACATCGCACCAACACATCAATACTGACTGACATCCCTTATTAGATTTTTTTCTATAATTACCAAGCTGGTCGGTAGATGCAGAGCTTATTATCTTTCAGTAGAACTACCGCTTCCCATCGTCAGCTACTAAATAAAGTTTGAGGATTTTTAAATGTTTGGCTATTATGTAGCATCGTCAAATAACAAAATAAAATTTCATGCAGCGGGAAAGACACTCCTAGAAAAAGGTTGCCTTGCAAATAGAAAAATAAGTAGTCATATGTAACAACTACAAACTAAATACAAACAATTGCCTGGCACAATATATTATATAGTACAAATTGTATGTTTTATTCCCTTCTGAAAATTTATGACTCATTAGAATACATTCAGTGCAAGTGGCAGACTACTTACCGCCTTTTACGTACACTTAATTATTGCAGGTATGCAAAAGATCAATCAAATACCAAAAATTAAATTCCACATCTAGTAGATACTAATATGTTGAGGTTTAAATACTACGACAATCTAAAATTATGCTCTACAAATTAGGTACGCCACCGAGTATTACTAAGTCTTAATTCCCGTGAATAAATTTATTACGGATTAGTGTGGTGAAACAAATAGGATATCCATAGATTAAAATATGAAGGGTAAAATCATTGCTGTTTTATTAGTTTTGGTTAAATCAGGGCTAAATTAAATATTACCCTGTTTATGTATTATATTCAGAAGTTTTCAAGGTAATAAAGATTCTGGACTTGATTTCGAATCAATATTATTATTTTTTTACTTTTATATTTACAAAAAGACACAATAAAACACGATGTAATTTGTGACTCATATGAAGTGAAGCATTTCAATAAAATAACATTTTCACCTTTATTTTAGAGAGGGAAAAGAAACTCAGAACCATTAAGAGATTTCGTTTAGCTAATGGTTGCTAATTCAAATTCGCATCGAAGTATCACAAACATGGTTGGGCCACAGGCTCCCCGGTTCAATTCCAATGGCCACATAATTATGGATGCGCGAATGATGAAAGGTATTGCGGGTTGAATCAAATGATGGACTGTGACAGCGTGGCTAGTTATGAAGCATATCAATGTCTCCAAGGACGAAGTAAGTGTGTGAATCCTTTTATATTTTTTATTTATTTAATTGCTCAAAAGGTTTACAATATTTTTGCATCTAGAATCGATTACAAAATTCAAATACAACTTATTTATGAACAGTAAATGATCATCTGCAATTTTTGTCTCTTTATTAAATCATTATACATACACCTCCACCTAGGAATGCCACAAAACGTGGTCTTAGCCACCTGGATCCATCGACTTCCTGCATGTCTTACCAGGTCATCACTACACTTGGTGAGGGGACGCCCAAAATTTCGTCTACTGATACGAAGCTGGCAGCTTCGTACCAGTAGACCTTTCGAGTACCTTTCTTCCCCATAAGTGGTCGGTTCTTCAAGCTATATGGCCGGCCCGTTGCTACTTGAGCTTACTCATCCGTTGGGATATGTTGGTTACTCTGGTTCTGCTTCGTATATCCCCATTTTGAAGTATATAACGCAGAGAAACCCCGATCATAGCCCTCTCCATAGCTCTCTGAGCGACCTTGAGCTTCCTTATATGGCCAGCAGTGAAAGACCACGTCTCAGATCTCTATCACTCCCGTCACTGGCAACACGCATTGGATGTACAATCAAGTTTTCAGGTATACCTGACTATAATATATGTCTTAATCTCCCAAACGCTGCCCAGCCAAGTTGTATCCGTTGATTAACCTCTTGGTCAAAGTTGGACTTATAATGAATAAATCGTATTTAACATGAAATTCAATTATACAATATTAGTTATCATAAAAAAATCATCTACAATCAATAAAAAATTCAAATATAACTTATTTATGAACCAAAAATTATCATCTGTCAATTTTGTCTCTTCTAAATCATTTAAAATACGATTTTACCAAAAAATCTCCAAATGTTATTACTATATATGTCTCCGGCTTCTATATTATTTAAGACATATTTTTTTAACTATAATAAGCAAATCTTTGTTTTATTTTTAATTTAATTTATTAAAGAGAATAAAACTTGTTTAATAAGAAATTAAGGAATGATTTTTAATATTATATTGCTTTCTTTTCACTCATGATTTTTTGTGAAGTGAAATAGGTCGTGTCTACCAATTTAGGTCATTAATATAAATAATGCTTCCATTTTTATCAAAAGCTCCATGCAATTTCAGTAATGCAAAAGTTGGCATCGCTGTTAAAGAGGTAGATAGAGTATTTCTATTACTGGAAATTGCAAGGAATTCACAAATATTATGCTTTTAATAACTATTTAATAACTATTGTTACTACATAACTATGAATTAATTTAAAAAAATTAAGTACTAAACGCTTTTTAATTAAACTGTATATGATTATGCATTATTTTAGAGCGATATTTATCTGCATAAAACAGAGTGAAATATGTTTTATTCAATATTGATAACAAGAATACTTATTGAAAGTTCTTTAAAATGTGTTAACGACTAGTTCGGAAATAACCTCTGCCCTAAGAAGAATTAGTAGACCCCAGCCGGATTTTTTAAAATATTCATTTACAATATAATATATCATATAATATTGATATGATACATTTTCTTATAATCGCTATTTACCGCTAAATGTGAGTATAAAATAATCTGTATTCATAATAAGTATATAAAATATACTTATAAACAGTTCAACGTGCAGTAACTGCTGTGACTTATATTGATGACTCCAAAAGACCACGGCAACTTGCAGTAACGAAGTAGATTTGTGGTTCAAGGTGTATTTTTTTTTGATGAGTGATGATGATGATGAGATGATGAGACTATACATGGTATGATTTTGTAAGCCTCAGTTTATTTCAATTATTGCCATGAGTATTATGCATAAAAATTAATCTAATTTAATTTTGGTCTGTCTTTACTTAATTTTTACTTTGTCTTTTTTTAATTGTAGTTCATATGTTCAACAGTACCTACCATCATTAACTATTTATGGGTAATATTTGTTGTTTATTACAGATATAAGATTTACCATGCAGCATAATAATCCTAAACTTATATTTTATGTCTTGTAAATTACCAGTTGTTATTTATTGATAATAGATAAGAGATGTCATTAAGAAGTAAAATCACTAAAATAAGTTACAACAACGCCTTTTCACAGCAACTTGTGGTTACTTTGTGGAATATAATATTCAACTTTGTGTTGGTGTGTAGTGTTGTTTAATAACTTAAAATACGATTTTAGCTTTGTATGTTTGTAGTACTGTTTATATTATTGTAGGTTTACCTTGAAGAATATTATTCACATAATTTAAGTTCATATTTGAAAATAATCAGTAACAATATCCAGCAACACATTTTTACTGACCTCTGTCAATGGTGAAACACTTAAAACCTACAGCCAATAAAAAAATTTAAAATGTTCTGTGTAAGTAATAATTTGTGTATTAAGCAGTTAGGATATCATGTACTTAATTTATTAAAATCTATACTGCAAGAATAAGCCTTTTTTCTTTTTATTATGTTATTTTTTCAGTGTTATTGAAGTTTTAAGACTTTAAGTTGAAATTTAAATCTATTTTTAATGTACGCGTGTTTATAATGTCTTAATTTTACCTTATTTTTTTAAAGATTTTAGATGCTTACCGTTATTAGCAATTTGACTACGTTTTGTTTATAGTATCAACAGTCAACTAGTGGGATGGTGTTCTATGGCGTTATACGGTATTTTTAATATTATTTTTATATTTAATGTTTAATAGTATTTAGATATTATTCTTCTCCTGTTTTGATATATTTACTTATAATATTTATTTACTTAATTTACATATTATCTATATACATTTGCACATTATTATGGCTGAAAATGGGTTATAACAGCTCAGATCTTTCATTTTTATCGTGTGGTGATATTAATTATAGTATCACGTATTCCTTAAATGTACAATTGTTTGAATCTTTTCCGTTCGACGACACATTTTTAAATATTTTCCACATAAATTCTCAAATCATTCCGTGTCACTTTTCGGAGTTTGAAACAACATTTACCTAAATCGGAATTTATTCATGCTATTGTGATATCTGAAAGTTGGCTGAAGGCATGTTTACATTCAAAATTTTATCCCCTTCCTGGTTTTGTACTCATCAGAAATGATCGAGTCAGCAAAGAAGGGGTCGGTGTTGCTATATATCTGCAATAACATATAAGATAATTTAAGTATCACCTTCACTTTAATATTTGGTTTCCCAAGAATTTTTGTTTTAGGAGCTGTATGTTAAAGGCACAAAAAAGAATCTTGGAGTAGTTTATTTTCCTCCTTTTATTGATTATATTTGCTACTTTAGTAAGCGCTTTTGACAATGTTGTTGCTCGGTACAATCATTGCATTATCATGGGTGATTTTAATACCGATTTGTTCACTAATTCTTGTCATTCTCAGAAACTTCGTTCAATCATTGAGTCGCTAGTCTTCGCATTCTTCCATTACAGGCTACATATCATAATATTGACACCAACGACTCTTTGATTGATCTTATACTTACTGCTTCATCTGATAATGTGGTGACGCAACGCAACAAGCCTGCTTCAGATTTCTTACGTCATGACCTTATTTACGTTTCCTACAACGTGAAACCTTCTAAACATAATCCAGTTGTTCTGCATTTACGCAATTTTGCTAGGTTAATGAGGATCTTGTGTATGTGGAGAGACCCTGCTGATTTAAATTTTTAACCCCTGGCAATTGCTACAACTATTATCGACAATGTATTTTATTTCATTAACGTAATTCTAGGCGTATATTATACTCACGCTCCTATAAGTAGTGTCAAACTTATGGATGGCAATGAAATGACAGAATAGGGCCCTTCTTCGGTTTCAAAGAGAACGTACAGATGATAATTGGACATTCGACAATATAGCGAGGAATAGGTACAAGCAGATGGTAAGCAACGCTAAACGCCATTACCTCCACAACAGCATAGTTAGCTCTTTACTAGCTAATGTCAAGAAGTTTCCAAGTTCAAATGGTTGTGTGTCCACCTATTATGGATTATGGTCCGTCCATCTCTTGTGATGATATTGTAACGCTCCCCCCATCAGTATATAATACACGTGGTAATACACGCAGCAGAGCCATGCTGCAGTTATGTTAGTAGTATAGTTGTAGTACCACACTCTCAGAGAATACTAGCGTGAAATAGTAGCTTAGTGCTGCTGTGTTTCGTATGGTCAGTGTAGAAAGCCAGAAACTCTTTTTACTGGAAATGAAGCATTCCATCTCAGCCCTCACGTGTGACAATGCATCTGCATTTTGATTCGTAACCGAGGATACATGTAGGTGTCTACGGGCCACAGCATCCACTTACCATCAGGTGGAATGTGTTCTAGTTTGTCACCATATTGTATAAAAAATATATCATTTATCCTTTATATTAAATAATTATATGTATATATGTGACCAGAATAAAAAAATATGTTTTGATCTTTCTAAAGGTTTAATAATAGGCCGTTTGTAATATTTATGGCGTGATCGTCCATAGGACCCTTATTTACGTTGTAACTTAGTTTAGTTACTCAGTTGTTTTAGGTGTCTTTTCAAAGAACGAATATTATCTAGAGTAAATGAAATCCATTGGTAGCCTTATAAGCTAAGTGAACCCCATTCACGAAGACAGGGCTCGAAAAAGATGGAATAATGCACATACTCAACGGCAGTGACATAAACCTTGTGATGACAATTTATTATTATTATCTTATAACTGCCTTTTAGCTATACCTGCCGTTGTATTTTCTGATGGAGCATATATGTTGACCTCATTTAGATTGTAGCTACAGGGAGGATTTGAGGAGATTCTAAAGGCTGCGGTCGAAAGTCGCATAACGGGACCCTATTCCCTTGAGGTAAGTGGTAGACACATGACACGCACCGCGGCTGGTAGCTGTGCTGTTCGCGCACTCGGTGGTGATGCTATACAGTAACATCACGTCTCTAGGAACGGCGGTCTGGTAGGTGGTGGCGCTCACGGAGGGTTTATGGCCAGTGTGCCTCTTTGCCTAAACCGTTTGACGTACATTCACTATGGCTGGATTTGATCGTATTCTGTATAGTATTTACACGCATTGACATGCGCGACTTCAGTCGATGTTTGTGCTTACCATGGGGCCAAGCCCTGGTTCGCCAGATATTTTGCTGTAAACTACGGTCTAGTTTCCAATTTTACGTTAACTTCGGGGGTAGCACGTTATTTGGTTGACTTTCACTGCACACGGCGTCTGTCTCATTCCACCTCCCACACTTTTTTATAAAATGAAAAAAGGGAGCGGAACCCTTATATCGGGTATTTTTAAATAGTAAGTAAGCTGTATTTTAAATAGTAAAAGAAAACAAAGACAGAAAATCAAGGGAACGGAGTAAACAAATATCTAATTGTAAGACTAATTACAGATCTCAAATTAAATTATCGAGAAAACAATTCAAAATGAAATCCGAAAACAAACAAAAACATAAATTTGAGGTGAAAATTATCAATAACAACATTTATTTTTACGAAATCATTTGGGATCAAATTATTTAACAACTTGTCACCAGGGTCGCCACAGAAAAAAACGACGTTTAAAAGCTGCTCTTTCAGTCAACTTCAGGTTGTGATGAAATAAGATTCATAATAATCAATACACTAGAGTTCATTCTTTCTGCTGTCATGCACATTACTAATTTTTCACTTGACTCGGGGCAGTATCCAACTCTCTCCTCCTCTCCTCCTCTTCCAAAAGTACCTAATCCTACGATTCCTAGTCACCTACGTCCCATATCTATATTTCTTTTTCTATCTTAAGTTATAGAAACCCATTTTTATAAGCATGTAGCCGTGGAAGGAAAAGGGGAGATCTCCCGCCGGGCCAGGTGTTCTGCCCGGGGAGCGGCCAACATTCCGTTCGGTGATATTCTATATATACTGTTTATGATCCGGAATTTTGATAGCGTGATTTAGGCTTCGGTATGTTTCGCTTGCGGCGCGACAACAGCGCCGCCACTAGCAAATATCTAAATTTATATTTGAACATAACCTACTGACTGCTTATGAGTCAGGGTTTCGTGCTGGTCACAGCACCACTACAGCGTTACTTAAAGTTACCAAAGATATCATAAATGGTATGGAAAACAACAAAGTTACTGTATTGGTGCTTATTGACTTTTCTAATGCTTTTAACACGGTTGACTACTACTAGCCATTCTTTCCTATTTAAGATTTGCACCTTCTGACTTAGAGTGATTTGCTTCCTATACTCGCGGGCGCCAGCAGTCGGTTCATATAGAGCAAGAGTGCTCAATGTGGACTGATCTACAAACTGGCGTCCCGAAAGGCGGAATACTTTCTCCGGTAATTTTCTCAGTTTTTATAAACTTTATCACTTCTAATCTCAACTGTTCGTACTACGTAATTTTATTTATTTATTTAACAATTTATGTACACACAAAGTATTTTACAGTGAAAAATAAAAATAAAAATAAATTGTCTACAAAGGCACTGCTTATTCTATAGTGAATATTTCTTCCAGCAGGCCTGATATTGGACAGATTCAAAGAGAAGCAGATTTAGTGTGCACCCTCATAATAAATTTTATAATATTAATGAACTTAATATAAAATAAATATAATAAAACATAAACATACAACCATGCATACAAACATGCAAATACCTAATACTAAATACTATACTAATACCTAAATACTATACTATATACATATATAAAATAAAATACAAGTAGATACACATATATATACAAGTCATACATTGGGTCATTGGGACGACAAACTGCAAACTGCATCGGGAGAACAAGCAAGGCGGAAACGATCACGTAGATATGGTGGTGATGTTGGATTGTAGAGTATGTTAAAAAGGAGGCATAGGATTCGGGTATTCCTGCGAAGTCGGATTGGGAGCCACCTGAGCTGTTTGCGATAGGGGGAGACGTGGTCATACTTTTTTAGCCCAAAAATGTAACGAATACATAAGTTCTGCAAGCGCTCAAACTTGTTTAATTGCTCCTCAGTCGCATCCAAATAACAGACATCAGCATAATCAAGAATCGGGAAAATAAGTGTTTGGACCAGAGAAATTTTCGCCTTTATGCAAGACATTTTAAAGAATGTAAATTATAATTGATTATATTTTATTGTGAACTTAAATAAGAACTTAAACGTAGTTAGTGATTAGTCTAGGCACTTTGGTGTCTTTGTCAACCTAAAAAACTATCAAGCAATAATTGTGGAGAGTTCGAGAAATCGAGAATGTTGTATAATATAAGCCTATCAAATCTGCCTTCGGTCTACTAAAATGACATCTTGATACCTTACTCGAACTCCGTGAAAATCTAGGCCTGTGTATGCCCAGTGCATTGGAATGGTAAACACATGTCACTGAAATCAGTCGCAAAGTCTTTGTCACCTCACGGTCTCTCTATTGCTTAAAGAATTTTTTACCTTTAAACACAAAGAGCATGATTGTGCAGACATTTATTTTGCTTATTATTAATTACGCAGATGCTTGTTACACAGACTTGGAAAAATATCTTCTCAACAAGATAGAGGGTCTCCTTAATAATTGCATTAGATAGGTATACGGGATTCGAAAGTATGGTCACGTTTCTCTTTATCGTTATCCCCTACAATGGCTCACAGTCAAACAGAGACGCAACTCTAGAACTTCGCTTGTTCTCTTTTCTATATTAAACAATCCAGCCTCCCTTTATATCTAAAGGAAAGACTTCAATTTATTTTTTCAACTTAAATAGAGTTTTACGGTCCTCGTCTAATTATAAAATTGATGTTCCAACCCATTTCACTTGATTCTCCAGGATATCCTTTACTATTCGGGTTACTCTACTCTGGAATTCTTTGTCCGAAGACATACGAAAATCTCCAAGCAAGTGTTCGTTCAAGGAATTAGTTCGTGAACACCTTTAAAAAAAGATATAGTTTCATCTTAAGAATGGTTTCATGTTATGAGTTGCATAATTATGATTTATGTATGTATTGATATTTATCATTTTTTATATTTACATAGTTTCTATTGTCCTACATTGGTACCTATGTAAATATTTTTTCCAAAGATCATAAAGCAAGTTTACACCTGCCGTAATTTCCTACTCAGTGCTTACCACACTACATGTTGACCGGCAGAGAATGTTTAATTTTTAAGTCCGCCCGTTGTTACCTTAATTGTAAGGTGTTAAAATTAAGAATAAATAAATAAATATTATTCTATCTAATAAATATATTTTTACCGTCTGTCAATGAATAAAGGGAGAGAGAGAGAGAGAGAGAGAGAACAACTTCTAGCAATTATTCTTAAGTTGACGTATAAAGCGCACGTGAATACTATATGTGAAGTGCAAAGAAAATTATTTACAAAATTTCTTTGTATAACCTGTGTACAAAAATGCGTATGGCATGTGACTAAGCGATTACGTAACACTGTTTACCTCTTCTAAATCTTAGGTGTTACTACTAAATGTAATTTGAAAAAAAAACTGTTTACAAAATTAATTATTTAAGTATACACCAGCATCGAGCGTTATATGGCAACAGTGCATATTTAATCTCATCGGGCTTTTAGTGGCTGTTCTATTATTATAATATGCATTTATTGATCAATTTATTGATACGACCTGGGGACCTTCAAGAAAAGAGCTAACTCCTGTCTAAAGGGCCGGCAACGCACCTGCAATTCCCCTGGTGTTGTGGTCATGGGCGGCGGTATTCCATTGAGTTATACAAGACTAGAGGAGCAAACCACATTACCGCGCGTCGAAAAAAGTGTAACCACTATCCAAACGCGACGACGTAGCTTTGAAACTAATAACAATTTTAAGTAAACATATATCTATCTCACTTACACAAGTTGCGAAAACAATATCGTCGTCGTAAGATTAGAAAAAGATAGACACACAAACATGCAATGGCGGGTTGGTGTGGCTTACTATATGAAATTTTACCTAAAATACGCAATAAAAATGAGTTTTTTTTTAAGCTGCAGTTAATTGTTTTTATATTAAAAAAGTATATTTTATTTTAAAATCTTTATTACGTCCCCTTAGAAAAAAAGGGATACAAAGCTTATCAGATAAATAGAAGTAAACATAATGATGAAATAAAACGTATTTTTATGGTTCTAATAAATCAAACAATAAAAATAGGTATCTAATAAAATATAATTAATATAAAATGTATACGAAATTATAAATAATATAAAATTATTAATATAAAATAGGTAATAAAATATATTTAAAAGATAATTCAAGAATAAACTAAAATAAGAATAATTAATTATATTGTATGAAAGTTAAAACGTAGTTTTTATTATAATTTCCAAAATATTTAAAATCGGAGGTAACAAATTAACTTACTCCATTAATTATATAGTCTCCCATTAATGTAGGATAATCACAAATGCGGAAAAGTGGCAACATTGAACCTAAATGGCAATATTCGATATTTTATTTAATTTTTTAGTGTTTAAACGTTAATATGAATATATAAATTAAAACTTACGTATGGAAAGTGATTCCGCTTTATTTATTATGTTTTTGTGACCTTGAAACGCATTCTTTCACTACGCATTTACCCATTTTTTGTTGTGAATCGTTCGGCTTAACTCGGACGGCGTCACCTTGAACACTGAACCGACGTTCGCTGAGTATAAGGCTGTGGCCTTATGTGAAGTGACAACGCTTTGGCGCGGAAATTACTTATCTAGTGTAACATATAAATCAATGCGGTATTCACTTAACATCAGGTGAGCCGCATGCTCGTTTGCCCCCTCTTCTATAAAAGAAATCACTTTGAATAAGTATTGAACAATAAATGAAAAAAAATGATAAGTTTTAGATAAATGTGAAGATGTTTTTAGTATATGACCTGGAAGCGTAATGGGTAGAGCGTCCGATACATCATGGAACTCGTGTTGATATAACAAAAAATAATTTATTCTTACTATAAGGGAGAAACTCATAGTTACGTTTCTAAAAGTAAAACAAAACATCGTACATTATGACGGTTACTTTCTATCATTGCTTATTCCAACACATTTGGCTATATTCAAATATTTGATAGTAATTTCCTGCTAGATTTTTGGATATTCCTGCCATTTTTTCCGGCATTTTCTGAACTTTTACCAATCGACAAGATTGATAGGTATTTTAGAGATTAAATCTTATGATCTGCAATCATATGTTGTCAATGATGTGTTGCGCTGTCACTTTGTAACACTATCTACGTTACATCTTTTTTTAGTTGATAAATAAAAAATACATGACAATACAACCAATTATAAGTTCGCATTTGTTATTCGAACACATTTGACGAGTTGAATATTTTTTCCTAAAAAAATTTTTTGATAGAAATTTATATGATTATCATTATTTAACTTTAGATTTTAGTAAATACAATGTGCTCTTTTCCATACTGCAGTTAAAAGGTGCATTGAACTGTTATTAAAAAAATATCGTTTCGTGCTCTACATCACGTGATCCCTAAAGTATCGTGTCGCGTTTATATTTGTTTCAAAATTTCCAATATTATGAACACATAAATATTACAACCAGCCTACCGTAATAAAACGATATAATTTAGAGGCACGCTCTGCAGTAAAATAAATTTATTCACATAACTTCATGCTAAGACTAACGGTCGTCACACACTACATCGACTCGATACCACCTCTAGTCACTAATAATTTACTGAAATGTGAGCTTTATAATGCGTTTCGTATAGTACGTTTTTTAAATAAAATCATTAGTAGTGTACGCTGCGTTGACTACGCGTTGTGAAATCAACTCAATTAAATATTAACCCTAGGTTTGACAAATATTAGGCCTTAAAAAAGGTAAAGGTGGAATTTAAAGAATAAACGCAATTTTTGCATTATAGCTAGTGAAGTCAGTGCCTAGATAAAGTATTTAAAGGATTGAAACTTTTTTCTTCCACGAATGTATTAAGTACGTATAATTGTTTTATATTTTGGTTTGTAGTTTTAAGTGAGTATTTACTTCTTGAGTGGACTAAGAAATATCATAAATATACACTACCTAATTTAAGACCATTGGTGTCGGAGACAAGTAAAAATAAAACAGAGGATAGGCAGTAGCATCCAAAACATGGCAACTATGACAAATTTCTCCTCCAGCGAGGCAATCTATGGAGGGGACATATGTTCAGCAGTGTACTTTTAATAGGATTCATCTATCTATATATAATTTTTGTTTTATTTGAGTTTTTTACCTCTGTGCTAAAACAAGATAAGCAGTTTTAAATGAGACTATCCCTACATTACTTTAGAATAAATTTCGTTTGCCTCGATGGTCTAGCGGTCGTAAACGCGGCTACCGATTATGAGGTTCCGTGTCGGACTAAAATCAGTTAAATATAACTAATTAACTGAAATTTTCTTCAGCTAAGAAATTCTCAATAGGAGCCCGGAGTCAGAAAGTTGGTGGTTTCCACACCTGCGCCTCGGAAAACACATAGAGCAGTTGGTCTTGGACTTGATCATTTTCCGGTTTTTTCGAATTGCCGTCTCATCTCACTATGAGAGTGAGGGAATAGAAAGTGCACCTGCATTGTGCATACATTCAGGCACTATAATCTTGTCCTGCGCAGATGTGGAGTCTACACATATAGATATTGAATATGATAGATACTGAATGCCGGGACCAAAGTACGATGTTATGGATAATATGGATAAACTAAACTGAAACAGACTCTCTCTCTCTCTCTCTCTCTCTCTCTATCTGTGTGTGTGTGTGTGTGTGTGTGTGTGTGTGTGTGTGTGTGTGTGTATGTTTGTGTGTTATTATAATCTTTTAGGTAATCGGAGTTATCAGGGATTCTGTTTCAGTTTAGTTTAAGCCCAAAAGCCATTCCGTTACCCTTGTTTTTAAGGAATAATTATTCATTGAATATATTGGTATAGCCCTATAACATCCTGTTGTAGAGAAAACTACCAAGATAACAAAATATATAAGGAAAATTTGAATCATTTTTTTTACTTTTATAAAATTATTCTATCCCTTCCCGACACTGGAGAAGACGTGCTGTTGTATGGTAGCGAATAATTGAAGTATCCTTGTAAGTGAGGTATAAGTGACATTTACTTTATTAGAACCACAGAAATCTAAATATAAATGGAAGTCCTAAAAGTGCGTGACCTTGACGCCGCACATGTGACTCGTAGGCCACAAGCGCGCGAGGACCGTTTGTTTCGGTCACCAGTGCTGTTTCGGACGCAGGGAAGTAAAAATGGTGTTTTGAAGCATATCCAACTGCGGAAATTCCTCCACAACTAACAAATTTAAAAATAAAGGTATAACATTTTATAAATAAGTACTTAGTGTTTTAAATAATGTTGTGTTTAACGAAATATACTTAAATAAAATTATCTACCTCCAGTAATACGATTGTCTCCGAAATTTTAATTGTTTTCACTCTTCAATATCCATTGATTCCTAAGCTAGTTTATGTCTACGAGTACGACAGCTAAAATCAGCGATGGATTTATAGAATGGGCATTAAACAAAATTGTTGCGTACGTAAATTTCCTAGAACATGGCCGCAGGAGTCAAATACGAGTCAGTTACGTGACACAACTATTTTGTATCGATAATTTATTATGTTTGGCTTACCTAGTTTTAAAGAAATGGTAATTAAATGTAATTTTTCGTTAAATATTTATTTACACCTTTCTACTTTTTTTCCTTTCTAACTATTTTATACCGTTAACCGTTTATCGGCGATTATCTGTTTGTTTAAAATTATAAATTGCTTGATAAATTTTTAATAAGTTATATTGTGAGGGTAAGTAATTATATTGTAAGGATAGTAGTCTTAACTCGATCTGTAAGAAGCCGGGAAACTGAAAATTAGCAAACAACAGAAAGTCAGTTACAGATCTTTATAAAAAATAAAAAATGATAAATATGTCACCTATACATATATTTATTCGTTTGCTGTTTGTATAATGTTGTATTTATTTTATTTATACATCTGTTCATTTAATAAAATGCTTTTATTACAAGTTTCCAAAAGATCCGTTTATTAAAGATAAATGGATATATTTGTTCTCAACGTATTATTATATACCCTTTTTTCTAATTACAAAACGTCTAAAAGCTAAAGCTAAGACTAAAAGCGTCTATTACTGAGACAATTTCAGTTAAGTAGTTATATTTTGGTGTCTCCTGGAAGATCAACAACGCAAGAAAGTTATCGAAACGTTCGTTGCGATGCACTATGCCCAAGTATGAGCGAGCGCGCAATGTTATTCTCTATTTTTCGCACACTTTAATTATTGGACCGAGTGGCCTCGCCTCCTAAGATTTCGCGTTTTTATAAAATATTCCTAAACGCAATAGTTTATAGATTAATCTTTGTTGCATGAATGCTAGAGGTATTTGTAGGCGTAATTGTGTGTTTATTGTTTGTGTATGTGTGAGAGCTTCGACCTGGCGACACGCGTCGCGATATTAAAACACAATATGAGGCATTTCTATTGTCTTGTTATTTAGATTTCTGTGATTATAACAGTAACCGTAAAAGCCTATAAAAGTCCAGTGCTGAACATAGGCCACCCCCACAGATTACCACATCGTAGGAACATTTGCCAAGGTTGCCATTTATGGCAAGTGGGTGGCAACTGATTTGCTTCCTTCTGTTGCCTGTTACGACATGAACAACTGCAACACCAGGAAAATTGCGGGTGCGTTGCCAGCCTTTTCAAAAGAAGTATATTCTTTTCTTGAAGGTCCCTAACTCTTATCGGTTCGGAAAAGTTGCTGGTAGTAAATGATTCCACAAAATGGTTGTGCGAGGAACAAAACTCCTAGTATAACGCTCAGTGGTGGACCTTCAAGGATCCCGATGTTGTGAATGGTATCATGAGCTTTTTCGCGACGTGCGTTCGTGAAATTGGTGTCTAGAATTAATCTAAACTATTTCTCACAATCATCCCTCCGCAGCGCCAGTAAATCGAGCCGATCAGAAAGAACTCGGTCGTCGACGATTCGATCCGCTCTGCGAGGATGCGGTCAGATGTAAAGAGATGGGACCGGGGTACCCCAACCCAGAGATGAGAACAGTAATCCATGTTATGGTCGAACTTGCGTCTTGTAAAGTTGCAATCGGAATTCGTGGTATGGATATTCTTACACAATAACTCGAAAAATAAATAATATATTACATGAACCCTCATAAAATATAAATTTCTTGAGAACGCTTAAGTTTAGCCATAAAATTACGTCACACTTCAGTGGTGCTGCACAATTGCGACATTATTTCCTTATTTCAGTTCTAAACAGGGAAAACTTTTCGAGATTCAATCAGCATATATGTTATAATTGTTAGATTTGTTTCGAGATTAATCTTTTTGTTAAAAGTGAAAAGTTAATGCATTTAAAACGATATGCTTGTTTGTTACCCTAGTCTAAAAGACATTATAAATATATTTAAATGAATAAATAAGGTTGCAGGTAATCAACAATTTGGTGTTAATTTTTGTAACTCGCAATTTTAAACGTAGCTAGTTATTTTGAAAGTTACGTAGCATTGCTAGGCTGCTGTGAGTGCGTGGTACTTCACCGGTCAAGTTGACTCTTTTATATTCCCAGTTTCTATCTTTATTTTTCCCTTGCTATTAGAAGCCTCTTGAAATATTTAGAAAGGAAGTCAGGAAATGTATAACTTTGGTCCTTAACGAGAGAGGAAAAGCCCTAGTGTGGATTGCTACCTACGTAGACGCTCTGGCAGACTCCCACCTCAGGGGTAACTCCATGAGAGCCGGCATCAGATGCAGATGAAATAGGTAAGTTGAGAGATGACGATGTATTTGTGTCATTGGACGTAGAGGCTACCGGTCTGTGGGGTCCTAATGCGGTGAAGTTCCTAAAAAAACATCAGCTATTGTTCGTCGCTTCAGGTGACAAGTGGGCTGGTTCTTTTCTCGCTCGAAGACTTTTATTGGCAGCTAGCGTTCTTGGTACTAAACCACGGTGAGTAGCACTTTATTATAATTTAAGCTTTTTATGGTAGTAAATATTGTATACTTGAATTTCATTTTAAATAAGATTTATTGTAATAACATCCTCCTAATCGAACTTTGGTCCCGGCATTCAGTATCTATCATATTCAATATCTATACGTGTAGACTCCACATCTGCGCAGGACAAGATTATAGTGCCTGAATGTATGCACAATGCAGGTGCACTTTCTATTCCCTCAATCTCACAGTGAGATGAGACGGCAATTCGAAAAAAACCAGAAAATGATCAAGTGCAAGACCAACTGCTCTATGTGTTTTCCGAGGCGCAGGTGTGGAAACCACCAACTTCCTGACTCCGGGCTCTTATTGAGAATTTCTTAGCTGAAGACAATTTCAGTTAATTAGTTATATTTAACTGATTTTAGTCCGACACGGGACCTCATAATCGGTAGCCGCGTTTACGACCGCTAGACCATCGAGGCAAACGAAATTTATTCTAAAGTAATGTAGGGATAGTCTCATTTAAAACTGCTTATCTTGTTTTAGCACAGAGGTAAAAAACTCAAATAAAACAAAAATTATATATAGATAGATGAATCCTATTAAAAGTACACTGCTGAACATATGTCCCCTCCATAGATTGCCTCGCTGGAGGAGAAATTTGTCATAGTTGCCATGTTTTGGATGCTACTGCCTATCCTCTGTTTCATTTTTACTTGTCTCCGACACCAATGGTCTTAAATGAGGTAGTGTATATTTATGATATTTCTTAGTCCACTCAAGAAGTAAATACTCACTTAAAACTACAAACCAAAATATAAAACAATTATATGTACTTAATAGATTCGTGGAAGAAAAAGTTTCAATCCTTAAAATACTTTGTCTAGGCACTGATTTTACTAGCTATAATGCAAAAATTGCTTTTATTCTTTAAATTCCACCTTTACGTTTTTAAGGCCTAATATTTGTCAAACGTAAGGTTAACATTTAATTGAGTTGATTTCACAACGCGTAGTCAACGCAGCGTACACTACTAACGCATTATAAAGCTCACATTTCAGTAACTTATTAGTGAATAGAGGTGGTATCGAGTCGATGTAGTGTGTGACGACCGTTAGTCTTAGCATGAAGTTATGTGAATAAATTTATTTTACTGCAGACCGTGCCTCTAAATTATATCGTTTTATTACGGTAGGCTGGTTGTAATATTTATGTGTTCATAATATTGGAAATTTTGAAACAAATATAAACGCGACACAATACTTTAGGGATCACGTGATGTAGAGCACGAAACGATATTTATTGATTTTGTATCATAGACCTAAATATCACAAGTCATTAATATAGGACTAGTCATTGTGCTACAGTTCTTGAAGCAGTCGGACACCCGACCACCCCATATGTATTTTTTTTTACACATTAACTCCTTCCAAGACTTAGACAACTTTTAACCTAATTTTCTAATTATCTTATAAATGTTATTTATTTTTATTTTTATGATATTTATACAAGTTTTTTTTAATAAATTTATTTATTCTGAAAGACAAAGTTTGTCTTAAATTTACTATAATACTTAATGTCTGAAATGTATTTATTTTTTAACTTTATGCTTATTAATGTAATTTTATTGTTTAATATATATCTTTTAAGACTATTTTTTCTATTTTTACTTATATAGATATTAATTATTAATAATAATATTGGGCCGTCACATTATGAAGATTCAACATAGTCAACTTATTTAATAATATCTGTCTGACTTCGCGAAGCAGTTAGTTAATTTAAACCTTTGTAAGGAAAACTAATAAGATCTTAAGCTAAGTAAAATTTCTTTGAACTATTACTTTACACAACCTCCAACTTGTTCTAACTTTGGACTTTTCTTATGATCTCAAAGTTTTATTACTTGAATCTATTATGTTTTAGGTATTCGATAACTTAAAACAAAATGAAATGAAAGTATATAATGAATACCTACATAATAATAATAATAAATGCTTTTTATCTCCTCTTCACGAATATATAAAGTTTCAGATTATTACTATATTAATACGGTTGTAGACAACTTTAACTTGTGAGTGACTGGTGTCCATACTAGAGTAATTCCTGTGTATATGCGTGTGGGCGTGCGTGCGTCCTTGCGTGCGTGTGTGCGTGCGTGCATGCGTGCGTGTGTTTGTGAAACTATTTTTAAGGTGGGAATGAGTAATTATAAAATTTTAAAAACGAGATGAGTGATCGTGAATTAATCACGATTAATTGACGATTTCATACTCACTATAATCACATAAAAGGTTGAAATTTTTCATTCCCGTGGAAAAAAAATTCCTATAAAAAATTCACGTAATTCACTTAAAACGTTAAGGTGATCGAATAACAAACATAAAAACAAATCCAAAAGTTAATTTCAATTATTTAGTTCGACGACCGAGTGCTTTCTGATCGGCACGATTCACTAGCACTGCGAAGTGATGTTGCATCTCTCTGCATTTTCTTTCGCATATACCATGGAGAGTGCTCTGAGGAATTATTCGGATTAATCCCAGCCGCCAAATTTCGTAAACGCACTACGCGGCAAACGTCCCGATACCATTCACAACATCTGGATGCTTGGCGGTCCACCACTGTACGTTTCAAAAGGAGTCTTCTTCCGCGTACCAGTGCCTTATACAAAAAGATATATGTTGCTGGGTTGGTGAAATCCTTACAGGCTCTCATTACAAACCCAAACATTTTAAGAGCTTTATTACATATTTGTTGAACATGTGTATCGAGTGTTAATTTACTGTCAATGGTAATGCCGAGGTCACAAATAGAATGTACTTTTTCAATAGTAGAGCTGCACATGGAATATGATTCTTGATTAAAATTAATTTTCTTAGGGACAGTTAACATTTTGCACTTATTAATACTAAGACTTAATTTATTTTTTATACAATAAGCAGAAAAAGGTTCCAAGTCATCCTGGAGTCTGAGGTGATCATCATTGTCACAAATGGTACGATAAATTTTAAGGTCGTCAGCATATAGTAAAAAGTTACTGTGCTGAAAACAGGAGTAAACATCATTAATAAAAAGTATAAATAATGGTGGTTTCAATATAGATCCTTGAGGTACCCCGGAAATGACAGACACAGACTCTGATTCGTAACCATTAATAACAACCTTTTGCGTGCGGTTAGTTACATATGATTAAAACCACCGCCAAAGATTGCCACGTATACCGTTGAAAGCAATTTTGTCAAGTAGAATTTTGTGATCAACTCTGTCGAAGGCTTTACGAAAGTCTGTATAAATACAGTCAGTTTGATGATTTGAGTCTAAATTTTCGAATAAGTCCGTTAGATATATTAATAAATTGGTAGTAGTTGATCGTCGTCTTACAAAACCGTGTTGTTCGGGTACGATTAAATTATGCAGTGATGGATATGTAGAATTCAAAATTAATCGTTCGAAGAGCTTCGACACAGCTGACAAAATAGAAATAGGACGGTAGTTCTCAACATTTCGTTTTGAACCACACTTATAAACAGGTACGATTTTAGCGGCTTTCCATATGTTAGGACATATACCTTCACTTAAACATTTATTAAAAAGGAAAGACAGCGGTTTAACAATATTAACTGCTGTATTTTTCAGAAATACTGGTGATATATTATCGGGCCCCATACCCTTGTTTGTATTTACCGCCTGTAACTCTTTAAGAACTTCATCCTCTGATAGTTTGATAGATTTTAAATTAATGTGTGAATCAGGGCATTGTGTAAAGTCGATACTATCAATATCATATTCAGCTGAAACTGAAGATTTTTTGTGTTAAGATAAGTTAAGATAAGTTGAGTGAAAAAACATTGAAAATAGGGTACATGCTTCTGTAGGATTAAAGGCATTATTATCATTATAGTAAACATTATCTATATTGTACATATATACTAGCAGTATTTTTACGCTTTGATTTATATGTCCAGAAATGCTTTATATTTTTTTTAATATTATTTTGAATTGACGACATGTAGTTTTTATATCTTATTGCACACTCTTTATTAAAGTACTTTCTAAGCCTAGAGAATTCGTTATAATCATAAGAGTTTTCATATTTTTTCCACTTGATCCAGGCCCGCTCTTTACGTTTGAAAGTGTGAATCAGCGTGGCGTTAAACCAAACAGGGAATGAAGATTCTTTTAAGATTTTTGTAGGTATGAACTTTTTAATAAAACCATAAAGTATTTCGTAAAAATCTATCACAGCCTCTTTAGCAGGTTTACCTGAGAACATTTCGTCCCATGGTACCTTGGAAAGTTCATTATTTATGACAGAGTAGTCAGCATTTCGAAAACAAAGCTGTCTTCGTGAAATCTTTGGCATAGACTTGTTATCATGCATAGAAGGCACTAAAGCATAAAAAGTAGGATGAAGATTATCCAATGGTAACAAATTATAAGGAGTAGCCATAATTTTACATTCTAAAATATTTGATATAAATAAATCTAAGGTGCGGTCATTCAAGTTTCTAAAGTGATTAAATTGGAAACTGTCCGTCAAAGCCATAAAATTAATTAAGTGCCTAGAAGATAAACATGCGTTATTATAAAAGTTAGTTTCTGGATAATTATCTTTAGGAAGCCAATTAATTGTGGGTAAGTTAAAGTCTCCCACCATTAAAAATTTACATGAGTCTAAAGGTTGCATGACATAAAATATGTAATCTAGGTAAGTAAGGTATACTTCGTTATTTAAATCGGGTGGAATATATGAAGCGCATAACAGAAGCTTATTAGAACCCGAACCTATAAGTATCATGGTATGGTCAACAATAGGAGGCGGCTCGGGGGGAGCGTGAGGCGCGGAGGGCAGGCCGTATGGCACGGCAGCAAGTGAGCTGCGCACCGCTACTAATACGCCACCGCCGTCTTTACGGCCGGTCGCCGTCCGATTAAGATCGCTGCAAAATACTCTGTAACGTTGATCTATTAATTCGTTATCATAAATGCCACCATGAAGCCAAGTTTCTGTCAATATTATTATTTCGTAATCGTGAAGTAAAATATTCATAAAAAGAGTGTGCAACTTAGTTCTTAAGCCTCGACAGTTCTGATAGTAAATTGATATGTTTTCGGGATCCATTAAAAAAAAGTTTATAATTTATTCAGTATTTCATTAGAAATGTGAAAAAAAATAAGATTAATTTTCGATACACATTTTAAATTAAGTAGATGAGATGAATTTTTAAAATTTCTTTTATCATTGCGCCGTATTTGTGCAAAATGATTAATGACTAAAAATATCCTAATTATTTTAATGTTTGTCTATAACAATAAAGAATTAGATAGTTTAAAATTTTGTTGCATAATACATAGTATATTTTAAAGTATAGTTTTATAAAATAGTCTAGAAAATAAGTTACTGACCTTTTTGTAGAAGTAAATGTGCAAACAACATGCTCATATATCAGTATCCCCCATATACCAGTACAAAAATGTAATAATAAAAATAAACGATAAGAAAATAAAAATAAAATTGATATCAAATTTCTATTACAAATTGTTCTAAAGCTTAATTTTTTTAAGATCCTGTAGTGAGCGTCTCGGTAAGACAGGAGATTAGTCAGTTTTTCGTACCAAAACTGTACCATTCTTGTACCAAACATATTTGTAGTTACATGTTTTGGCCTTTTCACGGGATTCTCAAAAAATCTGTTTATTTTTTAAGGTTATATGTTCATTTATATATATTTTATTCGATGATCCAGTAATAGACAACTGATCTGAAGTTAAGCCTTTTTTAGCACGGTACGAAGCTACAAAATTATCGCGCAAAATTTTGGACTTAAATTTTATAATGGCATTTTTGGGTCGTTTATCGTTTTCACCAACATGAGGAACCCGATGGGCCAAAATTATGTCAGATGGTTGGATTTGCTGGTTTATTAGCACGCCAATATTAATAATAACTGTAACAAGATTTCCTCCACGGCGCTCAGGCAAATTTGATATTTCAATGTTACAATCACGTGCCTTGATAATGAGAGGGATATTTTAGCCAATTCGTTGGAAATCGTGGAGGTAACTATATTTGTAATAGTTTCCTTAATTTTTAACGTCTAATGTATTAAAATTTTCGTCAATCAGTGTGGACAGAAATTCCGAGTCATACCCTCCAGTGAAACGCTTACGTGTATTTACATAATTAGCATCCGATGTAGTTAGACTTATGTCTGGGTTTGATGGGCACTTAGGCGAAGTACTTGCGATATGAGGCAGGAATAATAAGACAGAGATATTACACTTTCGCTGTCTTGAGTGGGTGACATGCGGGCTCCCTTCAGTTGCAACTCACAGATGCGATGCAAGAACGAGATAAACACAAGTATTAACACTGATGAGTAGTAATGTTACACCGCACAGTAAGAACTCTTAACTGGGCAGTTACAAAGTTCAATATTACTTAGTTACTATTAAAGAATTATTTAGAAAAAAGATGTACACGTCCACTTCCAACAACTCTCACACGACGTATGAACTTATATATTATCTTCCACTAGTAGATTTTAACTTCATCCTTCTCATTCTCTAAAGCAAACGGCGCTTGGTCTGAACCTTTATTTACGTATTTGCAGACGTATTTTATTGATTTCACCGACTGAGAATTATCCACATTTAAGTGGGCGTGAATTTTTTTGAAGACACTGGATAACAAGGGACTACCCAGCAATTACTCAAACAAGCACACGGTTCGCCTGATAGTAAGTAGATGTGGTGGCTTATAGACATCTACATTTATCCTCAATTAAGAGTCAAAATGCAGATACTTTGTCAACTCTGAGGATTAAGATGAAACCCTCGTTACTATTAAAAAAGGTCTCCGGTTCTCTTCACTCACCATATATTATGCTGCAATTTTACGCCTGTATTCTGTGAGATCGTAGTCCTGCCCCGGTCGAGCCGACCCATTCGTGCTTCAACGATAATATAGCCGCAGCGTGGCTTTACGGTATCTAATATTACCTTAATTAATTAATTATGTTAACGTTCCTTGATATGAATAGGTTCTACGAACCAGATTATTCAAAATATATGAGAACAAAATAATAAGAATAATATAGCTATCTTATTTTGTACCAAGTTGAAAGTCATATGTATAAAAAGTTCTGCTATATAAATTTTGTTCTTATTTTAGGACTCTTGTACTAGTTATTACTATGATATAAATACTAAATTAACTTCATTGGATAATAAAATGACAGCAAGGCGAACGCAAAATATATTAAACTAGCTAGCTGTACTCGCGACGTTGTTTGCGTAAAATATCTAGTACTAATATCACATCACTATAAAAATGATCTGTTTAAGTAGCCAAATGATTTACTGGTTTCTTTTATATTAGGATATTTACCGTTTATCTATTTTAGATTATTTTAATTTGACGTAATGTATGCCTTATTTTTAATTTTGTATCAGTAGTGCATTCATACGACCAAAATATTTTTATGGCTAATTGTACACCATTTCAAAGTCATATCGGCCAACAAATCTGCTAATCACAAATTGTAGGTTGCCGTACAGTAATTTACTACAATATACATAAATATGCACATAAATATACGGACAACTTATAGTGTTGTTTTTTATAACCCCTTTATTTTAACAAGTTCACAAAGTTTATTAAACGAACGTCGGTTTGTATTAACTCATAACTCCAAAAAAACTTTTTTTCTCAATGTGGCACTTAATTCAAAAGTTTGTACGTTTCAGACGGTTAAAACTTTTCGAGAAAAATAAAGTATTCGCATTTTTATCTGCAAGCTTTCTTGAAGCATACTTGTATGAACTGTCATCCTTAAATTTCTTGTGACTACATTTAATTTGATAACAAAATAACAGCGTGAAATAGAAATTTAAAGTTGCTGTGTTTCATTTGGTGGATGTAGAGTAACGGAGACCCTTTTTACTGAAATCAAGGCATTCCATCTTAGTCGTCGGGGGTGACAAAGCACTTGCGTATTAATGGATGTAAAAGTCTGAGCGCCGCAGCGTCCACATTCACCATTATGTAGACTGCACTTGATTGTCACCTTTATTTCGTAAAAACACGTACGATATATCCTTATCTTTAAAAAAACAAATTAAAAAAAACTATATTTTATTTAGTTTATTAGCTTTTAAACATCTTTATATTGTTATAATTTTTATCATTTATTAGATATATAAAAAAATGTATATATTACTGTATATTTTCTCCAATCCGTTACCGTTAACGTTACAGCCTATTAAGTTCAACTGGTGAAAATATGTTTTGGAATATGGTTATGGGGTAAAAAAATCGGTGCGTACTGTACGAAATTCTGTATTAGAATACCAACACAAAGTTTATCGTTTTACAAGGACAGAATTAATAGACTTGTTTTGACTACATACGTAATTAATTTTAGTCGTTATTATACATACCGTTTTTTAATTTTAGTCGTTACTATACATCTCCTGATTTGTTTCCCTCCGTCGCCTCTTACGACACCCACGGAATGATATGGGGAAGTGGATATTCCTACACTGCCACTACATAGTAACCGCCACAACAATTATGAATTGAAATGACTTTATAATAATCAAGGTAAACTATCACCGTTCATATTAAACTCAAACAAAATTCTGGCCAAAAATGATTTTGACTTACATTCATTTAGTAATAATTTGATTTTTTTTTGCAAGAAATTCAGTACTGTATTGGGAATCCGCCTTTTTTCTCCAAGTTTTATAACCAATAGATGGGATTATTAGACAAATATTTGTATATTTGTAAAGCAACAGCCTTTACACGTCCCATAGTAAAAATCCTACGCGATGCCTACTTACACCGGACTACACATGTCTTCCAAATATTTTTTTAAATCTTATATGTGATAGTTACCTAACAACACATTAATCGTCAATTAAAATACAAAATGTATATTCCTAGTTACCCCCGAACAACCGATGGGGAAGAAAAGTGCGTGTTTAGCAACCTCTTACTAGTAAGTAAAATGTCCCTACACATATCTCTCCCACTCGAAGAAGTAATGACTGTGTAAGAGATGCAGAACGATGATGGATACCGCTAGTTCAGGACCGTGGATCATTACTTGGCGGTTGCCTATGTTCATCAGTTTTATTTTAATAGGAGATGGGACAAACGAGCATATGGCTAACGTAATGGTAAGTGATTACCGTAGCCCATGAACAACTGCAACACGTGGGGAATTGCAAATGCGTTGCCGGCCTTTTAAAAGGAAATATGCTCTTTACTTGAAGGTCCCTAAGTCGTATCGGTCCGGAAAAATCTCTGGTGGTCGTCGATTCCACAAGGAAGTTGTGCGAAGAAGAAAACTTCTTTTAAATCGCACAGTGGTGCACGGTCAGTCATCCAGATGGTATAGATGGTATCGCGAGTTTTGTCGCAATGTGCGATGTTGAAGATGTGCGGCTGGTATCAGTCCAAACAATTTCTCAGAGTGCGCCCCGTGTTAGATGCAATAAAATACGCAAAGAGATGCAAAATCTCTCCACAGTGCCAGTGAGTCAAGCTGATCGGAAAGAACTCGGTCGCCAACGATTCGGACAGCTCTGCTCTGGATGCGATCACATGGAAGAAGCTGACATTGGGGAGCTCCATGCTAGAGATGAAAACGGTATTCCAAGTGCGGCCGAACCTGCGTCTTTTAAAGTTGGAGGCGATGAGCTGGCATGAAATACTGCCCCGCTCTGTTTAACATGCCAAGCTTTTTAGACGTTTATCTGGCTTCCGGTCTGCCTGGCTGGTGGCCAATCGGCAAAATGGCCTCTTCCTAGTTACTACGAAACTACACGTCACTCGATATATCTATGCCGAGGATTTCGATAATGGCTGAGGCAACAAGAGGAGTTTAAATTGAGTAGATACGACGAAGGGGTTATTTTTAACGGTAAACGCGCAAACTTGTGTCTTCTCGGTTTAAACAGGAGTAGATTTAGTCACCTTCAGCCTGAAACTTTGTTCAGAAAAGTCTCGACTTCAGACACCTATTTGTCCAGGTAATCGACGAAATTTTCCCAAGAAATATTAGCACGGCCTGTGTATAAATCATCGCCAGTGCTGTAGTCCGCATAACAATGAATGTTACGGGCTTGCAACATGTCACAGATATGCAGAAGGAACAGCATTGGTGATAGCACGCAACCTTGTGGAACACCAGCGTTAATGGGCTTGTAATCGGAGCATGCACCGCCTATAACGACCTCGATCCTCCGATCACCAAGAAAACTGGTGATCCAATTGCACAATTTTTCGTGAAGCCCATAGGAAGGAAGAGCTTTGAGCTGAACCTGACCGAAGGTCTTTGCTATTTGAAGAGTGCTTTGCACACCAAGCGTTGGATAAACAGTACATCCTGCATTGAGCACTCACTACGCGGGATGGTCGGCGGAGTGTTCCTCCCGCTATCAAAAGTCGAGTTGGATGCAAAGAGGGGGCCCAGAAGATCGGCTTTGTCTCTTGTGACATGGGCCATCCTTCTTGTGCAGAGATTGCTGATGGAAGTTCTCTTGGACAGCCTTGACTAGAGACCAGAAAGCATGTGTTCGTGAAGGAACACGAACTAGTTTCTCACGCATTTTGCCGATATGCTTTGACTTTGCCTTGACAATGACACTTTTGAAAGACCTGGAGGCAGAGTTACACTTATTTTTGAGAGCGCTGGTATTTACATCCCGAGACGTCGATGCACTAGCGCAGGCTTAGAAGCACTCTTGCTAATTACGTAATGCGATTTAGCAGAAGCGACCAAACCAAGGCTGGGTTCCGCCTTCGATAGGTACCAAAAATGATGGAATAAAAGGATCCATTACATGTAGCACCACATCAGCGACAGAATCAACAACAACGCTGGGATCATCTGACGAGAAGCAAACCCGCCTCCAAGGGTAGGATGCAAAAAAAAATCGCATCCCTTCCCAATTACTGATCTATAATGCCAAACACGGCGGCAACTTGCAGTTCGCAACTGCGATGGGAGCGTGAGTAGCCCCGTACTCCGAATCAGCTAATGGTCCGAGTAGCGAAGAGGGGCATTGACGAAGACCTGATATCCGTCCGGATATGAGGTCAGCAAAAGGTACAATAGGGAAGGTACATGATCTTCCATATCTGCGATCTGCATAGACGAGGTAACGAGTTGTTTCAGACCAAATTCCAAAGCAAAGTCATAAACAGATCTACCATCTATCATCTGCATGATCGGTTAAAGGAAAACCAAGTCATTCAGCGTAGTGGGCGTTAAAATCACCCAGCATCACGATCTCTACGAATGGGACCTGTTGTAGCGCAGAGTCTACAGCTATCTGAACGTGGTCGATCAGTCGGTCTGTGTTGGCATTACCGCCACGGGACCTGTAAAGGCACCCGTAGACGCTGCGATGGTCGTCGCTGTCTACGCGCAGCCATAAGATGAACAGGTCACCTTACCTTCAAGGCTGCCGAGGCGTCGAAAACAGATGTCCTCTCTGACGTACGGCAGGAGAGATACGTAGTATCAGCCGAAGAGGACACCTGTGTCTCGGTTAGAAAAAGCAAGGCCGGCTTCTCCTTTTCCAGCTGGTAGACGACGGCGTTAGGGTTTGAATGAAGTCCCCTAATGTTGCAGAAATTCACGTAGAGCGTGGCAGGCAGCACCTTTTTTGACTTATTGCTCCTTTTACCACGAACAGGTTTAGTCTCGAGCGGAATTTCGTTGCTCTCCCACGGAATATGTGGGACAGCCTGAGCACCCGCTCAGCAAGAGTAGGGTAGCTTCAGCGTGGATGCTCAGCGAGGGATTCTCCCTTATGGGGGATTCTAGTAGCCTCCTGGGGTAGTGTTATATTTAACTCCTCTACCATGTTAAGGGGGGGGGGGCGATTGTGCCTCTAGCCACCAACATTCACCAGATGAAATGCAGCAGAAAAATTCTACTTCACGCTGGTCTTCTGTGAGGTCGCGATACAACCCCAGTTCAAGCCGGCCCATAATGCAACAGCAAATACTGCTGCGTGGCTCTCACACTGTTAAAATCAGTGAACTTGTGATAGGCTGTAATGATGATGATGATGATGATCACGAATCATTTGAAGCTTTGAATATTTCCGTAATTTTATCATACGTTTTTATTTTAGACTAGTTTCAGATGAATTCATTTTTGTGGCATGTATTTAAAGTAAAAACGTTCACCACCACTGAGACGCCAGAATTAGAGATATAATTTCAATGCTACTAACAGTAAATTATAAAATGACTTTAACGTAAATTAATGTATTAAATGTCTCCAAAAAATAAATCCTAAATAACATAAAAATAAAATATATTTACCCTGAGCAGGACAGAATTACGGCGATGACAAATCTATTTTACTGTTGCACTGTTGGGAATTGTAGGCCCTAATGTTGGACAGCCTGCAAACGTATAACGTGTTTCGTGTTCAAGAAGTGTCATTAATTTTGTCTTGTATACCTACGAGTTGCTCTACGCTTAATAATGCATAATATGTGTATTTCCGTATTATGTAAAGAAAAACAAAAGTGATATAAAATAGTTAATATTCAAGCACATTAAAGTATGGATAGCACCGACTTATTTAGTCATATACCATGTCAAAGTCAACTGCTTAAAATAGGCCTCTCATACATTTGCTGAGTCGTTACGCTTTGCAGGCGGGTTGGCGATTGCAGTTTCATATTTTCTGGTTGTTATTAGGAAAACGAAATCACCCATTGAGTAAGCTTAGAAAAAGTTGATCCGTGGTCACCTACTAAAGACAACGCTTATTATATTAATAGTCCAAATATATTATATGTATTGGTTTATTACAGACGTTTAATATACTAACAGTTATATGTCCTTATTATTTATGTTGGTATATAAATATGTACCTATATAATAATAATAATAATAATAATAATGTCCTCCAGACCGAATTTCGGCCACGGTGGCCTACCTCAACGGAGGCTATCCATCGGTACAGGACAGGATTATAGTGCAAGTGTATGCGCAAGCACAGGTGCACTCTCTATTCCCTCACTCTCGTAATCCGATGGGACGGTAAACCGACACGACCGGGAGAGAGATCAGGCGCAGGACCAACGGCTTTACGTGCTTTCCGAGGCATGGGGGTGAAACACTGCCAACTTCCTGAATCTGGGCAGCTACTGAGAATTTCTTGACAGAAAACTCAATAACTGATTTTTTGGTCCGACCCGGGATTCGAACCCAGGACCTCATGGTCGGCAGTCACACTACTACATCCACTAGACCAACGAGGTAGTCAAAAAATGTATATAATATATATGTGTGTATAAGTTATAGTTTTATAGTTTATTTATCCGTAAATGTAGTAGAAGTATCAACATATTTTCGTGTAATTGTTTTGAAATATCATTTTATTTGTTTAATGGAGTGGTGACAATTTACGTGCAATTGTCACTACTCCATGGGTTGATACATAGTAATAGCTACTTATCTGCAGGTAGTTGTTAGATTTTTAGCTTCATTGGAATTATTTTTTAAATTATCGTGTCCTTTTAAAACTGTAGAATTGTAGAATTTTGAAAAGAACACAAATTTGCATTTACTTTTGCTGGTCATAAAATTTTTATTCAAATCCAACAGTATTTCATATGAGTAGGTTAACGGGAACATACATATTTCATTGACATCTGCTCTCGTTTCATTCGTATACTGTGATTAAAGAAGTTTTTGGTTTTATTCAATTACACTAACAACGAACGTGTCATAAAATCTGAAATTATATTTGGGAAATACGCACAATTCTTCAATTGTTTATTTATTGTATTGACGCACTTGTACATTAAGGTTAATTTTTTTTTGTTTGTTTGTTTAATATAGGAAATTTCCTTTCAATTCTTTTTCTGTTTCTCCTAAAAACGTAGTAGTAAATACGAGGGATTTCTCTAATGTTTATTACAAAATACGTTCGTATATTCATTAAATTAATTTTAAAGCAGTATTTGTATTCTGGCAGAATTCCGAAAATCGCAAAAAATAGTTATTAGTGCTGACACTTACATGAGAAAAGCCAATATAAAATATCTAAAAGTACGGAAATAGGACAATTTTAAGGTAAAAATATAAATCCTTTTTACTCCATATCTCGTGAGAATTAAGAAAAGTGCTTTAAAAAAGGAGTAACTTTTTATTTTGTATGTATTTCAACTAACTTCTAAGATACAAGCAGGTTAGTATTCGATGGTATATTTTACCAATATAAAAAATATCTTTAAGCTTTCTTTTCCCTTCGTAATTTTAAACAAACTTGATTATAATCAGGATACAATTGTATTACCGTTAATAAATAATAATATTTATTGCATATTTTTATGAAACATATTTCAAACTGTTTGTGTGTACTGAAAGTACAAAGTTGAAAAAATTTGTAAGAAAATAGCTAGTGGTAATTACGCGTTATTTAAGCTAAAGCCATTATTAGATAAAAAGACACTCATGCCTACATTCATTCTGTAACAAGATATGCCATTACCTTACGTTATAAAAGTTTTAAAATGTCAAAAACGGTCTATAAGAATAATCAATGGTCTAAAAAAAAGTAGCCCGACAAGAAAACATTTTAAGAACGATCAAATAATGACAGTGGTTTCGCTATATATATATATATATATATATATATATATATATATATATATATATATATATATATATATATATATATATATATATATATATATATAAATAAATACCGAAAAAGAAAGACATAAATCAACACAATCTGCGTAATAATGAAAAACGTGTTCTACCCATGAATATATTAGTGAAAGTAAAAAAAAAACATGGGCGTTACTCAAAAATATTGATGTATAATAATTACCAAATAGTTTAACTAGCCTACACTATAGCAAATTTAAACGGAAACTCAAATATTTTTTGAGAACAACCCATTTTACAAATTAAGCGAATACATCATGTCAATGCAACTCATGGAATCATCATTCTTGTGTGACGTACAAACAAAATAAATTACCTAATTCTATGACGTAAAGCATCAATGTAACTAAATTAAGCTATATAGTACAATAATACAATTTAATCTCAAAATTTTATAAAAACTTTTGTAACCAATGACTTGCCTGTAACGATTGATATATTATGGTCAATAAATATTTCTGATTTCTGAAAGAACTTCGAGACTTTATTAAAAGTCGTTTGCTTATTTGCAGGATTATAATTTTTAAGCAAAAAAAAATATATATATAAACCATTGCGTGAACTAAAAAGTTACTATCGATGTCTTCTAAATAATAACATTAAAAACTACATTATTTATATTCCCACACTTAGGTATAGAACTTTTTTCTGCAAATTCCAAAGCCTAATCATCAAGGGCGAGGTCAACGGAATGCTATTTAAACTGACCGTAGACACTGGAGCTTCTCGCATGGTTGTCAGTTTCCAACTTAGTCAGTCAAGTCAGTTCCTTGGAGACTGCGCACACAACAAAAAACGCATTAGTTTGATGACATACCCGTCCGAGGAGAAAGGAAGATTGAGTTGAAGCTAGGCAACATGATCTACCTGCATAATATCATCGCGGCCGATATAATGGACAACTGCATCCTGGTCCTAGACTTTATGAGGAAGAATTGTGGCGAGATTGACGTTAAGCAACGTGTTTTGAAATGTTGACAAGAGGAATTTTCGTGGAAGGAGAGTTACTAGGGAATGTGTACAGCCTTAAGAAGATTGTTCTTCCGCCAAGATCGGAAACGATTCTTCCCTTGGATTCCTTGTGTACTTGTGGAAAGGGTAGACAATGACCTTCCATGGAAAGTAGCTCGAACCTTGGTCAAAACCACTGTCATCTCAGGAGAAGGTATTCTAAGCCTTTGTGATCAAAAACAGATTATTTATAGAAAAAGGCACACTGGTTGGTACTTGTGAAGAAGTGGATGGGTTGTATTGGTGCCAATATTTATCGAATTGTACCCCCAGCAAGGATGCACAAACGAGATTGACAACATTTTTGGAAGACTGTCGCACCCGAATAAATTGAATAATTGAAATAAATTGGCCAAGGCGAAGAAGTCGTTGTTCAAGTACGCCGATGTTTCCTTGTCAAACGATGAATGAATGAATGAATATGCTTTATTGTACACCACAATCAAATTTACAAAGAACATTACAGAGAACAGATTACATGTACAAACGATGCCGACATAGGAAGGACTGATTTAGTTCAACACAAAATAAATACAAGACAAGAATCGCCTATCCTTCAGCGGCCAAGGAGATTCCTGATAGCACGTGAAAAGGAAGTGAAAACCATGATTGAGAGAGTGATGAAGGATGGTGTTATTGAAGCTTCATCTAGTCCATTATGTTCACTGGTGACGCTAGTGAAGAAGAAGAACGGCAGCGGTTTTGTGTTGACTACCGCAATCTCAACGACGTTACGAAGAAAGACAGCCATCCCTTGCCAAGAATTGGTGACATGCTAGACATGCTTACCTCCTGTAAGCATGTCTGTCTTACAGGAGTAAAGTAGTTTAGCACGCTGAACCTGAAGAGTGGCTACTGGCATGTTGAAATTGATCCCAAGAACAAGAAAAAAGCTGTAATCGTGGCAGAAAAGGGTCTGTGACAATTTAAAGTTATGCCGTTTGGATTGTGCAATGCTCCGGCAACGTTTGAAGGGTTGATGGAACTTGTACCTACCGGGCTAATTGGCAGTGCCTGTCTGGTCTATTTGGATGACATCACTATTGTAGGCTGTACGTTAGAGGAACACCTTTTGGAGGTGGAACACATGGTCATGTAGATCAGGAGTGGCAACCTCAAGATGAGTCCAAAGAAATGTTCACTTTTCAAACTGCGAGTTAGCTTTTTTGGGTATGTAATATCAGAAGAAGGTATCCGCACGGATCCAGAAAAAACGCCGCTGTCAAGGATTGATCGGTTCCAAAAACCACGATGCAGGTTAGAGCATTTTTGGGTTTGTGCTCCTTTTGTCGGCGATTTGTGAAAAATTTGGCTCGCAATTTCTGCTGGGATGAAAGTTGCGATATCGCATTCCAGGAGCTGAAAGACCGTCTGTGCAAAACACTTATTTTTGGGTACCCTGAACACCTATTTACACCTATTTTGGCAATGGAATGGAAAACTGTGTCGTAAATAGTTTAGGTGACCGCATTCATTTGCGAATAGCTTTCCCTAAATCTAAAGTACAGGGTGTTCTGCAGCTGTACCATAATGGTTGTTCAGAAGGCCATCTAGAAATTAAACGAACTCTTCTGAAGACGTGAGAACGGTATTAAAGATGTCA
Source organism: Parnassius smintheus behrii (assembly GCA_036936625.1). Lineage (NCBI taxonomy): Eukaryota > Metazoa > Arthropoda > Insecta > Lepidoptera > Papilionidae > Parnassius > Parnassius smintheus. The sequence continues at coordinate 25,316,733 of JAUPFT010000010.1, read as the reverse complement.
GGGACAGGTGTTGCTAATGAACAAGCTGAGCGGCTATAAAGGGATCTGAGACTCGTAGTAGAAGTGCATCGAAATTGTACAATGTTCGTGGATCGTGGGATAGGATAGCCCTTGATGTGGCGGGGCCGCTTCCGGAAAGTGAAAGTGGTAACGAGTACTTCATGGTTGTAATGGATTACTTCACTAAGTGGCCAGAAGCCTTCACCATTTCCAATCAAGAAGCTTTAATAGTTGCAGGTAAACTAGTTTATTAAATCTTCTGTCGTTTTGGAGTACCTTTACAGATTCACAGTGATCAAGGAAGAAATTTTCAATATCAAGTATTTCAGGAAACTTGCCGAGTTATGGGTACTTATAAAACAAGAACAACTTCTTACTATTCACAATCTGATGGAATGGTAGACCGATTTAATCAGACATTGGAGACCTAGCTAGAAGAGTGGTACCTAGCAAAAGTAATGTAAAATCAACAACGAGATTGGGACAAGCGCATACAATCATTTTCGTTATCATATCGAAGCACTGTTTACGAAATTACATTGTTGACACCAACTGAAAGAGAATTACGGCTGCTTGCAGACCTGATCACCGGAATAATACCGGATGCCCCAAGCAGTATAACTGATTATAAGCAGTACGACTGAGTAAATGACTTGCGAAACAAAATGAATGAATCGGGCCAGCAAACGGCTGAAAAGATGAAAACCCTGTATGACCAAAAAATGAACAACAAAGGGTTCGACGAAGGTTCACTAGAGTGGTTGCCCAATCCAGTATGCAACAAAGGGAAATCCCCTACTCTTTAAGTTAATAATACGGACCGTACCGAGTTGTGACAAGGATAAATAACGTAACCTACCGGATACAGAAAGGTGCAAGAGGTACTCGTAAGATCGTCCATGTGGATCGACTGGTTCGTTATTATGGGGCCAATAACGCTCGGGACGACCACGTTTAAGGAGGGGGCAGTATTCCGCGCCATAAATAATACCTGGTACATGGCGACATTAGTTACCACTGGCGCCTTTTAGTATCGAGTAGCAGATTTAGGAGAGTCAAGATCCTTCTAGAGATTTTCATGCTAGAACTTTCTACACCTAGTCAGTCGGGGCCGGTACGTACTCGAACATTCAAGATGTTGCAGTAGAAGAGGCCCTATTTAAGGCCGTTAGAGACGACGGCGCGGGTCGGTATTGAATTGGCAAATCAAGCGAATACTTCGAAGCGACAACTTCGAACTAAAGTGATCAGTAGTATAATTATGTTTTATTCTAAGTGTGTTTTAAGTTGTAATTGTTGTTCCGTGATTAAAGAGTCAATTCTCGTAACACTACTTTGAAGATTTGAAAATATTATAATGTATAAAAATCAATCAGCCCCTTTCTAAAAAACTTATTTATATAGTTGGATAACGGAAAAAACTACTGCGTTAAATAATAATATAGTTAATAATGTGGTCTTATAGTTTACGTTTTAATTAAAATGTAAAAAAGTTTCAAAGATTTCAAACTATTATAATGTTTTTACGAAAAATAAATCATCCCCTTTCTAAAACAATCTACATCGTCCATCAGCCAATAGAACGAAACGAGTAATTGAAATCTTACAACGTGATAAACAACATATTAGAATCATTATAAAAATATTCCGAAGAGTTGAGAACCTCCTCCTTTTTTGAAGTTGGTTGAAAATACACACCTTACACCACCGTAATAGCTAGGAGTGTATGTGATTAGAATATTTAGGTGTCTGGTATTCACATCATGTTTACACAGTTGGAATAAAAATCGGAATTGATATTCGTATAGAAGCACTATTTGTTAATTTTCGGTGTAGGTGTGCGAAGATTTGTGGGAATTCATCCGATACCATCTCCGATTTAACCGTATAAGCGTTACAACAGATACGGATGTAAGAAGTAGTCCTAGGTTATTATATAAATTAAAATTAATCACTGCCTCTTATTCGCATGGGGTTAGGTGTAAAAATGATTTTGCGCACTATTAATAGCTTAACTTTTTCATGCCTTAAGCGCAAAGTGCGTAGGTATGTTCTACTAGCACCTAAAAATCAAGTATCCAACGTTGTGTCGCATGAAATCTTATCTAGCAGACATATTCAACATATAAATGATATGAAAAGCACATTTTCAGAAAGGTAAATGGTTGTTGAACTTAATTTTTTTAATTGACTAATTGCTATTTTTACATTATAAAAGTGGTTTTAGAGACATGGTGTAAGATTTATCACGATCACATGAAGGGCTAAATACGATAACTTTTGAAAATATCAATTGTTCAACTCAATCTATTTTTTAATCTATTCATCTGTCACATGGGAAGCCATGAAATATAAACGGCTGTTTAATGTTATTTTGTTTAGTTATGATAATTTTTTTCGGCTGAGAAAATTTTCGGCCTTGTAATAATACATATGTGTTACTAAATACAGATACATTTTGACTCAATGCGGGTTCGGCGCCGTTGTTAGTGGATTACTGTATCATTTGCTTACAGCGGCTCGTGATAAAAAATATCGATCAGTGTAGAAATACAAAATATTCCAAAAACTTAATTTGATACATACTTGACCAATACGAGATATTATTATTATTTTTATAATCACGGATTTCCATGACAATATGTTGTTTCATTTCGGGATTTATATGTATACAAATCTTGGACTTTATGTAGTGACCTGAAGGTGTACTTTGGTGAATGCTAAATTAAAATACTGGTTATGACTAGATGAAAAACTTTTTGAAAACGAAAAAAGAAATAGTTCCGAGTCAGGTAAAAAAAAAACTAGTTTTTACGATAATGCCTGAATAAAAATACCCAAAATTGATTTTTTATCGTTTTAAGACAATTCCGTTAAAAGTTTTTTATTAACAATATTTTTTTCAATTTCTATAATAATTACATAGTAAACTTAAAAACTATTTTCTATTGTTGATTGAGGATTTTTGCCTACTTTTTTTCACGATCAGATTATGAGCATTTTGAGTCGTGCACTTTTGGATTTTACAAAAAAAAATATAACGTTTGACATAAATTGGAAGTGATAGCAACAAGGTTATTTTTGAAAACTTATGTGTATCTATAATACTTTTAAAATTGATGTATGTCATGAGCCCTTAAGGCATGCAGATTTGGATTTACCGATTTTTTTAAAATTTTCGAATTGAGGATTATTGACAGAGAACCAGCAGTAAAAGAAACTTTGCAAATATCGTATCTTTTGTAGTTTTCTAAAGTTAATATTATAATTGCTAACTTAATTTTACAAAGCACGGTACTTCTGGAATGAAAAATAGCTTCACAGTTAGCTGAAGTATGTTCTACGATGTATTGAAAAAAGACGACCAAAATTTTTGAGACTTATCAGCGTATAGCGAATCAAACTATACCTCACAAGCAGCACTTATTCACTAGTATAATGCATGTGGCAGCCATTGCCATCCTCAACCATATTAAAGGGAAGTGGGAGATCCGGCCCATGACGTTGCCACAAGTAAAGACCTAGCGCTAAAATTAACAAGGCGTATTTTATGAACAGCGAGGTATAAAAAAAGCTTAAGTCTCCCATCGTTTAAAATAACAAGCTTCTTTAAGAAAATGAATAATAAAAAATAGATAAATGTAAATTATACAATGACTATCAAACGAATATATAGGTGAATTATTTTTATTCAAAATTTGAAAAATATTTTTATGAGATACGTCCTTTTTCATAAAGTATAATATTATTTTCATACTAATATAATAAATAGTTCATTGTATTAATGGATAACACACTTATGGTTGCTTCAGATATGGAAAAAATGTATGTACATAATGTAGCTTTTCACGTAATATAGTTTAAAAAAGTTTAAAAAACATTTTCAAATAAATAACTTTTAAGAACGGTTGTTTAGCCGGCCACATGTGAACTAAATGTCTGCCATTATGATGGTCATAAAACAAGGAAGCTTAAAACGAACTTATAAAAATATTATCACCAATGTGCATGTACGTATTCACGTTGACGTTAAAGTAAGCGAACTGGCGTATCAAAAGTAGTAAGCTGACTTAATTTTGCGGCATACGTAAGATATTAGAAGTCACCCTAGTGTGAAGCAGTAACATTTTTTATGGAATTGATAAGATTATTTTAATTATATTTATATCTTTATAATGACACTCTAAATGAACGCTCTAAACCAGCAAGTATAGGCTATAACTGCTGGGCTGGGGGTAATATAGTCAGTAATAAGTTGAAATAGAAATGGACTGGTAATAATATGGTATCTGAAAGATCATACAAAGCTAGAAAAGAAAAGTTTTCGAGAATCTGAAAAAAGACTGGTAATGTCAAGCACAATGTGAGGCAAAATTTGCATTAAATTGAGTTACGATTACTAAGCATTTGTTGGCTGCTTATATTTACTAAAGCCACTCAGTACCTATATATATATATATATATATATATATATATATATATATATATATATATATATATATATATATATATATGGTTTCGGCTCATGTGTTTTGGCTCAATTAGGGAGCACCAGGCTCACACAAAATACCTAAAAGTGTAAAATAACCAATCAGTGCTTAAAATTACGATGATACTTGGCATGGAGAAAACGTAAGACTCGTAGTTTGTTAAGAAGCCGAAAAATAAAATCAATATCCGGTATCATCATCAGCTAGTATAAGTTTTATAATTGAGATAATATGAAACTGGTTAATTGAAAAACTGGTAAATTGAGCCGGTTCAGCGAGGCGATTCTAGTACCATTGAAGACGTTTTACTTTTTCTTGCGTATGTTTTGCGCATATTTTAAGACTAAAATATATATCGTAATAGTTTTAAAAATAACTGAATTTTAATACAATATAAAAAGTAATACTTCCTTTTAAATTTCAGTGCTAACTAAAGCCTTTTGTTCAGGCCATATTTCGATGCTCTGTTTCGATATCAAACTATTTTCATCAGATGCATTTCCCAATGGAAGCGAATTACGAAACCAAATTACAAGTATCGAAGTGACACAAAATAAATACGGCTTGGCTTTTTTTGAAATATACTGCCAGAAATATTGTTCCTAATTACAAGTAGTGAAAATCGCGTTGTTATGGAAAAGTATTTATAAGTATAGATGGACTAGGAGCGCATAAGTTTTTAGATATGGTTTCTTTATTTAACCTAAAGTGTAGTGGCTGTGTAAGAATATCAACTACCTCATATCAATCCCTGGGTGTCGTAAGAGGCGACAGAGGGATTTTTCCTTCATACATCAGGTGTTGAGCAGTAGAATCTTCCTAATAGCGACTAAAAATAAAAAGACTGAAGTTGCCATGCCAAGAGTGGTAACTATGGCCAATAGCCCCATGTGCGATAGTCTGTGGGGAAGGCCTATGTTCAGCAGTGGACTTTAATAGGCTGTAATAGTAAAGGTATAATCGTAGAATCTTTTATGCATTATTATCGTTTATATTAGGAATCCTTATTTTTAGAATATTATAGCTTTTTAATTGGTACAAGTCGTTTTCACCTTAATTCTCAGGAATGACATTGAAATGTTTACTTGCCATGAAACGTGTGCTTCGTTAACATGGATGCGTAGGAAAACGTATTGCTTTGGACAGCAGCTTGTATCATATTATGCAGTCTGCTTAGAAAGAAACGAACAGAAAAATCGCGTTGTTATAATATGTGAACCTCTTAATAAGACTGAGTGCATGAACAGTGAGTGCGTGTGTGCTGATGGTACGTGACTCCATCACTTGTACCACTCGCATTTTTCGTAAATGTACTTCAGCCTATCAATAGTGACATTTTTGTCAATGTCATGGTAGCACTGCTGTGATTTATTAACGATTCCTTACGTTTACGCGGACACTTTAAAATCAAACTTATATCTTCGGATTTTGTTGTGTATATTAACTTATTTTATATTCCGGAATTATCGAGTACTTTACAACACCCAAGGTCAAGGGGAACTGAGGAGTTCGACATTCCAATGTCATAGTTAACTACGGCTACCTTCAGCTTAAAATTATTAATTTGTATACTCATATCCTCATAAATAATTCTCCTGCTCCTAGGTTCCAATCACATTTCTTAAAAAATGATATATGTACGTCTCCGATTACTCCACAAGTTTCTGAACTAGGTGAACAAGAAATGAACTTATAGTATCTTGAAGTCTTATTGATACCAAGCAGACAGCCATGTTCTCTATTGAAATTAGTATGTTTCTTAATAACAATAGCCTCGCCAATCATTTTTGATGACGGTGGCGGCTTGTAAAATGCAACCGCGTTGGGAGCGTGCGTAGCATATACTCTAAATCAGACTCTGGAGACCTTATGTCTGACAGAGTAATCGGCAGAAGATACAACGAAGGAGGTACTTTATCCTCCATAACTGGGAACAAGGGCAAAGTAACGAGTTATAAAATTATTTAAAAATGTCAAGGCAAAGTGTAAAATAGTTCTAGCTACATGATCGGCCAATTATCGTAGTGGGCATTGAATTCGCTAAGAATCAAAACCTTTGCGGATGGGATTTGTTGTAACACGGAAACCATAGCCATTTTGAAGTGTGTCAGTGGGTCGTTCAATATTGGCATTACCGCTGTGGGACGTATAGAAGCAATTAGAGCCGGTATTGGTCGTCAATATCTACGCGTAGTGAAAGAATGGACAGATCCACACCTTCAATACAGCCAAGGTGTGGAGAACAGATAGCTTATTTTATTTTATTTATTTATTTATTTATTAATTTATTTATTTATTTATTTATTCTTTTTTGTACACCACAATACAGAAACATCAAATACAGTTAAAACTAAATTAAAGTATGTATAATAGGCGGTCTTATCACTCTGAAAGTGATTTCTTCCAGACAACTTTTGCGTAGAGGAATGATGCAAACAAAAGTTAAAATAGAGGGGGGCATACAAAATAATAATTAAAAATATAACAATACATACAAATAAAGATAAGTGAAAATTATATATAAAATATCATATAATAGATTAAATGAAGAGAGTACGAGAAAGGTAAAGTAATTTATCTAATAGCGTTCTAAATAATACGATTTAACAAGACTTTTGAAAGAGTGAAGAGATCTAGGACGACGAATATGGAGAGGTAAAGAGCTCCACAATCGCATAGAAGTTACGGTGAAGGATTTCTTGAAAAAGGAAGAAGAGTGCAAATGTGTAGAGAGAGAAAGATTGACGGAGGATCAAAGGAACCGATTATGAGAAAGAGAAAGATAGTGGAAACGGTTTTTTAAATAAATAGGCAATCTTTATCTTCTATGGCGTATATAGAGGACACCTGCGTTATAAAGAGAAAAGCCGGTTCCGCCATCTCCAGGCGGTAGTAGCCGGTGGTAAGTTTCTTTAACCTGTGCGTCTGTTTGATCACGGACTATATACAAGTGTTAAACATTGCGTAGTAGAGTCATGTGTTATGTCATCATTGATGTGTTAAAGATGCTATTTACTTTATACTATGTAAGTCATATATACTCCTATATTGTTACTCCTAAATTGTTTATTTACCTTAAAACTAAATTATATTATTTACTTACCTAATATTTATTGTTCCAAAGTTCACCATTCCTAATGGTATCTTAGAATAATTTAACGATAAACAGAAACAAGTATAATGTTGTTCCCTTATCTTTACTCTCACCTCCAAGCTTCCTACACTATATAAACCAAAATTCCTATTATCCATTTTTACCAAAATATTTTCCTACATCTACCACCTCATTCACATTATTTTTTAAACATAATCATACTATTTTGGTATATATTACTATTCTATTATATCAATTATTCATTGCCCGTGTAAAACAATCTTAAAAGAATCCTAAGATGGCCTTAGACACACTACTTAAATTAATTCCCTCATTCGACACACACAATAACGATCAAGTATGCAGATTCATTAGGTCATTCAATTCAACTTTTTACCTAGTTCAGCAGACCAAAAGTCAGTACTTTTAGTGTAAGCGTTAAACAATATCACTGGTTCGGGTGCGGCAGATGTTCACAGTAAAGAACATGCTTCGTGGACAGACCTTAGGACATTCCTTATTAAAAAATTCTATAACGTTAAAACCATAGTACACCTTAACCTTGAACTATCTATGTTCCAAAAACAAAAAAAAACCCTAACCGAATATTTTCACCAAGTCCAGTTTTGTCGCTCTAAAATAATTGAAAAGATAAACGCCGAAATATGCGATAAGACGTTATTAGGTTGCTTCGCGACAACGGAGGAAACGGGTTTTAACATTTTTGTTAACTACATTAGCCCTATTGGAGCAATGCTTAGAACAAAAGAATATCCTATCCTTTGCGAAGCACGCAAATTCAAACTTCAAGAAGATCAAATTCGTGCAAAGGACAAAGCTAGGCAATCTTTCTTTAAGCTAAACACAACGCGTCTACAACCTTTTACAAAACCACCATACCATACCCATAATTATAATAATAATAGTAATGTAAATAAGCCTTTAAGTCAAATCCATCTACGCTTTATACAAACCACCAACAATAACGCCAACACATCGCTTCAAATCACGAAATTGTGTAGCTATTGTAAAAATATTGGGCATAATATAACAGAATGCCGTAAAACAGCTTACAATAACAACTTAAGAAATATTCAAACTCAACATGCACGTCTTGCGCCTCTTATCCCAGTTAATCATTTAAACTAACAAGCGACCAACGTGATGAGCAACTCGCTGTAAATTGCTTCGGTATCCTGCTCACTGATCTCGACTCAGGATATTTAGATCATAAAACTATGAATTCTAGCAAATGAAATCCTATTTCTCGAAGACGTCCTCAACCGCCAAATCGTTGAAATCACTACGCAAATAAACAGTGTACCTTCTAAGTCACCGTTTCAGTGTCAGACATAATTGAAAAATGTGTCTACACAAACTAGCGACTTAGAGTGATGTGTGGTACACACATCACTCAGTGTTCAAAAACTCTATTAATCAAACGGAAACCTACGGACAGGTTAGCTAGCTCCAAGCCCTTGATTTTCCAAAACAAGCTATTCCTTCTATATCCACTGACTCTATTACTACTATCTCTACTACATTCACTCACTCTCTCTAGACCACTGCACCTACTATATCCACTGATTCCATCAAGACCACTACACCTTCTAAATTCACAAATTCCACTGTTTCCAATAAACCACGTTCGAAATCAAAACCTAAAATTAAAAGAACCTGAATCAAAACTTCCTAAATTCAAATCTCATCCGAAATCTTTTGCCATATCCGCCTTAAATTATGTACCACCTGATAATCTCTTACACTGCACTTTTTACATAGAAAGCAAACCAGTCACATTTCTCATAGACACCAAAACAGGGATCTTGGTTATAAAAATAGGATAAAATAGGTTCGTTACCCTTACATAAATTAAAAATCACGTGATTTGTAGTCATTTCCTGTGGTAAAAATTTAATTACAACCGCAGGCATCACCGACATATCTTTAGATTTTATTCCTAAGTATCGTTTCCATGTCGTTTCCCTTAACATTAAAGTAGACGGTATCCTAGGTAACGATTTTATCATAAAGAATAATTGCAATAAAAGAATAATTGCATTCAATCTAAAACAATAAGAATACGTAACATATCACACAACTTACATTATTTGAACGAAAATCCTCAAACTATAATTGACCATAATAACCAATTCCTTTCTAGCTGTTCCGAGAGTGTAATTATGTGTATAACAAAGAATATAAATTTTGGGACAGCAATATTCAAAAAACAAATAGTAGATAACGGTATCGTTATTCCCGATGTATTAGTAGAAGTCGAAAACAATTCATTTATAATCGCTTGTGTAAATACAAACAAATCAGACAAAGTAACTTGCATTCCCTTCGCAGCACCAGTGAATCGAGGCGATCGGAAAACACTCGTTCGTCGACAATTCGAGCCGCTCTGCGCTGGATGCCGTCAAGTGGAAGGAGCTGGTACTAAGGAGCCCCAGCCCAGAGATATAATAGTATTCCATGTGCGGCCGAACCTGCGCCTTGTAAAGTTGCAGGCGGTGTGCCGGCATGAAATACTGTTCTGCTCTGCTGAGCACGCCAAGCTTTTTAGAGGCCAATTTGGCCTTCTCTTCCAAGTGACCACGAAACTGCACGTCACTCGATATGTCGACGCCGAGGATTCCGATACTGACTGAGGCAACAAGGGGAGTGCCTTGAAAATGAGGAGATACGACAAAGGGGTACTTTTTAGCAGTAATGCGCAAACTTGTGCCTTCTGGGGGTTAAACTGAACTAGATTTAGTTGCCCTTAATCCGAGACTCTGTTCAGCAGAGACTGGACTTCAGACACAAGTTTGTCCGGGTATTCAGAGAAGTTTTCCCGAGAAATATTGGTACGGCCGGTGTACAGAGAATCACCAGTGCTGTCATCTGCATAGCAATGAATGTTACTGGCTTGCAACATATCATTGATATGCAGAAGAAACAGCGTTGGCGATAGCACGCAGCCTTGTGCAACACCAGCATTAATAGGCTTATAATCGGAGCTTGCACCGTCTACAATGACCTTGATGCTCCGATGTGCAAGAAAGCTGGTGATCCAATCGCACAATTTCTCGGGAAGCCCATAGGAAGTTTCGAAAGATGCGCTTTGTGCCAAACCCGATCGAAGGCCTTCGCAATGTCCAAACTAACAGCCCATGCCTCCCCCTTGGACTCTACTGCCTCCGCCCATCTGTGAGTTAGGTAGAACAGAAGATCACCAGCTGACCGACCACGGCAAAAACCGTATTGGCGATCACTAATCAGCTGGTGATCCTTAAGGTATCTTATGAGCTGGAAGTTAACAATGGACTCAATTGTTTTGGAGAACAAGGAGGTGATGGCGATAGGCCGCTAGTTGGACGGGTCGCCTTTTTTGGAGATCCGGTGGACGAAAGCAGTCTTCCATGATTTCGGGACTACGCCTAGGGAGTAGGAGTACCGAAAAAGACGCGTTAAAAACGGAGCCAAATCTGGAGCACACGTTCTCAGCACAATAGGGGGGATTCTGTCAGGCCCACGTGACTTGTGGATGTCCAGGTAGAGGAGTGCTTTGCAAACCGAGCGCTGTATGAACTGCAATTCCAGCATGGAGCACTCAAATCGCGGGATGGTCGGCGGCGTACTCCCCCCGTCATCGAGAGTCGAGTTGTACGTAAAGAAAGAGCCTAGCAGATAGGCTTTCTCCTTTGCGGTATGGACCAGTGAGTCGTCCACCCTGTGCAGAGATGGAAGAGAGGGCCGACAGAAATTCCCCTGAACAGCCATAGCGAGAGACCAGAATGCACGGGTTCCAGAAGGAAGGCGTACTAGTTTCTCGCCAATTCTGCCTATGTGCTCTGACTTTGCCTTGGCAATGACTCTTTTGAAGGACCTAGAGGCGGAATTACACTTCTTTTTTAGAGCGCTGGTGCTTACATCCCGGGACGTTGATGCGTCAGCCCAGACTTGGTAGCACTCCCGCTTGTAGCATGATTCTATTTTACAGGAGCGACCAAACCAAGGCTGAGATTTGCCTCCAATTGGCACCACAGAGGAAAGAATAAAGAGTTTCATACACTGAAGTACCACATCAGTGATAGAATCCGTAACAACGTTAGGATCGTCCGGCGAGAAGCAAACCCGCCCCCAAGGGTAGGATGCATAGAAAGACCGCATCCCATCCCAATCGGCTGACCTATAGTGCCAAACATGGCGGCAGCCTGCAGAATGCAACTGCGATTTCAGCGTGAGTGTCACCACACACCGGACAAGACAATGGTCCGAGGAGCCTAAAAGGGCGTCGACAGAAATCTGATATCCGTCCGGGTGAGAGGTCAGCAGAAGGTCCAACAGGGAAGGTGTTGATCCTCCACATCTGGAATCCGCGTAGGTGAAGTAACCAGTTGGGTCAGACCATATGCCAAGGCAAAATCAAGAACAGATCTAACGTGAACCAAGCCATTCGGCGTGATGAGCGTTAAAGTCGCCGAGGATCACGATCTCTGCGGAGGGGATCTGCTGTAGCAACGAATCTGTAGCCGTTTGAACGTGGTCGAAGAGTCGGTCTGTTTCGGCATCGAGAACAGATATCCTCTCTGAAATAAAAACACATTCGAAATTACTTAAAGAACATAAATCTTCATTCTCAGAAAAACTTCTTTCTTTAGTGTATAAATTAAGAACATACTGAAATATTGTAAAAACTACTGCATAAACAACGTTGTAATCCCATATAAATATATAGGACTACAAAGTTACATTTGCAGTGGATGAATCAGTGTACCTGTATGAGTATAATATAATGGAATAGGTGTAGATAGGTATGTTGTTGATATTCAAGAAGTAGAAGGTACCGTAAAAAAACGTGGGATTATCTACAAAAAGAAATGGGATGCCATCAAAAACATAACTTGTAAAAAAAAAACCGAGTCTCGCAACTCAGTTCTACCGTTAAAATTTGTGAGATCCATTTAATACCAAGTCGGTTAATTTATTCAGTCCCTACTTAAGGGTCCTTCTGTCTTAATTTATTACGTAATTATCTAACATAACAACTTATTGTGACTATATCAATATTAAAAATATTTTATGTTATAAATAAATAGATTGACATGGCAATCGCACAAAGCAATCGCATTTAATATAATATGTATTTCTTGTGAGGAGATACATTGTGTTTTCTTGCGATAGCCCTCAACTCAATTCCATCTCCAACTTCTCTGTATCAACTTCTATAATTTAAGTTAGTAGTATTATAATTATAATATAATTAAAAATATTAAATAAAATTATTTTTAAAAGAGTTTTTGTCTCTGCTACATAACACATGCTATTGTTTTGTTATGGTGATGATATTAATGGCTGTGATCAATCTCAATGCGACTATGCTCTTTATGATTGCCACCGTAAAATGGCAGCCTAATAATGCTGTGTTTCGTAAGGTGAATGTTGTTCTCTTCAGACTTTTTAACTGAAAATTCCACTCTTGTAGTCCACTAAGCTATGACCATTGTCTAAAATGTTAGAAATGAAAGTGATTTTTATTACATTGCAGAATGGTCGAAGAAAAATTCCCTGCATTAACCACCATAAAACTAATTATCTTCATTATTATTATTATTGGAAAGCTTATTGCATGTGATAATGAAGCTCATATCCTCGGTATCAAAATTAATACTCTTTTATTGTTTGACTGATAGGTTTTAGACATTATGCGTGCCTGTTTTTACAGACCTGTGGTAATTACATAAAATAAGGAACCTTTTTAAATTCAACTTAAGACACACACTTTGTGAAACACTTAAATGAGTTAAATTACTTTATCTCAGTTTATGGCTCATGTCTCCTTGCAAAAACGATAATTTTTTTAACATATATCCGAGAGCATATTATGTATTTTTTGCATCTCACATAATATCTCAGAAATAGTAAACTGCTAAATATGTCGTTCAGACTCAGCTTGTGCTTTGATTCTTTGTTATTTGGTATAGTTACAAATAGGAAAACTGCCTCTGTTATCGCAATTTTACCTGGTCCAACGAACATAATATGCACAATACGCCTGGCTCAAAGTTTCTGCTCAGTTTTCCATGACACTTATCCACAGGTTGTCGAGTGATTTCAGTATTTTGTTTACAAAATAATTTCTTCAAAAGATTAATTCTCAGTCTTACTTTAAAACAAATTACAAAATTCTTCTTTTAAATACTAACGAGCAGTATAAGAAATGTTAAATACGTTGATCAAAGTGAGTTCCGATTCTTAATATAAATATGTTTATCTCAGCTTTTATTACCTATTATTAGAGTAATAAGTGACCTGGCAAGGACAGGAATTTTACTATAGCGGTCCAGAGAATAGTAAAAAATAAAAAATTATTTTATATTAAAATTCGAATTATTATTTTTTGTTTACTTTTGTTTAGTCTTAAATGCTGAATTTTAGTTTCAATTTCAGTTTTTTTCATTTAAAAAATGTCTTCATTGTCAAAACTTATGTTTAGTCATTTTGTGTTTCAGATAAGAGGACCGGCTGAATATTAGGACTGAAACAGTTAGTTCACCGCAGCTCAATACTGAGTCAGATGATTATATGTTGCTGCAATATTAAAAATTTAAAAATATACACATTATACAAATCTGTACTATTTTTAAGCATCAGACAAGTGCGTGTCTTTCCTTATTTCTTCAAGTGGTAATTTTGTGGTGGTAGCGTAACAATTATTTATCATGGTATTATTCATTAATTGTTTATTGATTCCGCGATCCACTACAGCTATCCACGAGTGATTTCGGGATCTAGACAACATGGCCGCCTACTGGGTCAAAATAAGTATTTAAATCATCCTATCCTATCCCAATACACACAATAAAATCCGTAGTTTTAGAGTTTTAGCAATACTAACGGACAGCAATTTATTATTATATATAGGTTTATTACTTATTGATTTTCTACCTCAATTTGTGTTAACGAAATTGATATGTCCCTGAAATATTTTATTTCTTAGAAATATAGGTCTTGATGTTCCATAGTACGCGAACAACATGGGTTCAATCCCCGCCAGCAAAACGTACAAAACGTAGTAAACCATTTTAAAAATATAATGTTGTTGTTGTGGTGGCTACTTGTCACCTCAAGCTCGTGCCTCACAAAAGAGTGTAAATAATCACTAGGTTTTAGCTCCCACGAAAACGTTAGAAAAGTTACAAAAATAATCATTGTAACGAATTTCCACTAATGGTGATACTTGATTTGCTTAGAATTGAACTAATTATCCCCCTTAGTCTTTACTTGGAATCAATTTTTAAAGGAATTTTGAAACAAAGACTAAGTTATTGGACTTTGTATTTATGTTATTTTTTAAATAATTTTCTTACTACAAAACTACCATATATTTTATATTTACAAGTAATAATTTGTTTACATTTTAAATCCTTTGTGATAAATTAATCAGAAAATGTTTAAAATTTCGTTAAAAAAGATAAATTAAATTTAAAAACTACCAATTTCTATTTTGAAAGTACATTTAGACAGTTACTTGTGTTCAGGTCAGGTCAAGTTGCTAATAATATTCCCGATTAATAATTACAAAACAGTTATTTCAAAAGAATTATTAACCTCTGTTTAAAGTTTTTAAGTGTGGGTAAAACATGCAAGCTAACGTGATTACTTACGATATCATTAATGTTAAAAAGGAGACTCGGGAGTTTATTGACTTCAAATTAAAATTAATTTTAGTGAAAATAGTTGTTGTAAAGCAAAAGTAGTGAAATAATTATATTATTGCAGACTTTCAAATTATTTGGATGTATGGAAGTGAAAGAACACCGAATTAAATACATCATCATCATCATCATCATCATCATCATCATCATTACAGCCTTTCACAAGACCACTGCTAAACATAGGCCTCCGAACAGGAATGCCACAAAGCACGGTCCTAGCCACCTGCATCCATTAATTTCCTGCATGTCTTATCAGGCCGTCACTCCATCTAGTAGGGGGTCGCCCTACACTTTTCCTACTGGTAAGAGGCTGCCTCTCGAGAACCTTTTTTCCTTAACGGTTCTCGGTTATTCGAGCTATATGGCCGGTCCATTGCCACTTCAGCTTACTACTCCGTTGGGATATGACGGTTACTCTGGTTCAACTGGGGATACGGGGATACTCCTTTCTAAGTTTATCACGCAGAGAAACCCCGAGAATGGCCCTCTCCATAGCTCGCTGAGCGATCTTATGGCTACTCATACGGCCAGAAAGGTAGGGAAATTTGGAATCGGACAACGGAACATAAGGGGCTCGCAACTGGCCTACTTCATGAAGAAAGAGGGACTCTTTATGATGTACTCTTTCTTCCAGAAGCGTTTCTACAGGAAGTGGACCTGGTCGACCCCCGACGGTTCGAGAAAAAATGAGATTGACTTCTTTATGACGAACAAACGCCACCTGTTGAGTGATATCTCAGTGATCGCGAGGGTGAAAACTGACAGCAATCATCGAATGGTTAGAGGCACACTGAACTTTAAGTTTGAGTGGTCTTGTCTAATGAAGTCAACGCTCCGTCCCCCTCGTGCTGATCCAGTGTCCCGAAAATTTTCAGCTCGAATTATCAAAACGTTTTTAGTGCCAAGAAGACTGCAATACAGTGGATGATATGAATGACAAGCAGGTGGAAAATCTCCATGCATTCGCAACTAAGTTCTGTGAGACTCACTACAGAAGAGCACAAAAACTCTCCGATCACACTTTTAATATCATGGCTATTAGACAGGAAATAAAGCTGCAGTCTTCAGTAGATTTGACAGCATACGACTGAACAGACACATCTCCAAATACATGTAGCGGTACTTACGCAACTTCAATGAAGCTCCTATCAAAGAAGCGATTGAGCAGAACCAGGGCTCCAAAATATTTGCCAGAGATCTGTCTGCCAGAAAGAGCCAATCGTCAAAGCTGAAGACCGAGTGTGGCAGCATTATTTCCGGGACACTTGTGATTTCGAGTGAGATTGAGAGGTTTTATGGGCAGCTGTACATGTTATCGTTGGAGCCACACGCGAGTGTGAGTAACGATCCAAGTGTAAATTTTAATTGACACTATTACGACGATTTCCCGGACGTCAGTCTGAGCAAGATTAGAATGGCTCTCCAGCACCTTAAAATGGCAAGTCCCGGGGCGAGGATGGAATTACAGCGGAGCTTCTGAGAGCGGGTGGAAAACTAGTACTTGAAGTCCTTCAGTTGCACTTTTATACCGTATTCCACGGTGGCACTACTCCCGAAGCGTGGAGCAGAAGTGAGATGATGTTGTTTTTCGAGAAAGGTTACAACATTCTCTTGTAGAAATACAGACCAATATACATTCTGAGCCGCGTCTACGGCAGTTTTCGAGAGTCATTACGAATCGTCTCGCACGTAGGCTCGACGACTTCCAGACTCCTGAACAATCCGATTTCCGAAAAGGCTTTAGCGCCATAGACTACACATATACCCTTCAGCAAATTGTACAGAAGACCGTAGAGTACAATACGCCATTTTGCCTGGCGTACTACTACTACGACAGTCACGACTATGACAGTCAGGGGACAGTCCCTTCAGCGGTTCCAAGTTGACTGTCGGTAGACCGAAGTGCTGAAGTGTTTATACAGTAGGGCTACGATGACTTTCCAAATACAGAACCACAGTACAAAACCTATCCAGCTGCATAGAGGTGTAAGACAGGGTGACTTTATGTCCCCGAAACTCTTCACCAATGCATTGGAAGACGTTTTGAAGCTACTGTACTGGAAAGGACACGGTATCAACATCAGTGGCGAGTACATCACCCACCTTCGATTTGCCGACAATATAGTCCTTATGACAGAATCGCTGTAGGACCTGCGCAATATGCGCAACGACCTCAACGATGCCTCCCAACGGTTAGGTCTTAAGATGAAAATGGATGAAACCAAGATCATGTGTAACGTCTATGTCACACCTATGTTGACGAGTATGTTTACCTGGGACAAATTGTCACACTAGGTAAGTCCAACTTCGGCCGAGAGGTCAATTAACGTATTCAACTCGGCTGGGCAGCGATTGAGAAATTACGGCACATCTTCTCGTCAGCTATACCTGAAATCCTGAAAACGAAACTGTACAACCAGTGCGTGTTGCCAGTGATGACTTATGGAACTGAGATGTGGTCCTTCACTGCTGGTCGAATTTAATACATACTATAAACTAAATTCAATTGTATTCACAAATCATATTGTATTCTAATCCTTCTATTTACCAATAAATTTTAATATTATTTATAATAAAATACGTAATAAATATCTCTATATACCGTGATTTTTTTTTAAATTTCTTTGTAAAGTGTAATATATTTTACTGCTCAATTACATTATTTTTTAATGTTTACAATTAATTAATTAATATTATAGTTCATCGGTCACGCAATCAAGAACAAAATTTAACGTAAAAAAACTTGTTAAACTTTTGTGTAATGTAAAAAAGAGCCTCCTCCGAAACCCAGAAAGTTCAATTAACGGAGAGTTTTTCCCAAAACCTAGATCATTTCCGTATATTTTGTTCCCACGAATAGCTAGAAAAGTAAACGGTCACCCCCAACAGAGCTTCGGATCCCGAAGGAGGGATAAAATACTACCCGAATCGACTTGGTCTCGGATAGGCAACGCTTGTTACTGGACTCCCCACCAGCCACGCACGGATATCGGCATGCTCGTCTTATACTTTTGATTTGGTTATGATAGTAAAAAAGGTGGATCGAGAAGAAAGGATTGTCTGAGCGTTTCTGTTCTGTTTCCTATTGAACTAGACCAAATAACCACGTGTATGAAGAACTCCTCAGACTTGCTCTGGGGATCATTACGATTTACCCTCTCACCCAAAGCTATTCGCCAGACTGCTCGCCACACAGGAGAGCAAAATAGGTGTTAACCTAATCCTACTATTTACCAATAAAGAAAAATTATAAGAAATAGTTGTAAGATTAACTCCGCCCACAATACCAGTTACAATGGTGGTTGTACAACATAGCAATACCTACGCGGATAATGTTCCACTGATCTAGCTGTGTTAGCACCAAACGCACTCGAATCATTAAATTATGTCTAATGTGATAATTTTTTTAACCATCTCTACTCTATGAACAGAGTTTTTTTTTTCTTTTTTTTTATAGAAGAGGGGGCAAACGAGCATGCGGCTCACCTGATGTTAAGTGACTACCGCCGCCCATGATCAACCGCAACACCAGGAGAATTGCGGGTGCGTTGCCGGCCCTTTAGAAAGGAGTAAGCTCTTTTCTTGAAGGTCCCCAGGTCGTATCGGTCCGGAAAAATCGCCGATGAAAAACTATTCCACAGAGAGGTTGTACGTGGAAGAAAACTCCTTGTGAAACGTACAGTGGTGGACCGCCAAGCATCCAGATGGTGTGGATGGTATCGGGACGTTTGCCGTGTCGTGCGTTCACGAAATTTGGCGGCTGGGATTAATCCGAACAATTCCTCAGAGCACTCCCCGTGATAGATGCGATAAAATACGCAAAGAGATGCAATATCTCTTCGCAACGCCAGTGAATCGAGCCGATCGGAAAGCACTCGGTCGTCGACGATTCGAGCCGCTCTGCGCTGGATGCGGTCAAGTGGAAGGAGCTGGTACTGGGGAGCCCCAGCCCAGAGATGGGAACAGTATTCCATGTGCGGCCGAACCTGCGCCTTGTAAAGTTGCAGGCGGTGTGCCGGCATGAAATACTGTCCCGCTCTGCTGAGCACGCCAAGCTTTTTAGAGGCCAATTTGGCCTTCCCTTCCAAGTGACCACGAAACTGCACGTCACTCGATATGTCGACGCCGAGGATTCCGATACTGGCTGAGGCAACAAGGGGAGTGCCTTGAAACTGAGGGGATACGACAAAGGGGTTCTTTTTAGCGGTTAACGCGCAAACTTGTGTCTTCTGGGGGTTAAACTGGACTAGATTTAGTCGTCCCCAATCCGAGACTCTGTTCAGCAAAGACTCGACTTCAGACACAAGTTTGTCCCGGCACTCGGAGACGTTTTCCCGAGAAATATTGGCTCGGCCGGTGTAAAGAGCATCACCGGTGCTGTCATCTGCATAGCAATGAATGTTACGGGTATGCAACATATCATTGATATGCAGAAGAAACAGCGTTGGCGATAGCACGCAGCCCTGTGGAACACCAGCATTAATAGGCTTGCAATCGGAGCTTGCACCGTCTACAACGACCTTGATGCTCCGATCTGCAAGAAAGCTGGTGATCCAATTGCACAATTTCTCGGGAAGCCCATAGGAAGGGAGCTTCGAAAGAAGCGCTTTGTGCCAAACCCGATCGAAGGCCTTCGCAATGTCCAAACTAACGGCCAATGCCTCCCCCTTGAACTCTACTGCCTCCGCCCATCTGTGAGTGAGGTAGACCAGAAGATCACCAGCTGACCGACCACGGCGAAAACCGTATTGGCGGTCACTAATCAGCTGGTGATCCTCAAGGTACCTCATGAGCTGGCAGTTTACAATGGACTCCATTGTTTTGGAGAACAAGGAGGTGATGGCGATTGGCCGGTAGTTGGACGGGTCTGAGCGGTCGCCTTTTTTAGGGATCGGGTGGACGAAAGCCGTCTTCCACGATTTTGGGACTACGCCTAGGGAGTAGGAGTACCGGAAAAGACGCGTTAAAACCGGTGCCAACTCTGGAGCACACGTCCTCAGCACAATTGGGGGGATTCCGTCAGGCCCACTCGACTTGTGTATGTCCAGGGAGAGGAGTGCTTTGCGAACCGAGCGCTGTGTGAACTGCACTTCCGGCATGGAGCACTCACACCGCGGGATGGTCGGCGGCGTACTCCCCCCGTCATCGAGAGTCGAGTTAGACGCAAAGAAGGAGCCTAGAAGATCGGCTTTCTCCCTTGCAGTATGGGCCAGTGAGTCGTCCTCCCTGTGCAGAGATGGAAGAGATGGCTGACAGAAATTCCCCTGGACAGCCTTGGCGAGAGACCAGAATGCACGGGTTCCAGAAGGAAGGCGAACTAGTTTCTCGCCAATTCTGCCTATGTGCTCTGACTTTGCCTTGGCAATGACTCTTTTGAAGGACCTAGAGGCGGAATTGTACTTCTTTTTTAGAGCGCTGGTGTTTACATCCCGGGACGCTGATGCATCAACCCAGGCTTGGTAGCACTCCTGCTTATAGCATGATGCTATTTTACAGGAGCGACCAAACCATGGCTGAGATTTGCCTCCAATGGGCACCACAGAGGAAGGAATAAAAAGTTCCATACCCTGAAGTACCACATCAGTAACAGAATCCGCAACAACGTTGGGATCATCCGGCGAGAGGCAAACCCGCTCCCAAGGGTAGGATGCAAAGAAAGACCGCATCCCATCCCAATCGGCTGACCTATAGTGCCAAACACGGCGGCAGCCTGCAGAATGCAACCGCGATTTCAGCGTGAGTGGCACAACACTCCGGATCAGACAATGGTCCGAGGAGCCTAAAGGGGCGTCGACGGAAATCTGATATCCGTCCGGGTGAGAGGTCAGCAGAAGGTCCAACAGGGAAGGTGCATGATCCTCCACATCTGGAATCCGCGTAGGCGAAGTAACCAGTTGTGTCAGACCATATGCCAAGGCAAAATCATGAACAGATCTCCCCGCATGATCGGTTAAACGTGAACCGAGCCATTCGGCGTGATGGGCGTTAAAGTCGCCGAGGATCACGATCTCTGCGGAGAGGATCTGCTGTAGCAACGAATCTGCAGCCATTTGGACGTGGTCGAAGAGTCGGTCTGTTTCGGCATTACCGCTGTGGGACCTATAGAGGCACCCGTAGACGCGCGGATGGTCGTCGCTGTCTACGCGTAGCCAGAGGATGGACAGGTCCGAACCTTCAAGTCTGCCGAGGCGTCGAGAACAGATGTCCTCTCTGACGTAAACGCAAACTCCAGCCCGAGGCACAAAGGAGTGTTCCAGTTTGCACCCCCAGAGTGAAGGTAATGGTATAGTAAATTGCGGGGTATTCGGAGAACTATATTTTTAAATTTGTAGACAAGTGCAAGGTGTACTTGGTAAACATTTCACATCAATGTACTCGTATCTCTTTAGTAAAATAGCCCATTACCAAAAAGAAAAACTGATTTTTTTCAACCCATTAATTTCAACCTATTTTTATCAAAAGTTCATTGCTGAATATAGGCTTCCCCATATACTCTTTAATTGGGGGGCTATTTGACATACTTTCCTCGTTAGAAGTAAGTTACTCATTAGATGTAAGTTCACTCTGCTTAGATCGGACCGTAAACAATAATTAAAAAGCTGAAGGTACTCCGGGTTAACATTGACATCGGGACGTCAGTCACCTCAGTCCCCCGTGACTATGGGTGCTGGGAAGCACCCGAAAGTTAATTAAAAAACATTTAAAATTAAACGAGATTAATCTGTAAAAGTAGTTTTAATCAATGTGTAGTGTTCGCGTAAATATAAGAAAGCATTATACTTTCCACGCTGGGTTGGCGTGTTGACAACCATCGTATTTATTATTTTTGTTGTTATTAGGAAGACGCGGTTGTTCGTCTCCTAGCTTGTTTCTTTTGTATTTCAATTAATTGTATATTTAAATACTAAAACTCATAGCAATTATATTAAAAATAATTTATTCTTATTTCTGAAGACATGCTACCTAGGTTTTAATTACGGTACTTTTACTAAACGGCTACACCAGTAATTAATAAATTCCAAAAGCTTATGCGGAATATGTGGCTGCTTTATAAACTTACACTTCTCAAGCATTTCTCATGCATTTAATAAATCAAAAGATAAAACGTGGTTAAAGTATGTTCTATATGTAATATAATCTTCTCCCCCTCTCTTTATTAACCCGAAAGAGTTCACCATTGTAGAGAAGATTTGTCTTAATCGTCACGATTGGCAAGCGGATTAAAGATTGTATTTTTTAGTATTAATCTGATATTATGAACGTCCTGCTGCATATCTGCTGCAATAAATTCCCTCTTTCGCCTCTTATGACACCGGATGATACGGGGTAGTGGATTCTCTTACGCCGTTTAACGTACAATTTGGGTGACAAAAGAACACACAGTCCACCTAATTGTAAGTGAATGATGTGATCCGTGGTCTTGTATCACATCATTCACTTAGTGAGAGTGTGGTGTTGTTGTGATTTCCTCAATTAAGAATGATACACCTCGTCATCAATAAAAAAAGTCTCCGTTTTTCGTTATTGATCACACGCATTTCTGAGCAAGCGTAGCCCTTTCCTAGTCGATTCGACACATTCGCACTAAAATATGCTGCAGCGTGACTTCTAACATGTATTTTTTTCTTTAAACACTTTTTAGGTATATTTTTTCGCAAAATGAAAAACGTTTACAGTTAAGACTGTTTGCCACCCATAAGGTTAAATAATATCAAAAGTATCGATCAGAAAATTATTATTAGACTATTATTAGCATATAGTGTCACTTCATGATTGTAGATAGATTCTGTGTATAATGTTTTAAAGAAACTTATAACATTTACTGACTTAGTATTTGATGTAAACTACAATTTAATGTATCAGATCCAAAAAATCAAAAACTTTGTACACTTTTTGGTTGCACATTAAATATCCTGAGAGCATACTGTGCATATCCATGAATGTGTTTTATTTACAATTATATTTAAATTATGGAATTTAATTTGCTAGTTAAATCTAAAATCCTTTTTGGGAATCTTGAAATAATTTTACGATAATAATATATCGTTTTGTTTTTGTTTATCCTAATATTTTGCTTATTTTAGAAATCCAACAAAGCTTGTTTGATTTGTAATTATTATTGGTTAAATTTTCTATTTGCTACTATTTTTTTAATATTATATAAGCACTTACATACTTGGATAATGCCTAAAACTATACAGAGTATACTTCTTTTCTTAAATGTCACGTACAAACTTTTCGTCTCTTGAGTGCCATATCTTTCAAGCCAGTAGAGACATCGATATATAATCATAAAATACAATATAAATAAATCGTACCTCAGACTTTCTTGAATAATATAACAATGTATTCATTTTAAGTTCGGTTATCTACTAGCATTATATATTATGAGAATGTTGTTAACGAGAATGTTATGAACGAAAATGTAATGACATAAAAAGGGCTATTTTTTGCAGTCTCTTTAGACTGTTTTAAAATATCGTGTTCGTAGAACACATAATTAGTGTTTATATGTATTTATTTTAGATTGTTATAAAATATTGTATTCGTAAAACACATAATATGTGCTTAAATGGCTTAATTTAAGTGAGTATGGGCTACAACCTACACTAAGTTTGAATTTCACAACCGCATAACTATGGTAAACTAACATACTTACTAAGTTTAAGAGGCAGTGCAATCAGACAAATTATAATTAGTTTTCTGTTGTGAAAGTATGTTTGTCTCCGCCATTTATTTATTCTTTATTGCACCACAGATTTTGTACAAAAGGCGAGCTTAATGCCATATGACATTCTCTACCAGCTAATCTCGGGTAGAACAGAGAGTGAGTTATGGGCAGTAAAGTAGTCATGATCACATTCAATTCAAATATGTACATGCTTACACATACATGAAATATATATACATATATATACATATGTACACATATATATATATATATATATATATATATACATATATATATACATATGTACACATATATATATATATACATATATATACATATGTACACATATATATTTTATACACATACACATATAAATAATATGAGTAATACACAAATATAAATAAATAGACATATTTATACATATATATCTCAATAAATGTATATACAAATGACTATAATCATATAAAGTAAGTGGACTCAAAGGAGACGGGTGAATTTAGGCCGTTTAACTAACGTTACACTAGTGAAATATTTATCAATATTTTTTACAGTGTTTTTGTAGTTAATAATGAAATATTAAACAGTTTTATCATGGCAAAAGGAATTAAATATTTAATAAAAATAATACCGATATCCGTTATTTTCATTTTTAAATAATGCTGCTAGATGAAATAGGTTAGTTAATCGATTTTAATACTGGTAACGCCAGTTAACAATCTACTTTATCAACATTACATTACATATCGCATTGAGTTCGTCCTAAGTTATATCTACTTTATCAACATGACTAGTGCATATTTTTTGTTTCCTTCCTTCCTTCCCTTTCCTACCGCACGCGCTGCCGCCGAGGTGAAAAAGAGGATCTCGGCGCGCGTCATTATACTAAGTGATATTACGCCATCCGCAACGCACGGCCACCCGTCGCGTCTTATGTACATTAACTGCAAACCGCGCAGGACGAACATTGAGTTCTCCTGTTTATGTTTAATATTCACCGCATCAGACATTGTGTCTTTGTAACTCATAAAAGTGTGAGACGCCCCCGTAAGGGCAAAGGTGGAGAGTGTGGGACTTCACGAGACTGTTCCGAGAGTGCGTGTGCGCCGAACCACGTGGCGAGCTCGCTGCATAGCAGACACTCCAGGAGGAAGGCGCGGCAGCCCTCATCAGGTCAGTGCGTGCTATCCCACCTATTTATTTTCCCCTTTGCCGTATGCACCAAAATTACAGTCCACTAAATCTTTATCGAAGATACCTTAAGTTACTTCCGTCTCCATTTTTAATGGTCACTTCTCGCTGGATTGACCTTGACTTTCCGCCCTTATTAGATCGTTATCGTAATAAGCGTTTATATAATTAATTATTTATATTTTAATCCGACTTCGGATTAACCCCGCCCTTATTAGAACACTAGAATAGGTCCTAATAGGTGACATTCATAGTAATTTTAAAACTATATTCATAGAATGAATAAGCATATAATTATCTATATAAATTATTTGTTGTATGTTCACATCACGTCATCAACTTTTAACTACATCTATAGATTATACTGTTAAATTACATTTATTATTTGCACATATATTTAAGCATTATATTCATTATAAATAACTTCATAATTATTATAAAAGTTAACAATTAAAGTTCATCGTTAACAAAACTAATATTTAATAATTCAACCGCGTAGCGAGGTCGCTTACAGACTACCCGCTTATAATTATATTATTTTTGCCGCATAACTTAAGTTGTAATGCCGCCTAAAAAACAAATAGCATCGAATAATAGCGATTCCTCGGATAATGAGGGCACACCTGATGCTGAGTTGGTTTTATTGTTAGCTAAACGAGATGCTTTATTTCAAATAGTGCAAAAAATATATGATATGTCCTCGGACATCCACATAAACACTTCCACGATGGAGCGTTTTCTTGATGGAAGTTCTAATATTAATGCTTTACGTATTGAGTTTAAACAGGTCTTAGATAATTATAATTCACATTTATTAAAAATAAACCCTATTGCTAAACCTGATTATAACAGCCTCATTGCGTTTGAGTCTCTTTGCGGTAGAATAAATAGGCTTTATTTACAATATTCGCAATCTAATTTACAAAGTACTAGTACACCATCTAAAGCCAGATTCACACTTCCGCCTATCGAACTTATGCCATTTTCGGGTGACATTCGCTCATGGCCTTTATTTTATGCTAGCTTTACATCAACCGTCCATGACAACACATCGCTTACCGACGCTGAAAAGTTATACTATTTGCTAGGTAAACTAACGGGCAAAGCCCTATCTGTATGCTCAGGTATAACTCCTTGCGCTGAAAATTATAAAATTTTATTGCAAGCACTCGTTGACAAATATGAAGACCGGCGTATGCTAGCATCTACATATATTAATCAGATGTTCGAATTTAAGCCATTGCAATCGGCCACCGCAAATAATTTTGATTTATTTACTGATAACTTTATAAGTGCAGTGCGCGCTTTACAAAACATAAAGTTAGATAATCTCGCGGACTTAATTGTTCTTCATATCGCGCTTAAGAAGCTGAACCCGGATACCATTCGCTCTTTCGAATATAGTCATAACTCGATGGTACCTACCTTTGATGATTTAGTAAATTTTATTAGGACCCGCTCCAAAGTTTTGCAACGCACCGATTCTAGTACAAATTCTAATAGCGCACCAAACAATCGACGAGGTAACGGTAATAATCGTCGCTGTAATAATACTTCGTCGCCGAAGTATCAGGCGTACGTAAGCACGACGACTAGTTGCTCAAAGTGTCTGTGCGATAATATTGTGCATCAACACCTATTTAAGTGTGCAGACTTTAATAAAATGACGCCGCAGGAACGATTTAAATGCGTAAAGAGTAACAATGCATGTGTGAATTGTCTCAGTTTAAGTCATCGAGTGTCTAGTTGCTCTTCAAATTATAGTTGTCGAGTTTGTAAATTTAAACATCACACATTGTTGCACTTCCACCGCAGAAGCGATAATGCTTCCCCTGCGCTGGCGCGTTCTCCACCGCTTCAGCCAGTTACACTGAAGTCTACAACCCCCGCGCCCGCACACTCGCCACCCCTCACCGCAGGTGCGCGTTCAGACGTCGCGCTGTGTACTTCGTTCAAGAATGTTTCTCAACGTTCACCGCCTCCCGCGCGCGCAAGTCGTTCGCAGAGAACTGTTTTATTATCAACCGCTCAAGTATTTGCTTACGATGCTAAGGGAGAGAAACAAATTATTCGTATATTATTAGACTCCGCGGCTCAAAGCCATTTTATGACTAAAGAGTGCTGTCATCGTTTAGGCGTTCAACAACACCATACCGAATGTACTGTAGTAAAGGGATTCGGTGGAGTTGAAAACATTGTAAAATCGAAATCGATTGATATTAAAATTTTCTCACGATTCGACTCGAATATTAACTTCAATATTTCAACGCTAGTTGTTGATCAAATCACCGACCTTTTGCCCACTGCTGTGGTAGACACATCTGTCTTATCACACTTCCATGGCATAAGACTCGCTGATGAATGTTATAGCATGCCTAATAAAATTGATGTTTTGATAGGCGCATCCCTTTTCCCGCACTTACTATGTCCAGACGTAATTTATTCGTCTAACGACTTGTCCGGGCCCTCGGCTTTGAATACGGTATTTGGTTACGTTATTATGGGCTCAGTGCCGACACTTCAGGTAAATCATTCTTTAACGTGCTGCTCAGTTCTAGAGTCTCCTATCGTTGACAAATTAGTGCAACGATTTTGGGAGCTTGAACAGCAACCCTCCGCACCGCCCATTCAGTGTCCTTCAGACATTGAATGTGAAGAGTTTTATAAATCTACGACATCCCGCGATCCTTTTACTGGTAGATATATTGTTGGCCTGTCATTTAAAGATGACGTTTACTCTCTCGGAGATTCTTATGAAACCTCTCGACGACGATTCATGTGCTTGGAGAGGAAACTTCAAGCCTCGCCTACATTAAGGTTAGCATATGATGACGTCATAAAGGAATACTTAGCTAAAAATTATATATCCCCCGCACCGCCGTATGACTCTCATGAACCCGCTCCAATATATGTCATACCGCATCATGGAGTCTTACGCGAAGATAAGAAGTCAACGCGTCTGCGCATCGTCCTGGACGCTAGCAGTAAGACTAGCACTGAGCGATCATTAAATGATATTCGGCATTCAGGACCAAATTTGCAAGGCGACTTGTTCAATATAATTTTAACTTTCCGCTTACATCCAATCGCTATGACAGCCGACTGTCGCCAACAATTTCTGCAAATAGGTGTTCGCGATTCTGATCGTCGTTACCAATGCTTCCTATACCGCTTCCGTCCACAAGACCCACTTGTGTTATACCACTTCAATCGCGTGTGCTTCGGTTTAACTTCGAGTCCATACCATGCATTGCGCACGGTAAGACAGCTCATTGATGACGACGGCGCAAAGTATCCGCTTGCGAGTCGTATCGCATTTACTTCGCTATATATGGACGACATCGCGTTCTCTATGCCCAGTGAATCCGAGGCCAGTGAGACCTCTCGGCAGCTGATAGACTTATTCAAGGGTGCCCAATGGGACCTGATAAAATAGCATAGCAACCGTCGATCTGTTTTAGATGACCTCCCTACTTCCCATAAAATTACAGGAGAAGTAGAGTTCGATAAATCAATGCCACATAAAATACTAGGCTTGCATTGGTCTACCGATAGTGACGCCTTTTATTTTAAGATATCTGTTCCCGCTGATGTGACGTGCACTAAGCGCGCCATCTTATCTACTGTCGCTCGCCTGTGGGACATAATGGGTTTCGTTGCTCCCACAGTCGCGTACGCCAAATTGTTAATAAAGCAGCTTTGGCAACTTAATTTAGATTGGGACGACATACCACCACCGCCAATTATTAAGATGTGGAGGCAATTCTGTGCTGAATTACCAGCTCTTAATGATTTACGTATCCCGACACATGTTGGTGTATCCAAAAACTGTACTGCGTCACTCCTGGGGTTTTCCGACGCCAGCGAGCACGCATACGGTGCCGTAGTCTACATACATGTAAAGAGCGTCAATGGTAACACCGTCCAGTTGATTTGTGCAAAGACTAAAGTCGCACCGACGAAACCACTATCTATTGCACGCCTTGAGCTTTGTGGAGCGGTTTTACTCTCAAAATTGCTTCGCAGAGTACTCGACAATTATTCTCTTGACCTTGCAATATCAGTCTATGCCTTTGTAGATTCAAAAGTAGCTCTGTACTGGATAAAGAGTTCGCCACACAAGTGGCAGACCTTTGTTGCAAACCGCGTTGTTCAGATTACCGACAATATTCGCGCTGATAACTTTTATCATGTCGCAGGTACTGAGAATCCCGCTGACATACTTTCACGTGGCGTTACGCCAAATAAATTAGTTTCAAACCCCCTGTGGCTCCATGGGCCTCAGTGGACTTCGTTAGATCCATCTCAATGGCCTCTTCGTACTTTAGACAATGAGGTTATTGCAAATATGCCTGAGAAGAAGATTTTGTCGCACACTGTGTGCACATCCGTCTGTAATTCTGCGATTTATGAGCTCGCACTCCGCATCTCTTCTTGGAGTAAACTTCTACGTATAATTGCGTACGTGTGTAAGTTTGCTAAATTATTGCCCCGCCGCAGCACTACTGTAGTGACTGCTGATGATCTCAGTTTCTCTGAGGTTATAATCCTCCGCGCCCTTCAAAAACAGCATTTTGCAGTGGAATATTTAAATATTGAAGGTAACAAACCTTGCTCGCCCGCTTTCAATCGTTTAAGGCCTTTTATTGAGAATGGTTTAATCCGCATTGGTGGTCGTCTTTCGAACTCCGCATTAGATTACACACAAAAACATCCAATTATACTCCCGCGCAGTGATCATGTAGTGAACATGATCATTGACTATTATCATATTAAAAATTTACACGCTGGGCCTGAATTGTTATTGTCATTGCTCCGTCAAAAATTTTGGATACTTTCCGCACGCCGCACTGTGAGAAGCAGAGTCTACAAATGTAATATATGTATCCGGCTTAGACCCCGTCCAACTTACCCTTTGATGGCTGATCTTCCCCATAGTCGTGTAAGACAAGCTATTAAGGCATTTACACACACGGGCTGCGATTATGCCGGTCCTATCGCATACACTCCTGTACGTCGTCGTGGTGTACGCAGCGAGAAGGCGTACTTATGTGTTTTCACATGCCTCACGACTCGAGCTGTACATATAGAAATCGCTACAGATCTTAGTAGTTCTAGTTTCCTCGCTGCGCTTAAACGTTTCCTCTCTAGACGAGGGCCGATTCAGTTTTTATATTCGGATAATGGAACGAATTTTAAAGGTGCCGCTTCGTATCTTCGCGATCTCTATAAATTTCTAAACGTTGAATACCGCCCAAAGCTTGAGCAAGAGTGTGCTGAGAATCGTATAACATGGAAGTTCATCTGTCCCAACTCTCCTCATTTTGGAGGCGCCTGGGAGAGTATGATCAAAGTCGTAAAAACGCATCTGTTCCGAGTTATCGGACATCAGTTACTTTCATACGAAGAGCTTAATACTGTTCTTGCGCAAATTGAGTGCTTGCTAAACTCGCGGCCCTTGACAGTATTAAGTTCTGATCCTGCAGAGCCTTCAGCTCTACTCCGAGTCATTTTTTGAATACCGCACCTTTATTGTTATTACCCGCACCCAAAGTCAAATCTGACTCTACCAGTCTGTTACACAGGCATTCTTTACTGGATAAATTAGTTCAGTCGTTTTGGGACCGGTGGAGGACGGAATACCTTCACGGATTACAAGTTCGTCAGAAGTGGAACACCCCGTCTACGGCTATCGTACCAGGCATGGTTGTAATTGTGATAAATGATAATGAACCGCCCCTTGCTTGGCCATTAGCGATTGTCGAGTCTGTTCATCCTTCGAAGGATGGTGTAGTTCGAGTAGTGACCGTGAGAACTACTAAGGGAACATATCTCCGTCCTGTTGCTCGTATTTGCCCTCTCCCAAGACAATAAATCACGATTATTTTGATTATAATTATTTATCTAAATTAGGAATTAAGTTTATATTTATATATATTAAAAAAGTATTAAACCGCAATATTATATTTATGTATACATTTTCTCGCTTACCAAGTAAGGTTAGTAGATGAGACATGCGCATTGAGCGCATCCTCTCACTTTATATACCGCTTATTTATTTGTTTTCCTTTTACTTTTATATTACGGTTGTCTTTTAAAGGTGACCCTTTAAGGGCGGGAGGAAATGGTAACGCCAGTTAACAATCTACTTTATCAACATTACATTACATATCGCATTGAGTTCGTCCTAAGTTATATCTACTTTATCAACATGACTAGTGCATATTTTTTGTTTCCTTCCTTCCTTCCCTTTCCTACCGCACGCGCTGCCGCCGAGGTGAAAAAGAGGATCTCGGCGCGCGTCATTATACTAAGTGATATTACGCCATCCGCAACGCACGGCCACCCGTCGCGTCTTATGTACATTAACTGCAAACCGCGCAGGACGAACATTGAGTTCTCCTGTTTATGTTTAATATTCACCGCATCAGACATTGTGTCTTTGTAACTCATAAAAGTGTGAGACGCCCCCGTAAGGGCAAAGGTGGAGAGTGTGGACGAGACTGTTCCGAGAGTGCGTGTGCGCCGAACCACGTGGCGAGCTCGCTGCATAGCAGACACTCCAGGAGGAAGGCGCGGCAGCCCTCATCAGGTCAGTGCGTGCTATCCCACCTATTTATTTTCCCCTTTGCCGTATGCACCAAAATTACAATCCACTAAATCTTTATCGAAGATACCTTAAGTTACTGGCGTCTCCAAATACAAAAATAGAAAAAAAAGACAGTAAAAAGTGATTCAGTCTTTTCTTCGTTAGGTAAGCTTAAGAAACTTATTATTTAATTGATTGCCTCCTTGGTCTAGTGGTTGTAGTACGACGGCGGCATTGAGAATTTCGGGAATCAAGGAAGTGACACAAAATTACTATTTAAAAATATATTTATTGCTTTTCGAAGTATTTTCCGCGAAATTTGACACATTTTTTCATACGATTGAACCAATCATTGAAGCAACCATTCCATTTGGAAGTTGGGGTCTCCAAAATGGCCGTTTTGTAGGCATCCACAGCTTCTTCAGGTGATGAAAATCTCTGTCCATGCAATTTATTCTTTATTTTAGGGAAAGTATAGAAATCATTAGGGTTTAGGTCGGGGCTGTACGGTGGATGGTCGAATAATTCTATCTTTTCTTGCTCTAAAAACTCTTTTGTTCTGTGTGAGGTGTGAGAACTCGCATTGTCGTGATGGAGGATGATGCGGCGGTTGCAGTTCTCTTTACGGAGTTCAGAAACGACCTGTGGCAAACAAATTCTAGCATACTATTCTGAATTAACCGTTCTTTGTCCCTCAAGAGGAATAGTCGTAACATGGCCGGTTTTGGAGACAAACGTGGCCACCATTTTTTTCGCAACACTCCGTGAACGAACAATTTTTGTTGGCATTAACTCATTTTCGAACACCCATTCTTATATCCAGGATTCGTCACCTGATACGATGTTGTATACAGCATTTTAGGATCCTGCGTGGAATCTTTCGAGAGTTCTGACGCACCAAGTAACGTGACCCGCTTTTTGCTCTTCACAGGGCGAATGCGGTATCCATCGGGAAAACAAATTTTTTACACCTAATTGTTCATGCAAGATTATTTGTATTTGACTCATGCCAATGTCTAAAGTTGCCTGAATTTCGCGGTATGTCACATGTCGATCTTCCTCAATCAGCTTAGGCACAGTGTGACGGCCCAATATTATTATTAATAATTAAATTAAATATAAAGGGGCGTCAAAAATAGTCTTAAAAGATATATATTAAGCAATTAAGTTAAATTAATAAACATAAAGTTAATATATTTCAGACATTATCCCAATAACACAGTAAATTAAAGGCAAAATTATTGTTTTTCGTAATAAATAAATTTATTTAAAAAAACTTGAAAAAAATATTTAAAATAAGATAAATAATAGAAATACAAGTCAAAAAATATTATAAAATTAAGTTAAATAACGTTTATAAGATAATTAGAAAATTTGTTAAAAATTGTTTAAGTCATGGGAGGTGTTCATGTATAAAAGAAAATTTTCCTAAGTTGTGGAAGGAGTTCACGTATAAAAGAAATTTCCTAAGTTGTGGAAGGAGTTCACGTATAAAAGAAAATTATCACATATAAAAGAAAGTTATTGAAGGTGTTCATGTATAGATGTCTTGTATGGATGAGCTGCCGGAGATACATTCCTGCAGTTGTACATATATATGGGGTGGTCGGGAGTCCGACTGCCTGAAGTACTGTAGCACAATGACTAGTCCTATATTAGGGACTTATGATATTAAACTCAATGATACAAAAGCAATACTAAAGAAGGTCTCCATGATGAATTTGCATTACAATAGTAGGGTCGTGGGTTCGAACCCTATATATTAATGACTTATGAAAGTAAGGTCTATGATCCAAAAGCAATACTATAGAAAGTCTCTGTGATTAATATGCATTACAATAGTAGGGTCGTGGGTTCGAATCCTATATATGAATGACTTATGAAAGTAAGGTCTATGATTCAAAAGCAATACTATAGAAGGTCTCTATGATTAATATGCATTACAATAGTAGGGTCGTGGGTTCGAATCCTATATATACATGACTTATGAAAGTAAGGTCTATGATACAAAAACAGTATTATAGGAGGTCTCCTTGTTGCATAAGCATTGTATGGGGTGGTCGGGTGACCGACTGCTCCTAGTACTGTAGCAAAATGACTAGTCCTTATTAGGGACTTGAAAAGGAATATTATAGTGGCGTGTGTGCTGCTTCACGAGCAATTGGTCCGAGGTAAACTTGGACTCGCTAACCGATGTGTCCTAGACATATCATCTTAGGGCCGGTGGTAAGCGGGTTTGTTGTAGCAATACGGCTTTCCCGTGGACATAGCACACCCATACCGTTTGTGGGCGGCGTAGTAGCACATAGCGATGCGTCGTCTATATTTCAGATTGGGATGATGAGTGTGTTTGGTAGCACTTTTAAGTGTAACAGGCATACTCAACCTCATGTCTTAGTGCATTAGCGCTATGATACGTGGAGTTTCGTCCACTGGCGTCTTAGTAGCGTGCTACTATGATACGTTGGTGCAGTTTTATATAACAACAATCTTAGTGCCGGTGGTAAGCGGGTTTGTTGTAGCAATACGGCTTTCCCGTAGTCATCGCACACCTATATCGTTTGTGGGCGACGTCGTTGCGCATAGCAATGTGTCGTCTATCTTTCGGATTGGGATGATGAGTGTGTTTGGTAGCACTTTTAAGTGTAACAGGCATACTCAACTTCATGTCTTAGTGCATTAGCGCTATGATACGTGGAGTTTTGTTCATTGGCGTTTTAGTAGCGTACTACTATGATACGTTGGTGCAGTTTTATATAACAACAATCTTAGTGCCGATGGTAAGCGGGTTTGTTGTAGCAATACGGCTTTCCCGTGGACATCGCACACCCATACCGGTTGTGGGCGGCGTCGTAGCGCATAGCGATGCGTCGTCTTTCTTTCGGATGGGGATGATGAGTGTGTTTGGTAGCACTTTTAAGTGGAACAGGCATACCCAGCTTCATGTCTTAGTGCATTAGCGCTATGATACGTGGAGTTTTGTTCATTGGCGTCTTAGTAGCATGCTACTATGATACGTTGGTGATATTTTTTATATAACAACAATACCAACTTTGTTACCAAAATCGATAGGAGTCATGTGGGTGCGTTGTGAGGGGGGCCACCCGTATGATAGTTGCATTGATGCTTACTGCTACTTGCGGTATAGCGTCTTGTGATGGATCTGCGGGTGTGCTGCGCCTGATTCGACGCATTCTTGTGGTTTTGGTCGATAGAAGTATACAATTAACATCTTAGTGCCGGTGG
Source organism: Parnassius smintheus behrii (assembly GCA_036936625.1). NCBI lineage: Eukaryota > Metazoa > Arthropoda > Insecta > Lepidoptera > Papilionidae > Parnassius > Parnassius smintheus. The sequence continues at coordinate 25,281,749 of JAUPFT010000010.1, read as the reverse complement.
TAAGGGGGTTTGTTGTAGCAATACGGCGTTCCCGTGGACATCGCACACCCATACCGTTTGTGGGCGACGTCGTTGCGCATAGCGATGTGTCGTCTATCTTTCGGATTGGGATGATGAGTGTGTTTGGTAGCACTTTTAAGTGTAACAGGCATACTCCACTTCATGTCTTAGTGCATTAGCGCTATGATACGTGGAGTTTTGTTCATTGGCGTCTTAGTAGCGTACTACTATGATACGTTGGTGCAGTTTTATATAACAACAATCTTAGTGCCGATGGTAAGCGGGTTTGTTGTAGCAATACGGCTTTCCCGTGGACATCGCACACCCATACCGGTTGTGGGCGGCGTCGTAGCGCATAGCGATGCGTCGTCTTTCTTTCGGATGGGGATGATGAGTGTGTTTGGTAGCACTTTTAAGTGTAACAGGCATACCCAGCTTCATGTCTTAGTGCATTAGCGCTATGATACGTGGAGTTTTGTTCATTGGCGTCTTAGTAGCATGCTACTATGATACGTTGGTGATATTTTTTATATAACAACAATACCAACTTTGTTACCAAAATCGATAGGAGTCATGTGGGTGCGTTGTGAGGGGGCACCACCCGTATGATAGTTGCATTGATGCTTACTGCTACTTGCGGTATAGCGTCTTGTGATGGATCTGCGGGTGTGCTGCGCCTGATTCGACGCATTCTTGTGGTTTTGGTCGATAGAAGTATACAATTAACATCTTAGTGCCGGTGGTAAGCGGGTTTGTTGTAGCAATACGGCGTTCCCGTGGACATCGCACACCCATACCGTTTGTGGGCGACGTCGTTGCGCATAGCGATGTGTCGTCTAACTTTCGGATTGGGATGATGAGTGTGTTTGGTAGCACTTTTAAGTGTAACAGGCATACTCCACTTCATGTCTTAGTGCATTAGCGCTATGATACGTGGAGTTTTGTTCATTGGCGTCTTAGTAGCGTACTACTATGATACGTTGGCGCAGTTTTATGTAACAACAATCTTAGTGCCGATGGTAAGCGGGTTTGTTGTAGCAATACGGCTTTCCCGTGGACATCGCACACCCATACCGGTTGTGGGCAGCGTCGTAGCGCATAGCGATGCGTCGTCTTTCTTTTGGATGGGGATGATGAGTGTGTTTGGTAGCACTTTTAAGTGTAACAGGCATACCCAGCTTCATGTCTTAGTGCATTAGCGCTATGATACGTGGAGTTTTGTTCATTGGCGTCTTAGTAGCATGCTACTATGATACGTTGGTGATATTTTTTATATAACAACAATACCAACTTTGTTACCAAAATCGATAGGAGTCATGTGGGTGCGTTGTGAGGGGGCACCACCCGTATGATAGTTGCATTGATGCTTACTGCTACTTGCGGTATAGCGTCTTGTGATGGATCTGCGGGTGTGCTGCGCCTGATTCGACGCATTCTTGTGGTTTTGGTCGATAGAAGTATACAATTAACATCTTAGTGCCGGTGGTAAGCGGGTTTGTTGTAGCAATACGGCGTTCCCGTGGACATCGCACACCCATACCGTTTGTGGGCGACGTCGTTGCGCATAGCGATGTGTCGTCTAACTTTCGGATTGGGATGATGAGTGTGTTTGGTAGCACTTTTAAGTGTAACAGGCATACTCCACTTCATGTCTTAGTGCATTAGCGCTATGATACGTGGAGTTTTGTTCATTGGCGTCTTAGTAGCGTACTACTATGATACGTTGGCGCAGTTTTATGTAACAACAATCTTAGTGCCGATGGTAAGCGGGTTTGTTGTAGCAATACGGCTTTCCCGTGGACATCGCACACCCATACCGGTTGTGGGCGGCGTCGTAGCGCATAGCGATGCGTCGTCTTTCTTTTGGATGGGGATGATGAGTGTGTTTGGTAGCACTTTTAAGTGTAACAGGCATACCCAGCTTCATGTCTTAGTGCATTAGCGCTATGATACGTGGAGTTTTGTTCATTAGCGTCTTAATAGCGTGCTACTATGATACGTTGGTGATATTTTTTGAATGAATAATATACTTTATTGCACACCACAAACAAATTTACAAAGATCATAACAGAGAGTAGATTACATGTACAATTTGGCGGCCTTATCGCTACATAGCGATCTCTTCCAGGCAACCAAAGGTGTAAAGGAATAAAACAGTGAGTACCAGGTAGGTGGTGCAATATAAATATACCTAATATGATATCAATACATGCAATAAAATAACTAATACATTAAAAAAATATATGATACACATATACATACGTATATAAATAAACATGCACACCCACATGTACATATATATATATATATATATATATATATATATATATATATATATATATATATATATATATATATATATACATATCCATACATATACATACATACACATACACACATACATATATATACACATATATCCTCATATATACCACTAACAATAACATAAACATATAAATACAAAACTACATAATCACATAATTTATCCTAATGATTTTCGAACGATTGAGACAAGTAATGCTCTTTAAGAAGTCACTTAAAGACTACAATAGTCTGAGCTTCGCGTATATACAAAGGTAGGGCATTCCAGAGCTTAATAGACTGTACAGCAAAAGATTTATTAAAGAAAGATGTATTGTGATTTGGTACCATTAAAATGAGTTTTCTTGAAGAGCGTAAAGGTTCCCCTGGAAGCCCACCAAAACTAAATTTCTCCTTAAGATAAAGAGGAGTAGAAGGGTGAAATAAGACACAGTACAGAATAGAAAGAATATGCATGTTCCGGCGAAATTGGATAGGTAAACACTTGAGACGTGAGCGAAATTGGGAAATATATGGAAAATATATGAGGAAGATATATGGGAAATATATGAGGTATACGGGTGGTGATGTCTGCTGGGATGTATGGGGGACCTTGGAATGGTGTAAGCACGACGATAGTCGTATTGATGCTTGTTGCGTTCTGCAGCATTGCGTCTCTGCGATGGTTGTTTGGTGAGACGCTATTCTCAATGGCGCTCTCTGCGTCTTGGTTTGACTCACACCTAAGTAGCTTTGCCCAAGTCGGGTCCCTTCATTGCGGGGCTGCAGACTGTCTGCCCTCCACGATGTTTTATATAACAACATAATATTATATCTCTGTAACTTTCCCACCTTTGAATGATTGAAGGCAACTTGTTGGTGGGTGATCGAAAATGCATTTACTCAACGTCAGTGACACAAACCCTGATCTCGAATCTGATGGCGAATTATTACTCTTATCTTATAACTGCCTTTTGACTATATCTGCCGTTGTATTGGTTGGTGGAGCATATGTGTCGACCTCATGCGGGTGGTAGCTGGCGGGAGGATCTGAGGCGACTCTCAAGGCTGCGGCCGAAAGCCGCACAACGTGGGACCCCATTCCCTTGAGGTGAGCAGTAGACTCATGACACGCTCTGCGGCTAGTAGCCGTGCTGATCATGCAATTGGTGGTGATGCCATACACATCACGTCTGCAGGAGCGGCGGTCTGGCAGGTGGTGGCGCTCACGGAGGGTTTAAGGCCAGTGTGCCTATTTGCCTAAACCGTGTGACGTACATTCACTGTGGCTGGATTCGTTCGTATTCTGTTTGGCGTTTACACGCATTGACATGCGCGACTTTGGTCGATGTTTGTGCTTACGCACTAACAAGGGGAAAAGCCTCTTTTAGTGGTTCGCCAGTTATGTTACGGCGTGTGTGGGGCCGTGTACCTCCCCTACATTTTTTTTAATAAATGTAGGAGAGCGAAGCCCTTGTATCGGGTATTTTGTATAAATATATTTTGAGCCTTTTCCGAGCGGGAAGGGATAAATGATAATAAATTAATAATGTAAACCTGATACAAGTGGAATAAAGACGTTTTATGTTCTTAATCTTTCTCGAGCCCTGTCTTCGTGAACGGGGTTCACTTAGCTTATAAGGCACTACCAACAGCTTTCAATTGCTCTAGTGAATATTCATTCTTCTAAAAGACACCTGAAAGAACTAAGTTACTAAACAAACACAACGTAAATAAGGGTCCTAACTAAGACGATCACGTCAAAATATTACAAACGGCCTATTATTAAACCTTTAGAAAGATCATTTAGAAAGATCTAAACATAATTCATTAATCCTGATCACATATATATATTTTATTATAAAGGGGAATTAATTATATTCAATATCATACATATTTTCATATAGAGGGGGGAGAGCGTTACAACAGCATCAACGTTTTCTTGGGTGACTGCAGTTTTTGGACTACCTTGACGGGGATCATCACTGAGCTTGACACGTCCACGTTGAAATTCAGAAAACCAGCGATAAATTGTGGTTTTGGATGGGGCTTCATCACCAAATGCAGAAATCATCCGGTCACCACACTGTTTTTGTGTTAAACCACTCCGAAAGTCATAATAAATCATCGCTCTTGAATTTTCTCTGGTCAATTCCATTTTCTCAACGACTAAACAAGTTCGACAAAACCTTGTGACATCACCGAGAATCTTTTTTTAAATAAATAAATGGTATTCGATTTTTAAAACCAAGGAGTTTTCAATTAAAAACATTTTAATATGACAGGAAAAGTTGAAATATGTCATTCCCGATACTTTTAGTGCAGCCTATGTAGTGCGACTGCTGATCATGAGGTCCTGGGTTCGAATCCTGGGTCGGCCCAAAAATATCAATTACTGAGTTTTTCTGTCAAGAAATTCTCAGTATCTGCCCGGAGTCAGGAAGTTGGCGGTGTCTCACCCCCGTGCCTCTGAAAGCACGTAAAGCCGTTGGTCCTGCGCCTGATCTCTCTCCGGTAGTGTCGGTTTACCGCCCCATCGGATAACGAGAGTGAAGGAATAGAGAGTGCACCTGTGCTTGTGCATACACTTGGGCACTATAATCCTGTCCTGTGCCGATGGCTAGCCTCCGTTGGAGCAGGCTGCCGTGACCGAAATTCGGTCTGGAGGACGTTATTATTTAAATAATGGTTTTCTCGTGACACTTCAACGTTTCAAAAAGTCGTAAGAATAAATTGACTGAATAGATTAATAAATCGATTTCATAATCGATTACCAATGTTTTATAAAGGCCACAAAGCGGAAATGTCAACGTTAGTTCAAAAACTCAAACGTCAATCAAATCATCTGTTAAGTTTGTTTGGCTTTGACCTTGCGGTGGTAGTGAATATTTTCTGTTGTTTTTGTATGCTGTAATAATATTATGATCTTTAACGACTCTGGCTACGTATAAACGATTCTGACGGTTTCTTTCTGATTTTAATTTTAAGAATATATGTGCAAAATTATTTAAATGATTTTCCCCAGCTCACACATAGTGATTTAATAAAAATATCTATAGGTATTTATCAAATTAAGTAGGGTAGGTCCCATTATGGAGAACACATACGACAAGATGGGAGATATGAAATAGAAGTGTGTCGAGAAACGGACAGCGACCTACTAAGAGAACTATCAATAACCGACCATTCTAGCTAGCTATTAAGAGGTCGAATAAAATCGAGACATACATAAGCTCGAAAACATATTTTACATATATTTTAATTGACAGTTCTCTGAAATGGTAAACAGGCCATCAAACAGTATCATTTTAATTGCTTAGTAGGAAAAAACTGTAGGTTGCTGTTGTCATGTTATGTCCATAATATGGTACTTAAGCTGGGCAAGGCATCAAAAGACTTTAATACCGCATGCACCGTTTTTAGACGATATTTTGTTTGTTTATGATGAAGTGGACGATTAATAAATCATTAAAAGAGAAAGCGTTTTTTAATCATACTCCCTCTGCTTTTTTTATAAATATTTGAAACCTCGTGTGAATTTACTACAATACATAAAATTATGGTAAAATCTAGTTTGCAATAAAGTCTAATAATTATTTTCTTATAGTGTAATGTGAGAGCTTGATGTAAGAATAACATTGTTTTTATAAAAACCAATAACATCCTATATTTTTTCTCTCCCATGAAGCAGTCGTAAACATTTTAGTTTTTTTAAGATCGTATTGGTATATAAATAAAATAATGCAGTAATCGTTATGTATAAAATATATATCTTTGCGCTGGCGTATAGTCAACCACTTTAACTGGGAGCGAAATTCTGATACGTGATCATATTTACGCAGGCCAAGAATGGCCAAGATGAATCATATGCAGTTAAGTAACCTTTCCAACCTGATGAGTAGCTCCTGAGAGATATTAGAGAGACAGACCTTTAGAGCCATTATTCAGTATTAGTCTTCTCTTCTCTTAGATCTTAACACCTGATACTTTGATCAGTCTTATTTCATATGCGCAGCATATATATATAATATACCTACGAGTAAGTGCATTAATTTTGTAAAGGTGTGCGATCATCAGCTTTTAAATCGGCTGTTTGACATAACACATTTATATAAAAATGTTATCAAATATAACGTAAAAATGTTAACGTTAGTAATGTATTTACCAAGATGGTTAACTCTTCAAACGGCAAGCGTCCAAATTTGACCGCTTCGATATTCCGTCAAAATTCAAGAGGTCAGTGACCGCACCCACCCACAGCACTTCAACCCATACATACTTGTGTTTAGAGATTATAGTAAAACATGTTATATATATATATATATATATATATATATATATATATATATATATATATATGACACGTTTGCAGTATTCATGTTGTAGTTTATCACCATCACGAAGTAATAATTGGGTTCGGTTTTCAAAATTAAAAAAAAACGGGATTTACGAACGGGAGGCCATTTTAACAGGCAATGACATATCTCATCCTAGTCCTCAGGAGTGACAATTTAACGTGAGTGAAATCGAGGTGAAAGTGTAATGGTAGTGTAAGAATATCGACTCCTATATTCATCCCATATATTCCTCATATCGTCGAGTGTGTGTCGTAAGAGGCGAAAGAGGGAAGAAATCAGGAAATGGGCAGCAGAAACTTACGTTTTAAGAAAGAGTGCTTGTATTGCATGCATACATTTATGCAACAGTAATATACTCGTCAAAAACGCAAAATGTATCGGTTACTAAAATTCCAATATTAAAAATACGAATGCTAGCTTAACAAAATAAACCTCTGCATACGGGTAATATAGTGATTATTACTGTACTATTATCATCCTAACTACTATATTTATGGGTAGATTATAAAGTCAGGTAACAAGGTAACGAAATTGAAATAATACTAGTTTTTACGGAATTTATCGCGTATATTTAACATTTTAATACCCGACGTTTCGAACGCTTTACAGCACTCATGCCCACGGGTGGGACTGAGATGTTCAACGTCCATATGTCATAGTTAACTGCGGTTACCATAGATTAAAATTTAACTTTTGTTCCGATCTATGCAGTATGAACTTATGGTATCAAATTTTAATCTATGGTAACCGCGGTTAACTATGACATATGGACGTTGAACATCTCAGTCCCGCCCGTGACCATGAGTGCTGTAAAGCGTTCGAAACGTCGGGTATTAAAAAGTTAAATATACGCGATAAATTCCGTAAAAACTAGTATTATTTCAATGTGTAGTGTTCGCGTAAATATAAGAAATCATTAAGGTAACGAAATTCGAGAGTCGATGATGTTTCAGCTGGTGCAGGGGCTTTCTGGGCATGGATGATTTCGAAAATACGTATCCCGTATTGCCAGAAGGAAACCGACAACTGAGTGCCACCACTATTGTAGCGATGAGGATACAGTGCAGTATACGATTGAGGAGTGCTTGGTTTCGGCTACGCAACGTCGTGACCTTGTAGCTGCAGTGGAGGACAACCTCTCGCTTCCAACCCTGGTAATGGCTATGGGTGGATGCAAGAGTCGTAGAACGTCAGTTTCACCTTCTGCGAGCAAGTGATGACGGAGAGTCAGGCGGTGGAAGAGAGCATATCAAGCTCTTATTCACCCCCCATAGTTGAGGCCTAGGTGGCAGATACAGGGGGATATTCGTATCGTATCGGTATACGTTGTGTTCCTCATCCGCTCACATATTAAGAAGGATTGGATTACTCCAGCTCTACTCGCTCAACGAGAAAAAGGCTGTACGGACAACCGCCTTCGGCAAAAAGAAGCCGGTAGGAGTCCGGCGAAACCTATCTATCGGCCTCGCAATAGACACGTATTCTTGAGTATTTCCCCTCGTAAAAGAAAACTTTGACGACTGACGGTGGTATCGTGAAAACATGACACAACATTATTAAATAGGTGTGATTATATATCGACGATGCAATGATTTTCTGTAAAAAATACCGTAAATATTTTTAGGGTGCTGTGGCTTAACAACAAGGAACCTTTATAGTTTCGCCATGTCCATCTGTCCGCCCGTCTGCTGAAATTTGGCACAGCTATAGATATTGATTACGCCTACAAAACTATGAAATAAAAAATAATTAAAATTTTACGTATCTCATACAGGAAAATGAAGTACGATTTATTATTTACCCATCTATTCCACCGTGTGAGGTATCGTTGGACAGGTCTTCCAAAAATACTGGGGGTATGCAAAAACGTCTTTTTGATTAACCTTTCAATCCCCATAAAATTCCAATGCAGTCACATGCGCCTGGCAAATACCGAGAGGTGGCATGCGACCGCACACACCCACAGCACTCAAAATCCATTAAAACTTATATTTAGAGACTACTTTTCTGTGAAGAAGTTTGGCATTATAAAATCTATACAAAATTTTCTATACTGTGGTCTAAACAAAAGTCAGGTTTTACTTCATTACAAAAAGATTTTATTGTATTTTGATAACAAAGAAAGATATTCCAAGCGGATGTCGGCAGCGTGAAAATCACAATTATTTCTATATGTTACTCGAAATTATTTACGTAAAAAGATAAATTATATTCACACAAAACCTGTAATAACAATTTTATAATAAAACACTATCATAAAACACTAGAAAAATCCAAAAATCAACACAACAACATCCATATGAAAATGGCGTACGAAATGAACGTAGAAAATAAATTAATATCCATCGACTAACTGTGTTTTTATTCCACCAGGGATAGAAAACTTCATATTGATTCTATAATGCCAAACTTCTTCATAGAAATGTAGTCTCTAAACATAAGTATTTATGGGTTAAAGTGTTGTGGGTGGATGCGGTCAAATTTGACCTCTTGAATTTTGACGGAATATCGAAGCGGTCAAATTTGGATGCTTGGCATTTGAGAGGTTAAGGGCGTTCGATTGCGAAATTTTTAACTTTAAAGCAATATTTTTCACTAGAGTCAAGTGACATCCCCCCTCTACCACCTAAAGCACAGTGTTTTGAAATATAATGAGTATACAGTATACACAATAGTAGTATATATAATTAAATTAAACGAAAAACTATCAAAGCTAAGTATATTTAACAAGTTAACGAGCAATAGTCGACCAACTTATAAAATGCACTTGGATTAGTAAAAATTTCGTTACAACTCCATAGAAATGACCATAAACTATCTGCATTAGGTATAACTTTGTAATATTTTTGTGAACTGTAAGAAATAAAAATTTTATGGAGAAAACGACGTATATGCATTACTACTATAGATATATTTTTCCTATGCGGATAGGCAGGGTAGATTTTTCTAAGTTACGTACTACTTTCGCTTATTTGTTAGTTGGTAGTTATTGTAGGCCTCATTCAAAATATATTTATACAATAAACCTCATCAATAACCTCATATAGTATAATTCGTGGTACTCTTGGTTAACGTGAGCGACCTTCAGGATAATTAAGGGCAGCGATGGTTTTTGGGAAGCTTAGTTACTGTCATATGTATCATGTGGCCGCTCTGGCAACATATGGAATAGAATCATTTTTTATGCAATATTGATTACATGTAATTCTTAATGAACGCTTTTTGTTACTTTACTACTGGTTTGAAAAAAAAAACTCTGTCCTTGGAAGAACTAGCAAGAAACCCAGCGGAACTTTTTTTTAATAAATTTTACAATGTGAAAGGTCACAAAATATTCACAAAATTAATTTTAGAAAGAGAATGGAAACCGACCACCTCACTCTCAGGGTTATTATCAACCATGTATTAATTTATTTTATTTATTTTTACATAACATACATACATAAACACTCACGCCTGTCACCCAGAGGGGTAGGCAGAGACTACAGACTTCCATTCGGCACGATCCTGACACACCTCTCTTGCCTCGTTCACATCCATACACTTACGCATACATGCTCGTCGGTAAAGGGTACTCCTAATTTGGCCCGTTTTCAATGAATCGCCAATTCGGTCGATAAATTTTCGCCTAGGACGTCCCTTTCCAACTCTGCCATTCACTTCTGCACCATACATTTTCTTTGTCACTCTTTCCTCATACATTCTTTCCACATGACCAAATCACTGAAGCATTCCTTTCTTAAAATTAGTCACCACATCATCTTGCAAACCACACTCTTCTCTTATTACACAATTTCTTACCCTGTCATTCAGATTCAGCCCTAACATACTCCTTAATGACCGCATTTCTACCCAACTTTCACTACCATACGTTAAAGTAGGGACCAACACAGCATTGTGAATTGCCATACGTGCCTTTTTCGACACATTTTGACTCTTCACAATAGAGTACAAGGCCCCATTTACTCTATTTCCCGCATTCACTCGTCGTTCTATATCCTTATCATATCTCCCATCCCTGCTAAATACGCAGCCCAAATATACAAACTCATCTACTTGCTCGATCAATTCCCTTCTATTCTTATTTCACAAATCGTTTTACTTTCTTCTATTTCAAAAACCATAACCTTCATCTTACTTGCGTTCACTTTCATACCCCTTTCTTTTGATGATCCGTTCGTTAATGTAACCATCATTTGCAACCTCCAGGTTAACTCACCCATTCTTATTCCGCATTCTTCAACTTTCATATTTTGCAAACAACTGTCCATAAATAGGTTGAACAGCCACGGGGAAGTCACACAGCCCTGTCTGACACCGTTATGGATGTCAAACCAGTCCGAGTAGACCCCGTTGATCCTAACACAAGCACTAGAGTCCCTATAAAGAGACTCCAATGCCTGCATCAAGCCAGCGCTCAACCCAAATGAGTTCAGTGTTTGCCATAGCAAATCCCTATCCACTCTGTCATAGACCTTTCCCAAGTCTATGAACGCACAAAAAACCTTTTGGTTTTTGGCCAGAAACTTCTCCATTTTTCCAATAGTTTCTTTCATGACCCTTTGAATCAGTACCTTAGCATACAGTTTTCCCACAATGCTAAGAAGGCTGATGCCACGGTAGTTTTTACAGTCTTGCTGCGACCCTCTTCCTTTATATACTGGGACTTTCACGGCTTTGCACCAGTCTACCGGTACCCGCTTCAGTTCCCAGCATAAATTAAACAAGGTGTGCAGCAGGCCCGCCACCACTTCCTCTCCAGCCCTTAGCATTTCGAGTGAAACTCTATCATATCCGGCAGCCATACCTGCGTTCATGCTTTTCATTGCTTTCATTATTTCATCTATACTTATCTCGCTACCTCTTTCCTCTTCTTTCGGTGTTTCTACTTCACTTAGTACACACCTTGTCTCCTCACTCATAAACACGCTTTCAAAATATTCCTTCCATCTCTTTAAACTCAAAACTTCATCATTCATAATATAGCCATTCTCGTCTCTTATAGCATTCATCATAGGCTGTTTTGAATGTCCCCTGGCAGTTCTTACAAGTTTCCAGAACATTTTAATATTTGCCTGGAAGTAATCCGATATTCTTTTATCATTCTTATCCGTTCTTTGTTGCTTTTTTCTTTCAACTACTTCTTTAACTCTCTTATTAAGATGTCCAAAGACTGCCTTTTTTCTTTCAATATCACCATTCGTATCGCTAGAATTACCAGCCTTCTTTGCTAGTAAATCTAGCCATGCTCTCTTCTTTGATTCAACTTCCATACGTATCTCATCATCCCACCATAACGTATTATTTTTCCTTTCATTCTTTCTCTTACTAACACCACATACTTCGGTAGCTGCATCCACTAAACCTTTCTTTACATTTTGCCATATATTCTCCAAGTCTAACTCCTTCATACATAATTCATCCAAATCACTTATATTTTCTTTCAGTCTACATTTGAACTTGTTTTTATCACTTTCATCTTGTAACCTTTCTGTTCTAATACGCTGTAACGCAGTGGTAGACACAGACGATCGATGGCGCCAACGCCTGAATAGACCATTAATTCGGCATAAAACTAAATAATGATCCGTTCCTACGTTAGAACCCTGGTAAAACTTCGTATCTACCACTGCGCTCCTCAATCTTTCATCCACAATTATGAAATCTATCATGCTTCTATCGTCACCTCTTTCACAAATATACATGTGAATCCTCTTGTGGCGAAAGCAAGTGTTCGTCACAAAAAGATTCTTTTCCATACATACGGTGAAGAGACTTTCACCATTCTCATTTATACTTTCATCACCAAACGTTCCCAATATCCTTTCATAACCAAGCCACCTCACCCCAACCCTTCCATTAAAATCTCCTAGCATAATAATATTTTCATTTCCCTTACCCTTCATTACCATCCTTACCATTTCCCAAAACTGCTCTCGGATATAAGTGGGCTTAGACATGTCTGGGGCGTACGTCCCTAGCAGAAACAGCTTCTTTAAGCCCACTTTCATTCGTATCCATAACAGTCTTGGGCTTACACATTCATACTCTTTCACACATTGGCCCATTCTTTCTGAAAGGATGATACCTACTCCCTGGCATGCCCGCTCGATTTCGTCTACACCAGACCAATATGCGGTATACATGCCATGTGTAGTGACACACTTCCCCTTCCGTTTCGTCTCATTTACGCATAACACATCTATTCCTCTATCATACATCATATCGCATACTTCATCCATTTTATCATTCAGTGCCCCACATACATTCAACGTAGCCAGACGGGCCTCTGCAATCCACTTTTTGCCTCTCCGGGAGACAGAACGTGACGGGTGGCGAACCTCGTCGCCGGTTTTCCTCCCGGAGATTCTTCGCACCCCTGCCCCATTAAAGGGGCGCCGGGAACTCGGGGCCATTTCTTTAATTCGATTCCTCATGGTGCAATATGGGGTGATATATTTAACGCCGCTACCACGGCGTGGAGCCGAGTCTGTGGTATGGGCGTGTATTATTATGTGCGAGCAGCTATGTAGGTCTAGGTAAAGAGACCAGTATCAATGCGACCTATAAGATCTAATGTGATCGCTGCTATGGCTATAGTTCACTGCTAAGCCCTATGTCTTCAATGAATTGAAGGAGTTGCTTAGCCGTGAGCAATTTCACTTCTTCTGGGCGGAGTAGATAGGGTCCCAGATGATTACGTTTGTGCATTAAGGGTCCGCAAACGGTTAGGATGTGTAGAGGCGTTTCTTCCGTTATGGAACAGAACCGACACATACTTGAGTTGCTTAGTCCCAGGATGAACATGTGCTTTTTAAGACAACAGTGTCCAGTTAGGGCACTTGCCAGAATGCGCAATTTATTTTTACTTAATCCCAGGGCTTCTGAAGCAAATTTATGATCAAAAACCCGGATTAAGGTTTTAGAATGTTTAAAGCCTGGTGTATCAAACCAGATTTTAAGTAATTTATTGTGATAAAGAGTTTCAAGGGTCAATCGGTCTAGGATTGAGATTCCACAAAATGGCTCGGGTCCAAATTGTGTGCACTTTGAGCCCTCCCGTGCAAGTTTGTCGGCAAATTCGTTGCCTACAATACCCTCGTGACCCGGAACCCATCTTAAAACGACCCTGTTTTTACAACCCAGGGTGTTTAAACGGTTCACGCAGTCTCCAACTAGCTTGAGTTCACTAAGTTTTATCTCAGCGCTAGGAGTGCTGCTTGACTATCAGAGTTTATGTAAGTTTTTTGATTGACGTAGTGTTTCTGCAGATTGATTTCCGCACACCGAAGTATGGCGAAAATTTCTGCCTGGAAAATAGAGGTGTATCTACCCAAATTCATACTAAGTTTGAATTTGGGGCGTTCCCCGTAAATTCCAAAGCCTACGTCGAGGCCCATTTTAGATTCATCGGTATACCATATGAGGCTACCGACCTCACAGATAACCTGGCCATTCAGCCAGTCTTCTCTGGAGGGTAATTCCACTATATACTTTTTATCAAAAGTGTATAGTGGACGCATGATATCTGAGATCGTGCATAAGACCGGTGATTCCTTAATTGAGTCGAGCATGGATCTCAATCTGTAGGAGAGCAAGCTCAGACCGCCCTGGGCGTTAATCCTATACAAACTAGCTCTCGCCTCCTTGTCTAGATAGAGATCAAGGGGCGTTAGGCATAGAAGTGCATTAAGGGCCGCTCCAGGCGATGATCGCATAGCTCCAGTTGCCATTAGGCAGGCAGTCCTTTATAGAATATTTAGTCTATCCGCAGTCGGTTTTTGGTTGGCCTTGTTACACCAGACAATACAAGCGTAGGTGAGAATCGGCCTCACTATGCTGCTGTACAGCCATAGGGCCATAGTGGGACGCAAGCCCCAGTTGTTCCCGACCAAACGACTGCACGTACCTAAAGCAATTTTTATGGCACACGTTGCTAAGGTGAGAGTTCCACGTTAGTTTTTGGTCGATTGTTACGCCCAAATACTTAACTTCCGTGGAAAATGGTACTTATTTACCATTAAGTTTGGTTGGTTTAATTTGTCCAACCGTCTCTTTTTGATAAAGGGTCTTATAACAGTTTTATCAGCATTAACTGATAAACTGTTATCCCTTCACCAGTTATTTATGGTGTTTAGGGCTCTTTGTATTATTGACGATAAAGTACTTTGGCAAAAGCCCCTTGCAATGATCACAAGGTCATCAGCATAACCCAATGTAATATGCGTAGGTCTGCCATTTTCTATACCTGACGAGAAGATGCGTTGTAATTTCCCGAACGCTGCCCAGCCGAGTTGAATCCGTCGATTGAACTCTCGGTCGAAGTTGGACTTACCTAGCCGGACTAATTGTCCCAGGTAAACTTACTCGTCAACAACTTCGAGCTTAGTGCTCCCAACAACTACCGGCATAGGTGTGACATGGACATTAAACATGATCTTTGTTTTGTCCATGTTCATCTTAAGACTTATCCATTGGAAAGCACTATTGAGGTCATTGAGCATAGTGCTTAAGTCCTCCAGCGATTCTGCCATAAGTACTATATCGTCGGCAAATCGAAGGTGAGTAATGTACTCGCCACTGATGTTAATACCGTATCCTTTCCAGTCCAGTAGCTTGAAAACGTCTTCCAATGCAGCGGTGAAGAGTTTCGGGTAAATAATGTCACCCTGTCTTACACCTCTCTGCAGTTGGATAGGTTTCGTACTCTGATTCTGTACTCGGATAGCCATCGTAGCCCTACTGTACAAACACTTCAGCACTTGGCACCGCTGAAGAGACTGTAGCACCACCCTAATTTCGACGGAATCAAAGGCTATCTCATAGTCCACATACGCCAAGCAAAGTGGCAGATTGTACTCTTCGGACTTGTGTACAATTTGCCGAAGGGTATGTATGTGGTCTATGGTACTAAAGCCTTTTCGGAAACCGGCTTTTTCGGGAGGCTGAAAGTCGTCCAGTCTGCGTGTGAGACGATTCGTAATGACTCTCGAAAACAGCACGTAGACGCAGCTCAGATGGGATATCGGTCTGTAGTTCTTCAAGAGGGCATTGTCACCTTTCTTGAAGAACAAGAGCACCGCATTTCTGCTCCATGCCTCCGGAGTAGTGCCACCATGGAGGACGGAATTACAGAGCCTCTAAAGGACTTCGAGTTCCGGCTTTCCACCCGCTTTCAGAAGCTCCGCTGTAATTCCATCCTCGCCCGGGGACTTGCCGTTTTTAAGGTGATGGAGAGCCATTCTAATCTCGCTCAGACTGACGTCCGGGATATCATCGGAATAGTGTCGGATAAGACCCGCTCTTGGATCGTTACTCACACTTGCGTGTGGCTCCAACGATGATGTGCACAGCTGCCCATAGAACCTCTCAATCTCACTCAGAATCTCAGGTGTCCTGGAAACGATGCTGCCACACTCAGTCTTCAGCTTTGACAGTTAGCTCTTACTGGCAGACATATCCCTGGCAAAGACTTTGGAGCCCTGGTTCCGCACAATCGCTTCTTCAATACGAGCAGTATTAAATTTGCGTAAGCCTCGCCGCATGCATTTGAAGATCTGTCTTTTCAGTTGCCTGTATGCTGTCAAATCTGTTGACGATTGTAGCCTCATCTCCCGTCTAACAGCCATGAGATTAAGAGTGTGATCGGAGAGATTTTGTGTTTTTCTGCAACCGGTGTTGCAAAACATAGCTCCGATGGCAAGGACAGTTTCCATGGGCTTGTCATTCATATCGTCCACTGCATTTCAATCATCTAGGCACTGAAAGTTACGTTGCGGATGTCAGTGCTACTAGAAGTACGCAAAGGAAGGAAGGGAAGGAGTGACGTTGCGGATGTCAGTGATACTAGAAGTACGCAAAGCTTGTCGCGAAATAAAAATTAATATCTACGTCTAAAGTTGTGATATCGATGTTTTGAAACATTTTTTCTGGACTTTAAAAACTGGTGCATATGTTAATAAATTAATCATTTGTGTGTGGTTAAGGATTGTGGTGAAAGAAAATTGAAATAAACATCTAAAAGTGAAATATAAGAGGTACCTTTATTAATAACTTTAATGTACTTCGTCTATTTACCCTCGAACTACAAAGTGTCAATTACAATATAAAGTCGGCGACACCTAGTGATAATCATCTGCATCATTACATTGCAATTAACTTAAACTAACGCGATGAAGTGCAGTGCGTGCGGTAAGTTTATGGCGGCGGCAGAGGGCGTTACGTGTCTTAAATGCGATAAAAAATCACAAAGCGCCTGCGTCAAAGTTCCTGAAGGTGTGCAGGTCCAACCTACTTGGCTGTGTCCGGAATGTAAAATACGGACGCTCCGAAAGTCAGATCAGAATACGCCTGTGCGAGGACTTAATTCCGAGAATATTATCAATAAAGACGAAGAGAAACCCCAAAGCCCTGTGGCGCAAAAAAAGTCTGAAAGAGTCGGAGCTAGCTCTTGAACTACGTAAATTTAGAGAAGAACTGCGAGAAACCAGGGAAGAATTTAGATCTTTCCGACAGGAGATGTTTGATTTGCGTAATTCCATAAAATCGTGTGAAGAACGGCTAGATACATTAGAAAACAAATACATCCGTCTTGAAGAACAACAAACCCCAATGGACCCAAAAATGTCTGCGGCAAAATTCAGGATCTCGAGACGATTATTGCGGACTTAAGAGCAGATTTAAATGATCGAGACAAAGAGCTGCTGTACAATGATATCGAAGTCACAGGCATTCCAGAAGAGGGCGCAGAAAATGTTCTACACATTGTGACTGCGTGTGCTACTAAGCTGGGCGTAACCCTAGAAGAGCGCGATATAGTGAGTTGTGTGCGATTCGGTCTTATGCGCGACGAGCAAAGTAGGCTAGCGAAGCCCCGGCCCATAGTCGTGCGGCTGGCGCGCAGGCACACGTGGGACACTCTGCTGCGGGCCGCGCGCGTGCGCCGCTCCTTAACTACCGAAGGTCTGGGTCTCCGCTCCGAAAATACACGAGCCTTCTATATAAACGAACGGCTTACTAAATTGAACCGCAATGTATTTTTTAGAACTAAGGAATTCGCTCGCGATTTGATTGGCGCTACGTATGGTCGAAAGAGGGAAAAATTTATACTCGTCGAGAACACGGAACATCGTCTTATCGCATAAAAAGTGAAGTAGATCTCGAGAGGGTTTTTGGAACAAATTCAGTTGGGGCTATCGGAAGCAATGGAAAAAAAATATAAAAGTTATAATTATCTGAATTTTTTTTAAATATTAACTTGTTCTGCTATTGCTCATTTTTATGTAAGTCGTTAATAATTGTGTCTGTATTTTTATTTAAGAACTATTTTTGGATTCTATTTCTGTCAAATGAAATATACTATGCCTATACTCGTATGTTTAATAATAATATATCCTGGTTAGTTCCGGCACAAATTTCTAACATCAATGTATTGAAAAGACTCACTAGCGTTTTGTCTTTAAGTTCTGCAATACATACATACAGTAATTACTATACGAGTACACTAAGGTACAAGAAAATTTACTCAATGGATAACTATTTAAAAATTTGTGATATCCCCATAAATATTATTTATTCTATCAAATCACATAAAATTAATTTTGTTTGTACAAGAAGCAAACTAAAGTAAAATTTTGCGTCGGAATCTATTATGTCAAATAAATATGTATATATAAAATTCGTTTATGGCTTAAAAGTAACGTAAAAGTTGGTCTTTTAAATGCATGGTCCCTTGGAACGCGGCACGATGAATTTATTGTCGCAATGCAACGGCATAGTGTTGATATCATGGCCATCAATGAGACGTGGCTGCGGGAGGGCGAAGAGGGGCGCGCGGCCGCGGTGCCCGGCTACCGCCTGCGGCACGCGCCGCGTCCGCCCGACGTGCGCTCGCGCGGCGGCGGCGTCAGCTTCTATGTGAAGCGAGGCGTCGGCGTCCGCGAGCTGCTCCACCCCCCGGCCCCGCTAGTAGAATAAATGTGGATCTCGACCTCTAGCGGCGGAAAGCAACTCGTTATCGGTACCGCATATAGACCGCCGTGGCTGAATGTCGATACATTCATAGACGCGCTTACCGTTACTATGGGGACTTTTTCATGGAGCCAAAACTTACTTCTTCTCGGTGATTTTAATATTAATATGTTAAATATGACGCATAATACCACTATAAAGCTAAATAATTTTCTTACTTGCTTCAAATTGAAACAGCATGTAACTAAGCCAACCCACTTTACGGAATATAGCGAGACTTTAATTGACGTAATATGTACCGACATAAATGTAAACGCAGTTACTGTAGAACTTATACGTGCATATATAGTAGTCATGCTTTTATTACATGTCAAATCGATATGAGTAAAAAAAAAAAGCTGGCACCAGTAACAATAATGAGTAGGAGAATTTCTGACATAGACGAGGGAGACTTTCATAAGGACCTTACATCAATAAATTGGAAAGAAATTGAGAGTATCGCGGATGTAAATAATCAGGTACTGCTATTTAACACAGCCATATTTACACTATTTGAAATTCACGGGCCTCTTAGAAAAAAAAATATTAGACATCAGCAATTCCCGTGGCTAACCTTTAATATAAAATTGATGATGAAAAAACGAGATGACGCATACATGAAAATGAGAAAAAGTAAAAACGACATACATATTAAATAATATAAAGATCTAAAAATCTACGTCAATAACGCAATATATAGAGAAAAGCAAGCCTACTATAATATTTATGTTAATCGTAATACAAATAATCCTATTTCAATGTGGAAACATATAAAGTCCAATGTTAAGATAAAACCAAAACACAATATCCCGATAGACTTGTTTAACGATCCAAATAAAATAAACGACTATTTTTTAAACGTGCCTGGAAATAGAAACATCTCGTTGTCATATTTAACGTACTTTGAGTTCCACTGCTGCGTTAATGACATATTTGAGATAAAGGAGGTAGATGAACTAGAGGTACTAAAATTCATTAAAAGTTTAAAATCTAAAGCCATAGGCATTGATGGGATTTCTCTCGATATGATCCGTATGACCCTACCGAAAACACTATCAACTATTACTGCTATGGTGAACAAATCCATTAACTCTAAAACCTATCCGACATTATGGCAACATGCGTTAGTCAAACCCATACCTAAGAACTCAAATCCACTGTCTGAAAAAGACCTTCGGCCCATCAGTATTCTCCCCTGTGTCTCTAAAATTATTGAAAAAATTGTCGCAGAACAGCTAAACATGTATTTATATAGAAAAAAAAATCTACTGGAAATGCAGTCGGGATTTCGTAAGAACCATAGCACCACGACGGCCCTAGCCCAACTTACTGACGATGTACTAACCGCTCAAGATGAAGGAAAAGGCACAATACTAGTATTACTAGATTTTTCTCGTGCATTTGACTGTATAAATGTTTCCCTTCTCTTATCAAAGCTTCATTACTATGGATTCAGTAGCAGTGCAGTACAATGGTTTGATAGTTATTTTAAAAACCGACTACAAACTGTAGAACTGAGCGATGACCGAGGAACATTAATACGTTCGCAATCAAAAAAAATCAAAGCCAGTGCGCCCAAGGATCGAACCTGGCTCCAATATTGTTTTCAATTTACAGTGCCGACTTAGTAAAAAACATTAAGCACTGTAAATTTCATTTATACGCAGATGATTTGCAAGTCTACATATCATGTAATCCGCGTGATACTCAAGAAGTCGTTAATAAAATCAACGAAGACCTCGAAAGTATAGCCGCGTGGTGCGACTCAAACTGCCTTGTACTAAACGGAACTAAATCTAAACTACTAATTATGGGTTCTAAAAATCAAATAAAAAATTTATCAGAAAGAGGGGCATGCATCCAAATTCGAGGGGAAATCGTAGAACGTGTAAATGAGATTCGCAATCTGGGCTTACTAATGGATGACAAACCACACGTTTGAGAACCACATACTAAGTACTAGCAGAAACTGCTTTTATAGGCTTAAATTTCTTTATCAAATAAGGGAGTTTTTAAATTCGGATATTCGGGTAAAATTGTGTGACACACTTGTCCTTTTGAAATTTAATTATATGGACATTGTATATGGCCCGAGACTTTTAGCGCGGTCGCGACGTCTAGTGCAACGTGTTCAAAACGCATGTGCAAGATTTAGTTTTACAATACCGCCCCGCACGCATGTCACCCCTTACATTAACAATGCCAAAATGTTAAAAATGGAATATCGCCGAAAACTGCACATGGCAACTCTCCTATTCGGGGTATTAAAAAATAAAACACCTCCTTATCTTGCTGACAAACTCATATGGTCACGTGATTTAAAAACTTATAATACGCGCATCAGAGGGAATACTCTCGTCGTGCCTCGTCACCGCACTCACGCTTTCCGAGGAAGTTTCAAATACGCCGCATCCAAGTGCTGGAACGATATACCGCCTCCTTTGCGAAATCTGAAAGCAGTACACACATTTAAAAATAAATATAGAACACAATTACTGCAAAGTCAGATTGACTTTGATCAAAGTTTATAACGCTTTGCATGATTACGTACCTCATCGTCGTAGATTATTAACAACGGAGCATTAAAAATCGTCCTCCTGAATGCGGCTTTTGTCTTCTTATATACTTTTATATTCTTCAATAATTACATAGTGTAGTATATAGCCCTATATAGTATTTTAATAATCTCCCCTTTTGTAGTGTCCCCTTTTGTATAGACCTTCTAAGAGCATCTGAAAGCAACATAAACGGGACGTGCTGTGTCGAAGTGGCATTCGACCTTGAACGCTACTCTCTCCCTCTCACTTAAAACAGTTACTGTCTCTTTCCCCTTTGTTGTGCATAATTCTGTTATCATAATTCTGTTTAATACATAATAAAATGAGTATACATATAGCACTGATTTCGGTAAGTTACTGGTTGGACACACTGAAAATCAGCGCCATGGAAAAAAAATTCATGGCATTATGCTGAGTGTGCTCCTGTTGACGCCCAGATGACGCCTTGACACATACTAGTATAGGTATTGTATAGTTTGTTTGTATAGCCAATATTATTTGTAAATTATGTGTTTTTTTATGTTATCTCTGATGGCGTCATTTTGGAGAATAAACCTTTCTTTCTTTCTTTCTGAAAGCGGTTACGTAACTCGAGCTGAAAGGTTTCGGGATTCTGGATTAGAGCACGAGGGGGACGGAGCGTTGACTTCATTAGACGAGACCTCTCCAACTTAACGTTTAGGTTCAGTGTGCCTCTAACCATTCGGTGATCGCTGCCAGTTTTCACCCTTGCGATCACTGAGACATCACTGAACAGTTGGCGTCTGGTCGTCATAATGAAGTTAATCTCATTTTTTATCGAACCGTCGGGGCTCGACCAGGTCCTTTTCCTGTGGGGCCGCTTCTGGAAGAAAGAGTTCATAATAAAGAGTCCCTCTTTCTCCATGAAGTCGACCAGCTGCTGGCACCTACGGTTCCGTTGCCCTGCTCCAAATCTCCCTAACTTCAGCTCACCGCTTTCTCTTGTGCCTAGTTTTGCGTTGAAGTCTCCCATCAACACCGTGTAGTGGGTTTTGGAGGAACGCATGGCTCTGGAAATATCCTCATACATTTCCTCCACCTCCTCATCGGTATGTGCCGAGGTTGGTGCGTAGACCTGTATGACCTTCAGCGAATACCGTTTGGTGGTTCTGAGTATCAGGTACGCGACCCTCGTCGACACACTCCCAATCTTTACAACGTTGTTGACGAGAGACTTGTGGACGATAAATCCGACACCTCCTTGGGACAGATGGTCGCCCTCCCGGTGATAGAACAAGTTGCCGGACTCGAGCATTACCGTGTACTTCCCTCTCTTTGGACCTTGGATAGCCCAATAATATGCCAGCGCAACTTGTCTACCTCTTCTTCCAACTCCAGTATCTTCTCGTCAGTCCTCAGGGTGCGTGCGTTATCTGGTGACAGGTCGAGTCGTCGTAGGTGGCAACCGAACCTCCACCGGAGATTCTTAGCACCCCCTGCCCCGCCGGTACCATGGTCGCCTCTGTAGCCAGGAATAGTTGGGCCGCCGGGGACTGGGGGCCGTTTGTTTGCGTCGTTACTCATGGGGGGATATTTGCTATAGTTACCACGCTTGGCGAGCGGGTTGGCAACCGCAGTTTTTATTATATCATTGCTGTTATCAGGAAGATGCTGCTGCCCATCTCCTGCCTGTCTCCTTCTGTCGCCTCTTACGACACCCACGGGAAGATATGTGGTAGTGGATATTCTCAACCGCCACTACATGGCAGCCGCGACTACATCTAATCTAGTTTAACGCTCTGAAGACAAAAGTGTGCACGTTGACCGCTAAAAAGAACCCCTTTGTCGCATCTCCTCAGTTTCAAGGCACTGCCGTTGTTGCCTCCACCAGTATCGTAATCCTCAGCGTCGACATATCGAGTGACGTGCAGTTTCGCGGTCACTTGAAAGAGAAGGCCAAATTGGCCTCTCTCGTCATCAAACGCTTGGCGTACTCAGTAGAGCGGGATAGTATTTTATGGTGGTTCACCGCCTGCAACTTTACAAGGCGCAGAGTTGGACGCACATGGAATACTGTTCCCATCTCTGGACTGGGGCTCCCCAGTGCCAGCTTCTTCCATTTGATCGAATCCAGCGCAGAGTTGTTCGAATCGTCGTTAATCGAGCACTTTCCGATTGGCGTGACTCCCTGGAAATGCGAAGAGATGTTGCATCTCTTTGCGTATTTTATCTTTTCTACCACAGGGATTGCTCTGAGGAATTGTTCGAGCTATTTTCAGCCGCACAATTTCACCATCACACACCGTAACAAATCTCACGATACCATCTATACCATCTGGATGACTGGCGATCCATCACTTTACGATATAAAAGAAGTTTTCTTCCTCGCAGAACTTCTTTGTGGAGTTGACTACGACCAGAAATTTTTCCGTACAGATTACGTACGACTTAGAGACCTTCAAGTAAAGAATTGCAATTCCGCTGGTGTTGCAGTAGTTCATGAGCGGCGTTAATCACTTACCATCGGGTTATACGGCTTACCTGATGGTAAGCTTGTTTTCCCTTTCTCCTATAAAAAAAATATAATTAATATAAAATAACAAAGATCACTTCAAAACATTCAGAATATACAACATTTTTAAAGAACGTGATCATGCTGTACTTTGCCTGACTCCCTACCATCCAGACCTGAACCGAATAGAAATAATATGGGCAGCTATAAAGGGTTATGTAAGTAGCAAAAACTAACGATGATAAGTGCCCCGTATTCCGATTGGAAAAACCTATGCGACAAAGTCAAGAACATCCAAGAAGCTCAAGTTAAAAGCATTCTTTTCGTCGATAAAATTGCAGAAGATATCTTAAATTTCAACCACACACACGGACACACGCAAACGCACGCACACTCACGCACATACACACACACATGCTCAGGCACACACCCACACACACACACACACACACGCACACACACACACATACACATACACACACACACACACACACACACACACACACACACGCACGCACGCACGCACGTACGCACACATGCACACACCTACACACACGCATACACAGGTTTTAAAATTGGTTTATTTACATGTAGCTGTCATTATATTAGGGAGATCGCTGACTCTCGTAACACAGGTTTTCTAACCTAGCTCGGGAGTCAGAGGCTTAAATAATATTGTAACGAATTTTATGCCAATAAAGATTATTATTATTTTTGTGGTATCTATATAATTTTCTCATCTGGTTAGGTTCTATAAATGTATAATTTTAAGTTAAAATGAAATATCAATAAAATAAAATAAATACAAAAAAAAAACATAAATAAATAAGATCCAACCAGATGCTCTCGGCAAGGGAGACCAAACGGCCGAGGGTAAGGAGGAAAGGGAAAGAAACCGGCGGACGATGCGGGTGGTATCAAGGAGAACCGCCTTTTGTATTTGAGCTCAGAGCGGTCCGTCACGGAGTCCCAGCCGCCTCAGATGACCCAAGAGGCTGACTGGGATTAGCCCATTCGCAGAGACGACTACAGAAATAATTTCGGTCGGTAGACCACCCCACATGTCGGTCACCTCGTGAGCCAGGTCCAGATATTTTGATTGCTTATCTGTTTCGGCTTTCACGAGGTTCTCGTCATACGGAATGGTAATGTCGATCAAAAATATCCTTGACTGTACCCGGTTCATCAGCACAATATCAGGCTTATTCGCAAGAATAGTCCTGTCTGTGATGATGGCTCGGTCCCAGTAGAGCATGGCGCGGTAATTTTCGAGCACGGCTTCCGGCAAGTACTTGTAATACGGCAATTTTCGGTTCACGAGACCGTATTTAAGAGCGAGCTTCTGGTATAGAATTCTGGCTACTAGGTTGTGCCTGTGCAAGTACTCAGAGTTAGAAAGCGCCGAACAACCGGAGATGACATGCCTACGTGACTCCCCGGGATGGCGACAAGCTCGACAGACGCCGACAGTGCCATCCTTTAGGATGTATCTCCGATAGTTGTTGGTCTTAATAACCTGACCCTGTGTTGCACAGAGAAAACCCTCGGTTTCCCCGAAGAGGTCACCGAAACGTAGCCAGTTGAGGGAGGCGGCTGTATCTACGTGAGGCTCATGTAGAGTCCTGTAGTACCTCCCGTGGAGCTCCTTCTCCTTCCATACGGTCTCCCGGTCGGAAATGCTCTGTACTGCCGGGTCTTGCCATTGCTCGTTGGCTAAGGATAGAGGGGTAAGTCCTTTATCACTAGAAATGACGTCACTATAGAATGGATCATCCGATCTCGCCAGGAAGTAATGACGGAGGCTGCAAATTTCGCGATTATGCATGGTGAACGCGCTCAGGAAGCCACGCCCACCATGTTTTCGCGGCAAGTACAACCTCATTACCGACGATCTCGGATGATGCATCCTATGGGACGTCATTTTAGTGCGGACTTTTCTATTCAGGGCGTTAAGTTCAGTCTGAGTCCACCTGAGTATGCCAAAGGTATACATGAGGACAGGCATGACCCAACCGTTATATGCATGTGTCTTATTCACACCGGACAAAAGGCTGTTAAGCACTTTGGTCAAGCGCGCATAGAACACGTCGCAAACTGACTGTTTCATTACAGCCTCATCGATACCGATGTTCTGTGACATACCCAGGTATCGGTATGTTTCAGCCTCGGAAAGGGCCGTTAAGATGACGGGCATAGATAAGTCTATGCCCTCAGATTTAGCAACCCTTCCCCTTTCACCATGGAGGACCGCACACTTATTCGTCCCCAGCTCCATTCTAATAGAATTGCTAAATTCACAAGTGATGTTTAGCAATTCCATAAGATGGGAGCGACTAGAGGCGAATAATTTGAGGTCATCCATATAGAAAAGGTGGGTCACTTTTGTACCTCCTTTTCGACGCTGAAATCCCCTCCCGGAGCCGTCCAGTAAAGTACTGAGAGGGTTGGAAAAGAGGCAGTACCAGATTGGACTCAGACAGTCGTCCTTGAATATACCCCTTCGTATCCTTATGCAGCTTTCCGCAGCCATCATCCGCTCGCCTAGATGATAGAGGATCGTACTCCACTGCCCCATACACTGCTCGAGGAAGTCTCGAACTGTACAGTCAATCTTGTACATCTCGAGGACCCTCTTTAGCCATGTATGGGGCACTGAGTCAAATGCCTTTCTGTAATCTATCCAGGCGGCGGAGAATTTCCGACGGTTGCGTTTCACCACTTTGCCAATGCCGCGTTAATGATGAGTGCTTCCTTGGTTCCACGTCCACCGCCACGACATCCATTTTGAGCGCGCGACATCACCTGATTTGAGTCCAGGTGACGAGCGATTCTCGCGCTCAAAATGGATGTTAGTGTCTTGTATATGGTCGGTAGACACGTGATGGGGCGGTATTAGCTCGGGTCTGTGGCACCCTGATCTTTAGGAACCAAATGAGTGATCCCAGTAGTGAAGAGGCTTGGGAGCGACTTCTGGTTGAGAGCCTCTTGAAACTGTCAGGCGAGCACAGCGTGACACACCATGAACCCCTTCAGTCAGTAGTGATGCAGCCCGTCAAGCCCCGGACTTTTCCAGTTCGGGGCCCTAACTAAGGACCGCCTCAGCTACGTCATCTGGCGTTATGATGACGGGGTCCATGGGCGTAATACCCGCACACTGACTCGCCACAACTTCCGTTCAAGGGCCCTCGCAGTGGTTTACGGGCTCTGACCAAAGGCTGCGCCATAATGCGACCGTGTCGGCCTGATTTGGTGCTGGGCCCGTTCCGCTTACTATTGGTCGCTCCAATGATTTATAAAGCCTCTTCTGATCACTCTGGAAGAGACGATTCTGGTTGAACCGTGTCGACTCCTCGGTATATCGCCGAATTCGCTTTCCTCAAGCAGCGATTCTTTGCTTCAGGTCGTCTATGCGCTCCGTCAGTTATTATTATTATTATGTGGGGTACCTATATAGTTTTCTCATCTAGTTGGGATGTATAAATATATAATTATAAATGAAAATGAAATAAATACAAAAATACATAAATAAATGAAAGCCGAAGCAGATGGAAGCCCTCGGCAGGGGAGACCAAACGGCTAAGGGTTAGGGGGAAAGGGAAAGAAACCGGCGGACGATGCGGGCAGTATCAAGGAGCACCGCCTTCTGCATTTGAGCCCGGAGCGGTCCGTCACGGAGTCCCAGTCGCCTCAGATGACCAGAGAGGCTAAATGAGATTAGCCCATTCGCAGAGACGACTACAGGAATAATTTCGGTCGGCAGACCATCCCACATGTCGGTGACCTCGTGAGCCAGGTCCAGATATTTTGATTGCTTATCTGTTTCGGCTTTCACAAGGTTCTCGTCATACGGGATGGTAATATCGACCAAAATATCCTTGACTGTGCCCGGTCCATCAGCACAATATCAGGCTTATTCGCAAGAATAGTCCTGTCTGTGAGGATGGCCCGGTCCCAGTAGAGCCTGGCGTTTCTCGCGCATCACGTTGTTTCCCGTCCGCGGGCTCTTAGAATTCGACATCAGACGTTTCAGATCTTCGATTTTGACGACTCCGTTGTTGCCGGCATAAGCAACATCGTCCGCGTACGAAGTCGTGGGCAGCAGCTAGTAGAAGATAAAATCACAAATTTTGGCACAAGTTCTGGTATCCACTTGAAAATTATATAGAATGTGTCATGCCAATGAGTGAAAGTAGATGAATTTTACTCCATTAAATTTATATAATTATTCCTTTAAACAATTTCTTTAGTAATATCTAAAAACCAAAAATAAATGATACTATATGAAATATAATAATTTGAAAGAAAATCGAGATTATTTTTATGATATTTCATTATCCGTTTAATCAAATAACTTCAATCCAATTTCACAATGCATAAAAAATATATTTAAATACGACGAATTCACGCTTTATTTTTAAAGTTTTTTGAACTTCTCGGGAAAACACTTTTGTCCATAATTGTACTTGCGCGAACGACTGCCATTTTGGTTAAACTTATGTGCCACAATCTTGTACTACTTTGTATAATTATGGCTATTTTTACCGTATTTATACACCAGCTTTGAACAAATTATGCTCAAGTTTCATGTTACATTATGGTCGAGTCTGTTCATTAGCAAAACTATTTATATGGGCTGTATTTCTCATTTTATGTACCGAACAATTAAACAAAACAATAAATAATTAGGATGGTCCAAATGATGTCGATGCTCTCCTAACGAGTTTCAATCACAACGACCACTTCTGAGTTATTTTCGAAGTGATATAAAACTATGGTAATAAATTACGATGAAAATAAACTATAGAGAAATTTAATTGAAGAAAGCCGACGGACTGAATACCAATATAAAACTGCAGCTACTGTATACCATAATAGTTAGTAACAAAAACCATGGCACTGGCATCGAGGCATTCCATCTTAATTTTTAGGAGCCACAAGGTGTTTAATCGAGGTTAGATTTTGGTATATAAGGTACCACCAAATCCACTTTCTATGGGCTGTTTTGTCACCGTTAGACGTAAAGGTAACAAATAAGAATAACTGATATCAAGATAATTACGTCAAAATAGCTGCTACGACACAGTGTCACAACATGGGCCTAATCAAAATATAACCAGATCATCAATTCATTATTACACTAATGTTATCTGTGATTTGATTCCAAGACGTAGCAGCAAAGTATTCTAACCACTATGAAACGTAGCTTAGTAACAAACCTGGAAATTTTTACAGCAATAAATTTAATCTATTGATAATAACTAAACAGAGCGCGTGAACGAAAATGCAAAGGAAAATCCCGTTTTTCATTTAATCCAGAAAATTGTTAAACTTAGAGGAGAATGTCATAATAATTGGTATTATGAATTTTAATGGAATTACCTACTTATAATTTATAATTAACTTTTGCATAATTGTAAACCATTATTAACATAGATAAGCGAAACCTATTATTTCAAACATAACGAAGAAATTTCAATAAAGGCAAATTTTGATTGGTTTGAATGAATAAAACTAAATTTACGGATTTTATCGCGTTTATTTAATTACTATTACTTATTTTTAATTCCCGAAGTTTCGGGTGCTTTACAGCACCCATGGTCACGGGGGGAGGGGGGACTGAGATGTTTGACGTCCCAATGTCATAGTATTAATTTTTCGGTCCGATCTACGCAAAACGAGCTCACAGTATCTCGAAGTCTTGCAGTGGTATGCTTAGGTTTAGGTTTAATAATAATAATAATATTCCACAACTATCACACAACGCCATCTAGTCCCAAGCTAAGCAGAGCTTGTGTTATGGGTACTAGACAACTGATAAACATACTTATATATTTCTAAATACATAAATATTATAGATAAACTACACCCAGACACGGAACAAATGATCGTGCTCATCACACAAACATTTGTCCTGGGTGGGAATCGAACCCACGACCTCCGTCATAGCAGTCAGGGTCTCTAACCACTAGACCAACAGGCCTGTCATGCATAATGTTAATTAAAGGATCCCAAGCAGATGGCAGCACCCATCCATCTTCTCTATTGAAATAAGGATGTTTTTTAATTTCAATAGCCTCGCGTATCATCCTTGGTAGGCATCGGGATTCTTTTGCGAGGATTTGTGGTTTATCAAATCTAATGATCGTGATCGCTACCAAGCTATTTCTAATTTGTCTTATGATGTTAATTGTAAACATGATTGTAAGCTATTATTGAAAAAAAAAATAGGCCCGCTGGGTTTCTTGCTAGTTCTTCCCAGGACAGAGGTTTTTTTTGCGAACCAGTGGTAAATTAAAAAAGTGAATTTCAATAAGTATTGTTATAATCTACATTAAATAAAAAAGTTTCTGTTTCAATGTAATGGTGGGGACGATCTTGAACGAAATATAAATTAATCAGATTTAATGATGAGATGAGAAGTAAAAGTAGTTAAATAAACGCGATAAAATCCGGAAATTTAGTTTTATTTAATGTGTAGTGTTCACGTAAATTTCAGAAATCTTTAGGATTTGAATGATTTATATAATACTAATACTTTTTATAATTTGTTTTATGGATAACTTTTACCTAACGATTGAAATGAAAAATGAATGTTAATAGATTGATGGATCCATTGTATTTTTTTGCCTTATTTACAGTTCAAAAATATATCACCGATGTTTACCAATTTTGTCAACAATATCATTATTATTAGAAAATAATTATAAATAAACGTGATAGAGCCATGCTACAGTTATATTAGTAGTATAGTTGTAGTACGAATGGGTCGGCTCGACCGGGGAAGGACCACGCTCTCACAGAATACCAGCGTGAAATAGTAGCTTAATGCTGCTGTATTTCGTATGGTGAGTGTAGAGAACCGGAGACCCTTTTTACTGGAAACGAGGCATTCCATCTTAGTCCTCACGGGTGACAACGCATCTGCATTTTGATTCGTAATCGAGGATAGATGTGGATGTCTATGGGCCACAGTAACCACTTACCATCAGGTGGACTGTGTGCTCGTTTATCACCCTATCTTATAAAAAAAAAAACTTAGTTATTTATGTCAAAAATGATACGAACTCACTACGGCGAAAATTCAAATTGTATATATCTACATTCAATTTATTAATTTTGTTATTTGTGTCGACTGACAAAGAAAATATTTCTAAGATTAATGTGAAGTACGCCAACACGTATTATATTTATATTAAAATATTACAACAAGAATTTAAGAATATAATTAAACTAAAATACAAATCATTACAATGAGCCCTCACAGCGCAGGGGATAATAGCTGTAATAATATAAGGATCTTGTACTGCCTTTTTGAATTTTAATTCGTTTAGATACCATCTATCTTTTTATTTATGTAACAAAAAGAGAAATATAAAAAATGTTTTTGCAAATCTAAAATAAATTGTTTATCTGTTTTAAATAAATATCTTCTGCCCATGAATTCGCTCGCTTGGAAGTTAAAAACTCAGAGCCCAAGTTCATCTTCATTTTCTGCCAAGTCTTGCAAGTGTTGGGCATTTGGTAGTCTCAGTTAACATACATCTATCATGCTAAATCTATAGAATGTCTAAATGACCCGCCGCTTTAAAAATCAAACCAAGGAACTTATTAATGGTCTTATTGTTGAACTGTATGTAGTATTTTAAATTGAAATACTAAATTATTTTGAAATAATTAGTATACTTGGTATCACAACAACACTTTCCTTGAGCTGCTACAATTAGAATAGCGGCCTTTATAATATTTCCCCAGCGCCGTGTTGCTAACTTTTAGTTCCAGCTTATGCGTAAGCAAGACCGTTAACTCCATGAAGTTGAAAAACTAGACAGGGTTGGCGGTAATATGGTCTTTGCTTGTCACTATAGTATCTATCTATCGAAGATTAAATCTTTTTTTTTTCATTTGTTGTGTATTAAACAATATCGACGGATTCATTTCGGCTGGGCAGCGTTCGGGAGATTACGACACATCTTATCGTCAGGAAATTGTACAACCAGTGCTGTTGCCAGTAATGACTTTAGGATCTGAGATGTGGTCCTTCACTGCTGGCCTGTACCTTGATGCTCAAGGTCGGTAAGCGAGCTATGGAGAGGGCTATTCTCGGGGTTCACTAACCTGATATACTTAGTAATGAGGAACCAGTAGAACCAAAGTGACATCACCCAAAAGATTAATAAGCTGAAATGGAAATGGCTCAGCCATCGAAGAACTGACAAGCAGTGGTGAAAAAGGTTCTCGAGTGGTAGCCTCGTACCGGTAGGCGAAGTGTAGGGTGACCCTCTACTAAATGGAGTGACTACCTGCTAAGACGTGCAGGAAGTCGATGAATGCAGGTGACTTCGGACCGTGCATTGTGGCACTCCCTGTGAGAGGCCTATGTTCAGCAGTGGACTAGTAAAGGGCTTTTATGATGATGACGATTACGAAACATTATTAAATAAAAACTAATACAAACGTGCCACTTAATAACTAATAGTCTAATAATGAGTTTAACTGTGACATCTATTGTCTTACCGACTAACACGTCTAATATTATTTGATTTATTTTACTGATAGATATGCACTGACCTCTCACGTAAGCAATCCTAATTATACATATTTTTCAAAACCTGGGGAAAATGTTCAATAAATTCATCTTTTGTCCCCACTGGATGGTAAAATTCATATGTAAACTGAACCTTAGAAATAGAAATAGAAACTTTTTTATTCAATGTAGATTATAAAAATACTTATTGAAAGTCACTTTTTTAATTTACCACTGGTTCGCAAAAAAAACCTCTGTCCTGGGAAGAACCAGCAAGAAACTCAGCGGGACTATTTTTTTTAATAGTAACTTACAATCATGTTTACAATCAACAACACAAGACAAATTAGAAATAGCTTGGTAGATCACCCTTCCCAGGGGTTATTATCATCTATAAATTCCTTAATATTATAATAACCCTTTTTATACAAACTTAGTTTAATAACATTTTTGAACTTTGTGTATGACAAATTTTGTATATTTTCTGGGATTTTGTTGTAAAAGCGTATACATCGCCCCAAGAATGAATTACTGACTCGGTGGAGTCGAGTAACTGGTACTACCAGCTTGTGTCTGCTCCTAGTATTTACAGAATGAATATTACTTATTTTCGCAAAACTACTTTTATTTTTGTGTACGTACATTACATTTTCATAAATGTATTGAGAGGCCAGAGTTAATTTATTAATTTCCTTAAATTTTTGTCTCAGTGACTCTTTTGATTTTAAATTATATATTGCTCTAATGGCCCTCTTCTGTAAAATAAATATAATTTCAGTGTCAGTCGCGTGTCCCCATAGCAAAATACCATACGACATAATGCTATGGAAATAACTAAAGTAAACTAATCTAGCTGTTTCAACACTGGTAAGAGTTCTAATCTTTTTTACAGCATATGCTGCAGAACTAAGTCTGCTAGCTAGTTTTGATATATGGGGGAGCCATTGAAGCTTTGCGTCCAGTGTGATTCCAAGAAAAATGGTGGTATCAACAAGACTCAGTTCCTCCCCATTTAAAATTACATTAGTATTGACATGTTTAACATTAGGAGTTACGAATTTCATACATTTAGTTTTAGTTCTATTCAAATGCAAATTATTAACATTAAACCAATTGACTAACTTAGCTATAGCATTATTTACTTCGTCGTAATTTAATTACTGTCGTTTTAATTTGAAAATTAATGAAGTATCATCAGCAAATAATACTATATCATGGTTATCCCCTACTATGTAAGGTAAGTCATTAATATATACGAGAAACAGAAAGGGGCCGAGAATTGAGCCCTGAGGCACGCCCATTTGTACAATCGACCCGGAAGAACTCATACTATTAATAACAACTTTTTGTGTTCTGTCACTTAAATATGAAATAATTAATTTAAGAGCATCATTTCTTACACCGTAGTGTTGAAGTTTCCTGATTAATGTTTCATGGTGAAAACATCATGGTTTCATCATGGTTATCATGGTTTCGAATGCCTTGGATAGGTCACAGAACACACCCAAAGCATCCTGTGAATTCTCCCATGCATTAAATATATATTTGATCAGCTCAACACCAGCATCAGTTGTCGAGCGACCACTTGTGAAACCAAATTGATTTTTATGAAGTAATTTATTTACATGAAAAAAAATTAACAATTGATCAAGAATGATTTTTTCAAAAATTTTACTAAGTGTTGGCAGTACAGAAATAGGTCTAAAATTAGCGGGGTCCAATGTACTACCAGATTTAAATAAAGGTATTACTTTACTATGCTTCATTAAATCAGGAAACACACCAGATTTGATACTACTATTAAAAATAATAGATAGTTGAGGTGCGATTGTATCTATTATAGACGCAATAACTTTAACAGAAATCCCCCACAGATCGGCGGTTCTCTTAATATTGTTACGCGCTCCAGTCGACGACACAACTAGCGCCATCTAGTGTCAGGAACGAGAGCGAGGGGAGCGTTGCAATTTATGACATCACAAATCTTTCGACCGACAGCGCCACCCGAAGAACTAGAAAATCTATACTCGAACTCTCGGTACCTTGCGCGTGTTTACTTGAACATTCCGGATATTTTGCTAATTTAAATAAATAGGTGGCGCAAGATGCGATCGAAACAGAGTTGAACTCAGCGACACAAGCGAAGCTTCGGAGCGGAATTAAGTGAATTAATGTGTGTAATTATTAGTGTTTTTAGTTTTAATTTGTGCAAAGTAAATTAAAGTGTTAATTTAGGTAATTTTATCGGCAATTTTTATTGTCACGAACCCTAAGCTCGTAACAATTGGTGTCAGAAGTGGGATAAAATAATGCCGATTTTACCCAAGGAGGAAACGGAGGGTGTCCGTACACGAAGTCAACGCCCGCAGGAGACGGACCAGAGGAGATTTGGTGGTGCAACGCCGCAGATGTCTGAGGGCCAGCCGCCGGCCACGGAAGCCGGTCCGTTAGCAGCTTCTACGTCTGTGGCACCTGACTTAGGTGCTCTGATGGCCATGCTACAGAAGCAGCTGCAGCGCGGACAGGAGGAACAGGCTCGCTGACAGGAGGAACTGGCTCGCCGACAGGAGGAACTTGTCCGTCGGTTGGAAGAGCAGCTACGGGGTGGACAGGATGAACAGGCCCGCCGACAAGAGGAACAGGTCCGTCGGTTGGAAGAGCAGCTGCGGGGTGGACAGGATGAACAGGCCCGCCGACAAGAGGAACAGGCCCGTTGGTTGGAAGAGCAGATGCTTCTCATGAAGGACCTTCACGCTACCTTCGGGAAAGAGATAAGAGAGGTGAAGGATAAGATTGCTCAACATGATAACCGCCTGTCGGAAGCTGAGACCCAAATCAACCAAGTTAAGAAAACGCTGGATGAACTCAAACTTGGGGATGGAACTATAGCTCCCGTAGTAGCTTCAGCACCTTCGCTACGTGGGTTCAAGGTGCCACCGTTCGACGGGACTTCTTCCTGGTCGGCCTACAAAATCCAGTTCGAGGCCGTCATGGAGGCAAACGGCTGGAATAAAAGCTAGGCCATGACTGCACTCACCTTAGGCCTGCGCGACCATGCCTTAACCGTGTTGGAAGCTCTTGGTAAGAAAGTGACCTACGAGCAGCTCCTTGAGGCATTGGAGGCGAGATATGGTGACGCTCACCTGGAGCACGTCTTTCGCGCGCAGCTTAAAGATCGCGTGCAACGTAGCAATTAAAACCTGCAGCAGTGGGCCCTTGAGGTGGAGAAGATGGTTCGAAAAGCATACCGGTCTGTACCTGCGCTCATTTAAGGGAACCTGGTGCAGACATTCATCGACGGCATCCGCGACCTAGAAGTCAGAGCTGCTGTGAGGCTCGGGCACCACGAGACGCTTTAGGACGCCTTGGCCCATGCACTGGAAGTGGAAGCCGTGCGGCAGGATCACCGTTCCCATCGCGTCAGGGAGATTGCAGCAGCTATAGTTCGCGACCGCAACAAAGGATACAGCCCTAGGTGCTATGGCAGTGGGAAAAGGGCCATATTCGATCCAGCTGCCGTAAACGAACCCTAGAAAGGGAAGGTGAACGATCCCAGGAGGGTAGTGCGGCCAAAAGCACCGCCCAGCAGCAGCAGGGAAACGAATAAAAGCCAGAACTGCGGGGCGGGTGCTGGCTGATGTTAAAAGAGCCCCAAGGATCTCGATCTCACAAACCCATGATGGGAACAGTCTAATCATCAAGGGCGAGGTCAACGGAATGCCGTGTAAACTGACTATAGACACTGGAGCCTCTCGTACGGTTGTTAGTTCCCAACTTATAAGTCAGTTCCTTGGGGACTCCGCATACAACCGAGAACGCATTAATTTGGTAACAGCCACCGGTCAGCGTATACCCGTCCGTGGAGAGAAGGAGATGGAATTGAAGCTAGGCAACGTGATCTACCTGCATAATATCATCGTGGCTGATATAATGGACGACTGCATCCTAGGCCTAGACTTTATGAGGAATAATTGTTGTGAGATCGACGTTAAGCAAGGTGTTTTGAAATGTGGACAGGAGGAACATTTTATGGAAGGTGCGTTACCAGGGAACGTGTACAGCATTAAGAAGATTGTTCTTCCGCCGAGATCGGAAACGATTGTTCCGATTGTTAGTCTTCCCCGAAACGCTGGGCAAGCTCACCGTTGTGTACTTGTGGAAAGGGTAAACAATGACCTTCCATGGAAAGTAGCTCGAACCTTGGTCAGGACCACTGACATCTCAGGAGTACGTGTGCTGAACCTTTGCGACCGGGACCAGATTATAGAAAAAGGCACACTAATTGGTACTTGTGAGGAAGTGGATTGGTTACGTCGGTGCCAATATATATCGAGTGGGACCCCCAGCAAGGATGCAGAAACGAGAGTGACCACACTTTTGGAAGACTGTCACAGTGTTCTCTCCCCAAACGAATTGGTCAAGGCGAGGAAGTTGTTACTCAAGTACGCCGATGTATTCTCATCAAACGATGCTGACATAGGAAAGACTGGTTTAGTTCAACACAAAATAAACACAGGTGAGGAATTGCCTATTCGTCAGCGGCCAAGAAGATTGCCGGTAGCACGTGAAAAGGAAGTGGAAACCATGATTGAAGGAATGGTGAAGGATGGTGTTATTGAACCTTCCTCTAGTCCATGGTGTTCACCAGTGGTGCTGGTGAAAAAGAAGGATGGCAGCATGTGGTTCTGTGTTGATTACCGCCGTCTGAACGACGTTACAAAGAAGTACAGCTATCCCTTGCCAAGAATTGATGACACGCTGGACATGCTTACAGGAGTAAAATGGTTTAGCACGCTGGATCTAAAAAGTGGCTACTGGCAAGTTGAAATTGACCCTAAGGACAAGGAGAAAACTGCGTTCTCGACGGGAAAGGGGCTGTGGCAATTCAAAGTAATGCCGTTTGGGTTGTGCAATGCTCCAGCAACGTTTGAAAGGCTGATGGAACTTGTACTTACCGGGCTAATTGGCGATGCCTGTCTGGTCTACTTGGATGACATCATCATCGTGGGCCGTACGTTTGAGGAACACCTTCAAAACCTGGAACGCGTGCTTATGAAGATTCAGAGTGCCAACCTCAAGTTGAGCCCGAAGAAATGTTCACTATTCCAACGGCAAGTTAACTTTTTGGGGTTTGTAGTATCGGAAGAAGGTATCCGCACAGATCCAGAGAAAATCGCCGCTGTCAAGGATTGGCCGGTTCCAAAAGACAAGACGCAGGTTAGGGCATTTTTGGGTTTGTGCTACTTATATCGGCGATTTGTAAAGAACTTTGCAGATATAGCGAAACCTTTGCAGAATTTATCCGAGGAGAAGCGACATTTCTGCTGGGATTAAAATTGCAATATCGCATTCCAGGAGCTCAAGGACCGTCTGTGCAAAACACCTGTTTTGGGATACCCTGACGCAAGCAAAGAATTTATGGTTGACACAGACGCAAGTGATATAGGACTTGGCGGTGTGCTGTCTCAACGGAATGGTGACCAAGAGGTAGTGATAGCGTACTTCAGCAAGTCGTTGTCAAAACCGGAAAGGAACTATTGTGTCACAAGACGCGAATTGCTCGCTGCGGTAAAGTCGTTGCAGCATTTTAGCAAATATCTTCTGGGACGAAAGTTTCACTTACGAACTGACCATGCTGCACTAAAATGGCTATTGCAGTTTAAAAACCCAGAAGGACAAGTTGCGAGGTGGATCGAACTACTGCAGGAATACGACTTTGAAATCGAACATCGCAGCGGGAAATCTCATGGCAACGCAGATGCATTGTCAAGAAGACCTTGTCCTGAGGATTGCAAACATTGTACTAGGCAAGAGAGTAAGGAAGTGGTATCCGTGAGGATGCTCAGGGCAGACCACCTCAGCAACGAGTGGAAGGACAGCTTACTACATGCACAGCAGGAAGATCCGGACATCAAGCCGATTCTGGAATGGATAATGGCCAGTGCTCCCAAGCCCAAGTGGAGTGACGTCTCAGCGATGAGTTCGACCACTAAAAGCTATTGGGCCCAGTGGGACAGCTTGCTGCTTCAGGATGGAGTTCTGTGTCGTAAATGGGAAAACGTTCGGGGAGACAGCTGTCATTTGCAAATGGTTGTCCCTAAAGCTAAAGTACCGGATGTTCTACAGCTGTACCATAATGATTGTTCAGGAGGCCATCTGGGAGTTAAACGAACTCTACTGAAAATCCGAGAACGGTTTTACTGGGTCCACTGTCGAAACGATGTCGAGGACTGGTGTCGCAAATGTACAAGTTGTGCGGCTGTAAAGGGACCTCAGACTCGTAGTAGAGGTGCATTGAAGTTGTACAATGTGGGTGCACCATGGGAGATATTAGCCATTGACGTGGCGGGGCCATTTCCGGAGAGTGAAAGCGGTAACAAGTATTTCATTGTTGTGATGGATTACTTCACTAAGTGGCCAGAAGTCTTCGCCATTCCAAATCAAGAAGCTTCAACAGTTGCAGATAAACTAGTTCATGAAGTCTTCTGTCGTTTTGGAGTACCTTTAGAGATTCACAGCGATCAAGGAAGGAATTTTGAGTCTCAAATATTCCAGGAAACTTGCCGAGTTATGGGTACTCATAAAACAAGAACGACTTCTTATTACCCGCAATCTGATTGAATGATGGAACGATTTAATCAGACATTGGAGAGGTACCTAGCAAAAGTTGTAGACAATCGGCAACGAGATTGGGACAAGCACATACAACCGTTTTTGTTGTCATATCGAAGTTCTGTTCACGAAAGTACAGCAGTGACACCAGCTTTCGCAAACTTTGGAAGAGAATTACGGCTGCCTGCGGACCTGATCACCGGGATACCACCTGATGCCCCACGCAGTATAACCGATTATGCAAATGACTTGCGGAACAAAATGAACGACATTTATGAGCACGTCAGACAATCGGGCCAGCAAATGTCTGAGAAAATGAAAACCCGGTACGACCGAAAAATGAACAATAAAGGGTTCAACGAAGGTTCATTAGTGTGGTTGCACAATCCAGTCCGCAGCAAAGGGAAATCTCCTAAGCTTCAAGCTAAATGGGACGGCCCGTACCGGATTGTAACCAGGATCAACGATGTGACCTACCGGATACAGAAAGGCGCAAGAGGGACTCCTAAGATCGTCCATGTGGATCGCTTGGCGCGTTATTATGGGACCGATAATGCTCGGGACGAGCATGTCTTAGGAGGAGGCAGTGTTACGCGCTCCAGTCGACGACACAACTAGCGCCATCTAGTGTCAAGAACGAGAGCGAGGGGAGCGTTGCAGTTTATGACATCACAAATCTTTCGACTGACAGCGCCACCCGAAGAACTAGAAAATCTATACTCGAACTCTCGGTACCTTGCGCGTGTTTACTTGAACATTCCGGATATTTTGCTAATTTAAATAAATAGGTGGCGCAAGATGCAATCGAGACAGAGTTGAACTCAGCGACACAAGCGAAGCTTCGGAGCGGAATTAAGTGAATTAGTGTGTTTAATTATTAGTGTTTTTAGTTTTAATTTGTGTAATGTAAATTAAAGTGTTAATTTAGGTAATTTTATCGGCAATTTTTATTGTCACGAACCCTAAGCTCGTAACAATATCAATAGTCTTAAAATATTTTACAATATCTTTTGATGAAACTTTATGAAATGTTAAATTCTTTGTACACACATTTACATTTTGTTTAAATAACGATTCGGCGACGGTAGGAGAAGAATTCAGTGACTTAGTAGTTAAGATCGGAATATCAGTAAAATATTTCTCAAAAACCATTGCAACGTCCTGATCTGATTTAGTTAATTATATTGTTAAAACTTAACTGGTAGTTTGAATTGCGAGAGTTGACCTTACCAGTTTCACTATTAATTATACTCCATGTCATTTTAATTTTATCAGAAGCAGTCTTTATTTTGTTGCTTAAATACAATGACTTGGCTAAGGAGGACACTCTTTTAAATATTTTGGAATGATTTTTTACATATTCCCTAAATTCAACGCTAGGATTATATGACCTTTCATTGTAAAGTTCATATAACCTTTGTCTACTCTTATGGACTCCTACTGTCGCCCATTCATTAAATGCTTTACGATTATTCAAGGAGAATGTTTTGGAAGTAAAAGTATTATTAAATTCATTGCAAATGAGCTTAAATAATGTTGCATACAAAAAATTTGGATTATTTTGGTATGAAAGTAACGGAAGTTTTTTTACTATGTTACTTCTAAACTTCTCCAAGCGATGTGCATTTACTGGAAAAAACACTACTTTTTTATCTACTTGCTTTTTGTGAACATAAGGTAATGAAACAAATTGTCCACAGTGATCAGAGCTCAATTTTTGAATTATACATTTATTGAACGACTTAACATTTGTAAAAATGTTATCTATACATGTTGCACTAGATTCAGCAATACGTGTTGGCTCCAAAAATAAATTAAAAAGACCATAAGATTTAAACAATGATCTAAATTTAATATTAGTGGAGGAAGCTTCTAGGAGATTGATATTAAAGTCTCCACATATTACAACAGATTTATTCTGTTTATTAAGCTTAGCGAAAACTTCCTCCATAATTTTTTCAAAAGTATCATATAAAGAACATGGGGGTCTGTAAACGCTCACAACAATGAGGTGCTCAAACTCAACACATGCCATTTCTACAGTTTGCTCAACAGAGAGGCTCACAATATCTTTACGTTCTTTATATGATAATAATTTACTAGCTAAAATTAAGGAGCCACCTCTTAAAATCGTTTCTCTGTTGAAAGAACTGAGCACCTGGTGATTACTAAAGTTAAACATTAAATTATGAGCTTTTAACCAATGTTCAGTAATACATAAAATATGAATATTGTTGCTATTTAAAAACAATTCAATTTCTAGCTCTTTGCCTATCATGCCTTGTATATTCTGATGCACCAGGTGTAAACAATTTTTATTATCATTTTGTGGAGTTATACAATTGCAACTATTAAGTATTTGTAAGCTACATTCTAAATTATTTAAATTATTATAACTGCTAGAGATTACCTCTATGGTTCATTTTCTAATTTAAATTACTTGGAACGGATTCCAAATTACATGTCAAATCATTATGCTGCTCAATAGGAGCAGATGTCTGGGTAGCCAAGTCCTTGGCTGAGTTAATATATAAATAATAAGATAGCACATTTGCTATCTGTCTTAAATTATATTTGGATAGGTAATACCTATCTGTAGTCAAAAATTTCTTAATTAAATTATTAATATCTATTAAATTAATTCTATTGGTATAATTGTTACAATTAAATGTCAAATTTAAATTATTGTTACATGATAAATTATTCATTAATAAATTTAAATCATATCTTATTTTATTCTCCTGTGGCCAACCCTGTATGTAAGGCAATGTAAACAAGATAATTTTATGTACATTTAAAGTATTGAAGTAATCAATATATTTTAATAATTGATTTTTGTTTACATTGCCTCTTCTCCCAACAAAAATTATTAATGTGCTATTAGGAGAGAACTTACTGGCTAAAACTTTATTCATTATATGACTAAAGGATGCTCCAGGCATACAATAATTACTAATCAATTGTCCTTTTAAATGGTTATTTAACATCATGCCCAAATGTTTACCTATGTCATCACAATACATAATAACTTTATGTTTTTTAATATTTAAACTACTTTTTAAGTTTTTATTCTGTGTTATGGCACCGTCATAGAGTGTTGGTGAAAATAAGGAGTCATTGCTATTTACACATATTGTCCTCGATGAGCATGGTATGGAGCGTTGATTCTCACTCTGATCTTTTATTAAGGAGTCAAAGCGCTCCTCATTGTATTTACATGACTTTACCAGATCATGAGACCTTACGAGCTGCATTCATTTTCTGTCAGTATTAGTAGGTTACTTGCATAGGGTCCTGATAATTTTTTATAGAATAAGGGTGACAAACGAGTACATAGTTCACCTGATCGTGAGTGAATGCTTTAGCCAATGGACCATTACGTTACATCCGAGGTCTACCAAATCGTAGGTAACAGCGGAGGCTGTCTGAGACATAATCACAGAGTTAACGCAGTCACAGTGTACTTTTATGAGGGTTTTTCTTTCTTTTATTAAGCTTGTCTATCAATTCCTCTGCGTTTTGATATTACCCTTGACTGAAGGTAAAAAAACGAAACGTCGGGATTTAAATATAAAATAATAAATCCATAAAGCAGTAAATGCTTTGAGTAAGCGAATTATTGATGAGTTTTATACATACTATCTATCTACCTATTACATATATACTTTATGACTTGTATACGTAATAATCTAAAATCTCTATAATACTGATGCAAGTGTATGAGCTCTCAGCAACCATCGAGAGTACTGGTAATGCTCCTGCTAGCGACTTTATAATTGGGTACGGAATAATGGATGGACTTACCATTATTTGTTGTTCACCGGCGGTTGACCGTCAGTTAGTAGTTCAATATCACTGAATAGAGAAGAATTTGAAAAAAAAAAGATGCTTACCATATACCTATATACATGGTTGACTACTAACATACATTGTTGATTTAAAAAATAATATTTTAATAAAAAGTAAAAACGGAGCTAAATTTCTTTGATGAACTATATTTCAGCACATACTTCGGAATTTATAAACGTGAAAATTATTTTATTTTGTCCTACGAATTTATTTTATTTTAAATTTTTAAATAGCTTTTAAAATTTTATTAAAAGTTTAATTTTGACTTTTTGAGTAGTCTGAAGAATATCTCGAGTTGAACTTAAATAAAATCAACGGAAATATCGTCTAAATAATTAAAATTGAATCCTCATCCATTCTTAGGTATAGAATTTATTTCATTAAATTTATAGGGCTATAAAAATATCTCTTAATAAGAAAATAATCATGATGCTTACTGTACATACATTATAAAAATGTATATACAGACGAAGTGAGAACTATTTTTAAAGTCGGCTGAAATATGTCCGAAGAAACTGTCTTCTGCTAAAAATGTTGTAACATACCAAATTCAGAAATTTGATTTCGTTTACAAATTTATGTGGTGTAATTTGTCTTTTTTAAATTAAAGTGACAAGGGAACTAACAATCCACCTAATGGAAAGTAACTACTATATAGCCCTTGAACACCTGCAACCAACTTTAAGCAAAGAAAACCATTGATGCGTTGTGACCACTGAGGTATAAAATGGAACGCTTCTCAATATGTAGATAAACTGGCTCTCTATCTAATGCTGCACAGCAACACAGCTGTGTTAGTCATAGAACTTTAGAACTCTGAGACAGAGCCTTTTGTAGGTGGTAGAGCCACAGTGCAGCTATATTATAAATCTAGCACAGCTTGACCGGGGAAGGACCACGCTCACACAGATTACCAGTGTAGCAAATAGCAGCTTAATACTGCTGTGTTTCATGTGGTGAGTGTAGAGATCCGGAGACCCTTTTTTACTAGAACTAAGGAAATCCATTCCTTAGTACTCAGGGGTTACAAGGCATTTGAGATTCGAATCTTAAAGTAAACTAAAGTTACAGCCTATATACGTCCCACTGCTGGGCTCAGGCCTCCCCTCATTTCTGAGAGGGTTTTAGGGCAAGGAAGTATCCGCCGCGCTGCCCGAATGCGTGTTGACGAACTTCACATGTCTTCGAAATATTTTTTTTCTTATTCCTCAGACATGCAGGTTTCCTCACGACGTTTTCCTTCACCGCCGAGCACGTGGTAAATCAGCACTTAAAATTGCAATTAACAATTTCATTGGTGCAAGCGGGGATCGAACCCGGGTTACTCGCGTTCTGTTATATTTACAACGTGCGTTAACCA
This sequence comes from Parnassius smintheus behrii, assembly GCA_036936625.1. Taxonomy (NCBI): domain Eukaryota; kingdom Metazoa; phylum Arthropoda; class Insecta; order Lepidoptera; family Papilionidae; genus Parnassius; species Parnassius smintheus. The sequence goes on along the minus strand of JAUPFT010000010.1, from coordinate 25,237,705 downwards.
CTGAGCTATCACGGCTCGAATCTTAATTGAGGATGAATGTAGATGTCTACGAGCAATAGCATCCACTTACCATCAGATGGACTGTATGCTCGTTTGTCACCCCTATTTTATAAAAAAAGACCTGCACCTATATTATACTACTGGGCGGAATAGGAGTTCCGTAACCTTATCTACAACGATTAAACGTTTAGATAATAAAAGGTCGGATATTATAAGTGTATAAATTACAAATATCCATTTAACATATTCGTAGTGTATTAAATAATTAAGTATTCACGGGAGAGAGGGGGTAATGAAATATAAGTAGTACGTAATACTAAGCATAGCCACATTATGTTGCTGTTTTATGCTGGTAGTGTGCTCTTTCCCCGGTCAAGATGACCATTCTGCAAATCTATAAAAAAACTGCTGTGGAGTGGCGAACTTACCCGCATATTTCGTTCCGTGGATGCCGTTGTCATGACTTAGTCGGCGACAATATAAGAGACCGTCGCTTGTAAGGCAGATGTAAAATATATAGACCAGAGACGCAAAGAAGTGTCAAAAGTGCGGTGCATTTTTGACGCTTTTTCTACTCATAATTCTGCGTTCACTAATCCTCCTATCAAGAGTGTAACAGATTATAGTTTCAACCACTCTTGGCATGTTGATAAAAGAAGTAGGAAATATTACCAAAAGCCATTGAAATCAAACATTTTCAGTAATTTTCGTTATGAAAATTAAGCGTTTTTTTGTATTTTAAACAGTTATTTTTAAACTTGTTTTAAGAACGTAATTAAAGTACAGTTTTGTAAACTGTATAACATAATTGAGTTTGTTATATGTATATATATATATATATATATATATATATATATATATATATATATATAGAGTGCACCTACGTAGGGCTTACGGAAAATTCATTTTAAGAAACATAAGTAATATTATAAATTTCTGATATTTATTCTTGTCGTAACAAAACCCGAATCAAGACAGAGAATTATTACTTGTCACATTAATTATTAAAGATGGCTTCCGTTTTAAATTAATTACTTCACGTCTTTTCCTACGTACATAGCCGTCTCGGGGGAAGTGTCGCTGTAGCTGAGGTGCATTTATCTTCGATTAATATTTAATAAGTATGTATGATTGCACTCCATTGGGCTAGACTGAAATACCTCTATACTTTTAATTATTTCACGATATTGTACGAGCTTGAGGTTCGTGACAATAAAAACTGCCGATAGAATTACCAAAACTTACACTTTTATTACCGAACACCAATTAAAACTTAAAAGACGCCAATAATTAATCACACTGATTCACTTTGTTGATCGAACAAGTAGATGAGTTTGTATATTTGGGTTGCGTATTTAGCAGGGATGGGAGATATGATAAGGATATAGAACGACGAGTGAATGCGAGAAATAGAGTAAATGGGGCTCTGCACTCTATTGTGAAGAGACAAAATGTGTCGGAAAAGGCACGTATGGCAATTCACAATGCTGTGTTGGTCCCTACTTTAACGTATGGTAGTGAAAGTTGGGTGTGGCAGAAGAAGCACGAGAGTAAAATGAACGCAGTAGAAATGCGGTTGTTAAGAAGTATGTAAGGGCTGAAACTGAATGACAGGGTGAGAAATTGTGTGATAAGAGAAGAGTGTGATTTACAAGATGATGTTGTGACCAGGATTAAGAAAGGAATGCTTCGGTGGTTTGGTCATGTGGAAAGAATGAATAAGGAAAGAGTGACAAAGAAAATTTATGTTGCAGAAGTCAATGGCAGAGTCGGAAAGGGACGTCCTAGGCGAAAATTTATCGACCAAATTAGCGATTTATGGAAAACGGGCCAAATTAGGAGTACCCTTAACCGACGAGCATGTATGCGTAAGTATACGGATGTGAAGGAGGCGAGAGAGGTGTGTCAGGATCGTGCCAAATAGAAGTCTGTAGTCTCTGCCTACCCCTCTGGGTGACAGGCGTGAGTTTTTATGTTTATGTGATTCACTTTATTTCGCTCCTAAGCTTCGCTTGTCTCGCCAAATTAAATACTTCCACCTCCAGTGCATGGGCCAAGGCGTCGTTAAGCGTCTCGTGGTGCCCGAGCCTCACAGCAGATTTAACTTCAAGGTCGCGGATACCGTCGATGAATGTCTGCACCAGGTTACCTTCAATGAGTGCAGGTAGAGACCGGTATGCTTTTCGCACCAGCTTCTCCACATCTAGAGCCCACTGCTGCAGGTTTCCGCTGATGCGCTGCACGCGATCTTTAAGCTGCGCACGAAAGAAGTTTTCCAGGTGAGCGTTGCCATATCTCGTCTCCTATGCATCAAGGAGCTGCTCATAAGTCACTTCCTCACCGAGACCTTCCAGAACTGTTAACGCCTGGTCACGCAGGCCTAGTGTGAGAGCAGTCATGGCCTGACTTTTATTCCAGCCGTTCGCCTTCATAACAGCCTCGAACTGGATTTTGTAGCCCGACCAGGAAGAAGTCCCGTCGAACGTTGGCACCTTGAACCCACGTAGTGAAGGTGTTGTAGCTACTACGGGAGCTGTAATTCCATCCCCTAGTTTGAGGTCGTCCAGCGTTTTCTTAACGTCAGCCATCACGCCGACCCGATTGTTCACTTGGTCAATTGGGTTTCAGCTTTCTCGATTCGGGTTTTAGCTTTCGCGATTTGGGTTTCAGCTTCCAACAGGCGTTTTCCATACTGAGCGACCCTATTATTCACCTCCTTTATCTCCTTTTCGAAGGTAGCCTGAAGGTCCTTCATGAGGAGAATCCGCTCTCCCAACCAACGGGCCTGTTCCTTTTATCCGCCCCGCAGCTGCTCTTCCAATCTGCGGGCCTGTTCCTCCTGCCGGCGAGCCTGTTCCAACTGCCGGCAAGCCTGTTCCTCCTGCTGGCGAGCCTGATCCTCCCACTGCTCTTTCAACCAACGGGCCTGTTCCTCCTGTTGGCGGGCCTGCTCGTCCAGTCGGCTAGCCTGCTCATCCTGTCGGTGAGCCTGCTCCTGCAGCATCACCATCAAAGTACCTAAGTCTTGTGCTGCAGATGTAGGAGCTACTGACGGGCCTGCAGCCGGTGGCTGGCCCTCCGATGTCTGCAGCGTTGCACCACCAATTCGTCTCTGGTCCGTCTCCTGCTGGCGTTGACTTCGGGTACGGACATCCTCCGTTTCCTCTTTAGGTAAAATCAGCATGATTTTATCCCACTTCTGATATCAATTGTTACGGGCTTGAGGTTCGTGACAGTAAAAACTGCTGATTGAATTATCAAAATTTACACTTTTATTACCGAACACCAATTAAAACTTAAAATACACTAATAATTAATTACTCTGATACACTTTGTTTCGTTCCGAAGTTTCGCTTGTCTCGCCAAATTTAATACTACCCCGATCACGGTATGCAGCGGCTTTAAATACACTTTTGCTTCGAAACATATAGAATATTTCAGTAGATACGGACGCCGACCGACCAGACGCAGAAAGTACGAGTTTGGGGCTTCTTGCCGCCATAACAGATTATCGGCGATTTGTGAAGAACTATATCTAACAAAACCTCTGCGCAAGATAACCGAGGAGAAGCGACATTTCAGCTGGGATTAAAATTGCAATATCGCATTCAAGGAGCTCAAGGGCCGTCTGTGCAAAACACCTATTTTGGGATACCCTGATGCAAGCAAAGAATTTATAGTTGACACAGACGCAAGTAATATAGGACTTGGCGGTGTGTTGTCTCAACGGAATGGTGACCAAGAGGTCGTGATAGTGTACTTCAGCAAGTCTTTGTCAAAACCGGAAAGGAACTTTTGTGTCACAAGACGCGAATTGCTAGCTGTGGTAAAGTCGTTGCAGCAGTTCGACCACTAAAAGCTATTGGGCCCAGTGAGACAGCTTGCTGCTTCAGGAAGGAGTTCTGTGCCTTAAATGGGAAAATGTTCGGGGAGATTGTCATTTGCAAATGGTTGTCCCTAAAGCTAAAGTACCGCATGTTCTACAGCTGCACCATAATGATTGTTTAGGAGGCCATCTGGGAGTTAAACGAACGCTACTGAAAATCCGAGAACGGTTTTACTGGGTCCACTGTCGAAACGACGTAGAGGACTGGTGTGGAAATGTACAAGTTGTGCGGCTGTAAAAGGACCTCAGACTCGTAGTAGATGTGCATTGAAGTTGTACAATGTTTGTGCACCTTGGGAGAGAATAGCCAGTGACGTGGCGGGGCCGTTTCCGGAGAGTGAAAGCGGTAACAAGTATTTAATGGTTGTGATGGATTACTTCACTAAGTGGCCAGAAGTCTTCGCCATTGCAAATTAAGAAACTTCAACAGTTACAGATAAACTAGTTCATGAAGTCTTCCGTAGTTTTGGAGTACTTTTAGAGATTCACAGCGATCAAGGAAGGAATTTTGAGTCTTAAATATTCCAGGATACTTGCCGAGTTATTGGTACTCACAAAAAAAGAACGACTTCTTATCACCCGCAATCTGATGGAATAGTAGAACGATTTAATCAGACATTGGAGAGGTACCTAGCAAAAGTTGTAGACAACCGGCAACGAGATTGGGACAAGCACATACAACCGTTTTTGTTGTCATATCGAAGCGCTATTCACAAAAGTACATCAGTGACACCAGCTTTCGCAAACTTTGGAAGAGTATTACGGCTGCCTGCAGACCTGATCACCGGGATACCGTATAATACAGTATAACCGATTATGCAAATGACTTGCGGAACCTTTTTCCTTCTTAATGAGAGTTGCGACTCATTAAGGAAGTTCCAGTACATACATGCGGGGCTCTACGATCTATTGTAAAAAGTCAGAATATACCAAAAAAAGGCACGTATGGCAATTCACAATGGTGTATTATTCCATATACGTATACGTATGGTATTGAAATTTGGGCGTGGCAGAAGAAGCACGAGAGTAGAATAAATGTAACAGAAATGCGGCCGCTAAAGAATATGTTAGGGCTGAATCTGAGTGACAGGGTGAGAAACTGTGTGATAAAAGAAGAGTGTGGTTTGTAAGATGATGCTGTGACCTGGATTAAGAAAAGAATGCTTTGGTGGTTTGTTCATGTAGATAGAATAAATGACGAGAGACTGACAAAGCAAATATATGCTGCAGAAGTGAATGGAAGAGTCGGAAAGGAACGCCGCGGGTTGTTTTTTAATAAGAACTTCGAAAATAAGTCCGCAAGCTAAACTATATGAAGAAGGTCTCGTAAACTTTAAGACTAAGATGATGTATAGGAAGCAAATAGTAAGTAATAAATATAATTTTAAGTTACAAAGTTTGAGGACTTCACCATAACCATGGAGCGTACGGAAATGATTTTCTGGATAATATCTAGATTAAAGTGAGAGGTTATCACCATACTACATCTTAAAGCTTCGTAATTTTCTGGCAGTGAAGTCTGGAGAACGAGTTATTCTCCGACTTAAATGGTGCAAATAATATATTTCAGATTTTCTGACTTTCTCTTTGGTTTAGTGGGTGTTAGCGCGTATGGTGATCATGAGGTGTTGGGTTAGAACCACGAAACAGACTAGGAAATATCATAAGTTAAAAGTAAAAACAAGAATTATGTTTAAATGTGTAAATTAAATAAAATTTACAAGGTTTTACGTCTGAAATAGAATTTATTTCATGAAAAAGTAATCGCGTCAAATACAGAATTTTCTCGTTTTTTTTTTTGATTGGGCTCAAATGAACACCAGTATAAAAGTTGTTACTATTAAAGAGCTGCCATACAGTAGAAAAATTTTTTAGAAAGTAAGTATTATATAATATGACTTTTATTTTATTAAGAGTTAACACACAAAAAAGTTAGACCTTTGAGATTTATCTTTGCTAGCGTCATTGAGAAAAATATACATTTAGTAGGTCAACATCAGTTGTAGGCAATGAATGCAATTCACTGATTTCCCTAGAGGGCAATATAACCGAACGAGTCTTATTTAAATCCTAAAGTCCGCGTGATATCAACTCTACAGTAAAATAATGTCAGAAACTTCTATCTTATATTGCATCCTCATTGCAGTAGCTATTATCGTGAGTTCTCAAACATCTTTGAAAGAAAACATAGTGCTCTAAATGTTTATTTCAATAAAAATATACCTGCCATTTTTTATTGTATGCGAAATGTGGGGCAACCCCCTACCCCCACTAGATTTAGCGGTGCACAGGTAAGACAGAAAGTCGATTATTGCAGGTTGCTTAAGAACGTACCTTGTAGCATTTTTGGGAGAGGTTTATGTTGAGTTTAAGTGTAAGGAGTACATTAACTTGCCCTCAAAGTGTCAACCTTACTCGATCCATTGTGTATGAATAAGATTTTTCAATAGTCTGATTGCGATTTATTCATTTCAAAACGCCGAACGTAATTCCGATAGATTGATAACGGTAACTATAGTGTTAGATTAGTAAATTAAAGTGGCAAAGGGTCGGCCATATAGCCAAGAAGTGACAACCGATGGGTAGCAAAGGTTCTCGAGTGACAGCCTCATACCGGTAGGCAAAGTGTAGAGCAGGAAGTGAATGGTTGTAGGTGGCTCAAGATCGTGCTGTAATCAGCAGTAGACTTATGAAGTATTGAAATGACCATGTATGATGAATCGTAGTCTGGCGGCTTAAGAATATCCATTAACCCATATCGTCCCGTGTGAGTCGTAAGAGATGACAAAAGGAAATTGACACTGGAGGTGGACAGCAGCATCTTACTAATACATCCCAAAATAATTAAAAAATGTGATTGCCAACCCGCCTGTCAAGCATGGCATCTATTAAAAGCTACGCGGTAATCTATAAAGAAGGCCTAATTTCAGCAGTGGACTTTTATGGATAAATGATATTGCTTTGTGCTCACCCCTAGTTAAGTGAAGTGAACTAAAGCTATCAAAACAGGTCACATTGGTTATACATGTATTGCAGCACCTGCATGTTTTTCTTCAACAGTCCGTAAAAGTCTACTAAAGGACATTGTTCTCTTCCGTTGTAGGAAGAACTTAGCTTAATCGTACTATGCACGTTCGCAATACAAGAAGTTTCTGCACCTCTGACGCTTCTGCCCGTGGTTCCTCTAGTTAAAAACGTCTAGAGACGGCAACGAAATTTTTATACCACCATGTATCGAACCACAACGCACCCTGAGGACTGACCAGAAGATACTGGAGTTGGAAGAAGAGGTAGACAAGTTGCGCTGGCATATTATTGGGTTATCCAAGGTCCAAAGAGAGAGGAGTACACGGTAATCCTCGAGTCCGGCAACTTGTTCTATCACCGAGAGGGCGACCATCTGTCCCAAGGAGGTGTCGGATTTATCGTCCACAAGTCTCTCGTCAACAACGTTGTAAAGATTGGGAGTGTGTCGAAAAGGGTCGCGTATCTGATACTCAATATCACCAAGCGGTATTTGCTGAAGGTCATACAGGTCTACGCACCAACCTCGGCACATCCCGATGAGGAGGTGGAGGAAATGTATGAGGATATTTCTAGAGCCATGCATTCCTCCAAAACCCACTACACGCTGTTGATGGGAGTCTTCAACGCAAAACTAGGCACAAGAGAAAGCGGTGAGCTGAAGGTAGGGAAATTTGGAGTAAGGCAACGGAATCGTAGGGGCCAGCAGCTGGCCGACTTTATGGAGAAAGAGGGACTCTTTATGATAAACTCTTTCTTCCAGAAGCGGCACTACAGGAAATGGACCTGGTTGAGCCCCGACGGTTCGACAAAAAATGAGATTGACTTCATTATGACGACCAGACGCCAACTCTTCAGTGATGTCTCAGTGATCGCAAGGGTGAAAACTGGCAGCGATCACCGAATGGTTAGAGGCACACTGAAACTAAACGTTAAGTTGGAGAGGTCTCGTCTAATGAAGTCAACGCTCCGTCCCCCTCGTGCTCTAATCCAGAATCCCGAAACCTTTCAGCTCGAGTTACGTAACCGATTTCAGTGCATAGAAGATTGCAATGCAGTGGACGATATGAATGACAAGCTCGTGGAAACTGTCCATGCGGTCGGAGCTAAGTTCTGCAAGACCGGCCACAGAAGAACACAAAAGCTCTCCGATTACACTCAATCTCATGGCTGTTAGACAGGAGATGAGGCTGCAATCATCAACAGATTTGACAGCATACAGGCAATTGAAAAGTCATATCTCCAAATGCATGCGGCGAGACTTACGCAAATTTAATACTGCTCGTATTGAAGAAGCGATTGAGCGGAACCAGGGCTCCAAAGTCTTTGCCAGAGATCTGTCTGCCAGTAAGAGCCAACTCTGACTGTCAAAGTCAAAACTGAAGACTGAGTGTGGTAGCATCGTTTCCGGGACACCTAAGATTCTGAGTGAGATTGAGAGGTTCTATGGGCAGCTGTACACATCATCGTTGGAGCCACACGCAAGTATGAGTAACAATCCAAGAGCGGGTCTTATCCGACACTATTCCGATGATATCCCGGACGTCAGTCTGAGCGAGATTAGAATGGCTCTTCAGCACCTTAAAAACGGCAAGTCCCTGGGCGAGGATGGAATTACAGCGGAGCTTCTGAAGCGGGTGGAAAACCGGTACTTGAAGTCCTTCAGAGGCTCTTTAATTCCGTCCTCCATGGTGGCACTACTCCGGCGGCGTGGAGCAGAAGTGCGGTGGTCTTGTTCTTCAAGAAAGGTGACAACGCCCTCTTGAAGAACTACAGACCGATATCCCTTCTGAGCCGCGTCTACGTGCTGTTTTCGAGAGTCATTACGAATCCTCTCGCACCCAGACTCGACGACTTCCATCCTCCCGAACAAGCCGGTTTTCGAAAAGGCTTTAGTACCATAGACCACATACATACCCTTCGGCAAATTGTACACAAGTCCGAAGAGTACAATCTGCCACTTTGCCTGGCGTATGTGGACTATGAGAAAGCCTTTGATTCCGTCGAAATTTGGGCGGTGCTACAGTCTAGTCAGTCAGTCTGTCGGTATATCGAAGTGCTGAAGTGTTTGTACAGTAGGGCTACGATAGCTATCCGAGTACAGAACCAGAGTACGAAACCTATCCAACTGCAGAGAAGTGTAAGACAGGGTGACGTTATTTCCCCGAAACTCTTCACCGCTGCATTGCAAGACGTTTTCAAGCTACTGGACTGGAAAGGATATGGTATTAACATCAATGGCGAGTACATCACTCACCTTCGATTTGCCGACGATGTAGTCCTTATGGCAGAATCACTGGAGGACTTAAGCACTATGCTCAATGACCTCAATAGTGCCTCCCAATGGATAGGTCTTAAGATGAACATGGACAAGACAAAGATCATGTTTAATGTCCATGTTACATCTATGCCGGTAGTTGTTGGGAGCACTAAGCTCGAAGTTGTTGACGAGTACGTTTACCTGGGACAAATAGTCCGGCTAGGTAAGTCCAACTTCGACCGAGAGGTCAATCGCCGGATTCAACTCGGCTGGGCAGCGTTCGGGAAATTACAACGCATCTTCTCGTCAGGTATACCTCGAAACCCGAAAACTAAGTTGTACAACCAGTGCGTGTTGCCGAAAGCCGTTACATTTTAGGGTCATATCCTACAGACTTATTTTACGACATTAACAGGACAAAATGAAAGTGATGAGTTATTTTACGCAGTCATGGTACGGTAAAAGCCAGCATGGTTGCCAAGAAAATCTGCCTAGCTTTATGAGTATGACCAAATGTTTTAAATACATATTAGCTAGAGCATACTTGGAAAGACTTATTTAGTAGCAAAAATGTTTGGATTTGAATGTAGTAGCAATGTAGGTAATTTATAAATCAATTTATATCTTTATAAGGGTTAGAGAAATGTCTGAGCGTATTAATGTTAGCGTGACGGCATCACGAATAATTCGGCTCGCATGGGCCAGAACTTTACTCGTACAAAACATCAGTTTTAAGTAGAACAGTTTTCCTGTCGTTTTTGGTATATATAAGTGATATAGTGGGCGCTTTATGCGTGGTAGAGCCACGTTGCTGCTATATAAAAATTGTTAAACAAATGGTTCGACTTGACCGAGGTAGGACCATGGTCTGACAGAATACCTGTCACACTGAATACCTGACAGAATACTGTGTTTCAAATTTAAATTAAACCAAACCGAAAATCTTCTTTTTTGTTAACAAGGTAGTTTGTTTATCATGATGGACTGTGTGTTGGATGTCATCCCTACTTTTATATAAAAAATACCGTTGAACCTACAATCCATTCCTGTAACTTCTCGCCAATTTCAATTGTAAAGTACTTCAAATTTCATCTCTTGCAACGTTTAAGTGCATTTTGATATTTTCGGGCTTTTCTTATTTTGACGCGGCTTACGGCAATCGACGCAGTGGTTGGTTGCTTGTTTTCTGCGCTTAGGCTCGGTAGTCTCCGGACGTGTCGGCTGAAATCACTCCCATCACTCCACTCTCTTAGCTCATGCACGTAGTAATATTAACTTTCACGACTCACCTGGAATACATAGTAATTCTTGGTGTTATGTATTTGGTCACTGTATTGGTGCTCTCGTTATCGTGCGTGAAGCGCACTGTCCCGGGGGATAGCTTAGTCTTACAGTGATGTTTATCGGACGCTTGTTGTTCTGCAAAGAGTGTTTTGTGCGTAACATTCCTTCTCGCGTTCCTCGTCTTCGGCAAACCGTAAGAAGAGTGACACATACCCGCTACCTCAGAGGCGGCCATATATTTTAATTTTAATTTTGTGTTGCTTGATGCATTAGGCAATAGCCAGGTACACACCATAGCGTACCAACGCGCTAGGTGTATAACCGTTTATTTTAGGCACACACCTCCCCCACCGAAAGGTGGAAGAGCTTGGTACACATCTGTGTTAACTTGTGTTAGCGTAGGACAAGATGGCGTCGTTTTCATATGACGAACTCTCCGATTTTCTACGTCGAGCCTTCCCTGACATTTGCACTGCGTTTTTAAAACAGCGCAAAGACAACCAGATATTTCATGAAAAAAACTCCTTCTTTCTTCACTTCGCTCCGATATCACCGTGCGTGATGAGCAGTTTCGTTTGCATCGGTGAACGAGGCTGCATCCCTTGCGCCATCCGCGGTGTCAGCCCGCGGCCCCTCTACGGCCTCCTTGCATGTTGATTCAGGCTCTGACTTGGAAGCAGAGAGGCGTAACCCGCCCAAGCTCTAAGACAAAGGCTTCACCCTCGTCCAGGGCAAAAAGCGCAATCGTGTAGCCCCAAAAAAGTCAGCTAAGGATAACTCGGTTCCCTCGTCCCCCACCGCCAAATCGGCTATAATGTCAGTCCCCGTGGAGCGCGCTCAACCCTCCAAGTCCGCGGCCAAGCCCGTAGCGAGAGGATTCCCTGCTGAAAGTAGGGAACTGCCGCTGCCGCCCATAGTAATACAAGACAAAACCAAGTGGAACAAGCTGTCCCATTGGTTGAATTCTAAATAGATATATTGCTTAAAGGTGCAAAACGTCAGCCAGGGCATAAGAATATTCATTAATTCGACCGAAGAATTCCGCAGCGTGACTAGTAACCTGCGCGTTGTGGAAATCATTTTCTACACTTACGCCTTACCAGAGAAGCGTAACCTTCGTGTGGTCGTTCGAGGACTCACCAAGCAACTCGAGACCGTACACATTTTAGACGACCTCAAGGTCCAAAATTTACCGGTACAGAAGTGTACAAAAAAAAACGATTCCTAGATCTATGACTTGTCATTCTGAATCTGTCTCCGAAAGGCAAGGAGATATTCAACGTCCGGCGTATCTGCAACCTAACTGAACTTGCTATGGAAGCTCCCCGAAATAGGGCCACTGGATAGTGCCACCGATGTCAACTTTATGGCCCCCTCCAAACGAGTTCCCGCCTTGACCTGGTGGTGGGGGGGGGGTTTGCTTAGTAGCCATGGCTTGGTCACCAGCGGTGAACAAAGAGCCGGCCCAAGACCACTCCGAGTGGCCTTGGCGAGCCTACTTCTGAAGTGCGCTGGTGGGCTTTAGCGAGAGGGGTGTCCTCTCACCATACCGCTGCAGCCGAGCTGAAGTCGCGGAAGAGGAGAAGTGTTGGTATGGCGATGCGCCACTTGCCCTATCCTCCACGACTCGAACGGGGCTGCACCGTTAATGTGGTGGTGGTGGGGCTGCGAAGGTGAGGGGTTTTGGTCTTGCGGGGCGCCGCTCTCCCTACCTTCCGTAGCCAAATCATGGTTGCCATGTAGCCAGAGCCGCCGCTGATGTCGAGAAGGTTAGTGCTTGTGAGTGCTAGTTTTCCTGTCCCCATAGGGTATTAGTCAGTGCGAATCCGACATAACCGGTCCTTACCCCCGCGAGGTGGGTGATCGCGGCACTACTGACTGCAACCGCAAGTTCGAGACGGCAGAGCCTCTCAGCTGAGTTAAATGTGCCGCGAAGAGAAATACCCAGCGAAATAAGAGCCGCGACGTAAACAGCGCGGAGGTAAAAGATATCTCAGACGTGCGAATCGGGCCAGTGTGATGCGATTTCAGTTGCCTACCCCCAAACACACACAATCTTCGGTAGCCTCTTCTGTGCCTCAAACACTTACAAAGCCCGCCCCCGCCGCAAGGTGGTAGCACTCCCGTGCCTTCCGCATCGAAACTCAATGCATGAGTAAGCCTTCAGCACCAGTCGCCTCACGGCTATTCCCCCCCCCCCCCAGGCCGCAAATCCAAGCCTATCCCACAAGGCTCATCTTCCTTCGCCAATAACTAAGTTCGTAGTCTGTGGCTTCATCAGCTACATTAACTTCGCTGAATTCCTTGGTCGGCAAGCTCCACGGAGCAACTTCCTTTCAGGACAAGCTCAGCGGTCTTTTCAATGCGCCTAATCACCTTTTTTAAAACCCATAATGGCGGTACACACGTTAGGTAGAATTAAACCATTCTAGCTCAGAGATCAAAAAGACGAGATGACGCTCTTCCGGCGCAACCACGACGTTATGTTAGTGCAAGAGACCTTCTTCAAACCTAGTCATCGTGATTCCAAGATCGTAAATTACACCTTAATTACTAAATGATAGGTTGACCAGCCCCAGAGACCTTGATCTACTACAAAAGGTCTTTGCACTGCGTACCGATCGACGCTCCTCCGTTAGCTAACATAGAAGTTTGATTACCTGACCTGATGCACCTGAGAATCTAACCGCTTCCCATTTGCTACAACCGGACGTCCCTGACGTAGCGATAGTCGACGATGTCTGTTTGTCGATAATATCCTTAGAAACAGTTCTAGAGCATAACTCGGACCAAAGACCAGTACTTTTGCAGCTGGGCTAGCCCACAGGTGAGGTTTTTAGGACCTAAATCATCGTAGACTGGCGTAAGCTAGAGGTAAGACTCGAGTCTGCGACGTCCCTGCACTTAGACACGATTCTAGACAAAATAAACTCGCCAGCAGAAGCCCATGATGCGATTAACACCCTATTGGCCCACCTCACCTAAGCAGTCGAAGAATGCTCTCGAAAGATTCGCGTGTCGAGCAATCGACACCTGAAGTTTTCGAGTGATATTCTACAACTGATTAGAATGAAGAACGCAGCCCTTAGACAATACGATCACTACCGCATAATAGACAATATATTTAGCCTACGCAACCTCCAAAACGAGGTAGAAAGTGCATTGCCAAATTAAGAAATGATAATTGGGATAACCTGCTAGAGAATAGCGAGCCATCCCAAACTGCCCTCTGGCAGTTGATTATAACTCTGAAAGCATATCAATTCTCACGCATGCCACCTCTCATTAGGCTAGGAAACCCCGATCTCGCCTTTGACGACTCTAAGAAAACCGAATTCCGCGCGTTTTAATTTGCTTGATAGTTTAGAGAGCCAATGCACTCCTAGCAAACCTATAGATCCCGCTCATCTCGCAGAGGTCAAAGTGGAGGTCGAGCGTAGGTCTGCGTCTATTCAGACCCGAACACTCATGATCTGACCAGTCACATCGCCTTTAACAAAGTAAAGCGTTTAAGAAATTCTGGCACGATGGTTTGCTTTAAAAGCTGTATATACTCAACGTGCCTGGATATGCTCACTTACACCATTAGGGGTTCTCTAGCCAATCACCATTCCCGCTGTTGGATAGAGAGCACCCGCTTTTCAAAGCGTCCTCTTAAGACTGGAGTCCCTCAAGACTCTCTCCCCTCCTCACTCCTTTTCACACTCTTACACCAGTAGTTAACAGTCAGTCTTTTTCACCAGTAACACTGCTCTTTTCGTTGCCCATCATAACAAAAGAATTCTCACCTAGATGCTCCAAGCAGCGATCAACCGCTTAGGTGATTTATTTTGACAAAGATATTATCTCTTGAACAAATCAAATAATTTTGATGAGATTCACGACAAGAGACGTCGTTTTTAATTAAAAGAGCTAATTAGAATATAGGATTGATCAAAACAAGGGTGTCGAAGTAATTCCCAAAATGCAACTTTTCAAAATTAAAACAACTCGAATTTTTGAGGATTTTCAAAACCCACCGTGACAATCCGGTCTAAATTCACAGAAAATCCTATTTCAGTGAGGCCCTTTCAGATGCCGCATAACGCTTTTCGTCGATCGAACAGATCGTTACAAAGTAATGAGAAGTCTACGTGTTTACGTACACACATACACACACGCGCGTGCGCGCACACGCGCACGCATGCACGCACGCACGCACGCACGCAAGCACGCACGCACGCACGCACACACGTACGCACGCACGCACGCACGCACGCACGCAAGCACGCACGCACGTAATCACGAACGCACGCCGCACGCGCCCACACGCACGCACGCACGCACGCACGCACGCAGGCACGCACGCAAGCACGCACATACGCACGCACGCAAGCACGCACGCACGCACGCACGCACGCAAACACGCACGCACGCACGCACGCATGCACGCATGCACACACGCACACACACACACACACACACACACACACACACACACTAACGCGCGTGCGCATAAACATGTACATACGGACGTCATCTCGAAATTAGCCAGAATAGCTTCCTAGGACCTCAAAATGCCGAGGTATAATGAGAACTTGAGTTTCAAAAACAGGGGTGAAAACAATAACTTTCCGATTTTTCGAAAGTCATTTTCAAAGCGAGGAGTTAAAAAAAAACATGGAATTACAATGAAATAAAGAGTGCACACCAAAACGATAGTCTTATTTTTACTACGTTGTGCAAAATTAAGATTAATGACTTAAATAAAAAAATGTTGTGAAATGTATAATAAATAACATTAATACATAAATTACGACACTTATAATAAAACCAAAAATACGATGACAAATAAATAACCTTTAAAATGTTACACACATTTTTCATGTTTTTTTTTATATTATTACATAACTTATTTACAAATTGTTTATTCTATAGAATAACGCTTACTTGCTAATCCCTTTTACAAAGTCTTTGTTACATCCTTGCCTCTTTATCTCTTACAAAACTGAAGTAGTTGTAAAATCTAAACGTCCGGTTTATGTTCACTTGCAGCCGTAACTCGTCATTAAAATTTTAATCAAATTGAAACAAGAAAACGGTAAACCTCTTTTCCATTTCAAGTTTTTAAGTGTAGTTGTAACCGTTTTGTCTACCTATTCCTTTTCAACGTTAATTCAAGGTAGATCCTTGGAATGAAATTTAGTTCTTTAGATCACATTGTTTTTACTTTATGTAAATACTAAGTACAGATGTCAATTTTGATCGCCAAATTTCTGTAAGCGTAATAGAAATATTTGTCATATTTTTTTAAAAAGTCGTATTGTGTCTCCGTCGCGTGGCACCAATGTGTATAAAGATAGTTACTTCGGACGCAAAATTATACGTGATTATATGATACCATATATAATACGCCATCAATAAACATCGTATCTGACGCAACCCGTTGCAAAGAGAGCTGCAACAAGAAAAGTAAAGCCAAATGTCGGTTCAGCCACGTGTTTTTATGTCCGAATATTTCTAGGAACAGTTACGCTCAATTCCATGGATATACTGCTCACGCTGGCTCCAATTGAGATCGTTTATTTTCATGATATTTGTTTAGAATACTGTGAGACTGAGTAACGTTAAGTAAAAAATAAAATTAATCTTAGAATAATCTTAAAATAATAAAGTATCGAATACACGTAACGTGATCAGTTGTAAGGAAATATTTGGATTCTGTATAATGATGATGATACGTATCACGATATGGAGAGGTTATAATATGACACCTAACGCATCGCATCCTACCTCTTGTTGCTTTTCCATCAAACTATATCCCTCTACAACGTTTTTAAAAGTTCGGAAGTAGAAAAGATACGAGAATTAGAGGAAAATTTGTAGCGTTCACATATAAAGAACGTAATACCGATGCCGATACAATGTGACTTGTGATATGATAATATGAACGAAATGAGCGTTTATTCTTAAGATATAAGTATCCGTTTCGATACGTCTGATTAAGTCACGCCAAGATGATCAAATGTGGACCCGACCTTATATGTATAACATAAATATACAACTATGGTGTGGCGGGGTAGGCGGAATCTATTAATGAAAATCTACTATTGGCTTACAAGCCTTACATGTTTAATGGCTTGTAAGCCAATTTACCACGTTATTTAAATAAAAATAAAATAATGTATGTATTTGTAGTGACATGCGGAACATTTATTACGATTATATTTCGACAGTAAAGTACCTTGTTACTCTGTGATTTTTTTGCATAATTTTTTATACTACATTTTGATATTTATTTAGCGATTTGTCATGTTTTATAGATGTGGTACAGCCTTACATAGTCACCCTGAAGATATTATGCTTCTAGGCAGTTATAGATGTACTGTTCGCGATGAAACTGTTAAATACCTCTTTTTACTATGAAAACAGTTTTTTGCTACGTAATATGGTTAAAGAGTAAAAAAAATATTATATTTTGTAACTAAGTTACCAAAAAATTTAAATATATGTCTAAAACCTATATCTGAGGTTTTTTCCAAAACATATAATGATAAATTGACTGAATCTATTGTAAATTGAGCTACTATAACTTTTATTTTCGAATGTTTTTTATCATCTAGGTCGGAATTTGTATAATTTATAGCAATGTAACATATATGCAGCAGTCATAAAAACGATAAATATTTTTCATCAAACTTATCAGATTACTTAACTTTATCAGGCCTTATAGTGAAAAATTTTTGCTTAAAATTATCCTGTTCACGAAATACGCTACTGTATAGCATCGGTGTAATAATATTACTACACTATATTATAGTCCCTTGGGAGTCTCAAGAGGCAACAAAGAGGCACAAATCAAGAGATGGCCAGTAGCGATTTCCTAATAAAATGTAAAAAATATTATTAAATATGAAACTGCAGTTGCTAAACCGCATTAAAAGCGTAGCAACGATGGCATATATATATCACTATTTCATCAGTCTAGAATTTAAAGTCGAGTAAATTTTTCAGCATTAAATATGTTTGTACCTCGATCGTCAAAATATCTTCTAGCCCTTAAAAAAGTGCTCCTTGTCGAAGCTGGCCTGTTCGGGTCGCTATGGACTGATAAGCTCCAAAATCCGAAATTTAAATGTATTTTTACCTTTATCACAAAACACATCACATACCGATGAGTCTATTTCTTATTATATTATATGAGATATTAGTGCAAAATAACGTTTCTTTAACAGTTCTTTCTCCGGTAAGGGCACGCTCATACCAGTAGTAGATTTATTAAAAACGGTCTGATTCTCCTAACCAGAAGAATACCGGCGTAAAATAGCAGCTTAATGCTGCTATGTTTCGAACGATGAGTGTAGAGAACCGGATACCCTTTTTACTGGAAATGAGGTATACCATCTCAGTTCTCAGGGGTGACAATTCTCTGCATCTGCATTTTGATTTTAAATTGAGGATAATAATTTAAATAGGTAGATGTCTGTGGGCCATAGCCTCCACTTACCATCAGGTCGACTGTGAGCTCGTTTGTCAACCTTGCTCTATTAAAAGTTGTAAAATAAAAGAAAATTGTACAACCGATTTCAATACGGCCGAATAAATTTATTTGAAGTCAATTGAATACGCATTATTTTAGGATAACTCAAAAACTACTGGTCAGATCTTGATCAAATTCAAATGAAACTACACAAGACACACCAGCTTTAAAAAATATTTTTAGCCATGGCAACATTCAAGCTTCATCTCCCAATCTACTTTAACTCATAATAATATTGCATTATCATATTGTACGTCAAACATACTGAATTTACAATGACCACTTTAATTATTGTGTTTCGCTCATCAATCTCTTTCATTTTATATCCATGTCATATGGGTTATTATTGAAATTAGGAATAGCCATTTTGTGACGTCCGCTGAAAAAATTTGGAAAAACACCACTTTACTTATTGTATTTGCCACATCAATCCCTTTTATCTAATCTTCATATTATACTGGTTGCTGTGGAAATGATAAACCGCTACTTTATAACGTCTGCCATATTAGATTAAAAATGGCGGCATTCAAGTATTCATGCATTGCCTCGAGAACCAAACGTGAATGCTAAATTTTAGCCCGATAGCTTAAGTGGAGGTTGGTGAAATATTGACTGCAAAATAACAGAACATACATACAAGTGAACTTAATTAGAAGCTTTTACAATAAGTTTTAAGATTTTTTTACGTATAACCAATACGACTTTAAATTTAAATTCAATAAAAGCGGGGAGCCATCGATGAGAAACTTTTCTGCTCCATTAGAGTTTCAGCAACTTATCCCATTACTTTTAGAAAAGTAAAGAATTTAGCAGTTTAGTGTAATTAGCATCCCCGCGGCACTGGTCTGAATTGTAATAAGTTGTTCGTTCGGTTGTTTTAACTCAGCGTATTAGTAAGCATTTATGAACATAGGCCTCCCTCATAAATTTTATCATTGGGGGATTTTACCATAGTTGCCACGCTAGGTAACCGCAGTTTTATATCAATTCGAGTTTGTAGTTAGAAAAATGCTGCTGCCCATCCTCTGTTTCATTTTCCTCTTTTAAATCTCACGCCACCCTCGGGCGATATGGAATAGTGGATATTCCCACCAACACTACCCGTTTAGATTGGGTTTAGTTAGTAAGCTTACACCCTCTAATTCGAACTTGTCGTGGCAGTGAGGCTTAGTAGCTGTGGTTTGGTCAACCATGTTGAACTAAGAGGAATCCACATGGCTAGCCCTAGGTGTAGTGCTGGCCCGAGGAGGCCACTCCGAGTGGGCTTGTCGAGCCCACTTCAGATATGTGTTGGTGGGCTGTAGTGAGAGGGTGTCCTCTCCCACTACTGCTGCATTCGAGGTGAAGTCGCGGTAGAATAATAATTTTGATATGACGATACGCCACTCGCAATATCCTCCCCGACTCTGACGGTGCCGCTCCGTTAGTTGATGTGGTGGTGGTGGGACTGCGAGAGGAGAGGATTATTGATATTACGAGGTGCCGCTCTTCCTACCCTCAGCAGCCAAATCCTGGTCGGCAGCAGAGCCATAGACCAGATGCGCCGCTGAGGACAGGAAGAATAGTACTTTTGGGTGTTTCAAACACAACATAGCTTTTAATAAAAAATGTAAATGATCGAATTTCAATTTAAATTCGAGATTTGTGGGTGGGATGGGTATGGTACTCTGCGAGAGTAAATGGCGGGCAATTCTCTAAACGCGGGAAACTCTAAAGAAATATTGAATTAATAGGGAAATCATGCCCCGAACGTCTACCCAGCTATTGAATTAAGTAGAATTTGTGTTTTTATTTTTGTACGAATCTACTAGCCCTAGTCAGGTTACGATCCACCTTCTAAAATTTTTGATAGAAAATGTTAGCTAGTACTACGGTCGTTAATCCGTGAAGCGTGATGATCACGGTATTTCCCAGCATTAGGAAGGCTACGTTTTTTTTTCAAAAAATATGGTTATATGATAAACAAGCACATCGGTCACCTGATGGTAAGTGAATTCAATGTCCCAATGATTAAGTATCAAGATTCCGGTGCGTTGTCACCACTGAGGACTTAGATGGAATGCCTCGTTACCGGTTAAAATGGTCTCGAGTTCTTTATTACAGTCACCATGCCAAACATCAGCATCAAGCTGCGATTTTACACTGGTATTTCGTAAGAGCGTGATCCTACCCCGGTTAAGCCGACCTATTTGTGCAGCAGCTATGTATACATACATATGTATATAGTATAGCTGCAGCGTGGCTTTACCACGTTAAAAAAACATTACGTTAAGCAATGAACTACCAAAACCTGGAGTGAAAAACGAAATCACCCGCCTGACAGTAAGTCACCCAAACAAAGCAGGCTACGTTAAGATACTTTGTCGCTTCAAATGACTAAGATGAATTGCGTTACAATTACAACCTGCAATCAACTACACCGGCTCTGTATACCCTTCAGACTGAAACATAGGAGTGGACGCACTGCTGCTTGACGCACGGACTGCCAGACAGAAAAGGAGTCCTACCGCCTAGTAAAATAATGGTATAGAAGAACAACAAACCTAGGCACGTGACCAATAGCTATTTTTTACGTAATGTTAACGAGATCAAGGACAAGTCGTGCTTTTCTTATATTCGTTCATTCTTTCTTTTAGTTCCCATACAAGCCAAGCATTTCTTCCAATGCTACTGATCATTATGGAATTACTTTATCCAAGCGAAACGAAGTTTATTTCGGCTTCTTATGTTCTTATTTATACATATCATTAGCACCTGACAATTTACATTCTGCTGTTACAATGACCTCCACTAAATCAAGCGGCAAAAAATTGTTGCATATGGCATTCGTGTACACCACGCTTTTGGATGGGGGAAAGTTCTATAATAAATCTGGCATTCTACTTTCAAGAAATAAACGGTTAAAATTTTTTTATATATGAGGTTATTTTATTGAAAAGAAATAACACTAATATATTTTTTTATAAATATTTTTATAAGTACGAATAAAAAATGAGCATTCAGCTTTCACGAAAGCGTTAAACAAAACATGAAATAGCAGCATAATGCTGGTCTTTTTCCATATTATATATTGTGGTATAAATACGGGGCTCTTTTACTGGTAACGTACAATTTATCTTGGTCCTCAGAAACACATTTACATTATCATTCTTATGTTCCTTAATGTCTCGTTAACTACCTAATTTCGCCAGGGTTTTTCTGTTTTTTTTTGTTTTTCCAGTTTTCAATTTTTCACCAGTTTTCAGATAAATTGTGGAAACTGATCTATAGTCCAAAACGAAATTTGAAAACGCAAATAATCCTTAAAACGGACTTGTTAATTTTCCACTATTATTACAACGTATCTACTGTTATCACAACTTTATTTCATTAAAACAGTTGTACGAATGTTCGTACGTTCAAAACGGTGCTCGGTATCTGTTGCAGGTAAATAAATACCTACCAATAAATACAGTGTAAATAAGTGAGTTACACTGTATTTATTGGTAGGTATTTAGCTTGTAATTATTAAAATATTTCATCAGCTGTAGAGATAAGTACTTAATTTCTCGGATGGACGTTGAACTTTTTAAATTCTATCTTATAATAATTATATCATAAACACTCACGCCTGTCACCCAGAGGGGTAGGCAGAGACTAAGGACTTCCATTTGGCACGATCCTGACATACCTCTTTCGCCTCCTAAAGGATCCATATATCTACGCATACATGCTCGTTGGTTAAGGGTACTTCTAACGTGGCCCATTTTCAAAATATCGCCGATTTGGTCAATAAACTTTTTTCTAGGGCGTCCCTTCCCAACCCTGCCGTTCACATCTGCCATATAAATTTGTTTTGTCACTCTTTTCTCATTCATCCTTTCTACATGACCAAACCACCGAAGCATTGCTTTCTTAATCCTGGTCACAACATCATCTTGCATACCACATTTATCTCTTATCACTCAATTTCTCACCCTGTCATTCAGATTCAACCCTAGCATACTCCTTAAAGACCGCATTTCTACAGCATTTATTCTACTTTCGTGCTTCTTCTGCCACACCCAGCTTTCACTACCATACATTAAAGTAGGGACTAACACAGAATTATTAATTACCATACGTGCCTTTTTTGACACATTCTGGTTCTTCATAATAGAGTGTAGTGCCCCATTCACTCTATTCCCTGCATTTAATCGTCATTCTATATCTTTATCATATCTACCATCTTTGTTAAATACACATCCCAAATACACAAACTCATCCACTTGCTCAATTAACTCTCCTTCTATTCTTATTTCACATACCGTTTTGCTTTCCTCTCTTTCAAAAACCATCACTTTCGTCTTACTTGTGTTCACTTTCACTCCCCATTTCTTTTAATGCTCAGTTCATTAATGTAACCATCATTTGCAACTCAGCCGCCGATGACGCAAATATGACTTGATCATCGGCATACAAAAGGAATTTGGCGGTTAACTCACTTTCTTCATCTTTCAAAGTTTGCAAACATCTGTCTATAAATAGGTTGAACAGTCAAGGGGAAGCTACACAGCCCTGTCTGACACCTTTTTGGATGTCAAACCAGTCCGAGTAGACCCCATTGATCCTGACACAAGCACTAGAGTCCCTATATAGAGACCTTAATGCCTGTATCAAACTAGCGCTCAACCCATATGAGTTCAGTGTTTGCAATGACACATTCCTGTCCACTCTGCCATAAGCCTTTTCCAAGTCCACACACGCACAAAAAACTTTCTGGTTTTTGGCCAAAATCTTCTCCGCAATCATGCAAAGAAGTTTTTGGCCATATCTGGCAATATCTTATAATAATAAAATATTATAGCTGATACTATCACTAGTCTGTGAAATTTTGGTTAGTTGGAGTTTTGGATAGATTGTAACACATCTTATCTTAAATATTTCTTATCTAAGACAAATTTCCACAAATATTAAGCGTTGTATTAAATTAATTTAAGGTGATACACTTTATATTTATTTTGCTTTCGACACCCTTCGGGAATTAAAAGTAACTCAAATTTCAACGCGGTAAAATCTAGACTAAATAATCACAAAGAATAAGGTTATAAAATCATGTATTTCGCGATAAAATCATTTCTTTGTTTTGTTAATTGAAACGGTGTTCATTAGAACCGTGATATTAAATATTAAATATTCATGAAGCAGACCTAAAGCTAAACTTCCAAAGTAAACAGTTAAGATTAAAATGAGGTAACTAGATTCCCTAGATTATCATAAAATGCTTTTCTACGAAAGCTCAAAATTCAGAAACATTCACAATATTACAACCAGAATTCAAGAATATAATTTAATTAATAAACATATTATTTGTATAAAAAACAAAACTTAACAATGAGCCGTGATGATAGCTCAGGAGATAAGCACTGTGATTATGTAAGCATCTTGCACTGCTTTTTTGTATTTTAATTTAGATACCACCTGTCTTTTTATTTATGTAACCAAAACGGACAAATATATTTTTTTTGCAAATATAAAATACAGGTCTAACATATAGTATGTAATGGTGAGGGCTGTCTGTGTTATACGAGTATAGAGCAATGTTCTCTTACGAGGTTTTTAATACCCATTTTTTTTTACAATCAGGTTTTTTAAATCAACACCTCTGCGTCTTTATATTATGCTTGACACATGGTAAAAAACGAAACATCGGTAGTTAAATATGAAATAGTGAATCTTTTATATATAGGTGGTGGTTTCGATTATATATATATATATATATATATATATATATATATATATATATATATATATATATATATATATATATATATATATCTATTTTATTCTTCAAATGAAGTCGAGCCGTTGTTTACTAGAACTCGAACTGTCAAAGTCAAATTCAATTGACAGTGACATTGACACTTCCAGATGAACGCCTTGTTGAGTTGCTCACCATAGACAAATATGGCGAACGGAATTAAATTTATTTTTCAATGAACGTAGGTAAAATCACTGATAGAAGCTTCTTTTTCGGTTCACCGTCAGTTACACAATTTGTGTAAAAAATTTAGAAATATTGCAGACTCTGCAATGCCTCGTCAATATTTTGACGAAAATGGATGAATATTAAGATGCAAAAGCAGGGCAACCCAAATGTACTTACGTACTTATCTTCACGCACAATCCCTAACGGGGTAGCCAGAGAGAACAGATCGCCAAGTGTCACGATCCTTACATACCTCTTTCGCTTCTTTCAGGTTCATTAACTTCTTCATACATGCACGTCTAGGTATCCGAGTACTCTCGACCCTCCCCTCTTCGAGCAATTTGCTCACATGATCTTCGAAAGTTAGTCTCGGTCTACCTCGACACCTTTTAATATTTACTTTCGCTCTATATATTTTCTTCACCACTCGGTCTTCACTCATTCGTTCAACGTGCCCAAACCATTGGAGTACGCCCCTATCAATTTTTGTGATAAGGTCATCTTTCAATCCTGCCACATTGCGAATCTCTTCGTTTCGCTTTCGGTCGGCTATGCTAACGCCACACATTTTACGAAGAGATCGCATCTCCACTGCATTCAACTTGCTTTTATGCTTCTTCTGGCATACCCAGGTTTCGCTGCCATATAACAAAGTCGGTACCAACACTGCGTTATGTATTGCAAGGCGTGCACTCTTCACCACGCCTTGCCTTTTTACTAATGCATTCAGGGCACCATTGACTTTGTTTCCGGCAGCGACACGCCTATCCACATCTAAATCACATCTTCCATCCCGGCTGAAAGCACTTCCCAAGCATACAATTTTATTTACCTGTTCTAGACATTCCTGATTTACCCATATTTCACATTTCGTTCTCTCTTCGTCCTTTTCAAATACCAGAACCTTAGTTTTATTAGCATTCAAACGGAGACCTTTAATTTCACATTCCTCTTTCATACACACGACTAATGCCTGCAGTTCTGCTTCTGATGGTGCAATAAGCACTGCATCATCAGCATACAGCAGACAATTAACTTTTATGTCACCCAATTTCACACCCAAACAGTTATTTTTCAGCTTCTGTAAACAGCTGTCGAGATACAGTATGAACAGCCAGGAAGACATGACACAACCTTGTTTTACGCCCGCTTGGACGCTAAACATGAGTGACAGGTCATGCCCTACCCGCACACAGGCTTTACAGTCATAGTAAAGTGACTGCACAGCCCTTAACAATCGACCATCTACACGATATCCCGGCAACAGTTCCCACATTTTCTTCCTTATAACCTTATCAAATGCTTTCTCCAGATCCACAAAAGCACAGAAAATCCTCTGATTAACACTCAGAAGCTTCTCCGTGATCATGCGGCGAGAAAACATTTGATCCGTGCATCCTCTTCCAGGTCTAAATCCGCATTGTGCCTCCCATAAGAATCTTTCCGATTTCTCTTGCATCCTACGTGTCAAAACCTTCGAGTAAACTTTACATGCTGAACTGGTCAAGGTGATCGCCCGATAGCACCCGCAGTCAAAATGTGAACCTTTACGTTTATATAAAGGCACAATGACCGCGTATCGCCAATCATCCGGGACATCTCCCATCCGCCAGCACAAATTACACAGCAGATGAAAGCTGTCCCAGACGCGAGGCCCACCGTAATTGATCATTTCAGCAGTAACTCTGTCTAGCCTCGCAGCCTTACCACATTTCAAACATCGAATCGCACGTTCAATCTTTTTCATGCTGATGACCTCAGTGACATCGAGGTCCGTGTCTGGCGTGCCAGTCACGGCGTCACCCCCGGATCCTTCACTAAGATCATGACACGCATACATTTCTCTATAAAATTCACTCCATCGCTGCATGACGTCCGATTTTTCTGAGAGGACGTCATTGGTTCTCGAAAGCACTTTGTTCATTCTTAAGGCTGTCGCACCACTCCGGGACCTTCCAACCTCTTTCCAGAAGAGTTTGGAGTTTTCCCTAAAGTTGTGCGACAACCTCTCGTCCGCTTCTATTCTACACCTTTCACGTACTCCCTCAATCAATGTTTTCGCATGAAGTTTCTGCTGCTTATATCTTTCTTTCATCTTCTCTCTCATATGCTCATCGTTACTAGAGGCCAAGTAGTCTAACCATGCTTTTTTCATCTTTTTTACAGCTTTTCTCACTTCATCATTCCACCATGCATCTCTTCTTTTACTACTACCTCTTTTTGTCGTTCCACATACTTCTTCCGCTGCACTTACCATTCCATCCCTAAGGTTCTGCCATGTTCTCACCACACATTCTTTCCTGCCATCGATGGTGTCAAGCTTTTCGGCTACCCTCGTGTGATATTTGTCCCTAGTATCCGCTTCCTGAAGCTTCCAGCTTCGGATGCGACAGACCGACTGTGGTTCTGTTACTGTCGTCCGGTAGCGCCAACCCGCGAACAAACCCCTAAATCTAATAATTACTAGATAATGATCCGTTCCCAGGTCAGCACCCCTGAACACTCGTGTATCCATCACCTGTTTTCGCAGTCGGTCATCCACCAGGAACAAATCAATCATACTTCTCTCATTCTTTCTTTCTCTAGTGTACATATGGATTTTCCTGTGATTAAACATAGTGTTTGTCACAAGAAGACCCTTTTCCTTGCATACAGCCAGTATAAGCTTGCCAGCATCATTAAGCCTTTTATTGCCAAACTTTCCAAGCACCGACTCCTATCCTGGTCGAGCGATACCTACCCATCCATTCAAATCACCACATACAACAGTTCTTTCGTTTCCCTTAACCAAATCTAGAACTTCTCTTACATTCTCCCAAAACTCCTCCAGCTCAGCCCTGGACGACGAAGCTACCGGCGCATAAACAGCCAAAAGGAATAACTTCGTCAGTCCCATTTTGAAGCGAACCCAGAGAAGTCTTGAGTTCACAACCTTGTATTCAGTCATAAGATCGACCAACCGGGACGACAACAGCACTCCCACTCCCTGGCAGGCGTTCTCGCTTTCCGGGACTCCGGACCATATAGCTAACGTCCCGCCAGGGAGCTCTTCAGTACCACTGCCTTTCCGTTTGGTCTCCGACATACACACGACATTTAATTCTCTTTCTTTCATTATTTCGATCAACTCATTCGTCTTATCTCTCATGCCCCCTCTAATATTTAAAATTAATGGATTGTGCCTTGTAAAAGAACTGACCTGGATAATTTGATGAAAATTAAAGATGCAGATTATTTTTCCAACAATTATGTTTTTTGTTCAGATCATTTTGATGAAGAATGTTTTCGAAATGAAAATTTATATATCCAGGAGTAAGTTGTCAATATTTAGATAGTGTTCCGTACTGGAACCATATTTTTTAAATTAATATTTATTTTTACATATAGTTATTTTCTTATAAATTTTCGAGTGGCAACAATTACTAAATTGATAGGGATTTATGGAATTCTTGGTCTGGTAACAATCCCTTTTAACGCTAGAAGTTGCTTGCGTCTGATTGGCCGAACGGCGGAGTCGCTTGCGCGCCGTACGCCGAAGCGTCACGAACTTTGCTCCTTCGAACAATTTTTGTGTGTGTCCCTTTTAAATTACAACGAGTACTAAACAATTCCCGAAGATACTGTGCCAGTGACCTGTGGAATATTCTATTCGGAGAGACAGGGTTATATCCCTTCGAGTCACCTAATCAGCCAGCCATCTCGCCGAGCCCCAGCAGCGTGAGGCAGTGGAAGGCGAAAACCGGTGAGTTACCAGACCCTTAGCTTTCTCCATAACATAATATTTTTTGATCATTCGAGCCGCATTTTTCTTTATTGTTCGGGTTTGTTGTCACTCGTTAATTACATTAATTTCATATTTCATTTCGTTACCTTTTTACAATACAACATGGCGGAATCATCGTTGCATTCCCACGACATTTTCGAACGCGATATCGTTTTAGAGGAGGTAAAGCATATTTTAGAAATTGTAGATTCTAACAGAGATGAATTTCTTGCGCGTTCAAAAGATATCGTTTCCCAACAACGTAAATTTAGTAAAATTCAATCAAAGATAGAAAAATCTTATATGAAACAAAAGAATTTTGACAAAGAGGAACAGTTAGCCATTCGTAAACAGTTTAACAACTATTACTATGCAATTATTTCCCATGTAAACAAGATAAAAGGTTTAGAAGAGGAGAATAGGCGCACAAGTCGCATGAGTCATGAAAGTACTATTAGAGAATTTCATCAACCACAAATATGTACGCTTAACAGGTTACCCACTTTGCCATTATCGTCATTTTCCGGCGATTCAACCGATTGGCGATCGTATTTTGATTTATTCAGTGCGTTGGTACACAACAATGATGCTTACACGAATGCAGAAAAATTTAGGTACTTATTGTTGACCTTGAAAAATGAACCATACAATCTAATTAAGTCGATTCCTGTCTCCGACGACAATTATCAAATGGCATGGCTCACATTAATCACACGTTACGACAATAAGCGTTCAATTGCGTCTAAACATATTGATCGTATTTTGGATATTGAATGTTGTTCTGAAAAGTCGATTATTTCGTTACGTAATCTTCTGAATATCTACCAAGAAAATATAAGGGCATTAGAAGCTATGGGGTTTCCTGTAGTGGAATGGAATTTTTTATTGTTCAGTATTTTATTACGTAAAATACCAATTAGTATTCGGAAACGTTTTGAATTATCTTTAAGTAAGCCATCAGATATTCCACAAGTAGACAATCTCATAAAATTCATTGAGCGGGAAGTTTCGGCTTGTGAGTTTTCCGAATGTGGGCAGTTAAGAAAAACTTATGCGTCATCGAATACTATGAGAATGCGCGGTGACGGCGGCGACAGCAAGGCACGTCGAGTACTCGCGACCAAGGTGAATTCGACGAACTGTTCAAACGATTCTCGCACGTGCGGGCAAGGAAATAAGGTTAAGCATTGCATGAAATGTGAAGCTCAACATTCGTTGACTAAATGTCCTGAATTTTTAAACTTGTCTCCTAGAGATAGGTACACCTTTCTCAAGGGTAAAAATGTTTGTTTTAATTGCCTGAATTTGGGGCACGATGTTAAAAATTGTAAGTCCATTTATGTTTGTCGTGCGTGTCAGAGGCGTCATCATAGTTTGATTCATTTTGAATCGCAAGCGTTACCGGTAATTGTAGAGGATAGTAGTTCTACTTCACTCTCTCCCGCAGATCACGTAGTCGAGCGAGAATCAGATGATACTCGGGTAGCAATGACGACGTCGATGAATTCTACGCCTTATTCTGATGCGCGCGCGCTGTCCAATGCGCACTCGATGTGTGCTAAAACTGTACTCTTATCTACGGCGCTCGTCGATGTATACATAAACAAACAAAAGCGGTCTACGATCCGATGTATAATCGACACGGGTAGCCAGGCTTCATTTATAACTGAATCGTGTACAAATCAGTTAGGTTTAAAACGGCGAAGTGCCCGTATTGGGGAAAATAAGCCAGTTTACCCTAGGGGTGTAGTTACAGTGCGCATAAGTGCCACAGGAATGGATCAACCTTCGATTCCGGTTGAAGCATTAATTTTGCCAAAACTTATTTCGCGCACGCCTAGCGTGCCCTTACCGTATACGGGTTGGTCACATATAAAAAATTTAAAACTGGCTGATCCTAATTTTCATTTACCGCAGCCCGTTGAAATGCTGCTAGGTGCGGATATACTATCCCATGTATTATTAAGTAACGTAATTAAGGGGGAGCCCGGCTCACCGATAGCTATGAATAGTATCTTTGGTTATTTATTGTTGGGCAACCTCGAATTCAAATCGAATACCTCACCTCCCATCCGGGTCTGTTTTAGCTCATTCTCCGATGACATTGACCTCCGTAGGTTCTGGGAGTTAGAATCTTTACAGAAGGAAGAGAAAACCTTCACTCCTGAGGAAAGTTTATGTGAGTCTATATTTACACACACACATACTCGTGACGAAACAGGTCGTTACGTGGTTGCTCTGCCGATTAAACCCGATGCACCACCTCTTGGTGAGTCGCGGGATATTGTGCATTTTAGATTTTTAAAACTTGAAGCTCGATTAGAGCGAAACCCGTCCCTTAAGGGCGAGTATCACTCGTGCCTTCAAGAGTATATGGATCTCAACCACATGGAGCTGGTTGATAGTCCTCCCAAGAATGGGACGACCTATTACATTCCCCACCATTGCGTTGTTAAAGAAGCTAGTGAGACGACAAGGACTCGCGTAGTATTTGATGCTGGATGTAAAAGTTCAAACGGCATTTCCCTCAACGATATTCTTTTAACGGGTCCTAAGATGCATAAGGATATTATTGACGTTGTTTTAAAATTTCGTACACATTGTATCGCGCTTACAGCCGATATACAACAAATGTATCGGAACATTTTAGTTCAAGAGTCTGACAGGGACTACCAGCGCATTCTGTGGCGCACTTCACCACATAATTTATTACGTGAATATCGTCTTCGTACCGTGACGTTTGGGATTAGCTCTTCTCCCTACCTCGCTCTTCGGGTTATAAAACAGCTCGCTCTTGATGAGGCTGAACAATTTCCTCGAGCTTCTCGGGTACTTCGAGACCAGGTCTTTGTCGACGATATTGTCAGTGGCGCAAATGACCAGGCTGAGGCTCTTGTCCTTCAACAAGAGCTGATAGGTATTTGTCAATCAGCAGGCTTCGAACTCCGAAAATGGCACAGTAATTCGCCCGCGATCCTCGCGGCGGTACAATCACCAATTTCTCACGGTGAGCGGGAACTAATCCCAGTTGCACCCATGGAAAGGGATACGAAAACGAAGGTTTTGGGCCTCCAGTGGGACCCCCAGTCTGATCAATTTAGTTTTAGTGTTTCCGTTTCTATACAAAATGTGACTAAGAGAGCTATTCTCTCACAGATCGCAAGGATCTACGATCCTTTGGGATGGCTATCCCCGGTCATTGTATACGCAAAACATTTAATGCAGTTGTTGTGGATTTCCGGGGTCGATTGGGATGCTCCTCCCCCTATTGAAATTATCAATGCTTGGAATAGCTTCATTCAGGAGTTGATGTTCTTATCCGACATCACCATACCAAGATACATATTTCCTACTCATCGCGAAAGTATTATTCAACTTCACGGGTTTTCTGATGCCTCGGAGAAGGCCTACGCTGCATGTGTATATGTCCGTCATATAGAAAACGGTATAATCAAATCATATTTGTTACTGGCGAAATCACGAGTTGCACCCATTTCACCTTGTTTGTCCATCCCTCGCTTAGAGCTTCATCATCATCATTACAGCCCTTCACAAGTCCACTGCTGAACATAGGCCTCCCCCAAGTAATGCCACAAAGCACGGTCCTGAGCCACCTGCATCCATCGACTTCCTGCATATCTTACCAGGTCGTCACTCCATCTAGTGGGGGGTCGCCCTACACTACGCCTACCGGTACGAGGCTGCCACTCGAGAACCTTTCTTCCCCATCGGTTATCGGTTCTTCGAGCTATATGGCCGGCCCATTGCCACTTCAGCTTACTAATCCGTTGGGCTATGTCGGTCACTCTGGTTTTACTGCGGATATTCTCATTTCTGAGTCTATCACGCAGAGAAACTCCGAGCATAGCCCTCTCCATAGCTCGCTGAGCGACCTTGAGCGTCCTCATACGGCCAGCAGTGAAGGACCACGTCTCAGATCCGTAAGTCATCACTGGCAACACGCACTGGTTGTACAATCTAGTTTTTAGAGTTTGAGGTATACCTGACGAGAAGATATGTCGTAATTTCCCGAACGCTGCCCAGCCGAGTTGAATCCGTCGATTGACCTCTCGGTCGAAGTTGGACTTACCTAGTCGGACTATTTGTCCCAGGTAAACGTACTCGTCAACAACTTCGAGCATAGTGCTCCCAACAACTACCGGCATAGGTGTGACATGGACATTAAACATGATCTTTGTTTTGTCCATGTTCATCTTAAGACCTATCCGTTGGGAGGCACTATTGAGGTCATTGAGCATAGTGCTTAAGTCCTCCAGCGATTCTGCCATAAGGACTATATCGTCGGCAAATCGAAGGTGAGTGATGTACTCGCCATTGATGTTAATACCGTATCCTTTCTTAGAGCTTATGGCAGCTTTATTATTAGCCCATCTTATAGTCAAGGTGAAACGAGCATATGATCACATAAAGGACGAAGTTATATATGCCTGGTGTGATTCTTCCGTCGTTTTAGCGTGGCTTCGCTCACCACCTTACGAGTGGAAGACGTTTATTTCGAATAGGACAAGCGAGATTTTGTCTATAATTCCTGCTGCTCAGTGGAGACATGTGCCCTCTGCTGACAACCCGGCAGATGCACCATCACGCGGAATGTTACCATTAGTATTCACTAAAAATAATACCGTGTGGTTTTTCGGTCCACCCTGGCTTTCTCAGACAGAGTCCCAGTGGCCGGCTCAAGGAGTGATTTTTAAAACGAACAACGAAAAACGTAATCTACCTGTAGCGATAGCTCGCGTAGCAATGGCACAACTTCTTGACGTCGAAATCATACCTAAATTTTCTTCATTAAGGAAACTTATTAGTGTTACAGCGTTTGTATTTCGTTTTTATAATATATTAAAACATAGAGTGAACAAATTAAAACCAAAATATACATATCCGCCCCATATCACTGTTTCTGAATATAGATTCTGTCTTAAAAGACTTATTCGCCAGGTTCAACATTACAGTTTTCATGACGAAATTAATTATATTTCACAAGGGAAGGTTCCTTCTAACCAACATAGAAAATTAAATCCATTTATCGATGAAGATCAAATCTTACGTGTAGGACGGCTACATAAATCGCTTCTGCCATTTGAATCCAAACACCAAATGATATTACCAAAAAAACATCCCTTAACTTTCCTATTAATTGACGACGCCCATATAACTCACTTACATGCAGGTCCGCAATTTATTCAGTATCAACTTGTACAGAAATACTAGATTATTTCAAGTCGCGACGTTATTAGACAACGTCTGCATCGGTGTGTTCGTT
The DNA here is from genome assembly GCA_036936625.1 of Parnassius smintheus behrii. Taxonomy (NCBI): domain Eukaryota; kingdom Metazoa; phylum Arthropoda; class Insecta; order Lepidoptera; family Papilionidae; genus Parnassius; species Parnassius smintheus. The sequence goes on along the minus strand of JAUPFT010000010.1, from coordinate 25,204,738 downwards.
GTTTTCGTGCGCGTCCTGTGCATCCCCAACCACGCATGGCCCCGTTGCCGGCGGTGAGATTGAAGCCGGAACGTCCGTTTCTCAAAACAGCGGTAGACTTTGCTGGTCCATTTTACGTGCGCGCTAATAAGGTGCGAAACGCGAAGGTGGTTAAATGTTATGTCGCAGTGTTTGTATGTATGAGTGTTAAAGCGATTCATCTAGAAATAGTATCCGAATTGTCTACAGAAGCATTTCTGGCAGCGTTACGACGTTTCACGTCTCGCAGAGGCCTTTGTACCGACATTTACTCAGACTGCGGCAAAAATTTTACCAGCTGCGACAACTATCTTAAGGATTTATATCAATTTTTACGGGATGACGCAGTTCAGAGTCAGCTTCATAACAAAACCTTACAACAAGGCATTGCATGGCATTTTCAACCCCCATATGCGTCACATTTCGGCGGCTTGTTTGAAGCAGGGGTTAAAAGCTTTAAACATCACTTTTACCGTGTAATAGGTACGAATACCCTGACTTATGATGAAATGCATACATTGTTGTGTCAGATCGAGGCAGTGTTAAATTCACGCCCACTTTGTGTGTTAAGTGCAGATCCTATCGACCCTCTGCCTTTAACACCTTCTCATTTCTTAATAGGTGGACCTCTTACTGCTATCCCGGATATTTATCCAACCGATACGAATGCCAGTAGGCTTACTAGGTGGCGCTGGATACAACAGAATGTTCAACACTTTTGGAAGCGCTGGAGTCATGAGTACCTTCATGAAATTCAACAATTAAACAAATGGTTTTCGGATGGGGTACTCCCATTCGTGAAGGTAGCATTGTTGTGCTGCGAGAAGATAATCTCCCTCCCTTACAATGGAGACTCGCTCGAGTTCACGCATTACATCCGGGCACTGATAGTGTTACTCGCGTAGTAACTCTACAAATAGGAAACAAATTTGTTAAGCGTCCGGTCGTAAAAATTTGCCCTCTTCCAGTGGAATAAAGTGAATTACGAATGTCCAACCTAGTTCATAATTTATGTTAACTCATAGCTCCATATTTAACTTCTCTAGTTTCATAGTTTATTTATTCAGTTAGTTTAACGATGTTTTCCTTTCAATACTTTTACTTTGTGTTTAGATTTGTTAAAAGCCTCACGTCTTTTAAGGTGAGCGGCATGTTCCGTACTGGAACCATATTTTTTAAATTAATATTTATTTGTACATATAGTTATTTTCTTATAAATTTTCGAGTGGCAACAATTACTAAATTGATAGGGATTTATGGAATTCTTGGTCTGGTAACAATCCCTTTTAACGCTAGAAGCTTGCTTGCGTCTGATTGGCCGAACGGCGGAGTCGCTTGCGCGCCGTACGCCGAAGCGTCACGAACTTTGCTCCTTCGAACAATTTTTGTGTGTGTCCCTTTTAAATTACAACGAGTACTAAACAATTCCCGAAGATACTGTGCCAGTGACCTGTGGAATATTCTATTCGGAGAGACAGGGTTATATCCCTTCGAGTCACCTAATCAGCCAGCCACCTCGCCGAGCCCCAGCAGCGTGAGGCAGTGGAAGGCGAAAAGCGGTGAGTTACCAGACCCTTAGCTTTCTCCATAACAGATAGTATAATATTTATGTAATTAAAGTGATTTTTCCATACTTTGTTTAATGTTAGTTTCAGTACCAACCTTGAAGTATAATAAGAAAAACATAATAAGTAAAGAGATGTCTACGTGAAATAAATTTAGACTGTTCAATAATGTATAACTTTCTGTCTTACATACCTAAATTTTAACATTCCCACTGTTATGTTTGTAAGGATTTACTAAGATTTTTTTTATAGAAGAGGGGGCAAACGAGCATGCGGCTCACCTGATGTTAAGTGACTACCGCCGCCCATGATTAATCGCAACACCAGGGGATTTGCAGGTGCGTTGCCGGCCCTTTAGAAAGGAGTAAGCTCTTTTCTTGAAGGTACCTAGGTCGTATCGGTCCGGAAAAATCGCCGGTGGTAAACTATTCCATAGACAGGTCAAGATACTACATAGTTTGTGTGCCTTTTTTGTTGCAGTTCTAAACAGATCAAATTGAACTCGGTAGACCCGATGTTTGTGACCCAAGAGCAACATGAAAACATAATACCTAATATTGCAAATTTGCAGACAAAAGTGCTAAATTTACTTACTTGCTACTACTTTGTTATAGATATTTATAAGAAAAAACTAAATAATACCTCTAATTTATTATCAAAATATAAGAAAAAATGTAAAAATTTAAGCTCTAGCTGTGTGTAAAAATAATGTTACGAGCTTGAGGTTCGTGACAATAAAAACTGCCGATTGAATTACCAAAATTTACACTTTTATTACCGAACACCAATTAAAACTTAAAACACTAATAATTAATCACACTGATTTCGCTCCGAAGCTTCGCTTGTCTCGCCAAATTAAATACTTCCCCGATCGCGGCTGGTAGCGGCTTTAAAAACACCTTTTACACCGAAACATAAATACGGGTGCCGACCGACCAGATGCAGAAAATTCGAGTGTTGGGCTTCTAGAAAGCTTAACTCTTCTGTTCGATACTAGATGGCGCGGTTGGTCGAAAGTTAAAGATTGACATTTTCTAGGAAGCTCTCCTCGCTCTGGTCCCCGACAATAGATGGCGCTAGTGCCAGGTACCTGACGTCAACCTAGGCGCACAACAATGCCCCCTCTTAAGACATTCTCGTCCCGAGCATCATCGGCCCCATAATAACGCGCCAGGCGATCCACGTGGAGGATCTTAGGATCCATCTTGTGCCTTTCTGTGTCCGGTAGGTTACATCGTTGATTCCGGTCACAATCCGGTACGGGCAGTCCCATTTAGCTTGAAGCTTAGAAGATTTCCCTTTGCTGCAGACTGGATTGTGCAACCACACTAGTGACCTTCGTCGAACCCTTTGTTGTTCATTTTGCGGTCATACCGAGTTTTGATCTTTTCGGACATTAGCTGGCAGATTGTCTGACGTACTCATAAATGTCATTCATTTTGTTCCGCAAGTCATTTGCATAATCGGTTATACTGCGTGGGGCATCAGGTGGTATCCCGGTGATCAGGTCTGCAGGCAGCCATAATTCTCTTCCAAAGTTTGCGAAAGCTGGTATCACTGATGTACTTTTGTGAACAGCGCTTCGATGTGACAACAAAAACGGTTGTATGTGCTTGGCCCAATCTCGTTGCCGATCGTCTACAACCTTTGCTAGTCTGATTAATTGTTTTACCATTCCATCAGATCGTAGGTGATAAGAAGTCATTCTTGTTTTATGAGTACCCATAACTCGGCCAGTTTCCTGGAATATTAGAGACTCAAAATTCCTTCCTTGATTTTTGAAAGGTACACCAAAACGACAGAATACTTCATGAACTAGTTTATCTGCAACTGTTGAAGCTTCTTGATTTGGAATGGCGCGCACATCTGGCCACTTAATGAAGTAATCCATCACAGTCATGAAATAATTGTTACCGCTTTCACTCTCCGGAAATGGCCCTGCCACGTCAATGGCTATTCTCTCCTATGGTGTACCAACATTATACAACTTCAATGCACCTCTACAATGAGTCTAAGGTCCCTTTACAGCCGCACAACTTGTACATTGGCGACACCAGTTCTCGACATCGTGTCGACAGTGGACCCAGTAAAACCGTTCTCAGATCTTCAGTAGAGTTCGTTTAACTCCGAGATGGCCTCCTGAACAATCATTATGATACAGCTGTAGAACATCCGATACTTTAGCTTTAGGGACAACCATTTGCAAATGACAGCTGTGTCCCAAAACATTTTCCCACTTACGGCACAGAACTCCATCCTAAAGCAGCAAGCTGTCCCATTGGGCCCAATAGCTTTTAACTGTCAAACTCATCGCTGAGACGTCGCTCCACTTGGGCTTGGAAGCACTGGCCTTCATCCATTCCCGAATCGGATTGATGTCCGGATCTTTATACTGTGCATGCTGTAAGCAGTTTCTCCACTCGTTGCTGAGGTGGTCTGTCCTGAGCATCCTCACGGATACCACTTCCTTACTCTCTTGCCCAGTACAATGTTTGCAATCTTCAGGACAAGGTCTTCATGGCAATGCATCTGCGTTGCCATGAGATTTCCCGCTGCGATGTTCGATCTCAAAGTCGTATTCCTGCAGTAGTTTAATCAACCTCGCAACTTGTCCTTCTGGATTTTTAAACTGTAATAGCCATTTCGGTGTAGCATGTTCAGTTCATAAGTGAAATTTTCGCCCCAGAAGATATTTGCTAAAATTCTGTAACGACTTTACCACAGCTAGCAATCCGCGTCTTGTGACAATAGTTCCGTTCAGGTTTGACAAGGACTTGCTGAAGTACGCTATCCAACCTCTTGGTTACCATTCCGTTGAGACAACACACTGCCAAGTCCTATATCACTTGCGGCTGTGTCTGTGTTTGCTTGCATCAGGGTTTCCCAATAGGTGTTTTAGACAGATGGTCCTTGAGCTCCTGGAATGCGATATTGAAACTTTCATTTCAGTTAGTTTGAAAGTTGCAATATCGCATTAGCGGTTAGTTTATGCAGAGGTTTGGCTATATCTGCAAAGTTCTTCACAAATCGCCGATAATAGGAGCACAAACCCAAAAATGCTCTTCAACCTACGTCTCGTCTTTTGGAACCGGCCAATCCTCAACAGCGGCAAATTTCTCCGGATCCGTGCGGATACCTTCTTCAGACACTACATACCGCAAAAAGTATTTTGCCGTTTGAATAGTGAACAATTCTTCGGACTCAACTTTAGGTTGGCTCTCTGAATCTTCATGAGCACGCGTTACAGGTTTTGAAGGTGTTCCTGAAACGTACGGTTGATGAACCACGATGATGATGTCATCCAAGTAGACCATACAGGCATCGCCAATTAACCCGGTAAGTACAAGTTCCATGAGTCTTTTAAACGTTTCTGGAGCATTGCACAATCCAAACGTCATTACTTTCAATTGCCACAGACCCTTTCCCGTCGAGAACGCGGTTTCCTCCTTATCCAAATCCAAAAAAAGAAGGGTCAAATTCAACTTGCCAATAGCCAATTTTTAGATCCAGCGTGATAAACCACTTTATTCCTGAAAGCATGTCCAGCATGTCATCAATTCTTGGCAAGGGATAGCTGTTCTTCTTCGTTACGTCGTTCAGACTGATTGAATTATGGCATGACATAACTGACATAATGGACTAGATTTAGGTTCAATAACACCATCCTTCACCATTCCCTCAATCATGGTTTCCACTTCTTTTTTACGTGCTACCGGCAATCTTCTTGGTCGCTGGCGGATAGGCAATTCTTTTCCTGTGTTTATTTTGTATTTAAATAAGTCGGTCTTCACTATGTCAGCTTCGTTTTACGAGACTACATTGGCATACTTAAGTAACAACTTCTTCGCCTTGACCATTTCATTCTGGACGAGAATGCAGCGACAGTCATCTAAAAGTGTGGTCACTCTCATAATGATTTCTTAAATTTACGCGAACACTACACATTGAATAAAACTATTATTTACGGATTTTATCGCGTTTAATTACTTTAATTTGTTTTTATTATTATCCCGATGTTTCGGGTGCTTTACCGCACCCCTGGGTCACGGGGGGGACTGAGATGTTTGACGTCCCAATGTCATAGATAGTCCGGCTACCTTCAGTTTTTTAATATTAATTTTTGGTCCGATTTACGCAAAACGAGCTTATAGTATCATGAAGTCTTGCAGTGGTATGCTTGGGTTTGGGTTTAATTTTGTTTATTATAGGATCCCAAGCACATGGTAGCACCCAACCATCTTCTCTATTAAAATTTGGATGTTTTTTAATTTCAATAGCCCCGCGTATCACCCTTCGTAGGAATCGGTGTTCTTTTGCGAGAATTTGGATGGATTCACGGACAAGATTGGCTACATCTTGAAGCGAGCGTCCATTAAGACCCATTAAGACCCCGTGACCATGGGTGCTGTAAAGCACCCGAAACGTCGGGATAATAATAAAAACAAATGAAAGTAATTAAACGCGATAAAATCCGTAAATAATAGTTTTATTCAATGTGGTCACTCTCGTTTGTGAATCCTTGTTGGGGGTTCCAGTTGATGGATATTGGCACTGACGCCACCAATCCGAAGTGTATTGGTGGCGTCAGTGCCAATATCCATCTCAGAAGGTCATTGTCTAATTTTTCCACGAGTACACAACGATAAGGTTGCCCAGGATTCCGAGGAAGATTAACCGGCACAATCGTTTCCCATCTCGGCGGAAGAACAATATTCTTAAGGCTGTACACGTTCCCTGGTAACGTCCCTTCCATTAAAAATTCTTCTTGTCCACATTTCAAAACACCTTACTTAACGTAAATCTCACAACAATACTTCCTCATGTAATCTAGGCCCAGGATGCAGTCGTCCATTATATCAGCCACGATGACATTATGCAGGTAGATCATGTTGCCTAGCTTCAACTCCATCTCCTTTTTTCCACGGACGGGTATACGCTGATCGCTGTCTGTAACTAAATTAATGCGTTCTGGGTTGTATGCGGAGTGTTCAAGGAACTGACTTATAAGTTAGGAACTAACAACCGTACGAGAGTTTCCAGTGTCTATGGTCAGTTTACACGACATTTCGTTGAACTCGCCCTTGATGATTAGGCTGTTCCCATCATGTATTCGTGACATCGAGATCCTTGGGGCTCTTTTCACATCAGCCAGCACCCGCCCCGCAGTTCTGGCTTTTACTCGTTTCCCTGTTGCTGCTGGGCGGTGCTGTTGGCCGCACTACCCTCCTGAGATCGTTCACCCTCCCTTTCTGGGGTTCGCTTAGGGCAGCTGGATCGAAGATAGCCCCTTTCCCCACAGCCATAGCACCTGGGGCTGTATCCTTTATTACGGTCGCAAACTGTAGCTGCTGCTACAACCTTCCCGACACGATGGGAACGATGATCCTGACGCATGGCTTTCAACTCCAGTACATGGGCCAGGCGTCCTTAAGCGTCTCGTGGTACCCGAGCCTCACAGCAGCTCTGACGTTAAGGTCGTGGATGCCGTCGATAAATGTCTGCACCAAATTCCCTCAATGAGCGCAGGTACAGACTGGTATGCTTTTCGAACCATCTTCTCCACCTCAAGGGCCCACTGCTGCAGATTTTCGTTGATGCGTTGCACGCGATCTTTTAGCTGCGCACGAAAGACGTGTTCCAGATGAACTTCGCCATATCTCGCCTCCAATGCTTCAAAGAGCTGCTCGTAGGTCACTTTCTTACCGAGAGCTTCACACATAGTTAAGGCTTGGCCGCGCAGGCCTATGGTGAGTTAGGCCTGGCTTTTATTCCAGCTGTTCGCCCTCATGAAAGCCTCGAACTGGTTTTTGTAGGCTGATCAGGAAGAAGTCCCGTCGAACGGCGGCACTTTGAACCCACGTAGAGAAGTTGTTGTAGCTACTACGGGAGCTGTAATTCCATCCCCCAGTTTTAGGTCATCCAGCGTTTTCTTTGCGTCAGCCATAACGTTGTCAATCCGATTGTTCACTTTGTCGATTCGGGTTTCAACTTTATCGATTCGGTTTTCAGCTTCCGACAGGCGTTTGTCATGCTGAGCAACTTCTTCACCTCCTTTATCTTCTTCCCAAAGGTAGCGTGAAGGTCCCTCATGAGGAGCATCTGTTCTTACAACCGACGGGCCTGTTCATCCTATTCGCCCCGCAGCTGTTCCTCCAACCGAAGGACCTGTTCCTCCTGTCGGTGAGCCTATTCCTCCTGTCGGCGAGCATGTTCCTCCTATCGGCAAGCCTGTTTCTTCTGTGGCTGCTCTTGTTGCTCTTTCAACCAACGGGCCTGCTCCTCCTGTCGGCGAGCCTACTCCTGCAGTATCACCATCAGAGCACCTAAGTCAGGTGCTGCAGATGTAGGAGCTGACGGGCCTGCAGCTGGCGACTGGCCCTCCGACGTCTGCGGCGTTGCAACACCAAATCTTCTTTGGTCCGTCTCCTGCTGGCATTGACTTCGGGTACGGACACCCTCCGTTTCCTCCTTAGGTAAAATCTGCATGATTTTATCCCACTTTTGACACCAATTGTTATAAGCTTAGGGTCCGTGACAGTAAAAAAAGCCGATCGAATTACCAAAATTGACACTTTATTTCCCGAACACCAATTAAAACTTAAAACACACCAGAAATTATTCGCACTGATCACTTTGGTTCACTTTATTTCGCTCCGAAGCTTCGCTTTTTTCGCCAATTCAATACTGCCCCGATCGTGGCTTGCAGCGGCTTAAATATACCTTTTCCACCGAAACATCCAGAGTATTCCAGAAAATACGGACGCCTACCGACAAGGCGCAGAAAGTTCGAGTGTGGCGCTTCTAGAAAGCTTAATTCTTCCGTTCGATAGTAGATGGTGGTGTCGGTGGAAAGTTCTAGATTGACATTTTCTAGGAAGCCCACCTCGCTCTGGTCCCTGACACTAAATGACGCTAGTGCCAGGTACCAGATGTCAACTTAGGTGCGCAACAATACGCGACACTATGAAAAACTTGTACAAAAATTTCTGAGGACAGTGGTATATCAAATAAGTTTGGCAACATTCTGCAGGTTTTGACCTTTTTAGGTAACTTGGGCGAACATAAAAAACCGAGAGACATGAAAATGTGTGATACATGCCAAAGTTCTATTGATGATCATGAAATTGCATCAAATAAAGAATTGCCTTCCAAAAACCTTACACGATTTCTAGCTATGATACGAGTACCATTTGATGTCCATTTAACTAAATATTTGCTTCGGAACTGTGGGGGTTGTACAAACGAACTGGTGGAATATTATCTTCCACAATCAAACCGACTAGTGATCTCTTATTAGTAGATTTTTAAACTACATCGTACAAAAAAAAAATAAAAAGGTTAAGACGGTAAGAAAATCCGTTAAAAAAGAGATCATGGTTTCTCTCAGAAAACTTGTGCTTCAATTAGAAGAAGCATTGCCTTATTTCTTTAAACATGTTATCACGATAACACACCAGTATCAAATCATTTCTAAACTAAAAAACAATTTGGTTAACAATGAGGTATTTACATATAGATTTTAATAAAAACTATTGTTGCAAATACAAGGAAGAGATTCAGGCAATTCATTTTGGAGGGGCAACATATCACATTCCATAATCATACAGGAGTGTTATTTTTACGCGACAATGACTCCGTTAGACTTCAAGCTTTTTGTTCTTTTTCTGATAATAACAGGCACGATAGTACGGATGTGTGGGAGCAATTAGTACCAGTTTTTGTATGGATTAAAAATCAGAACTGTCAACCGGTACAAGAACATGTTCATGTTTTATATTGTAAATCGTCATATAAACTATTTGTTTCCGGGTACGACATTTTTTCACGGCATTATTCAGAACCAGACCATGGTAAAAGCGCATCAGATGATGTAGGTGGTACATTGAAAAAAGCTACCTACAAAACAGTGACTGAAGGCTAAGACATCGTAGATTTGAGTTTACTCAAAGATATTTTTTTGGCTAGATGTTTATAATGCTTTTTGAAGTTACCACTACTAATATCGCAGAAATAGGAAACTTATCACATACTATCACTACATTCCGTGAACAAAACGTACAAATCCAAAAATTTGCCAGTTTGTCTTCACAGGTGATATCCTGGAATTCACAAGCCTCGCATGCTCTGAATGTGTAAGAAAATGTAGTAATTTTCACACGGGGTATTACTTATCAAACCCTTGCATTAAAATAACAAAGAACAATGAAGTACAAATACGAACAAAATTCTAAGGTGGGAAATTTATAAAATTAAATGATGATATTTGTACTGAACAAACTTCCACATATAAGATAGGTGATCATATTTTTATCAAATTGGACGAGAAACTTTATCCAGGGGAAATATTATCAATTTTTGAAGAAGATGCTTTTGCGATGTGTATGAATAATAACCAAATCTTAGAGATGGCCTCTAATCAAGGACGAACAGTTGTATGCTTGGAAAGATAATGCGCAGAAGATAAAAATCCCAACATTATTCAAAAGAGGATGTTATTCCGTTAGGAAAATAGACTAGTTGAGTTGAAACTGTGTTGGTAACTGAGACTGAATAAGTAAAAAGAGAACTTTATTTCAGTAGATTTTCAGTGACATTACGTTACGTTTATTTTGTTCAAAAGCTTATTGTTTCGTTTCCTGATAAATAGTTTTGTTCGTTTATTAGAAAACATATATTAAGTTAGTAGAAGATATAATAAGTTCGTAAAAGAGTGCAAATTACTTTTTAAGTAAGCAAAGATTATTTGTTTTTCATTTAGGTGTTATTTAAACTAGCATTGTGATTAAAAGTCCACTATAATTAGAAGTTATGATTCAATGTACCGCAATAATTTGTGATTTTCTGGATAATAACGCCTAATTATGTAAGAAAATAATATTTGATTTCTAAATAAAAGATAATATAAAAATAAGCGTCATCATCATCATCATCATTACTGCCCTTCATAAATCAACTGCTGAACATAGGCCTCCCGCAAGTAATGCCACAAAGCACGGTCCTGAGCCACCTGCATCCATTGATTTCCTGCATATCTTACCAGGTCTTCACTCCATCTAGTGGGGAGTCGCCCTACACTACGCTTACCGGTACGAGGCTGCCACTCGAGAACTTTTCTTCCACATCGGTTCGATAACCGATGTTCTTCGAGCTATATGGCCGGCCTATTGCCACTTCAGATTACTTATCTGTTGGGCTATTTCGGTCACTCTGGTTTACTGCGGATATCCTCATTTCTAAGTCTATCATGCAGAGAAACTCCAAGCATAGCTCTCTCCATAGCTCGCTGAGCGACCTTGAGCGTCCTCATACGAGCAGCAGTGAAGGAATGAAGGACCACGTCTCCGATCCGTAAGTCATCACTGGCAACACGCACTGGTTATACAATCTAGTTTTCAGAGATCGAGATATACCTGACGAGAAGATGTGTCCTAATTTCTCGAACGCTGCCCAGCCGAGCTGAATCCGTCGATTGACCTCTCGGTCGAAGTTCGACTTAATGGGACTATTTGTACCAGGTAAACGTACTCGTCAACAACTTCGAGCGTAACAACTACCGGAATAGGTATGACATGGACATTAAACATGATCTTTGTTTTGTCTATGTTCATCTTAAGACCTCTCCGTTGGTAGACATCATTGAGGTCATTGATCATAGTGCTTAGGTCCTCCAGCGATTCTTCGATAAGGACTATATCGTCGGAAAATCTAAAGTGAGTGATGTACTCGCCATTGATGGTAATACCATATCCTTTCCAGTCCGGTAGCTTGAAAACGTCTTCCAATGCAGCGGTGAAGAGTTTCAGGGATATAACGTCACCCTGTCTTACACCTCTCTGCAGTTTGATAGGTTTCGAACACTGGTTCTGTACTCAGATAGCCATCGTAGCCCTACTGTACAAACACTTCAGCACTTTGATATACCGACAGTTAACTTGGCACCGCTGAAGGGACTGTAGCACCGCCCGAAATTCGACGGAATCAAAGGCTTTGTCATGGTCCACATAGGCCAGGCAAAGTGGCAGATTGTACTCTTCGGTCTTCTGTACAATCTGCCGCAGGGTACGTATGTGGTCTACGGTACTGAATGTGAAACTCATAGTCCACATAAAATAAATACAAATTAATTCAATTATTATTTGCCTGTTTGCAATGGCCGAATTCCGTGATTTGGTGAGAATTACCCGTCTATGGAATGTTGGATGCCATTCGTAAACGAGAGTGGTTCACCTTCGAGGTGAAAAATATCTGTTTAATCAGAACAGCAATTAAACAGTGCCCTCTTTTTTTCATTGTTAACGTGAGAGCAGCGTAAAAGGCTTAATACTCGATCTATTCGATCAGACTTAGAAGTAATATACATTAGCATTAAAATGCTTAAAAAATCTGTACCAGTAATAACTTCGTAATTAAGATTTATAGTATCGTTAATGACATCTATATTATTAAAGATCTGTTTGAACTCTTCATTATCTGGTGTAAATAAGTTTCCGTTTTGCTTACAATTTCCGAAGTTAGTGGCGCTTAGTAAAAAAAAAATTAAAAAATGACGAACGGGAACAAATGACCTACCAACAACCGACTCTTGATGTAGGAACCGCATAAATGTTGTAACCAGGTATTTTTTAATAATTTGAGCATAGATAAAATACTAAAAATGAGACAATGAGAGAAAAAAAATAATACTGATCCAGAACGAGTTACTGGATATAACGTGATCCAATCAGGTCCTGTGAGAAGTTTTTAATATGAAAATGATTGAACTGACTTGGCTGCGTTTGGATGAGGTTTTTATAATCATACACGGGTTAGCTGAACAAAAAATGGCAGTAATTGAGGACTGCCGATAGAAGTAGCTGAAAATGAAACGAAGAAAAAACTGAACACTATGAAATGAAAGTGTTGTTTTTGGATTATCTATTAAATTATAGTCTCAAAAAGTTAGATTTCATAATTTAGAAAATAAAATTCTCGTTCATTCACACACACATTCACATCTCAATCAATAACATAAGTCTGGTTTCCACATCTATATTCATTCCGATTATACTACGTTTAATACGGTTTATTTATCCATTGAAACTTATGATTATCAGCGCAAGTCTAGTACAAAATGTAAATATAACTTAATTGAAGCATGTTAGCGACTCGAAATAAAGATTTTACCCATCCAAAAAGCATTTAATATTATACGCGCAATAGGTCATAGTCAATACGTGTAGCTACAGTTATACTGATTAAATTAGTAAGTCAGTGATGAGAAATCATAAGATTTATTAGGACGTTTATTAAGATCCAAAAAGCGTTTAATATTATACGCGCAACACGTCATACTTAACACATATAGGTACAGATATACTGATTACATTTGTATGTAAAAGTGACGCGAACTCATATGGTTTTATTTATTTACCCATCCAAAATATTGCCAAACGCACCTAAATAACTTTTCACTTAAAATAATTTGCTCGAAAGATTTTTACAAAAATGCCGAAATTTATGAAAAATATAACAAAAAAAAATAAAGCACATAAATAAGTGAGAATTTAATAAATAAGTGATTTTGTTGGAAATGTTTAAATAAACACATGAATAATTCAATACCAGTGCTCCTAAAGTTGTAAACAAGTACGCCGTCACTTTAAAATTCAATTAGATTTTGGTATAAAATTTAAGCCAGTTTTAGATTCATAATGATATTTTCATTTAATCGAGTATTGAATACAAACAAGCAACTTAATAATCGATATGATGATATTTGTCGAAATAAATTATAGGTACGTGCGGATATTTTAGAGATTGGCAGATGTCAATTTACCAAAGAAAACTTAGACTCAGGTGGCTCATTACAACGATAATAATTGTTTAAATTTCCGTCAATATTACTTTTTCATTAAACCGAAGTGACAAACAAGCTTACTGTCAGTAAGACACCATAGTAAAAGGCCACTTCAAAGAACCAAAAAAGTATCAGTAGTAGTGGTTTTTCGCCATAATCGCCACGATAGACGGCTTAGCAACGAATACACTAAGGTGTGTAGCCTGAGCTGGATTCAAGGGGTGTTTTTGTCACCGTGCAATGCAATAGCACAGTGGATTATTTCTATTATATTAGCTTTTACTTTGCAAGTGTAGCTTTTTGTTTTTTACCACGATTTTATTATTTCTCTTTCATGTATAATCTGTTAGCTTAGATACGGTCGCCCTTGTGTCGCTCCACCTTAAAACGTGCCGTACCTTGTCAAAAACGTCGCTGCAACATCAAAAACAACGGTGTTCCAAAAATTTAGTTATATTGACAAGTTTAGAGACATACCATAAAATCTTTAAAAGAAGATTTCAATAATATTATGAGACTCTCACATTGAAAATATAAAACTGATCTACTCAAAAAATGAGAACAGCATCACCTTAGTTCTTAAGGGATATAACAAAAAATGAAAAATATTCTTAAGTGTCTACTTAAGAGATAAAGATATCTCTTGTGTTGGCTGGTTTAACATCGCAAGAGCCGATTGAACTTTCACATTCAAACTTCTGTATCGTGTGGAAGATATAATAAAAGGCCATAAATACAATATTATCTCTGTCTTTAGGGTACTGCATTTGAAAATTACTAATACTAATATTTATAAAAATTTAAAAAACGCATCAATACTGACTGATATTCATTAGTTGAAAGATTTTTTTTATAATCACCACGCTGACCACCACGTCGGTAGATGCAGAGCTAATATCATGCAGTAGTGCTCTCACTTCCCATCATCAGTGTATTCAATTAGAGTTGAGTGTTTTATAATTTTCGCCGTTGTGTCAGTTCGTCAAACAACGGGAGACATTTCATGCAGCCGGAAAGACACTCGTAGAAAAATGTTTACACTACAAATAGAAATGAAACAGTAGTCATATATAACTGCTACAAAATAAATACAAAAACTTTTGGTAGATTCAAATATGCATGCCTTAAGCACTCATATTATACGTCAAATTAGCAAGTTTTCACAAATAACCTTATTACTTTTACTTCTAATTTAGCAATAATTTTATTTCAAAGGTCAATAAAAAAAAGTTTGGAAAAACCAAAAGTGTACGACTCACAATGCTCAAATGATCGTGAAAAAAATATAGAAAAAAAATCTCAATCAACAATAGAAACTATTTTTATATAAAAAACCATTAATTTTACTATGTTATTATTTAAAACAAATTATGTATCAGATTTCGTTTTTGGAATATTTTATATATATAATTTTTCTAGAGCGACCGAAATTTTTCATCACGAGCAACTAACTGTGAACAATGTGTATCTGCATTTAGTAAAATATATTTTTAATTAAATTGTCACTTATATCGTAATAATACATTATGATATCACCCTAAGATCTACAATATCTGTAACGCTCAGTTACCTATAATGCTCTTAATTATATCTCATAGGGTCGAGACCTGGTGATTTGTAATACAGGCATTTTATTGCCAATCTCAAAGACCAGCTTTTCACAGATTCTAGGATATGAGTATGAACATACCTGTATTTAAATAGATATAAGTCTTTATTATATATGGTCGGTATTTGTGAGGAGAAATAAATATAATAATTATTAATTATTATTATTATATTATTCTTACAAGAATGTTCAAACACCAAAAATTTCGGAATTTCTCTGCTGAAAAGAATTATTTATAACTAAACAAAACAAAATTAAACATCTATTTATATTCCATGGCTTCTCACTTCATAGATGAAAATATTAAAAAATAGATTGAATTCGACAATTGATATTTTCAAAAATTATCGTGTTTACCCCTCCATGCGGACTTGGTAAATCTACAACATATGGCAATGAAAAGTTTTTTTAATGAAAAATAGCAATTAATCAGTTTAAAAAAAAATAAGTTCAACAATCATTTATCTTTCTGAAAATGTACTTTTTATTATATAGGTTCAAAATGATTGTTAGATACGATTTCACGCTAAAAAACGTTGGATTCTTGATTTTAGGCACTAGTAGAACATATCTACGCGCTTTGCGCTTAAGGCATACAATAAGAGCCTGATACAATATATAATAGAGTACAATTTGTATATACTTGTATTATTTTGTCTCACTCTAAAATAGTTTTTTTCCCGTTCGAAAATGTATCACATGTTAGGATATATTGAGTTCAAGCGGCAGACTACTTACCGCTTTTATTAACACTTAAATAGCAGTTACGCAAAAGATAAACCAAATCCCGCCAAAAAACCGTTTCATTTAAAATGTGGGGGTAATGAAATTGCCAAGCCACATATTTTGACTAAGGTGTAGAGTACGTAAAGTTAGGGCTTGTAGAGTTAGGACGTGTAGAGTTATAAGCTTGGCTCTACTTTAGATCCGATAACTTTTTGACAGTGCGAGCCCTATGGTCTCGTCTTTGCAACATTTTACATAAAATGTTTTTGGTGGAAGGTTGCTTCTTTTTGTAATTTGCTTATGACAAAGCCACATATCATTTATTGTACGTTGTCACCCTGTTCTGTCTATACCGAATTGTTTGTATATTCAAATTTTATTGTGTTTGTATCTTAAAAAGTATTTTTCTTTTAGAAGGGGGGGGGAGTGATGTAACTACACTTACTATAGTACCTATGCAACTGATAAACTTAGCATAGCAGAGGGCTTATGCACATATTAATCCACACAAGAACAGAATAAAATAGAATGGGATCATTTTTATTCAATATAGATCATGAATTTTATTTTTTGTTGTGTAACAGAATTTTTATTTACATTTAGATGAATATTTCATTACACACAACATAAAAAAACTATGATAAAGAAAAACTAAAACTAAAAATTTAAATTGTCATAAAATCCTACTTCCCGTGGTATCGTGTCAAGAACGCTGGCTACGTTTCCTTGCTGAAAAGCTACACTTAGCCTTTGAACAAGAAAATAACCGGCCCTTTATCACCAGCAGCGACGACTAGTCAAGGATTCATTTCCTTTAGGAACTTCACTGCACGTGGACCTAGCGGACATATAGTCTCTACAGCAAATGGCACAAATATGAAGTCATTTCTCCAAGACTAATATTTGCGCCATTTACTTAATTCAGCTGTCTCTGATGCCGCCCCGGCTCTAAAAGGCATCCTTGGTATCTTTGGAATCCAGGGTATCCAGGTATCCTTGAGATGATAAGACAGCAAAGTTTCAACATAAGTAACAAAAGTCGTACCGTCAGGTCTCTTACCATCGCTTCTAAATACCACCAACTCTAAAACCGAGGGAACATTAATGGAGACAAGAGCCCTTCGGTTAAATTCGTTCAAAGAACCGTGACGGGAAAACCTACCTGCACTTTTCTTACATGAAAGTCCGTGGAGTCTAGACTCATCGACGTAGCTACCACAGGGGTACTGGTGAGGTTGACAAATTGCCACTCCTAGACGGGCTCCTGCGGCGATGTGCAAGTTTTCCCCAACAAGCCATTGCTCGGCACATTTGCCGAGTTACTTGATGGTTCAGTGTATAACCGGTGACTAGATTCGTTAATCGAAACAGCTAGAAGGCAAGCCCGATCTTTGTCACTGTGGAAATTGTGAAATGAATCTTTCTGAACCTGAACACTCCGTATAAACGGAATATCACACTGTTTTTGTTGGTTATCTTCCAGTGGGAGATTTTCGTCGCGTTAGCTATGTTTGCCTTGCCTGTGCAGCAAAGCACAGGCCTAATTTATTATTTTAAATTATCTTACATAGTTTACATGTAATACTTAACTACCTCGTTGGTCTAGTGGTTGTAGTAGTGCGACTACTGATTATGAGGTCCTGAGTTCGAACCCGGGTCGAGCCGAAAATCAATTGTTGAGTTTTTCTGTCAAGAAATTCTCAGTAGCTGCCCGGAGTCCGGAAATTGGTGTTGTCACCCCTGTGCCTCGGAAAGCACGTAAAGCCGTTGGTCCTGCATCTGATCTCTCTCCGGTCGTGTCGGTTTACCGTTCCATCGGATTATGAGAGTGAGGGAATAGAGAGTGCACCTGTGCTTGCGCATACACTTGAGCACTATTATTCTGTCCTCGCCGATTGCTAGCTTCCATTAAGGCAGGCCGCCGTGGCTGAAATTCGGTCTAGAGGACATTATTATTATATGTAATACTTATTGAAATTCATTTTTTACTTTTACCACTGGTTCGGAAAAAAACCTCTGTAATCAGAAGAACCAGCAGAAAACTCAGTGTGTTTCGGACGGCAGGGATACGTCCAGTGCTCACACAGTCGTCCTGGGACAATATTCCACTTGGGTGACGTACGCTCTTTGCCACTTGCTGGTGGTGCACGTCCCACGCACCCCTGAATGCGTATAAGTGTAGTGCGATCTACTGGGACCTCGAGAGAGAGAGAGAAGGGCAGCCGGGAGGAGGCGAAATAAAACGGTCCTCCTTGGTTTGTTCCGCAGGTTTCGGCTTCCCTTTTCCTTCCTGTTGCCTCTTCGATGGCTGTGCTGCGACTATCCTTGAGCCAGAAATCGGATCGCCTTTTATGCCGGCCGACGATACAGTAAGGACGCCTTCGCGATTTTTCCTCTTTTCGCATGTTATTTTGATTTTGAGCTGAAACCCGTGGAGCCTTTATTTTTTATTGTTTCCATTGAATCCTTACAATAAATACATTGTTAGATTTACAAAATCTTATATTATAAGATAAAACCGTAATAAAAGCTATAAATATTACGACATAACCTCTAGAATAAAACATGGAGAATTGCTAAATCTCTACAGGTTTTTCCTTATATCTCTTAAATTAAATGTCTCAACTACTTGATTCTTTTTGTATTCAGTATTTTTACATTAAGACCTTTCATTTAACACACTTTTTTATTTTCAAGCTATATCTTAATAAACAAAATTGTCATTTTCTAGTTATGTAATTAATTGCAATACAAAATTTTGCTTAAAAACTCCCTTAGAAGTTGTCAAAAATTCAACTTTTAGGTCTTAATACAAATTAATTTACACTAAGTTTCCTTACTGTGCTAATTGGAAGACAATATATATATATATATATATATATATATATATATATATATATATATATATATATATATATATATATATATATATATATATATATATATATATATTATTTACTTTAAATAATGAATAGTGTCCTTCCATCTCCAAGAAGGAAATGGACCATGCAGAACTTGCACAATCGAGGGTATGTGCAGTTCAGGATGTTAAAAAAGATATACATGTAATAAACACCGATCTAACTGTTGTATCACAAAACATAAGAAGCATTTACAATAACATTGATTACTTGATCGTTACTCTTAGCCACTTTAATTTTACAATTGATGTGATAGTTTTGAGTGAGTGTAGACTTAATGAGAATAAACCTTAACTATGTCAATCGTTGTGACGGAGTGGTTGCATATGTTAAAAACTGTCACAAAGCTTGTGTCAAAGAAATAAAACTGATGAGCGCGTCTTGCCTACAAATATCCATACTCGGCTTTAAAATCCTTGCTATTTACCGCTCTCCTTCTAACCATAATGCAGATGACTTTATCAATTCCTTAAGCGATTACTTAAAAACTATAGCGTCATATAAAAATATAATAACAACTGGTGATACTAATATCATCATCAAATATATGAGCGCACAAATAGACACAATTATCTTAATATGTTAGCGGGTTATGGTCTGTTACCAGGCCATTACTTACCTACAAGAAATAAGAACTGTTTAGATCATTTTATTTTGAATATAGATAAGGATTATCACACTGCATCTATTTTTGTTTTGAGATTTACCATTACAGATCACTGTATGATATTCTTGAGGCTGTCTAATGTAATTAAATCAAATAATTGCCCTACAATTAAAACAACAATAAACTTTGATAATACCTTGTTTAGCTTAGTAAACAGTAAAATGGACAAGTTAATATCGATTAACAACCCAACTACTTTAATTGAACTGTTAATACCATTAAAAATAGTAAGAGAAATAATCCCATGTAAAAATCACCTAAATTAACCCATGGATAACGTTAGGCATATTGCGGTGTATCTGAAATAGAAATGACGTGCAAAAAAGCTACGAAAGGATCCGGAAAACGAAGTTTAAAAATAACATATAGAAGATATCGCAATTATTGTAATAACTTAATAAAAAAACTTAAACGTAAATATGAGAGAGAACAGCTTTCCAAGTGTAAAAGAAATCCTAAAGTACTATGGAAAATCATTAACAATTTAACACAGCGAAATAAAAATAAAACGCAAAACAATAAACTCTTAGAACTCTGCGATAAGCATGCTGGTTATAATGTATGGGGCTCGTAGCTAGAGCTACACCCCTTATATATCTCTCTATAACCTTTTCCAATGTCTTAAGAGGAAAAAAACATAGGCTTATAGGTCTAAAGGACTTTGGTAAAGCGTAGTCCTTTCTACTAGCCTTAGGTTAATAGAACTTTGACAATTGTCCATTTTCCTGGAATATATCTCCGTGCAAAACTTGCTCTGAAGATTTTCACGAGATAGGAAAGAAGGATATCGGTACCCCTCTGTAGTTAGATGGGAATTATTTTATCCTCCCCGTTTGTTTTAAATGGTTTAAAGGAGTCAACAGCCCACTGCACCAGGTTTGGCCTTATTGTTTTTGCAGCCATACACCAGTCCTCATTATAAGGCCTTTGTAGGGCTCTGAAATAATTCAAAACGTTTTATATGACCCTGGGAAATGGTTTAACGCCAGTAATTCCAATGTCTCGGTTTCACTATTATTGAAGTTACCATCAGGCTTTTTAAGAAGCCCGATCTGATTAGGTTTAGCTTTCAATAGAATTTTGTATAGTCTTACACTGCTAGGCAAAGGCTCAACTTCCTCGCATAGCTTCCTCCACGATGCTCTATTGGCTTTCCTAATCTTTTAATTATTTTCAGTTAGGGCTGCAGTATAAATATCCCACTCTTTGGTTTTCTTAGCCCTAGTACACATACCTGATCTTCCCTAAGTTCTTTTAGCTTAGTATTCCACCAAGGAACTCGTTATGTTGAGGTCTTGGTTTTGACGGGATAACTGTCCTCGAAGGCTTTACGAATACCTATGGTTACTGTCTCCTTCAATCATTTTGGTGCTTTTAGGAAATGTTTCCAAATTCCTCCTTAGGATTTCAGTTTTTAAGTCCTCCGTGGGATCTCAGTTCTCTTCGGGAAGATAGGCTGAGTAAATGATTACTCTGACCCCTGTGCATCCCTTAAGATTTATGAAGGCTGTAACCAAGTCATCATTGCAGTACTCTGGAACAGCTAAAAGTTCAATATTTTTATTGTAAATTATACAAGCTCTGGATTTACAGCCTTTAGTATTGACAAGAATCTTACCGGCAACCGACAATCCCAGATCTTGACCGACCCAAGGCTCTTGTATGAGGGCAAGCTCAATATTTTCATCTGCAAAGCAAATCTCTACCAGAGCAGAAGCAGACGCTGCATGGTAAAGATTTGCCTGGACGACCCTCATCTGACCCTCGGGGTTAGCCATTTATGGGCGAGGGGGCAGGGGTCTTTCGCTTGTTGAGGACGAAGACGTCCTTTACTGTCTCTCAAGAGAGACCCCCGCCTTACCTTTCACTATACCGCTCCCACCTCCCCTCCCCCACTCCTAGACGACATCAGCGGAGGCCGCCGGACCGAGGCGAGATCAGCGCCTTGTGTCTTCGTTACTCTCACTGATGGCGTTTCAGTCTTACTCCGAGAGGTGGAAGGCTACGTGGATTGAAGTTAGGGCGGTTCAGCCTCCCTTGACTTTAAAAGTTATCATTTTACAGCCAAGGACGACTCTACCGCCTGCCTTCCGAAGAATTTCCACCGATGGGTGTCCAGAGAAAAGGTTGCTAGGAACCCATGCCCTTCGTCGCTATGGCGGAGGATTCTCCAAATTTATTGTATTATCGATTTTACGTCCTGATATAATTTTTCGAAATGTTTTTTATGAGTTCACTACTTGTTTTGAGTGTGCTATTTGTTGGGTCGTTTTGTACCTTTCTATATGTGCTTCCTTTCGACACAAGTTCGTGTATTTCAGAATTATAATCTGACGTATCCATGACTACCGTAGTATTTCCCTTATCTACGCAGAGAATTGTGAGTTCTAGTTTGTTGCGTAGGTTCTTAAATGCTATAAATTTGTCTTTGGTAAGATACGGTTCAGATTATTAACATAGATGAAATGTCTTGACGTATCGCATCTAAATCTTCTTTCCGCATATTATTTTTAAATAAACAGTCCTTGACACTACAGATAACTTCTGCGTTCAGCAATCTGCGCGGTGATATTGCGTAGTTTAGGCCTTTCGGTAATACGCTTATTGTTGCATCATCATTTGTTTTGAAATATTATAGAACGCGATTAATCTATGACCTATGTTTGTAATCAATGGTTACATTTCAAAGTTCTGACAATGATTCAGATGTTTGACATGTTATTTGGTCGTAAATTTTTGACATTTTTCTATATGTTACTTTATTCATTCGTTATATTTACTAATATCGCGTTTATTTAACGTTTCCATGCAAATATTGTAATCAAACATCGTAAAAATTTTAATTCAATGGATGACGTGTCTATAGATTTGTTTATGTCATGTAGATCAGAGCATTTTTGTTGGATTACCGCCCGTAGCATCGTTTTACTCGCCTGATTTAAGAACTTAGTGCTTTCTCGAATATACTTTTTTGGTTGATATTTTGACACACGTAGGAATGAGATTATGGTCTTGGCATCTCTTCAAGAAATTTAAGGCTGTTAGATATCTTGCGCGCTTAGTCTTTAAAACTTCTAATCGACATATTTTAATTTGTAATTGATTTTAAATGATTTCTTATAACATAAATCTGAAGAATCTACGCTCCAGGAAGTCTGCAGTCTATGAACACGTACAAGATCGCCCCCGCCCCGTCGCTACATCCGATTTGATAAACCACAAATCCTCGCTAAAGAACAACCAATTCCTTCCAAGGTTTATTCGCAAGGTTATTGAAATCAAAAAACATCCTAATTTTAATAGAGAAGATGGCTGGATGCTACCATCTGCTTAGGATCCTTTAACTAGTAAAATTAAATCTCAACCCAAGCAAACAACTGCAAGATTTTACACTATAAGTTCATATTGCGTATATTGGAACAAAAATTATTCATTGAATAAAACTATTATTTACGGATTTTATCGCGTTTAATTACTTTAATTTATTTATATTATTATCCCGACGTTTCGGGTGCTTTACAGGGGCGCTTTGAAGGGATGTTCCATTCCTTTACATTTTTTATCGCATATACTACGGGGATTGTGAGGAATCGTTCGTATTAAATCCAGCCGCCGAACTCGGACGCACATTGCGAAAAACCACCACTGTGTGTTATATTAGGAGTTTTCTTCCCCAGACAACCTCTTTGTTGAATTGTTTACCACCGGTGATTTTTCTGAACCAATATGAGTTAGGGACCTTCAAGGAAAGAGCTTACTCCTTTTGCAAAGGCTGGCAACACACCTGAATATGAAATGAAATAATCGTGATTAATAATAACTCATCAATGTTTTGAATTATATAACTACTGGTTTGGCGACATCAAAGAAGGATCGCATGTTTTATTTTTATTTATTGCGTGTATATTAAGCTATACCTCCTATAATTAAGGCCCTACTTTGAATATTACTTTTATTAATCAGGTTATACTTAAAGGGTGGTCCGATATAAATTTAGAGGAAAGTTCCACTACACACACACTCTTAGGGAAGTAAAACAGGGAAAGAAGTTTTTCATGTAACTATTTAGGCAACATTGAAATTGTAGTATTTCTTAGTCCACGTAAAAGGATAAATAATAACTTTTAATAAAAGTGAAAACTGACATCAAAGATCTAAATCTATTATCTGCTACTAATTTAATCATCTCAATAATCTACTAATTTAATCTGATCATCTTTATGTTAAAAATTATTTTTTAAACACGACAAATACTCAATCAATACCGATATTAGAACTCTATTATGTTTTATTATGCGAATGAATTGTTTACTTTTTCATATAATTTTATTTCAATTTGATTCATAATATCGAATACTTAAAAAATAGTAGAGTCAAGTACATAGTACCTAATCGTTTAAATATGGAAATAACATTGCGCAGTGGATCTTAAAACTTTGAGATCATAATGTAAGTCTAAAGTTGGAACAAGTTGGCAATATTGTTACTGGTTCAAGGAAATTTTATTCAGTTTAGATCTTATTAGTTCTCTTTATCAAAGGTTAAATTAAGTTTAAAGTAATTTTCAAGTTCAGGCAGATCTTATAAGATTAATAATTGATTATGTTTAATCTCCATCAGAATAGTGACGGTATACAAAATAATGCCTACCTTATGATTCTACAGTATGATAGACAGAGATTAAAAACGTGAATTAAATCATACTTTTAAATATATTGACATCTTGAGCTTATTTTTTTTAGATAATTGATAGAATCAGGCGTTACTTTGCGTAAATCCATTATAATAAAAAATAAAAATATAAATTTCTTCGCAACCTTCCGCTAAATAAATACAATGATGTGTCTTACCTGGATTGAAGATATTCAACCCAGGTAAGACACATCATTGTATTTATTTAGCGGAAGGTTGCGAAGAAATATATATTTTTATTTTTTATTTATTTTTTTAGTTTAATAACACTACTACTATTCAACCTTCTTCTATAGATTATCTTATTTAAGCAAATATGCTTTGTTTTGTTATTTCATAAAGGTTTATCATCATTATTTTTAGTATACGAGTATACAGTAAGATTGATTAAAGGAAAAATTGGTCATGTTGTCATTGCTTGTATTTTATATTAACGAAAAAAATCTACCTATTTTTAATTATTTTCTGTCAGTTAATTATTTTTTTAATAACATGAAGTTGTTTGCACTGTTGATTGAACCAAACATTTTGGGTAACAATACGATGTAGTTTTGCTAATTTAACATAGAGTCTTGCCTGTTCAGCCGTGCTAGCCTTTTTAAGATAATTGATAATTGATTAAAAAGGCTAGCACGGCCTAACAGGCAAGACTCTATGTTAAATTAACAAAACTACATCGTATTGCTACCCAAATGTTTGATTCAATTATTTTTTCCTTAATTTCTCAATTATCTGATTCGCCGTCATCGCATTAGAGAAACCAACACCCGTCATCGTTACAGCCTATTGAATTCCACTGCTGAACATAGGTCTCCCCCATAGATTGCCTCTTAGGGTGATTTTGGCATAGCTGTCACGACTGGTAAGTGGGTTGGCGTCACTAAATGCTATTGATTTAGTATGAGATGAGTTAGGAAAATCTCCCGAATTTGTTATGGTTCCAATCATAAAACCATTTTGGACATGCCACATTTGGAAAAATCCGCTAAGCATTGATTAGGATAATTCCAATTCACAATAAAATAAAAATTTATTTAATATATATGTACTTATATATATATATATATATATATATATATATATATATATATATATATATATATATATATATATATATATATATATATATGTATATATATATATATATATATATATATATATATATATATATGTATATATATATATATATATATATGTCTTTTATTTTAAAACACTCTGATATCGGTACAGATAATCTATACATTTATTTAAGAAATACCGCATATACCTATTGGGAGTTGTTTATCATAAGAAAGAAACTTGTATAAATTTTTAAAACATGTAAGCGTGGACAACAGCAGCATGATATAATCATAACTATTACTTGCCACATTGTTCCTTAATTTTCCAAATTACTGATTCAAATATGGAATCGCGTCGGTTCGCTTCCGGATGAGCAGTGAACCATGAGAGCTTGCTTTTAATTGTAATTAGTGCTAGTCGATCTGTTATTATCCATAATTAATCAATGTTAAATTACTATCTCATATTTCACAAGAAATTTGCAGACAACAATTCATAATAATTTAAAATATAAATGCCTTATTTTTTTCATCTTAATAAACAAAACGCTATGTATTTGACGGAATGACGGCGATACCGTTGTACGTCGGTGTAGCAAAATTGTAATTGTTCATGGGAAATATGATTTACATGGGCTATATTTTAAAATTCGAAATGTATAATGCAATGTAACAAAATAATGGGTTAACTTCGACGTGCTATGAATTGAAAATAATAAGTGGCCTTTTTGTTTTCTGTGTTGATAAGTGTAGCTGCTTACTCCGAATATTGTGTAATCGATAAGATTGGGGTTTGCTATCGAGGAATTGGTAGAAGTCACTACAACAATTACCGATTAAAAGGGCCTTGGGTGCCTGGGTCGGTCTGCTATCTACGATCTAAATGGAGTCAGGGATGGTCCAGCATTGAGATATTTACCAGATGTCAATATCTGTTTGCAGGTGGTGATAACTGATAGAAAAAATGCTTACGGCTTAGTGCCAACCGTACGAGAACGTGCAATAATCGGAGGTGGCCGTCTAGTGGCGGTTGAGAATATCCACTAACCCATATCTTCTCGTGGGTGTCGTAAGAGGCGACAGAGGGAGACAGGCAGGAGATGGGCAGCAGCATCTTCCTGATAACAGCAATGATATAATAAAAAACTGCGGTTGCCAACCCGCTCGACTAGCGAGGCAACTATGGCAAATATCCCCCCATGAGTAACGACGCAAACAAACGGCCCCCAGTCCTCGGCGGCCCCGCTATTCCTGGCTATGGTGGCGACCATGGTAACTGCGGGGCAGGGGGTGCTAAGAATCTCCGGTGGAGGTTCGGTTGCCACCTACGACGACTCGACCTGGCAACATATAACGCACGCACCCTGAGGACTGACGAGAAGATACTGGAGTTGGAAGAAGAGGTAGACAAGTTGCGCTGGCATATTATTGGGTAATCCGAGGTCCGAAGAGAGGGGGAGGACACGGTAACCCTCGAGTCCGGCAACTTGTTCTATCACCGGGAGGGCGACCATCTGTCCCAAGGAGGTGTCGGATTTATCGTCCACAAGTCTCTCGTCAACAACGTTGTAAAGATCAGAATCACCAAACGGTATTCGCTGAAGGTCATACAGGTTTACGCACCAACCTCGGCACATCCCGATGAGGGGGTGGAGGAAATGTATGAGGATATTTCCAGAGCCATGCATTCCTCCACAACCCACTACACGGTGTTGATGGGAGACTTCAACGCAAAACTAGGCACAGGAGAAAGCGGTGAGCTGAAGGTAGGGAAATTTGGAGTAGGGCAACGGAACCGAAGGGCTAAGCAGCTGGCCGATTTTATGGAGAAAGAGGGACTCTTTATGATGAACTCTTTCTTCCAGAAGCGGCCGCACAGGAAGTGGACCTGGTCGAGCCCCGACGGTTTGACAAAAAATGAGATTGACTTCATTATGACGACCAGACGCCAACTGTTCAGTGATGTCTCAGTGATCGCAAGGGTGAAAACTGGCAGCGATCACCGAATGGTTAGAGGCACACTGAACCTAAACGTTAAGTTGGAGAGGTCTCGTCTAATGAAATTAAAGCTTCGTCCCCCTCGTGTTCTAATCCAGAAACCTGAAACCTTTCAGCTCGAGTTACGTACCCACTTTCAGTGCCTACAAGATTGCAATGCAGTGGACGATATGTATGACAAGCTCGTGGAAACTGTCCATGCGGTCGGAGCTAAGTTCTGCAAGACCGGCCGCAGAAGAACACAAAAGCTCTCCGATCACACTCTTAATCTCATGGCTGTTAGACGGGAGATGAGGCTGCAATCGTTAACAGATTTGACAGCATACAGGCAACTGAACAGACAGATCTCCAAATGCATGCGGCGAGACTTACGCAAATTTAATACTGGTCGTATTGAAGGAACGATTGAGCGGAACCAGGGCTCCAAAGTCTTTGCCAGAGATCTGTCTGCCAGTAAGAGCCAACTGTCAAAGCTGAAGACTGAGTGTGGCAGCATCGTTTCCAAGACACCTGAGATTCTGAGTGAAATTGAGAGGTTCTATGGACAGGTGTACAGCTGCCCATAGAAACTCTCAATCATCGTTGGAGCCACACGCAAGTGTGAGTAACGATCCAAGAGCGGGTCTTATCCGACACTATTCCGATGATATCTCGGACGTCAGTCTGAGCGAGATTAGAATGGCTCTCCAGCACCTTAAAAACGGCAAGTCCCCGGGCAAGGATGGAATTACAGCGGAACTTCTGAAAGTGGGTGGAAAGCCGGTACTTGAAGTCCTTCAGAGGCTCTTTAATTCCGTCCTCCATGGTGGCACTACTCCGGAGGCGTGGAGCAGAAGAGCGGTGGTCTTGTTCTTCAAGAAAGGTAACAACGCCCTCTTGAATAACTACAGACCGATATCCCTTTTGAGCCGCGTCTACGTGCTGTTTCCGAGGGTCATTACGAATCTTTAGTACCATAGACCACATACATACCCTTCGGCAAATTGTACGGAAGTCCAAAGAGTACAATCTGCCACTTTGCCTGGCGTATGTGGACTATGAGAAAGCCTTTGATTCCGTCGAAATTTGGGCGGTGCTACAGCCTCTTCAGCGGTGCCAAGTTGACTGTCGGTATATCGAAGTGCTGAAGTATTTGAACAGTAGGGCTACGATGGCTATCCGAGTACAGAACCAGAGTACGAAACCTATCCAACTGCAGAGAGGTGTAAGACAGGGTGACGTTATTTCCCCGAAACTCTTCACGCTGCAGTGGAAGACGTTTTCAAGCTACTGGACTGGAAAGGATACGGTACTAACATCACTGGCGAGTACATCACTCACCTTCGATTTGCCGACGATATAGTATTTATGGCAGAATCGCTGGAGGACTTAAGCACTATGCTCAATGACCTCAATAGTGCCTCCCAACGGATAGGTCTTAAGATGAACATGGACAAAACAAAGATCATGTTTAATGTCCATGTCACACCAATGCCGGTAGTTGTTGGGAGCACTAAGCTCGAAGTTGTTGACGAGTACATTTACCTGGGACAAATATTCCGGCTAGGTAAGTAAGTAGGTAGGTAGTAAGTCCGGAGAGGTCAATCGACGGATTCAACTCGGCTGGACAGCGTTCGGGAAATTACAACGCATCTTCTCGTCAGGTATACATCAAATGCTGAAAACTAAGTTGTACAACCAGTGCGTGTTGCCAGTGATGACATATGGAACTGAGACGTGGTCCTTCACTGCTGGCTGTATGAGGAGCTATGGAGAGGGCTATGCTCGGAGTTTCTCTGCGTGATAAACTTAGAAATGAGGATATCCGCAGTAGAACCAGAGTGACTGACATAGTCCAACGGATTAGTAAGCTGAAGTGGCTATGGGCCGGCCATATAGCTCGAAGAACCGACAACCGTTGGGGAAAAAAGGTACTCGAGTGGCAGCCTTGTACTGGTAGACGAAGTGTAGGGCGACCCCCCACTAGATGGAGTGACGACCTGGTAAGACATGCAGGAAGTCGATGGATGCAGGTGGCTCAGGACCGTGCTTTGTGGCATACCTTGGGGGAGGCCTATGTTCAGCAGTGGACTTGTAAAGGGCTGTAATGATGATGATGATGAAGTGTTGGCGCGTCTATTAAGTAGACAGAGGTTGCATCATTCTGGAGGGGTGGTCATATTCTGGTGGTATCATAGAATTGAGGTTATGTCGGGAGCCCAATAGTTTGTGCACTGTGGATTTCACTGTGGGTGTCGTGCTCAAGGGATTCCGACAAGGTCATTCAACGAGTGGGACTCGTAGAATGAAAGTTTTGTGATTCCGCCGTTGATGTGGTTCTTCTAATGCAGGAGAGTATTTGTGGTGTTTCTTTTGGTTTTCATACTTTGGTATTATTGTGTTATTGCGTCCCTCACGTTGCACTACTGTGTGATTGTGATGGGGAATTATTGTGGTTTGGTCGGACTGTATTGCTCTTGGAGAGAAAAAAAAAGAAAAAAAAATAAAAAAAAAGAGAGGAAAGTGAGAAAAAAGTGGTTCTTACTGTCAAACTTGTTCTTTCGTTGTAATGTGGTAGTGATGTACTGCAGCTTTATTAAGATTGCAGCGCCAATCGCTCGACCTGGTGAAGATCACGTTAATATACTACGGGTTATAAGAGATGTGAAGCTTACTTCATTATTTTTTTTTCTTTTAAATGTTTATATTATTTCACCCTTTTGATAAATAAATAACACAAGTTAAAGGAAACAACTAAAATGTCTTCTAAATAGTTACATAATAAACTCAAAACAACTTATTTATCCTAAGCGGTGATTTTTTTTTTGTTAAATTTCATATAGGACCACCTCTGAAATATAAAACAAGAATCGTTAAAATCGATTCAACCGTTTCCGATAAATTGGTGATACTATACATTAAACTTAATAAACTTCTTTGTGGAACTCAGTTTAGATAAATTATAACAAGCCTACATGCAATGCTCTGGACGAGATAAGATTATTGCTAAACAGATGCAGTACGGATAAATTATTATTATTTCTATATTTTTTTACTAATATGTCTACGAATTGGGTTTGATTTGCATTGTTCTCTAAATAAGTAACTAAAATATACGAGTATACTGCCTAGATTCAGTAACAATTTTGACATAGCATTCAAAACAGGAGAGTGACAGGGAGTCGAGCAAGACTTTCCACATTGACTTCACGATGTTAGTGAAAAAAGACTTACTAATTCTACATACTTTATATACGTTATGAAATGTTCCTTTTGGAATACTGGCACTTTTGATCGTAGTCAAACTGTTTTAATTTCGACACAGTCAGGAATCACGAAGTTATACCTAAGAAAAGATCAGCGTTTTTGGTATAAACTCTGATAACACTGCATATTTTTACATTTTGTGTTTTTAATATTTTTATTTTATAAATTACAAAATTCGTACAAAAAATATAAACATACAACACTGTACGTTCGTTAACCAATCCGGTTGAACGACTGGATTTTGTCGGCGAATATTCACGAAGATACAAGCTATTATCATTGGACCGACCTGAACTATGTTTAATTAAAAACGGACCGGTAAAGATTTTGAGATATTAACAAATTAAATTAAAGCCTGGGGATCAATATGGACTAAAAGCTGTAAAATTTATCTAACCGTAAATTTACCTATCCATAAGCCACCATATTGAAATAACTCTTTAAGCTAGGTGTTATGGTCAGTAGGCGTAAAATTCTGGATTTACATTACTGGGTGAATTGTAAATCCGAAATCTCGCCTCTAATAAAATAAAATGCAGCTTACGTTGGCATGGTATAACCTGACCAACTTAAAGGACTCCTTCTGGTACGTACGGGGAGGGGTGAAGGTTGGAAGGTAAAGTGGATAGCCGTGGACGACCGAGTACTTTCTGATACCGTCAGTAGATCCGGCTTGATTCACTGCCGCTGCGAAGAGATGTTGCATCTCTTTGCGTATTTTGTCGCATCTAACAAGGGAAGTGCTCTGAGGAATGATTCGAATTAATCCCAGCCGCCAAATTTCATGAACAAACTACGCGGGAAATCTCCTGATACCATCCACACCATCTGGATGCTTGGCAGTCCACCACTGTCTGTACGTTTCACTGGGAGTTTTATTCTGCGTACGAACTCTGTGGAATAATTTACCATCGTCGATTTTCCCGGACAGATACGATCTGGGGACCTTCGAGAAAAGAGCTTATTCCTCCTCCAATTTCAAGGCATCCTTGTTGCATCACCCAGTATCGGAATCCTCGGCGTCGACATATCGAGTGACGTGCAGTTTCGTGGTCACTTGGAAGAGAAGGCAAAATTGGCTTCTAAAAAGCTTGGCGTGCTCAGCAGAGCTGGACAGTATTTTATGCCGGCACATTGCCTGTAACTTTATAAGGCGCAGGTTTGGCCGCACATGCAATACTGTTCCCATCTCTGGGCTTGAGCTCCCCAGTACCAGCTCCTTCCACTTGACCGCGTCCAGCGCAGAGCGGCTCGAACCGTAGACGACCCAGTGCTTTCCAATCGGCTTGATTTACTGGCGCTGCGAAGAGATGTTGCATCTGTTTGCGTATTTTATCGCATCTATCACGGGAAGTGCTCTGAGAAATTGCTCTGATTAATCTCAGCCGCCAAATTTCATGAAAGCACTACGAAGCAAACCTCTTAATACCATCAACACTATCTGGATGCTTGGCGGTCCACCACTGTGCGTTTCACTAGGAGTTTTCTTCCGCGTACGACCTCTCTGTGAAATAGTTTACTACCGGAAATTTTTCTAGAACGATACGACTTGGGGACCAGGACAGGACCTTCAAGAATAGAGCTTACTCCTTTCTAAAGGGCCAGCAACGCACCTGCAATTCCTCTGGTGTTGCGAATGTTCATTGGCGGCGGTAGCCACTTAACGTCAGGTGAACCGTATGCTTGTTTGCCCCCTCTTCTATAAAAAAAACTTATTAGCTATGGTTAAGTAACAATAGGTCGTTACAAATGAAATTGGCGTTTTGCACGGGAGGGATATAAAGGTAATTTTTTTGTAAAATATATTTAATTAATCAAAGTATGCACCGTTGTTATCAATGCACTTTTGCCATATTATAGGTAGTTCATTGATCCTTTTACTAACAAAACCATGGAAGCGAGAATTAACAAACTCTTTGAAGGCGGTTTAGACTGCCTCATCGGAGTAGAATTTTTTTCCTTGTAAGAAGTTGTCCAAATTCCGGAAAAAATGGTAATCTGTTGGAGCAAGTTCTGGGGAGTAGGGTGGATATCGCAGACATTCCAATAGCAGCTCATCTAACTTAGTGGTTGTTTGTTGTTCTTCAATGTGTGGTCTTGCGTTGTCGTGGAGCAGCAGTGGCCTAGAGCGATTGACCAATCTCGGTTGTTTAGCAGCTAGTTCTTCCTCCATGGTTTACAGTTGCTGACAATAGATATATGCCGTAACGTTTGGCCAGATTTTAGAAAGCTATAGTGAACAACACCGGCACAGTCCATCAAACACTCACAAGTAACTTTTCTAAGTCAATTTTCGTTTAGGGCAGGATTTGACTGGGTCTTCAGCGTTCAGCCATTACGACGAGCGCTTTCCCGCTTTTCGCCGGTTATCGTACAGTATCCATTTTCTATCACAAGTAATGATTCGATATAAAATCTCTTCATTTTTGTGTCGGTTGAGCAAAGTAATACAGCAGTCGTTGCGTGTTTGCGAATTCGATTCACTCAATTCATGAGGTATCGTTTATCGTTTATCGTTTCATCGTTCAGGTTTTTTTTTGCTTTCCCGAATTTCTGTCGACCTACAGTTATCGATTGTTTTCATTGTCGGTTTATATAATTTATGCAAATATAATACACCAAGCATACGATGACGATTTTGAAAACTCCGTTGATGTATTTTTGTTTAAAACTTCTTAATGTGTGTGACTAGATAAGCCTCTTGTCGTGCGTGTATTATATTCATGTGAGTAATTTTTTTACGTATTATATGAATTTATGTTTATAAATACTAGCGTTCGAGCATATAATGCAAATCCTTCATATTTAGAGTCTGTATATTCAACAAGCTGTTTTACGCCTACACACCTAAAGTGTTCTGTACCTATTAGCTTTATCTGCGTTGAATCTCACACGTCCGAAAAGAATGCGCAGGGTTCCTTATTCATATATTAATAAATAAATTGTAATAGTGTTATGAGCTTAGGGTTCGTAACCCTATACGCGCCCCCGTCCGGGGCCACCCAGACGGGGGCCCGTATGCTGGAGGTCCCCGGGGAATCCAGTGGCGCGACCGCGAACGCTCTTGCTGCGAAGCTCAGAGCGTCTCTGGACGCGGACGAGGCCTGAGTGTCCAGGCCCGTCAGATGCGCAGACCTGCGCATCATGGGTCTGGACGACTCGCTATCGGAGGAGGAGTTGGTGGCCGCTGTCGCCAGGTCCGGGGGGTGCACTACGGACCAGATCAGGTCAGGCGCCATACGCCCGGACCAACAGGGTATGCATGCCGCCACGGTGTGCTGCCCTGTTACGGCGGCCAAAACCATAGTGGAGGGCCGAAGGCTTCTGGTGGGCTGGGTCTCAGCGCAGGTTAAGCTGCTGGAGGCCAGACCTCTGAGGTGCTATCGCTGTCTCGTGGGGCACCACGTATCAGTGAGATGCGCCTCGGAGGTTGACCGCAGTGGCCTTTGCTTCCGCTGCTGTCAGCCCGGTCACATATCGGCGACCTGCTGCGCCACGCCACACTGTGATGCATGTGCGGCGACCGCCAAGCCAGCCGATCACCGGGCCGGAAGCAAGGCCTGCGTGCCATCCGCCAAGGCCAAGGCCGTGGGTAGGGGAGGGCCCTCCGCCGCCACCGCCTCTGTGGCCTCCGCCGCAGCCGCAACTGCCGCCGCCACCGCTGTCACTGTCGCCGCCGCCGCCGCCACGACACCGACGCCACCGACGACAAAGGGCCCCCCCCTGGAGGAAGCTGAATTGGAATACCTATAACGGCCCCATTAAGCTTCTTCCAGGCGAATATCAACCACTGCGCCTGTGCTCAGGATCTGTTGCTCCAGAGCATGGCGCAGTGGTCGATTAACATCGCTGTGGTCGCTGAGCCGTATTTTGTCTGGCCTAGGGAGGACTGGGTGGCGGACCTTAACGGCTCAGTTGCCATCATCTCTTCGGCCGCCGCCGGTACCCCGACCCTTGAAGGTGTCAGGATGGGTCAGGGGTGAGTAGCAGCACGGTTCGGGGAGTTCGTCGTTGTAGCTCCACAACTCTCTTGCAGAGCTGAGAGCAGTCGTCGTCGGAAGTTTTCCCCTCCCCATACTTGTCCTCGGGGACTTCAATGCCAAGAACTTGGCTTGGGGTTCTCGTCGTACAGATGTGCGGAGTAGGATGGTGGAAGACTGGGCTCTGGAGATAGGCCTGGTCGTCCTAAATAGGAGTTCCGTCCCCACGTGTGTGTGGATGCGGGGGGAGTCGTGGTGGACATCTCGTTCGCTAGCCCCGCTCTGTCACCGCGTGCCATTGACTGGCGTGTCATGGAGGGGGTGGAGACCTACTCCGACCACCGGTACATCCGGTTTGACGTCTCCACCCAGCTCTCAAGCGCGACAGTCCAACAGGCCCCGAGTGGTCCGCGTTGGGCGCTGAAGCAGCTGGACCGGGAGCTCCTCCCGGAAGTCTCGATCGTGCAGGCCTGGGTGTCATCACCGGACAGGCCTGATGACGTCAATGATGAGGCAGGGTGGTTCCAGGAGGCCATGTCCGAGATATGTGACGTGGCAATGCCCCGCGTCCGGCCAGGAAGCGCCCGGCGTCAGGTGTATTGGTGGTCGCGTGAGCTGACGTCTCTGCGCGAGACGTGTGTCGCCGCGTGGCACCTGTACGCCAGGCATCACAGGCTCCGCATTCGTCCACCGAATGCGGCAGCCATTGAGGCGGAGCTGTACGAGGGATACAGAGCGGCGAAGACCGCCCTCCGGGAGGCTGTCCTGCGGGCCCGGGATCGGGCCCGTGAGGAGATGCTGGAGACTCTCGACAGAGATCCGTGGGGGCGCCCTTACAAGATGGTGCGGGATAAACTCCGCACCTGGGCCCCCCCGCTGACGCAGAGTCTCCGGCCCCAGCTCGTGGAGGACGTAGGGGAACATCCGCCCCCGCCTATGGCTCCGCCACCTGCGGTGCCGGAAGCGGACCACCAGGACGACGACGACGACATTCCGGAAGGGACCGGGGTATACCTGAGAGTGGCGGTACGTAGGCTCAAGGCCGGAAATACCGCCCCAGGACCCGATGGCTTGCCTGGCAAAGCCTGGGTCCTGGCCTCGGAGGCTCTCGGGTCCCAACTGGAGGGGCTCCTAAGCGCATGCTTGGAGAGAGGCCAATTCCCGCTTCGTTGGAAGACGGGGAAGCTGGTGTTCATTCGGAAGCCTGGGCGCCTTGCGGACTCTCCGTCCGCATAACGGCCCGTGGTGCTGCTCGAAGAGGTGGGCAAGCTCTTTGAAAGAGTCATTGCAAACCGCCTCGCCAAGCACCTTGCGAGGACGGGGCCGGATCTTGCGGAACACCAGTTTGGTTTCCGCAAGAGGCGCTCTACGGTGGACGCCATCATGCGCGTGAGAGCCCTCACGACGAGGGATGCAGTGGCCAGAGGGGGGGTTGTCTTGGCGGTGTCTCTCGACATCGCCAACGCCTTCAACTCCATGCCCTGGAGCTGCATTAGGGAGGCACTCCGGTATCACCGGGTGCCGACCTATCTCCGTCGTATAGTTGGGGACTATCTGACGGACAGGGCCGTCATCAACCCCGGTCGCAACGGTGAGTGGAACCGGCGAGAGATGTCGTGCGGTGTCCCACAGGGTTCGGTTCTGGGGCCACCTCTGTGGAACATCGGTTACGACTGGGTGCTGCGCGCCGACCTCCCTACCGGCGTCAGCGTAGTTTGCTACGCTGACGACACGCTGGTACTGGCACAAGGGGGGTCGTACGAGGCGGCGGCGGAAACTATGACACGCGGGGTTGCGATATTCGTTGAGAAGATTCGGCAACTGGGGTACTCTCGTGGCTCTGCGCAAGTCCGAGGCCATGCACTTCCATAGTCCTCGGAACAGGCCACCACCGGGATCCTCAGTGATGGTAGGAGGGGTATCCATCGGCGTCGAGTCGACGATGAAGTACATAGGACTCGTCCTCGACGGCAGATGGAACTTCGTTGAGCACTTCCGACGTTTGGCTCCCAAACTGGAACGGACCGGGGCTGCCTTCAGGCGGCTCCTGCCGAACCTGGGGGGGCCAAACGCCTCCTGCCGGAGGCTCTACGCGGAGATCGTGCGGTCCATGGCCCTTTACGGGGCCCCGGTGTGGACGCGTGGTTTGGCGCGGCTTGCCGTCCACCACCTGAACGCGCCCCAAAGGGTGGTTGCCGTGAAAGTGGTTCGCGGCTACCGCACGATCTCCCGCGAGACGGCGAGCCTCCTTGCCGGATTGCCGCCGTGGGATCTGGAGGCGATAGTCCGGTAACCCAAGCAGGGCACACCGTGAAGGTGTGCCCAGCTTGGGCGGAGCACCGCCATGTCCTCGTAGCGCGATAGGCGGCGGCGACCTCTCGCGTCCGGCCCTGGTCGAAGCCATGGTCCGGAGCGAGACGGAATGGGATGCCGTCCCCACCTTCTGCGAAGCAGTGATACTAGCGAAGGAGGTGGCGGAGCGGGAGAAGGAGAGAGCAGCAGCTTTCCTCCCCGGCCGCCGCGGGAGATGCCCCAGGTGTCGGGGGCTACGTCGTGGCCCCCGGCTACCGTAGGCGCGGGCCTGTGGACGGCGAGCAATGGGTATCTCGCCGTCCGTCCGTCTAATGACTACAGGCCGTGTCGACTGCGCGTTTTGTTCCACGCGCGCCTCAAAGAGCTGTCAGCAACGTGAAGGGGCCCGCAAGGGCCGACGCCTGCCGGGGCTGCGGGCTGTTCGAAAGAGATACCGCGGCTCCGGAACGTAAGGGCACTGAAGGAACACGGATGGTTTGTAGTCAGTAAAAGTCTGACACTCCCTTACGCTCCATCCAGAGCGAAAGGCGGCATTAGATGATTTTCAATCCGCAAAAAAAAGGGTTCGTAACAATTAAAAACTGCAGATTGAATTACAAAAATTTACACTTTAATTACCGAACGCAGATTAAAACTAAAACACACTAATAATTAATCACACTTAACACTTTAGTTCACTTTATTTCGCTCCTAATTCTTCACTTGTATCGCCAATTTAATTTGCCCAGTCACGACCCATAACAGCTTTATACCTTTTCCACCAAATAATCTGGAATGTTCCAGCAAATACTAGTCCCGACCGACTAGATGTAGAAAATTCGAGTGTGGAGTTATCTAGAAAACTTAGTTCTTCTGTTCGATAGTAGATGGCGCTAGTACCATGTACCAGACATCAACTGTGGTGCGCAACAATAGCATTACAACAGATTGAAATGATTTTTAGTCTTTTATGTTTTGTTGTGGTGTACTTGTATTATCATTTTTTCTTTATTTCTATTTTAAATATATTGTATTTTCTTTTCGACGTAGTAGTTAATCTGTCTCGAATAAAATAGATCAAGTTTTCTCGTGGGTTATTATTTCTGTTTCAGTTTCAGCGAGATGAAGAAACACAATAGTAAAAAAGGGTTAAACTCTTCTCCATAATAAAAAAATGTGGGTCTAAAACGCGTACGAGGTGGACTTTGATTGCAGAAGTATGTTCGCAACTACAGTTACGTTCAATCCCGATTTAAGCTGAATTCGCGGCCGCAGTTGTAGCTTAAGCCACGGACGCGGCCTTGACATCAGCCCTGACTCCAACTCATCCAACATACAACTGCAATCGCTTAATAAGCGAATGAATCAGCTATCCTACAGTCAGTCGCTACACCGTCACTGCAGTTCAGCGTCGGCCCAGCGATCACTACGAGCGTGGTAATCGCTCATCCACCCAACATCAAAGAGTTTGTTTTCCGCGCAGCCCATCGTGTGATCTAATAGGTGGTCAGTTTAGCTGTTCTATTGATAGACCTCGACGAAGCAAATCGTCGCGTAATAGCCACCAGAACCGGAATGCAAGTTAACTTTAGCGTTCATGAGCCCACAATGTCTAATTCTGACAAAAGTCTTAAGGTTTTAATACATACGTTTAAATATTTAACGGCTTCAGATTCAGATAGCATATATTCACTTAATAATGGCATACCGAAGTATGGCCCAGCTAGGAAGGAGCAACCAATTATTCATGGTTGGTGAAGCGATTGACAAACAATACACTTCGCTCTCCCGAAGTTAAAAGGTGTGGTACGAAAGATTGCCACCTGTATTCTTTTCTAGTCAGAGTGACAATAGTCAGAATTTTGAACCCAAATTTCACAGACTAGTGACAGTGATCACATTATCAGTGCGACGGTATTTTATGGATTTGCGCTTCAAGCGGCGCCGGTACTGCATCACAATGACGGATATGGACTGAACAACAACCAGAACCTAAAGTTCCTAAAGTTTTGGTTGTTGTCTAAAAGAATATTTTCTGTAAGAGTTACAAATGAATATAGTGGTGGACCATATGTGAGAGCATTGCTCCATCTGCTACCGTAATTGTATTTGCTATAAATAGGGTAACGAGCTGTTTTGGTGCAAAGTACCGTACTTTTTCAAATACACCAAGTTTCCTTGCGAAAGCTTTGGCCTTAGACCCAAATCCTATGAACCTTCAAAAGTTGTGGTTCGAAAAATATCAATTCCTACTGAACTTATCCAAAGATACATTTCGGAAAGTAGATGCCACAGGCTAGTTAAGAGTCTCAAGTATGTCTCTTCACCACAAAAAGGAGCAAAAAGAAGTACCCCTTCCAAAACTGTCTTTAGTGAAAGATACCTAAATCTTTAACTATAACTTCCGAATATAATAATAAGCGAAAAAGGAAATATTCAATTGTAATAAGTACACATGCACGGACAGAGGCAGTACTTTACCCATACTCGATATAACGCTTGTACTAGATAAGATGTGTGATCTGATTTAAAGTATCTGACCTTAAATCAGAATACATGAGGGTCATCGTAACAACCACTAATTTAAAAATGACAATTTTTATTTTGGACGAAGGTTTACTTTAACTAAAATTCGAAAGTAGAACTAAGAACGTACTCATAATTGATCATTGGTCAACGCAATTGATTTATAACACTATCAATATTTCACCGAGACTTACTTAAATTTATAAAAGCGATTGAAATTGTCTATGTTTGAAAAATATGGCTCTGATGGAATATAAATTAAATAAGTCGGCAAGATCTCTTCCTCCTCGGGATTTATTGATGGTCGTAATTTTTGAGCGACACCAACAGCATACTTGAGAAAAAATATGAAAGGCATTTCAGTAAAAAGCCTCTCGAAATTTATGAGCTCGTCTTTCGTACTTTGATCGCAATCGACTCTTCACGATAGGAATCCTAAAAGTAAAAATATTCATTTACAGACCAAAAATCAAGGAAAATCATCTTTATTACATCTTTAAATTTTTAGATGATATAAATTAAAATATATTCATGTATATAAATACGTAAATGATTATTTTAATTTAAGTAGGCTCAAAATATTTTTAAAAGAAGTAAGTTTATTTAATTAAACGTGTGCTGTTTCATATTAGGTTGGTAGTAGGTAGTTGTTACATATTATGGTGAGTGACTAGAACCGAAGACTTTTTACTGATAATAAAAAAATCCATCATCACTCAGGACTACACTACTAGGCGGTCCATCATCTAAGACACATACATTTTCACTCTTAATGGAAAATGTATGTAAGAAGTGTTTATTTATCTCGCTGTATGCTTACTCTCTCTTAATTAATTCTAAAATTCATTAATAATCTGTATTTGGAAATTAATTAATACCGATTAGAAAGTCAAATAAATCAAGTTGCAAAGCAGGTAGCGAAAGAAATTTTGGCATTGTAATAAATGTCTTCCAATTTATCCTTATAGATAATATAATTTGAAGAGCACGAGTATTTGTTTGGCAAGGGAAAATAATGTTTCGCAATCGCCCACCACAATCTTTTTAGACAGAAACAAATTTGTGACGACTTTTGTTATCTTATCTTATTATTTTTGTTTCCATTTATAATATATATTTTCTTCATTTTGATTTTCTCATCTACATTTATATATAATGAATACATGCCATTAATGTGACATTTTATAATTTAACAGTTACTGAGTGCGGCAGTAGCCTAACTGTTAAGTGTAGAAAAGTACTAAATATTAAAGAAAATGTTATTATTGTCAAAGCCATAGTAGCTCAGAGGCTACATGCTCAATGCAAATTTTAAAGTATGCGAACAACCTGGGCTCGGTTTTCGTTTATACCTTCTTGTTTTACCACGCGATCGGCGGTAAATGAAAACATCGTGAGGAAACCACGCTCTCTCGTCAGTGAAATTAAAATATATATATATATATATATTTCGGAGAAATGTATTTAGTTAAATGTTATATTAAATG
The DNA here is from genome assembly GCA_036936625.1 of Parnassius smintheus behrii. NCBI lineage: Eukaryota > Metazoa > Arthropoda > Insecta > Lepidoptera > Papilionidae > Parnassius > Parnassius smintheus. The sequence continues at coordinate 25,164,114 of JAUPFT010000010.1, read as the reverse complement.
TAGAATCACATCCACTTTTAGATGGTTGTAATACACAACAAGCTCATAGAACCAAGCATTTTGAAGGCATTGAAATATTAAAAATGAAACTAATGATATTAGTCACTAGTATTTTGAAATTACTTACTTCGTTATCTTAATTTCAAAATAATATAAAATTTTCTAAGAACTAGAAAGTTAAATGTAATAAATTATATAGTTTTGTATCACAAAACAAAAAAAAAACGGTAATATTTTGAAGGAAACGTAATAAAAATACAAATTTCTAATATAATTTTAAGGCTTTTGACGGCAAAATATACTGAATCTATTCATAATTTATACAATAGCCAGTAAGGTGGTCAGTGATCACACTGAATGAATATAAAAATCATGAACCGTTAAATAAGTTTTTTAGGTATATCTTTAGTGTCTTTCGGTGTAGTCTTCACTCCTGCATGATATGCTTTTATATTTCGGGCTCGTAACAATATTTTCAGCTCTCATCAACCACGCGTAAGATAATGCCAAATACAGCGGTCGAGTTGGGGTGCTTCTCATTTTCTTCGAAGTATATTTAGCATATTTACGTTTCAATACCATTTACTGTCAGAAGAGCAAAAGAGTCATGAGCGACTTGAGAAATAAAAACTTGAGAAATCAAAATTGTTTATAAAATTTTATTTGATATTCGATTTAGTAGACATACTAATGTTTAATTAAATTTTAATTTAATATATTAAAACCTACTTTTCTTTACTCGCATTTTGCATCTTTTATTTGAATTCTAGCCTAACCTAACCTAGTGATAGCTCACTAAGAAATGCCATAATTCTTCTGGCGCTGCGCTGGCCGCTGGCACGCTCGCTTCTTTCTCTCGGCTTGTGCGTAGTGGTCAACAGTATACTAAAGCTCAATCTCTCTCCATTTATCATCACATCTATGTAATAGTCATTAAATAAATACTTGTTTTTTATTCATTCAAATTACATACATATTTTGTAGACGACATCATATTAGTTATATAGACACATTTTATTTCAGGTGATCATTATGTCAAATGTTAGCAAAGCAAATTTTAAATTAAGTAAACGTAATACGTAAATAATAATATAATAATAATAAGTATTCTATGAAATAAGACACCACTGAAATTCATAAGCTGTCTGTTGTCCTTCCGTAAATTGAAGCCAAACTTGAAACTCGAACTACCAGAACTAACTAGAACGAACAACCAGAATTTCAAGCTGGTGAGCAGCACCATTACCGGTGCGTGGTTCTTTCACGTTTTCCTTTCCTGTTTATGTTATGGTATATAACATAAAGAGGAAAGAACATAGTATATATTACTATAGCATAGATAGCTAACGAATAATCGTTCTTAATTACACAGATGACTTTATGGTACCAAAATAAGTTTAAGCATTGCTATTTAGCAGCAGAAATATACAACAAGAGGGTGGTAATTACTCCGAAAGGAAAGGAGTACCATCACCCGGTTAACCACAGGTTATAATCAAAACTGGCGTTGGGAAACAGCATCAAAACTACAAGACCAGGTACCAGTAGTTAAGAAGGAAGAGGAAGAAATGAAGAGATTCAATGAATGTTTTATGGGTATGGTGGTGGACCACAAAATTAGGGTAAAAAATATTTGATAGCCTGGATTCTTATTTCTACAGATTTTCATTTGTTCATTCCAACACTTTTTATTCGTTCGTAGTCCTTTTGGATTTGAATCTGCCTTATAGTATTTAGAAAGTTAGTCAACTATGCCACGAGGTCGGTATTGTATTAATAAACGTGTATTGGATTTTTATGTACTTAATTACATTTGCCGTATCGTGAATAGGTTAATGTAGCGTGTTGTAATAAAGTTTATTATAAAATTGCCAATAGTAAAGCACTAACAAATTACTTAAAAAAATACTAAAAATACTTTCAAATAAACTTTAAGTTGAATAATCTTGATATATTGTCGTTAGTGCATCTGTTATGGTACATACAGACGTGCTCAAAAAAAGGCATGCTGATAAGCTTGCTTAAAATTAGCATGCTCTGAAACTGTTCACATTTGCCAGCAATAAGCACGCTTAAAGCATGAGACGTGCTATTTGGTACTAGGCTCTCGGCCGAAATGGATGTAAAAAGATATAGTGACAGTGCTATCCGTACAGAACTTAATAAAATAATCATATTACTTACAACCGAATGGTGAAAGAAGAAAAAGCAAAGTTTTTCTTCCCTCCAACGTGACATATCTAGGGTTTTTTTATTTTAAATTAACGCAGCAACTGCCGCGAATCGAGATCAGGTAGCATGCTCGAAAATCAAAAGTCGGTTAACTTTTGAGCATACTCAAAATAAGCGTGCTTATTACTAGCAATGTTGCGACACACGCACTACTAATGAGCACTCGCTAAATAAAAGCATGCTGTCGTGCTAGTAATGAGCACGTCTGTCCGTACCTTTAGTGATCTTGTAACTTCTGAATTACTTAATCGATTAAGGTGTGTTTACACAATATATTTGTTTTAAATTGTAGATGATTCGTGGTTGCCCTAACACCTGATCGATTATTATAGACGCTGATAGTTTCAAGTTATTAACAAATTCTGTATTTATGGACGAAAATGAATTATATTTACAATATTTTTTAGTTCAGTGCCATAAAATAAAATAATGAAGTCAGGAGCCGATACATAGCACTTTAGTTATGTCATTAATAAATTTCATATTTACACCGTAAAAATTCAGGGGTGAAATTCATCACACCACCTACCAGAAAGATCGATGTCTATAAGACAAGCTAGTATTAGAAATAATGATTGTAGGTGCAATTCGGTCATCGCTACAAGCCTTATCCAGTTGTTCATGAGACAAAATTAACATCATTTACCCATGCACATATTCACGAGTGCTTTCACAAATGCGCAAGCCAGAAATTAGTATCACACCTTATTGAACCATGTGGAAATATGTTGAAAATACTGTGGAATATAGGCTTAATACAAATATTTCTAAAAGGACAGTTAAGAAATAATGTATACCGTGTTATAAACACCCCTATCGAACAGTATGGTAGATAGAGACTACAAACTTGACTTACATTTGACACAATCATGACAAACTCCTACGAGGGTGGCACTGAAAATTTCAGGAATCAAGGAAGTGACACAACATTACTATTTAAAAATGTGTTTATTGCTTTTCAAAGTATTCTCCGCGAAATTTGACACATTTTCCATACGATGGAACCAATCATTGAAGCAACCATTCCATTCGGAACTTGGGGTCTCCAAAATGGCCGTTTTGTAGGCGTCCACAGCTTCTTCAGGTGATGAAAATTTCTGTCCACGCAATTTATTCTTTATTTTAGAGAACACAACACTCCGTGAACGAACAATTTTTGTTGACTTTAACTCATTTTCGAACACCCAAACTCGTGACTGGTTTTTTGTTTCGGGTTCGTACGCATATATCCAGGATTCGTCACCTGATACGATGTTGTATACAGCATTTAAGAATCCTGCGTGGAATCTTTCGAGAGTTCTGAAGCACCAAGTAACGTGAGCCGCTTTTTCCTCTTCACAGAGCGAATGCAGTATCCATCGGTAAAACAACTTTTTTACACCTAATTGTTCATGCAAGATTATTTGTATTTGACTCATGCCAATGTCTAAAGTTGCTTTAATTTCGCGGTATGTCACATGTTGATCCTCCTTAATCAGCTAACGCACAGCATCAACGTTTTCTTGGGTGACTGCAGTTTTTGGACGACCTTGACGGGGATCATCACTGAGCTTGACACGTCCACGTTGAAATTCAGCAAACCAGCGATAAATTGTGGCTTTGGATGGGGCTTCATCACTAAATGCAGAAATCATCCGGTCAAAACACTGTTTTTGTGTTAAACTACTTCGAAAGTCGTAATAAATCATCGCTCTTGAATTTTCTCGAGTCAATTCCATTTTCTCAACGACTAAACAAGTTTGACAAAACCTTGTGACAAGACCGAGAATCTTTTTTTAAATAAATAAATGGTATTCGATTTTTAAAACCAAGGAGTTTTCAATTAAAAATATCTTAATATGACAGGAACAGTGGAAATATACCATTCCCGATACTTTTAATGCAGTCTCTGTAGCCTCCTTTACATCCATATACATAAGCATAAACGCTCGTTTGTTGAGAACTTAATTGTCAATTTAGTGAATAAACTTTTGTCTAGAGCGGTCCTTATCGACATTGCCGTTCACTTCTGCAACATATATTTGCTTTGTTATTTTGTTACTCTTTCCTCGTTCATTCTTTCTATATGTCCAAACCACCGCAGCATTCCTTTCTTACACAGCATCATCTTGCAAGTTACACGTTTCTCGGATCACACATTTTCTCATCCTGTCATTCAAATTCAGCCCTTGTAATAATACCCTAATAAGTAGTATATTTTATGAATATGAATTTGTATTTTGCTTTGCATGTGAAATTTGTGCTAACATACGTGTGCACTGCAATATCAAAAATTTGCTGTGGCTCGAATGGCAAAGGAAGTAAAACACTGATTTTTAGCTATATCCGGAAGTATAATTTTGTTTGTTTACTTGCTTATAATATTGGTTTAATTAAAAATAAGCAAAAAATAAAAATATTTTTTATTGATTAAAACTACTTTTACGGATTTTATCAAGTTTAATCTGAAAATATTTTATAATTCTAGACATTTCGGGTGCTTTCCAGCACCCATGATCACGGGAGACTGAGGTGACTGAGGTCCCGATGTCAATGTTGATACGGAGTAACTTCAGCTTTTTAATTATTATTTATGGTCCGATCTATGCAGAATGAACTTACTCGGTCTTGAAGTCTTGCAGTGTTATGCTTGGATTTAGTTTTAATTTTACTAACTTCAGGGTACCAAGCAGGTGGCAACACAGCCTCCTTCTCTTTTGAAATTAGGGTGTTTTTTTTAATTTTGATAGCCTCACGTATCATCATTCGTAGGAATCGATGTTTTTTCGCGGGTATTTATGATCTATCAAATCTGATGTAATGGTTGGGGCCACCTAGGATATGCTCACAAACGGCAGACTGCCCGGAACATTGATGCTTCACGTCAGCTATATGTTCTTTTACGCGGATTTTAATAGATATTTTTGTTTGCCCTATGTATGAGGCCACATTCACAATCTAGCTTGTACACTCCTGCATCCTGTAGAGGAATGTGCCACTAGACAATATATATATATATATATATATATATATATATATATATATATATATATATATATATATGTATGTATATATATATATATATATATATATATATATATATATATATATATATATATATATATATATATATAGTACCCGGTTGACCGAGTTTTGCTCGGTATTTTTCGCTCGGTTTTTTTTTAATTCGTCTCATCATCATCATCATTACAGCCCTTCACAAGTCCACTGCTGAACAAAGGCCTCCTCCAAGTAATGCCACAAAGCACGGTCCTGAGCCACCTGCGAATTCCATTGACTTCCTGCATATCTTACCAGGTCGTCACTCCATTTAGTGGGGGGTCGCCCTACACTACGCCTACCGGTACGAGGCTGCCACTCGAGAACCTTTCTTCCCCATCGGTTATCGGTTCTTCGAGCTATATGGCCGGCCCATTGCCACTTCAGCTTACTAATCCATTGGGCTACGTCGGTCACTCTGGTTTTACTGCGGATATCCTCATTTCTGAGTCTATCACGCAGAGAAACTCCGAGCATAGCCCTCTCCATAGCTCGCTGAGCGACCTTGAGCGTCCTCATACGGCCAGCAGTGAAGGACCACGTCTCAGATTCGTAAGTCATCACTGGCAACACGCACTGGTTGTGCAATCTAGTTTTTAGAGATTGAGGTATACCTGACGAGAAGATATGTCGTAATTTCCCGAACGCTGCCCAGCCGAGTTGAATCCGTCGATTGACCTCTCGGTCGAAGTTGGACTTACCTAGTCGGACTATTTGTCCCAGGTAAACGTACTCGTCAACATCTTCGAGCATAGTGCTCCCAACAACTACCGGCATAGGTGTGACATGGACATTAAACATGATCTTTGTTTTGTCCATGTTCATCTTAAGACCTATCCGTTGGGAGACACTATTGAGGTCATTGAGCATAGTGCTTAAGTCCTCCAGCGATTCTGCCATAAGGACTATATCGTCGGCAAATCGCAGGTGAGTGATGTACTCGCCATTGATGTTAATACCGTATCCTTTCCAGTCTAGTAGCTTGAAAACGTCTTCCAAAGCAGCGGTGAAGAGTTTCGGGGATATAACGTCACCCTGTCTTACACCTCTCTGCAGTTGGATAGGTTTCGAGCTCTGGTTCTGTACTCGGATAGCCATCGTAGCCCTACTGTACAAACACTTCAGCACTTAGATATACCGACAGTCAACTTGGCACCGCTGAAGGGACTGCAGCACCGCTCAAATTTTGACGGAATCAAAGGCTTTCTCATAGTCCACATACGCCAGGCAAAGTGGCAAATTGTACTCTTCAGTCTTCTGTACAATCTGCCGCAGGGTATGTATGTGGTCTATGGTACTGAAGCCTTTTCGGAAACTGGCTTGTTCGGGAAGCTGGAAGTCATCGAGTCTGCGTGCGAGACGATCCGTAATGACTCTCGAAAACAGCACGTAGACGCAGCTCAGAAGGGAAATCGGTCTGTAGTTCTTCAAGAGAGCGTTGTCGCCCTTCATAAAGAACAAGACCACCGCACTTATGCTCCACGCCTCTGGAGTAGTGCCACCATGGACGACGGAATTGAAGAGCTTCTGAAGGACTTCAAGTACCGGTGTTCCACCCGCTTTTAGAAGCTCCGCTGTAATTCCATCCTCGCCTGGGGCCCTGCCGTTTTTAAGGTGCTGGAGAGCCATTCTAATCTCGCTTAGACTGGCGTCCGGGATATCATCTGAATAGTGTCGGATAAGACTTGCTCTTGGATCGTTACTCACACTTGCGTGTGGCTCCAACGATGATGTGTACAGCTGCCCATAGAACCTCTCAATCTCACTCAAAATCTCAGGTGCCCCGAAAACGATGCTGCCATACTCAGTCTTCAGCTTTGACAGTTGGCTCTTACGGGCAGACAGATCTCTGGCAAAGACTTTGGAGCCCTGGTTCCGCTCGATCGCTTCTTTAATACGAGCAGTATTAAAGTTGCGTAAGTCTCGCCGCATGCATTTGGAGATCTGTCTGTTCAGTTGCCTGTATGCTGTCAAATCTGTTGACGATTTCAGCCACATCTCCCGTCTAACAGCCATGAGATTAAGAGTGTGATCGGAGAGTTTTTGTGTTCTTCTGCGGCGGGTCTTGCAGAACTTAGCTCCGACCGCATGGACAGTTCCCACGAGCTTGTCATTCATATCGTCCACAGCATTGCAATCTTGTAGGCACTGAAAGCGGTTGTGTAACTCGAGCTGAAAGTTTTCGGGATTCTGGATTAGAGCACGAGGGGGACGGAGCTTTGACTTCATTAGACGAGACCTCTCCAACTTAACGTTTAGGTTGAGTGTGCCTCTAACCATTTGGTGATCGCTGCCAGTTTTCACCCTTGCGATCACTGAGACATCACTGAACAGTTGGCGTCTGGTCGTCATAATGAAGTCAATCTCATTTTTTGTCGAACCGTCTGGGCTCGACCAAGTCCATTTCCTGTGGGGCCGCTTCTGGAAGAAAGAGTTCATCATAAAGAGTCCCTCTTTCTCCATAAAGTCGGCCAGCTGCTGGCCCCTTCGGTTCCGTTGCCCTACTTCAAATTTCCCTAACTTCAGCTCACCGCTTTCTCTTGTGCCTAGTTTTGCGTTGAAGTCTCCCATCAACACCGTGTAGTGGGTTTTGGAGGAATGCATGGCTTTGGAAATATCCTCATACATTTCCTCCACCTCCTCATCGGGATGTGCCGAGGTTGGTGCGTAAACCTGTATGACCTTCAGCGAATACCGTTTGGTGATTCTGAGTATCAGGTACGCGACCCTCGTCGACACACTCCCAATCTTTACAACGTTGTTCACGAGAGACTTGTGGACGATAAATCCGACACCTCCCTGGGACAGATAGTCGCCCTCCCGGTGATAGAACAAGTTGCCGGATTCGAGAATCACCGTGTCCTCCCCCTCTCTTCGGACCTCGGATAATCCTATAATACTCCAGCGCAACTTGTCTATCTCTTCTTCCAGCTCCAGGATCTTCTCGTCAGTCCTCAGTATGCGTGCGTTAAATGTTGCCAGGTCGAGTCGTCGTAGGTGGCAACCGAACCTCCACCGGAGATTCTTAGCACCCCCTGCCCCGCCGTTACCATGGTCGCCACCGTAGCCAGGAATAGCGGGGCCACCGGGGACTGGGGGCCGTCTATTTGTGTTATTGTTCATGGGGGGTATATTGCCATAGTTGCCACGCTTGGCGAGCGGGTTGGCAACCGCAGTTTTTTTTTGTGTAATTGTTGTTATCAGGAAGATGTTGCTGCCCATCTCCTGCCTGTTTCCCTCTGTCGCCTTTTACGACACCCACGGGAAGATATGGGGTAGTGGATATTCTTAACCGCCACTACACGGCATTAATTCGTGTGTTTTGAAAATTGTATTTAGATACAAATTACATACTGATGAAATACGAATAGGTAATATTTTTTGATCGTAGCGACATAATAGAAAAACTGAACTGGTTATTTGAATAAAAAATAACGAGTGCAATTAGTTTAATTTAAAGTTTCGTGTTTTTAAAAATAACTAAAAAAGGGCTCGAAAAAATAGATTTTCTCAAAAAAGAAAGGAACTTGAAAAAAATAAATTAAAAAGAGTCGGTCGGTCGGTCTGGGCTCGAACCAGGGTATTACGATTCGGTGACCGCCCAATACACCAATTAAGCTATTTATAATCATTAATAAACTGTCAAAATTTACCTTCTTATTCTAACGATATTGTAGCAGTTCTTCATTGCCTAAAAACACGGACAAAAAGACATTTTCTAAAAATAAATCCTAGCTAGATCGATTTATTGCCACCGAAATCCCTGCACACAAAATTTTATGAAAATCGTTGGAGCTGTTTCCGAGATTCCGATTATATATATGTACATATATATATATATATATATATATATATATATATATATATATATATATATATATATATATATATATATATATATATATATATATATATAGATAGATAGATAGATAGATAGATAATATAGCCAATCTTTTCTGTGACACCAACAACAACACAGACAAGATTGGCCCCAACCATTACATCAGCTATGATAGAAACAAGAACATCGATTCCTACCAAGGATGGGATACCTACGTGAGGCTAAATAGAGAAGGAGGTTAGGTACTACCACCTGCTTGGGTCCCTTTAATTAATGAAATTAAAACTAAACTCAAGCACAACACTGTAAAACTTCTGGATCGAGTAACAAAACGTAAACTATAAAAAATAATTAAAAAGCTGAAGGTACTCCGAATTAACATTGACATCGGGACGTCAGTCTCCTCAGCCCCCGTGAACATGGGTGCAGAAAAGCACCCGAAACGAAGGGAATTAAAAACACTTAAAATTTAACGCGACAAAACTCGTAAAAGAAGTTTCAATCAATAAAAATATTTTTATTTTTTTATCAATGTGTAGTTTTCGCGTAAATATAAGAAAACATAAAAAAATTTTTAGTCAAAGTGGAATCACAAGACATAAACGAATAATGAGTTTTTTTTTATAAAAGAGGGGGCAAACGAGCATACGGTTGATCTGATGTTAAGTGACTACCGCCGCCTATGAACATTCGCAACACCAGAGGAATTTTAGGTGCGTTGCCGGCCCTTTAGAAAAAAGTAAGCTCTTTTCTTGAAGGTCCCCAAGTCGTATCGGTCTGGAAAAATTGCCGGAGGTAAACTATTCCACAGAGAGGTCGTACGTGAAAGAAAAGTCCTAGTGAAACATACAGTGGTGGACCGCCAAGCATTCAGATGGTGTGGATGGTATCGGGAGGTTTGCCTCGTAATGCGTTCATAAAATTTGGCGGCCGGGATTAATCCGAACAATTCCGAGTACTTCCCGTGATAGTTGCGATAAAATACGCGAAAAGATGGAACATCTCTTCGCAGCGCCAGTAAATCGAGCCGATTGGAAAGCACTCGGTCGTCGACAAGTCGAGCCGCTCTGCACTGGATGCGGTCAAGTGGAAGAACCTGCGCCTTGTAAAGTTGTAGGTGGTGTACCGGCATGAAATACTGTCCGGTTCTGCCAAGCTTTTTAGAGGACAATATGACCTTCTCTTCCAAGTGACCACGAAACTGCACGTTACTCGATACGTCGATACCGAAGATTCCTATACTGGCTGAGGCAACAAGGGGAGTGCCTTGAAACTGTGGAGATTAGACAAAGGGGTTCTTATTAGCGGTTAACGCGCAAACTTGTGTCTTTTGAGGTTTAAACTGAATTAGATTTAGTCACCCCCAATCCGAGTGTTTGTTCAGCAAAGACTCGACTTCAGACACAAGTTTGTCCCGGTACTCGTAGTGTTTTCCCGAGAAATATTGGCACGGCCGACGTACAGAGCATCACCAGTGCTGTGATCTGCATAGCAATAAATGTTGCCGGTTTGCATCATATTATTGGTATGTTGGCGGCCCAATGTTTAATTTATAATTAAATTCAATATCAAGGGGCATCAAAAATAGTCTTAAAATAATAATAACAATATCCTCCAGACCGAATTTCGGCCACGGCGGCTAGCCTCAACAGAGGCTAGGCATCCGAGGCACGGGGGTGAGACACCGCCAACTTCCTGACTCCGGGCAACTGCTGAGAATTTCTTGACGAAAAAACTCAATAATTAATATTTGGCTCGACCCGGGATTCGAACCCAGGACCTCATGATCAGCAGTCGCACTACTACAACCACCAGACCAACGAGGCAGTCAGTCTTAATTTATATATATATATATATATATATATATATATATATATATATATATATATATATATAATAGTAAGTCAAAATATTGTCTAAGTCATGGAGGAAGTTCTTGCATAAAAGAAAATTTTCCTAAGTTATGGATAGTCTTCGTGTGTAGATGGCTTGTATGGAGGAGCTGCCGGAGACGCGTACCTACTGTTGCACATATATATGGGGTGGTCGGGTGCCCGACTGCTTGAAATACTGTAGCACAATGACTAGTCCTATAATATTAGGGACTTATGATAATAAACTCAATGATACAAAAGCAATACTATAGAAGGTCTCTATCATGAATTTGCGTTACAATAGTAGGGTCGTGGGTTCAAGTCCTATATGACTTATGAAAGTTAGGTCTATGATACAAACGCAACACTATAGAAGGTCTCTATGATGAATTTGCATTACAATAGTAGGGTCGTGGGTTGAAGTCATATATATTAATGACTAATGGAAGTATGGTCTATGATACAAAAGCATTATTATAGAAGGTCTCCTTGATGCATAAGCATTATATGGGGTGGTCGGGTGACCGACTGCTCTTAGTACTGTAGCAAAATTACTAGTCTTTTATTAGGGACTTGAAAAGGATTATTATGTCGGCGTGTATGCTTCTTCACGAGCAACTGGTCCGAGGTAAACTTGGACTCGCGAACCGATGTGTCCTAGACATATGATCTTAGTGCCGGTGGTAAGCGGGTTTATTGTAGCAATACGGCTCTCCCGTGGACATCGCACATCCATACCGTTTGTGGGTGGCGTCGTAGCGTATAGCGATGCGTCGTCTATCTTTTGGATTGGGATGAGTTCGTTTGGCAGCACTTTTAAGTCTAACAGGCATACTCAACTTCATGTCTTAGTGCATTAGCGCTATGATACGTGGAGTTTTGTTCACTGGCGTCTTAGTAGCGTGCTACTATGGTACGTTGGTGATTTTTTTTAGTTAACAACAATATTAACTTTGTTACCAAAGTCGATAGGGATCATGTGAATCAGCGTTGGTGACAGCACGCAACCTTGTGGAACACCAGCATTAATAGGCTTTTAATCGGAGCTTGCACCGTCTACAACGAACTTGATGCTCCGATCTGCAAGAAAGCTGGTGATCCAATTGCAAAATTCCTCGGGAAGAAGCCCATGGGAAGGGAGCTTTGAAAGAAGCGCTTTATGCCTAACCCGATCAAAGCCTTTTCAATGTTCAAACTAACGGCTAATGCCTCCCCTTGGACTCTACTGCCGCCACCCGTCTATGAGTAAGGTAGACCAGAAGATCACCAGTAGATCGACCCCGACTGACAGAAATTTCCTTAGACAGCCTTAGCAAGAGACCAAAATGCACGGTTTCCAGAAGGAAGGCGGACTAGTTTCGCGCCAATTCTGCATATGTACTCTAACTTTGCCGTGGCAATTACTTTTTTGAAGGACCTGGAAGCGGAATTATACTTCATTTTTATAGCGCTTATTTTTACATCCCGGGACGTTGATGCGTCAGCCAAGGCTTGGTAGCACTTCCGCTTACAGCATGATGCTATTTTACAGGAGCAATAAAACCATGGCTGAGATTTGCCTCCGATGGGCACCATAGAGGAAGAAATAAAAAGTTCCAAACCCTGAAGTACCACATCAGCGACAGAATCATTAACAACGTTGGGATCTTCCGGCAAAAAGCAAACCCGCCCCCAAGGGTATGATGCATAGAAAGACCGCATCCCACCCCAATCAGCTGATTTCAGCGTGAATCAGCGTATTGCAGCCACAATCTTTAGTTATAGGTATCTGAAACAATTTGTTTTGGAAACCTATTAAAATTGGTGACTGTGCAATGTGAAAATTCTGAAATTATACACTGCACCGGTTACTTACATCATAATGTTCCTTAAAACGCCCAACAAGTCCTTTTTCTTCAATAAGTTCTTGAGATCGTCGTTTTTTTTTTTGTTTTTTTTTCAGTAACAGCTGAAGTGTAACCTGAACACTTACGTTAAACCTGAACACTTACAACAATTACACTGACCTATTCACCCTTCAACTGTAGTACAACATTAGATTACGGTCTTATACTCAGAGATAAAAAAGATAGGAGATCCAGAAAATAAATTAATTAGAACAATCTGCATAAATGATAGCTAATAATCCATACTAAGAGTAACGCCAATATATTACCCGATAGTGGATATTTACAGGCTAATGAGAAGAAAACATTACATTGTACGAATAAATCTGTAGTAGTAGTAGTAGTAAGAGTATATAAAAGTACACACACACACAAGTGTAATAATAATCCTATATAATCAAATTTATTAATACAATAAAGAGAGTCTTATATCATCATTCGTTTGTTTAACTCCTCTCCTAACATTCGCCCTACATGGCGACCCTGCCGAAGTAATTCGCGACGCGAATATGACACCCTCCGCCGTATTTGGAGTGGAACATTTTCTTTGTGCAACTGATGAACTAAATCAAGCTATGGCGTTCTGCTGTGTGTTTAGAGATAAACAGAAATACCCTAAGAAGGTCTATTTTTCGGCAACCATAATCCCCCACAAATATGGAAGAGGCAAGTCAACCAAGGGCGTATTATAAAGTATGACCGGCGCTGATCAGTGTTTCAAAATGGCGTTTAAGTGCGTATAAAATGAGTAAAAAAGTGCGTGTCTATTCATAGTGCAAAAATAAGGGTATTGTGTTTATAAATCAACGACGTAAATCTGGGACTCTAGCCTATATTACTGAACTTTATATTTTAAATTAAATCATGTATTCGTTGTACTGTCTTTAATCGTCATTGAACCGTATTATTATTATTTATTTTTATTAAATATTTCGTAAAATTATTTATAGTATACTCTATTCTACGTATTGGTGGTAAGTTATGAATATTTCTTTAGAACAGTTATATGAGAAATTAAAAGAAGTGAGAACATATTTAATTAAAATTGGACCGAGTAAACGTGAAGGAAAAGTTTTAGATACTAAACTTAAAGAGGCCAATGAAATATTTAGTGACTATTCTAAGTTGTTAATAAATTTTAATAGTAAAGTAAAGGAAGGTAAGATTAAATCTACTGATATTCTATCTTATCAAACCTATTGTAAGAATTTTGAATCATTATATCAGGATATTATAAAATTGTTTAAGCCCGAGTGTGTACAATCTGAAAATCCGAGCAATATGGATACTTTCGATTTCAAAACGGCTTTGACTTTATTACCTGTTATGTCAGATGACGAAACAAGTGTGAAACAATTAGTAGACAATATTCAGTATTATAATTCTTTGTTAACAAAACAGGAATGCAAAAAGAATTTAATTAAATTCATATTAAAAAGTAGATTATCTCAATCTGCTAAATTACGTCTTCAAGACGATTACTCTAATGTTGAAGACTTGGTTAGTGACATGCAGAAAGAGTTGTTGCCAAGAAAAGGAGCAGCAGCAATTCAAAATAAATTGCAAAAATTACGCCAAAATGATATGTCAATTGCTGATTATGGAAAACAAATAACAGAGTTATTTGTAGACCTTACGATATCGCAAGCCAACGGTAATACCGAATATTACAATATTTTGAAAACTGTTAATGAAAAACAAGCGATCAAGCAATTTTCCGATGGCTTACGAAATCGTCGAATCAGCACAATAATTTCTAAAGATGCCATTCAAGCAGCTCAAGATGAAGAGACTTCATCATCATCAGCCGCAGGAGAGGTGATGGGTATGTCGAGTAAGAAATTTTATTATCCTAGGAATTTTCATCATAATTCTAGGTATCCACGCATCAACGGGCGTAATCGGCAAATGTTTTCACAGCGAGGACACTACCATGGAAACTCGCAGCGATCGAGTTCATGGAACCACTCGAACTCACGTGGCCAAGAACAGCGAGGACGATATAATCGAGGTACGTTTCGTAATTATCGCGGAAATCAGGGGATAAAAATAAATGTAGTCAATCTAATTAATGAAAAAGAATCAACTTCAAATGAACCCCGACTAGATAAGTTTTTTCGAGAATAAACAAAATCATTTAATTTTGGCTAGTAGTAACAGCAATTGTTTTGTTCATTTACCAGTTTCATCATGCAATGAAACTTATTCTTTCTTAGTCGACACGGGCGCATCTTTATCCGCCGTAACATATAAACATGCTATCGAATTTAGTGTGTCATTACATAAAGAGAATGTAATTATAAACGGTCTAGGTGGCGAGGTGCAAACAATCGGATATGTTTATGTTCCATTAATGATTCATGGATCTGTTATTAATCACAAGTTCTTTGTTTTTAATTCGTTACCAATTTCGTCGCATGGAATTCTAGGTAGAGACTTTTTGAATAGATTTGGAGCATGTTTAGATTTCGAGAAAAATATTTTATCTTTGAAGTTAGGGTCAGGCCACACTTGTTTCTTGCCTTTCACTAATAATTATAATATTAACGTATTGGAAATTCCCCCAAGAAGTGAATCTATACATTATATTCAAACTGATTTTCAAACCGATTGCATTATTTGTTCACAAGAATTACAAGATGGTGTTTATTTGGCTAGCTCGATAGCGACACCAATTAGGGGAAAAATACCAATAAAAATATTAAATGTTACCGAAAAATCAGTAAAATTGTCAGGAATAAATCCTGCAGTTCATGATCTTGACGATTATAATATTTGTAGTTTTGAGAAAAATGAGAATAATTCAGACCGAGTAAAACGATTATTTTCCTCATTAAAATTAAATAATTTAAATGACTTAGAAATTCAAAGTATTCAAAATATTTGTGCAAAATATGCAGATGTTTTTTATTTAGAGGGCGATAAATTGATAACAACAGATATTTACACTCACAATATTTTTTGAAACCAAACGTTAGTCCAGTGTTTTCAAAACCCTATAGGTTACCAATTAGTCAGAAAAAGGAAATTAATCGTCAAATTAGCAACATGCTTAAAGAAGGGATTATAGAACCTAGTAAAAGCGACTGGTCTAGCCCAATATTATTGGTGCCTAAAAAATTAGATGAATCGGGTAGTAAAAAATGGCGATTGGTAGTGGATTACCGTAAATTAAATAACTGTATAGAGGACGATAAATACCCCCTCCCTGATATTACAGAAATCTTAGAATCTTTGTCTGGAAGTGTATATTTTACACATTTAGATTTATATCAAGGGTATTACAATGTTAATTTAGATAAAATTTGTCGAAAATTTACTGCTTTCAATTCTGGTCAATACCAGATGACGAGAATGCCCATGGGATTAAAAACAAGTCCCAGCTCTCTCTCGCGAATGATGAATTTAGCAATGTCAGGACTAAATAATGAAAAATGCTTAATTTATTTAAATGATGTCATTGTTTTTGGTAGACAACTAGACCACCATAATAAAAACTTACAGGATGTTTTTGAAAGACTTCGTTCAGTAAATTTAAAATTAAATCCTTCAAAATGTACATTTCTTAAAAAACAGATTTTATATTTAGGACATTGTATATCTAACGAAGGGATTTTACTTGATCCTGAAAAAATAGATACAGTAAAAAACTATCCTTGTCCGCAGAATGCCGAAGAAGTTAAAAGATTTGTGGCGTTCACAAACTACTATAGAAAGTTTATACCCAAGTTTGCTGAAATTGCGCAACCATTAAACCAACTTTGTAGAAAAAATATTAATTTCGTTTGGACGAGCAGGCTTATGAAGTTTCGATTGGTATGAGAGGAATATAATTTTGACGTAGAGTATGTAAAGGGTTCAGATAATGCAGCTGCAGATGCGTTATCTGGAATCTGTTTGAGTTCCAAAGAGTTAAAAGAATTAAATGAGAACATCGTTAGTGTCATGACACGAGCAAAATCGCGAAAATTAAATAAACCAGGATCCTCCTCGTTGGACATGATACACACAGACTTGAGGCCTGTGTTCGCGCCACTTTGCACTATCGCTTAACGCTTATAAGGGATTCGTTAATTATTATCCAATAAGATTACTGCAAAGCCCATTTCCGGTTTCCTATCTACCGCTTTATGCCCAGCATGTGCATTCGTATGTTAACGGGCTCACACAAGTTGAGAAGACACGCAATCAACCGCACCGCTTATATCTCGCATCATCGCTCCCGCCCTTGTGTAATTTGGATATTGAATTATACAAGCATATAGTAAAAAGTACAGACATTTACAATAACGCTATATTTCGTGATTATCTGTGAAGTTGATAAGTGTGAAGACAGCCGGCAGCCATCGAGACACGAGGCAGATCAGCGAAAGTCCAGGTGGGTGCACATGCATTCGTTCACGTCCTTCCTATATCCCGAATTTAGGGGATTTGCAGTATCACGAATAAATTAAATTCCATTCACCGCTCGCACCGCGCTCATATACAGTCCACTATTCTATTTAAATTAATAGCCGCACCTCATAACATTATTTAATACATTTGAACCAGCAGTTTGGTGGTTGAAGGCCAACCGCCAAATCCACCATATATTGTTTGGTCACTTCGGCCGGGATTAAATTAACCTTTAGGCCCGGAGAAGTAAATTCATTTTTTTTATATTACAAAAAATTATATACGTATATATTATTAAATCATAATAAATTGTTGTTCTAATTATACTAACTACAATATTTATTTGTCCCGCATCGCTTATTACACGTATTATAGTACCTTTGTAACGCATACCACACCGCTTCATTATTCCATTAATGATATTTTTCTTGTTGATTAACCGCCATCTTTCTAGTAACGCGAGATTGCTTCGTTCCCCAGTTAACTAATTCTACCGTCACTTATCGCAATAATTTTAGTCCGCATTTGTTTGTTGAAAATGACGACGAGAAGCAAAGAATCTAAACTGGTTTCGGATGAAGAAGTTAGTTTAAAAATTATTATCGCTAAACGTAATTATATTTACGAACGATTACAAAAAATTTACGAGACCTTAAAGGGCGCATTTAATTCCTTGGACGAGCAGAATTTATTTCTTAACATCGCTTCGAATATAGAACAATTACGTAGTGAGTTCCAAGAAGTTCTAGATAACTATAATATAAACATTTAAAATTAAACCCTAATGCAGACGTTGATTACGAGGCTTGGAACTCATTTGAAGATTTATATAATCGTATTAAGTGCCAAATTACGAAAATATCCACATCGCCTTCCACTGTTACGTTAGAAAATAGATTTCCTACTAAATTAAAAACTTCACTTCCGCCAATTGAATTAATGTCATTTAACGGAGACATACGCCAGTGGTCCATGTTTTATCAACAATTTAAGACATTAATTCACGACAATTTACAATTAACTGATGCCGAACGTGTTTACTATTTGGTTAACAAATTGAGTGACAGGGCATTATCAGTTTGTGCCGGGTTAGCCCCTACCACAGAAAATTACTCCATTATTTGGAATGCGCTTTTAGGAAGATATAACGACGAACGCACACTCGCATCTACGTATATTAACCAACTATTGGATTTAACACAGGTGAACGCAAACACAACAGGAGGTTATCATAAATTTATGGACAAATTTGATGCTTCAATTAATGCTCTAAAGCAATTAAAAATTGAAGACTTAGCTGATTTTTTGTTTTTAAATATTGCACTTAGAAAATTAGATCATGACACTGTTAAGTCATTTGAAATGTCTTGTCGCACAATTAGCATACCAAACTACGCCTCTTTAGTACAATTTTTATACGAACAGAATAGGGCTATATGCCATACATTTAATAATTCGCATACTTTATCTACATCCAACAATAATCGAAACAAATCACTTTCAAATAAATTTAGTAAAACATTTATTAATACAGATCCTTCGCATTCATGTATCTTTTATAAATCAAATGATCATGAACACTTGTATGTTTGTCCACGCTTTTTAAAGTTAAATACACAACAACGTTACGATATTATTAAACAAAACGATTGTTGTATTAATTGTTTAAGTAATAAACACTCGACTTCTTTTTGTAAATCGAAGCGTAAGTGTATATACTGCGTGCGGCGCCACCATTCTTTAATTCATTCTGACCCGCATCAGAATGGTTCTAAGACTGCTTTTCGTAGCAGCAATACGTTACACTCAGAGGTTGTGCAGACGCCTAACGCTAATGCATGCAGCTCGCATTCGATTAACTACCGCGCAGTTAACGATAATAAGGTTAATTCTTCTGTCGTTCACAATTCGAATACGGTGGAAGATGAAAAAACACTTACCTCTTCATGTAATATTTCTCGCGAATATAGTACTCTCCCACGCTATACTACTTTATTGGGGACTGCAAAAATAAAGGTCGTAGATAAATACGACAATGAACATTTTATTCGGTGTTTAGTTGACCCCGGATCCCAAAGCGACTATGTTACGAAGGATTGTTGTAAACGCTTATTTCTTTCCGTTTCGAATAAAAATCGTTTTACCGAAGTACACGGGATCGGTGGTGTGTCCCAAAAGATTTTAGGAGTCACTTCACTGCAGTTCACGTCTCGTTTTAATGATAATAAATTTTATCATATTGAACCATTAGTTGTTCCGACCATCACGGGTCAGTTGCCAGATTCGATAGTAGATGTTTAAAAAATTCGCTATTTAGATAAAATACGCTTAGCAGATGATCAGTTTTATCAACCTGGGTCTATAGATATTTTGTTGGGAGTTAATACCTACATAAAACTTTTGTCGCATGAAAACTTAATTCATTCGCAATGGCCTAGTGCCATAGAAATATCACTCGGATATATTATAATGGGTGATGCTGAAGTTGCTATATCACATCATTCCCCGCGTTCATTTGTTTCCTGTTCTTACGATACAAATTTAAATCAAAATCGTCTTAATGATATAATGGAAAAATTTTGGAAAATTGAAGTACTTCCGCAAAAAATACATTTGAGCCGTGATGAGCAGGAATGTGAAGACATTTATACTTCTACTACTTACCGCCAAAACGACGGACGGTATGTGGTCGCCCTGCCATTTAAGAAAAGGCCCGACATATTGGGTGACTCTTTAATGAACGCAAAAAACGTTTCTTACTTTTAGAAAAACGCTTTAACAAATATCCCGATCTTCGCGATCAATTCAATGTTGTTATACGGGAATACATTAATAAGGGTATTTTATCCGCTGTTTCTGATAATGATTGTATACAGCCTTCTTTTTATTTGCCGCATCACCCTGTCGTACGGAATGATAAAAGTACAACGAAGTTGCGCATCGTTTTAGACGCTAGTGCTAAGTCGGATAACGATATTTCTTTGAATGACATTTTGCACACCGGGCAAAATTTACAAACAGACATTTTTAATATTTTATTAAACGTTAGAGTTTATCGCATCGCTTTCTTTGCAGATGTTAGGCAAATGTACTTGTGTATCGAAGTCCAAAAATCCCATCGCGCTTTTCAACGCATTTTATATCGGTTTTCTACAGAAGAAACTATACAAACATATGAATTTAATCGCGTCACATTCGGATTACGCTCTTCCCCTTTCCTCGCACTTCGCACTTTACGCCAGTTAGCCGCTGACGAAAGAGAGTCCTATCCCCTTGCTGCTTCTGTAGTGGAAAGGGATATTTATATGGATGACCTCCGCACCTTGCGTCAACAACGCAGTCAACACCGCCACTCAACTTATTCAAATGTTTCGCCGAGGTGGATTCGATTTGGTTAAGTGGACAAGTAACTGCAAGGAGCTTTTACAACATATACCAGCATCACATCGTCAACAAGACTCGGTATCATTTGATGATAATGACGTTTTAAAAATTTTAGGCCTTCGTTGGTATCCCGCTACCGATAAGTTTTCCTTTCTTGTTTCGCCGCCACCGGTCACTTGCACCAAACGCGCTTTCCTCTCCGCAACCGCTCGCTTGTACGATGTTTTAGGACTTGTCGGTCCAGTAATACTTTACGCCAAATTATTAATTAAAGCCTTGTGGGTTCTTAAACTTAACTGGGATGAGAATCCACCCACTAATATTGTCAATACATGGCAGCGATATATATCAGAGTTACCTTTAATCTCACATTTACAGATTCCACGTCATATCGGCGTAAATGAAAAATCCCATGTGTCGCTACTAGCCTTCGCCAACGCTAGTGAAAAAGCTTACGGGTGTGTCATCTATTCGCATGTTGTTAACGGAAATAATCCTCCAATTATAACGCTCCTATGTTCTAAATCTCGGGTGTCCCCATTAAAGGTTATAACTTTAGCCAGGCTTGAGTTGTGTGCCTTGGTTTTGCTCGCTAAGTTAGTACGCACCGTTTACGATTCGTTGTCATTGAGGCATCCGATCGACAACATTTATGCGTTTTCAGATTCGGAAGTCGTGCTTTGTTGGGCGTGTTCTTTACCGCATAAGTTCAACACCCTTGTTGCTAACCGTATTTCGCAAATACAGTCCTATTTATTACCGGATAACTTTTACCACATCGCCAGCTCGGAAAATCCTGCAGATCATATTTTGCGTGGACTGTTACCCTCACAAATTTTAAATTGTGACCTTTGGTTACATGGGCCTTCGTGGGTTTCCTTGCCGTGTAAAGAATGGCCTGTAAAAAGGTTCGCATCAACTCATATCCGTTTACCAGAAGAAAAGACTGTGTCGCTTGGAGTCAGTGACATGGAAGAAAGCCCATTTATCTCGTTTAGCTTAAAATTTTCTAATTGGAATAAGTATTTACGATCCGTTGTTTACGTTTTAAGGTTTTTAAACAAATTACCGCGCATAAATAAAATTATAACCGCATCCGACATAGAGATTTCTGAAATCACAGTTATTAAAATTGTGCAAGGCATCGCTTTCGCCGAAGATATAAAAAATATTAAAAAAGGACAACTATGTTCATCAACATTACGAAGGTTATCGCCATTTATCACGGACGATGTACTTCAAGTAGGTGGTCGGTTAGATTATTCGTCTTTATCGGATTCCCAAAAGCATTCAATATTGCTACCAAAAAGGGGCATATTGTTGATCTTATAATTGATTATTATCACTATAAACATTTCCACGCTGGTCTTCAGTATTTACTTGCTGCATTACGGGAGAAATATTGGACATTATCAGCTCGCCGTGTAGTGAGATACCGCATTCATAGGTGTAACATTTGTTTTCGACATAACCCCAAACCTATTTACCCCATGATGTCTGCCTTGCCTACTTGCCGCCTAGAGCAGTGTAATGCGCTTACACACACAGGTGTGGATTTTTCGGGCCCACTTTATATCACATTGACGCGTAAACGTGGTATACGAAGCCAGAAGGCTTATTTATGTTTATTTATATGCCTCGTTACTAAGGCAGTGCATTTAGAATTAGCGTCTGATCTAAGTTCGGCGGGTTTTTTAGAGGCTTTTAAGAGATTTATCTCTCGTAGAGGTCCGTGTCGATTTATATACAGCGATAACGGTACTAATTTTGTCGCCTCGCGTTCATATTTACATGAATTACATGGATTTTTAAAATCAGAAGAATATTATAAGGCATTCAGTCAGGTGCTCACTGATAATCGCATTGTTTGGAAACTCAACCCTCCAAGCGCTCCACATTTCGGGGGTTTGTAGGAGTCCAATATTAAGGTTGTAAAAACCCATTTGTTTCACGTAATAGGTAAGCAAATCCTCACGTATGAAGAAATGCTTACTACTCTTTGTCAGATCGAGTGTATCTTAAATTCTCGCCCGCTTTATGTATTAAGCAGTGATCCATCGGAACCTACCGCACTAACACCCGCACATTTTCTAAATTTAAAACCACTTGAATGCTTACCAGCTGCAGATTTAAGCAAGGAACGTATTAATCTGTTATCACGCTTTTCTTTAATAGATTCTTTAGTTCAGTCCTTTTGGAAACGCTTCAGATTCGAATACTTACATACATTACAGAGTAGAGTGAAGTGGAATAAGAACTCTACTGCCATTTCTGTAGGGACGATTGTTATAATAGACGTGGATAATACTCCACCGCTTCAGTGGCCTCTAGGCATTGTCACCGAATTGTTTCCCGGTAAGGATGGTGTGGTACGCGTTGCGCAAGTTAAACTTAAGAATCCACTTTAAAACGCCCTCTTATCAAACTGTGTCCTTTACCAACACAGTGATTAATATAGTTAATTTTACATTATCGTTTATATATTTAGTTTAATTCTTAGGTCATAACGTCGCTTCATTTCGCTACTATATGAGTATTTATCTATATATATCTATATTTTTATACTTTACTTGCTAGTTGAGGATACCTCAAGGCCGGGGGGGTGTTCGCGCCACTTTGCACTATCGCTTAACGCTTATAAGGGATTCGTTAATTATTATCCAATAAGATTACTGCAAAGCCCATTTCCGGTTTCCTGTCTACCGCTTTATGCCCGGCATGTGCATTCGTGTGTTAACGGGCTCACACAAGTTGAGAAGACACGCAATCAACCGCACCGCTTATATCTCGCATCATGGCTCCCACCCTTGTGTAATTTGGATATTGAATTATACAAGCATATAGTAAAAAGTACAGAAATTTGCAATAACGCTATATTTCGTGATTATCTGTGAAGTTGATAAGTGTGAAGATAGCCGACAGCCATCGAGACACGAGGCAGATCAGCGGAAGTCCAGGTGGGTGCACATGCATTCCTTCACGTCCTTCCTATATCCCGAATTTAGGGGATTTGCAGTATCACGAATAAATTAAATTCCATTCACCGCTCGCACCGCGCTCATATATAGTCCACTATTCTATTTAAATTAATAGCCGCACCGCATAATATTATTTAATACATTTGAACCAGCAGTTTGGTGGTTGAAGGCCAACCGCCAAATCCACCAGCCTGATCAACCAAAAGTCGTAAGTAATCATGTCAAACCAGCAGAATCAGTGGAGTTGCGTATGGTTAATAAAGATGATTTGAAAACATAAAGAAAATTAAGAGTTATTAGTAAAGAAAATAATGCATTTTGTTATGTAGAAAAGGAAAAGATAATTTATATTAAATATCTAAGTTCTGACTCACGAATGACGCGACGCGAATTTGTGAGGGAATTAGATGATTTTTGTAAGTTAATAAATATTAATGAAGTATGTATAATAAAGAAGGATGGTAATAAGGAATTTATTAAAAAACTAGTTGAAGAAATCAAATCTATGAATGATAGGACCGGTCCATGTGTACATATAATAAGTAATGTAAAAACAATATATAATAACGATGACAGAAAGGTGATATTAAATGACTTCCATCTCCTACCTAGCAGTGGCCATGCAGGTATAAGAAGGATGGTCAACAATATAAAAAATTATTATTATTGGCCTGGGTTAGATAAGGATGTAAAGAACTTTGTTAGGCGTTGTGACAAATGTCAGCGTCAGAAATTTTCGTTACCCGTAAGAGAGCCATTAGAAATAACAACGACAGCTAACACAGCGTTTGAAAAGATATATTTAGACTTAGTAGGTCCATTTGAAATTGATAATAATAATAACTCTTATACTTTAACGCTACAATGCGAACTCACTAAGTATGTCGAAGCATATCCCTTAATTTCTAAAAAAACCAACGAAGTAGCAAAGAGTTTTGTTACTAACTTTATTCTTAGGTATGGAGTACCGAAAGTAGTATCTACTGACAGAGGGAAAGAGTTCACCGCATCATTATTCCAAGAGGTATGTAAATTGCTTCAAATAAAACAATTAAATTCGACTGCTTACCACCACCAATCACTAGGTGCGTTGGAAGTGTCACATAAAAATTTAAATGCTTTTCTTCGCATTCAAATTGATAATCACCCTGAAACATGGAGCGACTGGTTACCATTTTGGTCGTTTACCTATAATACGACAGTTCATACAGAGACGAAATTCAGTCCTTATGAACTTGTCTTTGGTAAAAAATGTTCACTTCCTAGTAATTTGTCAGTAGATTTAGAGCCACTTTATAACTACGATCATTATCCTTGTGAGCTCAAATACAGGTTACAATTGTCACAAAGAGAGGCAAGAAATAATTTGATAAAGTCTAAAGAAAAAAGAAAAATTATATTTGATAAATATACCAAGCCTATAAAATACAATGTGAATGATTTAGTACTCTTAAAAATGAGTCAGGTAATAAACTAAGTGATCTATACTTTGGTCCTTATTGAAAAGGAATTCGGCTCGCAAGGACCAATTGAAAAGGACACAACGGACGGAAACTAAGAAACAGAAGGGAGGAATCGAGGCTTCTCTCGATCCGGCCTCCTGCAACGCCTACGTTGGGTTCGGGAACAACGTATGTGATCTCCGCAACGGAGTAACACACTAGGGCGATAACCTCGTTCCTTTTCAGCAAGTAGGTTCAGACGGGGATTACGGGTCTTCCGAAGTCGTCCCGGTCCCGACGCCTTAATTCTTCGATGTGGACTGTATAACTTAAGGGATCTTGGGAATGAAACAGCAATTATCTTCAAACCGTTCCGTGAGAGAGTAATCACTTTTCCCTATACTTTTCTTCTTGACTGCTGGTTTTTTACTTTTCCCGAAGGATTTTCTTATTTTTCCGAACTAATTCTCGAACTATTTTCTTCCCCGAACTATTTTCTTCCCCGAACGAATTGCAATAAAACCCGTTCACTAAGCTACCCCCAGAACTATACGCGAAAGTGAGCCGCGCCATTCGCGTGCCTGCGCAACTTAACAACATGAATTTGTACTATTACTCTCTCACGTTTCACTTAATTTCTTTATTCACATAAATCACACATAAATACAAGTTATCTATTTAGATAGCACAAAACAATATCTACACCATGATATACATTATTTTTCCGTATTACAAAAATCCTTTAATTTATAAAACAAAATATGCCTACTGTACGAGCAAGTACATGATATTTCAACAGTTTAGAAAATAATGCTGATATCGCGCCTGCGCGCGCGACACGTTCACTATAATTACATTTTTTATTCATAAGTATTTTGTAGTACAATAAACGCTCTCTACGGAAACGGACACAGTTTTAATTACCACATCCCGTAACGTAGAAGATACTACCTACATTAATATACTACATATCAATTATATGTAGAGGGTCACAACTCACAAAATACCCCCTACATTTTGGTCCTTCGAGCTTTCGACGTGAACTAAGACTTGCATATTACGTCTACAATAGTTCAACAGTAAAGTGTATTTGAAAAAAAAGAAAAAAAAAAAAAAGAGTAATTCGTGATTCTATCTGTAGTGTCACTTTGGTTGCTGGCCTCCCACAAGCGGGTCTCACCAGCTTGATTGAGGTGCATACTACGGTAAGAGTCGCAGTCACACGTATCTGAAACCAACTATTTACAACATCGTTCTTAAACCATGGAGAACCTACTTCAACAACAGAGAACAATCATTGAATCTATCCTTAAAATTGAGGCTAACTTCAAAAAGGATTCTGATTCACGTAAGTCAGGAACATACATACAGAAAAGGTTGGATGCTTTGAATGCTCAATGGGAGGTGTTCAACATGAATCATGGTGTTCTAAAAAAAACAGACAGTGACTTGGATGACGACTATTTCATCAATGATACCTACACCACCACAAAGAAGCGGTACGAAGCGATTCGTGACATGCTGGCGAACTACGAGGTGAAAACTGCGGAAACTGGAGTACCATCAAGGTCTGATGAGTTTATTAGCCAACAACGCACTAATTTCCGGGCGCTCTCTAGGGTGATTAAAAACATCAACACCAAAGAGTTGACAGAAAAGTGGGAAATTTGTGACAAACTGAATTCGCTGCAGTCTCGCTGGAAACTGATCGACGAACTCCACTGGCAAATCGATAACCTGACTTCTGGCGGTGATGTAGGCTACGAAGAAGAGTTTTCTGCATACGAAACCTTGTACGAAACTACAAAAAGGGATTTGAATCGTAAGCTTAACTCAGTATCTCAACAGCATCAGCAAGTGCCTACAATTGAGATTCCTTCTTTTTCTGGTAATTATACCCAGTGGCCTACATTCATGGACCTCTACTGTGAAGCCATCCACAAAAATGTCATGTTGACAAAAACGCAAAAGATGCAGCACCTCAAGGGCAAACTTAAAGGCGAGGCGGAGCGCATCGTACAGCATCTTACAGTATCAGCTGATAATTACGACACCTGTTGGGAGATACTCACCCATAGGTACAACAACCGACAACTTTTGTTTACAAAACATATACAAACCCTTATGGGACAAACGGCGTTGCAAACACAGAATGCATACGAACTGAAGAAGCTACATGACACAAGTGTCGAGACCATACATGCTATTCACAATCTGGGCATCGACACAACGACTTGGGATCCGATCCTGGTGCACATTCTCACTGGCAAATTGGACTCCGACACGTATGCAGCCTACATGGAGATCAGAAAGGCTCCGAGAGAGCTACCTTCCTTGGATGAGCTGATAAACTTCTTGGAAAACAAGTTTACTGCGCTTGAACCTGTTCAAAAGAAGAGACAGACACCTAACAAGTCAAACAATTCGACCAACAAGGAGGCAACAGCTCAATTTAAGAAGGACTTTAACAACACCAACAGGCGTAGTTTTCTTCGAGCATATCATACAAGCACAGACAAAAATTGCCCGCTGTGTAAAAACAATCATATTTTACACTACTGCAAGTCGTTTCAAGACATGTCACCGGAAGACAAAATGAGGTCAATTTCGCAACTACATATTTGTCGCAATTGCCTGTACTTACACAACGACAATAAATGCAACTCCAACAAAAGATGCCGCGTGTGCAAAGAAGCACACCACACAACATTGCACGATATTTACCGCAAAGTTGAAATCGCGGTCTCAAATAACGTTATACCTAGCAACAAGCCACATACGTCACAGCAAAAGGCAAACCACGTGTCTGGAAATTATAACGAAGTCCTACTAGCGACCGTTCAATTAAAGGTGATGGCAGCTGATGGATCGACTGTTCAATTGCGATGCCTTCTCGACCAAGGATCACAGATAAATCTAATAACTGAAGATGCTGCGCAACGGCTGGGACTGCAAAGACAAAATCGAAACGCCACAGTCTCAGGCATAGGGACATCAGCACATCATAGCAACGGAACCGTACGGTTAGACTGTGAGTCTTTGTACGGAGGCCATTCATTTACAATCGAAGCCATGGTAATGGCCAACATGCTCAGCAACCTGCCTAATTACACCTTCGAAAAACAAGACTGGCCACATATTCAGAACATACAACTGGCGGATCCCGACTTCAACATCTCGAGACCAGTGGACGTTCTGTTAGACGCTGGAGTGTATGCTGACATAGTAATGAGTGGTATGCTACGAGGACCCTCACACGCACCCATGGCTCAACAGACAAAAGTGGGCTGGGTACTGCTGGGCAATATCAAAACCTTCAATTGCCACGTGCTCATTAATCTTGACGATGTATCTCGATTTTGGGAGATGGAGGAGATAACCGAAACCAATCACAATCTAACATCAGAGGAAGAATACTGTGAATCTATTTATTCAACCACAACAACAAGAAAAGAAGACGGACGATATGCAGTCAGACTTCCAATGAAAATAAACTACGAACAAACCTTGGGCACTTCTAAGCCACAGGCAATCGCACAATTTCGGCAGTTAGAAAAACGATTGGCCAAACAGGAAACATTTTCTACGTCATACAAGAAGTTTATTGATGAATATCTACAACTCGGCCACATGAAGCTATGCACTGAACACCATAAACCAAGCTACTTCTTACCTCATCACGGCGTACAAAAGCTGGACTCAACAACTACAAAATTGCGCGTAGTCTTTAATGCCTCTGCCAAGACAAGTACAGGACAAAGCTTGAACGATCTCATGGAGTGCGGGCCTAACCTCCAACAAGACCTACAATCTATGATTCTACGTTGGCGAGCCTTTCAATACGTCTACACTGCAGACATTGAGAAGTTTTACCGTCAAGTACTGATACACGATGAAGATCAACACCTGCAAAAAATTGTATGGCGTGACTCTGCTACAGATCTCATCAAAGAATACCAACTGTGCACTGTAACATATGGTACCAAAGCTGCACCATTTTTGGCAATGCGCACCATAATACAACTCGTAATGGACGATGGACACCGCTATCCTCTCGCGGCAGAGATCCTTACTCACCAGCTGTATGTGGATGACCTACTTGGTGGCAGCAACGACATGTTAGAAGCACAAGACGCTCAAAACCAATTGATTGACCTGTTAAAAGGCGGTGGGTTCAATCTTCGCAAATGGGCTAGTAACCACCCCAGATTGCTTCAACCTTTACCTGAACATCTCATAAGCCAGAATATGTTTGACTTCAAGGACGCAGAGAGTAACAAAACACTCGGCTTAACCTGGAATCCGCACACTGATCAGTTTACATTCAAGGCGCCACTTAGTAACACACGTGACGTCACAACGAAGCGGACATTGCTCTCTGATCTATCAAAATTATATGACCCACTTGGTTGGCTGTCTCCGGTAACAATGAAGGCAAAACTCATATTTCAACAAGCTTGGCTTGCTTCAACAAATTGGGATGAACCTCTTCCGGAAGACATACAACAAGAGTGGACAACCTTTCAACAAGAATTGCCCACTATCAATACCATCGCTTTACAACGCTGGATTGGTAACACTAAACAACCCATCGAGTTACACGGATTCAGTGACGCCTCCGAGAAAGCCTACGGCTGCGTTATCTACTGTAAATCTATTAGTGAAGAAGGGCAACAATTTATCACGCTAGTGGCGGGAAAAACTAAGCTCGCACCATTAAGAAAACCCCCGTCTTTACCACGGCTTGAACTATGCGGTGCCCTACTACTGTCTCGACTTATGAAAAAGGTCATAGAGTCAATAAACTCACAGATTGTAACAATACATGGTTGGACAGATTCTATGATCGTGATGGGTTGGTTACAAGGGGGGCCTTCAAGATGGACTACATTTGTGGCTAATCGCGTAACACAGATCACTGTCATCATGCCATCGGGATGCTGGAGGCACGTCAAGTCTGAATATAACCCAGCAGATTGTGCCAGCAGAGGCCTAACTCCACTACAACTGGCGAATCATCATTTATGGTGGGGACCTATTTGGCTAAAGGACAACGATCTCCCACTTCAAGACCAATTCCACACAACTGTTGAAGAGAAAAAGGTCAAACAAGTTTGCGTGTCACAAAGGTCGATGCCATTAATCGGAGAACTTTTAAACAAACACAGCTGTATGGCACGCGTAACTCGAATCCTAAGTTGGATACTTCGGTTCATAAACAATGCACGTGACGTCAACAATGCCATGCGGTCATCGTACTTAGCAACGAGTGACCTGCAGAACGCACATAATGCAATTATCAAGGCTATACAAACTAATCATTTCGCCGACGACATTGCACAACTCAATAAACATCATAAAGTGCGAATAACAAGCAGTATTTTAAACTTAAATCCATTCCTGGACAAACACGAAATCTTACGTGTAGGAGGACGTCTGGAAAATGCCAACTTAAGTCAAGAACAAAAACATCCAATTATCGTACCTTACAATGACAGGTTAACGGAGTTACTGATCGACCAAGCGCACAAGAGGACCCTGCATGGTGGAGCCAGACTAACTCTATCATATCTACGCAACAGATATTAGATTATCAGCGGTTTGAGAGCAGTGAAAAAACGACTTATACGGTGCATCACGTGTCATCGCTTCAAAACTATCAACAACAACCAACTTATGGGTGATTTACCTCCTCCACGCGTCACACCATCAAGGCCTTTCACACACACCGGTGTAGATTTCACTGGGCATGTGGAGGTAAAGGCTAACAAGGGCAGAGGAATAAAGACAATGAAGGCCTACGTAGCTGTATTTGTGTGTCTGTGCACAAAAGCTCTTCACCTCGAACTTGTCCCCGATCTCAGCACAGTGGCTTTTCTGAACGCCTTGAAACGAATGTGCCCGCCGAGGAAAGCCTCGTCACATCTACAGCGACAACGGCACCAACTTCGTGGGCGCAGCAAGAGCATTGGAAAAACAACGAAAGGAGGCATTACAATGCTACATAAACAATGACGTCATAACTAACATATCAGAGTGGGGCATTGAATGGCATTTTAACGCTCCTTCCTGGCCTACTGCTGGTGGACTCTACGAAGCTGCAGTAAAAAGCCTGAAACATCACCTCAAACGAGTACTTGGGGATCAAAAACTTACGTTCGAGGAATTTTCTACACTGTTGGCGCAGATTGAAGGATGTCTCAACTCTCGCCCCTTGGTGGTGTTGTCAGAGAATATCGAAGACCTTGACTGCTTGACACCAGCTCACTTCCTAATCGGCGAGCCTTCTCTAGAATCACCACTATCCGCTGAGGGTAATGACATGACCTTCTCTACAAGATGGCAACTTACGGAGAAAATGTACAAGGACTTCTGGAGAAGGTGGTCTACTGACTATCTTCAAACTCTACAAACTCGAAGCAAATGGCACTTCCCTACTAAAAACTTAGAAGTTGGGGACGTCGTTATCGTCAGAGAAGACAACATTCCTCCTGCCAAATGGATCCTGGGACGGGTGTTGGAGACTCACCCAGGTGCGGACGGCCGGGTACGAGTCGTCACACTGAAAACTAAAACAAGTAATATGAAGCGACCGATTACAAAATTGTCACGCCTTCCGTTGGATCCGTCATCTTATACAACTGCATCTTCTGACGTTGACACTACGAAGCCTGCAATAAATACGCAAAGAAAACGAAGAAACAACAACGGCAAAAAACACTTCAACAACCTTTTTTGTACGTTACTACTTATATTTTCGATGTGTGTTGGACCTACTACGCAACAAATGATCAACATAACAAGGCTTAGCAGTTCAAGAGTCGTTTATTTTGACAAGGTGTCTGATGTGCAGATTATTCAAGATACGTGGAAAATGGTTGTATACTACAACATGACGACATATTGGCGGAGTTTGGACAACATACAAAACTATGTCAACCATTTGAACACATTATGCAAGAATGAAGCAGCCTATCTTACAATTTCATCCCAGTTTCAACACGAACTTAACGAAATTCAACACTATAACGATATCTTACGATCAGAACATGGACCGTCTCGAAGAAGAAGAGGACTAGTGAATGGAATAGGATACCTAGCAAACTCCCTTTTTGGTACTCTGGATGAGAGATTTGCCAATCAGTACGTGAAGGATATCAACATAATCCAGTCAAACGAAAATCATCTATTGAATCTCTACAAAAATCACACATCGATCATCGAAAGTGAATATAATCTTCTAAAAAGAAACGAGGAAGTAATGAACACACAATTTCGTATCATCGACAATCATCTCGCTGAAACGGAAAAACGCATACAACTCAGCCATGACAATGCTATGTACATAACAGCTACCGCTCTGGCCGTGAACTTGATCATTTCAAACATACGACAAATACAACAGCAACTCCTAGACCTAGTAACTGACGTGAAGGACGGGAGAGTTGACACCCATCTCATCAAGCCCAACCAATTTGAAGATCAGCTCAACATCATCTCCGGTCATTTACCAAGCGAGTTATCGCTACCCTGTGTGAACACACGCCATTGCACGCGAAGCCTATACAAGCTGGCGCGAGTGCACGTGCGCTTAACAAGTGCATACATAATATTCGAAGTGAAGCTACCGCTAATAAACAACGAACAATATGAACTTAACCACATCATTCCTATTCCGCAAATAACTGGACACACAGAGAAAACTATAGTACTCACATCTGAATACCTTGCTGTAAACCTAAAAGGGGACATGATAATACCCTTAGAAAACCGAGATGTATCATCATGCTTAAATCTGCAAGAAAACAAAATGTTATGTGCTATCAATCAACCTATTTACAACATTAAGGTAGCCGATACATTATGTGAAGCGCAAATATTAAACAATGGCGACTCATCAACATGCCGCACAAGAGTATTGGATTGCAACGACAGGTGGGTGCGATTACACAATCGTGGCGCGTGGCTGTTCTCCTGTTGCGAAGACTGCACGATGCGCATTTTCTGCCCAGCTGGAGTGACGTCACAGCACTTACACGGCACGGGGATTATGTTACTCGGACTTGGGTGTATGCTCAAGGGAGAAAGCTTCATCATTCATGCTCGCAACGACTATCACAGCGAGTTGAAACTAACAGGCAGTGAAGAAAGAATGTACATGCGTGAATCAAGCCTGAACCACATACTGACAGACTTTAATCATACATTTGGACCTGAAGATCATAAAGACGCCTTACAAGAGCTGAAAAACAACATTGATAAGGTCAAGGAACAGCAACAAACACTGAGTGTACAATCACTCACACATGACACACACAACTATGTGTTGTACACCGTAGTCGGATTTATTATTGTAGCCTTCATTGCATGGGGGACATTCCGGCTGAAAAGAAGACGTCAAGGCTGCAGCGTGAATCTTCGCGACAAGCCAGACCCCAACAATGTCGAGCAGCCAACCCAAGGACATTCATCGGAGCATGGGGTCTCGGACATCGATAGTGTGGATGCGGTGATCGCTACGGCTGCCCGTAAACTCAATAGGGGTTCATCGCCTTAAACTTTCTTCTTGTTTATAAAATTGGCAAGATGTACGAGCAAGTACATGATATTTCAACAGTTTAGAAAATAATGCTGATATCGCGCCTGCGCGCGCGACACGTTCACTATAATTACATTTTTTATTCATAAGTATTTTGTAGTACAATAAACGCTCTCTACGGAAACGGACACAGTTTTAATTACCACATCCCGTAACGTAGAAGATACTACCTACATTAATATACTACATATCAATTATATGTAGAGGGTCACAACTCACAAAATACCCCCTACACCTACTTTACTCACAAATCCAAAATCCAAACTTCTTAAATATTTAACACAGAAAGTTAAAACAATGTTTCCCACTTGAATTTATACATATGTTAACTAATACAATAGTTTAATTTACATTTTCTCTATTTATTTCACTATTTAAAACACTTTTAAATTTCTTATACAAAACTATCATTATTTCACTTATGCACAGGAATTTTCACATAAAATAACACAGAATTCACCTTTTTTGCACGTACAATCAACCTGAAATGTTTTACAAGTCATTTTTACATAAATTGCTGAAATTACAAACATTTTACATTTTTACATATTCGGCCTCCTAAGGGCGTGGCCAGCGTGCTTCCGTGAACTCACACTATTTGAACAACTAACTTTGCACGGCTCTCGACTATCAGAAAAATGAAAGTCTGAAATACACTTAATTTTAACAATATTAAATAAACGAGTGCTTCTACATAATTTTCAAACAGTAGGAAACTATTTCTGATAAGACTCTTATTCGTTATCATGCTTCTTATCAGATAACAATACAAGTGAATGTTTTCATTAATCAATCATAACAAATAGGCATTTGTTTTCGTACAAACATATCATTCTTATACAAGACAATACTTATGCAATTAATTTCCGTTATTTCTGTTTGTGCACAGAGTGATCATCTCGACCGGGGAACCAATCCGATCTCTAACTTCACTTTAATATTCCTTTGAATTTACATCATTGGAAAGACGATTTCAACCGGGGAACAAATCCGGTAATAT
Organism: Parnassius smintheus behrii; assembly: GCA_036936625.1. NCBI lineage: Eukaryota > Metazoa > Arthropoda > Insecta > Lepidoptera > Papilionidae > Parnassius > Parnassius smintheus. Next base: position 25,129,444 of record JAUPFT010000010.1, on the reverse strand, counting down.
AATTTATAACATAAAATTACTTATGAATTTATTAAGCGATATTACTTAGGAAAACGAACAAACTAGTCTGGCCTGGGAGTCGAACCCAAGACCTTCTTATCATTAATTCGACATTTCTTTAAGATTTAACTAAGCATTTTCTTATCAGAGCGTCGTGGCTCGATAATTTGCTTTTTATAACTATGCGTCATCGGTTGATTTAATAAACTGAAACATTCTTATAGGCGCGTCGCCAACAATCTCCCCCCCGTGCGTTAGCACCATCATTTGGGAGGCGTCGCGGGTACCAGGACTATTATTCTGGATGTAGGTCTCCTCAAGATACCTGTGCTAGTAATGACGTCAACCACTCTGGTGTGACCGTCTGGTCCCGGTAACGTTATACTAATTTTGCCTTTCGGCCACGTATTTCGTGGCAACGAATGATCTATTATCAAAACAATATCGCCTTCTTTAGGTTCCATGAACTTTCCGTTATTACCTGTTCGCGGTATTAAGGTAGGCATGTATTCCTTCAGCCACCTTGTCCAAAAATGGTCGGCTAACCTCTGTGCAGCTTTCCAATTGAGTTGACCCGTCAGATGCCGCTCTAGAAATAATCCAGGTGGTCGATCACCACATGAGCGTCCCAGAAGAAAATGATTGGGTGTCAAACCCTCTTCAGGACTATCCATACTGAATGTTACCAGAGGCCTGGAATTCACTGTGTGCTCTGCTTCTAAAAGTAACGTATGTAGAACCTCCTCTCGTGGGCTCTTTTCTCTGAGCGTAGCGGTCAACGCAATTTTAATCGACCTTACTAACCTCTCCCAGGCGCCACCCATGTGCGGTCCTCCCGGATGTATAAATTTCCATTTAATATATTTCTTAAATGACTCATTTTTCATGCCCTCATGGCATTCTTCGCATGCTTTCAATAATTCTTTATTCGCAGCTTTGAAATTTGTCCCGTTATCGCTGTATATAACGGCCGGTTTTCCTCTTCTGGCGATAAATCGCCTCAATGCCATTATCATTGACGCTGGTGTCAATGAGGCTGCTAATTCCAGATGTACTGCTCTGGTAGTCAGACACGTGAATAAAACACCCCAACAATTTTCGTGTCGCCTTCCTATAGTTACACTCATAGGACCGAAATAATCCACAGCTGAGCATGTAAAAGGTGGTTCATGATGAGCTATTCTCTCCAGAGGAATATTTCCTTGTGGCACGTTCTGCGGTTTGGATCTGTATGTCCTGCACCACTGGCAATGATGTGACACACTACGTACTACATTACGTAAGTTCAAGACATAAAATTTCTGGTTCACCTCATTCATCACCGTCTGGTGATTGGCATGTCCAAAATGATGATGAACTTCTCTAATCATCATTTTAACGATTTCGTGTTTACCGTCCAATATGACAGGTTTTCTACTTTCCTCGGTCAAATTAGACTTGAAAGGTAAACGTCCATTTAAACGGAGTAAGTTATCCTCTCCTATTTCCATAGATAATTTACTTAAGCGTGAACTTCTTTCAACACTTTTGCCTGCTTTCAAGCACTTTATTTCCGAATAAAAACACTCGTCTTGAACGAACTTCCAAATTAATAATTCCGCTTTTTTCAAGAGCGCTATGTCCAACGCGCCATCGGGTCCTTTAACCGACTTTGCTAAAACTTTGTTGGAACACATAACCGACTTTTCGGCTGCGTCGTCGGGTCCTTTAACCGACTTTCTTAAACTCTTGAATTTTTCTACCGCTTGTAAGGTGCGTGTAGTTGCCCCAAGGAATTTCTTAAAGCTGCTAAATCGTCCGTAGTCGGGTAGACTTAACGGTTCTTGCTTTCTTAACGCATTTACGCCCTTTGGCGATTTTTCTTCACCTGTTTCTAAGCTTTTTATGGTGTCCACTTGCTTGGGCCATAAATCTTCAATTTGCTTCACATATTCCTTCTTCAACTCGCTATTTTTGTCGAGCTTTTTTTCAATATTCAACAGGCGACTTTCAACCTGCGCTCTATTCGACGGCATGCACTCATTGTCTGTGCGCCATAACAAAGCAGTCTCGTACCTATTATTAGGTATACGACGTACCGTTTTGTTCAAAATACTTAAAGCTCGCTCTTCTGGGTCGTTCGCGGGCTTTCTAGCCGACACTCCCAGAGATTCCAAACTAAAATAATCCTTGATCAATTTATCCATATCTTCCTCCTTCTTGGTGGAAATGTGGTTAACGATCTTGATCGGTTTAATACCACCCGATATGTGACCATGTAAAACCCATCCAAGTTTGGTGAGCGATGCTACAGGTAGGTTCTTACCTCCTGAAATTAATTCACGAGTAACTATGAGATGCCAATTGTCCTGACCAATTAATATGGTAGGTTTGGACCTCTTATACATCAACTCATCCTTAATCGGTGTCAAATGAGAACACCGTTGCAATAATTCTCGGCTTACCGACTGCGGAGAAAGGTTAAGTGACTTAATTGTTTGTACACTTATCTCTTCTAAGTCGCTCGAGTAAATGCCTTTTATCTTAATGTTTAAGCGATACGAACTGTCGTCGTTAATTCGCTTACCTCCCACGGCTTCGATACGTAATCCCTCTTTACGTCCGCGAGGCGCTAATTTCTGAGCCATACACTCCTCTATGAGTGTCATGGTCGATCCCTCATCCAGAAGAGCTGTTGTCTTGACCTTTCCTCTAGGTCCATACAACTCGACCGGTATAATCTTTAAGTATGCACATGCCAGTGCATTCACTGTACTAACAGTTGTAATCTGAGCATCCTTACCCCCCTCGTCCCCTTGTGGCGAGGTTTTTTCTTTGGGGTATCGGTGTAGCATTCGATGATGTGACATTCTACATCCCTCTACACCACATTTTTTCGCTTTGCACTCTAACCTCCTATGGTTAGGTGACAAACATTGGAAACATACTTTCGCCTTTTTGACCGCTTCCCATTTCTCGTGAATATTCATGTCCTTAAACTTGTAACAACTCACTATAGAGTGTTCCTTGTTGCATATAACACACTTATGTGTTACCCGACTTACAGGCTTATCCTGGGTTGTCATAACCACCTGTCGGTTGTGCCCTTTACTATTTCGGCGTTCTAGACGCTCGCTCGACTTACTTCGGCGCATATAGCGCTCGCTCACGGCACATCTGCGTACACCTCCCTTTGCAGTGTGTACAGTTTGCTTCCTGAATTCAGGACGCTTCCTTTTTTCAGGCGCATTTTCATTGTTTAAGGACGCTCCAAATTGTTCACTCAATAAATTTAAAAACTTGGCCATCTTCTGTAACTCTGGCTCCAAAGGATACTGAGCTCGATATTCAAACCATTTAAATTTAATCATAGTTCCGAGCTTCTCCACTATGCGGCTCACTAACTCCGGTGAGTACAAATACTGTGGTTGATTCAACGCTTGTATCGTGGCAACCACGTTCGTAATACGACTTGCAAAAGATCCTATATTCCGGCAATCTTCTGCCAATCTTGGCATACGCTTTACATTCTCGATTTCGGCTAGAATGAGCATCTCAACCCTACCGAATCTTCTTTCGAGAGCGTTCATTATTTCTTCCGGTTCACACAAAGTAAACAACAACGACTTAACCGCTTCCTTAGCGGTGCCCTTTAATGCCCTCCTAAGGCGTGCGACATTTTGCACCCCTGAAAATTGGCTTCTCGTGTCTTCAAACACCGTTTTGAAAATTATCCATTCACCCGGGTCTCCATCGAACACCGGTAATTCCTGGAGGAAATGAAGCTGGGAAGACTTATCTTTACCAGCTATTTTTATTGCACTCACAATCGCTTCGGTCAATTCTGACACCTCACTCGCGTGTGTTTTCTGTGCATTTCCTTGGTTGCGCTCGATCTCCGCCCCTTTGCGGCGTGATCCTTTACACGCTTCCTTATCAGTAACATCGGGTTGTGCTACACTAACCGGCGCGCTCATTATGGTCTGCTGAACCCAACTCCTTACGAAAGGTTCCACCTGAGTATTCCGCTCTTCATCATCCTCACTCGAGTCGATCTCCTCTTCTCGGTTGAGTCGTGCCAACTCCAGTTGAGACTTGGCCAAGGCAGCAGCTGCCTGTGCTCGTTCGAGCTCTGAGCGTTCGAATTTAATCCGCGCCTCTAATTCGGCTTTCAGCCTCGCCGATCGCGATGACCTACTACCTCTTTGTGACCCTTTATCACTAGTGTGCCCGATTACTGTCCTTGACGATGCCGCTTCTTCGGTCCTTTGACCTACTTTTTCGACCACCGTTTCACTCCTGGATATAACGGATTGTTGTGCGGTACTGGCCTGCGTACCACTGGTGTCCGTCCTGTTGCTTGTCGTTGCCACGGACGTCCCTGTGTCCCACGTGCATGTGGACGTGTCGGTGGTGGCTCCACTTGAAGGAGTTGCTCCATTTGACGCAGTAGCTGTGGTCGCTCCAGATGGTTCCGCTTCTTTAGCTTTTCTTGAGAGCCCTGTCCTTGTCCTGCTCCCTTCGCTTCTCCCTGTCTGGTCTTGTGCCTTCTTCATCTTGCAGGAAGGTGATTGTTGGCCTACGGTCCCTAACTGTCCCTACGGTCCCTACAACCCCTTACCTACAACCCTTCTACACCCCAACCTAACACCACTACCCCTCCCCCCCCTTTATCTCCCAACCTACAACCCTACTACCACCCTAACAGCCCTATCAGCCCTATCAATCCTGGACGGGGCCTACCGAGGTGAGCCGTCCAGGGATGGAGTCGTGCAGGAATGGAATGGAGGAAAGGTTTAGGAACTGTCCCGCCAAGGAATATGACGAAACAGTCGAGCGGTAGTGCAAGCGCAGTCTCGCTCGAGAGAACTGCTCCACCCGAAGGTGTTGTGCCAGAGCCCAACCGTTTGGCACCGTTAGGTGGTCGGGATGTATGCTGTGCTCGCCGCCCAGTTGCCGGTGACGCCTCGTCCAAGCGCCCTTCTCCGGCCGCGATGCAGTCAGGTGCCCACGCGCACCCTCGCCCGGCAGCAGCAGCGGTGGATGCTTCTTCCAGCACCCTGATGATCCGACAGGAAAATGCCGGACACGGTCGTCCGACAGGAAATGCCGAGCACGCTTGCCCGACAGGAAAATGCCAGACACGGTCGTCCGACAGGAAAAATGCCAAGCCCTGCTTGGCCACGATGAGTGCCTTCACAAGACACCTGCGCCCGGCTGCGATACGTGCCCCATGCGAGCACACGCCCCCGGCCGCAATCCCGGTTTTCTTTCTTCCGGTAGTTCCAGGTCCCGTCCTTCAGCGCTGACGTCCTGGTCTTCTGGCCTTTGGTCCTATTGCTTCAGCTCAAACCTCCGGCTTCCTTCGGTTGCTGATCTTCACTCGGCTCCGAAGGTCTTCTTTTTTCCACAACCAGCAGTCCACAGCTGGTTCCTTGATCCAGCTGGCGGGGTTCGGGTGGTCTTTAATCCGGCTCCGAAGGTCCAATTGAAAAGGAATTCGGAAGGTCCTCCTGATCCGGCTGCGAAGGACCAATGGAAAAGGACACAACGGACGGAAACTAAGAAACAGAAGGGAGGAATCGAGGCTTCTCTCGATCCGGCCTCCTGCAACGCCTACGTTGGGTTCGGGAACAACGTATGTGATCTCCGCAACGGAGTAACACACTAGGGCGATAACCTCGTTCCTTTTCAGCAAGTAGGTTCAGACGGGGATTACGGGTCTTCCGAAGTCGTCCCGGTCCCGACGCCTTAATTCTTCGATGTGGACTGTATAACTTAAGGGATCTTGGGAATGAAACAGCAATTATCTTCAAACCGTTCCGTGAGAGAGTAATCACTTTTCCCTATACTTTTCTTCTTGACTGCTGGTTTTTTACTTTTCCCGAAGGATTTTCTTATTTTTCCGAACTAATTCTCGAACTATTTTCTTCCCCGAACTATTTTCTTCCCCGAACGAATTGCAATAAAACCCGTTCACTAAGCTACCCCCAGAACTATACGCGAAAGTGAGCCGCGCCATTCGCGTGCCTGCGCAACTTAACAACATGAATTTGTACTATTACTCTCTCACGTTTCACTTAATTTCTTTATTCACATAAATCACACATAAATACAAGTTATCTATTTAGATAGCACAAAACAATATCTACACCATGATATACATTATTTTTCCGTATTACAAAAATCCTTTAATTTATAAAACAAAATATGCCTACTTTACTCACAAATCCAAAATCCAAACTTCTTAAATATTTAACACAGAAAGTTAAAACAATGTATCCCACTTGAATTTATACATATGTTAACTAATACAATAGTTTAATTTACATTTTCTCTATTTATTTCACTATTTAAAACACTTTTAAATTTCTTATACAAAACTATCATTATTTCACTTATGCACAGGAATTTTCACATAAAATAACACAGAATTCACCTTTTTTGCACGTACAATCAACCTGAAATGTTTTACAAGTCATTTTTACATAAATTGCTGAAATTACAAACATTTTACATTTTTACATATTCGGCCTCCTAAGGGCGTGGCCAGCGTGCTTCCGTGAACTCACACTATTTGAACAACTAACTTTGCACGGCTCTCGACTATCAGAAAAATGAAAGTCTGAAATACACTTAATTTTAACAATATTAAATAAACGAGTGCTTCTACATAATTTTCAAACAGTAGGAAACTATTTCTGATAAGACTCTTATTCGTTATCATGCTTCTTATCAGATAACAATACAAGTGAATGTTTTCATTAATCAATCATAACAAATAGGCATTTGTTTTCGTACAAACATATCATTCTTATACAAGACAATACTTATGCAATTAATTTCCGTTATTTCTGTTTGTGCACAGAGTGATCATCTCGACCGGGGAACCAATCCGATCTCTAACTTCACTTTAATATTCCTTTGAATTTACATCATTGGAAAGACGATTTCAACCGGGGAACAAATCCGGTAATATAATTTATAACATAAAATTCCTTATGAATTTATTAAGCGATATTACTTAGGAAAACGAACAAACTAGTCTGGCCTGGGAGTCGAACCCAAGACCTTCTTATCATTAATTCGACATTTCTTTAAGATTTAACTAAGCATTTTCTTATCAGAGCGTCGTGGCTCGATAATTTGCTTTTTATAACTATGCGTCATCGGTTGATTTAATAAACTGAAACATTCTTATAGGCGCGTCGCCAACACTTATAAAGTTGTTAAAGATGTAGCACCAAACGTAGAAATAATTAAGAATGGTAAAAATGAATTAGTACGTAAAAACCGCACGAAATTGTATATCCAATAATAAATAAAACATATTTTGTATGCTTTGTCTAAGTACATTTATTATTATTATTATTATTATTTCTTTATGTAGATTACTTAATATTATGTAATTATAAATATTCTAAATTAAATAATCATTAAAAAATGTTCTTAAAATAAATACCTTATATATTATTTTATAATGTAACTGTTCTTAATATTTACAAAAATAAAATCTTTTAATGTATCGATGCCTAAAAAAAATGTATCCTTGTATTGTCACATTTTTTTTCTTTTGGATGGAAGGTGTAGTAGTAGTAGTAGTAAGAGTATATAAAAGTACACACACACAAGTGTAGTAATAATCCTATATAATCAAATTTATTAATACAATAAAGAGAGTCTTATATCATCATTCGTTTTTTTAACTACTACAAATCATCCTACAAATCGCCCTACAAATCATCCCTCAAAGATTCCATACTAATTCAAAATATTAAAAGTTGATCTAAGCTCTCGCAAAATAAGACTTCCAAAACCTTATAACAATATCAATTAAACATTATATTTATGACAATTTTAAGACCACTGGTGCACATAGGTTTTTCTAGAATATGCTTGCTGACATTTTAAGGTGATTTACCCATACTCAATATACAGGACAAGCGAATTGATTTGCACGTCACCTGATGTTGAAACTTGGAAAAAAGTTCGATTATTATTCCTTACTTTCTTCGCAACAACAAAACAATGCAAAAGTAAGATTTTTCACTTTGTAGATAAGACAAAGTAAGAAGAAAAGTTAGATTTGTTTTTGGTAAACTATTTCTTATATTTATTTATTACCTGCACTTTATACAGTGTAGACGATAAATAAAAGTTAATATTCGATTTCTCTCATGGAATAGAGTAAATATATATAGTTGCGTTTCTTCATATAATATAACAATAAAAGTTCAACCATGCATAATATAATATCTTTGACGTATAAATATTGTAACAGTAATGCGAACGTTACTTACTACTAAACCAACTATTTTTATCTTTTACTTACATTAATAAGAAAATGATAACCGTTAATACATGTTCTGCTATCTTTTTTAATTTGATGAAATGAATTCCAAAAGACAATT